>CM060072.1:42413766-43858766 GCA_030533445.1 Cyprinodon diabolis | reverse complement strand
GCAATAACCATCTATTATGATCCTACTATAAAAAACAAAGCTGTCATATGTGGATGCACTGTATATACTGTATATATCCCATACAGCTTTTTCTTCCTTTGACACTTTCTTCTTCTCATTTGACTATTTCAGCTGATGGAACGATTGATTTTCTCCACTGTGAGATCAATAAAGTCAATCAATTAATAAAATAGTCTGGAATTAAGTTCTAGTTTTATTAGCTGACATTTACAGGACTATTAGCTCCGATGGTCAGACTGACACACTTAATATTATAAATGTTCTGATGGCATTTTAGCCAAAGGATTTAAATCAAACACATAGTTAATGTGGACAAATAAGGAATAGTTGTATTAACCATACCTGGAAACAGAGTTTTATGGGGCCCCCAGGAACCTGGGGCCCTTGGGGCTAAGTTTCATAAAAACTAAACACACCCTCAGCAGAACATCACCCAAAGCAACATTCTTGTGTAGAAGTCAGTTATCCACAAGAGTTAAAAAAGAAATTAATGCTCTGATTCTATGCTCTGTTCTATTCTACATAGGTCTACTTTTAGTTTTGTATTAATACAGTGCAGATATTTCAAAACCTTTTAAAAGCTGGAGGTAATAAAACACGTTTGATGTTGGATCTTTAAGTATTTTGATTGTTAAACAGACATTAAGGCCCCAAATGATTTGGGTAATAATCCCCTCTGCAGGGCGTGTGCACCTCTGCTGCATAATTAACAAAAGCTGCACCTCCAGCATTGTTTTTATTCACATTTTAAAACATTGCATTAAAAAAATTTGATAGAAAAGTAGATGGGCAAGATAGCTCCTTAAGTTTTAGAAAAAAAAACGATTTGCCCTTTGTTCAGATGGATTTTGGCTTTTCTGAAAAGAGTGGCAACATGATTGGTCAGCTGATATTACTCTGACTGTAACTCTAATGAACTGCATGCATTAGGCGGACTGGTGGGCAATAAGTTTAAAATGACCTAATTTCATATGGATCAAGTGTTCTGTTAATGTTCTCTTTCTTTATACATCATCAGGAAGATCCTAAAGAAGAGCTCAGCAAATGTTTACACCAGAGACATATTCTATTGTGAAATGGAAAGGCTTTTTGAGGGCCATGCAGCTCTACTGTCCCAGATAAATGATGTTCTCTATCTCATGACAGAGGGAATACACATTTGTTCACTGTGGAACTGAAAGGACGTAATCGGTCATCTCTCCCTGTTCCTTCTGCCATCACTCTCAGGACTTTATTCCATTTTCAAGGCAAGGTCTTTAATCTCTCACAAAAGCGACACACAAAAGGCGTTGATTCAGGCTCAGGAAAATCATGAAATCCATGCCTCAGAAATCAAATATTTCTTTTCCTCACGAGTCAGAAAGACTGAAACATTCAACATGTGAAGCTTCAAAGTGTGTAACAGAAAATTAGGACATATTCTTGTAATATCCAATAGTTTTTTCTGGCTTTCTGGTATTTAATGTTTTTTTCCTGTGATTATATGAGCTTTTTGCCATCTTTCATCAACCTCTTTAATATTAATTGCAATCATTTACTGTGTATGGTTTATTTTATGAAGTACATATTTTGAAAAGTAGAGGTAAAAGGAGAAAAGAGAGGCAGAAGAAGACCTGTCAGATGAGTAAAACTATCTGCATTTGATTATTCATCTTTGAAGAAATGTGTTTAACAATAAGAATAAAAAACCCACCAAAAACACAAGATTCATCAGTTCATTCAAGTATCTCATAACTGGTTTTTCCCTAGAAGCTTTGTCAACATAGAAGTATTTATATATTTGCTACTTCTAGTTGTTAGGTTTATTCTTTATACATCATGTGCATTGTTATTCTGTTAGCCAGATTAGACAGAGTAGAAGGCCTTCCTTCGCATTGTGGATGTCACTGTGTATAAGGAGGTCATCTAATCAGGACAGCCTTTGTGTCTTTAGAAATACACAGGATATGGGCACATCTTAGAGCCGGTCTGATAAAGGGGAGCTATCTGTAATTCTTGGGCATGGAGGCAAGATGCATACAGGTCAGGGCATGGATGGCGTGTCAGTTTCTGATACGGACAGCTAAGCATCCACCTGATGCAACACATAGACTCATGAGGTATAAGAAGCAGGAGATGACCTTGTTCGGGGCTCAATATTTGCTCAGCTTTGCCGGACGCTAAATAAACTCTGTTACTTTTTTACTCCTGTTTTTATAGTCCTTTTTTATATGGTTTTACCCAGTTTGAGTTGAGAGTAGTAAATAACTTGCTCCCAGGAAAAGAACCGGTAGGGAAGTTCTGAGGATTAGCCACTATCAGGGGGACATAACTTCCACATTTCAAATACTATAATGGAGACAAAATTTGACGTATTATTTCTCCTTTGTTTTTTTCAGGATAACCTGAGCCACTCTAACTATAAGCTTTATCAAAAAGGAAATTTTTAAGCCTAGCCTTAAAAGTAGACAGGGTGTCTGCCTCACGGACTAAAACTGGTAGTTGGTTCCACAGGAGAGGAGCTTGATAACTAAAAGATCTGCCTCCCATCTTATTTTGCAGGATGAAAATAATTATCAGTTTTAGTTGCCTTTTAGTCATTATGATATGTGATAGTTTTAGTCAGTTTTAGTCACCCAGATTCATTCCCAAACTGTCAGCTCTATCCTAGATAATACAGTAGCTGGGTACAGAATGCTGCTATGCATTTCATCATTGCTATTGGGCAGAAAACCTTGATTTGTAGAATTCAAATGAACGTTTTTATGAATTAATGCCATACTTTATAAAAAAGTGTCTCAGAAAAGCTGTGAAAATAGCAGATCTGGTTCAAAATATCATATTGGTTAATATAACAGACAGACAAGCTAACAAAATGTAGAATAAAAGAATGGTTTTAGACATATAAGTTTCCATCCCAAAGCAAACACTTCCTGATCTACTGTGAATTATGCATTACACAAAGATCATTCAAATCTGCATTATTTCAAAAAAAGCAAAGAACAAAAATATTCTTCTTTCCACTTTGGCAGTTTTGTTTGTTTTTTTTTCTGAGAATTTCCCCCTCGGTTCCTTCTGCTAGCAGATTTAAATTCACAGGGTTTTGATATAACATAAAATACAGAGAGAACCTCCATATTGCCCTGTGATTTATGGCAATCCAGCCATAAATAGAATGAATATGAAAACTAAAATGTTGAAATATTTAAAATGTTTAATGACAATACCTGGATACATTTACATCATATTTGAATAGATAGAAATGAGAACAATGAGAGAGAATTATTCAAAGATTTATGTACCATCTCACCAGGAAAATAAAAAGAATGCAATGAAATATATTCTTTGGATATAATTTAGTGATTCCTTTGGTAGAAATTAAAGAATGTTTAGCATCACCTCTTGTGAGCTGGAAGAAATAAAATCTTGATAGTTAAACAAAGGGGTTTATTATGCTTGGCAGAGGATGATCAGCCACTTATAGTTAATTAAGTAGTGAGAGCAGGAAGAGGGGAGTGATGGCCTAGTAGTTAGAACAGTGCGCTTGTGCTCTAAGGAGGTTGCAAGTACTTGGTTTGATCCCCACAGCCTGAACTCTGGGTTCCTGAGACCCTTAACCCCACCCTGCTCCCTGGAGGCCCCATGATGGCAGCCCGCTGAGGTAAATTTCTCCAATCTGAGATCAATAAAGTTCAATTATTGTTATTAAGAGCCAAACCGCTGAGAACGGAGACTCGCCGCTCATTTCTGCAGAAGTACAGCTGGAAGAGTTTGTCAGAGTTAAGCGCGCTGCACCGGACGATTCCAGGATATTTTCACCCCCTGCAGCTGCTTGATGCCAAAAAGAGCCCAAAAGATTTTACTTTCACAAGTGGAGCAGCACGGCTATCGCCATAGTGCTCCGATTGTTTTATGCATAAAATTGCTTTATTATAATTATGCAGGGAGTTTTACAGATATATGGACACTGCAATGTAGGTAGAAAATGAAAGGAAAAACAGAAAAAACTTGAAAAGATGAAAGAAAGAGGAGATAAAAGGCAGATAACAATACAACATTTTCAGTCTGCTTCATCACCTGCAAAGCGATGTTAAAAGAACAGCACAACTAATGGACATTTTATGAGGCATACAATAAAGTAACACCTAGATACTATCGCTAAAGTATAAGAAGTATTATTTAATCTGACATATATTCTGTGGTAGCTGAAGATTAAAAATATGGGCTTTCTGTGTGGAAGTGAATCAATGATGCAGTTTAAATGTCTGACTGACCTCCAGCTAACATTTTTATTTAGTCTCATCTTGTGGACGAAAACTCACACCTTGTCATGGTTTTATCATCAAAGATCCATGTTTATCTTGTCAGTTTTCGTTATCGTCATGAAAAAAAGGAGCATGGAGAAAATAATTTTGTCATCGTTGAACAACAATGGCTGCAGTGAAAATTCAGGCAATGCAGAAAATAGAGAAATTGAATGCCGACAGAAGTTTAAGACCTGAACAACACTGCCTAAAGCTAAAGGTCTTTGAAAGTGATTATTTGTTTATATGTGATTATATTTAGTGATTATATGTGTTATGATTTAGAAATCCACCTGATGCCACTGGGTGAGACTGCTGTCTGGGGACCTTGGTGTTGTTTTGGAAAACTTTTAAATTCAACAGAAAAATAAGCTCAGTTGCTATTTTTCCCTAATTGTGTAATGAAAAAAGTAGAACCTTGCTCGAATAAAAAAAAAATGATGTCCAGATGTCACATCTGAAATATCCGATTTCACAGAATCTGAATTTAATCATTTGTTGTTACCTGATTATGTTGATGTAAACAATATTTCTGCACTTGACCCAACTTTTAATTTTTTCTCTGTTCCAAATAATTTTTTTAACATTTCAGTTGATGAACCAAAATAATATATTGAAATTGAACCAACCTAATTTGCTTACTTTAACTAAATTAACATGAATTAATTCAATTCAGTTTATTTCTATAGCACCAATTCACATCATTTCATCTCAAGGCACCTTCCAGTTCACCAGATCATTCAGTCAGATTGATTCAAAGTTTTCTATCTAAGGAAAACCAGTTCATTGCATTGACTCATTGAATCTTCAGCAATCCCTCACACTAAGCATGCTTGTAGTGACAGTGGAGAGGAAAAACTCCCTTTTAACAGGAAGAAACCTCCAGCAGACCCAGGCTCAGTGTGAGCGGCCATCTGCTGAGGCCGACTGAGGTTCAATTAATGTTTGTATTGATGCCAGTTAATTAATATAAATATAACCAAAGTATAATTTTCACATCTCATTTGACTTTAATTCGAAAATAATTTCCATTTCCCATCTAACAAACTCTATAAAAAAAAAACAACGGATTACTTGACTGCATAAACCCTCTCAGACGTCATCTAGCTAATATTAACTAGTTAACTAGCCAGCTATAACATTGTTTATATGCAACTGCTTTGCTACTTGCGTTAAATATGGACAAAATCCACCCAGGATGTAGAGACGACCAAAATGGCGCTCTCCCATGGTCTGGGACTTGGACTTGATCTGACAAAGCATAATTCACATGTGACTCAAACAAACAAACAAAAAAATTGCTGCAGTCATGACTAAATATATACATATTGAGAGAAATCAAAAACTTTGTTTTGGGAGCTTTGTCACTTCGTGTATTTAGTTCAGGTTAAATCAAACTTGATGTCTCAAAATCCAAAAAGAATGAGTTACACAATCAAATCAATAATTTTATCTAGTTTACATCAGTTTGAATGACCAGGTACATGTTACACTTTTTTCAGTGTATATTAAAGTTATGCCCTATCTCTCTACCGCTGCTCTAGAATGTGCGTTTATTAACTGGGTATACTTTGGCTTGATCAGGCCTCCATCCTTCGGCTGCAGCTGGTTTGCATATTTGGTAGAAAGAAGCATGAGCGGATGACTCCTGTGTGGCTTCCAGTAAACCACAGGATTCGTTGTTCCTGTTGAGTTATCTGCCGGTCAGGTACCTGCTGTTGCTATAAGATTACAGGTGAGAACTGGAGGGGAAGGAAGGTTTCCTGTGGCTGAGCTGAGACTCTGGAAAAGTCTTTCCTTGAATATTAGAAAAGCCCCGAGTCTTTCTATCTTTAGGTCATTGTTAAAACCCAGCTGTTTGAGTTGCTCTTTGTTATTGTTATTCCTAGTATCCAGTTATTATTTTTATTTAGAGTTTTTTGTTTTTTTAAACATGTATAATGTTGTTTTGTACAACTCATTGGACAAAGCTTTCTGTATTAAATATGTGTTTTATTAACAAGGTTGACCCTTTTTTTAATTTGGTAAAGCAAAAGAAAAGGATCAAGAGGAAGTTTAGGAACTGAAAAAACTTATTGCCTTATTAGAAATAACTGAAAGTGTAAGTCATTAGCGCGTAGCAGCTTTGCTTAATTAATACATATTAATAAGCTTTAAGCCATTTGATGTGACAAAGCCTTTTAAATTACCTCCTTTAGACAGAGGGCTCACTCTGCCTATCACTATCAATTATGTGATTGAGGCACTTGGAGCCTGATGATGCAGCACATCACACCCAATGATGCCGAGCACCAAGAAAGATGTGATTGTCTCTGTGGAAGTGCCTCCATGGATCTAATACTGGGAGATCCAAGGTCATGGAGCCTAGCAGATGAAAGAGCCCAGAAGCTTCTGCAAACTTGGTTTGCCAACACGGACGAGGCAGCCACTGTAGCATGACAGATCTCATGAATTAAACAGTGATCCTATTAACTGCAATGAATCAAAGGAGATGGCTTTCTGCAGTTGGCTGTTATCTGCTCACTTCCATCTCTCTTTGTTTTCATTAGCCAAAACGACAGTTTGACCACACATCAGGGGAAAAAGCCCCTCCCAGCAGGATGGCATGAAAAGGGCTGCAGTGAAGCACGATGGGGGAAACATACAGGCTATCTCTACCAGGATCACAACCCACTCACACACTCACACACACAAACAGGCCAGATGCATCTCAATTCCAATTAGGTAATGGGAGCTGACAGCAGGCATGAGCGAACCGCACGTGTGCTCCAAGCCAGAGAGCAGGGTTGGACGCGGCTTTTCAGAGGCTGCTGGACTCAAAGAAAAATGCAGGTGGCTACACCAGAATCTAAAACTGATAGCACTGAATCATCTCTGGATGAATGTGAAGCTTTCTGGGTAGCGGTGATGCAAAACAGAGAGCCTCCCTCCAAGAAGAGGGAGAGAGAGAGATCAAAGATGAAGAGATTCTCATGAATGACAAACTGATGCTGACAGGCGGTAAATAAAGGAATGATGATTGACTGCCAGGGTGAAGATATCCTTCTTCTCGCCTGCAGTTGACAATCCTGAACCAGCAGGTGTTGCACGCAAGTTCTGGTCAGGAGGATAAATGCTGCTACGAATCTGCAGCTTGAGCCAAGTGAGGTGTGTCACCTGTGCACAGGAAGTGGCAGGGTGAAAACGGACTGCCAGCCTCTCACTCTGCCTGAGTTTCCATCCGAAACGCAGAGAGAAGGAGAGAGAGCAACACAGATAACCCTGAACCCAGTGACAGAATGGACCCAGTTAATCTGCTCATCCTTTTTTCATTCTGGCTGCCTTTGATTTGCACATCTGTCATGCTTACATGTCGCTGTCGTTCTTTTCTGCCCAGAGTCACTCGGTTCTAACGAGGTATTTTTCTTCATGTCCCTTTTTGAATGGTACACTCGTTATATTTTCTGTCAGCATGCTGACTCTTGTCGGTTTGTCTTCCATCTACAGTTACCCAAATCCTTTTGTGCTCAAATATCTGATTATTTAGCAGATACTGAGGCAGGACCGAGGTCTGCTGCAGTCAGTATTCACAATCAGAACCAGCTTTCCTGGCTAACATGGAATATGTTTTGAGCTCCAATCCTCACAGACTGAACAAACAATACATATTAATATACCGTATAAACTTTTAAGGAAATAAATTACATTTGTGTGCCTTCAAAGCCCTTTATATATTTTCATGAATGAAAGAAAGAAAATAAGGAAAAGCATTTCCAGTGGTGAACCTCTATATAAGCCTTTATTATACTCCAGACATTCCTTGTCCTCATTGTAACAGTGCATATTTTCTGAAAGGCTTATCTGTTCATAAACAGACAAAGGAAGTCTCAGCTAAGCGGCTAGAGTCTTGGCCAAAACGGTTGGCCTGAAAAAGTGGAGTTTGCAAACATCATGCTTTCAGTTTTTGCGCTGAGTTGCATAATTCAGTAGCACAATAAGGAATGATTAAAAAAACTTAATTCCCTTATAAATCAGGTGTTTAATTAACATTTGACTCAAACTTCTATGAACTGATCAGTAGCTTAAAGGAAAAGTCCGGTCAGCAATGAATAATCAGTGGATCATTATTTATACCTAAAATTAATACATTCACAGTCATTTAATGAATTTAGGGTTAATCAGTGAAAAAATACTATAATTTTCATTGCGATCACTGAGTCTGGGAGCGGCCATTTTTGCCCAAATATAGTAACCCCTCCATCCTGCCATCTTCCAGCAGTGACGTCATGGTGCGGTAAGCCTAGCGCCATTCTCACCGCTTTACAAGCAAAATCAATGGGAACTACTAGACACATCTGCAATCAACAACAATTATTGAAGATTTCCAGAGGACTTCAGCATTGAAATTCACCAGAGCTAGAGTGAAACTGACAATGCCCACGTGCATGGCAGCTGGATGTTGGAATACATCAGGTAAAAGTGAAAAAAAAAGAGTTATTTCACCTTTCCGAAAAGATAGTAGTTTAAGTTGAGGGGTGTTGGTATCATGTTGGTAATCTTGAGCCTGTTGTAGTAGAATATTGCTATTCCTCCTCCTCGCCCAGAATTTTTGCATATGTGAAAATGTAAATAACTAGAAGGAGTTGCCTCATTTACCTCTCCTTGGGCTGACACCTTATCGTGGTGGAGAGGTTTGAGTGTCCCAATGATCCTGGGAGCTATGCTGTCTGGGGCTTTATGCCCCTGGTAGGGCCTCCCAAGACAGACAGGTCCTAGGTGAGGAACCAGACAAAGCGCAGCCCGAAGACCCCTATGACGAGTACAATAAATGGATCAACGTTCCCTCGCCCGGACGCGGGTCACCGGGGCCCCACTCTGGAGCCAGGCCTGGAGGGGGGGCACGATGGCGAGCGCCTGGTGGCCGGGCTCTTACCCATGGGGCCCGGCCGGGCTCAGCCCGAAGAGGTAACATGAGTCCCCCCATTACATGGGCCCACCACCCGTGAGAGGGGCCATAGGGGTCGGGTGCAATGTGTGTTGGGTGGCGGCCGTAGGAGGGGACCCATGCGGTCCGATCCTCGGCTGCAGAAGCTGGCTCTTGGGACGTGGAATGTCACCTCCCTGGTGGGGAAGGAACCGGAGCTAGTGTGTGAGGCTGAGAGGTTCTGGCTAGAAATAATCGGTCTCGCCTCGACGCAGGTTCTGGTTCTGGAACCAGTCTCCTTGAGAGGGGCTGGACATACTTCCACTCTGGAGTTTCCCACGGTGAGAGGCCCCGGGCAGGAGTGGGCATACTTGTTGCCCCCCATCTCGGCGCCTGTACGTTGGGGTTCACCCCGGTGAACGAGAGGGTAGCCTCCCTCCGCCTACAGGCTGTTGCACTTGGCACCAGGACACCCTAGGCCGCAGTTCAATGATCGACTTTGTCATCGTTTCATCGGACTTGCGGCCGTATGTCTTGGACACTCGGGTGAAGAGAGGTGCGGAGCTTTCCACTGACCACTACCTGGTGGTGAGTTGGCTCCGGTGCTGGGGGAGGATGCCAGTCAGACCTGGCAGGCCCAAACGTGTTGTGAGGGTCTGCTGGGAACATCTGGCGGAGTCCCCTGTTAGACGGGGCTTTAACTCCCATCTCTGAGGCAAAAACTTGGGTGTGGGAGGAGTTTGGAGAGACCATGGAAAAAGACTTCTGTACGGCTCCGAAGCGATTCTGGTCCGCCATCCGGCGTCTCAGGAGGGGGAAGCGGTGCAGCACCAACACTGTTTATAGTGGGGATGGTGTGCTGCTGACCTCGACTCTGGACGTTGTGGGTCGGTGGGCGGAATACTTCGAAGACCTCCTCAATCCCACCAACATGTCTTCCATTGAGGAAGCTGGGCCTGGGGACTCTGGACTGGGCTCTCCAATCTCTGTGGGCGAGGTCGCCGAGGTGGTTAAAAAGCTCCTCGGTGGCAGGGCCCCGGGGGTGGATGAGATCCGCCCGGAGTTCCTCAAGGTCCTGGATGTTGTAGGGTTGTGTTGGCTGCCGCGACTCTGCAACATTGCATGGACATTGGGGGCAGTCCCCCTGGATTGGCAGACTGGGGTGGTGGTCCCCCTATTCAAAAAGGGGGACCGGAGGGTGTGCTCCAATTACAGGGGACTCACACTCTTAAGCCTCCCCGGCAATGTCTATTCGGGGGTGCTGGAGAGGAGGGTCCGTCGGATAGTCGAACCTCGGATTCAGGAAGAGCAGTGTGGTTTTCGTCCTGGTCGTGGAACGCTGGACCAGCTCTACACCCTCATCAGGGTCCTGGAGGGTGCATGGGAGTTCGCCCAACCAGTCTACATGTGCTTTGTGGACTTGGAGAAGGCATTCGACCGTCTCCCTCGGGGGGCCCTGTGGGGGGTTCTCTGGGAGTACGAGGTGCCGGGCCATTTGATACGGGCTGTCAGGTCCCTGTATGACCGGTGTCGGAGTCTGGTCCGCATTGCCGGCAGTAAGTCGGGCTCGTTTCCAGTGAGAGTTGGACTCCGCCAGGGCTGACCTTTGTCACCGATTCTGTTCATTACCTTCATGGACAGAATTTCTAGGCGCAGCCAAGGTGTTGAGGGGATCCGTTTTGGTGGCCTTAGGATTGCGTTTCTGCTTTTTGCAGATGGTGTGGACCTATTGGCTTCATCAGGTCGTGATCTGCAGCTCTCGCTGAATCGGTTTGCAGCCGAGTGTGAAGCGCCCAGGATGGGAATCAGTGCCCCCAAATCCGAGGCCATGGTCTTGAGCCAGAAAAGGGTAGAGTGCCTTCTCCGGGTCAGGGGGGGTGTCCTGCCCCAAGTGGAGGAGTTTAAGTATCTCGGGATCTCGTTCACGAATGAGGGACGAAGGGAGCGGGAGATCGACAGGCGGATTGGTGCAGCATCTGCCGTGAAGCGGGCACTGTACCGGTCCGTCGTGGTGAAGAGAGAGCTAAGCCAAAAAGCGAAGCTCTCGATTTACCGGTCGATCTACGTTCCTACCCTCATCTATGGCCATGAACTCTGGGTCATGACCGAAAGAACACGATCACGGATACAAGCGGCCGAAATTGGTTTCCTCCGTAGGGTGGCTGGGCTCTCCCTTAGAGACAGGGTGAGAAGCTCGGTCATCCGGGAGGGACTCGGAGTAGAGCCGCTGCTCCTCCACGTCGAGAGGAGCCAGTTGAGGTGGCTTGGGCATCTGGTTAGGATGCCTCCTGGACGGCTCCCGGGTGAGGTGTTCCGGGCATGTCCCACCGGGGGGAGGCCCCGGGGAAGACCCAGGACACGCTGGAGAGACTATGTTTCTCGGCTGGCCTGGGAACGCCTTGGGTTCCTCCTGAGGGGCTAGAAGAAGTGGCTGGGGAGAGGGAAGTCTGGGCCTCCCTTCTTAAGCTGCTGCCCCCCCGACCCGACCCCGGATAAGCGGAGGAAGATGGATGAATAGATGGATGGATGGATGGAGTTGCCTCATTTATGCTCACATAATCCTATTACTGCAGGCAGGTTTGTGTAAGGCAACATAAATCAATGTAATTTTCACTAATCAAGTCATTAACTAGCAGACTTTTTGAAGAAAGAGATCTTATTTTAAATAAACCACATTTAATGGTTTGTTTTTTACTTTTCTGCAATTGTAAAAGTAAAGTAGTTTAAGTCGAGTGATGTCCATTGAAGGCCTGCCCACAGAGCAAAAATTGGTTGAAAAGACATTGCAAAGGCAACTTGATTTATGTCTAAACGACATCTACAATTAGTTGAAAAGTGAAAGGTGAAAAGCTGTAACTGTCAGATCGTTGAAAAGACTTTAAAAATGGGTTTTTAATGTCTTTTCAATGTCTATTATTGGACTTAAGTGGAATGAAATGTTATGGTCTTGGTTCTGTTAAGTTTTCTTTGAGTTTTCAGTTTCATGTTGATTCATGTTTTTCTTTGTTTTCAAGTTTTCTTCATTTCATTCCTGTTTTAGTTGTGTTTTTGGATGTATTTGAGTTTTTAGGCTTTTCTTTGTTGCCCCTTGTTGCCCTCTTGTGTTAGTTTCCTTTTCCTTGGCTCTTTCCCTAGAAGCCTCTGTTCACACCTGCTCCTGATCAGGTCGTTAGTCCTCCCTTTGTTCAGTCAACCTTAAATACTATCCCTGTTCGGTTCCTCAGTGCTGGTTCCTCGTCTTACCTCGTCTCTCTTCACCTTTCCCTGACTCCATGTGCTCGTTTCACCTGATGTCTTCATGGTTCTGGTTAACTTTTACATTATAAGTTGGATTTTTTATTCCTGTCTCTGTTATCTATGTTGATTCAATAAAACTGTAAGAACTCACCTCTGCCTCTGCGTTTGGATCCTCAAACCACAACCAAACCTGACACTAAATCAAACTGACAGAAACAGCCCAGTTTTTAACTGCAATTTTTGGACTAAATCAGGACTGACCAGATTTAGCCTAAAAACCATTGTCTAAATGACTTCTGGTTTTCTGGTAGTAGGTCCATATGGACGGCCGCCACTGGAACCCATAATGTTTAGAATTAGGATCACGGTTAGGCAGCAGAAATGTGTTAGAAATGAATAGACGTCAAAGGAAAGAGGATAAGGAAACATCCCCTTTCCCAAACGACTCTGCAGTAGTTTAACATGTGTGAATTGTTAGATGAGTTTTCAGAGTTCCTTTCTGATTTGGTATTAAATACTGACAGGGTCATCATAGTGGGAGATTTTAACATGACATTGAAGACATTGAAGGTGATATCTCAAGAGCAGCCTTTAATGCTATCTTGTTTAAAATGTGAATAGTCCCACACATTCTCATCTTTATACTTTGGACCTTGTGGTGACATATGGAATAGAATGTGAAGAAATAACAGTAGTTTCTAACAACCCTGTCCTCTCTGACCACTTTTTGATAACCTTCAGGATTACTTTAACAGAGTTCTCCTCCTCCAAAAGAAGGTTTCACTTTAGCAGATCATATTCAGATAGTGCAGTTATAAATTTTAAAGAATCTCTTTCACTTTCTCTCTCCTCTGTGTCGCTGAGCAGTGCTGCAGAGTGCAAAAGCTTAGTTTATTCCCCTTCACAGGTTGCTGATTTTGTTGATGGGGTTGCTAGTTCTCTGCGTACTGCCTTAGACAACGCAGCCCCTTTGAAAATAAAAAAGGTTTAAAATAGAAAGCTTGCTCCTTGGTTTAATACAGAGCTGTGCACTTTGAAGCAAAATGCTAGGAAACTGGAGAGAAAATATCGCTCCACAGACCTACAGGAATCATTCCTAGTCTGGAAAAATAGTCTACTGCTGTTTAAGAGGACCCTTTGTAAAGCAAGAGCAGCATATTTCTACTCATTAATAGAAGAGAATAAGAAAAATCCTAGATATCTTTTTTAATTTTTAATTAGTGTATCTGTTTTCTTTTAATGTATATTGGACCTTGAGTCTGTAATAATAAATCAGTCAATAATACAATTGTCAAACTCACCTATAGCCATAACTTAATTGAACCGTCCATTTAATTTGCTTTTAGCAGTAATGATTTTATTTGATTCTTTGTAAATAATATTGATCTTATTGTAAAATAACATTATCACTCCTCCATCCGCGATTGGTTTGTCTCTGGAGGGTGAGACAGCATCTGAGGTAGTCATGGAATCTGAACCGGGTTTAGACTGCTTTGATCCAGTTGAACTTTCAGAGTTAGCTAAACTATTGTCTTCATCTAAGCCTTCAACTTGTATGTTAGATCCAGTTCCAACCAGGTTTTTTAAGGAGGTATTCCCTTTGATCTCCTCCTCCATTTTAGATGTGATTAATCTATCTCTGTTACAGGGATATGTACCAAAGGCTTTTAAGGTTGCTGGAATTAAACCTCTGCTTAAGAAACCGTCTCTTGACCCAGATGACTTGGTTAATTATAGACCTATATCCAATCTTCCTTTCTGATCTAAAATTCTTGAGAAAGTTTGCGATCACTTACACCATAATGAACTTTTTGAAGAGTTTTAGTCTGGCTTTAGAGCTCATCAAAGCACTGAAACAGCTCTGGTGAAAGTCACTAATGATATTCTCATGGCCTCAGATAATGGACTTGTATCTGTGCTCGTCCTGTTGGATCTCAGTGCTGCATTTGATACAGTTGACCATAATATTCTTTTAGAAAGACTTGAATATTTTGTTGGAATTAAAGGAACAGCACTAGACTGGTTTAAATCTTATCTATCTGATCGAATTCATTTTGTTTACGTTAATGATAGATCTTCAACGTGCTCAAAGGTTACCTGTGGAGTACCACAGGGATCAGTGCTAGGACGAATTCTCTTTACTTTATACATGCTCCCAATTGGTAGAGTTATTAGACAGCATGGGATTAATTGTCACTGTTATGCTGATGATACCCAGCTATATCTGTCTATAAATCCAGATGAAGCTAACCCATTACATAGATTACAGGCATGTCTGAAGACATAAAAACCTGGATGACTCTTAACTTTCTCCTTCTGAATGCAGACAAAACAGAAGTTATAGTCTTTGGACCAAAGCTGATTAGTCAGTCACTTCATTTGGATGGGATTAAACTGATTTCACATAATAAAGTAAAACATTTCTTGAATTTCCTTCTTTCATTTGAGGAATATTGCAAAAATGAGAAATCTCCTGTCCAGGGGTGATGCTGAGAAACTAGTCCATGCATTTGTTACTTCAAGGCTGGACTATTGTAATTCTTTACTATCAGGAAGTCCACAAACTGTAGTTAAAAGCCTTCAGCTGATCCAAAATGCTGCAGCCAGAGTTCTGATGAAAATGAAAAAGAGAGATCATATCTCTCCTATCCTGGCTTCTCTTCATTGGCTTCCTGTTAAATCAAGAATAGAATTTAAAATCCTCATTCTCACATATAAAGCTTTAAATGGCCAAGCTCCATCTGATATCAGAGATCTGATTGTTCCTTATGTTCCTAACAGAGCACTTCACTCTCAATCTGCAGGTTTACTAGTGGTTCATAGAATTTCTAAAAGTAGAATGGGAGGCAGATCTTTTAGTTATCAGGCTCCTCTCCTGTGGAACCAACTACCAGTTTTAGTCCGTGAGGCAGACACCCTGTCTACTTTTAAGGCTAGGCTTAAAACTTTCCTTTTTGATAAAGCTTCTAGTTAGAGTGGCTCAGGTTATCCTGAGCTACTGTATCTCTATAGTTATGCTGCTATAGGCTTAGACTGCTGGAGGACATAGGGACCCCTTTTCATCATTCTGCTTCATTCTATCTCTATTCTCCCACTCTGCAGAATCTATTAGTTCAATCTCTAACGTTCTGCTCTCTCTGCTTTTTCTCATAGTAGCTTCATCTGGTCTGTTCCTGTTTGGCTGTGACTCCATCCTGGAGAGAAACATCAGCTGTGCTGCTGCCATCAACACCTTTGTTTCTAGATGTTGGAGATCGGCCTGTTTTCCAGTGTAGTCCTGTTTCTCTGACTGTGACTAACTGGATGTGCTCTCTTCATCCTCTGACATGGGAGCTGAGTCGGAGCTCGTCTGCCTGGCTGTGTTTCCTGGACGGGGCCGCCTTTTACAGCTGCTTTTTGTATCTCTGCTTCTGTCTCCTTGAACCCCAGTCGGCCTCAGCAGATGGCCGCTCACACTGAGCCTGGTTGTGCTGGAGGTTTCTTCCTGTTAAAAGGGAGTTTTTCCTCTCCACTGTCGCTACAAGCATGTTTAGTGTGAGGGATTGCTAAAGAGTGAATGAGTCGATGCAATCAACTGTTTTTGCTTAGATAGAAAACTTTGAATCAATTAGACTGTATGATCTGGTGAACTGTAAAGTGCCTTGAGATGACATGATGTGAATTGATGCTATAGAAATAAACTGAATTGAATTGAACTGATTGTGTGTGTGAATATATTTTAATTTAACATTGTGATTCAAGATTTAGATACAAATACAGAATGTTAAAATAAGGTCAACATTTATATTTAGCATTTTACACTAATTATTAGAAAAAAGTAGTAAATGTGTAAAAGTGATCTAAAAAACATATTTGAAGGTAAAACTTGTTTTGCTAAATTTTTGCATTTTACACCCCATACTTTTAAGAAGTGGGAAAGGGAAATGTAGAGCAAGAACATTCAACTGATAAAACCTGGGTCCAAAAATGTCCCCCAAGACAATTTTTTTCAACCACTTAGTTTAAGTTGGTGACAGTCTTAGTACCCCAACTCATATTGGAGCGCTGGGTCAGCAGGTATAGCCGATAGCTGGTGGCTAATAGGTGGAAACACCAAACCCCACTGAAAAACATGGAATCAGCTGTGATCATACAAGGATGGGCCACCAGTGGCTCTTCCCTCTCACTTCTAACCGTCCAACCAGTGTTCCCTGCTTGGTCACTGAACTTGATTTCCTCTTTCTTTGCAGCTCAAAAAGAACGTTAAATCTACATTCAAAATGTGAAAAATGTCCTAAGTTACAACAAATGTCTGTTTCTTAACCTCCTTTATTGGTCCTTTGACATCACCAGTGTGATGAAAGCTCGTTGAGACTGGATCAGTGGATGAAGCTTTTTCCTGTCACTGACTGAGGCGGCAGACAAGACTGGAGTAGGATGTTCGTTGTTGGCCACAGGCAGACAGTTTGGAAGTTGGCGTCTGTTTCCCTAATCTAAGAAATTTATCTGGAGGAGAATTTATGGGCAGTTTTTAGAGCAGAGAAAAGCTTTTTAACTGAATTAACACAGCAGAGCAATAAAAAGCAAGTTGAAACCGCTGTGCCCAATTCTTTATGAAACAAAGCTCCCTGGCAGCTGATCCACACAGAGCTTTACTCACTGACAGGAGCAGATTTAGGAAATTTGGGGCCCTGGCCAAAGACAGGCAGGGGGCCCTCTGAATTAAGAAGACAACACATAGAACAGGCCCATTCTACAGATAGAGAAATGTTAATAGAATAGACATCCATTATCTGTTCTAGGTTATGTCCCTCTCTTGTCCCTTTTCTTCTTGTTTTCCTCTCTATGTTTTGTACTCAGCTGACTTTTCATGCTGTCTCTAAAGGAATGAAAGATTTTTTCCAAGCACTAAGCTCACTTAGCCGATTGCTCCTTCCTGTGTTTCCAAAAAGGCCAAAGTAAATAACCCAGTCCTTCTTTTCACTGTAGACAAGCCATGATCTGCTTATCTGTTCTCCATTTTTCATTTGGATGAAATAATAGCTGCTTGAATCATGACAGCAGACAAGATAGAGGAGAGCAGGAGGCGGGGTTACCAATCTACTTGCTCTGGAGAGCAGAGTTCGCTGCTTTTAGATGTTGTCTCCAAAGTCTCCAGTAGCAGAAAAAAGTCTCTAGATTTGGCGCTAGGAGCTTTTTAGAAATCAAAGTGCTAGAGGGGTCTGAAAAGTGGCTAAATATAGCGACTAAAGCGCTAAGTTGGCAACACTGCTCTTTGCATGGTTTGTTTTCAAATGGTTTGCTGCTGTCTGTTTGGACCTTTCTGAACATGTGCAGCAAATGGACTGATCCAATATGGTGGACACTGAAGGGGGGGGGGCTGAGAAACACTTAATATTATCAGCGTTCTGATGGTATTTTTTTAAAAACAAAATTAATGTGCACAAACAAGGAATAATTGTATTAACCAAACATGTAAACAGAGTTTTATGGGCCCCCCAAAACCTTGGGGCCCTAGGCAGCTGCCTAGTATTGCCTAATTGTAAATCCCCCCCTGCTCAACAACATCAGCTTTTTTCAGATTAACCAGAGGTTGAAGTACAGCAAACTTTGCAGCTCAGACTGTAAACTATGACAAACATCTACTTTAACAAATTCCTTTAATCTACAGTAAATTCAGGGTTAATTTTCTTTTTAGAATTAAAGTCCTCGAATGCAGCAGATAGCATCTTTAGGTCATTTTTATTTCATACTCTGATTCCCTTAAAAGAAACTGACCACCCGATTCACACGTTCTGTAGTGGCCATGATTTTGTTGTAGGTTTCCACTTTTCAGGCATCATTATGCAAATAATCAGCTGATAGGGTTCATGTACTGGATTTCTGCCTGATGATGATATGTAGCTATGGCCAACTCAGTCCTCTCCATGCATGCAACCCCCAGTCTGGATCAGTTCTGCTCCACCTGTTCCTGTTCTGGTTGCCAGAACTGAGCAAATGTCTCCTCTCTGCCTGCAGCTGTCATAGAGCCCAGCATGCCTGGTATGAATGGTGCACAGGCTGAAAGGATGCTTCGGCCAACATGCCTTTTGGTCGGCCGGGGTGGAGAAAGCCCCTCCCAGTGAGAGAGACCTCCCTCAGCACCTCGCGTGGCACAGACTCAAGAACAATCCAATCCCAGCGCTCCTGCCTACGGCCTCACTTCGCTTCTCTTGATGTGCCAACATCCAAGCAGAAAAATTAGTGAGCTTAAAACAAAGCAGAAGAGCAAGCGGGGCAGACTGGATTATTGCCAACTCTGCAAGAACAAACTGGGCTCAGTCTGATCTTGATGTGCTCTGCTGCCGCTGCTCTGTTTAGCTGCAGTGACAGATGCTCTGTGAGTTAATGCTAATATACCAGGATGGGGATCTAACAGCATCTGGCTCGTGCTGTTGATCTTAATTTCATCAAAACTGTTTCTGCTTTAGGTTTTTCTTGATTCCAGCAGCATTTTCATTTGGCTGATGATCTGATGCCTGATTTGCAATAAAGCTCTACTTTGCTGTTTGCTAATAATGTTCTCTCTTTTCTCCCTCTCTTTTCTGTTTTGGGGAAAGTTAGAAAAGGTGTTTGGTACTAACACATTTCAATTTATGAACTAGCAGAATTTTTGAAGAAAGAGATCTTATGTTAAATAAACCACATTTAATTATTTTTTACTTTTCTGCAATTATTTGAATTAAAGGAAAAGTCCGGTCATCAAGGAATAACCAACAGATCATTATCTGTACCTAAAACTAATACATTTGCTGTGATTTAATGAATTTAGCTTTAATCAGTAAAAAAATAAATTCTATGTT
Organism: Cyprinodon diabolis; assembly: GCA_030533445.1. NCBI lineage: Eukaryota > Metazoa > Chordata > Actinopteri > Cyprinodontiformes > Cyprinodontidae > Cyprinodon > Cyprinodon diabolis. Next base: position 43,839,501 of record CM060072.1, on the reverse strand, counting down.
CTAATCCACACATGATGCATGAATTATTGCATCGCCTGCCCGCTCTCACTCGCATTAAAAAAGACACCACCTCGCAGAGTGATGGGTGATGGGAACATGTTAGTCAGTTTGACACATTTCGCAGCGTCCCTTTGAAGAACTCGTTTCTTTTTTTTGAGCAGTTTCTCTGCGCCTCCCTTGCGTTTCTTCTCCATTACTACTGTAAACACCGCTGCACAAAGTTCCAATGGAGAGTGAAGGTGTTTTTCTACTTTCTGATTGGCCTAGCCCTTTAGACTGTCAGGGATGATAACCAATGGGCTGCAGTAGCCTGAGGTAAGGGCCGGATGATTGGAACAAACTCTTGCGCTGCTGATTTTACTTGTCTTCATGCATTATGCAAATATAACGAGGCTGATAAATAATAATAATAATAATAATAATAATAATGATGATAATAATAATAATATATTATTATTATTAATATACATGTCGGGTCTGCCGGCCCAAACAGCACGTCGGCCAACCGGGCAAATGCCCGATACGCCCGATTACCAGTCCATGCCTGCTCTAAAGTGTCTGTTCCTGTTTGTACCCATTTTGTTTTTCTTATTTCTGCCACGTATCATCACAGATATTCTATAATCTCCGGTAAAAGGCCCAAGCTGATGCTGGAAACTGTGATGTCTGATAAGCTTGTTGCCAGGGCCCGGTGTGTATCACGGAGACATGACTACAGATTTTGATAAAAAACTGTAATCTTACTCAGATCAGAGAAGTTGCTTAGTTACAGAAGGCAGCTGCACACCCCCGGGCTCACCTATAATGAAGTGGCCCCGATAAACAGTTAAAGAGGCATTTTATACATCTCCAGTCTAACACATTACCACATCATACATCATCTGAGTTCAGAGTATATTTTGTCCTCTCCAGAAAAACCTAGACCCAGTGGAATCATAGCGCCACATTAAGGAAATATTTATTTACAAATAACAACACATTAAGTGGATCATTCACTAATGATAGTAGCAACCATCTAACCATGTTTGTGGTTGTTAGATACAAACAGTATTATAAACACTGTCCAATAATAATATATAAAAAAAAAAATTAAATATTCTAAAATGCTGTGGATGATAGAAAGATTGCAGAAGAACAGTCAAAATTTAAAGTACAGGACAGTAGATACAGTAAATGAAAAAAAAATAAATGAACCCACATTTTACTGACATCTAAAAAGGAATATTACAGTGAACTAGTTAAAGGCAGTAAGAGAATTGTTTAATTATTGTTATTAGGAGAGAACCCCCCCCCCCCCCCCCCCCCCCCCCCATATATTATGAGGAATGATGTAATTATTAATCATTTGTCAGCAGTGGTTGGAAATTCCACAAGAATTTGTAAACATCATCCCAAAGGTAGAGGAGCAGCTCCTGTGATAGGAGAAGATGGGAGATTATTAGTCATCATGCTTGGACATTGTTTGTACTTTAAGTTAAATAAAATTCTTAAGTGTGAATATTGACAAAAACATCTCCTGGAAACCGCTCATAAAACTAACATTTCTAGAAACATCACAATTCTTAGTAAGCAAAAATGTCTGTGAGCCGTAAAGCGTTGCATGTTCTTTACTGCTGACTGATTTTACATTTCCTCAGCTGACGTGTAGAAGTCTGGGATAAATTCTACAGGACATCATTAAAACTGCCAAGCACGCTGTAGAGAACAGCAATCAGGGTGACTAGTTAAGGCTGGATATTTCAATGTTCACCTGGCAGAGAGGTGGAGTCAACAAGTCATCTCTATGTCATGTGTTTGTTCTGCCCAGCCACTCAACCAGGAGAGTCCAATCTGTACAATTTGATTCACCGGGCAGATTGGACTCACCCGGTTCAGTGCCTGGGCAGAACTAATACCTGACATGGAGATGACCTGTGGTCACATCAGACCTGTCAGAGAGATAAAACGCTCCCACAGATTCAACTCTATTCAGTTTATTTCTATAGCTCCAATTCACAACACATGTCATCTCAAGGCACTTTCCAGTTCACCAGATCATCCAGTCAGATTGATTCAAAGTTTTCTATCTACGGAAAACCAGTTGATTGCATCGACTCATTGACTCTTCAGCAATCCCTCCCACTAAGCATGCTGTAAGCGACAGTGGGGAGGAAAAACTACCTTTTAACAGGAAGAAACCTCCAGCAGAACCAGGCTCAGTGTGAGCGGCCATCTGCTGAGGCCGACTGGGGTTCAAGGAGACAGAAGCAGACATAGAAAAAGAAGCATAGATACAAAAGGCAACTGTCAACCAGCTCCACAGTAACACTCAGCCAGGCAGACGAGCTCCAAGCTAGCTCCCATGTCAGAGGATGAAGAGAGCACATCCAGTTAGTCAGAGAAACAGGACTACACTGAAAAACAGGCCAAGCTCCAACATCTAGAGACAAAATTGTTGATGGCAGCAGCACAGATGATATTTCTCTCCAGGATGGAGTCACAGCGAAACAGGAACAGACCAGATGAAGCTACTATGAGAAAAAGCAGAGAGAGCAGAACGTTAGAGATTGAACTAACAGATTGATAACGCTGATTTTCACAGAGCATTTGTAGAATGATCTCACTCTGCAGATGCTCTGTGGAAACTAGAGACTGACATTTTTTGGGGAATCCCACGGGTCATGGGATTCCCGTTGGATGGGAGTCAGTATTAGTAACGATCACCTGATTGGGATGGTACAGGATTAAACATTAACGGGAGCAGACAGGAGCGGGAGCAAACCAATAGTAACTAAAAAAAAAAAACTAGGATCGAAGCCATAAAATAAAATAGAAAGAAAAAAAATCCAGTACTGGCGCCGCCATTTTGTAGTTTTTTTCCTTGAAGCCTACACTATATTGCGAGTCAAAAAAACTACATGACCCAAAAACCAACAGTGCTTCCGCTCTGAGTTTTTCACCCGCGCTCAAAAGAAATTCAGATTCAATGTATTGCCAGAAATCTTATTGAAGACAAGAAGAATGGGAGTGGTGCAGGAGCGGGAGTCATTCTGAATGGGAGTGGGAGTAATTTCACCAGGAGTGGGACGGGACAGGATTTAGATTTCTACTCTGGCCCGGGATCGGGATGGGACACAATTTTATTCTGTGGGAGTGGGATGGGACAGGAGTGAAAATCCACTCCTGTGTCAGTCTCTAGTGGAAACCAACACATACTTTAAGCCAGGCATATACTATATGAGTTTTTGCACTTTTGGGGACGATTCTCCAGTCGTAGGAGAATTTTTTGGGTCTGGGCCATAAGCCTCTCAGGACCACCTACCGATCAGCAACATGTTTGAAATTCAGTAGGCCCCCACAAGGTGTTGGTGGCTAAATCCTGCTGTTGAGGCAGAGATATTAGCTGATTTACCAGAACCTTGCACATGTGTAAACAGGGGAGTTGTTCTTATTCTCCTTGTAGGTTGATGAGTCCGAAGTGTGGTTTTTCGAAGTTCAGTGTGAGCAGGTAGATCGCATCAGAGCGTCAGGCCATAAAATGGAAGAACAAACATTGTGAGCTGGGAACTTTTAAATGTAGTCTTGTCGTACAGTTTGAGCTGTAGTTGAGTACAACCACTGAAATTATCGTACAGTGGATGCCCGGCTTAAAGTCGTAGGGAAGCGGCTGTTCCAACCGTTGCATTTTCGAATTCTCCTGAGTGGTGCGCGACTTTGAACGAGTGAATACAGTGAATGTGATTGCTCGTTTATCAAGGGGGCGGGATTGTTGTGGCGGAAAGTTCGCAAGCAAGTTTGATTGTGGCCATTTTGTCAGAAGCATCTTGCTAACCAGTTAGCATTTAGTGCTAGTAGGTTCCCAATTGGAAATTCCATTCGGACCAAGTAGCACTAAATTGGTGACTTAGAAACGACACTGTCAAGGAGGAACGCTATGGACAGAGGAAACATGCAAGAGGAGGAGAGTTTAGTGTCGGAGGTCGTGGATGAGTCTCCTCTGTTGGGATATATTGCCACAATGGAGCCCAAATCAATTGGATCAACAATTTCAAACCATCCCCCTTTCCTTTTACACAAAGAGAACAAAGATGCTCTGAAAAGATCTGGAATATTCCAGCCTAAGGGACGATCACCTCATGCATGGACCTATCAGCTGATTGAGGAGGCTGTTACTTCAACAGGAAGTACCCCTATGTCAATTATGGTTTAAAACTCAGAGCGTGAGCTTAATTTTTCTCTTCCTCCTGGGTTTCACCACCTGTAAGGAGGGACACCATTTCACATGAAAAGCTAAAAGAAAGCTAACTGGAATTAGCTTTCGCTTTCCTGCGTCAAAAGTCACGGATCGCAGTGTCCCACTGTGCATAGCGCTGAACTGGGGAGACAGAAATCTCTGGAGCTGAATGCCGAGTGGAGTTTGTGTTTGTGAGGACCTCGCTACAGACATCACAACCTATCAGCAGGAGGACGCTTCTGCTTTGATAGTCTCTGTAAGTAAATCTTCCTTGACCTAAAAGCCCATCAAGTTCCTCTGCTGCAGCATCAAAATGATTTAAACCGTTCCCGAGAACGGACCCTTGGTGGAGACGGACCCTCGCAGAGCTGGACCAACAGACAGGCAGTTAGGGATTTAAATTAATGCTGATTTTAATCTTTGATGTTTATAAGAATTCTGGTTCAGTGGTTGAAATAAGTGTGCTGTGAAAAGCTGCAAGTGATATTTCTTTCTTCTTCTGTTTTCAATCCTGCTTTCTTCCCTTTCTGCTTCAAGGTACTTTATAGAGTTTGCCCAATTCAACCGCATGTGGTCACGTGGTTGAGGACCTATTGTTGCCAATGTATTGAATGTATTAACATTAAACCAGCCAGTTAAACAGACTCTTAGGGTTTTATTCTTTTTGTTTTCTTTAAACTAGTCATTTAGTCTATCCCATGTTTATTTTCTAATAGCGTGTAGTGTTTTGCATATATGTTAGATTTTTGTAATCCTGAATTATTAGAATAAAGACGTCATTGTTTAACTTGTAGTGGTCTTGTGATCCATATAACGGACAGTTTATCACTCAGGTCAGATCCACCCTATTTTGGTAACAGTGAGAATAAACAGAGATAAATAGTTCTTTGATTGATAATTAATAGCTCTGCTGATAACCTAGCCTAGGTCACTAAATTGGTGTGGATACCTGGATTTTAACAGCCGGTCCAGGAACCATCCAGAGGTGAAAGGCATAAACCCTGGTAAGCAAATTAAAGCTACAATTATTCAACTAAGAACACTAATTTAATTTCACCTCCGATTTTGAATAAGTTCAATAATTAACTATAACTCGAGTTCTAATAAATCATTAATTCATTATCTGCAGGATATCATTTTGCATGAAGATGTTGTGGAAGAGGACGCCAGGGCGGCAGAAGCTTGGTTTGGTGTAGAAGGCTTCCAGCCGTACATGTTTGAGCCCTTGCCTCGCAACGCTGCCAGTTCTGTTAGCTCTACGCCTGCCGAAGACACAGACGTCCATCCCCGTGAACACTGGGACGCAACTCAATGGGAAAGGAAAGGATTCTGATTTCAACCGTTGCGTATATTAGCTGCGACATATGAATCACGATGCTATGACCGAAAAAATTTGACTGACAGATGACCGTTGATACATGATTGGCTGAATTTAGTTGTTCAGGCTGACGTAGAACTAACTGGCCTGCATAAGATAATGAAAAAAAAAACTGAATTTAAGACAGTATTTATTTTTAAATAGAAATTTTCTAAATTTTGGGACAATATCCTCTGATAAAGAAAACATTTATATACATGTTTAAGCCAGAATGATTTGACATGTAAATATGACTTCCCTACGACTTTAGTTTAAATGGTGACACTGGAGAGTCCAACCTGATCACTGCACGGTACTTCTGATTCTGTGGAATTTTTAGATGCTCCAGCATAAAACCTCAGGCATGACTTTGCCTGAAGGTTCTGGTTTTGATAGACATTAAAGACCAGAAATAATTTAAATGTTGGTTTTTAATGCTAAATCTGAGTGGTCCATCATAGCATTGATTTAATCTAGAAAGATTTATTGAAAATTGGGCTGTTTGGTCGGTCTGTTGAAACTCCAATTTTAACGTCTTGTCAACCTCCAGAAAATTACAGCTTTTCACCTTTCACTTTTCAACCGAATGTAGACGTTCTTTGGATGTAAATCATGTCGTCATTTCAATGTCTTTTTAAGTTGGTTTTACTAGGTGGTTAGGGAATGGCAGAAGGCGGTATAAACAGACGTCTGTGACTGCATCAGGATAGCAGACACGGCTGTCTAAGAGGGCATACTGGCCTACATTCAAACCAAATATGTAAACCCTGTCAGTTTCTCCCTTCATGTTAAAGAGTCTGTGGTCGTAGACCTGAGGATCTGAGAGAGGATTGGTCTCTCTCTGGTTTTAAAAAGGAGCATCGTGTCCTGGCCAAGATCAGGCTGCCCCTCTGTCTGCGACAGCGGAGGTCCGGTCAGTGAGGGAAAACTCAGTGACCGCTTCCACTCGACAAACAGCACCAGCTGATTGGAAGCTTCACACTTGTAGCTCTAAAGACGAGGAATGCCAAAAGTGAATCTGAGCAGCATAGCTGACACACACCCACACACCCCAACCCTGTGTCATCTGGGACCCCTTAAAAGGACACAGCACAACGTAGGAAGACACTGATGACAGCTTTCAATAAACAGAAAGGAAAGTCTGCTTCTGAAATCCCACAGGTATGTTAAAATGCAGTCCACAGATTTAAAGTCGATCATTTTAAAAGCAAACAGGGAAAAGAAAAACACAACCGCAGTGGAAATGATAGAGAACTGTCCGTTTACAAACTGAACCTGAAGGGACTCTAGACCAGGGGCCACCAACCCAGGGATACTTCATGGGTAGTGAGTCATATGAAGGGCTGCCAATAGTGACCTTTGAACTGGAGGGATCAGCGGTCACCTTAACTTCATGCCTAATAAACATATATATGTTTTTTTCATTTTAACTCCTAAAATTTCTTTATGATAACTTCATTTTGAGATCTCTATTGATGCTTAAAGGAAAAGTCCGGTCATCAAAGAATGATCAATGGATCATTATTTACACCTAAAACTAATATTTTAGTGATGATTTAATGAATTTAGCTTTAATCAGTAAAAAAAAGAAATACACTATATTGCCAAAAGTATTTGCTCACCCATCCAAATTATTGGAATCAGGTGTTCCAATCACTTCCATGGCCACAGGTGTATAAATTCAAGCACCTAGGCATGCAGACTGTTTTTACAAACATTTGTGAAAGAATGGGTCGCTCTCAGGAGCTCAGTGAATTCCAGCGTGGAACTGTGATAGGATGCCACCTGTGCAACAAATCCAGTCGTGAAATTTCCTCGCTCCTAAATATTCCACAGTCAACTGTCAGCTGTATTATAAGAAAATGGAAGTGTTTGGGAACGACAGCAACTCAGCCACGAAGTGGTAGGCCACGTAAACTGACGGAGCGGGGTCAGCGGATGCTGAAGCGCATAGTGCGAAGAGGTCGCCAACTTTCTGCAGAGTCAATCACTACAGACCTCCAAACTTCATGTGGCCTTCAGATTAGCTCAAGAACAGTGCGCAGAGAGCTTCATGGAATGGGTTTCCATGGTCGAGCAGCTGCATCCAAGCCATACATAACCAAGTGCAATGCAAAGCGTCGGATGCGGTGGTGTAAAGCACGCCGCCACTGGACTCTAGAGCAGTGGAGACGCGTTCTCTGGAGTGACGAATCGCGCTTCTCCATCTGGCAATCTGATGGACGGGTCTGGGTTTGGCGGTTGCCAGGAGAACGGTACTTGTCTGACTGCATTGTGCCAAGTGTAAAGTTTGGTGGAGGGGGGATTATGGTGTGGGGTTGTTTTTCAGGAGCTGGGCTTGGCCCCTTAGTTCCAGTGAAAGGAACTCTGAATGCTTCAGCATACCAAGACATTTTGGACAATTCCATGCTCCCAACTTTGTGGGAACAGTTTGGAGCTGGCCCCTTCCTCTTCCAACATGACTGTGCACCAGTGCACAAAGCAAGGTCCATAAAGACATGGATGACAGAGTCTGGTGTGGATGAACTTGACTGGCCTGCACAGAGTCCTGACCTCAACCCGATAGAACACCTTTGGGATGAATTAGAGCGGAGACTGAGAGCCAGGCCTTCTCGTCCAACATCAGTGTGCGACCTCACAAATGCGCTTCTGGAAGAATGGTCAAAAATTCCCATAAACACACTCCTAAACCTTGTGGACAGCCTTCCCAGAAGAGTTGAAGCTGTTCTAGCTGCAAAGGGTGGACCGACGTCATATTGAACCCTATGGATTAGGAACGGGATGTCACTTAAGCTCATATGTGAGTCAAGGCAGGTGAGCAAATACTTTTGGCAATATAGTGTATTAATTTTACATTTAAATACTCTGTATGCTAAAAAGGATTAAATTCTCTATAAATCATTAAAAAAGGGCAACAGAGTTAAATAAAATTCCAATCTTAGCCCACTGGTGAGTTGTGCTTCTTTCAGAAGATGCTGTGGGCACCCCATGAGGCCCCCTGGGGGCCCCTTAGTGCCTGCAGTCACCACGTTGGTGAACCTGCTCCAGATAATCTTCTGGGACAAAAGATCTCTGCTCTTTTCTCTGTATTTGTTGCCATTTGGTTCCAGGCCACCGAAAAAATTGGTTAAAAATCACATTAAAAAGAATACATGATTTAAGTCCAAACAACGTAAGATTAAAAGCTGTAATTTTCAGAGAATTGAAAAGATATTGAAACCTGGCTTTGTAACGTCCTTTCAGCATCTATTATTGGACTAAAATGGGTCTAAATCAGACGGACCGAACACAGCCCAACCATTTATGGCCTAAATCAAGACTATGACCAACAGATTTAGCCTAAAAACCAATGTCTAAATGACGTCTGGTGTTACTGAGAAGACATGGGACTGATTTCCATTTTCATGCTGGTGACTGCCAAATCTATTTGCCCCTAAAGCAGGGAGATTGTTTTTCAATGAAGACTTTATTGAACGGTTTAGATGCTATTAAACCCTGGTTGACCCTGAACTTTTTACATTTTAACCAAAAGAAAAGTGAAGTTATAGTGTTTGCACCTAATCGTCCTTGTGAGTCCACTACTTCAGACCTACAGTAGGACTCCTGACACCATATTTTGAATCGGCCGTCACTAACTTGAGTTTTAAGGTGGACAGGGATTTTAAACTTGGAAAGCAAGTTGGAGCAGACGTCAGATGTTGCTTTTATAAGTTAAGGCAATTGGCAAAACTACAACCTTTTCTTTCATTGCAGCCCTTGGAAACAGGTATCCATGCTTTCATTTCATCTCTCACTGTAATGGACTCCATGTTGGTGTGTGTCAGTCTTTCTGCTTCGCTTACAGCTGGTGAACGACGCAGCTGCTGGTCTTTTAACCGGAATTCCAAACTATGATCCCATCCCTCCTGTTCTGGCCTCCCTCCACTGCCTGCCTGTTCATTTTGGTGTTGATTTTAAAATTATTCTCTTTGTTTGCCTAAATAACCTTGCCCTATCTTACCTCTCTGAGCTTCTTGCCTCCTCAGCTCCTCAGGTCAGCAGCTCCTGCAGGAACCGAGGTTTCAGAGGAAGCTCATTGGGTCCAGATCCTTCTCTATGGCTGCTCCTCCTTTATAGACTAGTCTCCCGCTGAACTTTAGGGAGGCTCCATCCCTGCAGAATTTTAAAACACGGCTCCAGACTTACTTTTATTCACTGGCTTTTAACATTGGCAGGACTTAGTTGTTTTGATGTTGTTTATTTAGCTTAAAGAAATCTTATTATCGGTTTATCTTCTGTTTTTATGCTGTATTTTATTCTTTTAAAGCGTTTTTAATATTATTTTTCAGCACTTTGTTTTTAGCTGTAGCTGTTTTAAAGCGCTCTATAAATACACTCCACAAATAAAGATGATGATGATGATGATGAAGATGATGATGGTGTTTTCAAATTGTCATTTGACCTTTAAGCGCTCCGTCTAGATTCTGCTGCTGTTTAAATTCTTGATGAAGATGTGAATGTTGGGAAAACTTTAGTCCTTTAATTTGGCCGTTAAAGTACATCCAGTGCGATCATTTATTTATGGAATTATTTATTATGTTAACCCTTTGTAGGGCAAGTTACCCATTTTTGATCACTTGCATCCCCTTTACAAATGGATACAAATATCCTGCTACATGCCTGTACATCTACTTGACAAAAAGGTAAAAAGCTTTATGAAAAGTTAAAAAGGTAATAAGCCTAGATAAAAATTATATTTAGGTTTATAAACAGAAAAATTTCAGTACCAGTATTACTATTAATGCCTCTGAGGTTATGTTGTACCAATAAAATGTGTTTCTTTCCCTCTTAGAGTGTTTTTCTTATAGAAGCACTTTTATTCATTTTCTTAATGTATTCGGGAAAGTTTCTTGTTATTACATTGACATAAATTTTTGCCATGAAAATATCCCCATTTTATGCATGTTACAAAGGTAAGAAGGTCTGGTCCTGGATTCCAATAAAACTATTGGCTTGAAATGTTGATTTTCAAAGTATTTCAGTCGCCTATAAAGGGTTAAAGGTGACAGTCCCGTATTTGTAGGGAACAAAATAATTCTTATTTCGTTTTTTTCCAGATTTGATTCATTTTCTTGGTGCTATTGGACTGAAACTGAGGGAGAAGCTGTTTAAAATAAAAGACATGACGGGTGAACGTCATTGATAACTGTATCCTCATTGTGAAAGGTTGGACATTCCTGAAGGCTATTTCCTTTTAACCCCCCCCCATCCCCCCATCCCTTGCTATTCCTGTCCACAGATATCCACCCCCTTCCAGGATGACAGCAAAAAAAAAAAAATAATAACATTAAAAACTGCCCGGAAATTTATCACAACAAATTAGATCTTCAGAAAAAAGCCATTGACTTTAAGACCAAAGCGCAGGATGTGTTTACTTACAGTAGGATGGATGGGAAGGCTGCAGAAAGCTGGAGTGGAGGTGACCACATGCTGAGGGTGTGTGAGGCTTTGAGATTCCAGAAGAATGCCAGCAGCCCAGGCCAGCCTCAGCTGTGGATCCACAGAATATTTTCCTCTCAGTTTTTAGCAGAAGGCACCATGATCATCCCTCGCTCCAACTCGTTCTCTGGCCTCCAGGTAATTCTTACTTTAGATGAACCGCAGCGCCCATAGATCTGATTTACTTCCATTTATATCCATTTATATCCTCCCACATTCAACGCTCAGCTTTAGGTTTCCTAAAAAAAGGTTATTTCCCCATCATCTTAAGATTTATGTCAATTTATTACATAACAAATTCCCATTTACTTCTCTTCGATCAATTTACCACAAAGCTCTGAAATAAACCATCTTAATTTTTACAACAGATCTATTTAAGATATATAATCATCAGGTTTATGCATTTAGTATTAGTTAAAAATACTTACACTACAAAACATGTTACTCTAAAGTGATTTTATTTAAATTGAGGAGGTGAGACACTTTGCAGACGGAACAAGAAAGATTTATATTTGAAATAAGAAAAAAAACAATTGCATTGTATTATTTCAAATTGTCTGATTATCTTATTTTAAGACTAAAAATGCTGCTTCCATTGGCAGATCATCTCATTTACCTGCTCAAATTAAGGATAAATACATTAACCTAAGAAATGTTTACTTATTTCTAGATCATTTTTGCAGTGAACTTAAAATGACTTGTTTTGGATTACATAAAGGCAACCTGCAAATTAAACAAATAAACTTTATGTATTTGAAATAATTAGGCTCATCAGGATTAAGTTTGCTGGAATATACATAAAAAATTAAAAATACATAAACCTGATAGTTATTTTTTTTTATTAATAAGCTAATTAACCTATTGAATACGGAAAATGTAATGTTTATTTTATAGGTGTTTGTTAAACTTGTCTTAAAAAAATTATGTGAATTTGTTATTTAATGAAATGACATCAATCTTAAAATTTGGGAAACATTTCTGAGTGTGTTTAAGGACAGTCCAAAGAATTATTTAAAATCACTCTGTAATAAAGCGATTATTCAGGAATTAATCAGAAAATGACAAAACAAGTGATTTTCCTTTAGTTTTAGTTATAAATTCTGATAATTCTGACACAGTCAGGTTGAACGAAGTAAGGACTGTCTCCCTGCAGGGTCACAAGGCCGCTGCTTCTATTCAGAGCAAATGAATTGAGCTGTTTCTCAGCTCCAATCAGACGCAGCACTATATTTATAAATAGCATTTAAAATTATAGTCAACATAAAAGACTTTTTGCATAATTTATTAAATAATAGTTTTATTAGTTTTAACAAATTGTCTCTTGAATTTCTTAATTGGAAAATCATCACATTTAACTAATAGAGGCTTGAAAACATCCTTCTGTGTCTAATTTATTTATTAGATTTGCATAGTGAAATGAATGACTGACAAAAATGAACTTTTGAATAATATTTTTATGTAATAAACTTTAAAACAGTTCAAGTTGAATTAAGAAAACATCCCAAACGAGCAAAAATATGGTTCCAATAGATAAAAAAAACATTTAAAAAAAACTGTTCTGTTAATTTTTGTGTTTTACAAAAACTACACATAACCTTCTTTCTTAAAGAGAAAATTATTCAAATGTAAATTTTATTTACTTATTCATCGAACTGAGATTAAGTTTTTGTTGAAACAAAGATTCAGCTCCATTAAGGGAACAGTAACACTTTTAGACATAAATTGGAAATTAATTTAAGAATTGAACTGAAATGTTATCGGCAGAAAACATTTTTTTATCATTTGACTTTGTGTTCATCTGGTCTGTGAGTTCAATCCAATCAGAACTCTATAAAGAAATAATAATAATACAACCACTACTCATAATAATTATTATTATAAATTTTTTAACTAATATAGTAATAATGTTTTGTGAAATGTAATTGGAATTTTTTTATTATATTTTATTTTGCTCTATTGTACTTACAGTCTTATTTTTTCTCTCTTCTGTACCCGGTTGCACTGCAAAAAAATATGGAATAATAAAGTAATTCTGGTTCTGATGTTATTAGTGTTATTATGACATTTTTGCTGAACATTAATGATTAAAAGAAAGTTTAAAAACAGTTCCTATAAATGTTTGGTGATATTTAATAAAAGCTAGCCGTGTTTATTGGTATTCATTTTAAGCTCCACGGCGTGGATCATCAGCTGTCACAGAGCTCCTGCTTTGCAGCTCGCAGTGCTGTTAAATATAACTGAGGGTCAAAAGGGGAAGTGATGTTAGAGGCTGCAGTCCTTCCACATAATCTCATTCTAGCCTGGTTTTTATTTCCCCAGTAAAGCAAACACTGGGACTAAATCCACTGACGGGGGTGTAATGAAGTGCTGCTGTTATTTCCCAGGACAGTGTTTTAATGTTGTTTGACCAGATAAGCTTTATGTGATTTTAAATGTATTTAGAAATCTATGTCCCCATATAAAAATGCAGGCTTGATGCTGGATATCATTTATATGTTTAAAAGAAAAGCGTTGCTCCAAGGCAAAGCTATATTTTCAGAAAACTCCCAGCAGCAAGGCCGTGACCTCGCCTTAATCCACTGTTGTCAGCCACTCGCAGCCGTAGCGACGGAGCAGGCTGTGAACTCCCCCCTCCCTATTTGCACAAATACACTCTGTTGTTTTGCTAAATGCTCACAGGCAGTGGCGGATCTAGGGGGTGGCTACTTGGGCTGCAGCCCCGGATGTTTCCCCAAGATTCCCGGATCTCGCTTCTGAGCTGATCAGAGTAAAATGTGCAGTACTGGAATTCACCAGAGAGTGGCAGCATGTGCAGGAAAGCAGCCTGTAGCATTCCTGTGCATTCCTTGTGTCGGGAGCGCGCATTGAAGCCAGAGAGGTGAACATGGCGGATGGGACCATTTTCATTAGGGCTGCAACGATTAGTCGACGTTGTCGACAAAAATCGATGCTAGAAATTGTCAACAATGAATTCCAATGTCGACTATTGTCGCCAGACGCGTTTTTCCAACAGAGTGAGGCATCTCACTTGATTATGATCTCTGCCGAGAGTCGCTCATGCGCAGTAGTGTCTCTGTCTCTGAGCGCTAACATACAAATCTGGCGGCGTCAATATCAGGTACGCGTACCAAGACTTCTAAAGTTTGGGAGCATTTTAGCCTGGATACGGCCAATAAGAAGATTACTTGCAAGGTTTGCAAAGCAGACCTTGCGTATCATGGCAGTACCTCGGTGATGCACGAACATTTAAAGAGAAAGCACGTCGGGGAGTGAAACGAAACGGAGTCTGACTCGCCTCGGTAAGATGCACTGAATGTACTTCACAAAATGCACATCTTTGTTTTATTTAATGTTCTGCTGCTGCTAATGAGTCTGTTCTTGGTTTACAGGGGAAAAAATTTTTATTTGATTTGAATTTATTAATCATTTATTTGCCTGTCCCTAAAAAATGGAAAGAGGTTTATTTATTTATGAATTTATGTCTCTGTTGACTTAGCACTGTGCCTAATTGAAGTTAGGACATATTTATTTAATTTTTGTACAAATCCACAGTATGTGCAATAAAATAAGTTTATTTCATTGTAACCATCTTTTTTGTGTTCATTATCATGTGCCACATAATTAAATCAACTTCATGCTGAATTTAAGAAAAAAGTAATAATTATCCGATTAGTCGACTAATCGTTTCAATAGTCGCTGACTAGTCGACTGTCAAAATAGTCGTTAGTTGCAGCCCTAATTTTCATTCATGTCAATGTTGTAACATCCAGTTTAATCAGCAGCTGTTGTCTATAAAATTGTAAAATAAAAAAATAGACGAGGTCCTTTTAAGCTGTTTTGTGTTATTTTTTAAACGCCAAGAGAATCTGTCTTTTTCCAACTATTGTCAGTTAAGCCTGACAGAAATAAAAGTCAGAAGTATTTATCATTTTTCACTGCTGATATAAGAGCACGGAAACTGGCTGATAGCAGGACACAAAAATTAAGATTTCCAGAAAAGATGAGAGAGTAGACTTTCTGGTAAATCCCGTTCTAATGTAAAATATGACAGATTACTGGATTAAAGAAATTTCTAGTATACGACATGCTATCAAACATAACATTTTTTGAGAATTTGGAAACAGTTGCTGTTTATTTCCTAAACATATGGGAGGAGGAGAGGAGAGAATGGATATTTCAGCTGCCTGGAATATTCCGTTCCTCCTCCATAACATGGGAAGGAATTAATTCACCTACAAATCTTTAACTGTGTTTATTCCTCTCATCATCAACAACAAATCCTGTGGATTTGGTGACATTAAATCATTATTTGCCAAAGTTATGAGAGGGAAATCGTATATTTTAGCCACCTGATATAATCCGCTTCCCCTTTGATGATCTTTATGAAATTTATTTTCTGTTTAAATTTTTATCTAACAATTTACAAATATATTTCAAAAGAAAAGTTCAAACTAAAACAGCTGCACTTTGTTTTCCAAGTTTGAAGATGTTTCCTTTTCCATCCAGAGAGCTTTCTCAATTCAAAATGTCTGAAGTAATGCTATTCCAGACATTTTGAATTGAGAATTGACATATTTTTATTAACTATTTAAGATTTCAAAATATAAAATAATAAATGTTTCAAACATAATATAGAAAAATAATGACAGTTTCAAAATTCACAGGATTTGTTTAATTTTTCCCATGTTATGGGGGAGCAGATTATATCAGGTGGCTAAAATATATAATTTCCCTTCATAACTTTGGCAAATAATGATCAAATGTCTCCACAGAGCGTGTTGTTGAAGAAAGAAATAAACACAGTTAAAGACTTGCAGGTAAATGAATTTCTTCCCATGTTATGGAGCTGGAATTATGTGTGATAGCATGTATTATACTAGAAATTTCTTTAATCCAGTAATCTGTCATATTTTACATTAGAACGGGATTTATTACTGATCTCCTAGAATCCTAGATCCTCCCTGCTCACAGGCACAAACAGAGAACTCTGTAATGGTTATCCTGTGGTTCTGCTGGGTCAGCAGCTGCTCACAGGTTACCCAGAGGTGGAAGCCACCTGCCCAGAGCCAAGCCAGCTCCCTGTGGGGTCAAACCGGGTGGAAGGTCTCAGAAAGTGCTGGAGGGCCAAAGGTTTGCTGCAAAATGGCCCCACAGCAGGAGGAAGTAAAAGCTCAGTGTTTGACACTGGAATGTCCCTGCAGATGTAATGCAGCTCCCGGGTCTTTTCCAATGACTGGGTCTATCTTTTTTTGATGTGCAGGTAAATTTTTCCTTTTTGCTTCACACTCCCTCTATGAGCATCAAAACAAAATAGTTCAGATTTCTCTCTGGAGATCTCAATTTACATTCAACCTCTCAAGTCTCCAGATATTTTATAAAAGATGTATTTGGAAATCTTTGCAATCATTTCCCAGTAAGAGTTATGTTGTCTAAATGTGTGTTACTCAGCATGAATAGGACTCAGACTGAATGGGCTGAGTTCATATTGTGGGAGCATGCTGCCCTCTTGTGGTTAAATATGATATTTCATAGAGCATCATCATCCTCATCATCTTCTTCTTTATTTGTAGAGCGCTTTAAAAGGTACAGCTGAAAAACAAAGTGCTGAATATAGATAAAAATAATAAACACCTTAAAATATGAAATAAGGTAATAAGATTTCTTTAAGCTAAATAAACAACATCAAAACAGCTAAGTCCTGCCAGTGTTAAAAGCCAGTGAATAAAAGTAAGTCTGGGGCTGTGTTGTAAAATTGTGCAGGGATGGAGCCTCCCTAAAGTCCATAAAGGAGGAGCAGCGATAGAGAAGGATCTGGACCCAATGAGCTTCCTCTGAAACCTTGGTTCCTGCAGGAGCTGCTGACCGGAGGAGCTGAGTAGGCAAGTGTGAAGAGGCTCAGAGAGGTACGATGGGGCAAGGTTATTTAGGCACTTATAAACAAAGATAAGAATTTTGGAGGTGGTGCAACATCCACATTATTTATTGGTTTTAGGGAACTGAGTGAGGAGTGTTGGCCCAGTGGGTAGAGCAGTGCAGTTGTTCTGTGAGAAGCTTGCAAGTACCTGGGATTGATCAAATAAAAATCATATCAAATCAGATTCTTTCTTAAGGTTTATTCATAACATTTTACTTTTTAACCAAAGTGTCAATGTGTAATTTGTTTTGACTCTGACTACTTTTCCATTGTTGTAAGTAAGGAGGAACGAACGCTGCTCTAGCAGAACACAGCAGAATGCTGCCATGAGGGCTGTATGATGAACTGTTCTCTCTTTGCAAAGATCTGAATAAATGTGCCGACTGAGTGAAATCCATCGATCTCCGTTTATTTAACTAGGATGAATAGTTGAATACTTTTTTTCCCATGACAATTTGGCGTTGTCGGCAGGATTCTCCTTGGCTGATTTTTTTCTGAGGACAGCGATTGTCAGAAGTGTCAGGTACCACCTGGAGGAAGCAGTCTTCCAGCCTCATCGAGGCATCGATGTCCCTGGAGGTCAGCAGGAGGATCAAAACCAACCATTTTTTTGAGACAGTGAAATGAATCTTTTGTCGGCACAATTTATATTAAATTTCCAAAACAGATTTACAGATTTAAAGATAATTAGAAATCAAATACTGGAAAATTAGGTCAAACAAAGTCCTCTTCATCTCCATAAAAATAATCAAATAAATTAATGTAATCTAGCAAAATATCTAACTAAATTAAAGATTAATCATTTTATTACCATTAGTATAAAACTAAGAATATATATACAAAATAAAAGATAACTTTTCTTTTTGGGGAGCAGAAAGGCAGATTAGGTTTTGTTCCACCTGTGAACCCAAAGACCTCGCATAGGAACGTGAGGCTCTCTCTAAGGGTGAGAGGAAGGTTGTAGGTGCCACCAGAAGGCACTTAATTTTACTGAGACGTCGGTAATCTAGAGTGGGATCCCCCCCAGTTATCCAGGTCGGCACCAGAGGATTGGTGTGTATCGGGCAGAGTTAAATAACCTGTAGATAATGGGAAAGGTTTGCAGTTCTATGGTAGTAGAACAAAAGGCAAGGTTCCAGGGAATTGTCAACTGCCCAAGGAGAAATTTTTGATCAAATGCTAAGAAAATCAGGTTCTTTTAATGTTGCAATACAAAAATGTTGAAGATAAGATAAACCATTATGATGAGAAGTTAGAGGCTAAAAAGAAGGTAGGGTAAGAAGATTTACAGATAAAAAAAAAACAGTTTAAAATGATGAATGGATGAGAGAAACTCTCAGCTCCGGAGAGAAATGGATTAGAATAAGAATTCAAAAAGGCAGTGTTTAAACCAGATACTAAACACATTTACACTGTATTATATATTAAACTTGCACTATACTAAGTAATAATAATGAATTTTAATTTCAATGGTGCTTTTAAATAAATAAATCTCTAAACACTTAGATGAAATTAATAACTCATAGCTACAAAAAAATAAATAAATTAAAAACTATTAAATTATTTAAAAAGAAAAAAAGTTAGTAGGGCATAAAATAAGGTGAAATTAAAAGTTTTAAAACAAAAAAAAACTTGTAAAATGGAGGAATTAACCTAAAATTACACTACAGAAAACAAAATTTAATTGAGAAAAGTATGTTGAAAAAAAAGGCAAAAGTATGTTGATGAGAAAAGCAAAAATATGGTGATGAGAAATGTATGTGACAAGACGGAAAGGTGACTTAAAGTGGCTGAAGGATGAAGTGGGGCGACTGGCATTTCCTTCCTGAAAAAGGCTTCTTCTTTTATATGGTAAAGATGAACAACTTTATTATTTATTTATTTATGTTTATTCAGTTGAAACATTCAAACTCTTCCTTAAAGTAACCATTGATTTTTTTTTTTTTTTTGGAGGAGTTGCCCCCCCTCCCATCAGCCCGCCGGAGAAAGGCAGCCTGCTACAAGCATCAATCTCCCCCCACCCCCCAACGCACACACACCGACACTGCTACCGGGTGGAAATGATTTTAAAATATGGGGAAAATAAGACGAAAGGATTTTCATCTGCTCTGAACCCCTTACCCTGATAACTCACCTGAGCTGCAACTTGCTCCACAATGTGTGTGTGAGCAAGAACCATGAGGACAGAGACACTGGGGACATTTTTTGGGGGGGAAACAAGGAGGAGGTGCACCAAAAATAAAGCTTTCCTTCCCTCTGGTGCTAAATAAATTTTTAATCAATTAAATATTTGTTTTTGTTTGAGAAGTGGCTAACCTTTTTGGACGGGGGGGGGGCTCCAGGACTAAAACCGCCTGTTGGCAGCAATCAGTAAAGGGTAAAGTGATCGACCATATATTTTATTTTATCTTCCATTTCCATAGACTTGCAACTATGCAGGAAAAGCTTGATTTCTCAGTTAGATTCCTTTCTGCATCTTGCAATAAAGAAAATGCTGCTGACAGACTGACTTTCTTGACATGACTTTATCTGTGGGAAAATGAGGGTGATGATGTACGGCCTGGTTGGCTTTCACTAAACCATGATTGTTTTAGAGTCAGTATAATCATTTCTGATCAAATTATAACAAACCTTAAATATCTAAACCAAAAAACTCAGCAGCAACTGTCTTTTCATATGTCAGCTTCAGGACTGGAAAACAAAACGTTTTTTATCAGGCCTGTGGTTGTTTAAAAACAGGACGGGTCTCGTTTTGTTCATTTCCTGCTGTCACCATGTTCCATAATGTTATGGACGGACCTGGAGGTGAAAAATGAGGCAAATCCAGAGAGAGAAAAGGGTCCAAACATGGTCTGACACAGTAGTAGAAAATATGCACAGGTTTTAGTCACAAACCAAATTCTCTATTTCCACAGCAGCCACTCGGAGAGATTAGCTTCATCTCTTCATGATTTAGTGGTATGTTGCTTCGTCCCTGTGCCATGAATGTCTGAGGTTCTGACTAAGACAGAGAAAGGGTGATTGTTGCTCTGACTTATGAAAATGTAAACAAAACAGCAACTTATAGAGGAAAAAGAATGAATAATATAATCCAATAGGATAAAATCTAAAGTTATGTGTCGCTTTAATCTGAATTAGATTTCACTAAATGAAAACTAAGAGAATTAGATTTCCCTTTACTCCAAAAATGTTAATAGACGTGTATATCACTTAAAACATATGAACAATGAAATCAGTGATTTTCATACCTTAAGTGTTAAAAATAAATGTTGCCCTACAGATTACCAAATACATGGGATGTATTCTGGAAAATGCAACTAAGATATATAAAAGCTATGAGTTTATTAATTAAAATTATAGATTTACAAAAAACAAATAATTAGAATCAAAGTGGAATATTTTCCAGAGAGAGTGAAATTATATTAATAATAATTTTTGGCACATTTAAAACATTTATGTTTAAAAGAGAATGAAACCACAAAAAAAAAAAAAAACATCCTAACTTTCAGAATTGGGACTGAAATAGCACCTGACTTAAAGTTATAAATGGTTGATGATGCTTTCTACTGGGACATAAAAGGCGATTAGGAGTTTTCACCTGAGAACCCCAAAAGACCCCCCCACAGGCTTTAGGAAGAGGCGGGGCTTCAAAGTTTAACTTTGAGGGACGGCAGCAGAATACGCCTTAAGATGTTCTGATTCTTAGGTCAGAGGTGACGAGGTCTGCAGAGAGATCTCCCTATTATCCCAGGTTGGCTTCCAGCAGAATAGTAACGGGCTCGCTGTTTATTGACTAGAGTTAAATTACCTGCAGAGAAATAGACTGAAAAGCGGCCATTTTACTGCTGACCCAGTTACAGGAGGTTCGGTAAAGATGGGCCGGCTAAGGGTCCCCTGACACACACATCTATGAAGGTTTGCATGCAACAATTACAATTTTTAATCATTTATTCATTTTCCTCTGGCCTGTTTTCAAAACAAAGCAGGAGTTAAAGATGCACAGCTGTTTAAATTGGTAATAAAGGGGATTGATATAAGGTTCAAATATCACAACAAATAAATAATGAGACAGATTTAAAGAAAAAAAAATAAATCAAATGAACAGATTTTGTTTGTTTAACAATAATTGGGCATTTCTTCAAATAAGCAAGAAACTGTGTCATTATTTAAATGCTAAAGTTTAATTTGTTAACCTTAATTCTTTAAGATTTAGATTAAACTTTAAGGGTAAATAAATCTATATGTGTGTAGAGCAAAATAATTTGTATAAAAATAAATTAGGCTGATTGAATTTGCTTTTAAATTATTGACAATTCATTATTAAGTAAATGTATCTTAAGCTGATCTGGAATAAATATGCACATTTATTTAACATAAGTAATTGTTAATAATTATAAGGTGTTCCAATGACTCAACTGGAAATAATAATATTTAATAATAATAATGATGAAAGTAACAGAGGATATCGATAACAGGATTTAATTCCTACATTAAGATGAATGGTGAAGACTTTAAAATGATCTATTCTCAATGAATCCATAGCTCAGATATATCAGAGTAGCTTCATCTGGTCTGTTCCTGTTTGGCTGTGACGTCATCCTGGAAAGAAACATCAGCTGTGCTGCTGCCATCAACACCCTTGTTTATAGATGCTGGAGCTTGGCCTGTTTTCCAGTGTAGTCCTGTTTCTCTGACTGTGACTGGGTGGATGTGCTCTCTTCATCCTCTGACATGGGAGCTGGCTCGGAGCTCGTCTGCCTGGCTGTGTGTTTCCTGGACGGGGCCGCCTGTGGAGCTGGTTGACAGCTGCCTTTTGTATCTATGCTTCTTTTTCTATGTCTGCTTCTGTCTCCTTGAACCCCAGTCGGCCTCAGCAGATGGCCGCTCACACTGAGCCTGGTTCTGCTGGAGGTTTCTTCCTGTTAAAAGGGAGTTTTTCCTCTCCACTGTCGCTACAAGCATGC
The DNA here is from genome assembly GCA_030533445.1 of Cyprinodon diabolis. NCBI lineage: Eukaryota > Metazoa > Chordata > Actinopteri > Cyprinodontiformes > Cyprinodontidae > Cyprinodon > Cyprinodon diabolis. The sequence goes on along the minus strand of CM060072.1, from coordinate 43,817,575 downwards.
TTAGTGTGAGGGATTGTATTTGAGTCAATGAGTCGATGCAATCAACTGGTTTTCCTTAGATAGAAAACTTTGTATCAATTTGACTGTATGATCTGGTTGAACTGTAAAGTGCCTTGAGATGACATGTGTTGTGAATTTGGCGCTATATAAATAAACTGAATTGAATTGAATTGAATCTGGGCAAGAATAAATAAACAACTTAAATAAAATACTAAATTATGACTAAGTAAAAAAAATAAGTTAATAAAATGGACTTATAAAGGAAAAATGATCTACGTATTTAGGTAATTCTTAGCAGCAGAGGACAGAAACGACTGCTAGACTGCAGGATGAAGTTTGAACACCTCAGCCTGACTGTCTGATGTGCGTTTGGGAAAAACCAGCTTTGTTGATGTTTGTTGATGGTTCGGCTTCTTGCACCCCTGGTTCGCTGTTCCTTCTCCTCAGGAAACTCTTGTTTCTGGTTCTTTAATTTTGCTTTGCCTTGGAAACATCGTTCTTGAAATCGGATAGAAAGCCTATATTCTTCTTCCACACACATCATGTCTGGTGGAAGCAACAGAAGGCTGTGCTGCAGCGTCTCCCCTTGTTTACAGCGCTGCAGCTCCTCCCTCCCTCCTCTGCTGAGGAGAAGTTTGTTTGGACTTCTGCAGGTGTAGAAGTCATAAAGAGTACCGAACATTAAGGAAGTACATTTACTGGGTAAGTTTGAACTTATGGAATAATTCAATGATTTGTGACAAAGTTCGAATTTTTTTCTAAAGTTCTTTAAGCTACATGAACGGGTTTTATCTACTATTGTTTGTGAAATGGTAAGATAACATCTGATCTGTCCTTCCCTCAGCTACTTTAATTCAGCATGTTGGTAACTTTGACTCCCAGTTTTCCTCCACATGAGCTCATGAGGGGTCGACCCTTTCCTGGACCACAGAGTGACCTGCAGCAGATGCTGTGAAACCTCTTCCCAGAGGGCAGCAGGAAAAACACTTCATACTTGAACTACAGTCATGGCCAAAAGTTTTGAGAATGATTCAAATGATAATATTTACAAAGTCTACTGCTTCAGTTTTTGTAACGTGAATTTGCATATACTCCAGAATGTTACAGAGAGTGATCAGTGTAACAGCAATTAATTGCAAAGTCAATATTTGCCTAGAAAATGAACTTTATCCCCCAAAACACATTTCAACATCATTGCAGCCCCGCCTTAAAAGGACCAGCTAACATGGTTTCAGTGATTGCTCCATTAACACAGGTGTGGGTGATGATGAGGACAGGGCTGGAGATCAATCTGTCCTGATTAAGTAAGAATGACACCACTGGACACTTTAAAAAGAGGCTGCTGCTTGGCATCATTGTTTCTCTTCTGTGAACCATGTTTATCTCTAAAGAAACACGTGCAGTCATCATTGCACTGCACAAAAATGGCCGAACAGGAAAGAGAATCGCAGCTAGAAAGATTGCACCTCAGTCAGCAATCTATCGCATCATGTTAGTGTGTATGTGTATATATCTTAATATATAAGATATATATTATATATTTTGAGTATGGCCTGTTTTCCAGTGTAGTCCTGTTTCTCTGACTGTGACTAACTGGATGTGCTCTCTTCATCCTCTGACATGGGAGCTGGCTCGGAGCTCGTCTGCCTGGCTGTGTGTTTCCTGGACGGGGCCGCCTGTGGAGCTGGTTGACAGTTGCCTTTTGTATCTGTGCTTCTTTTTCTATGGCCCCGTCCACACGAAGCCAAACCCTGGCCTAAACGCACAAATTTTTCACCAAACCAGCCTCTCATCCACGAGAAGCCGGCGTTTCGGGGGTCTGTAAACGATCTTTTTTTTATTAAGCCTTCAGAGTGGGAAGATTTTGAAACGCCGTTTTCGCGTTTCCATCTTTAAGCTCTAACCACATTTTTTTTTTTTTTACACGCATGCGTCATAGCGTCGCCTCTAAACACGCATGCGCGACACAGTATCACAACAACAATGGCGCCATACTGTGTTGAATGGTTGCTGCTCATGCTACTCACCCTGCTGTCGGGCTTACAACAGAATCTTCTTCTTCTGGAATATCTCCAGGAAGAACAGAGCAATATCGACGACATAGTTCAGCACCTGAATTTGACTGAACCACGAAAATGGACCCGCAGGGCAACCATGTATAAATATTACTGCGCATGCCCAACATTTCGTTGCCTGTTTTCGCCTATTTTTGCTTTGGCACCACAGCGCCACTTACAGGCCTGGCATACATTTTGCAGCATTTTCATGCATTTGTGTGGTCGATCACATGTATTTTACGTCTCTGTCTTTACGACAAACGTTCTGGAAAATATTAGCGTTTCGTGTTCGTTTTGACTTCGTGTGGACGGGGCCTAAGTCTGCTTCTGTCTCCTTGAACCCCAGTCGGCCTCAGCAGATGGCCGCTCACACTGAGCCTGGTTCTGCTGGAGGTTTCTTCGTGTTTATAGAGAGTTTTTCTTCTCCACTGTCGCTACAAGCATGCTTAGTGTGAGGGATTACTGAAGAGTCAATGAGTCGATGCAATCAACTTTTTTTTGCTTAGCTAGAAAACTTTGAATCAATCTGACTGGATGATCTGGTGAACTGTAAAGTGCCTTGAGATGAAATGTGTTGTGAATTGGAGCTATAGAAATAAACTGAATTGAAATCTCATTGAAAACATAGGAAATCTTGCAGTACTTTTGAAATGCATCGCAGGTCACAGGATATGTGCTGTTTAAAGCTGGTACTTCGAAGGACTTTTAACATCGCCATTCATGCATTCAAATAAAAAAGTTTGCAGATAATTTATTTTGTGTTTGTGTGTGTGTGTGGGGGGGGGGTGCACCTTTGGTAACCTTCTATTAACCTTTAATAGTAATATGTGTCTAACTGTTCTCTTAAAATCAGAATCACAGTAGGAATCACAGCCTGATGTTTCAGCAGTGAGTCATCAGATATTCCCCTCAAAAAAAAAAAAATAAATAAAACCAGTCCTGCTCACTCTCACTGTCGCTAAAAGGTAGAATAGATATGATGGGGAAATGAGGCTGAGTCATTCACCCTGGTGACAAGGCTTCAAGAACAGTACTGGAAGGCTGCTTGCTTGCATCGTGTGTTGGTGGGTAGCTGCTGGTTAGATGATGTCACACTTAAGCCATATGGTACATGACGCTGCCTGGAGCATAAAGGTCATTATCGTTAGTCATGATCATTCACAGTCGTCGCCCACTCATGGAAATATCAGGCAGTGAGTCATGTCAAGTTTCACACAGGTTAAAAGTCAGCATGAAGACGTTTTAAGAGATTTACTGAAGTCCTACATGGGTGTATGTTCAGTCCTTCAACAAGAAGAGATGAGTAAGATTAAATTAAATCATTAACATAGAACTTTTAATCTTGTGTCTCTTCTCAGACTCAACATTATTAACATCAAAGAAACTATTAAGATGTTCTGTAAATGTTCTGTTTGGTGGGGTCTACTTCCTCTTCTCCCTGGATGGGTAAGTGTGTAAGGATTAAGGGACATGCTGTTTAGTCCCTCACTGCGATACAACACAACGGTGGCGGAGTCATGTCTGGAGCTTCTCCAGCTCCACAAACTGCCAATATGTCATTTGTGACATTTGGGAAAAATGGATAGGGAACTGTGACAACACAACAATATTGTGAAACACTTCAGATTAAACCACAAAACAGAGTATGAGATGTTTACTGTGTGATGGGGTGGACATAGGTGGAGAGCACTGTGGCAGGTGCTGCTGGGCAAGACAGAGGGGGTCGTTTGGTGCTACGACAGGAAAAAATAGATGTGGAGCTTTAAGCAGTTTTTTTACACTGAATTTATACAAAGCAATTGTAATGAAACATCTATGGTGAACTTTCAAAAGTATGTAATCAATTGTAATGATGTCTAAGTAAAATCAGTCTAATTTACTTAAATTGTATGCTATTATATTTATTTATTCAATTAAATATCTCAACTGGGAACACCGAGTATTACGACACAGTAAAATTAGATTTATCAGACATTATGTTATTCAAACAAAAAACAACACTTGATTATTAGTGTTCTGTATTTAACTCATCACTAGCAGAGTCCAAAGTATTGCTTTGTGACCATCTGTCATTACATATTTCCATCACAGGACCCCAAGATACATGAACTTCTCCACCTGGGCGATATTTTTAATCGTTGTACTGAGCTACAGCGCAAATTGTACGATGAAACCACAGGGTTTAAAAGTCACCAGCTAATAATGTATCCACTGCACGGCCCAACGCTCTGATTCGATCTACCTGCTCACTCTGCACGTCCAAAGACCACCCATTGGACTCAGTGAGAGAGATGGCGCTGGTTGGATTCATCGCCACCTTTTTCAGGTCATCTTCATCCCATGAGACAGAGATGACAGACAGCAGAGATGAAATCTGCTGTTGCCTGAACCAGACACACTTCGAGATGTTCTACTAGAGTACAACATACACTGGTGAAAGCTTTGACTTAAAGCTACACTGTTTAAGAATTACGGCAATTTACCAACAGAAATATATTAATTATACATTAGTATGTTATTACCGAAGGTCTCAATCTTTATGTTTGTGTTCCCTAAGAAATTACTTTCTATAATTACACAGGAACATGTCTCATATTAATGGAGGCAGATATATTTGCGCTACAGGCGCAGATCTAACAAACTAGCGACTCCAGAGATCACTGTTGCCTGCGAACATGACTTGAAAGGCATCTATAGAAGGTAGTAAACATTAAATAGCAAGAGGTCAAAGGACGCTGTTACCCCCAGATTCACTGGTCCACTCTGCCCCCTTCACTTACGTCCTGCGAAACATTGGCACAGTCATGATAAACCCTAAGAACTGTTCCACATCCACCACTACTCCTCAGGATGCCGCTGTCTACATATGTCTTCTCTGGGGAGAAGACTCTGTGGAGCTGGTTGACAGTTGCCTTTTGTATCTATGCTTCTTTTTCTATGTCTGCTTCTGTCTCCTTGAACCCCAGTGGGCCTCAGCAGATGGCCGCTCACACTGAGCCTGGTTCTGCTGGAGGTTTCTTCCTGTTCAAAGGAAGTTTTTCCTCTCCACTGTCGCTACAAGCATTCTTAGTGTGAGGGATTGCTGAAGAGTCAATGAGTCGATGCAATCAGCTGGTTTTCCTTAGATAACTTAGATAAACGATCTCACTGGATGATCTTGTCGAATTGTCTCTTTAAAGTGACCTTAGATGACATGATTGGAATTAGAGCTATAGAAATAAAATGAATTGAAACTAAACTGAGTTGCTCCGTTCAACCTGATCCGCTCTCCTCTGTGCTGACACTGGATTTCTTTACTTTCACAACAAACTCCGTCAGTACCAAGACTCACAGAATTTCCTGGACCCGACTCACCCTCCCCTCTTGCGGATAAACCACAACCTCAAAGCTCTCTCTAAAACTCGGATTCCCCTCAATTCAGTTTAACACATTTCCTGTCCATCTTTCAGAGGCCCCAGGCATTCCTGTTCCTGCTTCCCGAAGTCAATTTCCAATATGCGCATTCTGTGTAAATAAACCACTGAACTGCCTCCTGAAAGTGTTCTGTATGTGGGAAAAAACAACTTCAGAGTCATTCTTGTTTCAGGCTCCTTTTTCTCTGCTTTAAGTTAAACATGAACTATACTATAATTAAATCTATTGAACAATGTGTCATTGTCATGTTTTCTGGAAGCCATGGATTAAAAATTGGTTGTTTTCTTATTTTAAAAAATATAATGGAAGGGTATTTGTCAAAAAAATGTAAAGATTCTTACCATAATTATGATTTGAATAAGGGAAATAAAAGTTCATCTTCTCAGTTAGAGAAAAACAAGAAATGGAAAGGCCCCCATCCTGAACAGAGGAAATGGAGCCTAGGCGGAAGTTTAACTGAAGAAACTGATTGCTCTCCTATATCCACCTGTGCCACAGCCAATCAGCTTTGAACCACACCTCCTCGAAAGCCAAGCTCCATCCAAAGTTCATCTTAAAAGGCCTCCGATCTGCTGCTGTGTGCAGGCTGTGGATGCGCTGTGACTTCATTTAGATGACACCAATTCACCTCCAGCTCCTCCTCCACCATCGTTGCTAAAGCTTCATTAGAGCGTCATTCCTTCCAGACTCTTACTGCGTTCCCTGTCTCATCTCAATCTGTCTGGCAGAAGACCGTCATGTTGAGCCTGGTTCTGCCAGAGGCTCTTCCCAATGGGGAGTTTTTCCTCTCCACTGTCGCTTCATGCTTGCTCATCATGGACAGGTTCTCTCAACCTGTGTTATCCAACTGGACTTCCATCTTCCAGGTCCCTGAGTGAAGCTCTAGTATCAGCTCATGCAGTCCACCGGAATCTCCCCATAAATCTCAGCAGACCGTCTCTCCAACCAGCAGTCTACAGACTGACCAACTTCATCTATCTGCACTCCTACACCAGTTTCAGGCCTGGGGGAGAAACAGCACAATTCTTTGCTACTGTTCATGCACATGCATGAAGTAGGCTGCAAAAACAAAAGCTGGGTCTTTACTAACCTGACAACAGCCAGATGCATGTCTCGCTCCGCCTAGCTCCACTCACATACATCTGGGACACCGCCATAGGAATTGCCTTTACTGAAGGCTGGGCCTTATCAAAACTCCTTGCATATGATTGGATAAGCCACTAGTCTGTCATCTTTATTGACGTGCTATTTCAACCACTCACACCGAAGCTAACCCGTGACGCTGTGAGAGGAGGAGCCATTTGGTAGATCAAGCTCTTGCCAAATCCGGTCGGGAGAAGGGCGAAAACATCGTTTCCACCAACAAAAGCCTTCAAAGCCGTTCTCTGATGTTCTTTTAATGAAACAATATCTGATAGATTGGACAACACAGAAGAAATAGCAGCATCAATGCTAACGCTTGCTTCCTCAATGCGAGCCGCCATTGTTGTTGGAATCTCACGGTCGCTTCTCCACTCCAGGACACACCCGCCCTGCGTCCTGATTGGACAGACCATAAATTCGGTTGGGGAAATCACTTTCAATGAGCGGGTTCCCAGATGTATGTGAGTGGAGCTAGGCGGAGCGAGACGTGCATCTGGCTGTTGTCAGGTTAGGTCTTTACATCATCTATGTAAACCTACTAGAAAACACATCCCAGAAGGAGCAGGGGAGGGATATCACATTACCATCTGTTAGGAATCCAGTTTGTGTGGGTTGTGCTTTTGTTTGTTTTCCCTCCACCACAAGGTGGCGCCTGGTTCTCGTTTGCCTCCTCACACACCTGCTGATGGTTTCCTCGTTAAACGGAGTGTTCTTAAGCTGCTGACTGCCACTACTTCGACGCCAGAATTTTTGCCAGTTTTGGGTACTTTAGCCAAGCAGAGTTTTGCTGAGTCAAACTGAGTTTTTGTCAATCTGAGTTTAACTATGTTTTTGTCTTTGCCTCTCAGCAGGAAGTCATCCTGTAAACTGGATATTTCGGATCGTCTCCCTGGAAGGATCAACTGAGCTTCAAACTGAGCTGGGGTTTAAACAGGAGGTTTGGATCCACTTTCCCCAAGACATCGTTTGAGCTTCTCACTGAGAAAGGGATTATTCTCCACTACGACCCGTTCAAGTACCGCAGGAAATTTGAGTGGCAGTCAGTATCTCCGTTCTCCAACTATCAACCCCATTCTGGGTAAACCCTGTTCTGCCCTCCATCGAATCAGAGAAACACTGGAACCACGGCACACAGACAGGAGTCAAGGATTCAAAAACTTCTCTGGAAACATGAGTCGGCAACTAAATCCTCTTCTCCAAGTTTACGAGTCAAATTCCCCACTGAGCCTGAACTTACCGCTGTGTCTTCCCCTCATTTTACAGTTCCGGTTGAGCTGTGTTCAGAGCAACACTTCTCCCTCTGTTTAACCTCTTCAATAAAACCCGTTGAACCTTTTCCCTGGTCTCTCTATTAGGTTTTCTGCATTTGGGTCTGAACTTTGTAACATCATGACATTACAGTATTGAGAATTAATCTGTAAAAAACACAAGCATCTATTCCACTTACTTCCTAAACTTGACCCATGACCTGAAAAAGGGCAACTCCCCTTAAGGGTTCCAGCATGTGCTGGAAAGTTGGCACCATAATTTATTAAAAACAGGAGCATACACATGATCACACAATTATATGTATATATATATATATATATATATATATATATATATATATATATATATATATTAGGGCTGCAACTAACGATTATTTTAAAAATCGATGAATCGGCCGATTATTTTTTCGATTAATCAATGAATCGGACAAAAATATTTTTTATATTAACCTCTTTATTCCAAAATAAACATTTTAGACAGAACAAACAAGCACACAAGTACAGGTTGCTCATTAACTGTACTGGTGCAATATGAAAAATAAATGTTTGTGATAAAACTACGTTAAATTACATGAGAAATGTAGCTGTACATCCACAAAATATAGGCTACTTTGTTTCATAAAGCGAAAAAAAAGAATTTTTTTTGTTTTTAAAGCCCCTAAGGGGTTCAAACAATAGGCCCCCCCATTTCAACAAATGAGTTTTTTTAGACTAGAAGAGTCTGCCTTTTAAGACAGGAAAGTATAGCAGTTAAAGTTGCTACTTGAGAAAATACTCAATACTCAACCATAGAGATAAAAATAGCCCTGTGATTCAAATTATAAATTGTATTTGGAATAAAAATGAGAGAACTTGGGGTGCTAAAAAACACATCCTCCAAAGACAGATATTTACATGGAAATGCGGCATATAATTAATTGACATATTACTGATCTTGCTGGATTTTATTCTGCTTTACTTCCATAAATTGCAGGATCTTCTTTACTTTATCTTTGCCAGAAGATTTAAACTTTAAAAGCCTTGCCCTCATAATTTTCAAGTTAATTTATTTATTAAAAAAATATAAACGCTGCTTAAGCTAATTCAAATGAAATTAAAAGTAAAATAAGTAGCCAACCTTATCACTGTCTGTAACCTACTAACACGGTAAGGAAAGCATCAGATGAGCTACCTGAGAAACTAACGTTACGTTTCCCCACTTTAAAACCAAACAAACATGGCCGCTCACCAAGCAGCTCAGCTCTCTTCACTGCCATCGGAGGCTCCAACGTGTTTCCTTTTCAGGTGCTGCATCATAACAGTGGTGCTTCCGTGCCATTTGTTTTTACAAAAGTTGCATGTTACGACTTTATTCGCTTTACAAAGCGCAGGCTATTTTAGTTATTGTGATCAATTTGCGCCGTCAATCCCGGCGCATGCGCGCTTCATTTGCAGTCTGGACGCTGAGGGTAAACATCCTGCTGCTCTGACTGCAGCGCTGAGAGGGACTCCTGCGGGAGGCGCCCTACGGCAGCAGCTGCCGCTGGAGGACAAGAGTAGGAACGATACATGCTTTCACGTAAGAGTCTCCAAAAGCCGCCAGTGACACCGTAAAAATTCGCCAGATTTGACGCTAGTCGCTTTCTTGAAAAATAGTCGCTGGAGGGGTCTGAAAAGTCGCTAAATATAGCGACAAAGTCGCTGAGTTGGCAAAACTGCACCTGCGGCGCTGGCTCGCTCTGCCGTATTTTTTATTTCTTCCCACATTTCAGTCAAGTGGCAGTGATGACGGCGGCGGGCGGATGACGCATTAATCACGCGACACAACTAATCGATGATGAAATTCGTTGCCAACGCTTTTAAAAGTCGATTTTTATCGATTTTATCGATCCGTTGTTGCAGCCTTAATATATATATATATATATATAATGATGAAAAAGGGGTCCCTATGTCCTCCAGCAGTCTAAGCCTATAGCAGCATAACTATAGAGATAGCTCAGGATAACCTGAGCCACTCTAACTATAAGCTTTATCAAAAAGGAAAGTTTTAACCCTAACCTTAAAAGTAGACAGGGTGTTTGCCTCACGGACGAAAACTGTAGTTGGTTCCTCAGGAGAGGAGCCTGATAACTACAAATATGTACTTTGATTATAAGCATTAGCTGATGAATGAGAATGAGATGAATTCCCCCCGGATCCCCTGGAGACGCCTGGTGGATGCAGTAAAGACCAGGAATCATCAGATGGGACCGTGCAGCAATGGTGTGATGAAAGGGTCAGATGGAGCTTATGGCAAAGGTGGAGAGGGGTTGGTAGAGGGTTGAACCAAGGTCATCTGAGTCGAAGTCAGACATCGCACTGAGCAGAGGTTTGGTTGAGTAGCAGCTGTGATGGGATTTTGAATATCTATGAAACTGGTCTCTGAATGCCGATAGGACCTTGTTTGGATGTGGTCCGATGCTGAAAGCGTTGCTTCAAAGACTGATGAGCCTCCGATTGGATGGGTAAGATCAACTCCAAGTGAATATTCTAAAGTATAACCTGATGTGAGAAGATAACTCTGCAACTAAAAAGTTTGAAAAAAACAGGAAAGAGCCAAAGGGGTTTCAGCGACTGTGTGGCCAGGAAAGAGAAAGTGATAACTAGTTTAGCTTAGCCATATTGAAGCATAGAGGGTAAGCAGAGGGACGGTGGTAGTAATGCTGTGGATAGATCGTTAGAGATGTAGGATTTCCAACAACTGAGGGAAGCTTTGTGGAGCCCAGTGGCCGAGAGCCTTTATCTGTTCCAGCTGAGCTCAAGGCGCTTACTTAGAGATGGGCAAAGAAGCCATGATGGTTCACCTCAAAGGCGTATGTCTGCTTTTCCATTTTCTTCTGCAGGAATGCTCATTTTGTTACTTGATTCAAAATTGTAATAAAACAAATTTAGACATTTTTTCAAAAGGTGTTCTAAAGAAAGAGATTACAATTCATTTTTAAATGTTACATTTGAAATTGAAATATGTTTGCAGAAAAACATGTTTGGACTCTTAAATGAAATTGTTCATAGGTCAATCTTTATTTTCATTTACTTCTTCAAGACTCCTAACTGTGAGACAGAACTAAAGAAAAAAACTGCTTTCTCAGTTTTATGCCCCACAAAAAGTGCTTTATAAATTAATTTGAATTTGCAATTCCAAGCAGCGCAGCAGAGTGACGTCAGGGGCAACGCTGATTCCACTGCACCAGTACACATCTTGGATGTTAAGGGGTGTAAAGGAAGAACACAGCCATGATTGGGCTCCCCTGTAGGCAACAAGGCTCCTTCACACCATCGCACAGTCCTTGTTAGAATAAGCTTCCTCTGTAGAGTAAAATGGGATTTCTCAGTCGGACCAACATTACAGACTTGATGAGATTATTCGAGAGCTTGGCTTCATGCACTGCAGTCACAAGAAATATTATTAATCCATTTAAGTTAGGAAACTAAGACACATGTCTGTATTCATTAAGACAGCTTTAAGAAATAAACTAACATGATATTTGGAAATTGAATTATCACTCCATCTACCCAGTTTATTGGATGCGGAGAAAAACGTGCAATTAAATTTTTCAATTTGGTTTATTTCTATAGCACCAATTTACAACACGTCATCTCAGGTCACTTTAAAGAGACAATCTAGCCAGATCATCCAGTCAAATTGATTCAAAGTTTTCTATCTTCAGTCAGCTGATTGCATCGACTCATTGACTCTTCAGCAATCCCTCACACTAAGCATGCTTGTAGCGACGGTGGAGAGGAAAAACTCCCTTTTCACAGGAAGGAACCTCCAGGAGAACCAGGCTCAGTGTGAGCGGCCATCTGCCGAGGCCGACTGTGTCATGTTTGGTTTAAGGTTCCTAACCCACATGCAGAACACACGGAAACAGAAGAAAAATTCAAAGGTTTATTGAGAAAGCACAGTGTCAATTAAGAACTGATCCAAGGGATAATCAGACCCAGGACTGGTCACGACTGGGTTCACTGCAGAGGGGGACAGAGGGGTTAGCTGATGTCCAGGTAATTGGCAGGATGAGAGAGTGCAGGTCTGTACCTGTTCTGGAGTTTGAGAAGAGCGGCAGAGGGGGGGAACCAGGAGGGTCCAGAGGCTGTCGGCAGGCTGAGGGCTTGGCGGAGGCAGAGCTTGACTTGAGTGCTTGCAGATCACAGGTTTGAGTTTCCCTTTCAGATTCTTCAGAGAGCGGGCAGGCAGGTCTTTGACTGGTTTGATTCTCCAGGGTTCTTCGGAGATCAGACAGACAGATTTCCAACAGAGAAACTCTTCAGGGTTTCTGGTTTCAGACAGGTTCAACCTGGGAAGCAGAGAGGACAAAACAGATTAGGTTCAGGTTCAGGTTTTCTGGGAGTCAGAGATTCAGACAGGCTGGTTGGCTCAGGCTTGCTAACCATAACTGGGAAACACTCTGGCGTCGGAGTTATGTCCTCTGCCTCCTTATATACTGGTCTCCTGATGAGCAAACGAGCAACAGGTGGTGCAATCAGCTCCAGCTCCAGGAGACCTAGAACGCCCTCTGGTGGAGAAAAGTGGACAGACCTCCAGATCCCAACAGACTGGGGTTCAAGGAGACAGAAGCAGACATAGAAAAAGAAGCATAGATACAAAAGGCAACTGTCAACCAGCTCCACAGGCGGCCCCGTCCAGGAAACACATAGCCAGGCAGACGAGCTCTGAGCCAGCTCCCATGTCAGAGGATGAAGAGAGCACATCCAGTTAGTCACAGTCAGAGAAACAGGACTACACTGAAAAACAGGCCGACCTCCAACATCTGTTTAGTTTTCACTTTGGGTTTTCAGTTAGGTGGGATTTATCGTTCTGTTTATACTGTTAAGATTATTGTTAAGAGTTATATCATTTTTTGAGTTCTTTTTAGTTTTACTAATCCTCTTTGGTGGCTTTTCAGTGATCCCCAGTCCAGGTCCCTGTCCTGTGGTTTTCCCCTTGGCCATTCTTTCTTTATTTTCTAGTCAATCTTGATACCTGTTGATAACAACCAAAGGTTTCTCAGTCAAGCCCCTGGGCCCCCTGGTCTTCTCTGATTTCCCGTTTCACATTGAACCTTTATTAGACTCACTAACAAGTCATTTATATTGCCTTCATTGTTTTCATTCAAACAGATATGTTCTGTGAGAATTAGAGCATTTTCCTTTGATTCATTTTTACCCAAATGTTGTGAGACCGACTGGGTTTCATTATTACAATCTGTACTCATGGTCCTTAACAGGTCACACCTGACTCATTAAACACAAGGAAGGAATAAAAAGTGGAGCTTAGCACGATATTGTGGCTCTCAGAACAGGATAAAGGCTGAATTTCTAAAAGTCATTTGCACTTCACTCAAGGCTTTTTAGTTGTTATGACAATTGGGTGAGAGACATGGGGGTTATCCCAGCACCACAAAAAGCACCACTCAACTGCATCTCTTACTGATCTCTATGGCAGATAACATGCTGTAGTTTGATTACCAATGATCAGTTACACTCCTATATACAGACCCACAGATGTTGAAGACAACTTTTAAAGAAAATTATTTGATCTAAATTATTATAAAATCCTAAATATATTACCGTGGACATTAAGGGACTCACCAAAATGTCTAAACCTATGGTAGTTTATTCAATACCCTCAGCAACAGCAATAAAGCTTTAGAATAAATATGAGTGAAATTAAATTTTTAATTTACATACACACTTATAGCTTTCTCATATCTCTATTTCTCCTAATCCCACTTCTAGAAGAATAACAGACATTCTACACTGTGGAAAATCTCAAAGTGTATGGTACAAGGGCGTAGGTTTGATTTCAGCTTTGGTAGGGACACTATTGGTCTTCAGTTTCATTGGTCTGATGTCATTGGTCCTTTGAAAAAATATGCTTGCTCTTTTTTTATTCTTAATCTGAGCATCAGGGTTCATTTTGTTTAAAGAGAGCAGCAGCATTTCTTCTACAGTAATACAAATCTTATTAGCACTAAACACTAGATGCTGTTTATCAATGTTTAAAGCATCACTGGCTCTGACCAATGTGAAATTAGAACTTTATTTCCATTTTGAAAAGGTTTGCATTTAAACTTACCAGCGACAAAGACAGTAGGTAAATATATATATATATATTCCCAAATATAGTCTAAATATGTCTGTATATGTGGATTTATCCTGTTTTCTTTTGAAGATATAGAATTTTGCAGAGGTAAACAGAGGTTAACCCCACTCTTATTTTTTATATGCTCTCTCTGTATCATGGAAAATAATACATTCAAGGGACGCAAATAAATTTATTTTATTTACATCTGCACTGGAACTATAAGAGAAAGTGACACTGAGCATTTAAAATATTAACTTCACTTTACAAGTTGTACATCTGGGCTGTAGTTACACTGTGTCGCCCATTTCATGTATTTTATCTGGGCTGAAACAATTAATCATATTAATCGATTATTTAAATAATCATCAACTAATTTAGTAATTGATTAATCGTTAACTGGAGTATAGGGCCACTAAAATGTGCCTTTAGCCGACAGAGCGACCCACTTAGAGCAGGAAGTATACCAAGATTGTAAAAGTTTTTGTAAAAAATTTATCAGACATTAATGTTTCTACTAATTTACTTATTGAGGAAATGGATGAAATCTAGTCTTTATTCTATTCTAGAAATAGAAGTCAATTAAATAGAACCATTTTTATGTGGAAAACAAAAAATCTTTAACATCCTTCTCATGTTGTTATGTTCTATGAAAGAAATAACATGTGTCATTTATACCTGAACTGCCTCAAAAATGAAAACAGTTATAGCAGAGAAATATTGGTAAAAGGGCATCAGAAATGTTGATAGTTTACAGTCTTTGTTCATTTTAACAGCAGTTTTCTGAACTCCTGTCTGACTCAGAATATTTAGTTTTATTAAAGATATCCTAACGTTGGTTACTTACATTTCTCAAATCAAAACACTCTCCTGCTTCTTTACAGAACTACAATCAGATGCTTTCACCTATTTTAGCGTAGTTAATATTTAGTTTTTTAATTGTACTACTTTCGTAGCCTATTTATAACCGCAGTATTCTAGCGTCATTTTTTTGTATTATTTTGCACTCCAAGCATGCACGCATGCAAACATACAGACTAGAAAACAAACAATCAGAAAGAGAAAAGGAGGAACTTAAGGCAGAAAAATCAGAGAGTAGAGTTAAACAGCGCAGCACAGATAAAGCGCTGCTACCAGGCAGAGTAGCTGTCATGATGGGTTGTGTTACTAGCCCAAATGCAGAACACACACGGAGGAGGCAGGGAGAAAGTTCCAAGGTTTATTAGAAAAAGCTGATCAGAATGTCATCAGGTCCAGGGCTAGTCTAAGCTGGGTTCCTGCCTGGAGCTGAGTAGAGCAGCAGAGGAGATAGTCCAAGGAGGATTCTGAGGCTGGTGACTGACCAGGGGCTTGAGGCTTGAGGTTAGCAGGCCGAAGGAGGGAACCAGGTGGGTTCGGAGGCAGACGGCAGGCTGAGGTCTGAGGCTTGAGGTTAGCAGGCCGTAGGAGGGAACCAGGAGGGTTTGGAGGCCGGCGGCAGGCTGAAGTCTGAGGCTTGAAGTTAGCAGCAGCAGCGTCTAGCTTCTGGCTAGTGAGTCTCAAACGTGGGTTTGGTTCCTAGCTCTTCCCTGAGAGCTGAAGGAGGAATCCAGACTAAGACCTTCAGGTTTGGCTTCCTTGGGCAGGCAGGCAGGTTTCCAGACAAAGCTCATCCAGAGCTTCAGACTTCGATCAGGTTTCCAAACTTAGTCAACACTGCGGCGTTGAAGACAGGTCTGGTCGCTGCTTAAGTAGGAAAGGTCTCCTGATGGGCTGACGAGCTTCAGGTGTGCTGGAGGGCTCCAGCCCAGGAGACCCACAGCGCACTCTGCTGGAGACAGATGGTAACTCTCCAGATCCCAACAGTAACCCCAGTCCTAACAGAAAAACAACATAAAACAGAGGAGGATCCTCGGCGCCCTCTGGTGGGCAAGCCTGAGGATACCAACAGTAGCTGGGAGAGGAAAATAAGCCACTGCTGCAACAACGCTGTATATCAAATTATAAACACGTTGTTCACATTGAATTATTGGTAGGGACAATTAGGTCGGTCCAAAATTTTGGTAGGGACATGTCCCTATGGTCCCTATTCAAACCTACGCCCATGGTATGATAGGAAGCTAAAAGTCTGGTGTCTAATGGCGGTGAAGTTGCAGCCAGTCTCAGAGAAACTTCGCCAAAGGCAGAGAGAACATTCAGCATGATGACAATTCAAAACACACAGCATGAGCAGTGCAAAGACAGTAAGAATGTGAAAACATTAATATTGTGCAGTTTTCCAGCAAGAATCATGACTTGTTGTCAATAAAATGACATGGGAATGGAGCTAAAGATCATGATGACTGCAAGTAGTCCTCACTGCTAAAATACAGTCCGTTAGCTTAAACACCAAGGTGTTTTCATCATTGCTGGGGATTTTAATCAATCTAACTTAAAGACTGTGCTCCCTTATTTTAACCAACTTTGCAACTCGGGTTAGAACACTCCGCCCCCACCTCGGGTCATCGGATCACCTATCTGTCATGCTAATTCCAGCATACAGGCCCCAGCTGAAGGAAGTCAGTGTGGTCTGAGGGGGCCATGGAGACACTCCAGGACTGTTTTGAAAGCTCTGACTGGACCATGTTCGAAGCTGCAGCAACCTATGACAACAAGATAAATATTGATGAGTATGCCACGACTGTGTCAACCTACATCAACATATGTATTGAGGATGTCAGCACCACAAATAACATCCCCACCCAGGCCAACCAGCGACCGTTGATGAATGGGGAGGTTCGGAAATCGCTAAAACCTCGAAACTCAGCTTTCAAGTCTGGTGATAAAGAGGTACTGAGGACATCGCGTGCCAATTTGAACCGTGCCAATAGATCAGAGAAGCAGAACCACAGTCGTAAGATCCTAGATCTCTTCTACGATGCCAGCAACACATGCTGCCTGAGCAGCTGAGGAACAACTGACAGTTTCTTGCACCAGCGAGCATGGCGTTTGTGCTGGGAGGAGTTTGTTCGCACAGAGGAGACTGTTGAGGGCGACAAAGAAGCGGGTTCAGCAGACAAGGCGTACAAGCAGGTGAGTGGTGCTCTGGGTGGAGTTGGCTAGTCGAGAAACTGAGATGCAGCAGTTTGTTTATTCTACTAAATCTCATCAAACAGTCCAGTTATTTGAAGAGCAGCAAGGAGCTTATACTGTCTTTCACAGATCTCTTTTAGCTTAAAGGCTGCACTCTTCCAAGGAGAATGGAAAGAGGAAATGTTATCCAAAGTGAGGGGGCGGGGGGGTGGGGGTGGGGGATAGGCGGTCTCTCCTCATCCTCCGCTGGAAGTGATGGAGTTATATAATTTTCAAACTGTGAAAAAATATTTCTGGGCCTTATACTTAGCAACACAGAATAAACAGTGGACAGGACACAGAAATAATACATGCTGGAGGTCACATACGAATCTTGGCAAAGACCATGTTCCTAATTGCTGATTCGCACGCAATCAGGTTGTAAGCTAAGAGATTTTGGCATAAACAAAGAACTCCTTTTTCCTGTTCAAGTGTCGGAGCCAAACAGGCACATTTAGGACATACATAGGTACACACACACACCAGCAAGATTCCTAAATAACACTTGGTGCTAGGGTACAAATACAGCTTTTTATGTGTCTGCCATTTTTTGGGGAAAAAACTGAGATTTCTGATGATGTAGCGCTGAACCAATGAAGTGTTTAAGACGGCTGTAGGAATTTGAATTCTGAATAAATGATTCCCCCCTCCAGAGGACAAATTGGTGTGAATCGTTTTTGAGTGTTCTTCTTTCTGTCATAACAGAATTCTACCAATGAGCATCCACAGAAATCCAAGTGCTTCTGGGCCCTTTTGACCAGTGAGGTGTTGTTTCCAGTCCAGGTGAGGGTGTCTGTGATGTGCACCCCCAGGAATTTGCTGCTGCTGACCACCTCTACAGCTGAGCTATTGATGACCAGTTGAGCGTGGTTAGGCTGGTTCTTCCTGAAGTCGAAAATGCTCTCCTTCGTCTTCTCCACGTTCAGGATCAGGCTGTTATCTCTGCACCACCAGCTGCTCCACCTCCTCTCTGTAGTCCAGGTCGTTGTCGTCTCTGATGAGGCCCACCACCGTGGTGTCGTCTGCAAACTTCACCATGTGATTGGTGGTGAACCTGGGGGATGCAGTCGTGTGTCATCAGGGGGCTCAGGACGCAGCCCTGAGGGCAGCCTGTGCTTAGACTGATGACATCAGAGGTGTTCTGTCCGACCCGGACTGA
This sequence comes from Cyprinodon diabolis, assembly GCA_030533445.1. NCBI lineage: Eukaryota > Metazoa > Chordata > Actinopteri > Cyprinodontiformes > Cyprinodontidae > Cyprinodon > Cyprinodon diabolis. The sequence goes on along the minus strand of CM060072.1, from coordinate 43,799,344 downwards.
CTGAGGTCTGTTGGTGAGGAAGTCTAGCAGCCAATAGCAGAGGGGTGTATTGAAGCCCAGCTGTTCCAGTTTGCCCATCAGATGCTGTGGGATGATGGTGTTGAAAGCTGAACTGAAGTCCAGGAACAGCATCCGCACGTGGCTGTTCTTCTCCTCCAGGTGTGCCAGGCTCAGGTGGAGAGCAGCAGAGATGGCGTCCTCAGTGGAGCGGTTTTAACTGGAACAGGTTTGTTGTGCCATATGCCATGATCATACTTTTTGGACATTAAGAACCAGTGTCCATATTTCATCTTGACAGGATGACCAGAGGAGAACACACAGCTTTGGTGAATAACAGCTGGGGGACTTCTGCAGCTCCCCTTTTCAGCCAAAGCAGTCACAGGCAAGTCACATGGCAGCGACCAGAGGGTTGAAAAACCACCCCCTCTCTGTGAGGACAGAACAAAACCACAGAGAAAACCAGATTCTCTCTCTTTGCCTCCTGCGCCCTTTGCCTCCTCTCCCTCGCCCATGAAGCTGGACTTTCGCCCGGACCTCCACTGTGGTGGAGAACCAAGGCCCAAGGGGACCCAAATCTCCAGAATCACAAACGATGGGTCATTGTGGTAACCTTTCAGAACCAAACTACTGCAAGACAGACCTTTTGCAACCCATTTCTCTTAAGTTTCAGAAATTATAGAGCCAGACAGGAGAGAAGGCCTTTCCTGTGTCACGATGGGTTTAATGTGTTTGACCCACATGCAGAAGCACTTCAAGAGATCGTAAAAGATTTAACAGTTTATTGTAAGGAACTGTACACAGAATGGTTAAACTGCTCATTCAGCTTGAGAAGGTTTCAGCGGTCTGGTGAACCAGAAGTGGAAGCTCCTGCAGGAGATCAGAGTGGTGAGTTCAAGGACTGTGGGAAAACTGGCCGAAGGTCTGAATACAATGAATATTCGATTCACTGTAGTAGTTGGGTAGGGTTTCTGAGATTTCGTTTGTGGAAGATTTGGTCTGTAGAAGGCTTGGTTCATTGGAGGGTGGACAGGCAGACTGTGGGAATCCTAAGGAGCAACTTAGCAGACTGACTTTTGGTTCATGAAGGGCTCAGCGTTCAGATGAGGAGATCAGTCTCTCAGTGTGACGAGTGTTTCCCTTCAAGACTTGAAGGGCCAGCTTATCCAGAGGATCTGGTAAATCCTGCCGGAGAATCAAAGACAAAATAAGGTTACGACTGAAATGCTCTGAAGACACTTAGACTCAAAGTGACTCAGCAAACTCAGAGGGGCTAGAGTACCCAATACTGGCAAACACTCTGGCAAGGAAGTGAAGATAGTCTGCTCCTTAAATACTCCTCAGGGACTGATGACCCAATAGGCTGTAGGTGTGAGGTGAGAAGAACAGGAACAACCTCCAGACCAACAGAGGACAATGGCACCATCTAGTGGGTGCACGGTGAAACTGCAAAAGAGCACAAACAAGCCCCACAAACTGGAATCCTAACACCCTGTCTTGATGAAAGACTGAAATATAGAGGACCCCTGCTGTGTGCCACTGAGACAAAGAACCCCTTGTTGCCGCCCTGACTTCTGAGCTGCAGCTGGATGATACTCAAGCTTTCCAATGGACAGGGACAAAAAGGTTTGCAGGTCTGGCATAATGAGGAATAGAACAAACAACATGTGTTTACTGATGAAAAAAGACAACGCTAACAGAATGGACTGCATGCTACGCTATGCTACAGGAATATGTGTTGAGCTGTTGTTGAAGCTTGGACAAGCTATATTTCACTAAGTGTTTAAACACTAATATAACATTAGTGTTCATGTGTTCCTCAGATGCTCATTACATTTACATAACCAAGTATGACCAAGAGTCATTTAGTGGAATCCTGATGTCTATTCGCTACTAGCTATTTCAAAGATGGTAAAGAATCATTAACTAAAGGTTATTGGTTCTTGATTAAGCAAATCATTTAATAAAACACTATTTGGTCAAATGATGTTTTATTCCCTTCATGGTGAATAAAATTTTATTAGAATTTTTGCATTTTGAATTGGTCTGAAAACATTCCAATTTCTTTAAATTTGTGAAAAGCTAATTTGATCATATCCCATGTTGGGATATATTGCCTTTTACACAAAGAGAACAAAGATGATCTGAAAAGTTCTGGAATATTCCAGCCATGGGATGGTCAGTTCACGCATGGACCAATCATCTCTAGAGAAAGCCCATACTTCAACAGGAAATACCCCTACGTCACTCAAAGCGCAAGTTCAATCTTTCTCTTTTCCTGGGTTCACCACCTGTAAGGAGAGGCCCGTTTCACGTGAAATGCTAAAATAAAGCTAACTGGAAGTAGCTTTCGTTTTCCTGCGTCAAAAGTCACGGATCGCAGTGTCCCATCGTGCATAGCGCTGAAATGGGGAGACAGAAATCTCCGGAGCTGAACGCTGAGTGGCGTTTTCTCTGCTTGTGAGGACCTCTCTACAGACATCACGGCCAATCGGCAGGAGGACGCTCCTGCTTTGATAGTCTCTGTAAGTAAATCTTCCTCGACCTAGAAGCCCATGAAGTCCACGGATGTAGCATTAAGCTGATTGAAAACTTTCCCAAAAATGGACCATTGGTGAGGTGGAGGTGTGTCCCCCTCCACCTCCCCGGCGAGAGACAGGTAGTTAGGGACTTGTATTAATGCTGATTTTAATCTGTGTTGGTTATAATAACTCTGGTTCAATGGGTTGAAATGAGTGTGCTGTGAAAAGCTGCAAGTGATATTTCTTTCTTTTTTTCTTTTCTATCCTGCTTTCTCCCTTTTCCTGCTTTAAGATAGTTATAGAGAGTTTGCTGACATCCAACCGCGTGTGGTCACGTGGTTGAGGATCTTTTATTACAAGCTGCCCCCCTTCCTCTCATCACATGAAGACGGAAGTCTTTTATACATCCATACACACTCACATTTACATTTCTCTCACACACATACACAACTCTGTTGATGCCGTTTTGCTAAAATGACTTCTGCTGCTGTTGTTAATGCATTTTAAGCATTTATCATTTTAAGCTGAATGTATTTTATGTTCTAATTGCACTGTTGTTATCATCATACCTGCTGCTATTCCAACGGACATTAGTAAATGTATTAACATCTGGCCTATTTTGTTTTCTTTAAACTAGTCATTTAATCTACCTCGTGTTTATTTTCTAATAGCGTGTAGTGTTTACAAAGATGTTAGATTTCTGTAATCCTGAATTATTGGAATAAAGATGTCATTGTTTAACTTCTTGTGGTCTTGTAATCCATATAACAGACGGTTTATCACTCAGGTCAGATCCACCCTCTTTTGGTAACAGTGAGAATAGACAGAGATAAATAGTTCTTTATTGATAATTAATAGCTCTGCTGATAACCTAGCCTAGGTCACTAAATTGGTGTGGATACCTGGATTTTAACAGCCGGTCCAGGAACCATCCAGAGGTGAAAGGCATAAACCCTGGTAAGCAAATTAAAGCGCAATTATTCAACTAAGAACACTAAATGGATTTCCCCTCTGATTTTGAATAATTAACTATAACTCCAGTTCTAGCTAATCATTTAATTATTATCTGCAGGATATCATTTTGCACAACACCCAAATTCTTCCAGATAAACTTTGGTTTCAAACAAAAAAATCCATCTTAAACTGTAATATGGTTTTAAACCACGTTCCCCTTCCTCTTTGTACATAGTAGTTTAGTTTAGTTGAGTTTCACTAGTTTTAGTTAAGAGTTTTAAACTGCAATATGTTTGACTTGGAGCTGAATGATTTTTGTTAATAAACTCTTATATTTTGAACAGAAGTTGTAGTGAATTTATTCCATGTATGTGAAGAATTATCTGTTTGACCATGATTAGTGCTCGAATCACTCTTTCATCTATTGTTCTAACACACAACTAGTAGGGTGTGTGTTCATAAACAATATATAACATATAATATATCCAGTGCTGGACCCATCCCTACCTAACCCAGACAGGGTTTACCCAGTTTAAGTTGTTTCCTTGAGGAACGGAGGAGCTGACTGCCACTTAGATTTCCTTCGATACTTGAACGGATCTTGTGGAAATGAATCCCCTGCTCAGTGTGAAGCTCAAACACTCCTTTGTGGAAAAGTAGATCCAAACCTCCAGTTTGACTCCCCAGCTCAGTTTGAAACTCAGACGATCCTTCCAGGGGAAGAAGGTCCAAAACATCCAGTTTGCAGGATGACTTCCCAAAACTGGCAAACACTCCGGCGTAGAGGTAGTGGCAGTCAGCAGCTTAAGAGTCCTCAGATAATCAGAATCAGAAATACTTTAATAATCCCAGAGGGAAATTACTTTTGTTACATGCTCCAGTTACAGTTTTATATAATACATACACACATCCAACTATACAATATAATAAAGATAAAAAATAAGAATAAAAAGAGATAAAATATATACACATAAAGCTCTTCTGTATAATGAGGCAAACATCCGCAGGTGTGTGAGGGGACCAACGGGAACCAGGCGCCACCTGGTGGTGGAGGGAAAACAAACCAAAACACAACCCACAAAGACTGGATTCCTAACAATTTTTAGCAGCCGTATTTAGGAGTCCAAACTTTTATGTAAGAGGCTAAGAACCCTGTTCAGTAAGCAAATTACAGTTATAGTCATTCAACAGATAATAATTAATTAGTTATACCCTTGATTTCAATGATCTTTTAATTAACTATAACTTTCAGTTCTGGTTAATTCTAGTATTCTAGTATTTAATTCACAATCTTCTCGTAAACTTGCACAAAAAAATGCTTAAATGCTTAAATTCAACAAAGGATGAATATGAAGAAAAAATGGCCTAATCTATGACCTAAGCTGGATCTGGATGATGTTATGTGCTTGTTTGTTTTTTCTAAAGCAGTCATAAAACTTAACTACTTCCATGGCTATTTCTACTGAAGCCTGTGAGATGAGTTTATAAAAGGAGAGCAGAGATGACTAAAGGACTCTGGTCAGTCCACAGGACCGGGTCGAGAGCCAGGGGCGGATTTAGGAAATGTGGGGCCCTAGGCAAAGACAAGCAGGGGGCCCTCTGAACTGAGAGGACAACACATAAAACAGACCCATTCTACAGATAGAGAAATGTTAATAGAATAGACATCCATTATTTGTTCTAGGTTTTGACCCTCGCTGTTTAGAAATCGAAGTGCTAGAGGGGTCTGAAAAGTGGCTAAATATAGCGACTAAAGCGCTAAGTTGGAAACACTGCTCTTTGCATCGTTTGTTTTCAAATGGTTTGCTGCTGTCTGTTTGGACTGACCTGTTGTCAGAAACATGATTAATATGAACAAATAAAGAATAGTTGTATTAACCATACATGTAAACAGAGTTTTATGGGGCCCCCAGGAACTTGGGGCCCTAGGCAGCTGCATAGTATTGCCTAATGGTAAATCCCCCCCCCCCCCCTTCCCAGAGGAAAGGTCAAAGATCGCTCTCTCTCTTTTGTCCCACCATTTGTTTTTGAAAAGACTTCTTAAAGCTACAGTGTGTAATTTTCACACTAGCTTTAAATATCCTTAAAAGGCACAATCTTGTATTTAATGTTCTGGTTAAGCAAGATTAAAATCCAACAGAAACTAAAAATGGAGGAAAACTAAAGAAAAGTGAGACTTAATTGATTGATAATTGATCACATCCAAAATGTGATCAATTATCTGGTTTCATAACTTATGATATTTGAAATATAATCAACTTTTATTCAGATGATCTGAATATTTTAAAGTTACTCTTCATTTTTTACATCCTTATGTGTGATTTTAGTTCTGTGATATTTGTTAGTTGTTGTTAATTGTTAAAAGGTGGATTGCAGATCAATGTTCCTGCTGGTCTGTCCTGCAGGAAGGATCCCACGCAGATTTATCGTCTTCATCAGTAAAACCTCCTCTTTTTCGTGGAGGTGGGATAGTCCTGAAGGTAGCCTCGGTCGCTCTGACGGAGGATGGATGCTCTATGAGCCAGTCAGGCTGACTCAGTGGCATATTAACTTGTTATTGACGGGCTCAGCCTATCAATAGACATGAATCAGATTCTCTTAGTCATTCCACCTCTGCTGGTTTTTGTGTCACACACTAAAGGCTGCATATTTTAACAGTCTCCTTTTGTTTTTTCGCTGGTAGGATGTGATTATAGCCGCTGAAGGATTCCTCTCCTCTTATTGCGCAGGATGATGCTGCAGCTCCGCTACGGCTCCACACTCCAACCCAACTTGAAACGGCTCCCCTTACGCTGCTGCATTCAGGCCCTGCGACTGAAAATCTCAGACTCTTACTTTCCATAATCAATTAAGACACTGAAAGCTAACTCACATCCGCAAAGTTCTACACCGAATCACTTTTTAAAATAGAATAAACCACAGATGTGCCTTTGCACGAAAAATGCTCAGATATCTGCAAACGTTATAAAAAAACAAACGACTATAAGGTTATTACGTACATGTTTTAATAAATAAATAAAGTTTTATTTTTCATATCACGATAATTCCAAAAGAGCCGAATAAAATCACTTAAAAAAGGAACGTGAATTTCTGACCTATTTTTCTTTAGAAGCCGTGAACGCGGCACTCACCGTCCGTGAGTGACAGTCCAGGTAATCAATCAGCGGCCGCCGTCCTCCAGCGGCCGTCAATGAAACAAGCGCGGGGGCGGGGCCGTGGCCGGCAGAGCGGCTGGCTCCGCCCACCGCGGCACCGCCTGCTCTCACCCCATTGGCGCAGGTGATCAGGCTCGGGATGCTGGAGGAGAGCGGAGGAGAGGGGAAGAGAGGGGAGACCGCGGATGGTGAAGGGTTCACGGGGAAGCTAGGATACCGGCCGGTCTCTGCTGGGCGATGACTGACTCACCGAACGGAGCACTTTGAGATAATATGAGGCTTTTTTCTGGTCGGTTATAGTACTATGATTTGGTATGTGGCTACTTTGATAGCAAGTGTATTCAGCATCCGAGGAGCGGCCGCTCAAGGTGAGTCGAAGTGCAGGATGCGGATCCACCGGCGTCCTGCGCTCAACTTTAAACTCAGCATTTTCCTCCCCCTTTATCTCACCCTTTACCGCCCTGCTTCTTTTTCAACTTTTTTTTTTTTTTTTTGCTGCTCAACCTGTCCTGAAGTTCAGGTGTTCATCACCTGGATCCGATCCGGGGAGCAGAACCGGTTCGGTTTGGTTTAAGAATCGATCAGAGGCACGCGCAGAAAGCTGGTCATTATAGCGCTGCTGGTTTGGTTGATTTATTGTTCTGCTGGAGATGTGAGGTGTGTGTGTGTGATGCAAATATCCTGCTGTGTAATTATTATTATATTTCAGTCCTCAGATGTTTAATTTAGTCTTTGTTTGAGCTCCGGGAGGTTTTGCCGGGAGGTTGTGGGCTGCAGCATCAGGTTGAGCAGTGAGGAGGAGCGGGGCTCTCCTCCCCGGTGCGCCGGTCGGTAAAACGCTGAGTGGATTAACCTCTTCCTGTAATGAGGCGGTCCTTGTTCCATCCGCAAGAGGGCGCCAGATCACGGAGCGCGCTGCTGTCGCTCCTGTAAATTGTAATGGCTGCACGTGACGTTGAGCAGCTTTGACAGCCGCGCGGGGTTTGCCCTGGTGGCTTCATAGGTGAGAAAACCACCTGCAGCTCACCGTGTTCTGCTCTGAGTGGAGGGAAACAGGGAACCTCCAGCCTTCTGCTTCCATGGACATCAGTAGGAGAGGAGAAATACCTGGATGTCACTGTTGTTCAGGGCAGGGGGGGATTTACCATTACAGGCAATACTAGGCAGCTGCCTAGCGCCCCAAGTTCCTTGGGACCCCATAAAACTCTGTTTCCATGTCTGGTTAATACAACTACTCCTTATTTGTGCACATTAATTATGTTTTTGATAAATATCATTTGGTTTGCCATCAGAACGCTTATAATATTAAGTGTGTCTCAGCCCCCCCCCCCCCCCCCCCCCCCCCCCCCCTTCAATGTCCACCATATTGGATCAGTCCATTTGCTGCACATGTTCAGAAAGGTCCAAACAGACAGCAGCAAACCATTTGAAAACAAACCATGCAAAGAGCAGTGTTGCCAACTTAGCGCTTTAGTCGCTATATTTAGCCACTTTTCAGACCCCTCTAGCACTTTGATTTCTAAAAAGCTCCTAGCGCCAAATCTAGAGACTTTTTTCTGCTACTGGAGACTTTGGAGACAACATCTAAAAGCAGCGAACTCTGCTCTCCAGAGCAAGTAGATTGTTAACTTTGGCTGGTCCTTGGTTGGTCATTGGCTGGTCCTTGGCTGGTCTTTCGATGGTTCTTGGCTGGTCCTTTTTAAACATCAATCTTTGTACTAAAATATTGTTTCTGTCATGATTTGTGGACATTAAGATCTAAAGAAAAGCGCCATCTCCTGGTCAGACCCTGTAATTCAGTGAAAGAGTGGAGTCAGAGTAAACAAATATGCACGGCCAGGAGAAGGCTTAGTGGCTGGAAGTTGGAGGGCAATTTGCTGCCGTTCGGCTGGCGTTAGAGTGGGAGGAGCCATTTTGAATGGCTGTTACTGTAAATGCGACCAAACATCGTGTTTTGTTAAATTGCAATTATAACTGCTTATTATTTATTGTTAATTCATCTCTTATTAGATTAAAAGTTGTTTCATCTGATTAACCGATAGAGACCAATTAGAAGACATTTTTTGGTGTTTGTGTTGTTACCTTGGCAACCATCTTAGTATGAGGCTCAACGTTTTATTGCGATCTGAGCTCTGACTGGATGATGAAGGATCGACTAAAAGATCCGGAAGAAACCAGATAGACAAACTTTTTCAAGGTGTCCTCAAACCTCCTCTCCTTCCAGAGCGATGGAGAAACATCTGTTCTTTCCCATCATTCATGGATCAGGGTGGGGGATCTGAACCTCACAGGTCTGCCATCCTGACCTGATCCAGCAGCATGTTTGAAGGAGGGAGACCTGTTCTGTCTCTGCGTTCGCTCCTTGTTCTGCTCTTCATTAAAGTCTTCAGCATTCATGGAGGCCAGGTGCTCTGTGAAGCCGGCAGCTGACTCTCAGCTTGTCTCTTTACCCCCCCCCCCCCCCCCCGCCGTCCGAGCCGTCGTCCGCACACACTGGAACAGGACCGGAGTGGCCTCTCTCAGCGTGGGCGGGCCACTCAGGGAAGCAGCGTGTTCATGGAGGCTCATGGCTCGCTCCACAGAGAGCTTCACAGGCACACATGTCCACATTCAGCCATCCCCTCAGGGATTAACGTGTCTTTAACCAGATCTGAACATATGCCCGCCAACAGGCTCGGTGCCCCAGACTTAGTTGCACTAATTATGACTAAGCTGTGTGATAAATGCCGCACAGTCACTGGATAAATACATACGGTACAGCGTGCCGGGAGGGCAGGCGAGTGGGATGCTGGATGTCAGACAAATGTCAAAGTCTCTAACTTTAGTCAGTGCTGCCATCAGAATCAGATGATTGAAAGGTTCATAAAGCATCTATCTGACCAGAGGGAAATGTTCTGCGCCTCTTCTTCACTCTAGCCTCTCTTTTAGAGATCGACTGATGCAGCTTTTTTGAGGCCAATGCTGATATTGATTATTTTCACAACAGTCTAACCAAGGGCAGATTTAGGAAATTTGGGGCCCTAGGCAAAGACAGGCATGGGGCTCTCTGAACTGAGGAGACAACACATAGAGCAGACCCATTCTACAGATAGAGAAATGTTAGTAGAATAGACATCCATTATTTCTTCTAGGTTTTGTCCCTCTCTTCTTGTCCCTTTTCTTGTTGTTTTCCATTATACAGATTTCTCTATCTGTAGAATGGGTCTGTTTTATGTGTTGTCTTCTCATTTCAGAGGGCCCCCTGTCTGTCTTTGCCTAGGGCCCCACATTTCCTAAATCCGCCTCTTATTGGAGCCATTGGTTTTGAATGGGACGTTGTTTTCATTCTGAACTGTTAAGCCTGGTTTATAGTCAGAAACCAGGTCGTCGGCGTTGCAGTGAACGCTCGTCTTTGCCCCTCCGCAGACACTCTGCTGCACCTCTCCAAATCGTAGGTGACCGCAGACAGGAGGCCTCTGATTGGTCAAATCTACAGCCACTCTACTCTATGCATATTTCCTGTTTGGTTCCTTAGCAGCTTGTTTTGTTTGTATGACCGCCATTGTGGAAAACGACTGGTGAAGATGGACCAGTAGAAGAGCGAGAACGCTGGGATCATTTTTCCACCTGGATCTCCGTTCTTTTTGGCCCTCATTTCCCTCCGTTGTCGCACAAACTTGACTCCACTTCCTCACCGCCTCGGCCGTATCTAGACCCACAGCTAGTTCCTGATTGGCCCTCTGGCATTGTGGCGTGGAATAACATAGCGCAGACCACGCTTCAATATTGGGCATATATCAAATTATCTGCAACAAACTCACTGCGACACACTGCTGAGGGAGGAGAACCAGTCCAGTCTGAGCATTGAGCCGCATGATGAAGCTACTAAGTGGTGTTTGTGACGTGTTCGCAGCTCCTGAGTGCTAGCATTTGTATTTATGGTCACACTGAGTGTAGAAATAGAGTTGGCTCATACAGCCATGCTGCCTAATTAATTTGATTCCCACAACTTTACTTGTGTTTAAGCTTTTTGATGATTCCTACAGTCTGATGACTTAATGAGCAGCTGGTTTTAAGTGGGTGGCTGTTGGCAGCAGAAAGCTGCTGACCAGCAGCCTCTCATTTAAAGTCCTGTAAACGTTTTCCCATACGAGCAGTTTGGCGTATTTCAGCGTTTCCTAAAGAAAGCATCATTCTGACATTTCTATTGATCGGACGCCTGCAATGAAAGACTAAACTATTTAACCACATCAGCTGTGCACATCTGCTTGTATTTTTTTTTTATAAATTCTCAATTGTCAGGCATTTCTTCAGCCTATTTACACCCCACACCCCAAGTACAAATACTTGGTTATTTATATTTTATTAATTATTTTTTAGAAAACTTTTTACTTCTACTCCTTTGAGTTTAAAACAGACTCGTTAGTTTTAATCATTTAAGTTTTGTTCATTAAAGCCTGTTGGTATTTAAAAAAATAAAAACCATCAAAATAATTAGTTTCATCCAGACAATTAATTTCTCTGTGGTTGGTGCTGCCCCAACCTGTCGTTCACCACAGACCAAAATAAATCATTTTTCAAGACGATGCAAAGTTAAATATGACACTGTTACCATTAGTTATCAAACTAATAAAATTAATTCTAAGGAAGTTATCGTCCAGAATTATAGAAAAATATTTCTTTAATAGGGTAGAGCAGTAAAGCTTCTGTTATTAACTGTTTTTTGCTGCATTATTTTAATTTTATACTTAAAGTAGTTTTAAAAAAATTTTACTTTTACACTTTTACTGGAGTAAAAAGCTGAAGTTAATCCTCTAACTTCTACAAAAGTGTTTTTAAACAGGAGGATTTAAAGTCCTAGGGAAGCGGCTGTTCCAACCGTTGCATTTCCGAATTCTCCTGAGTGGTGCCCGACTTTACACGACTGAATAAAGTAAATGTGATTGGTCGATTATCAAGGGAGCGGGGTTGTTGTGGTGGAAGGTTTGCAAGCTAGTTTGGTTGTGGCCGGTTTGTAGGAAGCATCTTGCTAACCAGTTAGCAACTAGGTGCTAGCAGGTTCCCAATGGTAAATTCCATTGGGAACCTGCTAGCACTAAATTGGTGACTTAGAAACGACGCTGTCAAGGAACGCTATGGACAGAGGAAACATGCAAGAGGAGGAGAGTTTAGTGTCGGAGGTCGTGGATGAGTCTCCTCCGTCATCCATGTTTTATTTAGAGGAGGAAAGCGGGACGAAGATGTTGTGGAAGAGGACGCCAGGGCGGCAGAAGCTTGGTTTGGTGTAGAAGGCTTCCAGCCGTACATGTTTGAGCCCTTGCCTCGCAACGCTGCCAGTTCTGTTAGCTCTACGCCTGCTGAAGACACAGACGTCCATCCCCGTGAACACTGGGACGCAACTCAATGGGAAAGGAAAGGATTCTGATTTCAACCGCTGCGTATATTAGCTGCGACATATGAATCAAGATGCTATGACCGAAAAAAATGGATTGACAGATGACCTTTGATATATGATTGGCCGAATTTAGGTGTTCAGCCTGACGTAGAACTAACTGGCCTGCAGAAGATAAAAAAAAAAAAAACTGATTTTAAGACAGAATTTTTTTTTTTTAAGTAGAACTTTCTAACTTTTGGGAGAATATGGTCTGATATAGAGTACATTTATATACATGTTTAAACCAAAATATTTTGAAATTCAAAAATTACTTCCCTACGACTTTAAACTTCTACTGTAGTAATAAACATGAATACTTCTGACACTGCTGTTGATATGCCTTTGGGCCCTTTTCCTTAAAACACAGGGCTAATTATGAAGGTAAAGGTAAAGACATGTACAGCTTCTGGACAATTTGTAGATTAAGAAACCTTAGCTAAGAGAAACTCATAGCTGTGACCAAGGGCGTAGGAATATGTTTACAATTGGGGGGGACACATGTCGGAAATCTGACATTCGTAAATATTCAACAGAAACATATCTTAAGTATGCTACTTAAAAAAAAGGCTATTTAATCTTTTACTTTATTCCTTTATAAATGTGTCTTGCAAAAATAATGCATTTAAAATTTACATAATGCATTTGTTCATAAGATGTGAGCATATCACCAAACAAAATGACTGGAGTATTTTATTAAGCAAAGGGAGATGTCTTTCAAGGGCTTCAGCCCTTGGCATATTTAGTGTCTGCATACGCACTAGAAAATCAAATATTTCAGTTGGATTAAAACAATTCAGTAGGCCACACAAGTGCAAAGTTTGATATGTTTTATTTTGTCAAACTTGCAATTGTCAAAAATTAATTTATATAGGTTGACTGACCATAGAACCATCTCTTTGATTAAACAAATTCTGAGATGAAAGAGCCCTCACAGATAATGTAGTGAACAAATTATTCACACTTTTAACATTAAGTAAAACAAGAAAATACAATCAAAATATGCTTATTCAGTTTGTTGAACAGTATGACTAACTAAACCAAATCAAAAATGAAGAAATATTTACCAACAACAAATACACATTTAATAGACAAGCTTTTTATCTCACTGACTACAGTGAGCTTTAACTGTTGGAAAAGCAGTTAGCAAAGAGATATTAAGTTTACGAAGCATTGTTGATTTTATTTTGTTTCATTTGTTTATAGGCTACATAACCCTCGGTAGAGATCAACACCTCTGTGCTTCTGAACAATTGCTTGGGTTTTTAAGTCGCCAAAAATGTGCCGGACACATAAAGGATGGCAAACACTGGCTTAGGCAAAAGCGCCAAAATGTTTTTTCTGTCTTTCATTTGCAGCCACAAATTGACTTGCAAATTGACTTGCAAATTGACTTCTTGTCCAGTAAATCAAGTTTATCTTTATGTACATGACAGACAGCAACATGATTAAGCCTGTTTTGAGTCATTGTAGACCGGAGCCACGTTTTCAGTCTTCGAAGCGCACTGAAACTTCTCTCTGCCTCAGAGGAGGAAACTGGGACTACCAAAAGCAACCTGACCAGAGTTTCCACTTGCCCAAAAAGTCTACGGACCTCTCCAGCAGTCCACCGATGATCCCTGCAGCTTCTGCGCTGTTGCTAAATGAGTAGTTCAGTCTAAACATAGAAAGTTGCACTGAAAGTAACTCTCTATTCAACTCTGGGTATTTCCCAATGACTGCAGCATCAATCGTTCCACTGAGAAGTGTCTCTTCCAACTTTTGCAAAGTCAGCAAGTCATCCTGGTTAAATAGCCCAGTGAGCTGTGCATCTACAATATCCAATACTTTAAAGAATTCACCTCTGTAGTGGTCCTTGGCACATTCAGGTTGAGGTGTCTTAGCTCCTTCAGTGAAGCGTTTTGGTGGTGGCCTTCGCTGTGTCACGGTGATGGGTTTAACACCCAAAGACTGAACCTCAGCCACCGCCTTTTCAAACAGAGTGTTGAAACTTTCTTGATTTCTTTTAGCCTTTAGTGAAGTCTGAACAACTTTCACAGCAGTCCTCATTCCAGTAATGGTTTCAGTTCTCTTCTGGAAAGAGATGCTCAGGCATTCAAGCTCATCAATCACAGGTGAGGCAAGGATGAGACCCAAAACTGTTTTACCTTTCCTAAACTGCCCCAGCAGTCCATTAGCAGTGGATGCTGTGTTTGAGGCACCAGAAGCCATCTCCTGCAAGCTAGCCAGCACTGACCCATACTGTGACAAAACATCTCTGATTGCTTTGCTCCGTACTGCCCATCTTGTGGGACAGAGGGGTTTTATTGCAGTGCACGATGGATTCTCTGTATGTGCTGTTGCCACATGGATGGCCTTAAACTTCCCTGACTGAGAGAAAATAACTCCAAGCTGGTTCACCCAATCCAATGCGTCTCTGATCAGAACTGAGGCTAAGCAAGCTTTCTGTGCAATTAAATTAGTGCAGTGTGCTCCGCAATGAACAAAAAGTGCTAGTGGCTGCTCTTGCTTTATCAGTGCCTGTGCACCTGCATGCTTCCCAGACATATTGGCTGCTCCATCATAAGTTTGACCTCGTAAACCATGCATTGGTAAGTTTAATCTGAGCAGCACATATTTAACAACAGCAGCAAGGCTTTTCCTGTTGTTTCAGAAACTGAGTACAAGCCAATAAACTCTTCATGGGGCTTCATGTCACTGTCAATGTAACGCAGGCAAATGCTTTCTTGTTCTTTCCCAGAAATGTCCTGTGTTCCATCCATAATAATTGCAAACTCAAAAATTGGTAGGTTTCTGATTGTATCTGCTATTTCACTGACAATACTATTGCTCATAGAACACAAGATTTCATTCTGTATCTGTGGACTTAGGTAGTCTTTCTGAGACCTCAGCAACCACTTAGCCAAAAGGGCATCATCTTCTGCCAGATTTTTCAACAGTTGATACAAATTGCTGTCATCATCGTCATGCCCTCTCAAAGCTTGTCCCTGCCATGCCAAATATTTTATGGAGCTCACAATTTTCTCCAGACAGTGCCTATTGTCACCTTGCTGAGTTGCCAAAGCACTGGATAATTGGGCATTTGTAGGATGACCTTCTTGTGTAGTCACAGAAACAGCATGACGATGTGTGTGACTATTTTCATGTGCTTTAAATTTTTGGAATGCTTTTTTCCAATTTTTAAATCCAGAAGTGATAAAGGCGGGTTTGGATTTTGCATCAAATGGTGTGAGTGTTTCCTGGTAAATTGCCATGCAGTAAAAACACAAAATGCCCTTTTTCAATGCATCATAATGTAGCCAGGGAAATTCCTTGTACCACTTTTCTTGGAAATGTAAAGTTCTGTTGGCTAGAACTTGAATCTATGAATTTTGGATGTGGCTGATTTGGCTCTGTTCTCTGTCCACTGACTTCAGAGTCTCTCAGCTGTGTGTCCCTAGTCTGAACTCCCTAGAAGGAAAAGTTACAATGTCACTCAATGCCACTGAACTACACTTACTACAAGCAAAATATTTAATTTTTCAACTTTTTTTGTGGACTCTCATGAAGTATCTACTGGTATGAGTTACTCTATTTTACCTGTTGCTCCACTCCTGTATCTCCCCCACTCGGACTTCCTGCCTCTAGCCCAGCTGCACTATCCTCTCCTTTTCCTGTTTCCTTTGTGCTGTCCCTGCATTGTTGCTCCTAAACATATGAGAGGGTTTCAGAAATGAGGTACAGCTCTTGAGCCTAACATGGCCAATTTTAAATAAAACTAAACATTTTATTTTTCACATTACAGACTTTACGCGCAAAGTTAATCGCAGAGGCAAATAAATTCAATCGATTAAAATCCTTTCAGAGTATTATCTCATGGACTCTGAACTAAAGTCTTTCTGACAGGGAGCTGGCAGTGTGTTGAAGAATTATGGACAGGGCGCTTTGAAGCATCTGGTTCAAAAACGCATTCTAAACCTTTGGTAGAAATCCATCTATCCTTCCATTTTCCGGGAGGTGCTGGTGCGGGGTACACCCTAGACAGGTCGCCGGTCTGTCCAGACCTTTGGTAGAAATGGCGCCTTTAATTCCAGTTTGCAGTACAGAACAGAGAAAACTACAGAGTTGTCAATGTTAACCTGTTTATAGTATAAAAAGAGGAGCCAGCGGTTTATTTGAGGAAATAAAGATGCAGAAGTTAATTAGTTGGTTAATTAGTGGTTGTGCAGCAGTCCGCTGCACAACCAATGCGGCTGCCGCTGCTAAGAATTAAAATTAACTCTCCCTGTGGTTTTAACTAACAATCAGGAGCACGGCAGGTATAACAGCTGTCCATTTCGGCGACGCAAAACCACGCAAAAAATAAAAAATCCTTGTAAAACGCACGCCAAGACCGGGCTAATTTCAATACAATCTCTAAAAAAAAGAGAAACGTCAGTTTCAACACAAGGGCAACACCTGTGTTGCCCTTGTGTTGAAACTGACGTTTCTCTTTTTAAAAAAGCTGAGTAAGTCCTGCTGCTGTTTCAGCCTTTTAGTTGGTGGTGGCAATGTACTGAAATGAGATATAAAAAAAAACAAAAAAACATTTTGGCTAGCGTAGCAAACGTCTAGAGAAAGTTAGCAGTTAAATATTGGATGAGTGATCATCCCAAGACTACGGAAGAGGATTAGGGCCACTGGAAAAAAAAAAAAAAAAAGATATTTTTAAATTTTATTTCAGTTTAATATGAATTCTGACTTTAATTTCAGAATTTTGGATCTTAATGTAGATGGGCACCATGAAGGAAGAGATGTGGGAGCACTCAGCTTCACTGACAAAGATGTGAGCTGTTTGAGGTGGCCAGTGACACATTGGTGGAAAATTACAGAATTAGGAAATTTTTACGTGCCTCCTCATTAATGGAGGAGCAGAAGGTCATTAAAACAAGAGAGCTAGTCTCTAAAACAGACATGGCTATGGCTTGATGCTAACATGTTTGTTATCTGTCAGAATTCTGAGATTAAAGTCAGAATTTTGAGGAAAAAAGTCAGAATTATGAGATTAAAGTCAGAATTCTGAGAAAAAAGTCAGAATTCTGACTTTTTCCCCATGTTAAACGGAATTTTTTTTTTTAAATCAGTTAACTTTTTTTTTTTTTCCTGTGGCCCTAATCGTCTTCTGTACAAGACTAAGATGACTAAACCCAAACATATTCAGTTTCTATATATGAAAGTGAACTGACAACAAGTCGTTATAAATAGGCAATATTCATAGCAGCATCCCGACAGACCATTTTACCTCATTCAGAAGTTTCTGACTTCTGTGTCGCTGTTTCCCTCCCTTCTGAGTGCTCAAACGCTCAACAGTTCAGAGAGGGGAGGGGGAGTACAGTGACGTGACGCTTTGCTGCGCCTTCAAAATAAAAGCACGCTAGTTAAAAAAAAGTCAAAATCTAATATTTTGCGGTACAATTTTTTGGAGGGGACATATCCACCTGGCTTTTATATTGGGGGGGACATGTCCCCCCCGTCCCCCCCGCTTCCTACGCCGCTGGCTGTGACACAATGCTTTCTGTACATTCACGTGGCTTCATGGGTGAGGAAAAGTGGAGGAAATAAAAATATACACCGCTGTGGTTTTTACGCAGAGCTCCAAACAGTCCTTCACTACACAAGGGAATAATAGTCGGACTCTGCAACCTAGAATTAGAGCATCCAGATGTAACCCCACAGAGCACAATTTGCTGTGAAGTAGGCTGAGTTTGAATTTAGGGACTGCATCCTCAGAAGGCCAGATTCATAGGCCGATTACATCATAATCCGGTAACCGAGGTCTGTTCGGATTGCACGAGTATTCTTTATGTGGCGGACAGCTGCAGCCTTCTTTTTGCCCGTTTTGAAGGACAGGTCCGAAGTATCCTCCATAGCCTTGGGTATCCCAGGATTCATAGTGAGTCCAAACAAGCTGGCTGCTCTGTACTCAGAGGAAAAAAGGAAATGGCGCCGAACAGTGGTGAATATCGGAAGTGCAGTTTAATATAATCCAAGAATGTGAATAGTTCTGTCTGAAATGAATGAAAATAGTTGTTTTAATGGTTAATTAGTCAGATGTGTGGCGGGTAATGTTTGGTTTATTGAAAGGTTTTTAATCTGTCTCTGTGTAAATGGTAAATTCTATTCTGGATTTAACAGGAAGCCAATGAAGAGAAGCCAGGATAGGAGAGATATGATCTCTCTTTTTAATTTTCATCAGAACTCTGGCTGCAGCATTTTGGATCAGCTGAAGGCTTTTAACTACAGTTTGTGGACTTCCTGATAGTAAAGAATTACAATAGTCCAGCCTTGAAGTAACAAATGCATGGACTAGTTTCTCAGCATCACCCCTGGACAGGAGATTTCTCATTTTTGCAATATTCCTCAGATGAAAGAAGGAAATGTTTGAAATTCAGTTAGTCCTCCTGAGGTGATGGTGGGTAAATCCTGCTTTTGAAGCAGCGCTTATAGCCGATTTACTAGAAACTCAAGCACTGCGCATGTGCAAACAAGGGAGTCCTTCTTCCCAGTGCTACTCTGAGTGCTGAGTCCAACATGTGGTTTTAGACGTACAGTGTGAGCAGGTAGATCGCATTAGAGCGTTGGACTGTACAGTGTTAGAACATACATCGTGAGCTGTGAACTTTTAAACCCTGCGGTTTCATCATACAGTTTGAGCTGTAGCTAAATATAACGGTTAAAAATATCGTACAGTGTATGCCCGGCTTAAGGCAGGCAGGCTCAGACTGGTAATCTGTGATACTGGCATTTGCCTGGTGGTCCTAATTTCAGCGTGCGAGGGCCGCCCCCCCTTAAATCATACCAGCCCCAACACTTGCTCTCTCTGACAGTAAATAACTCAAGGAGCTCAAGAAGTAATCCAATGTTAACTACCTAAATGATGCATGCAGTATATATAGCCCTTCCTCGTCATCCTTGTGAAGGTGGGTTGGCATTTCTTCTATTTCTATTTCTTCAAACTGTAAAATCCTTGCAACAAACTAAATTATAATAAAACTAAAATGCTTTGTTTAAAGCAAACTACAATGTTCCTCTTATATGTGGCAAATTTATGTCTAAATATTTTGATGATGGGTTTTGCATCTAAAGGCTAATGTTTCCTATCTTACGTGCATTGCTGCCATCTTGGGATGTTTTGCAATCTGGCAGTTAACCCTGTAATGCCAAATGTATCATATTTGATACATACGGTTTCTGAAATGTTTTGCGTCTGACACCTTTTGCATAATCTAATGGTAAAAACTTTGCTCAAAATCCTATTGAACACAATCAAATATACCTGATAACAGAGGGCAGAAGACTACACAAAAAATAATCTTCACTTATCGCATAGTAATAAATTATTAATATCAAAAATTTATTTCTGTTTTTTCTTTTTACATATTTTGTTAAAAGGCCAAATAAGGACTTCAAACCAAAAAAAAGTAATTTTCTGTTTTGTTTTATTCTTTGATTGGGCTTTAAAGGGTTAAGGATGGCCGTCTATGGGTAAAAAATGTTTTTCTTTAGATTTATGGCCTTAGAGATCAATAGACTTTGGTTGAAATTGGGCGAGATTTTGTATATCCAGGCGGTTTATGAAGATCTTTTGGGCTGAAAAGCTTGAGTCAGTGACATCTGGCGACCCTGCTGATGCGGTGAGTGGCGCTGTCTTGTAATGCTTGAAGATGGTGGGTGTAAGTGGGCTGGTGTAGACGGAAAAATGCCAGGGCCAGAAATCGTTCCCAGTCCAACAGCTCAACAGCTTTGTTGTCTTTTATAAACCTGTTTTATTTTTCTAACTTGTCCCATTGTTGGTGGGACCTTTTTGAAATATCCAGATGCTTTTGTAGATTATTCCAATGAATTTTGCCTCCAGGTTGTGACTGATGTCACCGTGTCTGCCCATGTCCTCACTAAGACTAAGAAAGTAGAGCACATCACCCCAGTTCTAATGTCCTTCCACTGGCTCCCTCTATCTCAGAGAATAGACTTTAAAATACTTCTGTTAGTCTATAAATCTCTGAATGGCTTAGCACCTAAATCCATCACAGACTTGCTATCAGTGTATAAACCCTCCAGACCACTCAGGTCTTTTGGCTCCAGCCTGCTCTGCATACCTAGAACCAGAACTAAACATGGAGAAGCAGCATTTAGTTCCTATGCTCCACTTATCTGGAACAAACTTCCAGATAACTGTAAAAGTGCAGAAAGCCTGAGTTCCTTTAAATCAAGACTAAAAACACATTTGTTTAGGATTGCCTTCCACTGTTCTAGTTAAACAGTTCAACTAAAACATCATTAGTTCAACTTTTATATTTTCTTTAGTCCAACTGTTTTTAATGTTCTTTTTTGTTTCTGCATTTTTTATTTAATTTAATTTAATTTTTTTTCCTACTTGCTTTGATTCTGTTTTTTTCCCCTATATTTTAATCATGTATAGCACTTTGCATTGTCTTTGTACTGAATTGTGCTTTACAAATAAATTTGCCTTGCCTTGCCTTGCCTTGCCTTACCCAGTACCCTTCTACAGAAACGAGTTACATCTTGATCTGCTTTGAGGCTTCGGTCTCAAAAGGACACTTATTTCTTTATGCTTTTTTAGCTGCATGTTCTTAGTGGTAGTTTGAAATGTAGAGCTTTTGTCATCTAAGGTCTTTCAGAGGGTATTCAGGGCAGCTGTTTGGTTTATATATTGACTTCCAGCTAACTTACATCCTGCTGTCCTGCAAGGTTTTAAATACATTTCTCTGACTATTATACTCCATACAGCAGCTCCTTCCCTTTTCTTCTTCCCGGTCTACCTCCCCATGTTTCCTGGCTTAGTATCCAGTCTCATTTTACAGCCCGGCCCAGTGATGCAGCAGTCAGCTTCCTACATGGAGACTTTCCAAACCCATTAATCATTCATTGAACTGAGCCTTAAAATATCAGAACATAGCTTCATCTGCGCTGTTTCAAATTAAACCCAAGGTTTAAGATAAACACCCATAGCCAAAGGGTTCCTGCCGACGCCGCGATAAATTATCAAAGCTGAAAGACATTAAAATTCGTTCTATATTGCTGTTACCAAGAACATCTCCCTTCCCAAGAAGAAAGCACATTTCAGTCATAAAGTGGTCATCTGGCAACGTAATCCCATTTTCAACTCTAAAGGTGTACTTTTAGGGGGTTTCGAATTTTTCTTGGGTGTGGTCTAATTTTTAAATCTACTGGAATGATGTACATATCATCTTATCTTTCCTTTTTGAGAGCCAAAGCTGCATTACTACACATTTTTTGCATGGTGGTACAGTAGCAGCCATTTAAAATGGCCCTTCCCAAATAAAAACCAGCC
This sequence comes from Cyprinodon diabolis, assembly GCA_030533445.1. NCBI lineage: Eukaryota > Metazoa > Chordata > Actinopteri > Cyprinodontiformes > Cyprinodontidae > Cyprinodon > Cyprinodon diabolis. The sequence continues at coordinate 43,777,975 of CM060072.1, read as the reverse complement.
GAATGGCAACAAAATCCCCTCCAACTTCCAGCCACTAGCCTACTCCTGGGTGTGATATGCTTTCACTCTGACTCCACCCTTTCACTGTATTACAGGGTCTGGCCAGGAGATGGCGCTTCTCTTTAGATCTTAATGTCCACAAATCATGACAGAAAAAATATTTTAGTACTAAGATTGATGTTTAAAAAAGGAATTGTAGGGGACCAGCCAAAGACCAGCCAAGGACCATCCAGGGGCCCATCAGGGGAAATTTTGAATGGCTACTACGGTATTGACACCTGCTGAGACAACCCGGCCAGTTTTCCCGGGCCCTGGGTAGAGGGGGCCCTGAATCAGCCCCCCTACATCTTTTGCCACAAATATTATTTTTGAAGGATGTTTGCAAGGAAATTGGAGCTTTATTCTTAAGTTTCCTTTCCTGTTATTACTTTCTTTCGATCATCTACTGCAGAATTGGGAAGCACCCACGCCCTTATCAAGCTTGATATTGTAGTGTGGATGCTCTGTGCACCCTCTCTGCTTCATCCAAGGTTGACCAGTTTCTTCTACTGGCCAGAGCGTCAGCAACTAGCAAAAGCAGCATTGAGTGCCCTCTGCTGGCAGACCTTAAGCTCCTAACTAATACAACAGAATACAAATGTAGTCTGTGACCAGAAAGTAAAATGGGGGGCTACTATTTTAATGATAATAACTATTTAAGAGTGCCACATCTTCTTACTTAATATTTTGACAAAGTACTTTTTTGCTCATTTGTTACTGCAGAGAAAATAACCCAGAATGATCCGGCACTGTGCGCTGAACTCTGGCAAACTCTGCTCTTTCAGCTGTGCTTGTGCAGAAATGCATCTTTGCGTGACTTTGTTCAGAGTCTGCGCTTAACGCTCCACAGCGATGGTTCGCTTTAGCTGTATGGCTCTTCCTGATCTTGCTACTTAATACACTATATGTTATACCTGTTGTATGCTGCCTCCTTCTCCCATATGTCTTTCCAGTACTGTTCAGTTTCCTGCCTTGGTGGGGTTTTTCTTCTATTGCTCCCCTGCCACTGAGCGTACACTTTCACTGGTTGAGTTGCAAACAGCCGGTTTACCCGTCTGGCTAGCCTTTGTTTGGCAGTTTCTAGTGCTTCAGGTATTGGCATCTGGCTTTACCTCTTGGGTACTTGCTATTTTTCATTGTACATCTTAGAGCCTTGGTCAATTGACTCACTTCTTTCCTTGTTGTTGCCTTATTATTATCCTCCAACCTTCTTTTCCATGGTGAGCATTTCATCACATAGTTGTTCAGCCAAGCATCTCTAGGATATATATATATATATATATATATATATATATATACACACACTACATACAATTCTCTAAATTTTAGTCCCGGGCCCAGCCAAGGCTGTCAGATGGCTTGGTGGTATCCATGATGCTCCGTTACCCCCAAAGAAGGATGCTGACGGATAAACATGGCGGCCTCTATGGATGGTTTCAAGGTGTCGGGTAACAACTTATCTTCCTTTTGCTGACATGAAAGGTTTGTAATCCAGAAGGTCATCTCAATGCTGTCCTGCCAGGAGGTTGGAAACAGGCATGAGGCTTTAGTAAGGGCTCCGGTCTTTCCTCTCTTAAACACTGGCTGTGTTTTAGCATGTTAGTAATGAAGAAAGACTGCAGAGATAAACAGAAACAGAGAGAGGGGATAAGAAGTGTCCTCTGGATGCTGACTTGTCATATGGAATAAAGACATAGACAATTATCTGGCTGATATTTTCCAGTACCTGAAACTAGTTTACATTGTTTTATGGACAACAGCCTTTTGCATAGAATCTCAATATTTATTTTCTCAACATGGCAGCAGTCCTAAATTCTATGTTTATCATATCCCCAAACACACACATTTCCTTGCAACAAACTGCAAGTGCCTTGCCCAGTGGCACGCTGACATGTGTCGCTGTTAAAAGACATTTCTACCCAGAGAGAGATCCAGCAGGTTTCTGGGATCATCTGGAGCCTGAATGGTCTAATTATGTAATAATGCTGTTATTATGCAGTGAGGATGTTATTAAAAGGTCAAAACTCCCAATGCAAGAAAGGCTGCAATCATCAGTATAACTAAAAAAAAAATCCACATCTACAATCTCAGAGCTATCTGTGAGGATTTCTGAACTTCAGCACCGCTGAGCCTCCATCCACCCTCTGACCTAAATTCCATCTGACCAGCAGGAGGTAAGAGGCTCAAAAACATTTGGCTGAGTTTAGAAAGATTCACAGAAAAACTGAGTTAGAAGGAATTTACATAAAAGGTCTTCTTAAATACTCAATAAAAGTCCTTAAATTATAGAAATGAAAGCTAGTCATGTCTTTACTGCTCCCTCCAGAGTGAAGAAAAAATAGCATTTTACAAAAATCTCTTTAATTCAGTTTATTTCAATTTATTTGTATTGAGCCAATTCACAACACACATCAGCTCAAGGCAATTTACAGTTCACCAGATCATCCAGTCAGATTGACTGTCGTTAAGGAGGTAACGACCGACCCTTAACAATCATAGACAGGTTTCAGGTATTACAGGAGACAATCCCCCCCTTAATGGCAATCCCCCCTTTAACGACCGACCCCTAGAATCATAGACAGGTTCAGATATTACAGGCTAACGATGGAACTAAATGACCCATTCATCGGTTACCATTTGCATGTTTCCAAGCAATACAAGGCCTTGTCCATATAAGACTCAAACTCACTGCGGATCCAGACATTTGAATTGAGAAAGCTTCCTGGAGTGGTGGCGAAACGTCTTCAAATCTTGAAAACCAAGTCCAGTGGATATTTTTTGAATTTTTACGGAATGACTATGACCTGGATGACTGAGAACCTTCATCAGCATACTCTACCCATGGCAGATACAGATTCCAGTCAGTAGGGTTGATAGAGGTCAGGCAGCGGAGAGTGGATTCGAGCTCTTGATTCATTCTCTCAGTTTGTCCATTTGATTGAGGATGGTAACCAGAGGTGAGAGAAGACTTGGAATTGAGTGCAGAACAGAAATTTTTCCAGACCTGAGCTGTGAACTTAGGGCCTCTGTCTGACAGGATCTCCTGTGGGATGCCGTGGAGTCGGAGGACGTGTTTTATGAGAAGCTGTGTGGTTTGGAAAGCCGTGGGAAGCTTCCTGAGGGGAACAAGATGGCAGGTTTTGGAAAAACGATCAACAATAGTGAGTATAGTTGTCATACCCTTGGAGACAGGGAGGCCGGTAACGAGGTCCACAGCCATGTGGGACCAGGGTCGAGACGGAACGGGTAATGGGTGGAGCAGACCAGAGGGAGGCTGATGGGACGGTTTGTTTCTGGCGCAGATTGGACAAGCCAGAACATATTCTTTTAGGTCCTTGTGGAGGGACGGCCACCAGAAACGGCGAGTGATGAGGGCGATGGTTCTGCTGACACCTGGATGTGCTGAAAACTTGGCAGAGTGCATCCAATGGATTAATCGGGATCTTACAGAAGTAGGTACATACGTGCGGTTTGGAGGTCCATTTCCTGGGTCAGGTTCAGAAGCTAAAGCAAGGTTGATCAGATCAGTGATCTCCCAGGAAACAGCCCCAACTGTGCAGCTGGCAGGCAAGACAGGTTTAGGTTCTTCAGGTTTATCAGGTGAATACAGGCGAGAGAGAGAGTCAGGTTTAACATTCTTGGAACCAGGTCTATAGGAGATGATGAGGTTAAAACGGGAAAAGAAGAGGGACCAACGGGATTGACGTGGATTTGATCTTTTGACAGATTGGATGTAAGACAGATTTTTGTGGTTAGTCCATACCAACACGGGGTGTTCAGCGCCCTCTAGCCAATGCCGATTGTTGGGATAAGACTGCTCACACACCAGAGTCAGATGCATCCACCTCTAAAATGAACTGTTTAGAGGGGTCAGGTTGTATGAAAATAGGCGCACTAGAAAAAAGAGCCTTAAGTTTTTTGATGGCAGCTTCGGCCTCAGCGGACCAGTGGAAAATTTTCTTTACAGATGTCAAGGCAGTGAGTGGTTGGGCTGTCTGACTGTAATTTCTTATAAACCTCCTGTAGAAGTTTGCAAAACCCAAAAACCTCTAGAGTTGTTTACGATTCTCGGGGGTAGGCCAATCCAGAACTGCTTTTATCTTGTCCTCCGATGGCTTCACCTGCCCGCCCTCGAGCACAAATCCTAGAAAGGTGACAGAAGGTTGATGAAATTCACATTTTTCAGCCTTGACAAAAAGTTTGTTTTCAAGAAGTCTTTGGAGAACCAAACGGACGTGTTTTTTTGTGATCAGGCAGGTTCTTGGAATAAATCAGAATGTCGTCAATGTAAACAAAAACGAATATGTTGAGGAAGTCTCTCAACACGTCGTTAACCAGGGCTTGAAAACAGGCAGGAGCATTAGTCAGACCAAAAGGCATAACTAGGTATTCGAATTGACCTAGAGGGGTTTTGAAGGCCGTCTTCCACTCATCTCCCTCTCTTATGCGGAGAAGGTGGTAGGCATTTCTCAGATCCAGTGTAGTAAAAACAGTAGCCCCTTGGCCAGGTTCAAACGCAGATGCAAGCAGAGGCAGAGGATATTTGTTTTTGTTATTTGATTGAGGCCTCTGTAATCTATGCAGGGTCGGAGAGATCCATCCTTCTTACCGACAAAAAAAAACCCTGCACCAAGAGAGGATGAAGATGGCCGAATTATTCCAGCAGCTAAGGACTCATTAATGTATTTCTCCATAGTCTCTCGTTCTGGTTTGGAGATATTGAAGAGTCGGCTTCTAGGCAGGGGAGCCCCAGGCAATAGATCTATAGCACAGTCATATGGTCTGTGAGGAGGAAGAGACAATGCACTGACCTTGCTGAAGACTGGTGCTAGATCGTGATACTCAGATGGCACTGAAGACAAATCGGTGGATCTGGCTCCCTTTGATTACTGGGAGACTGAATGACGGGGGCTGCGGAACGAAGACAGGAGACATGGCAGGAGGCAGACCACGATTCAATGTGTCTCTTAGTCCAATTGATATGAGGGTTGTGTTGCTCCAAACCACTCATATCCAAGAACCAGGGAAGAACAGGCTGATGGAAAAACAAAAAAGGTTATAGTCTCTCGGTGATTACCAGAAATCAGGAGTTGAAGAGGTTGAGTCTGGTGGGTAACTTGATGTTATCTTTTACCATCTATGGCAGAGACTCTAAGCGGCTTCTTCAAAGGAATGGTTTCAATGTTAAGTTGTTGGGCAAGGTTGGAGTCGATTAAGTTTTTTTCACAGCCGGAATCAATGAATGCAGATAAAGTGAGAGTCTGATCAGCGGCAAACAGAGTAGCAGGTAACAATAGGTGAGGAGATTTTTCAGATTGCAGATGGTCCGCCAGACTCCTCATTTCCTCTGGCGGACCCCGGCTTTTACCTTAGCTGGGCAGGAGTAGACAAAATGACCGGGCTCTCCACAATACATGCATAAGTTCCGTTTATATCTCCTTTGCCTTTCCTCTGTAGTGAGTCTGGTATGACCAATCTGCATAGGCTCAACATCAGAGGTTTCTGTAGGAGAAGAGAAGCCATGGGTTAAAGATGGATGAACAGGAGCTGACGGGGTACGATTCCGTGGCCTAGAATCAATCTCAGGAGGGGCAGAAAAAACAGAAGAGCAGTTAGTCTTAGGAGAAGCTGCAGAAAAAACATGGCTTCTTAATTTAGACCTGGTCCTGGCTCGAAGTCGATTATCCAAACGAATGGTTAAACTGATTAGTTCCTCCAGAGAAGCTGGTTCGTCGATTGTGGTGAGTTCATCCTTAATTTCTTCATCAAGAGCCTTAAAATAGGCACTTTTAAGCGTGCATTCATTCCATCCGGAAGCTGCGGCTTTGACCCGGAAGTCGATCGAGAAGTCTGCTACAGTCCGATTTCCTTGTTTTAAACTTAGCAGAGCTCGAGAATCAATTGATTTATCAGAGTCTTGGTTAAAGACTTGTGAGAATTCTCTGATAAATTGCTCGAAAGTACATCTGAAACTGGATTCAGAGGGGAATCGGGCCTCAGCCCATTCCAGTTAATTGAGAAAGAATGAAGCTAATCTTTCTCTTATCGTTAGAGAAACTGGCAGGAGAATGTTCGAAAATCAGTCTACATTGGAAAAGAAATCCTTTGCATTTACTTGTTATGCCTGAATATTTCTCTGGAAGTGACGGACGGAATTCAGGAAATGACGGAACTGGGTCTGACCTTTGAGGCGGGTTTGGCTCCGGAACCGGAAGTTGAGCTGGCTCCGTTCTGGGGTTAGCATTGTTGATGTAGCCGGCTAATTCCTGTAAAGTCTGATTTTGCTGGTCCAAACGTGTGTTAAACTCACGGAGGGTGGAGTCGTGGCCTTGTATTAAAACTCCTTGTTCCTCAATCATCCTCCGGAGGTGGACTGCTGGGTTAGGTTGTTGGCCAGAGTGTTCTGTCATGATGGGATTCAGGTTTCTAACCCACATGCAGAACACAACGGAGGCAGATGAAAAGTTTAACTGTTTATTGAGATAAACACAAAGTTATATGAATAAAGCAGAGTTACAGATCCGGGACTGGTCACACAGGTTTCTCTGTAGAGAGGGACAGTTTGGTTAGCTAGGATGCTGAAGATCTTAGCCAGAGGAATTGTGCAGGTTTGTACCTGTGACGTGATTCAGGTTTAGCAGCTGAAGAGGGGAACCGGGTTGGGTCCAGAGGCTTGAAGTTGGCAGAGGGCTAAGCAACGGCAGGGCTTGACTTCAGACTTATCAGTGTTCAGATAGAGTTTTCTTCCGATCCTCTTCTTGAGGGCGGGCAGGCAGGTTCAGACAGTTAGTTTCTTCAGGTGAGCTCCAGAGAGCCGGCAGGCAGATTTCAGCAGATGAAACTCTTCCAGAGTTCCAGGGTTCAGTCAGGTTTCTTCCTAGGAGGCAGAGAAGACAAAAACTGATGAGGTTCAAGTTCAAGTTTCAGGGGAGTCAGAGAATCAGACAGGCTGGTTGGCTCAGGCTTTGCTAACCATAACTGGCTTGTCTAATTGCTGTTTTCTTCTTGCAGTTGATTGGCTGGGGAGAGTTTAAAGGGATCAAGCTCCACCCACCAGGGGAGCGAGGAAGTTTGGGAGTACTCCTGTGTGGTGGCGTGTCCCCAAGCCTCGCTCCCGCTCCTTCGATGTGTTTTTCTGTTTGTTAACTTTCCCTCGGGTTGTTAGCTCTGGGGATCGTTGGCCGAGCTGGGGTTTTCCGGTTTTTGGTTGTAGGGCGACTGATCCGGCAAGGCAGGGCGAGGGGAGCGGCCCGAATCCGACGGTCAACTGCTGGCTGGTTCGCGAATGCTCCCACCCTTCTGTTTATTTGCCACGATTCCCCAGTACCTCTATGTCCAGCCACAGTCTAAATAAAGCCTTTGTTTGTATAACTTGGTCTGGACTTCATATGGTGTGTGCCTTGTGCGGGCCGCAACAGGGCCCTAGGCAAAGACAGGCAGGGGGCCCCTCTGAACTGAGAAGACAACACATAGAACAGACCCATTCTCCAGATAGAGAAATGTTAATAGAATAGACATCCATTATCTGTTCTAGGTTTTGTCCCTCTCTTCTTGTCCCTTTTCTTCTTGTTTTGTACTCAGCTGACTTTTCATGCTGTCTCTAAAGGAATGAAAGATCTTTTCCAAGCACTAAGCTCACTTAGCTGATTGCTCCTTCCTGTGTTTCCAAAAAGGCCAAAGTAAATAACCCAGTCCTTCTATTCACTGTAGACAAGCCATGATCTGCTTATCTGTTCTCCATTTTTCATTTGGATGAAATAATAGCTGCATGAATCATGACAGCAGACAAGATAGAGGAGAGCAGGAGGCGGGGTTACCAATCTACTCGCTCTGGAGAGCAGAGTTCGCTGCTTTTAGATGTTGTCTCCAAAGTCTCCAGTAGCAGAAAAAAGTCTCTAGATTTGGCGCTAGGAGCTTTTTAGAAATCAAAGTGCTAGAGGGGTCTGAAAAGTGGCTAAATATAGCGACTAAAGCGCTAAGTTGGCAACACTGCTCTTTGCATGGTTTGTTTTCAAATGGTTTGCTGCTGTCTGTTTGGACCTTTCTGAACATGTGCAGCAAAAGGACTGATCCAATATGGTGGACACTGAAGGGGGGGGGGGGGGGGTGGGACACACTTAATATTATCAGCGTTCTGATGGCATTTTAGCCAAAGTATAAGGAATAGTTGCATTAACCATTCATGTTAACAGAGTTTTATGGGGCCCCCAGGAACTTAGGGCCCTAAGCAACTGCCTACTATTGCCTAATGGTAAATCCCCCCCTGCATAATAATCAACATTTTATCCAGATGCTAGCAGTCTACAGACTATTTATCTTGACCTGCTGCAGGTCGTCTTTGGTCCACTTATATTAGTTCTGTCTGAATATTGACAGGATGTTGTACAAATCAAAGGTCTCTGTATTAGGAGTCGATACAGAGAAGATTAAAACCACATTTGCCACAGAAAAATTGAGGGTATTTCCCAACAGTGGCTTCTCCTCCCCATATCCACTACTCACTCCATTTGCGAGTCCCTGCAGAGGGTCAGCCATATTTAGTCCCATCTGAAGCCATGATGTGGCTTATAAGGTCCTCCACTGCATGAGAGAACCCGTTTGCCGCTCAAGAAGCACATGCAGCACCAAATTGTTGTCGGCATGGAGGATGGAAGGTATAAAGTCTGTAGACCTGCATTTAGCTTGATGACTTAAAGCTGGGTTGACTGCAAATGTTGATGAATGAACATTTTGTCAATGTCTACATTACGGGGGTGGCTGCTTTATAAAATGAAAAAATTGGCTTGTAAATAATTTTCTTCTGGAATAGAAGACTGCCATTTATTTTGCTTTCTGACCAGCAACCAGCAGGCAGGATTTGCTCCTGGAGGATCAGATTGCACCCTGCAAAGACAGCCTTTGAATTCCAGATAATGAAAAAACCTTGCATGAGAGTAAGAGACCCAGAATTAGGTCAAGTATTAGGATTTGAAGCTATGCTGAAAGATCTGAGGGAAAGAGACCGAGAGACGCCATTCCCATTTCAGAATGTTGAGCTCAGTCCCTGTTTCTTTACTTTTTACTGAATTCATTTGTACAGGAAATTCAAGCAAAGCAGCTGGATGTGAATTGCCATTATTCTCGTATTTTCATATGAGTTATAAAACTCATATGAAAGCTTATAAAAGCTCTTCCTGGTCTTTTCTGGTGTTTTTAGTGTATTAAGAGAGTTTTTAAATGAGACCATTAGCCTCTGTAGTTTAGGCTCCATTTAAAGCGGTGTGGTTTGAGAACAGGTCGTGTTCCTTTGGCTCCAGTGTAGATTGACTCATGTTAGATAGAAACTCTGTGTCGGACTCTTGTGAATATTAATTTGTTGGTTGTTTTCTATTTTTTGTTTTGCTTCTCAGACAGCTACGTCTAAATAGATCAAATAAAAAGCAGAAAACAAGGTATTGTTTCCACTAAATCTTTATACAGAACATCCCTCTTATTGCATTTTTAACTTTCCTGCTGCTTTGGCAACTTTTCATATCTTTATTTTTATTTGTACGGTTATATTTACAATATGACAAATAAACCCTGTAAAGTTTTCCTTTTATTATCTCATTCTGTTATCTCCCACATCACATTGAGAGCACCATATTCAGCAACCTGATCCATCACTCTTAATCCTTCTATTCTGATTTTCCTGAGTGCTTCAACAAATAAAAATCGTAATTTTTCATTTACCATTAACGCCATGTGCTGCGTCCTCTACCACAGTTACAGTTATTTTAGCATCTTGATGATCTTTCTTGTTTTTCTGACTGCAATGATTTAATTTTTTCTGTTGCAAATTATTTCCAATGTCAAAGAGTGGAAATGGCAAATTCTTTTAAAGTTTTAACAAAACCGAAATGAAAATAAGGTTACGACTGTTGTTTTCATCAAAGCTGTTCAAATGTCAAAACCTGAAACAGCGGCGTAGAGCCGTTATCCTGAAGTTCTGCTGCGGTTTCACATAATACCAAATATTGTCACTAATTCTGCTTTTCATGCAGTGGGCGTAGCTCCTTAAAAACCATGGCTATGTAGAGTTAAATTCCTATCTCTTCTGAGGCCTTTCTCTTCTTCTAGTAAACTTTGTACAGACACGTCCTCAGAAGGCCAGATTCGAAGGTCGATTACGTCATAGCGCGGCGCCGGGCCTGGTCGGATTCCAAGACTCCTCGTTATGCGGCCTATAAATGCGTCCTTTTTTTGGGGGACGGGTGCAATGTATCCTCGCTATCCTGGGATATCCCAGGATTCTTTGCGAGACCGAGCAAGCTGGCTGCTCCGGAGGAAATAGGAAATAGTACTTGGCGCCAAACAGTGGTGAATATCGGAAGTTCAGTTTAATATAATGCAAGTCTGTCAATAGTTCCGTCTGAAATTAATGAATGAAGTTTTAATGGTTATTGAGTCAGATATGTGGCGGTAATGTTTGGTTTATCTAAAAGTTTTTATCTGTTACTGTGTAAATGGGTTTGGCTGTAATTTAAGGACAGATTCTAATATATCTGCAGTGTGGGGACTATAAATGTGTTTTGCACAATTTGCTTTTTGTTGTTGAATATTAGAGATTTTGCAGATAAATTTTTAATACATACATTGTTTAGATTTAATTATATCTTACTACCCCTTTTATAGAATAGAAATCTCTTTATTGTCCCACAGTGGGCAAATTTACTGCAGCAGAAAGATTATTTAAAATGATCACAAAAAATGGACCTTAGAAAAATGTATAAAAATAACATAATAGGGAAGAGTTAGAATATAAAAAATAAAATACTGTACTGTAAAGTTTTAAACAATATAAAACTGTGCACCTGGAGAATTTCATGTGGAATTTATTGATTGTTCATGACGGAACTGTTCTGAACTGGACTCCCCTTCAATTGATCTTAATTTTTCAGCTTTTTTCTAATTTATTGATGCTACCCGCTTCCAATCTTCTTCTTTTTCACTATTTCCTTCTTCCATCCCACAAGAATCGGTTCCTGTTTCCTCACTACTCACGGCCCTGGACATTTCTCCACAAGCGGCTTCACTGCCCCTACATAGTTAGTATAGCTATCACTACTCCTACATAGTTAGCATGGCTATCACTACTCCTACATAGTTAGCATGGCTATCACTACTCCTACATAGTTAGCATTGCTATCACTACTCCTACATAGTTAGCATGGCTATCACTACCCCTACATAGTTAGCATGGTTATCACTGCCCCTACATAGTTAGCTTGGCTATCACTGCCCTACATAGTTAGCATAGCTATCACTACTCCTACATAGTTAGCATGGCAATCACTGCCCCTACATAGTTAGCATGGCTATCACTACCCCTACATATTTGGCATTGCTATCACTACCCTTACATAGTTAGCATGGCAATCACTGCCCCTACATAGTTAGCATGGCTATCACTACCCCTACATAGTTGGCATTGCTATCACTACCCTTACATAGTTAGCATGGCAATCACTGCCCCTACATAGTTAGCATGGCTATCACTGCCCCTACATAGTTAGCTTGGCTATCACTGCCCCTAAATAGTTAGCATTGGCTATCACTGCCCCTACATAGTTAGCATAGCGATCACTGCCCCTAAATAGTTAGCATGGCTATTACTGCCCCTACATAGTTAGCTTGGCTATTACTGCCCATACATAGTTAGCATGGTGATCACTGCCCCTACATAATTAGCATAGCGATCACTGCCCCTACATAGTTAGCATAGCTATCACTGCCCCTACATAGTTAGCATGGTGATCACTGCCCCTACGTGGTTAGCATGGCTATCACTGCCCCTACATAGTTAGCATGGCTATCACTGCCCCTACATAGTTAGCATGGCGATCACTGCCCCTGCATAGTTAGCTTGGCTATCACTGCCCCTAAATAGTTAGCATTGGCTATCACTACCCCTACATAGTTAGCATAGCGATCACTGCCCCTACATAGTTAGCATGGCTATTACTGCCCCTACATAGTGAGCATGGCGATCACTGCCCCTACATAGTTAGCATAGCGATCACTGCCCCTACATAGTTAGCATGGCTACTACTGCCCCTACATAGTTAGCTTGGCTATCACTGCCTCTACATAGTTAGCATTAGCTATCGCTTCCTCTACATGGTTATCATTGGCTATCATAGCCCCTACAGAGTTAGCATGGCTATCACTGCCCCTACATAGTTAGCATGGCTATTACTGCCCCTACATAGTTAGCTTGGCTATCACTGCCCCTACATAGTTAGCATAGCGATCACTGCCCTTACATAGTTAGCATGGGTATTTCTGCCCATACATAGTGAGCATTGCGATCACTGCCCTACATAGTTAGCATTGGCTATCACTGCCTCTACATAGTTAGCATAGCTATCACTGCCCCTACAAAGTTAGCATGGCGATCACTGGGCATATGCCCATACATAGTGAGCATTGCGATCACTGCCCTACATAGTTAGCATTGGCTATCACTGCCCCTACATAGTTAGCATAGCTATCACTGCCCCTACATAGTTAGCATGGCGATCACTGGGCATATGCCCCTACATAGTTAGCATATTTAGGGCAGTAGGTGATAACTGCCTGTCCAGCCGCATTCTATCTATAGGTTGAAGGGAGCTTTGCTTTTTCTCTCATCAGTAAGAGTCCAATTTTCTCTGTTGTGAAAGCATATGAGCATATGCCTAAAACAACACTGTAATAAAATTTGTTTTACTTTTGTGTTCATGTTAATTAAACACATAGGAGTGTGGCATTATTAGGATGATTATCATTGATGATGTCCTTCAGCTAAAAACATATTTTGATAAGGCTGGAGCCATGATGTCTACTCATCTGCTAAAGTGTATGATGTAAAGTATGATAATGTGGCAGACTGAAGTTTGTATAAAATGCCTCTAACTGTTTATCGGGGTCAGTTCCTGAGAAGTGAGCCTGGCTGGTAAGCAGCTGCCTTCTGTAACTCTAAGCAACTTCTCTCATATGAGTAAGATTACAATTTCTATTAGAATCTGTTGTCATGTCTCCTGGTTATTTAATACATAAACGTTATGAAGTGTTATTTAAAGAGTTTGTCCAGAGTGATCTTTTTTCAGGAAAACAGAACCGGAGAGAGAACCTCTCCAAGGTGTAGACACAGAGAGCCCATCTTTAACAAATGTCCCCCCCCCCGTCCCTCCGTGAGGTGTAGGAGCCCAATATCTATATCCAGCCGTTCAGCAAAGATCCTGCTACATGGCTGTAAATCTTCTTTTGGCATTTGATCAATTAGATGAGCCCTTGAATGATATATTACCTACTGGAAACTTAGTTGAAAAACAAGTCAAGAAAAAACGTCAAAAGCTAATTGAAAAGGTAAAAATTAAAGTTAAAAATTGATAACCCCAGTTAACAATTATATTTAGGTTTACAAACTAAAAGATGTCAGTACCAGTATCAGCATTAATGCCTCTAAGGTTATGTTGGACCAAATAAAATGTGTTTCTTTCTCTCTCAGAATGTTTTTCATGAATTTCTCATAGAAGCACTTTTATTATTTTTCTTACTATATTCTGGTAAGTTGGTGTTCCTTGTTATTACATTGATATTTTTTGCCCATCAAAATATCCATATTTTTTTAATGTTTCAAAGGTAATAAGGTCGTGTCCCAGATTCCAATAACACTATTGGCTTTAAATGTTAATTCTCTGGTATTGCTGGTAACGGACGGTCCAGCCAGCACCGCACTGGAACATTAAACTGGTCTGAGGAGCTTCCAGAGTTTCCCCATCTCACAGCATAACATCCACATTTCTCCCAGTAGTTAAGCCTCCTATCCTGGAGCCAATGGCAGAGCTCAGGTGATCGAGCTTGAATAAGTGTACAATCCTGAAATCAGCCACCAGCGACCCCCCCCCTCCCTCCAGGTGCTGTGTCGTGATCGTCTCAGAGACTCAGTGGTTTCACCGGATCCTCCCCAGAGTCTTTGATTGTAAATGAGCTAAGCTCTATTGTTTGCTGTGCTGTGGTGGCGTTGGGGGGGTTGGCTCTGCCTCTCATCTTCTATTCCTCTGCTCTCACGGGCTTCCTCCTCATCTCATCAAGTCCAAACAGTGAAGTCATACCTTCCAAGGGGCCTGGTTTTTTTGTGCAGTGTTTGATGATGTCACCAGCAGCCAATCAGCATGTAGCGCAGCCTGTGGAAGTGTGACTGAGTGTTCATACGTTGGTGTGGGTGTAAAGAGCTGAGGTGACAGTGGGGTTGTTGGCGGGTAGCGGAGGGGGCATCACAGCTGGGAAAATGACTCATTTATCTGCTTCCTCAGAGAAGCTTGGAAAACAGAGTATTTTTGTTCTTATTAACCTACTCCAGGTGTTTCCAGAGGTCATATCTATTTTTATAACAATCCTCATTGCACAAATGTTTTTTTTTCTTTTTTATTGAGGAAAGCTTGGGTTGAGGAAGCTTTTGCTTGTCGGTTCCATTTTGAGGCTGTGTCTCTGAACATGTGGAGAGTTTCTGTTCATAGCTTGAAGTTCTGTCTTCCTAACAGACTTAACTAGTCTGCCACTGTGCTCCTCTGTTAGCTTCTATTGCTAGTATCAGCCAGCTGTAGCCTCTCCCTAATGGCTCTGGCCATTCCTCACTATGTGTACTTGTGCTTCCTCCTGTGCTCAAGACACGTCATCATCCTCAGCCCTAGCACTGTTCCAATTCACCAGAACAGCAGACTGGGAACGGACAAAGTCCCCAGATGTTGTTCTGGCCCCTCCCTATTTACCCAGCATGCATCAGAGCAGACTTGTCCAAGCTCCAAGACTAACCACAGCCAGGGCTAACGTTAGCCCGTCTGCAGCAGATAGGGCTAACGTTAGCCCGTCTGCAGCAACCAGGGTTAACGTCATCCTGTCTGCAGCAACCAGGGTTAACGTTAGCCCATCTGCAGCAGCCAGGGATAATGTTAGCCCGTCTGTAGCTGCCAGGGCTAATGTTAGCCCGTCTGCCGCAACCAGGGTTAACGTTAGCCTGTCTGCAGCAACCAGGGTTAACGTTAGCCCATGTGCAGCAACCAGGGTTAAGGTTAGCCCATCTGCAGCAGCCAGGGATAACGTTAGCCCGTCTGTAGCTGCCAGGGCTAACGTTAGCCCATCTGCAGCAGCCCGGGTTAACGTTAGCCCGTCTGCAGCAACCAGGGTTAACATTAGCCCATCTGCAGCAGCCAGGTTTAAAGTTAGCCCATCTGCAGCAGCCAGGGATAACGTTAGCCCGTCTGTAGCAGCCAGGAATAACATTAGCCCATCTGCAGCAGCCAGGGTTAAAGTTAGCCCGTCTACAGCAGCCAGGGCTAACATTATCCCGTCTGCAGCAGCCAGGGTTAACGTTAGCCCGTCTACAGCAGCCAGGGTTAACGTTAGCCCGTCTGCAGCAACCAGGGTTAATGTTGGCCCATCTGCAGCAGCCAGGGTTAAAATTAGCCCATCTGCAGCAGCCAGGGATAATGTTAGCCCGTCTGCAGCAGCCACGGTTAATGTTAGCCCGTCTGCAAAAGCCAGGGATAACGTTAGCCCGTCTGCTGCAGACATTCTAACGTTATCGCTGACTGCTGCAGACGGGCTAATGTTAGCCCATCTACAGCAGCCAGGGCTAACGTTATCCCATCTACAGCAGCCAGGGCTAACGTTATCCCGTCTGCAGCAGCCAGGGCTAACGTTATCCCGTCTGCAGCAGCCAGGGCTAACGTTAGCCCATCTGCAGCGGCCAGGGATAATGTTAGCCCGTCTGCAGCAGCCAGGGTTAATGTTAGCCCGTCTGCAGCAGCCAGGGATAACGTTAGCTCGTCTGTAGCTGCCAGGATTAACGTTAGCCCATCTTCAGCAGCCAGGGATAACGTTAGCCCGTCTGTAGCTGCCAGGATTAATGTTAGCCCATCTTCAGTAGCCAGGGATAACATTTGCCCATCTGTAGCAGCCAGGGCTAACGTTATCCCATCTACAGCAGCCAGGGCTAACGTTATCCCGTCTGCAGCAGCCAGGGCTAACGTTAGCCCATCTGCAGCGGCCAGGGATAATGTTAGCCCGTCTGCAGCAGCCAGGGTTAATGTTAGCCCGTCTGCAGCAGCCAGGGATAACGTTAGCTCGTCTGTAGCTGCCAGGATTAACGTTAGCCCATCTTCAGCAGCCAGGGATAACGTTAGCCCGTCTGTAGCTGCCAGGATTAATGTTAGCCCATCTGCAGCAGCCAGGGTTAACATTAGCCGATCTGCAGCAGCCAGGGCTAACGTTAGCCTATCTGCAGCAGCCAGGGATAACGTTAGCCCGTCTGCAGCAGCCAGGGCTAACGTTAGCCTATCTGCAGCAGCCAGGGATAACGTTAGCCCGTCTGCAGCGGCCAGGGATAACGTTAGCCCGTCTGCAGCAGCCAGGGTTAACGTTAGTCTGTCTGCAGCAGATGGGCTAACATTAGCCCGTCTGCAGCAGTCAGGGATAACGTTAGAATGTCTGCAGCAGACGGGCTAACATTATCCCATCTGCAGCAGCCAGGGCTAACGTTAGCCCATTTGCAGCAGCCAGCGATAACGTTAGCCCGTCTGCAGCAGCCAGGGTTAACGTTAGCCTGTCTGCAGCAGCCAGGGATAACGTTAGCCTGTCTGCAGCAGCCAGGGATAACGTTAGCCCGTCTGCAGCAGCCAGGGATAACGTTAGAATGTCTGCAGAAGATGGGCTAACATTAGAACGTCTGCAGGAGACGGGCTAATGTTAGAACGTCTGCAGCAGACAGGGCTCTGCATAGCCATGTGTGAAGTACCGACATTCCAACAACATTCCATAATCATTCCAACTTTTAGACAGATTGTATTTGTCTTTTTGTTTACACAAGTGTAAAACAAAAAGAATTTCCGTTTATGACCTGGATGACCGAGAATCTACACCAGCAACTACTAAAGGTCCCCTTTGATGGCAAAAATTACAATAATAAAACTTAGATTTTCTCTGGCAATGTGAAATAGAAGGTGATGTTTAGCTGACCTGGGCTACATGTTAATTCTCCATACCAACCACACCAAACTGGAAGTTATTGAAATTCTTAAGAAAATGAGTGAGAGTGAGAAAATGATTTTTCTGTGTTTTTATCAGGGTTTGACAATTACTTTTTTAGTAGTGACTGTGGCTAGTAGCTTTCTAAAGTCACTACCCACTCAGCATTTTTGTTTGCAGGCACCCCTAAACTATATAAAAAAAAAATTCGAGTAAAATTATTACTGAAGTTGTGGATCGCCGCAGAGGGGTAGATTACTAAGATAGGTGCTTAATCCCACATCTTGGTTGTTTTAGCCTGACTTGTATAAACTCTGTGTCCCAGGTGCCCACGGAGTGCGAGAGGAGCCCCAGTTTGTTACGGCACGTGCAGGAGAGAGTGTCATCTTGGGATGCGACGTGCCTCACCCCCTGAACGGAAAGCCCTATGTGGTGGAGTGGTTCAAGTATGGGATGCAAATTCCTTTCTTCATCAACTTTCGCTTCTACCCTCCTCATGTGGACCCAGAATATGCCGGTAAATATCCAAGATATTCTGCTTCCTCCTTAGATGACGAGAATAACCAAGCTGCTTCATCCTTATTTTAAAATAAGAATACATCTTTTACCCTTCAATGCATGTGGTAGCATGCCGTATTCGTCTAAATTTCCTATTTAGGCAGTTTTGAAAATTGTAATCATATATTCATAGCAGTATTCTTTCATAAAGAGCTTGAACATATATATATATATATATATATATATATATATATATATATATATATATATATATATATATTATATATATATATATTTATATATCAGTTTGTTACTTAAGTAGAAGTATAGATACTGCAGTTTAAAAACACTCTGGTAAAAGTTGAACTATCAACTTGACCTCTTTACTCAAGTAAAAGTGAAAAAGTATGTGCTCCAAAAATTACTTAAAGTATAAAAGTATAAAGTAACCTTTTAAAAAAACAGCTGTTGCTGTTTGCATCGCTCATACAAGATACAAGGTTTTGCAATTATTCCACTATAGCCCCATTTACACTACCCTTGAAAAACTGTGCCGAGACCGGTCCGAGCTCAGTAACTGAGATAACTTATCGTATGTAAATGGAAAGATAACTGAACTGAACCGAGCTAGAAACAACCAAACCGAGATAACTGCAGACCAGTTCCAGAGGTGGGCTCGGCTCGGTTTTTCCCTGGCTAGGTTCTCTGATAACAAGAGCTCATGAGCAGAACACGTCATCTCCGTCTGGCTGCACATCCCGATTCACAGTCCATTCCAGTAGTTGGCGCTAATGCCCCTCCGGAAGTTGCTTTCCAACCAACACAAAACAGAAGGAGAAGAACAACTATAAACAACAATCAAAATCATCTCCACGCAACATTTTAAAAAATGGCATTTTAAATAATAACACCGAAGTACAGCAATAATAATCAACCAAAACTTTCTGAATGTGATGGGCGCCGCCATTTTGATTTGCTTGATTCCCTCCTTCTTCGTCGTCTTCTTCTTCTTGTGTTTTATGGCGATTGGCAGACAACTTTTGGTGCATTACCGCCACCAACTGCTTGATTTCTTCCTTCAATACTGGCAGTAATACCGCAGATCGTCACTAGGAGGCGAGGAGTCGAGGAACCGAGATAGCGTGATGCGTAAACGGTCGTCAGAACCGAGCTCGGCCTGGTTAACTGATCCGGGCTCGGACCGGTCTCGGCATGGTTTTTCAAGGGTAGAGTAAATGGGGTATATGTCAGACTTACCACAGGTAATTGAAAATGGGGACGAGCACTAGGACGGCCTTATGTAAACATATCACCAGAATGATTGACAGTTACGAGAACCACTGATTTAGATGATCCACACGGAAAAAGAACATCCTCCACTAAACCTTTAACTTATAATCTATAATGAAACTATATACATTTTATAAATCAATAAAGGTTGTTTAAAAATAACCTTACTTTTTACTTAATTGTTTGCTGAAGATGTACCAGAGCAGGATTTTTGCCTCTCTCTAATAGATCTGTTAATTTGCCCATTTTCTGCGAGCGCTCGGATCAGCTGTGCTCTCCCTGGTGTGAATTATAACAGCTTTAATGAGATTACATTTTCTTCAGAGGCTGCCGTACTTTTCAACCCAAATTATTTATGTGCAGCCCAGGAGAGGGGTTTCCCTCCTGTTTACGTCTGCCCTGGTTTCTCTCTGCACTGCAAAATAGAAATACTGATTGTATGGATTTTTATCATGCTTGTCACGATGTAGTAAATAAATAGTAATTTTATCAGCCTCCAGGGCTTTAGATACCTAGACATAAAGGGTTTATAAAACAGAGGAATGTAGATGCTTGATGGGCTGAAGGTAAAACTTCATTCAGTGGATAAAAGTATTTTTGTTTGATATTCTTTTATTCAATTCAATTAAGTTTATGTAATCTCAAAGCACTTAACAGTTCACCAGATCATCCAGTCAGATTGATTCTGTCACGGTGTTGGTTCTATTAAGTTTTCTTATGAGTATTCAGTTTCACTTTGTTTGTTTTCTAGTTTTATTGGTTTAATTCCTATTTTGTTGTGTTTTCTGGATATATTTGAGTTCTTTGGCTTTTCCTTGTTGCCCTATTGTGTTGGTTTCCTTAGCTCTTTAGTAGAAGCCTCTGTTCAGACCTGCTCCCAATCAGCTCATTAGTCCTCCCTTTGTTCAGTCAAACTTAAATACTCTCCCTGTGCAGTTCCTCGGTGCTGGTTCCTCGTCTTTCGTCGTCTTATCCTGGCTCCTCGTGACTGTTTTCTCCAAATGTCTCCATGGTTCTGGTTTGTGTTAAATTTTAAGTTGGATTTTGGATTCCTTCCTCCGTTAACTTTTAGCATTAATTAAAACTGCAAGAACTCACCTCTGCCTCCCTGTCTCTGCATTTGGGTTCTCAAAAACCACAACCAAACCCTGACAGATTCAGAGTTTTCTGTCTAAGAAATACCAGCTGATTGTATCGACTCATTGACTCAAAGTAATCCCGTTTAGACTTTGAGAGTTCATACCTGTTTTTTAAGGTTGTTGTGAGAAGGCATTTTCCATCAAATGGTTAAATTCTGTTCACCTCCATCCTGAACAAAATATGACTCAGAGTGTCATGTTTCTTTTAAGGGATCTGACCCACATGCAGGAAACCACTCAGAGAACCAGATAAAAGGTTTAGCAGGTTTATTGAAAGCATGATGAGTTGGATCCAGTGTTACTCAAAAAGCTGGTGAACCGGAACTGGAAGTGAGAAGGGAAGTTCGACTTGGAAAAACAGAGACTGAAACGGGACTCATATTTCCAGGGAAAAGGTGTCCTTCCCAGAATCCAGTCGGCGTGGGTTATTCCAGAACTTGGTTGACTCGTTGGAGGGCGGACAGGGTTTACTCGGGTTTGGTTGGTTCCTGAGGAGCGATGGAGCTGACTGCCACTTAAATTTCCTGAAGTACTTGAACGGTTCGTGTGGAGATTTATCCCCTGCTCAGTGTGAAGCTCAAATGATCCTTCCAGGGGGAGAAGGTCCAAACATCCAGTTTGCAGGATGACTTCCTGCTGAGAGGCAAAGACAAAAACAACAAGGTTAGGGCTCAGGGAGACAAAGACTCAGTTAGACTCAGCTAAACTCAGCTTGGCTAGAGTACCCAAAACTGGCAAACACTCTGGCGTCGAGGTAGTGGCAGTCAGCAGCTCAAGAGTCCTCAGATAATGAGGTAACCATCCGCAGGTGTGTGGAAGGGCCAACGAGAACCGTGCGCCACCTGGTGGTGGAGGGAGAAAACACAAACACACAACCCACACAAACTGGATTCCTAACACCCAGTGTTATCCGATCCTTCAGATATTGCTGCATTTAGAGACAGTTCGCCCTTCGCAGGTTTAGGTCATCAGGGAAGTCTGTCCTCCGCAGTCCGTCACTGAGGCGGCATGTGTGAGGTCAAACACTCATGTTTGAGAAGGAGGTGTGGCTTATTTTTTTTGCTTTAGTTAATCCTAAACAGTTTCTGTTGCAGAGGTCCAGCGTATCCCTAAAAGTCTTAAAAGGCATTGAATATAAAACTAAGACCTGAACTGGTATTAAAATGTCTTAAATTAGTCTTTCATAGGTCTTAAAATT
Source organism: Cyprinodon diabolis (assembly GCA_030533445.1). Lineage (NCBI taxonomy): Eukaryota > Metazoa > Chordata > Actinopteri > Cyprinodontiformes > Cyprinodontidae > Cyprinodon > Cyprinodon diabolis. The sequence goes on along the minus strand of CM060072.1, from coordinate 43,756,783 downwards.
GTTACCACGTCATAAATAGGATTTTATTTCTGTGATTCATATCAGACATTAAAATGATTGAGAATATATTTTTACATTTACTGAGGGGCTGGCTGTAACCATTATTGGTTCCATCCCCATAGCAGAAGCTAGGACCTTGGGGTGATGCACGCTAACTTTTTATCTGGACAACGTGGGGAATGTAAAGTCAATGAAAACTGGCTAACCAGCCAAGAGTTTTTTGCACGGCTGAGACCAGAACCAGGGAATGAAGATGAGTTACAATAAGAATGAAGGCAGCGGAGTCACACATGCGAAGCATCAAAATCCAGTTATGGAGAATCAGCAGGTATTTCTCTGTTCTCTTCCTTCCTTGTCTCTTCAACACCTTCATACTGTGGGGGGCCAGTGAGGTAGTGCAGAATCCACTGGGGCATGTGCTGGTCCACTCCTGACAGCTCCAGCATGGCCCTTAGGAGTCCTGGGTGGATGATGCTGAAAGCACTGGAGAAATCAAAGACCATGATCCTCACAGTGCTTCCAGGTTTCTCTAGGTGAATCAGAGGTTGGTGCAGCAGGAAGATGATGGCATCATCAGGCCCAATCCCAGGACGGTAGGCAAACTGCACCGGATCCAATGAAGTCTTCACTAGGGGGGACAGATGGTGGAAGACCAACCATTCGAGAGTCTTCATCAGGTGTGAAGTCGGCGCTACTGGCCTGCAGCTGCTGAGGTCCTGTGGATGTTTTGTCTTTGGCACCGGTACGACACAACAGGTCTTCCACAGCTGTGGAACTTCTCCCAGCCTCAGGCTGAAGTTGCAGAAGATGCCTCACAGTTCGTCGGCACAACATCAGAAGCCCGGAGCTGACATCATCTGGACCCACAGCCTTTCGCACCTTGATCTTTTTCAGCTCCTTTCTCACGTGTGTTGTTTTAGCGACAAGATGGCGGGGGTGGGCTGTGTGATGGAGTCTTTGGAGTGGGGTGGGGTGGGGGGGGGGGGGGTGGGGGGGGTTGGGAGCTGGGAGGTGTGAAGTACTCAGTCGTTGAAGAAGCTGAAGGTAACCGCAGGGGGTTCTGGGCTGGGAGAGGAGTGGGTGGCTGATCGACCCCTTGAAAAACTGGTTCAGGTCGTTAAGTCTCCAGAAGCCTGGGTGTTCTGATTTTGGCCTGAGATTTTCTTCAGGCTTTTCCAGATCGCTCTAATGTTGTTCTGCTGCAGCTGATCCTCCATCTTCTTCTTGTGGCTGTTCTCCCCATCCCTGATTTTCTTCCTCAGTTCTTTGTGCACAGCTCTCAGCTCCTCCCTGTTCCCTGATCTAAAGGATCTCCTCTTCTCTTTCAGAAGTGCCTTTATCTCAGGTTTGATCCAGGGTTTGTTATTGGAGAAGTGAGGAATCTTTCTGAGAGGCACAGTGTTGTCCACACAGAAGTTAATGTCATCAGTGATACAGGCTGTGATACTGTCATGATCCTGGCACTGGTGGCTGGCCTGATTGCTCATTCCACTCACCTGTTTAACTCTGCCCGGTTTCTCATTACTGCTTATCTTATCCACCTGCTTTCAGCTCCTATATATGCGGTGTGTTTTCCAGCTACCAGTGCCCGAATATTCAAGCTGCTTTGTTCTGCTCTTTAATCTGCTCTGTTCTGGACTGATTCCTGGATTCACCTGGCTCACCAAACTTGGACTGTTTTTCTGACATCAGCTTGGATTCCCCTGCTGTACCTCGTTGGCTTTCTGATCCTCTGGTCTGTGAACTTGGTTCTGTTTCGACTTCGGCTTTGGACATTCCCTTCAGGACTCTGTTGCCCCTCGGCCTCGGCTGGCTTCAGCTCCACTCAGAAACAGTATCCGGTTTATCCGCCCCAGCTAACGAGCAGCCATACTGAGTGTTAAATAAGTCCAGTTTTGAACTCTCCAGATCTGTCTGTTTTTGAGTATTGGGTCCAAGGTTTTGAACTCATTACAGATACTATTAATGTCCTGTTGATTAGGAGCCCAGAGAGCTTCCCACACAGTATTGGAGAAACAGTCCCTCAAAGCTTCTTCAGCTTCCACAGACCATCTCAAGGGTTGAAGACAGGGACAGATGGTTGAAGTCCCGAGAGATTAAAAAGAGCTTGTGGGTGCTGTGTTTGGAGTCTGCTGGTGGTGGCGGGACATCACAGACTGCTGCTGCATTAGCAAGGTGGGGGACATACACAGCTATCACAATAACATGTAGATTACAGGGTAGTTAATTTAGCCTCATGCTAACTGCTAGCAGCTCAATGTCCTTGCTGCAGACCGTGTCTTTAATGGCTCAGAGTTACACCATCTATTGTTCACAAACACAGCCAGATGCCCTCCTCTCTTCCTATCAGCCTCCCTGGTTCTGTCGGTCCCAAGTAGATAAAAATCCGTCCATGTTTATGTGAGAGTCCGGGGTCATCACGGTTAGCAACGTCTACGACAGGCACAGGATGCTAGCCTCTTGGTAGAGTCTTTGATTGAGTTAAGGCCGCCAGCTCATCCACCTTGTTAGACAGAGATCTAACGTCGCCCATGACGGACGGGGTGGTTGGTCTGTACCTCCTTCCCCGGGGGTTTAGTCTGACTCCAACCCGGCTGTCTCTTCCAGTACAGCAGAGCGCCGTAGGGTGAGCAGCTGGTCTCTGGTGTAAACAATGGGAGCCTGGTAAAACACGCTGGCTTAGCACGCAAAGATGGCGGGAAAAAGAATGGAAAACAGACATTTCTATAAAAACTAGAGCTCCATTATGATAGAAAAAGTATGAGAAAGATATGACTGTTCTGAATGAATTAGTATTTTTTCCTCTCATCTGAGTCTCATTAGGAGAACCTCCCCTCTGTCTGCCCACTGTCATGCTACATTCACACCACATGCGCTTTGTGCAGCTGAAGCAGCCCCTTTACAGGCACAGTCTATGGGTGACGCTCAACAAGGCGCTTCAAAAGGTCCTGTAGGGCATCAAGAGTTGCAGGAGCATCTAATGCGCGTGACGCGCTTCACAAGCGGCAGATGCTTGAGTTGGAAAAACGGAACTTTGGCTGCTGGACGAAGCTGATCTGGGAGCTGGCAGGGAGTCAGACACAGCACTGCTGATGCAGAGCGCTATGATAACGCCTCTGAAACAGTTTATTAACGCCTAAATCAATTTAAAATGTAGAAACCTGCCGACAAAATATGTTCGATTTTATTATCCTGTTGCCTGCAGTTTGTGCCACATGCCTGAAAAACGCTAACATCTACTTCCAGCCGCCCCAACAGTAGGGGGAAACCCCCAAGAGGCGACCGGGCCTCAGGCAGCTGTTGCTAATGAGAAATTTGTTTTTTATTAATAAAAAGGAAAAAAATCTAAACTAACACCCATAAAGAACTGAACTTGAATCTTCCTGGAAATTAACCAAATTATTTCACCTTTTTTTTAATCATCACTTTTATCTTCATTGGGAATTTGAGTGAATATCTTAAAGTTGATGTAACGCCTCCATATTAGTGTATCAGCTTCTAAAGCTGCTGTTGAACTGCTTTTCGCAAATGAGACAAATTGTACTCTCAAAACAGCTGATGCTGATCTACAGATCTGCTTAAAGCACACTGATTAATTCACCACCGTCTACATCAGATAAAAGTATCGAGCACTTCGTGTCTCACCTGCCTCCTACTACACAGCATTGGAGATAAGAATGTTGCTTGGATTCGGAAAGACATCACACACCTTAAAATTCTGCATGAAAGTGTTTTTAATGAGGACAGATGGATGAATATGCTGAATTTGACAATCTTTGTCTGAAATACAGATTCCTGACTTGCCTGTGAAAAAGCACCAGACCCATAAAACTAGAGAGTAATCGAAACTGACTGATTGATTGACTCACTGGGTGTCAGATATAGAGAAACAGGTTATTGCACAGGGTATTAAATAGCAATTTCACATTTACATTGCAGCAGTTATTGCGGTTGTAGTGTCTCATTGTAGAGTCTGGTTGCAGCAGGGATGAATGACCTGCGCTAGCGCTCCTTTTTCCAAACAGGCTGTAAAAGTCTTTGACTAAAGGAGCTGCTCAGCTTCTCTACAGTCTGCTGCAGAGGGTGGAAGGTGGCGTCCATGATGGGTGGAAGCTTGGACAGCAGCCTCCTCTCAGCCACTGAGTCCAGAGTGCAGCCTAGGACAGAAACGGCCTTTCTAACCAGTTTGTCCAGTCTCTTTCTGTCCCAGTCTGCGCTGCCAAGAGCCCAGCAGACAACATTATAGAGGAGGGCTGATGCCACCACAGAATCAGAGAAGGTTTGATCCTTCTTATACAGAGCGTCAGTGTTATGAGTCCAGTCCAATTTATTATTGACATGAAAACCCCGGTATTTGAAACTCCCAACAGTTTCTATGTCCTGCCCCTGGATGTTCACAGAGGAGTGAGGTGGGGGTCTGCTCCTGAAGTTGACTATCTTCTTGGTCTTACTGGTGTTAAGACGCAGGTGGTTCTACTCACACCAGTCCACAAAGTTTATGATGACCGATCGATACTCCAGCTCGTTCCCCTCAGAATCACAGCCTACAATAGCCGAGTCAGCAGAGAACTTCTGGGGATGGCAGCTGTCTGTGTTGTAGGTGAGATGAGAGGAAGAAAGACAAAACAATGCCCTGGAGGGCCCCGGTGCTGCAGACTGCCGCCTCTGACTGACAGCCATGCAGCCGCACGGACTGAGGGCGTTCGGTGAGGTACGGGCTAGTGTGACGGGAGTCAAACCGGATGAAAAATGAATTTAACTTGTCTGCAAGCTTGGTGTTTCTGTCTGCAGCCCTGCTAGTGGTCCTCTGCCGAAAGCTGGAGATGTTTTTGAGACTCCTCCACACATCTCTGATGTTTTTCTTTGCCAGTTGTTCCTCCATCATCCTCCCATAGTCCTTCTTTGCTGATCCTCCATTGGAGCTCTCGCTGGACTCTACGCTGCTCTTCTCTGTCTCCTGAGTTGAAAGCCCTTTTCTTCTTCTTCAGGAGGTCTTTCAGCTCAAGGGTCACCCAGGGATGGTTGTTTGGAAAGCTCTGTAGCAGTCGTGTGGGCACCAAGCTCTCCACACTGAGGGTCATGTAGTCAGTGATACAGTCAGACTGGCTGCTAATGTCATCACCATGAAAGGTTTGGAACGTGCTCCAGTCTGAGGTTCTGAAACAATCCCTCCGTTGCTCTGCAGGTACACAAGTTTATGATCTAAGTGGGGGTAGGAAGGGGGGAGGTAGAGGTGTCTTTAATGTTTGCATAAAAAAGTCCAAGGTTTTATTGTCCCTGATTTTACAGTGGTGTGTACTGGGTGAGCATGGGGAGGGTGGAACAGAGGGAGGCTCGATTGAAATCTCCAGTGATGAGTAGGAGAGAGTGTCTGCAGCCTGGCAACCGCACCGTGGATCCACTCACGCGCAGCTGTGACGGCTACGGAATGTACACAAAGCATGATCACATTCCCAAACTTTCATGGAAGATAGTACGGTCTCATGCTACCGAGAGTAGCTCCACTTCCGGGGGAGCAAACCTGTTCATTCACGTAAACATGAGCCGCGTTACACCATTTCTCCTCCACAAACATTGCCAGCCCCCTTCCTCTCTTTTTTCCAATAAAATCCTGTCTGCGCAGATGTGTTTAGAGCTTACCACGGAAACCACTGAGTCCAGGACAAATCCATCTAACCACGTCTCCATGAAACACATGATACTCACATCTCTGTATCTCCACTGGAAGCTGGTTACAGCTGCATGCTCCTTGGTCTTGTTGCAGTGCGATCTTATTTCCCATGACAACCGATGCTTCCTCCTCCGCTCTCGATTTACCGGTAAATCTACGTTCCTACCCTCATCTATGGTCATGAGCTTTGGGTCATGACTGAAAGAATGAGATCCCGGATACAAACGGCTGAAATGAGTTTTCTCCGTAGTGTGTCTGGGCTCTCCGTTAGAGATAGGATGAGGAGCTCAGTCGTCCGGGGAGGACTCAGAGCAGAGCCGCTGCTCCTCCACGTCGAGAGGAGCCAGTTGAGTTGGCTCAGCCATCTGGTTAGGATGCCCGGTTAGGATGGTGAGGTGTTCTGGGCACGTTCCACCAGGAGGAGGCCCAGAACAAGATGGAGGGACTATGTCCTGACTATACAAGGTATATACCTATACCTTGGATTTCAGAGACTACAATACCAATATTAATATGAGTGAAGCCAAAGAAAAAACAAAAGCATGCATATAATGCACATTGTTTTCTTTTCAGGCTAGAACAGTTTCCTACACTTTCACATCTGTTTGGTTAATGCGTATGCGTCTTTAGATGGAGGAAGTGATGAACAAGAGCTTTAACAGTGTGTCCTGCAGCTGGAGATCTAGGACTGGAACTGGGAAAGGAGGAGCAGAAGGTCCCAGTCTGATAGAAAACATAACGATACTCACTGAAACTCCTTTTCATTGTGAACAGACATTAGAGCATCAGGATAAGCCTAAGATCCACCATTCTTCTGATTTCCTTCACGTTTAAAACTGCCTAGTTTGATGAGTTAGATGACAATAAAATTGCCACCAACACGGAGCGAAAGTCAGCTTGATGAGGCTCAGACTCTGGTCTGAAGAGCATCAGAATCGCGGCTCAATTCACTAGAATGCAAGTACAGACTCATGTTCTTGCCAAGTACGTTCTTGACAAGAAAACAGAAAAGTCTGGGAGGATGGGAGCAAGAAGAATAAATCTGGGTCCATTGGAACAGAGGTGTACTTGTGACATCGCCACATTTAAAGCTAGTCTGGAGCTTAGCCCTGGCTGCTGTAGACGGCTAACGTTGGCCATGGCTGCTGCAGACGGCTAACGTTAGCCCTGGCTGCATTAGCCTCTGAGCTCCGCTTGTTGCCACGGTCCTCCCAATATCGGAACATTCTTTTAAATTATGCTCTAAATCAGTAAATGGGCCATATATTGAAGCTTAAAGTATAATGTTTTTGTCTCAAATGATCTTAAAACGTACTTTTATTGAACAATGGCAACAAAAAAGACAACTTTTAACTGTATACTCTGAGCTCTGTGAGAGCTAACCAGGAAGCAGCTGCTGCAGTGCATGCTGGGACAGCTGTCAATCTGGGGAATTGACAAGTCTGCTCTGATGCATGCTGGGTAAAGTGGGTGGGGCCAGAACAACATCCTCGGATTTTGTCCCTGCTGAACTTGTGCATTGGAACAGTACTAGGGCTGAGGCTGATGACGTTTCAATTCAATTCAATTCAATTCAGTTTATTTATAAAATTCACAACACATGTCATGTCAAGGCACTTTACCGTTCAACCAGATCATACAGTTTCAGGAGCACATAAGAACGCACAAGACGCATATTAAAGAGGTCATAGAATAATTATATAGGGTATTTGGTGTTGGACCTTAAGGTCTCTAAATAGGGTGTGTAACATTGGTTGGGCTGAAAATGGCATATTTGCTGTTCTATGAGCCCTAATGCAAGCCTGGTTAAAAGCCCTAGAATGAAACAACACGTTTTCTTCCTTTTATGGTATGATCATGTATATTTAGATGAGCTGTGCAACAGCACAGTTCTGTAACCATAACAGTCAAGACCGAAGCCAAAATGGAGCGTTGTCCTGAATGGATATAGCCTTAAAATGTCCACAGCTGGGAGGACTTTTCTTTTTAAAAATAAGTTTTTTCGCAACATGAATAGTTATCTGGTTTAAACTAACCTGTTTCTGCTGACTAGTCAATCTGCCTGGCGGGGTTATATGACATATACTGTAATAAATATCAGAGTATTTAGAGCCAATCAGCAAAAACTGGAAATATTGTTGAACAATAAAGAAAAATGCAGTTGACACTGTGGACTCCTGCTGCCTGTTAATGGGGCGATCGTAGTGTTTTAATTACAGCACATCTGTTTTCTGTATCTCTACATTTATCCTACTTTCTGTCCTTTAACCCCACCAAGTTTTCCGTGTTCAACCTAAAACTGCTTAAAGCAAATAACAGAAAAATCTCAGAGAGCAGGAAATGAAATAATATCTATTTGTAGATTTTCTTTGCTCAACACAAACCATCCCTCCTTCAGCAGTACCACGGTTCTGAATGACCTGATCAATATTATCAGACATCCGAGAACAAATGTTGATGGATTTTAGATTTCCTGACTGAAAGACCACAGAATGTGAGTGTGGGCGCTTTAGTTTGCCCACTTTCTTCCTGAACACAGGAAAAGCCAAAGGATGTTCTCAGTCCCGTCCTTTAAGCCATTAACCTTCTAACAAGATGGCTGCTTTTGTAGACGACACCTCAGATTTAAGACCCGTTTAAACCCGGGAAAGATCGGCTTCTACAGACTTTGAGAAAGCACTTCTAAAATGATCTAGAAATAAGTAAAAATCTCTTAAATAAAGTGTATTCACCCATAATTTGAGCAGGTAAATAAGATAATTTGCTAATAGAATGGGTATTCTTTTCTCTTAAAATATGTAGATATTACACGCTTGAAATAAGTTTTTTCTTATTTTGAAAGTAAATTGTATTGTGCCATTGGCAAAGTGTCTCACCTTCTCAATTCAAGAAAAAAAAGACTTATTTTAAGAAAACACTTGTTTAGATTTAAATTTTTTAACACTGATCTCACTGATGTGTGTCTAACCGGGTCAAATGTCTCAGCTAGTGACCCGCTTTAAAATCACCTGGGCTCTGATCGGCATGCTGTGGGAACACCAGAGCCGGGTCAACCCGCTATATTACATGACACCATTGTACGCAACGTACGGACGTCAACACACCGTGCCAGTCGCTTCTGATCTAACAAGCAGAAACAACTCTGTTTCCATTGGATAAACATGGAGCAGCTTTGGTGAGAGGGATTCAGACAGATAATAGAGAGAAACAATAAAGCACAGACTTCGCCCTGGCTTCCTTACATGTTGCTCTCCATTGTTTACTTTCCTGATTTCTGTCCCACTGGCTACATCCTCAATGCTAACCCAGCGTGATGGTGTTATGTAGCAGCAGGGGAAGAGAGGCCTTGCAGCTGCCAGCGAGGGGTTAGAGCAGCTTTTTATGCCAGTGGGAAGGGAACCAAAAGCTGATTGTTAGTTGGTCGACTAATGCTTGAAAAACACTGTTAATCCACTGGAGACTTTCCCATGCAAAAACTCTCAATCCATATTCCAAAATGGGTGGGTGGAAGTACCACTGATTTAGCACCAACCCTTTAGCTTTTAAACAATACATCAGCTCATTTCCAAGATCCAGTCTTTTTAACAAGTAAACAAAGTAAATCTGTTATAGTTACTGACATACATTACACTCAATAGCGAAGTTTACCCGAGTAAATAAGGTTTGTATTAAAATTACACACTTTGCAACATTGAAACTTATTGCCAGAATAATTTCTCATTACTTATTTTAAAATGCTTAATGTTTTGACACTCTCTGATTCTGAAACCTATTCTCTAATTTAATTCAAATCAATTCAGTTCAACTCACTTTATTTCTATAGCACCAATTCCGATTTCATCTCAAGGCACTTTACAGAGACAATTCAACCAGATCATCCACTCAGATTGGTTCAAAGTTTTCTATCCCAGGAAAACCAGCTGATTGCATCGACTCATTGACTCTTCAGCAATCCCTCACACTAAGCATGCTTGTAGCGACAGTGGAGAGGAAAAACTCCCTTTGAACAGGAAGAAACCTCCAGCAGAACCAGGCTCAGTGTGAGCGGCCATCTGCTGAGGCCGACTGGGGTTCAAGGAGACAGAAGCAGAGATAGAAAAAGAAGCATAGATACAAAAGGCAACTGTCAACCAGCTCCACAGGCGGCCCTGTCCAGGAAACACGCAGCCAGGCAGAAGAGCTCCGAGCCAGCTCCCATGTCAGAGGATGAAGAGAGCACATCCAGTTAGTCACAGTCAGAGAAACAGGACTACACTGAAAAACAGGCCAAGCTCCAACATCTAGAAACAAAGGTGTTGATGGCAGCAGCACAGCTGATATTTCTCTCCAGGATGTAGTCACAGCCAAACAGGAACAGACCAGATGAAGCTACTATGAGAAAAAGCAGGGAGAGCAGAACGTTAGAGATTGAACTAACAGATTTCTGCAGAGTGGGAGAATAGAGATAGAATGAAGCAGAATGATGAAAAACAGTCTCTATGTCCTCCAACTATCTAAGCTTATAGCGGCAATACTATAGAGATAGCTCAGGATAACCTAAGTATTTTGGATGAGGTATAAGAAAGGTAGAGCCAAGGAGAAACATCAATCGGACTGAAATTCTCCCTCCTCAGAACGGGCTCAGAATGCTTGTTTAAGCTACATGTGAAACAGAAAAGCGTTTTCTCGCTGTTCACAGACTGATTCATTTAACAAATGGTTTTATTTAAATGAAGGCCTCAGCAGATTATAGCCAGAAAACTACAGCAGATTTAGACGAGGGTTTTCCTAATAACATAAGCTTTTAATTAAAATGGTTACGGGTCCCTGTCCTAATGATATTTGGTTTCTTTTTAAATTAAAAATATGATTGCTTGTCGCTGAAGTGAAAACTCAACTCAACTCAACTCAACTTTATTTATAAAGCGCTTTCAGTCAGCCAAAGCTAAAATCAAAGCGCTGTACAGGTCATTTGAGCAGATTATAAAACACAATTATCACCACAACACAGGACAAACTCAAAGATTAAAAAACAGTAAGAGCAAAAAAAAAAAAAAAAAAAGAAAAAGTCGAAGTATCACTCAAAGGCCTGAGAGAAAAAGTGGGTCTTTAAAAGGGTTTTAAAAGAGCTGAGTGTAGGGGCCTGTCTGATAGAAAGGGGGAGGGCATTCCACAGTTTGGGAGCTGCCACAGAGAATGCTCGGTCCCCTCTGAGCTTCCGCTTTGCTCTAGGTGCTTTTAGAAGGAGCTGATCAGCTGATCTAAGGGACCTAGCGGGGCAGTAATTCTGTAGTAGCTCAGAGAGGTATGGTGGAGCTAGGCCATTTATTGACTTATAAGAAAATAAAAGAATTTTGAAATGAATTCTAAAATGGACAGGGAGCCAATGAAGTGAGGCCAGGATTGGTGTTATGTGTTCCCTCTTCTTTGTCCCAGTTAAAAGTCGTGCTGCAGCGTTCTGTACGCGCTGCAAGCGAGAGAGGGAAGACTGGCTGACTCCTGTATACAGAGCATTACAGTAGTCCAGCCGCGATGTAATAAAGGCGTGGACCACTGTTTCCAAGTCTCGGTGGGTTAAAAAGGGTTTGATCTTTGCCAGCCGTCTTAGGTGAAAGAAGCTTGACTTAACCACTGCACTGATTTGCTCCTCCAGCTTAAAATCATCATCCATTTTAAAACCTAAGTTGGTGACTACTGGCTTTCTGTAATTTGTCAAGTGCCCCAAATCAACACCTGGCAGCTGACGGGAAGCACTTGGACCAAAGACAATAATCTCGGTTTTGTCATCATTTAACTTCAAAAAATTATGTGACATCCAAGCTTTGATTTCATGAAGACAGTTGTGAAGGGAAGACAAAGACAGGGCCCCATTCTGATTTACCGGAATGTATACTTGTAGGTCATCAGCATAGCAATGAAAGGAAATGCCATACTTCCTCAGGATGGAACCCAGTGGGAGTAGATAGAGGGAGAAGAGCAGTGGCCCCAGTATTGACCCTTGTGGGACTCCATATTGTAGAGAAGCAGAGGAGGACTGAAAGCAGCCAAAGTCAACACAGAATGTTCTGTCTGCTAAATAAGACCGGAGCCATTCCAGCGCTGAGCCGCGGATGCCCACAAGGTGCTGAAGCCTAGCTAGTAAAATGTCATGGTCCACCGTATCAAAGGCAGCGGAAAGATCAAGCAAGACTAAAACCACATTGTCACCACAGTCAGATGCAAGTAAAATGTCATTAAAAACTTTCAATAAAGCTGACTCAGTGCTATGAAGAACTCTGAAACCAGATTGAAAAACCTCCCATGAGTTATGTTCATCTAAAAAGGCCTTTAATTGATTAAACACTATTTTCTCCAAGATTTTGGATAAAAATGGCAACTTGGATATGGGGCGGAAGTTTGCCAACACCTTTTGGTCAAGTCCAGGCTTCTTGACAAGGGGCTGCACTATTGCATGTTTAAATGCTATAGGGACCACACCGGTAGAGAGACTAGAATTAATAATATCCAGGACCATCGGTCCTATGCAGGGGAGAACTTCCCTGAAAAGTTTGGGGGGAAGTGGATCACAAGGTGAGCCAGAGGGTCTAATACTGTTTGCTACTTTCTCCAGTAAAGGGAGAGTCACGGGATCAAACTGATGGAAAACAGCAGAGCACTCCAGTAGCGGCCAAGCGTCCGGCCCAAGATTGAAGGAAGGACCGGGGTCAGAAGCAGAAGAGTGTGTGATCAAGGCTCTAGTGGAGGTGATTTTATCAGTAAAGAATAAAAGAAAGTCATTGCAAATGTCCTTAGAGGATTCTAGACAGACAGTTGATGGAGCATTAAGAACAGAGTCAATGGTTCTGAATAGCATGCGTGGATTATGACAATTTTCTGATATTATGTTTGAGAGGTAATGTCTTTTTGCATCCTTTACAGTATTTTGGTATTGGCGCCAGCAGTCCTTTAAAATTTGATGTGACACCTGCAATTTGTCCTTCTTCCACTTGCGCTCCGCCCTGCGGCAGTCTTGTTTGGCGGCTCTGGTCGTGTCATTAAACCAGGGCTCAGCTTTAGTTCTGGGCTGTCTTGTTTTATATGGTGCTACAGAGTCCAATATGGTTTCGCAGGAGAAGTAAAACCATGAGCTTAGCGCCTCAGTGTCAGAGGGCACTTGGTCAGCAGCCAGATCCTGAAACGCAGCCGAAAACCTGCCAGCCGTGAGAGGGTTAAAACTGCGACAGCATCTGCGAGTGGGGGCTTTGACTTCTGGGCCTGGCATGTTGATATCACAAGTCACGGTCATGTGATCCGAAAGTGCAATGTCACTGATCTCCAGGTTTGATACGGCTAACCCATGGGAGAAAACGAGGTCAAGAATGTGTCCATGTTCGTGTGTGGGAGCAGACACTGATTGTAGCAAATCAAAAGAGTCAACAATGTTTAAAAAATCTTTCACCAAGGGCTTATCGGGGCAACACACGTGAATATTAAAATCGCCGATGATAAGAACACGATCATATGAAGACATCACGCTTGCTAAAAAATCTGAAAATTCGTCCAAAAAGTCTTTGTTGTATTTTGGGGGCCGGTAAATGACGGCCATCAGAACAGAGTCAGTGCGACCCACCTCGAATATGACTGACTCAAAGCTTGCAAAAGAGAAGGTCAATCGTCTACATTTGTATTTGTCCTTAAACATGACCGCTATGCCCCCACCTCGGCTTTTAGTACGAGGACAATTAAAAACATTGCACCCCGCGGGTAGGAGTTCAGTTAGAGCGCTTGACTCACCATCACGTAGCCATGTTTCCGTAATACACAGGAAGTCCAGACAGCGAGAGTTGAAAAATTCCCGTAGAATAAATGTTTTGTTTGTCATCGATCTTGCATTGACCAATCCGATACGGGAGAAGGATGTAGCCGGAGCTGGTTGTATTCCAACGGGTTGTCGAGTCCTACAGAGGAGCTTGAGGTTCGGAAAGTTCACTCTGCGCCGTAGAATCCGAGGAAAGCAGTTTGGCTTTGACTCCCGGCCCTCGACCAGGCCAATGAGTGATGCTGCGCTGTGGGCAACAGGATCCCGGGAACGCCAGGATACCAAATATCCGCAGGGATTGTTCCGTGTTTGTTGGAGTTTGGTGATTTCACCGATCGTGCAAAACAAAGCTTTAGCCTCACCAGCTGTCCGCTGCGTCTGCCACGGCGGTGGCGAGACCGGCGGCGACTTTTTCGCCGAGGAGTCGGAGAGGGACATCTGCACAGATGAGCTGGAATTTCCCACGGGCAGCGGGACAAAGCCCTTCGTCCATCCGGATTTGTCGGAGAAAGATTATATTGTAAGTCCAAAAGAGTTTGGCGGTCGTAGACCAGTAGAGACTCGATTTGTTGAGAGACAAGAGACAACACAAGCAAACATAACACCAACCAGACTGACAGAGGTAGACGGCCTGCCACACACACTGGCGCCATCTCTTGTCAGACCCAGATACCTTTTATTATCACATATAGAAGTACATTCCTTAGTATTTGCTGCTTCCAACTTGCCCAAGCTGATTATTAATGCAGTCATTTAATTATCCATACTTGAACTTTTTACAGATATTTAGATTTTTACTTGAAGTCATTTTTGAGGAGAAAACACAGACGTTCAAATCCTAAGAATTCATTAAAGATCAGGAAACAGAAATGAGCTTTGTAGTGCTGAAGACTTTGGTTTAGCAAGCTCTATTTGAGTAACTGACATGTTGAAAAATAAATGTAGATTAGTATACAACTCTGTTAACGTCATGGGAGAAGAAGTGGAGATGATGGAGGGATATAAAAACCTTGATGTTCACCTGGACGACAAACTGGAGAACCAGCTGTGAAGCTTCCTACAAGAAAGAGAGAGCAGACTGGACTTATGGCAGATCGTCTATCAGTCTGCTGTGGAGAATCTGATCTGTTCCTCCATCCTCTGCTGGGGTAACAGTATCAGAGCTAATGACTCATAAAAGCTCAACCAGCTGATAAAGAAGGCCGGCTCTGTTTTAGGAACCCCTCTGGAAACTCTAGAGATGATTTCACAATGAAGGACAATAAAGTCAGTCAAGATGCTGTCTATAGACGCATTCATAGAGTGCCACATTGCAAAAAACTGAAATCTGAATAAGTCTTTGTTTTTCTTCGTAAAATTACAGCAGTTTTTCCTGAATAGAGGAAGTAAGAGAGACACTTTGCCAATGGAACAAAACACTACATTTAAATAAAAAAAACGTAATCCCATTGTCTTATTTAAAGTGCATATTATCTAATTATATTATATTAAGAGTAGAAATACAATGAGAATTTTTGGAAAATCCAGTGGAAAATCAGATTATTTACAGAGTAAATACACTTAATTTAAGAAACGTTGACTTTTTTCTAGATTGTTGTTGCTGTTTAAAGTTGAGGCAGTTTGAGGCTATTTAACCTCTGCTGGTTTAAAACTCCTCTGGCTTCAGTCCCACCCTCTACCTGCACACCTGGATCTTATCGCTAAACGCTCCTCACTGGTAGCAATAACTGGGTGTTGCTTGAGCTGAAACATTACTGTTGTGCCATCACATAGTGAAAAGGAAAGGTTTTATGGTTTGCCCAGTCTGGATTGTGTTTGAGGATGATGATTATTGTGACTCTGGGTAATGGAGCCAGGAGACCAAACAAGGCCAGTGAGATTTCAGGTGTTCTCTTTAAATGCCAGCTAAACCCGTCAGTGACTCCTAACCAGAGTTGGACACATCGGTGCTCCAGTCTGAAGGAAGGTTTTCCATCTTTCTTGGTGGATTTACTGCTAATAGCATTCGGATGCTGTTAGCTATTAGTAGCATTATGCAGCACCCAGAATGAAACAATCCTATGTGTGTTCGGCAAAACAAAAAGATAATTGTAAGATGCTGCCTTCAGTCTGCAGCTGCTTGGATCATGAAAAGTCCTGTCTGGTGTTTCCGGCCTTACATTTAAGGCATAAAGAAGGGATTCTCCCAGTCACTGCTTGGTCTTTCATACCAGCAACTGCAGAGTTTCCACCTAATCAGCTTTTGACCTTAGGGTTACCAGATGTTTAGTCCGAGTTTAGGCCAGACAGTCTGGATTTTCATTGTACCGTCCAGATGGATGCATATTTGTCCTCCTTTATGAGGCACGAGGCTTGAGGAGCAGATTTTTTTAATTTTTTTTTTGCTAAGCTGCAACATAATATCGATTCATAGAATGTACAAAAATGCATCAACTATCTGGTCTGACAGATGATTGGCTAAGAATGGTGCTGTGTCAGATAAATATCTGTTTGTCATTGGTTAAAAAAAGTAAAGAAGGATCAGCGCTATCAAAGGGTGTATTCCATTTCAGAGGCTGAGGTCCGTGAAAATAAGGAGGCAAACAGGTCCAGTCTTCTCTGGCTTTTACCGCCCGTACGCTCTGTTGCCTAGAAACCATGAAGTTGACACACAAAGCTGGCAAAGAATGGATGCTTAAATTCTTACTACTGTACTGGATGCTAATAATATTTCCGAGTAGCTTCAGCAGCAGTACCGTCGTCTCAGATATCAGATTTATAGTCTCCACCCTGCAGAGATGTTGGAATCTGAGCTTAAATGTCAACCAAACCCATTTACACAGTAACAGATAAAACCTTTAGATAAACCAAACATTACCGCCACATATCTGACTCAATAACCATTAAAACAACTATTTTCATTCATTTCAGACAGAACTATTCACAGACTTGGATTATGTTAAACTGCACCAATATTCACCACTGTTCTGCGCCATTTCCCTTTGAATCAGAGCACTCTGCAGCCGGCTTGCTTGGACTCACTATGAATCATGGGATACCCAAGGCTACGAAGGATACAGCAGACCTGTCCTTTAAAATGGGCTAAAAGAAGGCTGCCTTAGTTGGCTGCATAACGAGGAGTCTTCCAATCAGAGAAGACCTCGGAGCTGCGCTATGACGTAATCGGCCGACGAATCTGGCCTTCTGAGGATGCAGCCGCTGGAAGAGAACTCAGTAAAAGTACATTGAAAGAAAGTTAGCATCGTGCCAATAGACAAGACCTGGTTTAACTCTGAATGAATGAATTTATACCGAAAAGTAGTCGAGACTCATTCCGTGGCTACTTTGACGATGCAAAGTGGACGTAAGCATTTAAGGAAACCCTCCAACTGAACGGCATGCGAGTAGGGACTAGTATAAAACTAATAAATGTCATGATGGGTTTCTGGGTGCTAGCCCATATGCAGAACACAACTCAGAGACGGGAAAAAGTTCAAAGGTTTAATTTAGAAGAGGTGCAGAACAAGTCAAGGGGAATAATCAGGTCCAGGGCTGGTCACGGCTGGGTTACTGTCCTGGAGCTTGAGCAGAGCAGCAGAGGGGGAGGTTACCAGGAGGGTTCAGAGGCTGACGGCAGGCTGATGGCTGAGCAACGGCAGGGCTCGACTTCAGACTTATCAGTGTTCTGATCCAGAGTTTCTTCCGATCCTCTTCTTGAGGGCGGGCAGGCAGGTCCAGACAGTAGATTCTTTAGATGAGCTCCTGAGAGCTCATGATTTCAGCAGAGAAACTCTGAGTTCCAGGGTTCAGTCAGGTTTCTTCCTAAGAAGCAGAGAAGACAAAAACTGATTAGGTTCAGGTTCTGGTTTCAGGGGAGTCGGAGAATCAGACAGGCTGGTTGGCTCAGGGTTTGCTGTACCGTGACTGACTAACACTCTGGCGCTGGAGTGAGGTTCTCAGCCCGCTTAAGTACTGGTCTCCTGATGAGCAGATGAAGAACAGCTGGTGAAGTCAGCTCCAGCCTCAGGAGATCCAGTACGCCCTCTGGTGGAGAAAAGGTAGACAGAACCCCAGATCCCAATAATAACACAAAAACCCCTAGGAAGGGATCCTCGGCGCCCTCTGGTGGGCAAGCCTCAGGATCCCAACAATAAAAGTGTCGCAGGAAACTCTTCAATGAAGGCTTTTTTTCATACATTAAAGGTTTGGCTTTTTCCATTATCTTTGTTACTCGTTAAATTATTATTTTTTATTTTTTTACATTTAAGTCTATACATCGTATGCTTTGTGGCATTCTGCACCTTAAAAGATTAATCTCATCCCTTTTTGAACACCACATTGTAATAAGTAAATAGAAATACTGTGAACCAATACTTTTTGACTTTTCATTAATATTTTTTCCTATTCAGCTACACAAGCATCGTCTTTAAGGCCTTCAAACATGTACTATAAATGAGAGTATACCAGTTTCTCATGTATACCTTAGTCATTTTTTGATATGCTGCATAAAATCCTACTTTTTGGTGCTATAGAAACGGTCACCCTATTTGGCCTCCAGCAGTGATGCTCATCTGGCTGATATTTACTTTCCCCACAAACCTCCAAACTGCAATAATTTAACAAATGTAAGATACATTTTTTCTGTTTTCTTGATGAATATCAGAATGATCCTCTGTCTATCATGGTGCTCCACCTCTAGTCCAGAAACAGCCATCATATCCTGGTTTTATACAGTATTTGCTTTATTTTCCTTCCATATTCTGCATAATAAAGTAAGTATGGATTTCTATCTGCTGCATGTGTAAAATGGAAGCATTTGCTTTGGATGGAGAACTGCCTTAGATCATTGAAACAGCTGAGCGTGCAGTGCTGCTGGGTTTGATCAAATAAGGACACAGTTCAGAAAAACAAAGCTGTGGTATCTGGCAAATGTCTCCAAGACAGATCTATCGCTTTCTGATGCAAAGACAAAAGTTATATTATCTGATAAAGATCCTGAAACTGAAAAAGCGCAGTCGTCTCCAACACACACACTGATCCCCTCAAATTGAGTGAAACAGCTCTGGCAATACCTCAGAGTTCATATAATTCATCTAAACTGGTTTTATCGTAATAGTCTCTATATATTCCAATGTTAAAACTCTGCTTTTTGTTACTATCATAATGTACAACCCTTTGATGCTACAGACCGCAGCTGTCGCCACATAATCCAACAGCAAATGTGTTTTTATTCAGTTTAGCTGCAAAGCAAACGTATATTCTTGCTGCTTTGGTTAAAAAAATCATTAAACTGGTGAAAGAATGTGCAGAAATGATCTTAACTAATGATCAATGAGGAGTGTTGGCCTAGTGGTTAGACCAGTGCGCTTGTGCTCTGAGAAGGTTGCCAGTACCCGGCTCGATCCCCCACAGCCTGCACTCTGAGTCCCTGAGTAAGACCCTTAACCCCTACTGCTCCCCGGGCGCCGCACAATGGCCGCCCACTGCTCCTCAAGGGGATGCGTTAAATGCAGAGAGTTAATTTCTCCAATGTGAGATTAATGAAGTTCAATAATTTTATCAAAAGTTTCTCCTCTGACTCGTATCAGACCACATACACAGCAACAGGCGCGTTCTGGGCGTCAAAGTTCTTACCTGTAAGGTCTATGGGGGACGGCATCCAGAGCATCGGAGCGTTTGACGCTGCAGCTATTAAAATGGAACTTTTTCTCCTGGAGCGTCAACCAATAAGAAAGGCTGATCCTGGAGGTTTTTTGGGAGACATAACAGACCTGTAAGCTGTCCTCGCTTGTGCAGGCATTCTGCAGATGAAAAATAAATAAAAAATCAAGGAGTTAAACTCCAAAGGTTAAAATAAAGTAGGAAGAATGGATTTTTATATAGAAGGAACAGAGAGCGATCTGTCAGTGAAAAATATCTGATTGTGTATTCTGGGACTTGCAGTTTTTCCCCATTGTACCAGAAATTCCCCAATGTAGGACAATAAAGGGATTTATTATTCTATTCTATTTTTACCTCAAACGCATTCTATTCACTTCCTGCTGCGGGAATTCCCCCACAGGCCTCAGCAGAGAACTTTCAGCTGGGATTTCCAGCGCTGCCTCCTGGCGGGATGATGGAGGTCGGAAGCTCCCAACAAGAACTGCAGATTATAGTGGGATTATAATCCTGATGAACTGATGAACAGAGGATGTTTAGAGCTGGACTCTCACTTAAAAAGTGAGTTGGGGGCCCTTTATTAGGGGCCATCCGTTCTCTGTACAAGCGGAGCAGGAGTCTGGTTCGCATTGCCGGCATTAAGTCGGACCTGTTCCCAGTGCATGTTGGACTCCGACAGGGCTGCCCTCTGTCACCGGTCCTGTTCATAACTTTTATGGACAGGATTTCTAGGCGCAGCTGGGGCGGTTTGCAGCCGAGTGTGAAGCGGCCGAGATGAGAATCAGCTCCTCCAAGTCCGAGGCCATGGTTCTCGACCGGAAAAAGGTGGCTTGTCCCCTTCAGGTTGGAGGAGAGTCCCTGCCTCAAGTGGAGGAGTTCAAGTATCTTGGGGTCCTGTTCACGAGTGAGGGAAGAATGGAGCGGGAGATCGATAGACGGATCGGTGCGGCTGCTGCAATAATGCGGACGCTGCACCGGTCTGTCGTGGTGAAGAGAGAGCTGAGCGAAAAGGCAAAGCTCTCAGTTTACCCGTCGGTCTACGTTCCTACCCTCACCTATGGTCATGAAATCTGGATCATGACAGAAAGAACGAGATCCCGGATACAAGCGGCTGAAATGAGCTTTCTCCGCAGGGTGGCTGGGCTCTCCCTTAGAGATAGGGTGAGGAGCTCTGTCATTCGGGAGAGGCTCAGAGTAGAGCCAGTTCTCCTCCACATCGAGAAGAGTCATCTTCTTCAGATGCCTCCTGGACGCCTCCCTCGGGAGGTGTTCCAGGCACGTCCCAGCGGGAGGAGGCCCAGGGGACGACCCAGGCCAGCCGAGAGACTATGTCTCTCGGCTGGCCTGGGGCTTCCCCCAACACAGCTGGAGGAGGTGTCTGCGGAGAGGGAAGTCTGGGAGTCTCTGCTTAATCTGCTGCCCCCCCGACCCGGTTCTGAATAAAGCGGGAGACGACAATTTAAGATTTTTACTTTTGAATAACTAATTATTTTCAAGAGAACTGTAAATACTTCAACTTAAGTAGACGTTTGACTGAGTAACTTTTACTTGTAGTTGAGTAAGATTCGACTATGAGTATCAATACTTTTACTGAAGTGCTACTGTTGAGTACTTCATGCAGCGCTGGTAACCTACGACCCTGTAGTGAGTATACCGCTACACAGATCCGTTCAAGTGGTTTGCGATGTGGAACCAAAATGGGACACATTGAATGTAATCGGAGAAAAGCTGAGCCCTAACAGAGCGATGCTGTCACCTGGAAGGTTTCTGAGTGGAACGAGCCGGAGTATGGATCGGTCATCATGTACTTTGTGAACTGGCGTGAGAAGAACCACCTGTGTCTTACACCAGTAAGACCAAAGAGATAGTGATCGACTTTAGGAGCAGGACATAGAAACTGTGAAGAGTTTCAAATATCTGAGTGTTCACGTCAATAATAAACTGGACTGGACTGATAACACTGCGCCCTGTATAAGAAGGGCCAGAGTCGCCTCCCTCCACCTCCCGAGGAGGCTGAGGTCCTTTGCAGTGATCAGGCCCCTGCTTCAAACCTTCTCTGACTCTGTGGAGGCATCAGCCCTCCTCTACCCTGTTGTCTGCTGGGCCCCTGGCAGCTCAGAGCGGGACAGAAAGAGACTGAACAAACTGGTTAGAAAGCCCGTTTCTGTCCTAGGCTGCACTCTGGACTCAGTGGCTGAGAGGAGGCTGCTGTCCAAGCTTCCATCCATCATGGACGCGACCTTCCACCCTCTGCAGCAGACTGGAGAGCAGCTGAGCAGCTCCTTTAGTCAAAGACTTTTACAGCCTGTTTGGAAAAAGGAGCGCTACTACAGGTCATTCACCCCTGCTGCAACCAGACTCTGCAATGAGACACTACAACCACAATAACTGCTGCAATGTAGAATGAGCTATTACTATTTGATAACCTGTGCAATAACTGTATATATAAATATCCATCTATATAAATACCCATTTAAACACCCTGTGCAACCTCCCTGTATAATGATCCAGTATTTAAACAAACAACCTGTCATATGTGGATGCACTGTAAATACTGTATATATCCAATGCAGCTTTTTCTTTCTTTGGCACATTCTTCTTCTTTGACTATTTAAGCTGATGTAACAAATTAATTTCTCCACTGGGAGATCAATATAGTCAATCAATCAATCAATCAAGGTCCTCCACTCCCCCACACGCTGTATCTGAAAACACAACTTCTCTCCTTCTGTTCCTTTAATGCTGAGGGCAAAGGTCACTAAATTGGCATCTTTCCTGCTGATGCTGCGTCCCAAAAGGCAAATCTGACATAGAAATTAGAGAATTGATGTGAAAGTTATCCTGACTTTAAAAATGTAAAAGTTACATCAACTGGAGCTCCAGCTCTTTTCTTACATCAAAAAACATCCATACTTTTTAAATGAGGACTCAAATAAGGAGCCTTTAAATTTGCTGAGACAAAGGAAAATGTTTAAATCCCCACTGTGAGGATCAATAAAAGGAGTTTTGGTTTTTAATTTCTATTTAACTCAATATTTCAGGACATTTCGAGTATCTCCACCATTGAAAAGCATGGTGGGTAAGGAGATAAACTGTGTGTGAAAGTTTGTGGCCTTATTATGGGGTGAGGGGACTGAAAAGAAATGTGGAACAAGATGCAGAATGATGCAGTGCAGACAGTCTGCAACTTTAATGCAGTGGCATTGCTGGGAAGTGTTGGATATGTCCTGTGTTCTGTCAAAGACAGAACCAGCTTCACTGAATAACATTGAAACAGACATTATGCTGGTAGAAATATAAACATTTCTTAATTCCATCAAGAATTTACGAAAACCTGGATTATATGATGCTGACTGAGAGGAACAAAGGGAGCGGAGGTCACTGTAATGAGGAAGAGCACGGCAGGAGGAAGGAAAATTTATGACACAAAAATGTAAAGTATATGACGGGAACAAAAGCAAACTGTGGAGCAACAAACATCTAGAACTAATATTATATTATTAGTTATTTATCATGGCAGGGGATAACTGACCTTCGCAGCCTTTACAAAGTTTAACTTTTAAATGTACCTTCCCACCAGTCATTGTCAGGTCTAATGCAACCAATCTAGGTGGTTAAAACAATTTTGGTTAGATTAAAAAATATAATGATTAGAAACTGATCAAGTCACAGGTTTCAGTTTTATTATTAGTATTTAGTAGTATTACTGATGAATGGTAGGTGTTATAGTGGTGTCTGCTTTAAGACTGTCTAATATTCAAAGGGTTATTGGTTCCAGATCAGGTGTTGTCTTGTTCAAAGGTGCTATACCACCTAACGAGTTTTTTGGCCAAAGTGACCAATTTGTACTGGTTTGCTATTTTACCAATGCACAATGGGTAAAAACGCTGCCAAAACCAAAAGATTGGTTAGACACGTAACTTGCAACCAGATTAATACCAAAAAATATGGAAAACTATTTTCTTTGGACTAAAACTGACTTACACCTTTGATTTTGCTCATCATTGCCCAATTTGATAAAACACTTTAAACTGCCTTCTTGAGCTTATTTCACTAAAATGATAGAAAAACAGAGTACCTTAAAATAATGTTCTTTTCTAAGAAACTGTATGCACAAAACCTTACAAAATATGTTATTATTCACACTAATAATGAACAAATTTAAAGGGACTTAAATGAGGAGAAAAAAAAACAAGAAAAAGAAGTGCAAACAGTACAGATTGTATTTGTAATGCTGCGTTCACACCGGACGCAGCAGGCGCGACAGATGCAGCTAGTTTACATGTAAAGTCAATGGTTGACGCGCGTATAGGCGCAGCAACAGGTCCCGCGGCGCGTTTTGAGCAGTAGGCGCAGCGGGTCTGAGCAGCTGTAGCAGCGCGTCGGGAGCGTTTAAGCATCTGACGCGCGTGGCGCGCCGCAAACATGCCGCTGCTCGAGCATGGAAAAATTGAGCTTTTGCTGCTCGACGCTGCGTCAACCAATCAGAGAAGCTGATCTGGGAGCTGGCAGGAAGAGAGACACAGCACTGATGATACAGAGCGCTATGATCACTCCTCTGAAACAGTTTATTGACGCCTAAATTAACTTAAAATGCAGAAATCTGCCGGCAGAATATGTTGGCTTTTATTATCCTGGTGCCTGCAGTTTAGATTATTTAGATGAAAAACACCTACCAGCCGCCGCGGTAAACCGCGAGGAGGCGACCCGGCCAGAGGCTGCTGATGAATGGGATTCCTACTGACAGCGCACCGCTGGTATGTTGGGTCTGAGCGGCTCCCAGAAATAATATTGGAAGGCAGGATTGTAATCTGGATGAACTGACTGCACTGATTAAGTTTTCAGGTGGATTTTCTCACTTAAAAACATATTAAAACTACTTTATTCCCACTGATCACAGCAAATATAGCTGCAAGGCAAAGAAAGGATAGTGAAGCTCCGCCCAACGCGCGTCAGACACACTTTTGGACCGCGCAGCCAGAGCAGCAAAGCTGCTTCAGCCGCGCGTCAGAACTAACTGGTACAAGCAGCAAAAATGAAGCAGCAGACGTGATTTTGCTGCGTCCGGTGTGAACGTAGCATAACTGTTTGCAGTCCCCCAGTAGGTGGTAACATTTTCACATGTAGCTTCATGAAATGTGTGGTTTGTTGAAACTATTTGCCCAAATTGTTTAATGGCTCATGAGGCTTCTTCTCACCATCAAAAGTTACTCATCAATGAACACAACAACCCGTGCAAAGGGGAACACATGGGTCAAGGAGGGAATGAAGGAATGAATAGAATCCAGTAAACAGTGGCTGCAGAGGAGGAATCTAATTGCCAAACAGAACAAAGAATGGAGTCATCAACTGGTTGGGAGCAGGTGAGGACAGAAGGATCTAGAAGGTAGCTAGGGGAAAGGAGAGAGTAAACAATAAATACAATATAACTAGAAAACAACTAGAATGACAGAAAATGGAAAAGAAACCAATGACCAAGATACCACAGGACAGAAATGAAACTGAACTGTAATGGAAAAAGAAATTTAAACTCAACCAGAAAGTCCAGAAAAGGGCAGAATCATGACAGTCATGGGCGGCGTCCTTTATCTTCATGTAGGCATGTGTGCGAATAAATAACATGTAGCACAACTTTTTAAGCAAAATCAGGATTTATCAAAAATCTACTTAGGGTGGAAGTTTGACCTGCTGTGAAAATGGAATGTTTTTCATTCCACAATAAAAAGCGTAAAATAAAAAAAAACTTACAAAACGTTTCTCCTTATAACATAAAAAAATAAAACCTTGTTGTTTTTTTTGCCCAAATTAGTTGGATGATCTCCAACATTTAGAGTAAAAAACTCAATCCAGTAAAAACAAGCAGAATCTTTCTGTAAGGAAGAAATATGATCCCACAGCACTGGAAGTGTCTCTTTCATGTGTTTGACTTTTTCTAAACAGAAAGTTTTAAATATTTATAGCTTCTCTTTATTCATATCCTATTGAGTTGATCCATATAAAAGCAAACAGGATAACTCAACAGTTGGAGGATAAATGAGCCATAGATAGCAGATAGTTAACACTGGTTCTGTGCTCCAGCAGAATCACTCATTCATGGTTTATTGTTTACTTTGATGCCTAAATACATCCAGTCCAACAAGGAGATTAAGAAAACCATGCAGAGAGACTGTTAACTCCCACTAAATAAGACCTGAAAAGGACATATTTACTGGGAGTTAACATTCTCTGGCAACTAGGGCCAGATTATCTACGATCAAGCAGTTTTAGTGGAGGTGTAAACATTAGCATTTCCTTTTATTCACCTGGAGAAAAATAACTTGGCTTAAATAAGCAGTGAGGCGTTATTTATCAGCAGGACAGATATAACCTTGTAATCTGATGAGGATTTACATCCATAATCTAAGAGTTTAGCGTCTATTTGTTGTAGATCAGTCTGCATTTCTGTTGCTAAGGATGATTTTTAGTTAGTCGTAGACTGAGACTCTGCTCATGTGATTGTGTTTAATCCAGTTTGTCAGACTAAAAGATGTTATCCTTCCCCTGAACAGAAAGCTCCACATTCGCTTTCATGTTGGGCCCCTTCAGCATCATCAAGAATTTAAACAAGCCGTCTGGAGCTGTAGAAATTAAACATTTCATTTCCAAGTAGCACACTAGTCTGGTTCAAGAACTTTATTTTGCAATTCCAGCCGCTTCGGTTACTGTAAAAGGAAGTGTTTCTCTGCTTAATGACAAGAGGAGCTTTTGTTGGCTTTTCAGGGCCTGATAATCAGCCATTTGGGGCCAGACTCAGCCTACAGGAATTGAGTTTGACATTGGTACAGTTGTTTAGATACCCCTTACAAAATAAGAACAAGTCCTCCCTACTGACATTAAATGGCAGGGTTGGTGAATGTTAGGTGTGGACCCAAATGAAGACTAGAAGAGGCAGAGAAGATTACTAGCCTTTATAGTTCCAGGAGAGAAGCAGAGAAGACTGATGAGCCGAAGCCAGCAGACATGGAAGAGCAGAAGAATCCGTAGGGAGACTCCAAACCAGAGATGTAGCAGGAGCAGGTTTCCAGGCCAGAAGACCAGAGAGCCTAAGAGGTAATGAAGGAGAATCCATGCCGGGGTTTAGCCCGGCGTACACTGCGAGTGTAGTAGTTGCAAGCAGCTACTGCTCACACTGTACGATTAACCGCAGGGTTTAGTCAGGGTTTAGTACAGTGTGAGCTCACAGCTCACGATTTATGTTCGACCCGACGCTCTGATGCGATCTACCTGCTCACACTGCACGACTTAAAACCACGTTGGACTCCGCAGTGAGATGGAGCTGCTCTGTAGCCAATTCTATCCTGAAGCCAAACAAATAAAATGGGAATAATAAGCTCACTATAGTGAAACACACTGCCATGTCAATTTGTGCAATTTTATGCTGAAAGCCCTAAAAAGAAAAGGCGTCAATGTATTTGAAAAAAAGACATGGCTGAGCAAATGTGGCTACTATGGTCTGTCAATTTTACAGACAGAACTGCATTTCACTCAACACATCCCTGCCATGCTGCTGTGTTTACATCTCACATAAAGAAGAAAAAGAAGAATCCTTTTTTTTGCGCCCCGAGCGATTTGCCCTCAACAGTCGGGAGAAAATCAAACATCAGGAGGTGGTCGTGAGAGGCTGATCGCCACTCGTTAGCCCCTGTAAACTACACGAATCCCGACGCACGATAATGCTGAAAGTCAGCCCGATTGAAACATTCTTGCACGACTGGAAAATCGCCCCAAAAATCGCACACTTTAGGAGACAGGTCCAAGGTCGTTTAGTGGGCAGAATACAGGAATTATACAAATTCCAGGAATTATATGCTTTGTTTGCCTGATCCAAAAATAGATCAGACAAACAGAGCAGAAACAGAAGCACAACAAAAGTTGGAAGTCTAAAGGCAAAACTCGTCAGGATTAGGAAATCAGAACACACTGGATCGCTAGAGTAACTCTCACACACAGCTTGAATAATCTGGCACCAATGGCTGGGAAGGGGCAGCTTTAATAGAAGCAGGAACAGGTGGATCTGGTGAGTGACAATGAGCGCCTGGCGGAGCTTAGCAGATGTGAGAAAAGAGTCAAATCCAGCCATCAGTGCCAAGATCATGACATAAACGCTGTGACAAAAACGCAGAGTTCAAAATTTCACAGCTCACAGAGTATGTTCTGTATGGCTCGACGCTCTGATGGGATCTAACTGCTCACACTGTATGTCCAAAAACTAGACATTGGACTCAGCACAGAGAGGGTTAGCGCTGGTCAGACTTATTATTCTGAAAAAGAAGGAGTAGAAGGACTTCCTTGTTTGCACATGCTCAGTGCTTGAGGTTCTGATAAATTGGCTGGTAGCTCTGCTTCAACAGCAGGATTTACCCACCAACACCTCAGGAGGGCCGACTGAATTTTCCAAAATGTTTATTTATCTCCCAACCTTATGATTTCTGATCGGGAGGTGGTTGTTAGAGGCTAATTGCCCCTCCTTACACCCTGTATACTGCACAACGCAGGACGCACCATTAAGGCTGAAACGCTCATCGCACTCTATCCAAAGAATACTTGCACGACTGGAGAATTGGCCCAAAAAGGGCAAAAATGCGTACAGTGTATGCCTGACTTAACTAAACAGAAGGTGTATATCTGGGAGACAGTGGGAGGACTAATTAGCTGATAGGGAGCAGGTGTAGACAGAAGTAACTAGAAGGAGCTAAAGGGGAAGGAAAGGACACTAGGGGGCAGCAAAGAATAAACAGGAAGAAACAACAGGATCTAAAGGTCACTAGAGAAGAAATTAAATAAGGGCAAAAATGAATAAAACTCTTTACTGCAAAATAAGGAAAGGGAAAAACTAGTGGATAATAGAAAGGGCCTAAGATCACCGAAACCATGGAAAACCTGACCTAAAGATAAGAAAAAGAATAACTAAGACCAAGGAATAAATAATACAAAACATGTTGAAGAAAACAGATAACCAGGAAGAGCAAAACTAACGATACAAAATCGAGAGAACAGAGAATGAACCAAAGCAAACTTAAGAACCCCCAAAAATGAAAACTTAAACAGAAACAAAAGTTCCAAAATGTGAGATCATAACATTAAATCAGAAATGTATGGTTATATTTTGTCTGGATCTCTAAATACTGACAGATATGATATAATATGCTAATATAGTTGATCTGAAACATGAAGATAATCAATGGCCTCTTTAATAAAAGATGATCTACAGTGATGGTGTGAGGATGGCCCTCCTGCTGCGCAGTGAGTGGGTTAATGATGGGGAGCCAGTTCTCTGAGGATGATGATGTTTGGAGCTGGGTGAGCGCTCTGCTTTGCTGCAGTCTGTTCTGATCCTGATAGCCTGGAGCAACATCATAACCCAGTCACAGCTTTTGATCTGTAATCTGTAATTGTGAGATTCAGCTCCTTCACACGAAGCAACGCCAAAGCCGGTTTGTGTCCTGATGGATGATGAGTCTCCCCAAGGCTTCCCCTTCATCTTATGCATGTTGTCATGTTGGCTGCCTCCTAGCCCTCTAAGGGAGTAATGACCTGTCCCTGCCTGAGTGCTTTTATTGAAATAGAGCACCACACTCATGGAAATCAGGGCATCTCAGGAATACGTCCAATTAATAATCCAGGTTTATATCCAGTTGCAGCTCTTATGTTGATATGTCTATAAAACCGGCTTTATTTATTGTGATATTTTGATAAGAAGCTGGAACTAACCCAGATCCATTAATCTGTTATTTTTAGCTTTCATCTGGAAATACTACAGTAAGATTAGTATGCTGGCAGTAATGACACACAGTTACATGGACAGTAAAATTAGTTTTGCTTTGATGTGCAAATCCGACAAAAAAAATAAGAAGGTGTCTCTGGTAAATGAGATCTTGGATCCCAAAAACAAACCTATATAGACAAAGGTGAAATGAATGAAATGGTTCAGTTTGGTTCTGGTTTGGTTCTGGTTGTCTTGGTGGGATCCTGAAAACGATTTGGGTTACACTGATAATTGGCAATTTGTTTTGGCAAACCTGGTCTGATTCGAGTGGCATATTGGGCTGGGCAATATGAAGAAAATCTAATATCACGACACATTTGTGCTATATCGCGATAAACAATATGTTTAAATTACCTTCAAAACAACAGAGTGTATAAAATTGCAATGATATACTCATTCAAACTGTTGGTTTCAAATTTTATTTTATTTTATTTATTTTTAACCAGCTCAAAGCTTTTCTGCCACATGATGCCTTGGCGGTCAGTATTAGACCTTTAACAAGATCCCAGCAACCAAATAGGAACAAAGCAAATACTTATACTAAATAAAATTCAAAATAAAAAAAGGGCTCTGTTGTGCATAATAAAAAAAGAGAAATAAAAAAAAAGAATGACCTTAAATTACAAAAACCAAAGTGTAAAAGCCGTCCAAATATTAGAGCATTATCAGGGCATCTCCAATCTATTTGTACTGATCTTCCCATGCTGGGAATTTTAAAGAACAAAAAGTTTTAAATTTGACAACATTGCCAAGTTTAGAGAACGCCTGCAAAACCTCTGAACATCAAATCACAGGTATTAGAGGATCTAAAAAACATTTAAATAACGTTATAAATAGCGTCTGTGATTTCCCTCCATATCTTCCTGTTTCTCTCATATGGGATCGCTTTTTCAAACAACAAGGCAAACGCCATCGGCTTCACAGCTGATTTAGTGAACGTTTTAATTGGTGTGTGGCGAGACGCTGACATGCAGAGTTTATAACATTCTTCATTTTGCAGCGGATGACTTTTGGTGGTGGAATAAATTTGTACTGCTACCTTTTGCAGCAATGGTTTTTGGTCTTACAAGTTAGCGCCTTTTGTCCGATGTCCTCAGCGTGAAATCCAAACCACTGCTGTATATTCCTCTGCTGTCGCCATATTGTGTTTGCTGGTTGCTGTAGTGTGAATCCGTGCAGCGCAGAAATAATCCTGTTTGGAGAAGGGGTTTATGATGCATTCAAAGTGTGGGAAAAATAAAACTCTCAGTGAAATAGATGCAGACGGCTTAATGTCGTCATGCGAATTTGTACTGGATGCCTGTGATAGAGTCAGTTTAACTGTCCTGCATGGGAAAACTTGAGATACATGAAGTATGTTTGCTATATCACCCCTGGTTACCAGTTGTGAGGCTGCTTGGCTTTACTCCCAAATTCTCTGAATCGCCTTTGGAGACGGCTTATGGTAGAGAAGTGAAGGTCCAACACACAAGCAACAGCTCTGCCTTACATTCCTGCTGTCAGCATGCCAACTGCATGCTCCCTCAAATCTCGCGACATCTGTGACATTGTGCTGTGTGATAGAACTGCACCTTTCAGAGTGGCCTTTTATTGTGGGCAGTCTAAGGCACACCTGTGAGGTGGGATGGATTGTCTAAACAAAGGAGTAATGCTCACTTTCACAGATTTAGACTGGTTATTAAATAATATTTGAGGGGTTATATCATATATGTGGAAAAAATGTTAGATCCTTGAGTTCTCATTAAAATTTGAGCAAAACCAAAAGTGTTGCATTTATATTTTTGTTGAGAGTACCCGTACCTTTTCTCACATAGGAAATACTGGATTAGTGCTTCTATGTTCCTCTTAGCCTCTTCTGTCTGCTTAAACCCTCAATCGGCCTTAGCAAAATGCCGCTCACACTGAGCCTGGTTCTGCTTCTTGCTGAGGCTTCTTCCTATTAGTGTTGAGTTTTTCCTCTCCATTGTTGTTTCAGAACTGTGGACCCAGAATTTTAGGCAGACAAATTGATGTAATTTACAGAAGCATTTATTAACAACATGTTAAATTTGCAACTCAGCAGCTTGGAAGAAAAAGTCTGGAACCTCTGTAGAGGGGAAAACTCAGGTTAGTGACCACGTAGATCTGATGGAGGACAATTATGAGCTTGAGAGTCACTAACCTGGTTTTAAAGTTCAGTCTGAGCCAAGAAGAAGGAGTGAAATCCAGCCGGATGGTTTCACACAGTGGAAGCCGCCCAGATAGCTCCAGGAGCCGAAGCCCAGAAGGCTGCTGGACTGGCTGATGAACAAAAACAAGCAGACGAGGGAAAGCAGGAGTTTCCAGAAGGCGAAGCCAAAGCTGGTATAAATGAGGTAAACGGGAGTCCAGGCCGTTTACCTCATCGATACACATCCAGAGATTTGAAGAGATACCGAAGGGAAATCCAAGTCGGGGTCAGGAGACAGATCCAGGGTCGAAAGCAAGCAGAATCCAGCAGGAGGCCGAAGATAGGTCAGGCAAACAGATCCTAACAGGGACAGGAAGGCTCCGAGCCCTAAGGGAAGAACTATTCAGGATCAGACAATTAGAACAGCACACTGGGTACGCTAGAGAACTCTCACCAAAGGCTTGAATAATCAGGCGCTGATGACTGGGAGGAAGCAGCTTAAATAGAGGCAGGGGCAGGTGGATGAGATGAACAGTAAGGAGAAACTGGGTGGAGGTGAATAGAATGAACCATTAACCCAGTCATCAGAGCCAAGATCATAACCCATGCATGCTTGGTTGAGGAATTTCTGTAGTCAAAAAGAAAACCTGACATATACATATACATGCACATACATATATTACACAAGATCCAGGAGGAGCAAGTCCTGCAACTCAATGACACGATATATTCTGTAGGCTGTTGTCAGAAAACTTTTTACTAGTCTGACTGAATGATCTGGTTTCATTTTCTCTCTAAAGTGAACTGAGATGACATGTGTTGTAAATTATTGGAATTATATGAAATTAATGTATTTTCTCTTGCCTTTTCTTTCTATAAATTTTCCTTTTAATGATCCTTCTGCCCTCTTCCCTTCTGGGATTTTCCTCCATAAATCTACCCAGACTGTCTTTAATCCTCACCTCGTTTTCCTTTCTGCTTCGGCTGACGTGCTTCTCTCCTCTCCAGGCCGGGCCACTCTGCATGGCAAGTCGTCCCTGCAGATAGTTGACGTGCGTTCAGACGACCAAGGCTGGTACGAGTGTAAGGTGCTGCTGCTGGAGCATCAGTTTGACACCTTCCACAACGGCAGCTGGGTGCATCTAACCGTCAATGGTAAGAACATTTTTTAAACTCCACAGTCTGAAGATGAAGGAAACTTTGATATTTAAGGACTATTTTTGAGTTGCTTCTTTTCATTGTCTCTGTACTAATATTTGAAGGAGGGATGTTTGTTAAGAAATAATTTGTATTATTTATCAATGTACAATGAATTGATAAGCGACATTAAAAAAAAAACTTAAGTTGGAGTTTATTTTGTATCAGAAAGTCTTTCCATAACAGGAACAGTTTTGTTTTTTTTCCAGTATGCTAAATTTGAAAAAGGAGCACATCCTTATATTTAAAACATTTACAAATTACAGCTACATTAAATGAACTATCCATTATCCTGGACAAATCACAGCCATACAGAGGAGAACAGTTTAGTTTGAACATTCAGATGTTTTTCCTCTGAGTGATCCATAGTTCTCCTCACCTTCAAGATGCAAAAGACTGAACAGCTTCAAGCTTGTGCACAATCATCAGGAGAGTTTCAGACCTTGAGTGATCAGTCAAGTTCTCTCCTGAGAACTGGAATCAGACACAGCTTGAGGTTCTTCAGGTTTGGCTCGTCAGGGCAGGCAGGCAGGTCTAGAGAGCAGAGAAGACAAAAACGAATTAGGATCAAGTTACTCTTCAGAGTATCAGAGGTTCAGACTAGCAGGCTTGGCTCAGGTTCTGCTAACCATAACTGGCAACACTCTGGCACTGAAGAGGAGTCTAGCCGCTGCTTAAATAGTTGGTCTCCTGATGGGATGATGAGCCTCAGGTGTGCAGATGGCTTCGGCTCAGGAGACCCAGGGCGCCCTCTGCTGGAAAAAGGTGGCAGAACTCTGGATCCCAACCG
The DNA here is from genome assembly GCA_030533445.1 of Cyprinodon diabolis. Classification (NCBI taxonomy): domain Eukaryota; kingdom Metazoa; phylum Chordata; class Actinopteri; order Cyprinodontiformes; family Cyprinodontidae; genus Cyprinodon; species Cyprinodon diabolis. Next base: position 43,723,757 of record CM060072.1, on the reverse strand, counting down.
TATCGGTATTGCAGGCTAACAAAGAAGCCAAAACGACTCCACATTACTAAAGGGGCAGACTTGTTCTTCAAAATCAAGACAAGTTCTTCGAAATCAACGCTAATTCCGACATTTTGAATTGAAAAAGCTTCCTGGATGGAAGAGAAACGTGTTCAAACTTGGAAACAAAGTCCATTGGATTGATTTTTTTACCTTTTTGGAGTGACTTTGACCTGGATGACTGAGAATCTTCACCAGCACAACAGTTTTAAAGGTTTTCTGGTAGAAGTTTAATGTTTGGTAAAACTTGTAGAAATAAGACCAAATAAAATCCAGTTCATCCATCTGGGCTTGGTTTAAAGGATAGAACGCAATGGAGATGATTTACCACCCCAAAAACTGAATCATTAACTGAATCACAATTATATCAATGAAATGAAGATGAGCCAGACTGCTGACAGTTCTCTCGGGTACCTCAGAGGAAACCCCCTGGTCTAATTTAGTTGGACTTTCTCAGAAATTTGATGGAAATGTCATGAATCTGACAGGAAGAGAAAGACAGCAACAAACTAAAACATTAGCTTTGGGCAATGCAAAGAAAAATCTCTGAATCATCAGATACGGCAGCCAGGTTCGCCCCATTTGGAAACACATGGAGCAGAAAAAGGAAGCGGGGCAGACTGGGCCATACATAATCAATAAAACATTTCAGTAAACAGCCTACTTTACCCATGATAGAGGCTATAGAGATGAGAAACAAATGAAAAAAAGTAATCCTCTTTGAGCTTGTTTAGGCAGAAAATACACGTTTACAGCTTGTTTGTGATGGGGGAGTTTCTGGGACGTTCTTGCCTGTAAATATTTGATCTGAGGTGGACGGTGGTTCCTAAAACAAGCCTCTATGCAGCCAGTAAGATTGCAAAAAAGCTGCATTAAAGCCTGCAGAATCTTAGCAACCAGGCGTGTTATGGCCATCCAGCTTGTTCCAGCAGAGCAGCTGCATCACACCAAATCAAGCCAGGTTTTATTTTCATTTTCCTAAACAGCTATGACTTGTTTGTGTTTGATTTGTAACAAATAAATCCCAATAAACTGTAAAGTTTGTGTTTTCTGTGTGAAAACAAGTGGATGGAGTATGAATATTAAATACTGTAACACTTCAGAGTAATGCTTCCTGTCTCCCAGCAGACGGATGTTGAACAGTCCCATGGAAGAAGTGGGCAGAGTTGGAAATCCAATAGTTTTAGTCTGGAAACCTGTTTCCAAAACGCTGCTTCCTGCCCTCATCTGCTGACTCATGCTGGACTTCAGCTCCAGATTTTCTTCCCTTGATTTTCTTTCCAAAAACTCCATCATACTTCAGGCACCATGCTAGGACTCTGGTTGCCATGGTGACAGCTGTCATCCTGTATACTGTGATGGAGTTTCTCCCTGAGATCAGCCTATTTTGGAGATGTTTCTCCACATGCTGCTGGAAACGCCTCAGAAACATGCAGTCTGTTCTCAGTCTGGTTGTGAAACGTGACGCGGTCAGGGATGCATTTTATGCTGACAGGTCTGCTTTCCATGTTTTTAGAGAAATGTTTTATGTAGTTAAGCTGTTAAAGCCAAAGATGTTCATTTCAATTCAGTTTTTTTTCTATAGCGCTGATTCACATCAGTTGAGGCCGACTGGGGTTCAAGGAGACAGAAGCAGACATAGAAAAAGAAGCAGAGAATTAAGAGAGTACAACCAGCTCCACAGGCGGCCCCGTCCAGGAAACACACAGCCAGGCAGACGAGCTCCGAGCCAGCTCCCATGTCAGAGGATGAAGAGAGCACATCCAGTTAGTCACAGTCAGAGAAACAGGACTACACTGAAAAACAGGCCAAGCTCCAACATCTATAAACAAAGGTGTTGATGGCAGCAGCACAGCTGATATTTCTCTCCAGGATGGAGTCACAGCCAAACATGAAAAGACCAGATGAAGCTACTATGAGAAAAAGCAGAGAGAGCAGAACGTTAGAGATTGAACTAATAGATTCTGCAGAGTGGGAGAATAGAGATAGAATGAAGCAGAATGCTGAAAAAGGGTCCCTATGTCCTCCAGCAGTCTAAGCCTATGTTATGTTATTTAAACAAACTAAATTAATCCTGACATTTATTTTGAAAGGAAAACAGTTTTTTGTTTTAACAAGGATCTATTATCAGATCCAGCCCAGAGGGAAACCATGACATCCTTCTATCTTCTCCTGGGATCCTGAGATGCTGTAGGTGGTGAAGGTCAGAAACTGCAGGGTCTGCTGCAGCTTTCTTGTCTAAAGCAGACTCAGGCTTGTCTATATTCTTCTTCACACATTAATATCCAAATCGTCCAGAACAGAACATCATACATCAGGCTGTTCGTCTTTTTTTGTCACTGATGATGAAAGGACAGCTCTCCCTCTCCACAAGGCATTCCTGTATGCTTTGCCTGCCGGTGTCTTGCAGCAGAGCTGGTTGCTTGGTTGGTCTCTGGTGTTTTCCCTCCTGGCTTCTCTCTGAATAAGGCCGGGCATCCACTGTACGATATTTCTAATCGTTGTACTCAGCTACAGCTCAAACTATACGACAAAACTGCAGGGTTTGCATGTTCTTTGCACTGATGCGATCTAATTACTCCCACTGTATCTCTTAAATCTGGAAGAAGAATATGATTTCATTTAATGTTGACTGTTTTTCTGCCATTTTAGTGAAATAAGCTCAAGCAGACCCTGAAAGTGTTTGGGTAAATTGAGCAATGATGAGCAAAAGGTGTTAGTTATTTTAATCAAAGATTATTTTTTTCCACAGTTTTTTGGTTTTAATCGAGTTGGTAGTTATGTTTTCAACCAATCTAATTTGGAAGTGTTTTTACCCAATCTATATTTCTATTAGGGCAAACCGAGCCAAATTAGTGACGTTAGCCAAAATATTTGTTACGTTTTATTGTAACTTTCAAAAGACTGGGATTTGAACCATCAACCTAAGGAGTGGAAGTCAATGTCTTACAGCCTATGCTTTTGCAAAAGTAACTGCTCCTGAGAAAGCTATTCTACCACTGTAACCAGTGGCTGGCTCATATTTTGATCATTACATTGTTTCTTCTAACCAAAATAGTTTTAACCAACTAGATTGGCTGGAAAACAACCAATCTATTCTTAGAATCTATCCAACTGACAGCAACTCTTCTACAAACTCCCACATCTTGACTGAATACTGAGGCTGTTTAAATGCCTATTGAAGCTGAACTACTTCCTGAAGCGGTCATGTGGTATAACGGTGTAGCGAGGCTTTGGACCTCATCTATTTTGACTCCTCCCCAAAATGAACCAGGCCTCGATCTGCGCCTCGCGGAAACGCCCCCTCCACTACTCGACACATGCCTCGGCCCGTCATTATCCTCTGCATACTACACGACTCGGGACGCACCATGAGGCTGAAATCCCCAAAATTCTTGCACGACTGCAGAATCTGCCCGAAAAGGGCAACAACTTGTACAGTGTATGCCCGGCCTAATGGGACCACAATAAAAGGACTTTAGGTTCTCTTCTGTGATGGCAGCATTATTTTAAAAATCTCCTTTCAGATTAGGAGACATGCTAGCTTAGAAATGCATCTCTTGTTTTCTTATAAGAGAGTTGGAAGAAAAAAAACGCAATCTGGATCCATAAATGAAACAAATATTGTTCTGACTTGTTACTAAACTTGAAATGAAAACCAAAATAGGACAAAATAAGACCTAAAAGCCTCATGTTTCAATTAAAGGGTTGATCAGACAAATAATCCCTTTAAATAAGTTTGATCGTTTCCACCTCAGTTAATTACAGGCCTGAAAATCAGGTGAGCTTCATGATGTGTCTCTGTTAGTGTTGATGCATTTGAGTGAAATTAGATTTTAAATGAGATTATCCAGCATCTGATGTTTGCATTCCTGGTTTAATTGGTTCATCTGTAGATTTCCTTAAATAGATCCAAAGTGAATAAAATCGCTTTCCTTTGTATCATATTTAAATTTTAGCTGTAAATGCATTTTTCCTTAAACCGCCTGTGGAGCTGGTTGACAGCTGCCTTTTGTATCTATGCTTCTTTTTCTATGTCTGCTTCTGTCTCCTTGAACCCCAGTGGGCCTCAGCAGATGGCCGCTCACACTGAGCTATGGTTCTGCTGGAGGTTTCTTCCTGTTAAAAGGGAGTTTTTCCTCTCCACTGTCGCTACAAGCATGCTTAGTGTGAGGGATTGCTGAAGAGTCAATGAGTCGATGCAATCAGCTGGTTTTCCTTAGATAGAAAACTTTGAATCAATCTGACTGGATGATTTGGTGAACTTTAAAGTTCCTTGAGATGAAACGATGTGAATTGGCGCTATAGAAATAGACTGAATTGAATCTTGTCAGCTTCTGTCAGCATCCTGTGTCATTTAGTGTTTACAGATGCAAACTAGCAGCAGATATCATCCTAACCTTCCTTAAAGCTCTGATAACAGAGAAGCAGTGTGCATCACCTGGGAAACAGTAGCACAGGTGTGTTTGAGCCTTCCTCCTTTCACCGAAGCACAGAAAATGGAAAACTCTTTCATTAGTTTCTGTAATGGATTCCTAAATGCTAAGGCTTCTGCAGCACATCTATTAATAGTCACTGATCTGCAATCCACGTTCCCCATCGCTGTCAAACATCAGAGCCTGTTGGTGATTACACCCAGCCCCTAATCTGTCAGCTCCTCTGTCCCTGCAGAGCGGGCGCTGCATATAGATTTCTGTTCAGATGAAACCGGGTTGGAGCTCCTGCTTTTTTTGGAGCTCCTGCTTTTCCGCCTCAAACTGACACCTGTTCTTCTTCCTGAGAACTTCTGTCAGCATCGTCACATCTCCTCCATACAAACACTTACTGCTGGTGGGAAATGACTCACTGTTGCTTTACGATGCTGAGCCTGGAGCTTTTCTGATGTCCTCATCATCACTACGCAGCCCACCCTGCTGGGATCTGAGGAAAGTCACTCTTAAATGTTTCAGTCCTCTGCCAGTTAATCACATTTAAATGTTCCTCCACATTCAGCTTTAGAAGCAATGCAGCAGCGCTTTAACCAATGGTTCGTCTTTTTTTTATCACTTAAACTTTAGTTGTTTTTACATTCTTAAGGAGTGAGTGGAGGAGAACATGGATCGTTTTGAAAGGCTGGAGCTGAGGGTGTCATGACTCTGCACTTTTTTTTTCTGTTTCAAATTTCTTTTTTGAGTTTTCAGTTCTACTATGATTCTTGTCTTTCTGTGTTTTCTAGATGATTGGTTTCATTTCCATTTTGTGTTACTCTAGTTATATTCTATTGTAATTTAGTTCTTAGGTATTGTTTGTCCTCTGCTGCCCCCTTGTGTCAGTCTCTCTTTTTTCCCAGCTCCCTTCTAGACTTCTCTATGTACACCTGCTCCCGCTCTGCTGATCAGCCTGGTCTTTGTTCAGTCTCCCGTTTATTCACCTCATGTTCAGTCACTGTTTGCTGGTTCCTTGTTGTTGTTGGTTGTTTCCTCGTCTCTGGTTCACCACGTGGGTTTCCCTGATGTTTTTTATTTTTTTGGTTCTAGTGTTTTGGATTTTTGGATGTCTGCCTCAGTTTTTCATTAAACCAACAAGAACTCATGTCTGCATTTCGGTCCTCAAGCAACATCACCCCTCGAGTTGATAGAGGGCAGGGTTTCCTCTACAGCTGTGTCTGTATAGGAAACACACTTCTGTCTGTGTGTTTTCGGTTTCGGGTCAGAAGACACTACTGAACTTAACTTTAAATTTTAAAATTTATTTTAAAGAATATCTTTTTAGGAGAACACTATTCTTTTTACTTTTACTTGTGTAACACTTTCATGAAGCATCAATACTGTTACTTACATTATTTGTAGTAACTTTACCTGCAGCCAGAGGCGTCACATGGTTTAGTATAAATACTTAGTAGCTGTACTCAGGTAGTTCTTTTCTGTACTTTACTTAAGTATTCATTGTTCTTAGGAATCTCACTATATTTCAACACAGGTATCTGTATTTTCTCATTATCTTTGTACATATTGATGACATGAAGCAAGTGCTGCAGCAAAACAGGGAAAATCAAGACCATGAAGAGAATCTGTCCAGATGGAGTTAGCAGTTAGCATAGCGACATGGATGGAGACAGTACCCGTGGAAACTTGCAGATGATGGATCTAATTCTGAAATAAAAGAAATCCCATATTAATTTGATTTTAAATGTACATGTTTATTATGTCTCAAATTCAGTTTAAATTTTAATGCTGTAACGAATAGCACTGTTCTAAAAATGTTCAAGTGCTAATGATGGTATCATGGTTGATTTCTTTCTTTCTTCCATTTATTCAATTGAACAAAGGTTGCTTCAAACCAAAACATGTTTTGAATGAAAAAAAACAATCTTGAACACCAATTTCCTTTGAAATGTTGTTTGTCTTTGATAGATGAATCAAGCATGTTTGATAGAGGTTTGTTGTTTTTGTGTTGGTTGTGTTCATTTGTCTTTATATTTCAATCAGAAAAGAAGTTGCTTCAAACTAAAAAAAAAACAAAATTAATCAATAAAAAAAGTTTTTCAATCATAATAAAACTGTTTTTTAATGCAAAAAACTCCAAAACTTTTTCAATGAAAATTTGCATTTGAATTTTTTTTTCTTATGGAAAATGTTTTCGATTGAAAATATTCTTTTTTGTGTCTGGGCCGTACAATAGATGGTGACTCGTCTGTTTTCTCAAAATGACTCTTGCTGCACAAGCAAAGCTTCCACTGATTTCACCCTACATGTAGAGAAGTGGTGGGCTAGTGGTAAGGGCATAAAGCTTGGATTCAATGAGAAAAACAAGTGACGTTTAAACAGTTTATTGGAATGTGAAACTACTGCAGGCTGGGAGGGATTCACCAGAGTCAGCAACTGGAACTTCTTCTCGTGTTTGAGAAAAAAACATTTACAACAAACCTCAGAAGATTCCTGAATCCAGGCTGATTTGGAGAAATCCTTCTTTGTCAGTTACTTGTTTGTCCAGAGGAATGCAGAGGATCAGATCCATGAGCGCAGAGACGTGCAGAATGATCAAGAGGAAAAATCAGAGTATGTAAACTGTGAGCTGGTCCGGAGTCAGAGCCAGGAGATCCGGAGACAATCCAGAGGAGAATCCAAGAGTCATTTCAGGGCATAGAGAACAGAGATCGATCCATACATTGTCTCCAAGCTACCAACAGCTCAAGCTGTTTAATTGTTTTTTGTCAGCAGCAAAGCCCTGCTGGTTAAATTAAAAAGTAAGAGCAAGAAAGATGAGGCTATCGGAGATCGAAACAGTTAACATCAAACTTGTTCCTACCTTAGACGCCCTAGCTGCCAATACCGGTTGTTAATAAATAAACGCCTTTTAAAGTAATCTAAATGTCTGTCTATCCTTGAATACTGGATCCTCTGTTCTGAGCCTTGACACCTCCACCTCAAAAGTTCTATCTGTAGCTCAAATACCAGTGTCCGTGTGCTCACTGTTCATGCTTCAGTAATGCTAAAGCTAGGCTAGGCTGGGCCAACTGTCATTTTGACTATATTGGAACGTCTGCCCTAATCCCTATATAGGGCTCTATATAGTGGTTACGTTATTTTAAATGAGAGTCTGAACGTCTAGTGGATGAAAAATTAGTGGACTCAAAATTTCCTACACTGCATCGTGATCATGCATGGTCATTAAAGGAGCAGATATATGCTGGAATGCTTTGCGAGCGCTCTCTTTGCAAAGCATAATGGGATTTGTTGTCACAGCAGCCTGCTGTCGGGTAGTGACAGTTACGGTGAGAGCGGCAACAATTAACACAGATGGCGCAGGCACCCTGCATGGAGGTGGAGTTACATGAACAACGGGGAGAAAAAAGTAGTGATCATCTGTCTGAACGGTAAGTTACCTGAGTTCACTATAAGGTCCACTATAGCCTTTGCCTATAAGTGTCATGATCTTATTCAATGATCTGACCCACATGCAAAAAACCACTCAGAAGAACCAGGGGAAGGTTTAACAGGTTTATAGAAAACTAGTAGAGATGGGTCCAGTGCTGCTCTGAACGCTGGCGAACCGGGAGTGAAAATTGAAAGGGGAAGTTTCTGTGTTTAGTTGAGGCTCAGTGGGAAATTTGAGCTTCCATTTGCAAAAGGCAGAAAAAGTAACAGGACTCACGTTTCCAGAAAAGGCGTCTTTCTCTGAATCCAGTCAGTGTGGGTTGTTCCAGAAATTGGTTTGCTCTTTGGATGGCGGACAGGGTTTACCCAGGTTAAGGTGTTTCCTTGAGGAGCGGAGGAGCTGACTGCCACTTAGATTTCTTTTAGTACTTTAACAGTTCTTGTGGAGATGAATCCCCTGCTCAGTGTGAAGCTCAAACAATCCTTTGGGGAAAACTAGATCCAAACCTTCAGTTTGAATCCCCAGCTCAGTTTGAATCTCAAGACGATCCTTCCAGGGGGAGAAGGACCAAAACATCCAGTTTGAAGGAGAGGCAAAGACAAAAACAACAAGACTAAGACTCAGGTAGACAAAAACTCAGTTTGACTCAGCAAAACTCAGCTTGGCTAGAGTACCCAAAACTGGCAAACACTCTGGTGTCGAGGTAGTGGCAGTCAGCAGCTTAAGAGTCCTCAGGTTATGAGGCAACCATCCGCAGGTGTGTGAAAGGGCCAACGAGAACCAGGCGCCACCTGGTGGGTCTCTATGTGATGTGTCTATTGTGTCCCTAGACGCCGCTTGGTCGTCTTTCAATGTCTTTTTAGTGAATTTTTGCTCGGTGGAATGAAGTTAAATGTTAAAAGGTCCTGTTTTCAGTTGACAGTCCATGTGGCAGTTATAGATTACTGTGGCCTAATGAAAATGAGGCAAGATTCTGGCCCTTTTAAAATACCACCATGATGTCTGAACAGCTATAAAATCTATTAAAGTTTGAGTGTCATGAACTTTTATTTGCTGAAAGATACCTTATTAAAGTTTCCAGAGTTTACCATTAAACAGTGAATAATATATTAACAGTCCAGTTTGCTGCAAAAGAACAAATGCGTTTTTCTGAAAATAAGTAAAGCTGCTTATTATTGCATGTGAAAGAGTTGTGGATGGAATAACAGCGTCATGCTTTTGAACTCATGCATCTGTTAAAAGTCCGCTGCAGAGTGATGTGACAGAATGTGAGGCCTGGAATTAGCACTATGCCCTGTCTCATGTCAGAACATGGAATGTCATATTTGCATATGAGAAGCTATGGCAAAACATGGGATTATGCTTGTAAGAAGATTAGCATCTGTCCTAAATTGATTAGACTGAGATTGAAATGTTGGTGTGAATACATGTAGTTTAAAGGCAGATGACTTTTTCATGTAGATGCAAATGGAGCAGAGTTGAAATTGGGTAAAACAGAGTTAATAGATATATGTAAATCTATTTTCCTAGAAAAGGGCTAACTTTTTATGTGTAATCCTCTCTCCATATAATCTCAGGCACCCTGAGCCGACTAAAGGATTTAAAAAACAGGATTTTATAAAACTGCCGTTGCACCATAACAGACCCAGTATTATAGAAAATAGCAGAAACTTGTGACCACATGAATAAGGAGTATTCACTGTTATACATTCATTAACCTAAACAGACATTTAATTCAATGCTTTTGATATTTTATATAAAAAATAAAAGTATTTTTCTTTTACCATGTTCATCCAAACACAACTCTTCAGCTATAATGGGAGTTTTTAGAATTGAACCATGGTTAAATTTATTGTGGTTTTGTTCAGGAAAGCAACACAAATCAAACCTGTCATGTCCCTAAAGAAGAGAAATGTCCAGCCTCACTTCTTTATTTATTCTAGAATTGCCCAGCTCATGTTGGGGTAGCTCTGCTTGTCTGATTTGAAGTCGCAGGGAAGTCATATTTAAATTTCAAATCAATATGGCTTAAAACTGTATATAAATGTATTCTTTATCAGACCATATTCTCCCAAAAGTTAGAAAATTTCTATTTAAAAAAAAAATCCTGTCTTAATCTGTGTTTTTTCTCCTTATCTTCTGCAGGCCAGTTAGTTCTACGTCAGCCTGAACAACTAAATTCGGCCAATCATTTATCAACGGTCATCTGTCAATAATATTTTTTCGGTCGTAGCATCTTGATTCATATGTCGCAGCTAATATACGCAATGGTTGAAATCAGAAATCAGAATAATTTCCTTTCCCATTGAGTTGCGTCCCAGTGTTCCCATTGATGGACGTCTGTGTCTTTAGCAGGCGTAGAGCTAACAGAACTGGCAGCGTTGTGAGGCAAGGGCTCAAACATGTACGGCTGGAAGCCTTCTACACCAAACCAAGCTTCTGCCGCCCTGGCGTCCTCTTCCACAACATCTTCGTCCCGCTTTCCTCCTCTAAATAAAAAATGGATGATGGAGGAGACTCATCCACGACCTCCGACACTAAACTCTCCTCTTGCATGTTTCCTCTGTCCATGGCGTTCCTTGACAGTCTCGTTTCTAAGTCAAATAGATCAAACAGTTTTTAGGTGATAATCTAAAGTGGTTGCTTACATCAAAACGGAGAACAATAGTACGGTGACCAGACGTCCCCGATTTCCGGGGACAGGTGGTCCAAAATGGAGACTGTCCCTATGACAAAATATTAAATATAGATGAGTATGCCATGACTGTGTCAGCCCACATCAACAAATGCATTGAGGACGTCAGAATCAAAAGAACATCATTATTCAGGCAAACCAATGACTGGATGAACGGGAGGTTCAGAAATCGCTAAAAGCACTGAACTCAGCTTTCAAGTCGGGTGATAAAGAAGCACTGAGAACAGCGCGTGGCAACTTAAACCGTGCCATCAGATCAGCGAAGCAGAACCACAGCCAGATAATCCAGGATCTTTTCCATGACACCAGAAACACAAGGAGGATGTGACAAGCTTACGGGTGATCACCGGCTACAACACACCCTCTCCCCGATAGATGCAGCAAACGCTGACTTCCTTTCTTCCATGGAAGGTTTGAGGCACTAAGAAACTCCAGAAATGTGCGTCTTCCACACCAGGGGGAGGAGGCACTAAACCTGGACGTAGCTGAAGTGAGGAAAACTCTGAGGAGAGCCAACCCAAGAAAGGCCCTGGCCGGTTGTGAAAGGAGTGTTCAGATCAGCTGGCTGGTGTCCTCACAGACATCTTTAACACCTGGCTGGAGCAATCCATAGTGCCAGCATGCTTCCAGTCTGCCTCCATTATTCCAGTCCCAAAGAAGCCTCAGGTCACCTCACTCAATGATTAGCGGCCTGTCGCTCTGACCCCCATCATGATGAAGTGCTTCCAAAGGCTGGTTAAAGAACACATCGTCTCCAGTCTGCCGCCAACATTCCACCCGTTCCAGTTTGCCTACCGACGGAACCGCTCCACTGAGGACGCCATCTCTGCTGCTCTCCACCTGAGCCTGGCACACCTGGAGGAGAAGAACACCCAGGTGCGGATGCTGTTCCTGGACTTCAGTTCAGCTTTCAACACCATCATCCCACAGCATCTGATGGGCAAACTGGAACAGCTGGGCTTCAATACACCCCTCTGCTATTGGCTGCTAGACTTCCTCACCAACAGACCTCAGTCAGTCCGGGTCAGACAGAACATTTGATCACCAAGTTTACATTTTATCACTGCTGCACTTTAGAAATGGAAATGTCTTGATGTCTTGTTTTGTTTATACTCTGTGTGTACAAAATGACAATAAAGTTTGTCTAAGTCTAAGAAACCGTGGACGTCTGATCCCAGCTTCTACAGCTATTGTACTGAATGTCCCTCCCTTTTGCGAACACTTTCCATAGGAGCCTTTTCAGATTGATACTGTGTTGAATTCAAATTGAACTAAAGGATTCATCTGGCTTCTGCCTGGTTAAATGAATTGTAAGCAATCTAAAGATGTTATTTTATCCACTCTAATCTCATACTTTCCCTTCTTTCCCCAGCCCCCCCAACATTCAAAGACACACCACCTCAGTATGTGGAGGCCAAGGAAGGGGGGAGCATCACGTTGACCTGCACGGCGTTCGGCAACCCTAAACCCTCCATCAGCTGGCTGCGAGAAGGCAGCCTCCTGATCAGCAGTGCCAAGTACAAGGTAGAGCTTTATTTCTGTCAGGTTTCATCTATCAATCAGGACTAGTTCCTCTTTAAAGGACAGACCGAAACACCCGTATTCCAGGACGCTGACTGATGTTTGGTCGACTACAGGCCTTTTCACAAATTTCTCACTGAAAATTGTTTCCATCAACCAAATCTACTCTACTGTATGTTTCGGCTTCAGTTTACTGAAGAATTACTCCAGTGTTGGAGTGGTGGGGGAAGTTCATTTAGCTTTTCGGTCCAAAAAGTTTTTATACTTTTGTATTCATTAGGGCTGCAACCATCGATTATTTTGCAAATTGATTAATCTGCCGATTATTTTTTGATTAATTAATTAATAATTGGATAGCCAAAGGTATCTTAAAGGCACACCGAGTAACTATTGGCAACTAGGGGCGCTAGATCTGTAACTGCCCGTATTTTGCTTCTACTGGACATCGAAAATAATGAAGATACAGTAGTAGCCATTCAAAATTTCCCCACTTTCCTTGGCTGGTCCCCTACAATTCCTTTTTAAACATCAATCTTTGTACTAAAATATTCTTTCTGTCACAATTTGTGGACTTTAAGATCTGGAGCATGGTTCCCGCGGGTCCTTAAAAAGTCTTAAAAGGCATTGCATTCTTCAAAATAAAATTAAGGCCTTAATAGTATTAAAATGTCTTAAATCAGTCTTTCGTAGGTCTTAATTTTTAAAAAATCATAAGTAGGATTATTTTTATTACGATTTATTTTTATAATCTAAATAAAACGTTAAAATTGACAATTTTTTTTTCTTTTTATAAAAAAAAAAAAACGGCTCGCCATCATTGGTTCCGTCCCGATAGCGGAACCAATAAAAGCGTTGTTGCGGCCGGGACATTTGGGAGATGCGCCATTAACTTTTTGTCTGGAAAATATGAGCAAATGTAAATGTAACCAAAATTGTCTCCAGCCAAGAGTTTTCTCCACGGCTAAAACCAGGGAACATACATGAGGCTCAGTGGATTTTGATCAAGAAGCGATTCAAGCTCAGAACGTTGGGAATTAAGGCAGTGGAGTCGCACATGCGAAGCACGAAACACAAAGCGTCAAAATGGAGTTACCGAGAAACAGCCGGTATTTCTCAGTTTAGTTCCACCCTTGTCTCTGCAACGCCTCCACTTATCACCAAATCAAACATACTAAGAAAACCATACAAAGAAAAATAGCTTCTAAAAAGACTTAGCACTGGTTATGTTGAGGCTTTAAAACTGATTTGTTTTGCTCCCTGCTAAAACAAAGTTTGTGAATTCAGTTAAATAATTGTTCAAATATATCTGTCATTTGTGTGTTTTTAGCTTTCTTCCTGTATGGTGCAGTGATTTATGTTATAATAAACCTTTGGGTTAAGTTGTTGCAAGCAGGTTTTTCCTGTTTCTTGTGAATTTGGTCTTACATTTTTATTTCAAGTGGCGTTAAAAAGTCTTAAAAAGTCTTGAATTTAACTTGCCTTATGCTGTAGGAACCCTGTAAAGAGAAACGTCATCTCCTGGTCAGACCCTGTAAATCAGTGAAAGGGTGGAGTCAGAGAAAAAAACATGCACGCTCAGGAGAAGGCTAGTGACTGGAAGGTGGAGGGGATTTTGCTGGGAGTTGCAGGGAAGCGGGCTGCCGCTCGGCTGGCATTTCACTGGGAAGGGTCATTTTGAATGGCTGCTACTGTTAATGACTGTATACTAGGAGCAAAGTGTTAACTTACCAGTCTTAATATAAAGTTAAAAAAAGAGAATCGGTTTTACATCGGGCTACTTCTTTCATTCTTTGCTAAGATCCTTTCCAAGATCAACTCTTGTTTTTCCTCGATCTCTGTCACATTTTCTCTTTTTAGCCTCCTCAGAAGGTTCAAAGTTTTTCCTTGCCTCAGCCATGATCAGTAGCCCAGAAAGTGGAAAAATAGTAGAGCAATAGCCTCGGTTCCATGACAATACAAGAGCTCTTCTTCCAGGTCACATAACCTCATCAATGATGGTGCGTCGTCTCCCAACTTACATAGTCGGTATTTCAAAAGGGGAGCCCCGCTCGTAGCATTGATAGTGTCAAGCGCTGAACATTGGCCTGAGGAGTCATTTATAATAACTTATTGTCTTTAAATAAGAAGTTTTATGAAATTAAAACAGATGTGGCTAAAACTTTTCTACTTATTTTACTAACTTTATAGTCTCTATATTCTATTTATCGATTAATGAATTAGTTGATTATTTCAATAATTTTAACTAATTGTTTCAGCCCTACTGTGCATGCTGTCTATGTGTTTGAATCTGTATAGCAAAGATCTGATTGTGCATATCTATGCTATGTGTACATTTAGGTGTCTGATGGGAATTTGACGGTGCTATCCATCACCCGGGAAGATCGAGGGCCCTACACATGCCGAGCCTTTAGCCTCCAGGGGGAGGCCGTCCACACAACCAGGCTGCTAGTACAAGGTGTGTTCAAGGTTTTTAGTGACTCAGCCTTTCAAGATCCTCCTGAATGGATTCATGGATGGAAAATAAGATTCATGAATATAACGGAGGACATTTAGCAGGTTTTTGCTCCAAAAAAGGATGTTAGTAAAATAGGGAGGGGAAATGATCTAATGTGGCGCCCCCTATAGGGAGCTGTTAGCAGGATGCCTGCTCCGACTTTCTCGCTCACACAGTGAACCAAGAGCTTAAGCAACCACATAAAACTTTTTCTTATTTATTTATTTATTTTTGACATTGCAAGCTTGACCAGAATTTCCATGTGTGCATTCTTTGGAGCTTATACTGGCCATTATATGCTTTACAAAAAGAATACTTTAAAGTAGAATACCTTTCAATATAAAACAGGTAAACTTAAAAAGGCAGCTGAACTACAACAATTAAAGTATAAAAAACTCTATTTAGGCAAATGTTTCACATTCACATTTCAGACAAAGACTTTTCTTAGTGGCTTAATGGAATTCAACCAATCTTTCTACATCCTCATATATTTCTCAAAAACAATCAAAAGACTAATGGATTTGCAAAATAATCGTTAGTTGCAGCCCTACAAAAAAAAAAAAAAATATATATATATATATTTTTAAAAAAAACTATTTTCTCACCCCTCGTGGGGTGGTATGTGTCCTCCTTCAGCTCAGGGTCCTCTACCAGAGGCCTGGGAGTTTGAGGGTTCTGCGCAGTATCTTAGCTGTTCCTAGGACTGCGCTCTTCTGGACAGAGACCTCTGATGATGTACCTGGAATCTGCAGTAGCCACTTTCCCAGTTTGGGAGTCACACACACACACACACATATATATATATATATGTTAAAAAAGGGTTACCTTCCACATGTTTTGGTTAATAGCATCCAATCATTTTCTGGTGGTTTTTGTGATCCTGCTTCCATTTCTGTTTTATGCAACATGTATCCTGTTTTTATTTTCTATTCCTACATTCAACTTTAAAATCCAGCTGTTATTTCGTTTTGATCGAGATGCCAAAAATATTTTTATTTTTTTACTATATCACATCCAGAATCTGATCAAATAGGATATTAACTGCTTCTCCAGTTGTAAACCTTCCCCATGTCAAACTGCTGAGATGTAGAAGGTTGAGTTCTGTCAGACATCATTCTTTTGGTACTTTGGAGTAAATAAACCATAGTTTAACAGATGGGCAACCGCAGGAAGAGAGTCGGTGTACAGGTGGTGTCATTTTGAACCTAAGCTCCTCTGAACTGAAGGTATCTCTGACTGCTTCTCTTCCACTCTCTGACATTAAGTTATTGTCCTTCATTTCATTTCAAGGTTCAGCAATTCTATGTTCAGGTTATGTTTTCTTAGTATATGTAGTTTTATGTAGGTTCTGTTGATCGAAGGTTAAGGTCCAGCTTTGAAAGGTGACCTGTGACAGTTCTGGGTCCTTGGGTCCATGTTGAGCCTCATAGATCTCCTGTTTAGTTTCTTCTCTCTGTTCATAGCTGATTGCTGTACACATCCAGCAATATCTTCAACAGAAAACAGCTGAAGTAAGAGGTGTTGCTCAAAGCCAGGGCCAGGCCTCAGTGCGTGGCTGTGCTGTATCATTTCAGGAAAATGTGGATTAATAGATGCCCTCCTGGAAAGCCAGTGAGCAGCAGATCAGCAGCGCCTTCAGTGCCAACAAACATGGCAGATTGGCAGTGATACACAGACACACAGTGGCTGCCAGCAGCAGCAACATGACCATCAGGCTCCTGGTTTGTCCTTCAGAGTCGCTGGCAGATGGAAAAACTCTGCTTGTCCAAACTGGATGCTGCTAATAAGAGTTAGCATGAGGGAAACACTTTCTGATAGCAACATTGGCACACAGTGTGAAACTAAATAACAAATTCAATGTTTGGTGACATTCTGTGGTGTCCAGACTCAGCTGCAGTCTTTTACTCTATTAGGTCTTTGAACCCATGTCTTTGAACCCAAAAAGCTTTTTCAGAGGGAAGTGCTCCTTCCTTGCGCTTTACCTGTCAAGGACTCGAAAGCTTGGTTACAATATTCAAAACAGACAGATCTGGATGAGTTAGAAAAGTCTTTATTGAAAACTCAGCGTGCGGCTGCTCGTCAACTAGAGCGCATAAACCAGATCCTCTGGTTCAGAGTTCAGTCTGATCCCCAGAGATGAATCCGAGAGGGAGATGTCATCCGCTTTTAAACCAAGTTCACGAACCAGAAGATCAGAGAGCCGATGAGGTACAGAAGGGGAATCCAAGCAGAGGTCAGTAACACAGTCCAGGTTCTATAAACCAGCAGAATCCAGGAATATAGTCCAGAACAGAGCAGATAAAAAGAGCAGACAGGGGTAAAGCAAAACCTGGGATCCACAGGGCAGAAACTGGTCAGAATCAGAACCAAGATCAGAACGCTAGAGTTACTCACACAGAAACGATTGAATAATCTGGCACTGGAAGCTGGAAAACACACAGCATATATGGAAGTTGGAAACAGGTGGATCAGATAAGCATTAATAAGCAATCAAGTCAGCCATCATGACATTACCCTGACCTGTAAATCTTTGACGTGTTATGAGAGCATACAGCTGAGTAGTAAACCATATTAAAATCTATTTTCCTGTGGCACCGCTCCGAGCACCACTGCTCTCAGTAACAGGAACATTTTCCTATACAAGGTTTGGAAATCATCATTTGCTTCATGCATGTTTTCTGCTCTAAAAACTTTCTAATTTCTTTGGAATCACAGGAAATAAAGTGATATTTAACACATGGAATGAGAGTAACTGCATTGGTAACACATGGATCTCATAAAGCTACGAGCCGGCATTCACTGAATACTTTCATATTTCTAGTGAACGGTGAACTGAACGATCAGTTTTGAAGTAATAAACATGAAGGAGAGTGACGTTTACTCTGAAAAGAATTAGCAAAACACAGCTTATGTTTGCATTGAATTGATAATGACACTTTTCATTGGATAACGTCAGGTTTTATGGCTCTTATTACAGAAAACAGCCTGACAGAGCAGCATGTGTACTAGGGGTGAAACAGTTCACAAAATCCACGGTTCGGTTCGGTTCACGGTTTCGTGGTTATGGTTTTCGGTTCGGTTCGGTATATGTTGATTGTTACCCCGAAATCCCATAAAAATTAATGAAAAAAAATGAAGAAAATCCCCAAAAATTAATTAATTGTTATTATTTTTAATGATGAAACCCTGGATCATTTCCGTATGTTTTCCTGCTTTGAATTTAATCATCTGGCGCATGCCCTCTACGATCTCCAAGGAACTCGGAGCGGAGCGGACGGGAGCCACAGTGGAGGCTGTAGGCTTTGCTTTGAGCAGCCGGTCTGGAGGCAGCGGAGCGGAGCGCTGACGGAGTATGTGGGAATTTTGGGGTTAGCCTGACATGTTGGTCATGTTGCTGTTAGCATAAACTTAACGTGTTGCACAATGCTTGCACACTGTTGCACTTTTATCCACCACTTTCTTTCCGCCGTCATCGTAGGTCACTCTAAATGCAAAGTGGTCCCATACAGCAGACCTATAAAGTGCTGCTGGCGCGTCTTCCAACTCCTGTTCTTTCCCACTCGCCATACCCACACAATTCTCCTCAACAACTGATTTTTTTCTGCTACACCCGGCTACGCTGCTTCGCTTCTTCTTCTTCTTGTTTACTACTGGTGGTTGGCTTTGGTCGCAGTACCGCCACCTTCTGCTCTGGAGTGTAAACGCTTCGCCTATGAGAAAAAGGAGCAGCGCATGAACCGAACGAAACACACGCGAACCGAACCGAAACAATCAAACCGAACGGTTCGGACGGTTTTCATAAACCGTTCCATCCCTAATATATACTGTGTTGAAGAAAAATTATTATTTTTAGTTTTTAATACAGTTAATCTTATGGCATGTGTAAAAGGTATGTTGAGCACTCTCATTTTGAACATATTTCTTAATTTCGAACAAGTTTGTGAAGATAACCTTTCCTTGAACCAAAGGACTGAATTTAAGTTTGTTCCTGAGAATTTATGGCAGGAAGAGGCCCCGCATTCCATAGCTATTTTGTGTTATCTTATCATATGCTTATCTTAGCCAGATGACCCTAAGAATTCTAGATGCCAAGATAAGCTTTCCGCTTTTTCTTGTTAAAACAAAGAAGCAAATGACCCCAGATGTTTGCCGTAAATTAGGGGAAGCTCTAAGTTTTTCTGAGTGTCAGAGATAGCTCCTGGTTGGAGGAGCAAAAGCCAGCCTTATTTGAATAAATTAAATACAAGAGGATAAAGCTTTCTACATACAAGTAACAAATCAGATTTGCTCTTGCAACTCTCCAAAGATGTCTTTGTACTTCTTTGCTTTCTTTCCTTCTCTCCATTTATGTCAGGTAATTGAATGTATGTCTCCGTTGTTCTGCAGTTTCTGGTGTAAGTTTGTGCATTGTCTTATTTCTAAGTTTGTCCATTGTCTTATTTCTAAGTTTGTGCATTGTATTATATTGGATTAAACTCTGTAATTCTGTGACGTCAACACGCATTGCTGGTTTTCCTTGTGGCCACACGCAGCTCGCCGAGAAGAACCTGGGAAAGGAAGAGAGAAGCCAACCTTTTCCAAAGTTAACTATTTTAGAATATTTTCTTCCTTAACAACTGCTAGTCATTCCAAAAAAGAAAATTAAAAACAATCCACTGGACTTTGTTTCCATGTTTGAAGACGTTTCTCTTTCATCCAGGAAGCTTTTTCAGTTCAAAATGTCAAGAATAGCATTGAGTTCAAGGTTTTATACAGTAGCCCAACAAAGCCTTCAAAGTCTTCAATATTTCTTGAAACTTGGAAACATGCTTCAGTGGATTTGTTTTGAATTTTCTTTTTTTGTAGTGACTGTGACCTGGATGACTGAGAATCTTCACCAACATCTACTGATAGTACTTGTGTGTTTCCTTGAAAACACGGGATCATGCAGTTTTTCTCTTGGCTGCTCTTCTTAACCAGCCCTCCTGGTTACTGCTTTTCTGGACGTCCTGTTGTGGTTTTTAGGGTTGAATTTCTTTAGGCTGTACAATGTTTTCAATCATTGTACTCAGCTACAGCTCAAACTGTATGATGAAACCGCAGGGTTTAAAAGTTACCAGCTCGAGATGTTTGTTCTTCCACTGCACGGCCTGATGCACTAATGTGATCTACCTGCTCACACATCCAAAGAACACACGTTGGACTCAGTGCTGAGGGATGGCGCTGGACGGACTCGTCTATGTGGAAGAAGAAGAACTCCCTTGTTTGTACATGTGCAGTGCTAGAGGTTCTGGTAAATCAGCTCGTAGCTCTGCTCCAACAGCATGATTTACCCACCAGCACCTCAGGAGGGCCGACTGAATTTCAAGCATGTTTGATGTTCTCCCAACCTTACGATTCCTGATCAAGAGGTGTTCGTGAGAGGCTGATTGCCCCTCATTACCCAGTATATACTACACAACGCAGGAAGCATGATGATGATGAAACTCGACCCGATCCAAAAGATTCTTACACGGCAGTGTATGCCCTGCTTCGACGCACATAAACATTTTTTACTTTCTGACCTTGGAGTTCTGTGGGAGTTGCTTTTCTGGGAGACTGGCATCCATTTTCAAGGTGTTCGTGTTTAAATTAAGCCTTTTAACCTTAGACTAATGGACTATAAATATGTTGGAGTTTATAACTGCCCCTAAGTCGAGCAAATGCATTGGTGGCTTCTCCAAAGTCATCATCAGTATTTCCTGAATGTTGATGCCGTGATTCATATGTTTGCTCCAGAGCAGCAATCTGCAGAGTTCTCCTTCTGTACCTGTGTTCCTAAGTAGCAGCAACCAACCGCCACATTCCTCTTTCTAATCCTTTTAAAGCATTTTTGTCGTCTCTGCTACCAATAATTTAAGTGGTGACAGTCTTGGCCATCTTACCCAGTATCTTTGTGACATGGGGGATTTATCTTGCAACAGTAAAAGGAAAGTTTTGTCCCTAAAAGGTCTTTAAAAGTTCCACCCTCTCTCTGTCGGTACATTAAATCCGGTTAAGTTTTTCGATCTGTTATCGAACCAGGCTTGGCACTGGCAGGTTCAATTCAATTCTCTCTCTGACGTTACTCTGTGGTTGTTGAAGAATACAGAGTCATTGGTCTGATTTCGTACAAATGGCCGTTTACCAACTACACCATTAAATAATAACCACAGCAAGTGGAATGATACCATAAATTTTATTTATACCATTATTTCCTAATCACTCAGTATGGCTGGTAAAAATATTCAATTAACACAAGTGTCTTTACCTTGTGCTTATTCATTACGCTAACCAGAAGCGCATTCCCAGACAAGCTGAGCAGATTTCCAGGACAGTTTTAGTCATACAGCATCCTCCCCTCTGCATCTTTAAAGGAAATGTCCAGTCAGCAAGGAATGATCAATGGAACATTTTTTATATCTAAAACTAATACTTTTGCAGTGATTTAATGCATTTAGCATTAATCAATTAAAAAAATAAAAAGAGAAAATAATAATTTTCGTTGCGATCACTAAGTCTGGGAGCGGCCATTTTTGCCCAAATATAGTAACCCCTCCCTCCTGCCATCTTCCAGCAGTGACGTCACGGTGCGGTAAGCCTAGCGCCATTCTCCCTGCTTTACAAGCTAAATCAATGGGAACTACTAGACACATCTGCAATCAACAACAATTATTGAAGATTTCCAGAGGACTTCACCATTGAAATTCACCAGAGCTATAGTGAAACTGACAATGCCCACGTGCATGGCAGCTGGATGTTGGAATACATCGGGTAAAAGGGAAAAAAAAGAGTTATTCCACCTTTCTGATTCCTGATCCTCCACGGACGGGTTGGTCGTTGGATCGCCAACTTGAAGAGGGAGGATTTGCCATCGAACTTCTGGCCAGAGAAAAAACCCGTAATATGTAGCCAACATTTGGAAGAAGAATGTTTTCAAGATGACTTGGATAATAGCGCGTTGTGACAAACACCAGATACAGCACTGGGACTTGATCAACAGCCGATACCGCACCATGACGTCACAAACCAGTAGGTGGCAGTAGTGTTCTTTGACAAACATGGATGCCTCCAGTAAAGCACATTCACATGAAAATTACTCTGAATTAAAAACACGCATCATTTATTGAACAGGATGGAATAACTTCATATTTAAAGAACTTTCAGAAGTTTATATTCTGAATATTGGCAGACTTTTCATTTAACCTTTTTCTTAACTAATTGAGAAGAACCACATTTACATCACAGACACTAATCTGGAGTCCAACTTTAATACAGGTCTTCATGGTCTTCAAATATTTAGAGCTACATATTAGAAAATATGAAGTCTTCAGTTCAAATTGGATTCATCTTTGATTTAAATAAGATCCCTCATATCAAATCTCCTCCATATTATTCCTTTGATGTTTTCTGCTCTATCAGAAAAATAGGAAAATCTCCATTTATCCCTCATCATGGATTCAGACTATGTTTTTATCTAGTTGAGGTTTTAGGGGGAACTACCTTTATCTCCTCACCAATAGTGGCAGAGTGGGACGTCTGTGATGATTACTGGACCTCAAAGCAGAGACAAAAGCTGAAAACAGACTTAAAGGTTTATTTTCAAAAGTTGGAGCAGAGAGTGGTGGTTAGTAGCTGGTCCACCTGAGCAGATGGAGTAAATCAGGACACCAAGAAGACCTGATCAGAAGGAGTAGCAGTAGTACAACTGAATGAAGTTAGTCCAATCAAAGAATCCAAAATCAGGATCAAAGTCTAAAGCTGTGTTCACTCCGGCCGTGTTTTCTGTGATTTACATGCAAAGTCGATGAGGTTTAAAAATGTAAGTTTTGCTGCTGGACGCCGGAGCATCAACCAATCATGATCCAGGAGTATTTTGTGGAGACACAAACTACCTGCAAACAGTCCTCGCTTCTGCAGACATTCTGCATATGAAAAATAAATAAATTCCAAGGAGTTAATTCCCAAAATGTTAAAAAAGCAGGAAGAATTGTTATCTAGAGGGAACAGAGAGCAGCTCTGATTATTATTGCTGCACTAAAACATTTTTTATGAACTATGGAGAAACAGTTTATAAATACTCAAATTAACTAGAAATGTTAAAACCTGCTGATGGAAATATTCGATTGTATTTTCTGGTATTTGCTGGTTTTACCACAAACCTTAAGAACTCTTTCTATTTACTTTCAGCTGCTATGAACGGCAGCAGGAAATCCCCCACAGGCTGGCCGCAGCAGAGAGCTTTCAGCTGGAGGTCTGGAGCTCCCAACAAGAACTGCAGATTTTAGTGGGATTATAATCCTCATGAACTGATGAACAGAGGATCTTTGGAGGGGACTTTCTCCCTTACAAAAGTGTTAAAACTGTTTTTCCAACTCATAAAGTTGGAAATCGTTGCACACCTGACACTCAGATGCGATCTACCTGCTCACAGTGTACGTCTAAAAACTACGTGGGACTCAGCCTCGCAGGGAGATGGCGCTACTCGGACTTGTCTATCCAAGAGTCAAACGAGGAGAAGAGGAATATGAAGCTCACTAGTGTGAAACACGCTGCCTTGGCAATTAGTTTAATTTTGTGGTGAAAGCCCTAAAAAGAAAATGTATTTGGACAAAGACATGGAGGTGGTCGTTAGAGGCTGATCGGCCCTCGTTACCCCCTGTGCACTACACAATGCACGTTCAGGCTGAAAGTCGGCCTGATAGAAATTCTTGCATGACTGGATAATCGGCCCGAAAAGGGGCAAACATATTTACAGTGTATGCCCGAATTTAATGAATGCTGGGGGTCTGGAGCGGTGTTGTCCCTGGGAGGGCTGACAGGTCAGTCCAGCCCGGTGGCGGAGCGTGCGGATTGAGGTGGAGGGATTAGGCTTCTCGCCTTCATGGGTAGCTATTTGGGTGGGTAGCTGTTTGGGTGGGGATTCTGGGCCAATCTGGGATCTCTGTGCTCCTCTCTGGTGCCCTATGGACGTTGGTGTTAGCTTGGATCCGGTCCGGCTGGCCTGGGCTCACAGGAGCTACACTGGTGGGCATCCCTCCCTCTTTACCGCTTCGTGCGCTGTGTAAAAATTGCCCAGAGAAACATTTATACTGTGTTTTTTTTTTTTTTTTACTGCGGTTGTGACTGTGATCCAAACCAGGATGAAATCCTGATGGTCGATTCCTTCCTGATAGGATTATCCCAAACAAACCTTTATTTTTCTGTTACGTTTAGGACCAAAAGCAGCGTCTTTACAGTATGACACCACTTTGCTTTCTGTTTCTCTTAGAGCTGCTCTCAGCAGAGCTCATACAGATAAAGGGTAAGAGCTCAAACGATCAAATGAAAAAACATTTTGTTTGTCCAGTTTTTCTGTAGTTGGCAGAAAGTCCGTCTTTTACAGCAGACCGATCTCTTGGTTTCCTCTGACTCTATTTCCACTGTATTTCTTTCTAACAATGCAAAGATTAACTTTGACCCTGTTCATCTAGATGTGTGATGATGTCCCCAGAGCAACGAGATGGGAGCTCCCAGTTCCCAAATCAGCCCTGATTCATTGCTGATTTCTCTGCAGAGCTTTAGATTAAACGGACACTAGGCCACCATCTTGTTTTTGGATACGGTGAGACCGTTCTCTCTGTCCCACCAGGTCCTCCGTTCATCACGTCCCCACCAGTCAACATCACGGTGAACGTCTCGCAGGACGCATTCTTCAGCTGCCGTGCCGAGGCCTATCCTGGCAACTTGACGTTCACCTGGTTGTGGGAGGAGGACAACGTCTTCTTCAAGAAGTAAAGTTATGATCATGATCATTACTGTTTGTTCTTCTAGCTTAGCTCAGTGATTGGAGCGGTTCGCTCATCTGGCTAATCCAAAAAGTGCCGCTGTTCTGTCAGACCAGCATACCTCTAGTCGACGTCAGAATTGCATTTATCCCTTTAGTCATGTACATAAAAAACTATTTAAGGTCAGATCGCCATACACTTTAAAAACACCAAAAAGTCAGTAATTAAACACCAAAAGTAAGTAATTAAATTGTATGTTTTGTCCTTTGCCACATTTCTCTCACTCTTACCCCCTTTCCTGTCAGCCTACTGTCCAAAAAGATGCCATGAAATGGCATTCCCTATGTAGAAAACTTTGAATTAATTTGACTGTATATATATAAATAACCTGAATTGAATTCAACCGTAGAAATGAACAAGTATCATATATAAGCATTTAACCTAAATAATTATACACAAAAAAGATGTTATAAAGGAATTTATCTCCTTCATGCTGATTGGTTCAAACAGAGATCAATAAAAATATTAGATGAGAAGCATCAGCTGCAGCTCTGCAGTTATAGACATGACGTTTAAAAAAATGTGTTTTTTATTTTAGCAAAGAATTCATCATTTGTAATAGAAAACATAAAAACTGAAAAAGAAATCAACAAAACAAAAAAACAGATAACAAAGAAAGAAAGGAAGCAGTTCTTCCAAGATAGAGGAATTTTGGTTTGAATTCAATTCATTAATGTTAAGATTGAATCCATGATGCTGACGGATTCGTCCCAGTTTGCAGCCTGCTGGCCGGGTGGCTCTGACAGCGGCCCTGAAATACTGCTCAAAAGGAAATCTATGGAACTGGGATCAATAAATGTTCCAGCTGGTTTGCTGGAATTAGTTTTTTTTTTTTTTGCTGCAGGGTAGAAACTAATAAATAGAGTGAATCTGAGAACCTGTGATTTGAAGTGACTCCTGAAGCTGGTTGACGTGTGGAGTTCCCAGCTTCCAGGCGTTCTGCTGCGGTTCGTAAATCAAGTTTCTTTTACGACCCGGTCAGAACGTCGCTTCCACTGGGAAATAAGCAAAAAGTCAGCAGACCGACTGAACGTGTGTCAGCATTTATTCTGGCGTCTTCCACACAGAATAAATGTAGCTGTAAAAAGGTTTTTTCCTGATAATGATGAAAAGACCTTTTCAAATATCTAATAAATGCCATCAGGAAGGAGCTGTGGTGCAGAAGAAGTTCCCACAATAGAACTAGCTGGAATAAACAGACAGGCTCTAAGGTTCTGATGCAATTCAATGCAGTTTGTTTCTATAGCGCCAATTCACAGCATGTCATCTCAAGTCACTCTAAAATTCACCAGATCATCCAGTCAAATTGATTCAAAGTTTTCTGTCTAAGGAAAACCAGTTGATTGCATCGACTCATTGACCTTTTCAGCAATCCCTCCCACTAAGCATGCTTGTAGCGACAGTGGAGAGGAAAAACTCCCTTTGAACAGGAGGAAACCTCCAGCAGAACCAGGCTCAGTGTGAGCGGCCATCTGCTGAGGCTGACTGGGGTTAAGGAGACAGAAGCAGAGATACAGAGGGGAACTGTAAAAGGCAGCCTGATCCAGGAAACACACAGCCAGTGATACAAGCTCTTAGCCAACTCCCCTGTCAGAGGATGAAGAGAGCACATCCAGTTAGTCACAGTCAGAGAAACAGGACTACACTGAAAAACAGGCCAAGCTCCAACATCTAGAAACAAAGGTGTTGATGGCAGCAGCACAGCTGATATTTCTCTCCAGGATGGAGTCACAGCCAAACAGGAACAGACCAGATGAAGCTACTATGAGAAAAAGCAGAGAGAGCAGAACGTTAGAGATTGAACTAACAGATTCTGCAGAGTGGGAGAATAGAGATAGAATGAAGCAGAATGATGAAAAGGGGTCCCTATGTCCTCCAGCAGTCTAAGCCTATAGCAGCATAACTATAGAGATAGCTCAGGATAACCTGAGCCACTCTAACTAGAAGCTTTATCAGAAAGGAAAGTTTTAAGCCTAGCCTAGAAAAGTAGACAGGGTGTCTGCCTCACGGACTAAAACTGGTAGTTGGTTCCACAGGAGAGGAGCCTGATAACTAAAAGATCTGCCTCCCATTCTACTTTTAGAAATTCTAGGAACCACTAGTAAACCTGCAGATTGAGAGCGAAGTGCTCTGTTAGGAACATAAGGAACAATCAGATCTCTGATATCAGATGGAGCTTGGCCATTTAAAGCTTTATATGTGAGAAGGAGGATTTTAAATTCTATTCTTGATTTAACAGGAAGCCAATGAAGAGAAGCCAGGATAGGAGAGATATGATCTCTCTTTTTCATTTTCATCAGAACTCTGGCTGCAGCATTTTGGATCAGCTGAAGGCTTTTAACTACAGTTTGTGGACTTCCTGATAGTAAAGAATTACAATAGTCCAGCCTTGAAGTAACAAATGCATGGACTAGTTTCTCAGCATCACCCCTGGACAGGAGATTTCTCATTTTTGCAATATTCCTCAGATGAAAGAAGGAAATTCTAGAAACCTCTTTGATCTGGGATTTAAATGACAGGTCCTGATCAAAAACAACACCAAGATTTTTTACTTTATTTTAGATAAGAAACGAAGATTGGATATAGGTCTTTAATTGACAAAGTCATCTGGGTCGAGAGACAGTTTCTTAAGTAAAGGTTTAATTACAGAAACCTTAAAAGCTACCTGTAATGAGGAGAAATGGTCTGCTCTTGCTTTACAAAGGGTCCTCTTATACAGCAGTAAACCATTTTTCCAGACTAGGAAGGACTCCCGCAGGCCTGTGGAGCGATATTTTCTCTCCAGTTTCCTAGCATTGTGCTTCAAAGTGCGCAGCTCTATATTAAACCAAGGAGCAAGCTTTCTTTTCCAAGTCAAATTTCTTGTAAGTGCAAACCTACTTGGCAATTAACTTGATTCTGATTCTGATTCTATTTTTAACATTTTTCATTTTCAAAGGAGCTACGTTGTCAAAGGCAGTACGCAGAGAACTAGCAACCCCATCAACCTGTGAAGGGGAATAAACTAAGCTTTTGTACTCTGCAGCACGGCTCAGTGAAACAGGAGAGAGAAAGTGAAACAGACTCTTTAACATTTATAACTGCACTATCTGATGATCATCTGCTAAAGTGAAACCTTCTTTTGGGGGAGGAGAACTCTGTTAAAGTAATCCTGAAGGTTATTAGAAAGTGGTCAGAGAGGACAGGGTTGTGAGGAAATACTGTTATTTCTTCACATTCTATGCCGTATGTCAGCACAAGATCCAAAGTATGAAGATGAGAATGTGTGGGACTATTCACATTTTGAACAAAGCCAATAGTGTCTAAGATAGCATTAAAGGCTGCTCTTAAGCTATCACCTTTACTGTCAGCATGGATATTAAAATCTCCCACTATGATGACCCTGTCAGTATTTAATACCAAATCAGAAAGGAACTCATCTAAAATTGATAGTAAAGACCTGGTGGACGATACAAAGTTACAAAAAGAAGATGTTTTCTTGCTTTGAAATTGTGAATATTGAAACTAAGGGTTTAATGTTCAAAAGAGTTTTAATTATTAACTGCCTTTGGAGTAATCCGTAAGTCCGACTGAAAGACTGATCCCAGTGCTTGTCTTCCCGTTCACAGTGACCTCAAACGGAGAGTCAGTATTGTCACTGATGGTTCCCTCATCATCATCCAAGTCAAGCCAGAGGATAGTGGGAAATACACCTGCTCCCCCAGCAACAGCATGGGCACACCCCCGTCTGCCTCGGCCTACCTGGCGGTCCAATGTAAGTCAGCCATCTACTTTTAAACCATCTTTTCCTTTTTTACCCTGAGCTTTTTAGATCTTCTTCATGGTGGTTTTACTCCAACCTTAAACACCTCTTTTTGTTTCCTCTTGTCAATACGTATTATGTAGCATGAGGCCTCGTGTTTGCTGTGAGTGCTGCACAAAGCAACTTTCTTCAATGAAATGGATGGATGGATGGATGGATGGATGGATGGATGGATGGATGGATGGATGGATGGATGGATGGATGGATGGATGGATGGATGGATGGATGGATGGATGGATGGATGGATGGATGGATGGATGGATGGAATTGGTATATTCAGGACTAAATTTTGAGAACTGTGTCAAAGGTGATTTGGAAACAGCATCATAAAGCATCTCAGCTCCAAATAAAGTTAGGAGAAAGTCTGAAGGCAGCTTTCTGCAAACTGAGGGATTTAGTTTGAAAGAAGGTTGTAGAAATAATAGGAATAGATGTGTCCTTTGATGGACCGCTGATCTATGCAGGGTGTATTTTTCCTGCTGGAGGCTGACGACTAGATGAAGGTTGACTAGTGACTGTGGAGAGAAGTGATGATCATTTTGAGTTAATGGCGATCATTTAGGTAAAAACCAAAGTGCCCTAAACATAGGAGAAGGTTTAGTCTTAATGTGTTAGGCTGAGGTAGAAAAGTGATGGAGAGTAATTCTGTGGTTTTAGCTGTTTATCTTAATCTGATGAGCTGAAAGAGGACCTGCACTCTTCAGCTTCAAGCTCACTTTTGCCAAATTATTCTCATGTCATTACAGCCTTCCTAAGTCTCTCATTAGAATACCTGTGTGTCTATTAATGTGCTCATTGACACATATTGTGGACCCCCCCGTGTCATCACGGGTTGTCGCCCCCTGGTTTCTCAGCTGTTCCTCTCCTCCGGTCCTGCTCCTGTGTGAGCTTGTTCCTATCGGGTATGGGAGCAGAGAAGTGTGACTGCTGACGCCGGTTAAAGCAGCATCGTTCCTCCTGCATGGCTGTGTGTCTGTGTGTGAACAAAGGTAGGCAACAGCAGTCAGGGGAAGAAGGAGGGAGGGTGAGGAGGGGGATTACATCACTGCTGTAAAACTGGAGACTTTTCTTATCAGCCTGCAGGGGGCTCTCTGACTCCTTCCTCTGGTGTTCTTCTGTCTCTGTTCTCTCAGCATCAATATTCTCTCGTCTCCATGCGTTTTTTTATTTCTTTTATTTCTTGAGTGGCTGTTAACATGTTCCCCAGCATCTGGGCGCGCTAAGCGTTCTTAGCGACAGGACTATCTGAGGGCTATATTTAGAAACCTGACTGCTGTTCTTGTCAGTCGTGCCGCTCATCAGAGCAGTCTGGGCTTTGGGACAGACAAGCTGTGGGTCGGCATTCACTGGTCTGCGCCCTGCCTCACAGCCGGTGACACCATCCCATCCTTGGCTCCACTCTGCCTTACGTCATCCAGTCTTTCTGTCTCACCTGTCCTGTTTCCCACGCTCAGCCTCACTTATTTTCCCCCTATTGCTCCGGTGACAGCAGCCCCTTCCTCCACCCGTCCATAATGGAAAGCTCCCCTCCCTGACCCTACCGAGGCACCGTTCTCCTCTGGCTGTCCCCCAGTTTCTGGATTAACTTTTAGCTCCTTTTTTGTCCCCTTTCATTAACACTGAGTTGATCCATTTTTTTTCCGGTGATCCAATGACTGAATACCAGCTGAAAATGATTTAATGATGTAGAGAGAAAACTGTAAGGGTTACTCTCATTACTTTCCACCTTTAAAGAGTGAAACTAGAAAATAAGTTTTTTATGTTTTGCAAGCAAACATACAAACAACGTATGCAGACTTTAAGTGGAGCTCTGGGTTTGATCAGATTAGACCCGGTTTAAGCTGTGAAGCATCAGCCTCTTCAATGAGTAACTTTAGCTTTTAAACAATCAGGTGAAAATAAGTTGAACAGTAAATATTGTTGCTAAAAGTCCTTACCTAACATTTGCATTACCTGCTATAACGATTGGAAAGAAATATTGAATGTGTTATTGTTTAATAGTTTTATATATTTCCATGACCTTGTTTCATCTTATACTCTGAAATACCAGATTCGACTCATAACTCTCTGATAACAGATGTTTTAAGCCAACAATTAGGCTACGTCCACGCTGCAGCCTGAAGTGACCCAAATCCAATTTTTTTTGTGCCAATAATCAACCTCAACCTTTTCATGACAGTCTGAACATCACAGATCGTATTTGTTCCATTTTGACCAAGGCCACTTGGCTCAGTGGTCCTGAATCCGATACGAATCTGATTTCTTCAAATGCAACCCGTGTCTGAACGCCCAGGTCGCATTCATCTGACCTGAACCTCATTGATATTCAACAAAGGTACCTATTCTGCGTCTAGCTACACTAAAGCAGAAAGAAAAACAACAACCATGTTGGATGAACAGTCTTTATTTTCAACCATCTTGAAAAGCTTGTGTCGTTAATGCATTGGCTGAGGTTGGGAAAGAAATGAAAGATTGCAAGATGCACTCCACGTTTACTTCCCTAAATACAGAGCACGCTCACTTGTGATGTCATTGCGTCCTCTACCGCGCATATGGTACACTTATCCAGGTCAAACAACTTGGAAGTTGCATCTGATCTAGCAAACCAAAAAAACTCTGTTAGCAATGCAGCAATAAACCACACTGAATCTCAAGGAACGCTATGGACAGCGGAAACATGCAAGAGGAGGAGAGTTTAGTGTCGGAGGTCGTCATAAAATGTCGTCCATTTTTTACTTAGAGGAGGAAAGCGGGACGAAGATGTTGTGGAAGAGGACGCCAGGGCGGCAGAAGCTTGGTTTGGTGTAGAAGGCTTCCAGCCGTACATGTTTGAGCCCTTGCCTCGCAACGCTGCCAGTTCTGTTAGCTCTACGCCTGCTGAAGACACAGACGTCCATCCCCGTGAACACTGGGACGCAACTCAATGGGAAAGGAAAGGATTCTGATTTCAACCGTTGCGTATATTAGCTGCGACACATGAATCATGATGCTTTGACCGAAAAAATTTGATTGACAGATATATGATTGTCCGAATTTAGGTGTTCAGGCTGACGTATAACTAACTGGCCTGCTGAAGATAAGGAAACAAATTTTTAGACAGGATTTTTAAAAATCTTTTTGAAATCATATAATATGACTTTACCAGGACTTTAAGATCAGAGGGCAGAGGAGGACAAATGGAACACCTTAAAAATGACTTTCGTAGAGATTTTAGACAAAGAAACGAAAAGTTATTCTAAAATCAAAAATAGTGTAGCTTAACATGGCTAACTGACTGGGCTAAAAGAGGCTAACCTGTTAGCTACTGAGCACAGATAGCCACAGAGCTACCTAGCTCTCCCCCTTTATATTATGGTCTAACAGTTACTTTGTTCACCATAAACAGATTTTTTTCCAGTTTTGTTATCAATCAGGTAAAACTTCATCAGTCACACCAACGCTACAGATGCTCCTGACTCAGCACATGGATGCTGCCTTGTTATCGTTTTCTGGGTAACCACAATGTTTTACGTCATGTGGCAACGTTCAGCCAATCATATAGCTCTGTGTAAGCACTTCGCTCTCAATCTGCAGGTTTACTAGTGGTTCCTAGAATTTCTAAAAGTAGAATGGGAGGCAGATCTTTTAGTTATCAGGCTCCTCTCCTGTGGAACCAACTACCAGTTTTAGTCCGTGAGGCAGACACTCTGTCTACTTTTAAGACTAGGCTTAAAACTTTCCTTTTTGATAAAGCTTATAGTTAGAGTGGCTCAGGTTATCCTGAGCTGTCTTTAAAGTTATGCTGCTATAGGCTTAGACTGCTGGAGGACATAGGGACCCCCATTTCATCTTTCTGCTTCATTCTCTCTCTGTTCTCCTATTCTGCAGAATCTGTTAGTTCAATCTCTAACGTTCTGCTCTCTCTGCTTTTCCTCAGAGTAGCTTTGCCTCGTCTGTTCCTGTTTGGCTGTGACGTCATCCAGGAAAGAAACATCAGCTGTGCTGCTTCCATCAACACCCTTGTTTGTAGATGTTGGAGATTGGCCTGTTTTCCAGTGTGGTCCTGTTTCTCTGGCCGTGGCTGGGTGGATGTCCTCTCTTCATCCTCTGGCATGGGAGCTGCCTTGGAGCTCGTCTGCCTGGCTGTGTGTTTCCTGGACGGGGCCGCCTTTTACAGCTGCTTTTTGTATCTCTGCTTCTGTCTCCTTGAACCCCAGTCGGCCTCGGCAGATAGCCGCTCACACTGAGCCTGGTTCTGCTGGAGGTTTCTTCCTGTTAAAAGGGAGGTTTTCCTCTCCACTGTCGCTGCAAGCATGCTCATCTGCGCAACCAGATATACATCCAGGTTGCCCTCCATTTAACTTTTTTAAAAAGACCTAAATTATGATTTTCATTCCCTAAAAACAGATAGCGTACTAAACTCTAACATGTTAAAGGTTAATAATGTATTTTCTGAGAAAATAAATGCCTGATCTGCAGAGATCGGACATAACGAAGTACAAATACTTCGTTACTGTACTCAAGTAGATTTTTCTGATATTTTTACTTTACTACTTTACTACTTATGACTTTTTACTTCTACTCCTTACATTTTTACACAAATATCTGTACTTTCTACTCCTTACATTTTAAAAAATTGGCTTGTTACTTTAGTTTTGAATCATTTCAATGGAGTTACCGTTATTATTTTTCACGTCATCAATACCAAATTCAATCTAATAAGATGGGAATCTACGTTGCATTTGTCGCACCACTACAAGATGAATCGACAGATTCGGCGGTATTCATTCGCGGCAAATCATTGCAGCTTGGTGGCGGTGGCGTTAGCATAGTAGCATGGACGACGAGATGATTGAAAATGAACACAACGGAGATCTAGTCCTATTGGCAGACATCCATTTAAAATGTAGGCAACGGCATGAAAAAAGTGGTTTCTACTTTTACTTTTATACTTTAAGTAAATTTACAAGCCTGTACTTTGTTACTTTTACTTGAGTAAAGAAGTTTAATCAGTACTTCCACTTTTACCAAAGTATTTTTAACACAAGTATCTGTACTTTTACTCAAGTACGGAAAGTGAGTACTTTTGCCATCTCTGCTGATCTGTGCCTAAAATGGGATCCTACGCTACTTCCAGGAGCTAACTTTTTTGGCTTGGGATTTAAACATAAATCTAGGCTTTTTGAGTTTTATTTGTTCCTTTCGTGTTCACATTATGGTGCATAGTGTTTAACCTAAAGAAAGAACGAACTGTAATGCAGATAAACATAATTTAATCATATTTTGCCTGATGATGTCAGAGAGAAAATGTAAAAAGCATCAAAATTGTCTCAGAAAATTCATAATTTTTCAAAAGGTTTAAGGATAGAAATAAGTACTTTTAGTACCATAATTACATTATTTATGGCGACCTGGATGAATATCTGCTTGAATATGTGCAAATCCCACCCCGTGCCTGAAGCTGGTGCTGAACTGGAGAGCCCCTTGAGTGACAGACTGCTGCACCTTAAATGCACCAGGGAGCGTTATCATAGATCCTTCCTCCCAGCAGCCTGAAGACTCTAGAACCACCACTGTTCCCAACAACCTCAATCAGTTCTTCCATTCATGCTGATTTTGCAAAGTTTTTATCTTAGTCAAATATCCTGCTTCTGTCTTTTTGCACATTTCTGATGTTGATCTATTTTCAAATATCCATTACTGTAAAAATGTCCATTGCTTTTTTATATTGTTAAAAACTTTACAGTGCAGTATTTTATTGTTTATCTTTAAACTCTTCACTATTGTGTTAATCTTATACATTTTTTCAAGATCAATATTTATGTGATATTTTTTTATAATATTTTTGCTGCTGTAAACACCAGAATTTCCCCCATTGTGGGGATAAAGGGATTTTCTACTCTATCCTTTCATTCTAAATGAGCTAATGGTTCAGCTCGAGCTTCCGGTTGGGGGTCCCGCCCCTCACCTCCTGTTAGCACCACCCTCTGTAAGGCATACATTTAGTTCCATCATTGTTGCAAGCAAAGAAAATATTTTATAAATGGAAATTTGAAAAAAATGCAATCCAGAACTGAATCTGAAATTGTCATGTTGGTTTCCATTTTCTCAACCCACATGCAGAACCACTGTAGAACAGGTAACCAGATAAATGAAGTTTATCAAAACAGTCGAAATAGTTCAGTGAATGGTACGGGTCCTTGAAGGAAGGGCCCATGATGTCGGCTGACTGCTGAGCAGAAAAAGGGAGAGGATGAGTTTGAGGTTGTTGGCAGTAGGATCTTTGAGAGAAGGGGAGATGTGGGTTATGGCTTGATCCTTTGTGGGTGTCCAGGTTCCAGAGAGAGGTTTCGACTGAGTGAGTTCAGGTTGGTGATGTGGAGACTTCGGTGGAGGGCGGACAGTTTTACTCAGGCTTGGATGAGTAAAGACGAGCCATCCAAATGCAGCTGGAGAACTCAGGACCTGCTTGTGGTCAAACTGATGAGTTGATAGAGGGACTCTGGCAACCATTGGGTAACAATCTAATGCATCACGACATTGAATCCAGAAAACCAAAGCTAGGTCCTCACAAGGAGGATTCACGGCATCATGAGAAAACACCTGAGAAGGCAGACAATCAGATTCTAGTGATGGGTCCAAAAACACAGATGAGTCGGTGCATGCGTGGAGCCCATAGAGCCAAACACTGTATCTGTGCGCGTGTCGTTTCCAGAAAGTCATGTGACCGATCCTGGAGTTGTTTCTAACTGACTCACTAAACTATGTTTGAAAACAAATCTGTCAACATGATGCATCTGCTAAAAAAATGTCTCATCTTTCGTAGTTTGTCATCAAAATAATTCAGACTTTTGGAGCCTAAAAGGAATAGAAACGTTTCAGCCGTTGTGTTTTTATTTTAATTTTAGCGTTGTGTCATCCTTTTCCTCTCAGTTATCACTCAACTTACCTGAATTAAAGTTAATTTCAAATTGACTTTGAGTTTTGAAGTTTGAGTTTATTTAATGTTTTTACTGAACTTATTGTTTTAGAATGATGATTTAAGTCCACAAGCATCCTCATTCACGTTCCCCTAAATTTTCACATTATGAAAAATGTTTACATTATTTATTGGCTGCACCCTTTTCAGTTTAAACATAGATATGAAATAATACAATATAACCTACAATAACTTCAATGATATCATTGTTCTAGGTCATCAGATTCAGTTTATTCTGTCCGATCAGCTGCCTGTAGTGTCTTTAAATGTCCAGCAGGTGTTGCTATTCAACGCAGGATCAATAAAGTTTGTCAATGTGTCGAAACGCTTCAAGATGCCTCATTAACCCATCACTACACATGAGAGAAGGAAGACAACCAGAGTCAATTACAGCAAAAGAACACAGAGAGTATCTCTATGGGGGCTCAGAGTACCACACCAGGCAAAACACTCAGGCAACGAGGAGCTGGCAGCCTGCTTCATTTTAAGCTCCAGGATGATTAGGTGATGAGTAACAGGTGCGCAGACAGAGCCCACGGGCGCACCCCTCCAGGTTCGGCCTCTAGTCGCCATCTACTGGATGAAGGTGAAAGTTAACCTGACAACAGCCAGATGCACGTCTCGCTCCGCCTAGCTCCACTCACATACATCTGGGAACCCGTTCATTGAAAGTGATTTCCCCAACCGAATTTATGGTCTGTCCAATCAGGACGCAGGGCGGGTGTGTCCTGGAGTGGAGAAGCGACCGTGAGATTCCAACAACAATGGCGGCTCGCATTGAGGAAGCAAGCGTTAGCATTGATGCTGCTATTTCTTCTGTGTTGTCCAATCTATCTGATATTGTTTCATTAAAAGAACATCAGAGAACGGCTTTGAAGGCTTTTGTTGGTGGAAACGATGTTTTCGCCCTTCTCCCGACCGGATTTGGCAAGAGCTTGATCTACCAAATGGCTCCTCCTCTCACAGCGTCACGGGTTAGCTTCGGTGTGAGTGGTTGAAATAGCACGTCAATAAAGATGACAGACTAGTGGCTTATCCAATCATATGCAAGGAGTTTTGATAAGGCCCAGCCTTCAGTAAAGGCAATTTCCTATGGCGGTGTCCCAGATGTATGTGAGTGGAGCTAGGCGGAGCGAGACATGCATCTGGCTGTTGTCAGGTTAGGTGAAAGCAGCAGACAAACAAGAAAAAAACCAACAAGGAAAAACCAATCCAGTTCCCAGCAGAAATAAATCAATTTAAAATTGTTTTTATGGTATTTTTTCAATTTTCAAATGTTATTGTTTTCAAATTTCTCCGATTTCAGATTGAGTTTGAGCGTTCATATAGCGTTGGCTTCCCTCTGCAGTGTGGAGCGAAGATGTATTTTTATTGCTCTGCTGAACGTTAGTAACAACATTTTTCATTGGTCAAGAGCAAGAACATTTGGATTCGGCGTGAAGTGAAGAGAAATAAAAAAAAGTAAATGTTTACAAAAAAGTCAAAAGAAAACCAAAGTTTTTTTTCCAAATGTGTTTTACATAGGATTTATCATACTTTAAGATATTCTGCTCTGCATTCAGTGTTTCACATGAGATGGGAGTTTAAATCACCTCTAAGGTGAGGAAAACCACCTTAGAGGTAAACAGACAAGCTGTTTAGAGACCAAATGGACTAAAGGTAAATAAATCAGTCCTTGTAGGCTGAGCCAAGGATGAGAAGCCTTAGTTTATATCCGATCCTTTAATCAGACACTGGGTTCCCCACACTTTTACCAGCTGCCTTTTCCCTTTCTTTAATCCCCAGATCCTGCCCGTGTGGTAGACATGCCATCCGTCATTTACGCCGCCATTGGCCTCCCAGGCTTCATCCGCTGCCCAGTAGATGCCAACCCCCCTGTAACGCTGGTGAAGTGGAAAAAAGACGGCCTCCCTCTACGGATAGACAAGGTGAGACACGTTTGAGTAGAAGTATAGATACTGCAGCTTAAAAACACTCTGGTAAAAGTAGAAGTATCAACTTGACCTTATTACTCAAGTAAAAGTGAAAAAGTATGTGCTCCAGAAACTACTTAAAGTATAAAAGTATAAAGTAAAGTAAATTTTCGACTATTTCAAAAAATTCTTTGAGATAGGGCCAAGGATGAGGGAGGTCTTTTTGGTCTCTGTCTCCATCTCCCGATACGCTCTCGCCTGTGTCCGACCTTTCAGACATTTAGACATGTTTTTCTGAATCCAACATTTTAGCATGGCATAGACAATTCACGTTAGCAGTTTGAAGAACACCTGCTCGCTTCTGATGATTTTCTTTAACTAACCAATGAGTGTTTGCGTTATACGACTCATCCATTTAAAATAGTTTTCACTAGATGTGGATGGCACCAATGATCTGCATTGGATGGAGCACATGACGTGAAACATATGTTTAGAAACATTAAAGAATGGGTAGCTAATAAAAAAATCAGTGGGGTCCGAATAAAAAAATCAACCAGTAAATGTCAGGAGACATTTTTAATGATCTGTTACTTTAAACAGAATTTAACACTGAAATAAAATGACGTATTTATGCATTCATGTTACTTTGAATAAAAAAAAGATGAAAAAATAAAAATAAAAACTGCCAAATATTGCATCCCGTGCTATCTGAGAGGAGTTGACACTGTATTCCTGTATATCCATCACTAGTTAAAAGACAAGATTCAGCAAATGCAAATTCTGCCTGTAAAACAATGACAGCATAATTGTCGCTGTACGATCCGAAGCCTCATTTGGAGCTTTTAAACAGGCTTTTGAAAAACTTTGATAATTTGCTGCTGTAATATTAAAGATTTTTTTTTAGAATAAAAAACTAGCAGATGTGCATAATCAAAAAATAACAGAAATACAATTATAGAGCATTCAGTATTATAAGAAAGCCCACACTGTTTCTGAATAAATACATTATTGTATGAGTTAAGTTCTGTTCCGTTTGTATCTCTTTCCTTGTAAGTGTGAAATGTCCCATGCTCCTGAATGCACCATAGCTGTCTGACACTCGCGAATGCATCACACTGGTGTGTGTAGATGCGCGTTTGATTTTCAGTTGAAGACAACGCTTTGCATTATTAAAACCCACGTCGGCTAATCACTGTTTCTTGTTGTGTGTGAATAACAAGAGACTACAACAAATACATCAGCTTTACCTCGGACAAAATCTTTGGATTTAATATTGTTCATAACATCGCAGTCCGCTAATCCGTGACCTGTGCTTTAAACCGAAGCCAAGAGTAACGAGTAACGTTTGTTTTAAAAATGTAAGGAACAGAAAGTAAAGATGCTTGTGTGAAAATGTAATGAGTAGAAGTCAAAAGTAGGAGGAAAAATAAGTAATGGAGTAAAGTATAGATACCTAAAAAGTGTACTTAAGTACAGTAACGAAGTATTTGTACTTTGTTACTTGACACCTCTGCAATAAAGTGAGAGATTTGCATTTAAGATTGTGATAAACATTCTCAACACAAAAGGTCTTATTAAAGTGTGATTGTCTTAGTTTTACTTACAGTAGCAGCCATTCAAAATGGCCCTTACCAGTCAAATGCCAGCTGAATGGCAGCCTTCTCCCCTGCAACTCCCAGCAATTCTCCCTTCTAATTTCCAGCCACTGGTCTTGTCCTTGGTGTACATTTTTTTTTTTTTACTCTGACTCCTCCCTTTCACTGAAGTACAAGGTCTAACCAGGAGATGGCGTTTCTCTTTAGATCGTAAAGGGGAACGCATCGTGTTCTACTCACCCGTATTAGTTTTGTGTCATTTGGAGCCGTTCTGAAGATATTCGGTTAGGTTATATCCAAGTAACGTCTTCCTATGGGCAACGACTTGAAGGCACAAACTAAACTGTTCATCATTTATTCTTTATGGTACGCCAGCATTCATAACATGTAGGTGAAACACTGTCCCCCAGACATCCACAGTTATATTTTTTTATATTTATATATTTTTTTTTAAACAAAGCGGCGCGTGTATGACATCATCCGCATGCGCCGGCTACCGTTCCTTCTTTCTGTCCGTTGAACTGCTGCTAGTTTTCCTCACATGCCTGGAAGATGTCTAGTGCTGCTACCACAGATGATCTCGCTCTCCAAATGGAATTGAACGATTCAGATTAGCTAGAATGAATAGAAGGGGTAGAGCGTAGCCGCCTGTGGCCCAGGCTGCCTGTCACAACTCCAGTGCAGCGCGCGGATGACGTCATACACGCGCTGCTTTGTTTGGACAGTGATTGGCCTACATGTTTGAATGCTGGCGTACCATAAAGAATAAATTATGAACAGTTTAGTTTGTGCCTTCAACTCGTTGCCCATAGGAAGACGTTACTTGGATATAACCTAACGGAATATCTTCGGAACGGCTCCAAATGACACAAAACTCATATAGGTGAGTAGAACATGATGTAATAACGTAAAATCAAGGGCCCAATGTAAAAAAAAAAAAAAACGGTGTTCCCCTTTCATGTCCACAAATCATGAGAGAAAGAGTATTTTGGTGCAAAGATTGATGTTTAAAAAGGAATTGTAGGGGACCAGAAAAGGGCCCATAAAGGAAAGTGGGGACATTTTGAATGTCTACTACTGTAATTGGTTGAATTTTCTCAAAAGAAAATAAAAGATCAAACAATATCAATCTCAAACCAAGGACAAACAGATTTTTTCGTTAAATGTAAGATCGTAGGAATCGAATAGATTGGACATTTTTCTGCAGCATAGCATGTTTTGCATAAATTAACATTTCATGGTTTTTATTTTAATCCTTTGCACAGTCTGAACTGCAAAAATTGATCTACAATTAAAAAAAGATAAGTTTATTTCCCCTTAATTGAAGCAGATCAATGAGACAATCTGTCAATGGAGAGGTTATTTTTACCCACCATGTGAAAATTGGTCAAAAAGTCATGATTGATCGACATTTGATGGAAAGGTAATTTTCGGATTGTTGAAAAGACATTGAAAAATAGATTTGCAACATCTTATCTATTATTGGACTAAAGGGGGGAAAAAATCAGACTGAACAAACAGCCCAATTTTCAACAACTATTTCTGGACTAAACCAAGAGCCTAGTGTTTGCCTTTAGTGTTTGTTTTAAATGTGAAACATTTTCTATTGGTAAATTGTCTTAAACCTGCTGAAATCGTGGGAAACAACAATTGCTTCCAGAAAAATAGTTCTTAGTTATCTTAGTATTTGTGCAGTGAAGCGTTAGGCCTCCACCTGCTGAATTCTCCTTTCTCTCAGTATCCCGGTTGGAGCCAGATGGATGATGGGAGCATCCGTATTGCAGAGGTGACAGAGGACTCTCTTGGCACCTATACCTGCATGCCTTACAATGACCTGGGTTCCATGGGATGGTCTCCTCCTGCTCCCCTGGTGCTAAAGGTAACTACGTTTAAATGCCCTCCCCACCCGACGCCCAGGCTGGTACTGACTCGTTTTGGCTGTTTGACCATGGCCAGGACCCTCCAAAATTCTCTGTGGTTCCTGGAGGGGAGTACAGGCAGGAGGCTGGTCGGGAACTGGTCATCCCCTGTGAGGCAGAGGGAGACCCCTTTCCAAATATCACATGGAGGAAGGTACCGACTCGCATCTTACAACGCCCTCTCATCACTTTATATTAATCGGTTTTACACCATTTCATTAATTTCAGCCTTATTGGTTGTAACACTGTAAAAGCCTTTGGATGACACTGTCTTGTTGCTTGTGCCAATTGTTCATTCGGTCTCCTTCTCTCCTCGGGGGCGGGGCCAACCACAGGTAGGGAAGCCCAGTAAAAGCAAGCACAATGTTCTGCCTCGGGGCAACTTACAGCTGAAGTCGCTCACAAAGGATGACCACGGGGAGTGGGAGTGTGTCGCCACCAACGTTGCCACAAGCATCACTGCCAGCACGCATGTCCAAGTCATAGGTACCTTCACACATTACACTTATAAATAACAGAGTCATCAGCAGCTGTTTTCTGTTTATTTTTTGGGGGATTTGTTTATGTCTGTTGCTCAGTAATGCTCAGCCCTCTGTACAGTAGCAGCCATTCAAAATGGACCTTCCCAGTCAAAAGCCATCAAAATGGCAGCCCACTTCCCTCCAACTCCCAGCCACTGGAGTGACCCCCTCTTCCATTTATTTACTCTGACTCCACCCTTTCAATGAATTCCAGGGTCTGACCAAGAGATGGCACTTCTCTTTAGATCCTAATGTCCACCACTCTTGACAGAAAGAATATTTTAATACAAAGATTGATGTGGAAAAAGGAATTGATGGGGACCAACCAAGCACCAGCCAAGTGGCAGCCAAGGAGGAGTCCAGGACTAGTCAAGGGCCAGGAAAGAACCAGCCAATTGCCAGGAAAGGACCAGCCAAGGGCCAGACAAGAACCAGCCAAGTGGCATCCAAGGAGGAGTCCAGGACTAGTCAAGGGCCAGGAAAGAAAAAGCCAAGTGCCGGGAAAGGACCAGCCAAGGACCAGCCAAGGGCCAGACAAGGACCAGACAAGGACCAGTCAAGGACCAGCCAAGTACCAACCAAGGGCCAGACAAGGACCAGCCAAGGGCCAGACAAGGAACAGCCAAGGACCAGCCAAGTGCCAGGAAAGGACCAGCCAAGGGCCAGGAAAGGACCAGCCCAGGGCCAGGAAAGTGCCAGCCAAGGACCTACCAATGACCAGCCAAGTGCCAGCCAAGGGCAAGAAAAGCACCAGCCAAGGGCCAGGAAAGGACCAGCCAAGGGCCAGGAAAGGACCAGCCAAGGGCCAGGAAAAGACCAGCCAAGGGCCAGGAAAGGACCAGCCAAGGGCCAGGAAAGTGCCAGCCAAGGACCTACCAATGACCAGCCAAGGACCAGCCAAGTGCCAGCCAAGAGCAAGGAAAGCACCAGCCAAGGGCCAGGAAAGGACCAGCCAAGGGCCAGGAAAGCACCAGCCAAGGGCCAGGAAAGGACCAGCCAAGGGCCAGGAAAGGACCAGCCAAGGGCCAGGAAAAGACCAGCCAAGGGCCAGGAAAGGACCAGCCAAGGGCCAGGAAAGTGCCAGCCAAGGACCTACCAATGACCAGCCAAGGACCAGCCAAGTGCCAGCCAAGAGCAAGGAAAGCACCAGCCAAGGGCCAGGAAAGGACCAGCCAAGTGCCAGGAAAGGACCAGCCAAGGGCCAGGAAAGGACCACCCAAGGGCCAGGAAAGAAACATCCAAGGGCCAGGAAAGAACCATCCAAGGGCCAGGAAAGAAGCAGCCAAGTGCCAGGAAAGGACCAGCCAAGGGCCAGGAAAGAAGCATCCAAAGGACCAGCCACTTTTGAATGGCCACTACTGTACTTGTTCTGGGTGGTAGAATCACGTTTTTCAGCCAACCTGCTGTGGATTTCCTGTAGAGTTTGGGATGATCTTCCTCTTGATAAACAACATTCTGCCAACATAAAGTTGTCGGTCGGAGGGCTTCCCTCAGGACCCACAGAGCTTTATTTAGTTGTTCCCAACCATTGTTGACATGTTTACCCCTTTGGCCATTTATTCTTACCCTCACAGCCAGAAGTATTGATGATTATCCAAAGCTGGGATGTACAATAACTGATTATAAAATAAAAACTATATTACTTATTCTTTTATTTGAGCATTTAGTTCTTAGGCATTTTATTCTTTCCATCTCAAATAAAAGAAAACATGAATATGTTGCCTGGAAGGTAGTAATATCCTATTATCAACCTGCATTTATAAAACTGGAGCTCCTCTGAGTAACTCCCTTATAATCACATTTAAACTTGAATAGGAAACAAAATGCAGAACAACATTTATAATCAGGCAGACTTAATTAGTTTTATTTTGTTTGTATAAAGAAACCTGAGCTGCTTTGATGAGCTCCGATAGCTCAGTGTGAAAACCTGCTGATCCCAGGCTGTTCTCTAATCCAGTCGGTTCCTCTGATTGGTTTGCATGTTTGTCACAGCTAAAAGTGAACTCAGACATATAAGAAAAAAAACGTTTTGGTTAATAAAAGCTTGTTTATTTTTTCAATTGGATCCTCAGAAAGCAAAACAGATCCCAGCTCTATTTTTTTTACTACCTAAGAAATAAAATATTTTCATGTAGTCCTTGTGGATCCACTGTTTTAGTGGAGAGATGAACTCATGGTTGACTGGGTTGCTGTGAGGTGGTCAGATGTGTTAGCTGTACAAAAACAAACAAAAAAACCAAATCATCAACCCTCCACCACCGTGCTTTATGAGCTGTTTGCTTTTCTTCTGACCTGGCTCTTTGCAGTTGGAAATAGTTTGATGTCTTCAAAGCCTTTCAAAAAAAAAAAACACCCTCCCCTTAAAGCTGTATAATCTGAGCTTGAGCTCAGAAGAACAAGACGCCCCCCAGCACTCTGAGGGGCGTGTTGTTCTTCTGAGAAGAGTAGCGTATTGCTTTCCTTTTGTCCAATTAGAATAATGGAGTAAAACACTGACCTGATAACTGTTTCCAAATCAATGGCAGCAACAGTCATTTTCTAACTGCTTGAACGATGTCAAATCATGGATGGCCTCAAACTTTATGAATCTGAATGAAAGTAAGACAGAAATTATAATATTTGGTTGTAGTCCAGCAGTTTTTCCCCCTGGCTTCTTGGGCCCTCTTACACCTAACATTCGATCATCAGTAAAAAAATCTTGGTGTAATTTTTGATGACAGGTTGAAATTTGATCACCAGGTTAACTCGGTCGTAAAAAATAGCTTTTACCAGTTAAGAATTTTATCAAAAGTGAAAGGGTACCTGCCACAAAAAGATCTGGAGACCGTAATCCATGCTTTTATTAATACAAGATTGGATTACTGCAACTCTTTCTATGCTGGCTTGGACCGCTCACTTTTACACCGTCTGCAGTTGGTACAAAATGCAGCTGCCCCTCTTCTTACTGGCATACGTAAACTTGACCACATATCACCTGTTCTAGCCTCATTGCACTGGCTCCAGGTTGTTTAGGATAGATTTTAAAATTTTATTGTTTGTTTTTAAAGCTCTTAATGGTCTAGCCCCCCAGTATTTGACTGAGCTTCTCCAAATTCATGCACCGGCCAGAACACTAAGATCCTCTAATCAGCTGCTACTCGCGATGCCTAAAACCAGACTTAAAACCAAAGGTGATCGAGCCTTTATGGCACCGAGACTCTGGAATAACTTGCCTTGGCATATTAGATCAGCAGGCTCCTTTAAATGTTTTAAATCCTCTTTGAAATCACATTTCTTCTCCCTGGCTTTTAATCATGTCTGAGTGGACATTTGGTAAAATTTTATTTTATTTAAAATTTTATTTTATTCTAAAATGTATTTTAATTGAAACATTTACCCTATTCTATTTTTATGTGTTTATGTGTTTCAGCCTTCAGTTTTTATCTTATGTTCCTTAACTGTGATTCCTGTACAGCACTTTGGTCAACCCTGGTTGTTTTAAATGTGCTTTATAAATAAAGTTAGAGTTGAGTTGAGTTGAATAGTTCCTCCTCTCAAGTCCTTGATGTAACTTTAC
This sequence comes from Cyprinodon diabolis, assembly GCA_030533445.1. Lineage (NCBI taxonomy): Eukaryota > Metazoa > Chordata > Actinopteri > Cyprinodontiformes > Cyprinodontidae > Cyprinodon > Cyprinodon diabolis. The sequence continues at coordinate 43,679,063 of CM060072.1, read as the reverse complement.
ATCATGTTAAAACATACCTGCCCAACTTTTCATACTTTGACTTTGATGTTTATGGACTTTCAGGCAGATTTTATTTGACTTTTTCAGGATTTCATTCGCTCTGTTATACAGGGTGAATTAGTTTGGCAGATAAACTGAGTAACTTTACCGCAGCGGGGGGGGGCTGGGTGACTAATATGCCCTTTGAAGTTCTGCTCCCTGTCTCTGCAGGCACAAGCCCCCACGCCCCCACCAGCATCCGAGTGGCAGCCTCCTCCACCTGGGCCAACGTGTCCTGGGAGGCGAGCTATGACGGAGGCTTCCAGCAGACATTCTCAGTCTGGTATGGCCATGTGTGAGTCCTCCCAGCATGCTTTGCTTCCTGCTTCTCTTCTTTCATCAAGTCTTCATTTCGTTGCTGGATATGTCTTTTCTAGGGTTACGTTCAGAGCAGTTGTAAACCGCAGACATGGGAATGTACACGGAAATCCAGTTTCAGTGAGTTTTTAAAACCAAAAAAGAAAAGATCATTGCAACCTAACTGAACATGACCCGACTCTGTCTTGCTGCTGCCGCTGCGCTGTTCTGCTTCACCGTTTACAGGCCTCGGTTATCCGGTTCTGCAAATGAGCTTTTCCTGAGTATTAGCAAGGAAAGGAGAATAGAGAAGGGTTCTGACTGTAGGCCAGTGGCTTCTCCTGAATCTTCCTTTATTTACAGCTTACTGACACAAAAACTTTAAAAACACCACCAAACTATTCCTATTATGGATCCTCCACATTCCTTTGACAAATACATGTTCCTGGTGACGGAGCAGAGATGGCGAAACTGAGTGAAAGGAATCACCTGTTGGTCGTTTCAAAACTAATTATGAACAAAACCCATGCTGCCAACTTAGCGCTTTTGACGCTTAATTTGGCGCCTTTTCAGAGCCCCTAGCGCCTTTATTAAAAAAAAATTACTAGCACCAAATCTATAAACGTTTTTCCAATGTAAATGACTTTGACGACTTAAAAGGATCAAACTCTGTTGTCCTGTGCGAGATGATCATACAGTAGTAGGCATTAAAAATGGCCTTTCCCAGTAAAAAGCCAGCCGAATCCCCTCCTACTTCCAGCCACTGGCCTTCTCCTGGGTGTGCATATTGTTTTACTCTGACTCTTTCACTGAATTACAGAGTCTGACCAGGAGATTACGCTTGTTTTTAGATAAATTTCCTCCAATCATGACACAAAGAATATTTTAGATGTTTAAAAAGGAATTGTATGGGACCAGCCAAGCACCAGCCAAGAGCCCAACAAGAAATGTGGGTAGATTTTAAATGCCTGCTACTGTAAGCCTGCCCCCCTCTCTCACTGCAGTCGTCGTAAACCTTTCCAATTCGATTGCGAATAAAAGTTGCAAAGCTGCTGCTAATTCTGAAACATCAAAATAAATTTTAAGTGACACATTTGTCTCACATAAAATATCTGCATTTTCGAGCTACAGCCTCGTTCTCTCTCCTTCTGCTCCTCCACTCTCTGTGTGTCTTTGTACTGATGCTACTTTCTTCTTCCTGTTTTTTATTTATTTTTTTATTTGCTGCTTAGCAAACATCTAATGGTGCTTTTTTATGTCACCACTTGCTATGTAGTGTTGAACTGAATGGTGTTTTTCTTTCATTTTCTTGTAAAACTCAATAAATCTCTAAAACTCTTCAAATCCAAACGATTCTTCCTCCCTGCTTTCCCATCTCTCTGCGCTGCACAGCCAAAAAATGCAAACAAAATATTTCAGGGATTCAGAATCTCCTGCAGCCGGATGACATGAGGTATGCAAATTAGACGATGATGTCATCTAGTGCCTTTTAGGCCAATAGCCTCTTTTCTTGCTGAGGAGTTGGCGGCACTGACCAAAACACCATGCTTGGTTGTCAGGGCAACGGCTCGCTCACTCATTACAGTCCAAATGCACGGCGGGCTGTTCTGTGCAAGTTTACCTTTCTGATTATGAATATACTTAATAATTGTAAGTTAAAATTATTATTTTTTAATGTTTTATTCTTATCAAAGAAACACAGTAATGAAACAAATGCATCAAATGGCCTCAAATTAACAGTTATTAGCTTTTGATGATTCTAAATCATAATTTATTAATTAAGACGTAAAAACGTATTAAACTTGCTTGGGAAGTGGGCATGACACAGAGTTATCTTAACCAGTACGTTTTAATAAGCTATATTAATAACCTTTTAATAACTTTGGAGTCTAATCATCCGTCATTAACCATAAAAGCGAAGATGTCTCCGTGTTTCGGCTGTTAACTCAAAAACTCTCAGAGACAAATCAAAAAAACAGCAGAAAACCAACATGTATCTGGATAAAATGTATCAAACCAATAATATACTGAAAAGTAAATATATGTTTAATAACGGTTCTGCTTGTCCACATTAAAAACTACAAGAATAATCAACAGAAGAAAACAAATCAGTAATCAGGATGAGTCTTTGGGATCATTTCACAACCTAGATTCAATTAATGAATTAGTAGAAAATCAACATTAATTTCACTGCAAATGATTTGGTTCCTAAGATAGAAAATCTTATATTTGTTAAGTAAAATGTTCTTGCTGCATGGACAGAGAGTTTTGTTTAGTTTGAGTAGCTTTTCCCTGGGATTTACTTTTATTTCTTGATTCCAGACACAACCCCTTTTTTGTAGTGTACCAGCAGTGTTAATGTAACAGCACTTAATTGGACCCAAAATGGAGGTATAAATATCACTCCGTAGAGGTTATTAAGGAAAATAATAGAAAAATTATGATAAAATACAGTTTTCTTGGTCTTTAAAGGTGGAAAAGACAGATTTCAATGAGCTCACTTCACAAAAATATGATTTCTTCTTCTAAGAAAATCCGGCAGCTCATATATGCTACGTGCTCTTCCTGCAGGCTTCGGATAAAATGTCCGGAATAAGCTTCCTGTCCTGACAGTGCAGGTCTGCAACCAGTCAGTTAGTTCAAGGGATGTTTTCTATAACCTGGATTGATATGTGCAGAACTCAGTTACCTTCTACATTATCAATCTGGAATGGCTGCCGTTTAGTCTGTCTGTAAAAAAAGGAGGGAGGTTTAGTACAATACTTCGAGCTGATTGGATGACATGCCAGCTAGTACCTGCCTTCCATCATACGCTTTCAGCCAATCGTAGCAGTGAATCATAACCTTTCGTGAGCTGATAAATCAAATGTTTTCCAAATCCTCTTAGAAGGAAATCACAGACATCTTTCCCATCGAGTGCTTCTCTTTGCTCCTTTATTAAACGAGAAATTGTCAATATTTTAGCTAAAAACGAGTCAATAGGCGAATCGACAGGTGTGTCCTGCAGCCTAGCCATGTTTGTAACGCCCCAGCAGGGCCCCTCTGACTGTGGTCATTCCTACATGTCCCGCCCCAAAAATCCCAGCTGGAATGCCATTGGTCCGACTAGCTGGTTGTTACCAGACGGACGTAATAGTATTTCAAGATTGATTTATTGTAAGACTGAAAACTCAGATCTCACGACAATCCAGCTTACAGCTCAAGGTTATGTTTTCTATGATAGAATTATAGGAATTTCAGGCTCTTTATCAACCTGAATGTCCTTCAAAACTACGCTGTAGAAAACTGAGGACTCATTGCTGTTCTGTAAGCACTTTAACTACCAATACTGTAACAGTATGTAGAACTATCAGTTAATAAGACGTGGTGGTAAATTACACATAATTATTACTTCATTTGTAACAAAAGAAATGTATTTAAAGTGATAAATCCAGTCCAGACTCAGTAGTATAAAAATAATCTGAATCCTAATTTAATTCTGATCCATGCAACCTTTCATGTTTTATTAATAAAGTGAAGTAAGCAGGGAGCAGAAGGAATAGGCAAACAGGCAGGCAGTGGCTTTAATTAAAGATATTCATAATGACAGCAGGCCTGTGTCTCTGCAGGCCTACTGTCATTTATGAGTCCCTTCAAAACTTAAGGCTTTAGTTTCTGCGTACGACTTCAAAGCTGCAGAGCAAAAGTTAAACAGTAACATGTGAAACTATTCATACCCTATAAACCTTTTTACATTGTTCATGTTTTCTCTCCTACTGCACCCGTGTTCGCTGTTTAGATCTCAGTGACCATGGTTAGCGCACACGACCATATGGAGGCCTTAGTCCTCAACGGGGGCCAACCGGGTTCAAATCCGACCTGTGGTTCTTTGCCGCATGTCTCTGCCCCTCTCTCATACCCACCTTCCTGTCAGCCTACTGTCCAATAAATGAACCACTAGTGTCGTAAAAACTCAAAAAAAAAAAAAATTCTGACCTTCAAACCTCACATTATATGGAAATATATGAAAATGCTCACAGCTATTAACAACTATGTGTCTCCCTGAGTCGAAGATGAATTTATGACTAATTTATCTATGCAGCGTTTAGTTAATAATCTACTGCATCCATTTTTTTTTTTTTTTGGACAGACAATTGGCCTCAGAAAATATACATCGCAATTTCAAATGCAAAACTCAGAAAGATAAAAATGAACTTTGCATAAAAGTTTGCAGAAATCCGTGCAAACCTTTGACCTGCCATGAGGATTTGCCAAGCAAACTTTTTAAATCCACAGTTACAATCTAAAAGCACCAATGAATTGAGATGTGTGTTAGTGAAAAGTTAACTTTAGCTAACGTGGCTTTGGACAGGCTGGCTTTTTGAAAAATGTGTCCTCAGACTGAACATCCTCTGCATTTGAGGGAGGTGTCATTTCCCTCCACCTTACACTGAGCTACTACTTTGCTTTTCACCATTTACAGAAAATCCAAGTGAAATGCTGTGAAATTTCATTTTTAATGCTACAAAAAGTTAGAAATGTCAAGAGGTTTGCACTGTTATAAATACACTACAAACATTGAATTACTCTCAGTAACACAATGATAACATTTTAACTAAGACAGTTTGCATTTGCTTAGCAGCTGTGGTCATAGGAGCAAACTGACATTGGTATTTTTCAGCTATAGATGAATGTATAAAGTAGGGCTGCAACAACGAATCGATAAAATCGATAAAAATCGACTTTTAAAAGCGTTGGCAACGAATTTCATCATCGATTAGTTGTGTCGCGCGATTAATGCGTCATCCGCCGCCGCCGTCATCACTGCCACTTGACTGAAACGGGGGAAGAAAAAAAAATACGGCAGAGCGAGCCAGCGCCGCAGATGCGCAGTGTTGCCAACTCAGCGACTTTTCAGACCCCTCCAGTGACTATTTTTTTTAGAAAGCGACTAGCGACGAATCTGGCGACTTTTTACGGTGTTACTGGCGGTTTTTGGAGACTCTTACGTGAGAGCATGTATCGTTCCTACTCTTGTCCTGCAGCAGTAGCTGCTGCCGTGAGGCGCATTCCCCATTCCAACCCCGTTCTCCCACAGGAATCCCTCTCAGCGCTGCAGTCAGAGAAGCAGGATGTTTCAGCGTCCAGACTGCAAATGAAGCGCGCATGCGTCGGGATTGACGGCGCAAATTGATCACAATAATTAAAACAGCCTTTATAAATAAATTAACTTGCAAATTATGAGGGCAAGGCTTTTGAAGTTTAAATCTTCTGGCATAGATAAAGTAAAGAAGATCCTGCAATTTATGGAAGTAAAGCAGAATAAAATCCAGCAAGATCAGTAATATGTCAATTAATTATACGCCACATTCCCATGTAAATATCTGTCTTTGGAGGATGTGTTTTTTAGCACCCCTAGTTCTCTCATTTTTATTCCAAATACAATTTATAATTTGAATCACAGGGCTATTTTTATCTCTATGGTTCAGTATTTTCTCAAGTACCACCTTTAACTGCTATACTTTCCTGTCTTAAAAGTCAGAACTCTTCTGGTCTAAAAAAAAACTAATTTGTTGAAATGGGGGGGCCTATTGTTTGAACCCCTTAGGGGCTTTTAAAAACAAAAATGCCTTTTTTTTCGCTTTATGAAACAAAGTAGCGTATATTTTGTGGATGTACAGCTACATTTCTCATGTAAGTTTGCGTAGTTTTAACAAACATTTATTTTTCATATTGCACCAGTACAGTTAATGAGCAACCTGTACTTGTGTGCTTGTTTGTTCTGTCTAAAATGTTTATTTTGGAATAAAGAGGTTAATATAAAAAATATTTTTTGTCCGATTAATCGATTAATCGAAAAAATAATCGGCCGATTCATCGATTTTTTAAATAATCGTTAGTTGCAGCCCTAGTATAAAGGAACGTTTTCAGTTTGTGCCGTTAATAGTCATTGCATGCTTGGAATGGTCTGCTTTATTCGGGCGATGAAGGTCATTCAGTGTAAGTGTACGGCATGGCTAAATGGCAGCGCTGAACGCAGCATGACTCTAATGCCATGTTATGAACAATCAAGAAAAACGTGTTTCAAAGTGTGTCTGTTTTACCTGTTTGATGATTATAAGTTATGGAGAATCTTATAATTGGTTAGCTAAAGCTGAGCCCCGCAGTCTGCAGTCAGAGGCTGAGACAAACTGTGGTCGCTCTCTGCTTCTTATCACTAGATCAGGGGTCGGCAACCAAAACTGCTCAAAGATTCATATTGGACCAAAAGAACAAAAAACACAGCATCTGTCTGGAGTTGCAAAAAGTAAAAGTCTTCTACAAGCCTCATATGGAAACACGGGCTATAAGTGTATTAGGCCAATATAAAAATGGACTACGTGGGCTTAAATATGTAATAAACATTCAGGATTAAATGTTTATCCTGGAGAAAATGTCACATCATGTGACTCTGCTGTACGATATTTGGTGCTTTAAGGTCGTAGGGAAGTCATATTTTAATTTCAAATCACTCTGGCTTAAACATGTATATAAACAATGTACTTTATCAGATCATACTGTCCCAAAAGTTAGAAAATTTCTATTTAAAATCTGCTTTGTTTTGTTTTTTGTTATCTTCTGCAGGCCAGTTAGTTCTACGTCAGCCTGAACACCTAAATTCAGCCAATCATATATCAAAGGTCATCTGTCAATAACATTTTTTCAGTCATAGCATCTTGATTCATATGTTGCAGCTAATATGGGCAACGGTTGAAATCAGAATCCTTTCCTTTCCCATTGAGTTGCGTCCCAGTGTCCACGGGGATGGACGTCTGTGTCTTCAGCAGGCGTAGAGCTAACAGAACTGGCAGCGTTGCGAGGCAAGGGCTCAAACATGTACGGCTGGAAGCCTTCTACACCAAACCAAGCTTCTGCCGCCCTGGCGTCCTCTTCCACAACATCTTCGTCCCCGCTTTCCTCCTCTAAATAAAAAATGGATGACAGAGGAGACTCATCCACGACCTCCGACACTAAACTCTCCTCCTCTTGCATGTTTCCTCTGTACATAGCGTTCCTTGACAGCGTCGTTTCTAAGTCACCAATTTAGTGCTACTTGGTCCCAATGGAATTTCCCATTGGGAACCTGCTAGCACTAAGTTGCTAACCGGTTAGCAAGATGCTTCCGACAAACCGGCCACAATCAAACTAGCTTTCGAACCTTCAACCATAACAATCCCGCCCCCTTGATAATCGACCAATCACATGACTTTATTCACTTAAACTAGGGAGGATTCAGAAATGCATCGGTTGGAACAGCCGCTTCCCTACGACTTAAAGTTTAAATTCCACTACAATATTAGTGTATCATGTTTTGTTGCATTGATGAAATGACAGAAAGACAATAAAGAAATCAGATTTTTTATTTCTATTTTCATTTTGAGGATTGGGGGAAAAAATGGAAGAAAGTTCCCATCCCTGCATCAGAGTGCTACATGTTCGGTCCATGAACGGTTTTCTATGCTTCAACCAAACTAGCAGCAGTAGTGGAGTTTGGAGATGCAATCTACTTCTTAAATCTATCTTTGCTCTCCTCTAATTTATCCAGAAGTTCTGCAATCGGACTTTTTCTCTCCCAGCTTGGTGGTGGGCTGCATATTTAGCCTTCCCTGGAAAGGCCTTTCCTAATGACTCTTTTTATTATTTGACAACTTCTCACTGCAAAGCAAACATGCAGGCAATCCTTCCTCATTGGTAATGAAAGCAAATGATTCGGTCCATTCTTCTTTGAATCATCTGCTCTCATCAGCTATCTTCCTTTTTTTCTCTCTGGGATCCATGGCCTGAGACACACCAACCGCTTTGTTTAAATGAAATGTTAACAGTTGTTTAAATGTATTTATTATACACATTTATACAGCTTTGGAAAACATAAAGAAAGTTTATTTGAACTCCTGCACACCATATTAAAACAGACAAAAAAATCCATGTCTTTTCATTTGCATACATTTTTTAAAAAGCTCCAGGGAGCTACAAGGGGGCGTTAAGAAGTCGCATGCAAGTCTGGAGCCGCTGGTTGCCGACTTCTGTTCTAGACTTTATTAGCTACAATTGGTAGTCGTCCCAAAGGACTTTGGGGCTTTTTGTTTTATTATTTTTTTAAATTAAATTAACTTAAACCTGGTCATGCTGCAGTAAGAAACTAGAATCACACCCGACAAAACGTTTTTCCAAGTTGGACGATAGATCTGCTTCTTCCTGTGATGATAATAACACTACAAATGGCAGCCATATTGGAGTCTGCGTTCAGGTGTGAGGATCTTCTGATTAATGATCACAGAGCTGTAGGGGTAGAAAGCACCAGCAGGGTGACGTGTATCCAGATCCACTCCACCTGACCACATAAAAGGCGTGGCCGTACCAGGACAATTTTCTAGCCCTTTCTTAACTTTCTTCACTGTTTTCTGCCACAGCTTCAAAGTAAACATTGAAGTAGTGTTGAGGAGTTTCTGAAGGTATTTTTTTCAGAAGTTTAGGAACAAGTAGATAAAAGCCAAGGCAGTTGTGTTGTTCTAGTGTCCATCTCTGCTTTCTTGTTTGTCCACTCACATCTCTCCTTGACTTCTGTTCAGGCTGAAGAGGGAGCGTTTAGGTCCACATGACTGGGTCTCCATACCCGTACCTGGAGGCCAGGACTGGATGGTGGTGTCGGGCTTGGAGCCAGACACAACTTACCAGTTCAGTGTACTGGCTCAGAATAAGCTAGGCACAGGCCCCTTCAGCGAGGTCGTCACTGTGAACACTCTAGGTGAGTACAACCTCCAGGAATTGAATAGTAAGCCTGAGTCTGGCAATGAGACAGAGCAAGTTTCTAATTGGAACACTGTGGGTCAGAGCGAGAGCAGAACTAACACGTTTAAATGTTTTACTTTCTATTTTCCTATCAAATAAATGCTTTATTTTCTCACCTTGTCTCACTTCCTGTGTGACTGATGACTTCCCTGTGACTGACAAAGATAAACTGTGTGTCTCAAAGCTTAAAGACCTGCAGTGATGATGATGGCAGTTGTGAAAACTGTTCTGAGTCTTCAGGAAGAGCTTCTCAATAAACGTAATTTTAGAAAAAAAAAAGGAAAGAGTATGTAAGAGCTGTTTAGATCAGAGCTGTTATAGTGTGAAGTAGGGGTCAAGCTCCAACCCCTGGTTTGTTTTGGTTGGGCAAAGTTCCGCTGTTGCTGTGTGTTGCAGTGTGAGTGACTGCTCCCCCCGTTATTAAAAGTAGATGAGAAACATTTTGTTTGTGCTCCCAAATATTTGACAAAAGATACAGTCTCCAATAGATTTTATCGTTTGAGGTTACAGTGTTTAAAATGTTGCTTTAAAAAAATAGTTACTTCTCCTAAAAAGCAACTGAGTTACTGTAGTAATTTAGTTATAGAACAATAAAAGTAACTCGTTAGTAAGCAATGTAGCTATGCAGTTATTTTTTATGATCAAATGTTGATGAATTGTGATTGATGGGGCTAAGAAACAGTGCAATCCAGGCACGCCCCATAGACGGTCCAGGGACAGTCTAGGCAGGCCCCAGAGACGGCCCAGGAACAATCCAGGGACAATCCAGGCACGCCCCATAGACGGTCCAGGGACAGTCTAGGCAGGCCCCAGAGACGGCCCAGGAACAATCCAGGGACAATCCAGGCACGCCCCATAGACGGTCCAAGGACAGTCTAGGCAGGCCCCAGAGACGGCCCAGGAACAATCCAGGGACAATCCAGGCACGCCCCATAGACGGTCCAAGGACAGTCTAGGCAGGAACCAGAGACGGCCCAGGAACAATCCAGGGACAATCCAGGCACGCCCCATAGACGGTCCAAGGACAGTCTAGGCAGGCACCAGAGACGGCCCAGGAACAATCCAGGGACAATCCAGGCACGCCCCATAGAAAGCCCAGGGATGGCCCAGGGACATTCCAGGCACAAAATAAACCAAAGATTGCCTCTTATTCTTTCTGTGATTATCAGAGCAGTTTAGAAAGTCACCATGGTCTCTTTACGGGGTTTAGTTTGGTTCTTTCAAGCGTGGAGGCGAGAAACATTAATGTTGCTCAATCTAAGTGTAAATGAAGCTGTCACTGATAATCATGCAAAGATAGGAGAAATGCTGATAATGGAGAGCACTATCAACGATGCATCACTTAGAGTGAGCCAAGGAGGATAAACAAAGAGGTCAAAGTATTCTGCTGCAGGGCTCCTCCTGCTCTCTGAAAACACCAGATGTCTCCATTTCTTAAGTTTCTAAGTTAAAGTATTCCAAACACCAACCATATGTAGGAAATATGCTGGAAATAGGGCCTGCAGAATATAGTGTCATATATTTCTAATATCACATAATTCAATTCAATTCAGTTTATTTCAATTCAGCGTCAATTCACAGCACGTCATCTCAAGGCACTTTCCAGTTCACCAGATCAACCACTCAGATTGATTCAAAGGAAAACCAGCTTATTGCATCGACTTATTGACTCTTCAGCAATCCCTCAAACTAAGCATGCTTGTTTCAGTTCTTCACTCTTTAAGTAACACTCAAAACAAGCCTTATAACAAACTGATAAATAACTTTGGCAGACAGGAAACTAGCATTAATGACACAAGAAACTGTATGTATACAACTGGTTTAACGGGAGAGTTTTAGGTATGAAGCCTGATGGTGGATTCTAGCAAACAATGGTGTTGAAAGTTTGAGATTCTGTATGTTTTTATTTTATTGTCCCTGAATCATCCCTCGGTGGGATTGGTACTGTTAGATTTAAATAGAGTTTAAAGCTACTGGGAAATTGTCAGTCAAACCAGGGCTTTACTTTCTCAAACCCCACTGGGCTTTACTCTTACCCATCATGTCAGGTTTGGGGGGACAGACATGTTTTAGTTGGTCTGCAGCTGGACTATCTTTGCTGCATGCTTACCACGCTTTTCAGACCTTTGGAATGAAACACTAGATTTTAATCTGAGCTGATCTAAGCTAGTCCAGATACCTTGAACCGGTAAATTGAAACTTTACTGCAACATAAAACGACAACTTTAATCTTACCTTGTGGACCATATACTCTACCATCACGCCCTGCAGCCCGAAGTGATTTTTTTGCCAATATGCGACCTGTATCTGATCTTTCATGACAGTTTGAACAAAGATCCAATCTTTTCCAACGCAACCCAGGCCACTGATGTGCTCCTGATTCAGATATGTATCTAATCTTTTTCGAATGCGACCTGTGTCTGGACAGCCAGGCCTCATTCGACCTGCACCTCATTAATACTCAACAAAGGTCAAATTTCTGCTTCCTTTCTGGAAAAGTAACAATGGTGGACGATAATGTGGAGAACAGTCTTTATTGTCAACCCTCTTGAAATGATTGAGTTGTTAATGCACTGGCTGAGGTTGAGGAAGAACGCTAAATGTGCTCGGAAAAGAATCAGAACGAAAAAGAATCAGATTTCACACAAAAAAAAATTGGAATTGAGCATTAAGGCCTGCAGTGTGAAAGCAGCCATAGATAACACCTAACTGCACATCTTTAGTGCTGTGTGTGTTACGAAATGTCTCGAATATTTTAAAACGGAAGAAAATTTAGATTTTTTTTTTAAAAGAACTTATATTTTCCATATTTCTAACCCTGATATGCTCTTTCAGTATTTCCTACAAGTACCCCCGAACCACTGGTGCTGCTTACCCCACCACGGTGCCTCACAGCCAATCGCACGCAGCAGGGCATCCTGCTCACCTGGATCCCACCTGCCAATCACACAGCACCTATCCAGCATTACGTAATGGAGTTCCGTCTGGGGGAGCGGTGGGAGACCCTGGATGACAGCATTCCTGCGGGGGAGTTGGACCTGCTTGCCCGAGACCTTATCCAGGTAAAACACAGTCACTTGGTTAGAACTGCTAGATCCAAAGCCATACCCATATGCTTATGCAGTGACACCATTGTGTCCTGAGCCTGATCAGTTTTGTATTTTTATGATACAAGTCTGTACTCCTCTGAAGGGGGCAGGCTGTCTCTATTGCAGATACTAAACTGTGAAATCACTTAAACTGCTCTTAAGCATGATATAACTTCGATTTTAGATGACAATGCTTCACTCTGGTTGCAAGGTTTTTCAGAAAAATGTCCACGATCTGCTGCCTTACGTATTATCTTGCCTTTTGTGCTTTTTTCCCTATCAATTTCTTGGTAAATAAGGTAAATCTGTATATATTCACCATAACAACATGACGATGCTGCACATGTGTGCAGTGAGTAAACAAGGAAGTGATGGGGCTAAACACATTAGTACTTGACAGTGTAAAGCATGTTTCCCACTGAAAATAGCGGGTTAAAGGAGAACACCGGTTTTTACACATTGGGCCCTTGATTTTGCATTATTACATCATGTTCTACTTACCCATATGAGCTTTGTGTCATTTGGAGCCGTTCTGAAGATATTCCGTTGGTACGCCATCATTCATAACATGTAGGCAAATCACTGTCCCCCAGACATCCACGGTTATAGTTTTTACATTTATATCTTTTAAAAACAAAGCGGAGTCGTTACCCTCAGATGTCTCGGTCACCAGAGACCTCCACCGGCTCCTCAGCGTTTCAAACAGTACCCTGAGATACTTGAACAACTTACCTTGAGGAAGGAACCGTTCTCTAACCTCAATGGGGCAATCCACCTTTTTCTGGTTGAAAACCATTGCCTCTTATTTGAAGGAGCTGATCTTCATCCCAGCTTCTTGGCTAGTCTTTAAGGCCTGGTTATACTCCCCACAGCAGTGAGATTTTTGATTTATGCCCAGTATTGAAGCATGGTCTGCCCTATACGCTGTGGGTCTAGATATGGCCGAGGCGTAGTGGAAGTGGGGGTGAGTTTGTCCGACAACGGAGGGACATGACGGCCTAAAAGAGCGGGGATCCAGGTGGAAAAAGTGTCCCAGCGTTCTCGCGCACCTCGCTCTTCTAGCTGGTCCAACTTCATGAGTTGTTTTCCACAATTGCGGTCATAAAAACAAAACAAGCCGGACTCCTGTCTGCGGTCAGCTACAATTTGGGAGAGGTGCAGCGGAGCGTCTGCGGAGGGGGCGAGGGCGTCTTTTTGTTCACTGTGACACCAACGCAAACGACCAAGTTTCAAAATGTAAATCAGCCTTTAGATCTTAGCATGAGGAAGCAAGCACAGCCATGTCATTCGCAAAAAGCAGGTACAAAATCCACAAGCCACCAAACCAGACCCCATTTGGCCCTTGACTACACTTAGAAATTCTGTCTATGAAAAGGACCGGTGATAGAGGCCTGTCTGCTGTAGTCCAACTGACTTCATGCTGGCAATATAGACTAAACCATCCTGGCTTGTACAGGGACTGGATGGCAACTAGTAAAGGGCCACCAACTCCATTCTACTGAAGAGCCCCCATAGAGCACAAAGAGAGATGAAAAAAAATGCCTTCTATAGGTCAAGAAAACTGGCATAGACATGGAGCTCCCTACAGAGCTGTTCCAGTGTTCCACAGTCTGGAAAACAAACACACTGCTCCTACTGAAGCAAGGGTTTAACAAACAGATGGACTCTCCTCTCCAGCACTTTGGCCTTCTCGGGAGGCTGAGAAATGTGCTCATCTCACGGTTGAAACTAACCCTCCAAAGGGGAACCAACCACTAAAATCTGCTAGTCCAGGGGCATTGTCCCTGACCACTAGGCAACGATGAACAGACGTGTCAGCCACCAGAGCCCAAACACCTCAAGAGATCTAAGCCCAGGGCATTGCTCATCCACCCAAAACTTTCCCACCTGACCCCCTTGATGACTTTGCCCTGTATGACGATGGCTCAGGGCACCAAGTCTCTACTTCCACCAGGGAAGGTGTGTCCAGTGTTGTGAATAAACGCGTTAATTCAACGGCGTTCAGTGAATACGTTCATAGTTATAGTGAACTGAACAGATCAGTTTTGAAGAAATTATCGTGGACAAGAGCGATGTTCACTCTGAGAACAATGAGCGACACACAGCATTCAATTGGTAACGACACTTTTCATTGGATAATGTCAGGTTTTACAGCACTAATTACAGCAGACTGTCTACTGCTAGTACCAGTCTGCTCCATTCAGACTCATCTGCTGATGCCCGTTTAGCGGAGCGCTCGCAGAGGCTGAACAACTAACAAACAAAGACTGTGACAGAATAAAAAACTCACATTTTACTGCAAACTGTTCTCACCTGGACTTAACAAACCAGTCAGTATGTCAGCCACGTCCACTTCAAATTTAAAGCAGCACATTGACTTAAAGCATCTGCGGTATCTGTGGAAATATCTGCTACTAAAAATAATTTTGATCCAGATCTTTTCAACAGAAGCCTTTATGTTTCTGAAGTTCTGTGTAATTTAGCTAAATAAAGGCTTCACTACACCTCCTGTATAGCTTGACTGCATCCAGGATTTTCCATTTCTTTCTATATATTATGATCACACATTTAAAGGTGGGATCTAATTGTGGCTTAATTTACCAACTAAATGAACTAGTCCATTTATAGGTTGGTAAACTTAGTTCATCTTTGAAAAAGGGAACTATGAACAACAGCTAGTTCATTTTTCATCTTGTTTAATTAACTTTGAGCTTTTTCTTTTTAATTATGAACTGGCACAACATTGGGTGTGTGGTTGAGGAGATTCTGGAGGTATTCCTTCAGCATTGTCCTCATTTAAGGTCAGCACCTCCCCACTCCTTCCTCCCCCTCCGCATAGTTTGAAAGAATCGCTTAAAGTCCAACTGAGAGGGTTCGTTATACTGTGAGACCTTCCTCCCTCTAGCTAAGCTTCTTAGCCTGAAGTTCGTGGGGATTCAGAAATTTTCTGTCAGCTGTAATATTTTTAGCAGCAGTAGACTCAAAGGAAGGCCGTTTTCACACATGGCGAATTTAGCTGCATGCTATACAAACATAAGATGATGCTCCAACACATCTTAAAGCAATCAGTCTGCTAATTAGATGGAGATACTCATTTCAGCCGGACTTGCTTTGCCTCACCTGCAGAAAGAAAGCAAACACACAGTTTCTTGTTTATGTTTTATGTTGAGCCAGTTAAGCTCTTTGCTATAAATTAATGTGCATCTGGTTACCCTGTGCAAAAATGTAAAAACAGAAACTGAAGCGAAAAAGTTTGTAAAACGCAGCATTGGTGAGAAGTTCCGGAGGTTTGAGGTGTAACGTTGGAGCCTGTATACATCAGCATTGTTTAGTGGTTCTATATGTCAGCACCCCACAAATAAAACATCTTCATTTACACTATGTCATCACTTTCAGGTTGGTTGTCATAGTAACAGGGCAGGTGCACATGCAGATTAGACCAACTCTGGGTGGTTATGTGTTTGGGTATAAAATGAGCAGGAAACCATGGATTTATCTCTGAGACTCGGACCACAGGAAGTAGGAACACATAAAACTTTAAAATATTTTTAAGAAAAGCTTTATTAGATGAAAACAAACACTAAATACTCTTTTACACCGGGTTTGAAATTGATAAACCGATTTATGTGCTGTGACAAAAATCTTAGTTTTTTCTTCAGACGTGCAGGCCGCTGCTGCTGTGACATGCTGGAGCGTCTTTCTTTAATCTAGCTTCTACTCTCAGATCCACAGAACTGCTTTTATCTCTCCTCCCTCTTCCCACAAACACCCACACGTACTTCATCTCTCTTGTTCGCTCTCTCAAACAAACACATCACACCTGCGTTGTATAACTTTCCCACTACAGATTTCTTCTTCTCGGCTTAAAATATTTAAGCCAAGAGGTTCGTTCAGTCAGCTCTTCTCCATATTTGTGTTTGAAACGGATGATTTTGGATTATGTTACTCAATCTGTTAATCTGATGGTCTCACTGCGTGAGGCCGGCAGCGCGGCAGAGAGGATTTACTGAGACCAAGTAGTAATTATGAGGATTTCAGATCATCGGGTCTTAATAAACTCATTTAATTCATATGAAAGAATTGGCCCCTTGAGATTAACCATGTTGTGTTAAAGGGGGTCCTTGAAAAAACCCAACAAAAAACAAGCAGAGGAACAAGATGCATACACAATACATTAATATATAAACACGTCAGAATTTTTATTACATTAAAAGTTTATTTAGGTATTATTTCTAAACAGTTTCACTCCAGATATATACCACCCTGATTAATATTGTGGAATCACCAAAGGTTTTGAGTTTCACACACATTGATATCTAAAGGATATCTGCTTTTATTGCTTTAGTTGTCTGTTTTCTTTTTTCTGTTATGTTCTGTTTTCTGTGGCTCTCATGTGGAAGCAGACTTCTAGAAGTTATCCTATAACTTCTGTGTCATCTATATTTTTCTCTCTCTTTTCATGCACTGCTTCACATTTCTTAAACCCTCTTTTTTTCTCACCTCCTCTTCCATCTCTGTGTCCATTGTATACGATTTTACTCCCTAAATATTTTTCAATAAAGTTTCATATACAAGTACCAACTGTAATGTCATGGCAATAGTCATAATGGTCTGCCTCTAAAGGCAAAGCTGTCTGGCTATCAGCTAGCTCTGACACATCTATTCCCAAAGCTATATAAACAGGACACAAAAAGTAAATAAATAAATATTTCAGCAGAGTACTCAGTTGAGTTTATTTCTATAGCAAGTTTACAACATTCTACATTCTATAAGGCACACAGGTTACAGAGAGAATTTAATCAGATCATTCAGTCAGACTGAAGGTTCAAAGTTTTCTAAGGAAAACCAGCTGACTGCTTCCAGTTCAGGGCTCGATGTTAAACATCGCCCAATCGCCCGGGAGATCGTCAGGAGAGTACAAATTTCATTGCATTTGCCCGCCGGGCAATTGCAATGATCGCAAAAAAATTTATTTATCACTCAAAATTACTTTAAAATCACCGACATTCGCTGAAAACGACCCAGAAGCGTTGCCTGCGCCATTTTTGTTGTTTTGTACACATTCTCACGTTATTTGAAAAAGACGCGTGATTTGAAAAAGCCGGGTGATTTTCCACCAGATGGCGTAATTTTTGTCCACCTAGTGGTAATTTTGATGTAGTTACCAAAACAACAAACAAGCTAGAAAGCGTTATCATATGGCAGTCTTCTGTACAGTGATGCAGGTCATACATTAAAAAATGTTCATTAAATTTTTTCCTCTTAGACATTGGAGAGGTGCATTTAAATGTTATAGAGCTAAACATGTTAAATTGGTGACCTGTTATGTTATTATTATTGTCTTGTTGCTGCATTTATTTTGTCAGGGAAAACTAATCCTGAGTCAGTTAAAAGTCAGGGAATTCTGAAATGATGTCAGACTGTGGAAACCCTGTATAAAATAAATATGTATAATGATTCTCTAGAAAAGTCCCATTATATTAATAGTATTATCTTGTATAAACATACCGTGACTCTAAAATAAAAGTTATTCACTTGTGACATTGACTTTTGTCTTGTGATTTATAGTTTTCAACCTGTCAAGTTTTTTTTATTTTTAACATTACAATTTATATTTTTCCAATCACACAAAAGTTTAAAGCAAAGTTTAGTTTGAAAAGAATGTGCAGGAAGGATTGAAAAGCATGTTAACACGATAATGTAGGCTTGAGTTCATTATCTGACCCATGCAGATACACACCAGGAACCTGGAAACATAAAAAATACTGAATTACAAAAAACATTTTAAAAACAGACATGTTTCATTGATATATATACAAAAATGAATATTAGGAACTATACTTATCAAACATTATACTGGGCAAGTAAAAATTCTTTCTGGGCAAATGAAATGTAAAGGGCAAGTGGTAAACATCCTTAACGTCAACCCCTATATATATATATATATATATATATATATATATATAAATAAATGTATATATAAAAAAGAAATTATATTTTGCCTCTCTATCTTTGGTTCTGGCAATGCAAATTAGAATTGATTCAGGAGGCCATAGGAAGGACTTTAGAACTGGGCTGATGTTCTTCACTTCTTTAGTTCTAGTGAGGACGCAGGCAGCAGCATCTGGATCAGCTGTCTGATCTACTTTCTATAATTCTAGTGAGGACGCAGGCAGCAGCATCTGGATCAGCTGTCTGATCTACTTTCTATAATTCTAGTGAGGACGCAGGCAGCAGCATCTGGATCAGCTGTCTGATCTACTTTCTATAATTCTAGTGAGGACGCAGGCAGCAGCATCTGGATCAGCTGTCTGATCTACTTTCTATAATTCTAGTGAGGACGCAGGCAGCAGCATCTGGATCAGCTGTCTGATCTACTTTCTATAATTCTAGTGAGGACGCAGGCAGCAGCATCTGGATCAGCTGTCTGATCTACTTTCTATAATTCTAGTGAGGACGCAGGCAGCAGCATCTGGATCAGCTGTCTGATCTACTTTCTATAATTCTGGTGAGGACGCAGGCAGCAGCATCTGGATCAGCTGTCTGATCTACTTTCTATAATTCTAGTGAGGACGCAGGCAGCAGCATCTGGATCAGCTGCAGCTGATTGATCTAATTTCTAGGCAGACCTGTGGAGATGCCGCTGCGGGGATCAATTCTACTAAAGATGAATGAAGCATAAAGTTGTTTTTTACATCAGTCATTTAATCATGCAGATGTTCCTCAGGTGATAGAAGGCCCACTTTGTTTCTGTCTTGATGAGCCTCTGACGGGTCAGGTCTGAGCGCCCATCTTTAGCGCCCTAAAGCTGGGCGCTAACTTTCCTTTGGTCCAGAAATGATGACTTCAGCTTTCTTTTGCTCTGTGTTTTATTTCTAATCCTAAATACTTCTATTGTGTAATAGCATAAATTAATATTTTTATCTTGGGAAGCATTTATTTTCTTATTCCATGTAATTTTTAAGGATAAAGTTTCTTGTATCTGATTCACAGAATTGATTGCATCCCAACATAGTATCATATTTGCAGTGTGGCTCACAACTAGGTCCTGCCGATGATAGTGAGGAGAGCCCAGAAGGTCCTAGAATGGGTCCCACACCCTGCAGGGTGAGTTATAGAAACAGGGCTGTGTGTAGGTGGTTGTTTCTGTCTGTGATGGACTGGTGAGCTGAACAGGGTGAAACCCACCCCCCACCCCCCCCCCCCCCCCCCACCCAATTACTGCTGCAGATCGGAAGCATCCTCTCCATGACGACAAAAAATTAAGCAGGTATAAATAAATGTTGGATGCAAAGCTCTGAACATTTCATCGGCAGGCTTTTAATTCTCCCACATATAAACCCTTAAAACATCTGCAGTCAGGCAGACTATCCCTTAGCTCTCAGTTTAAAGGAACAGTTACTTTTAATTCAATGAACTTTATAATATTACAGCAGATTATTAGATTTATTAGATATAAAACATATTAGATTTACATTCTAACATGTTTATATCCTTGGTATTTGCTGGCTAGTTTTGTTTTGTATTAAACAGTGAAAGGATGAAAACACATTTGATTAGTTTCTCTCAATGGTAAATGGATGGATGTGGCTCCTATGGTAAAGAGAAGGTGTATTTTTAGCTTTGAAGCCTTTCATCTGATCTGTGCTGTCTATATTAATGCACCAATGATTCCCCTGTTCCTGTCCTCCCAGGAAGCTTGGTATGAGTTTCGCATCATGGCTGTCATGGATGACACGGTCAGCGAGCCCAGTAACGTGGTAGGAGTGTCCAGCACAGGTGAGCTCCCCCATCATGTAATGAACGAGGATTTCCAAGGGTATAGATATGGATTCTCCAAGGCAACAGTATACAGAACTAGATCAGATATTATTGATGAATTCATTTTTAAAAAGACAGTTAACATTGTGCTCTGTTAGCACTTTTTTATACAGGCGTAATTTGCATACACACTCCTCAGTAGCATTTTGATAAGTATGACATCACCAGACTACTTTTTATTCACCACTTTGTGTGTTTCTTTGGGCTAAAAATGGGCTGAGAAGTTATTAGAACCTGTCTGTTTTTTGCTGCACACTAGATGCCTGTTTGCTTTGAACCCAAGCCTCCCAAAATTTGATGTTGCTTCTCTGCAGAGGTCACTGAGTACACATTATTTGGTCCCACAGCTGTTGGAAGCTAAAGCAGAGAATCTGGTTATTATTCCTCTGCTGCCCTCTAATGGTTAGAGCTGGGCAGTGTTGGAGTAGTCGTGACCAAAAATCTCTGAAAATAATTAATCTTTTTGATGGATCTTCACAAACAAAAGCAAATGTTTGTATGTTAGTGAATAAAAGAAGGCCATATAAATATGGAAGAAAACTGATGCTGGCTTCTGTTACAAATAAATTCCAGAGTGAGAGATTCCAGTGTTCTCATTGGTTGGTTGCTACTGATTATTTTAGTACATGATTAATTTAAAAGAAAAAACTTTCATTAGATTGATATAACTCAATAAATAAACACTTGGAAAAAGAAAGGAAACCCAAACTATTTCTTGCACATTTTCAATGTTATTGTGACAAAAACCTTAAAGATAACTTATTTTAAAAATAAAGCCTATATATCCCTGTTTGTTAGATGTGAAAAAAGTATAAGTGTATGTATCTTTAATTAAAGATTAAAAACAAATGATTTGATTAAAAAAAGACTGTTTTTAAAATTAATTAATTATTTTGGTCTCTCATCCTTTGCATGAGGTGGTCTTCTTTGCATGAGGTAGTCTTCCTCTTTGCATGAGGTGGTCTTCTTTGCATGAGGTAGTCTTCCTCTTTGCATGAGGTAGTCTTCCTCTTTGCATGAGGTGATCTCTTTCTTTGCATGAGGTAGTCTTCCTCTTTGCATTAGGTGATCTCCTTCTTTGCATGAGTTGGTTTCTCTCTTTGCATGAGGTGGTCTTCTTCTTTGAAAGGAGGGGTCTTCTCTTTGTATGAGGTGGTCTCCTTCTTTGCACGAGGTGGTCTCCTTCGTTGCACGAGGTTTTCTCTCTCTTTGCACGAGGTGGTCTCCTTTGCATGATGTGGTCTCCTTTTTTACATGAGGCGGTCTCTTTCTTTGCATGAGGTGGTCTTCTTCTTTGAAAGGAGGGGTCTTCTCTTTGTATGAGGTGGTCTCCTTCTTTGCACGAGGTGGTCTCCTTCGTTGCACGAGGTTTTCTCTCTCTTTGCACGAGGTGGTCTCCTTTGCATGATGTGGTCTCCTTTTTTACATGAGGTGGTCTCTTTCTTTGTATGAGGTGGTCTTCTTCGTTGCATGAGGTGGTTATCAGGTTTCTCAAGAACCAGATAATGATTGTAATGTATGTTTTATCAGAACAGGTCAAATGGTTAATGATCCGTACCTTAATGGATCCTTATGAAGTCCAAGGACCCCAAAGCACTTTTCACTACATTCAGAGTCTTTCCAAACAAACACAATGATTACAATGGCCTCAACCCAGCAACCTGCCAATTGAAGGACGAACCTTAACCCACTGAGCTGTTCATTTAAAACTTGGAGAAAGCTTCTTCAGAAGACTGTTGCTCAACCATGGAGGGAGTTTTGTAGTAGTCTATGGAGGGAGTTTTGTAGTAGTCTATGGCAGGCTATTTTGACATTTATTAAAAGCGCTCTCACATTGGTGTTCCATTTGTAGATCACTAAAAAAATAGGATTCTTCCTTGTCGAAATCACAATCCTACTAGTCAGAACTGTAAATATAGATCTTCCCAATTAAATTTTTACCAGGATGATGTAAAAAAATGGAACTTGTAAAAATGAAGTTTCAGATGCTTAAAAAATTTTAAAATTTTAAGTGACTATTTTGACATTTGTGAGTTGGACTGAATATTTATTTCAGACATATCAAATATGTTTCTTCCTAATCAAATAATCATTTGAAACATCTAAAATAACATCACAATCCAAAATGAGCATTGCTGATGTTTTAAACTACCTTTAGCACTATTGCCTTTCAGCAAGAAGGTTCTGGGTTCGCCCCAGAGTCATTCTTCATGCAGTTTCCATGTTCTCCGCTGGTTCTCCCCGGGTACTCCTCCCACAGTCCAAATATACCCTTTACTCAATGAAATAACATTACTCCAATCTAAAACAAACATTCTGGATGTCCAAGAATGAATTTCAGATCGCCAATTTTTACTAGTCATAGTTTTTATTTCAGATATCAAGAATCATTGACTAAGAGTAACTTACATAATTTTAAAGCTTTGGAACTTAATTTAAGACCTTTGTAAGTTTTGCTTCTCTATTAATTTGAAAGCATTAATGGCGCTGGGGGTGGACTAACTGACAGATTTTTTGATGTCAAGAACTGGCTTTCTGCAATATTTTATTCATTTTTTTATCTGAAATTGTTATTATAAATAGAATTAATTTCATTATGGAGATCTGATATTAGAGTTCATCCTCGTCAGATTTGGACATCCAGAATGTTTAGCTTAGACATGAAGAATGTTATTTTAGATGTCTGTAAGAAAAAGCCCAATAAACATAGTAATAATTAACTTTAGGATATCTGAAATGTTTATTTTAGATAAAAATAATGTTATTTTAAATGTCTGAAATGTTTATTTTAGATAAAAAGAATGTTATTTTAAATGTCTGAAATGTTTATTTGAGATAAGAAGAAATGCATTTGAGATATATCAATTTCACATTTAGTCAGGCTAATAAATGCCAAAATAGCCTGCCATAGTACTCTGTATTCTGCAGTTTAATTAGAGACCTTTGTACCAAACCGGATGGTAAATCAAAAGAATGATCCTATGGCAGCAAATACATGGAAAAGTGGCTGAAAAGGTTAAAGTCTTTGCTTTTACTGGTTGAAGGCATTAATTAATCAATTTCACAAGTATAATTCATGCAGGGAGTACTACAGATTATATGGACACTGCAATGTAAGTAGAACAGGAAAGAAAAAACAGAAAAAAATGAGAAAAGATAAAAGAAAGAGGATATAAAAGGGGAGATAATTATAAAACATCTTCAGTCTGCATCATCACCTGCAAAGAGATGTAGAAAGAACAGCACAACCAATGGTTATATTATAAGCATAGTATAACCAACGGATATAGTAAAGCATTTAAAGACAATTACAAGGTCGGCTTTCTATCACCTGAAGAACATTTCCAGGATTAAAGGACTAATGTCTCAGCATGATCTGGAAAAACTAATCCATGCGTTTATTTTTAGGCGAATTGATTACTGCAACGGTGTTTTCAGAGGTCTGCCTAAAAAGTGGATCAGACAGCTGCAGCTGATCCAGAACGCTGCTGCCCGTGTCCTCACTAAGACTAAGAAAGTAGAACACATCACCCCAGTTCTAAAGTCCTTCCACTGGCTCCCTGTACCTCAGAGAATAGACTTTAAAATACTTCTGTTAGTCTATAAATCTCTGAATGGCTTAACACCTAAATGCATCACAGACTTGCTATCAGTGTATCAACCCTCCAGACCACTCAGGTCTTCTGGCTCCAGCCTGCTCTGCATACCTAGAACCAGAACTAAACATGGAGAAGCAGCATTTAGTTCCTATGCTCCACTTATCTGGAACAAACTTCCAGAAAACTGTAAAAGTGTGGAAAACCTGAGTGCCTTTAAATCAAGACTAAAAACACATTTGTTTAGGATTGCCTTCCACTGTTCTAGTTAAACAGTTCAACTGAACCATCATTAGTTCAACTTTTTATTTTCTTTAGTCCAACTGTTTTTAATTTTCTTTTTTGTTTCTGCATTTTTAATTTTATTTATTTTTTCCTACTTGCTTTGATTCTGTTTTATTTTCCTATATTTTAATCAAGTAAAGCACTTTGCATTGTCTTTGTACTAAATTGTGCTATACAATAAATTAGCCTTGCCTTGCCAAGAGATTAAAATAACACCTTGATACTATCGCTGAAGTATAAGTAGTATTATTTAATCTGACATGTGTACTGTGGTAGCAGAAGATAAGAATATGCGATTTCTGTAAGGAAGTGAATCTCTAAGTACCTGGAACCAAGCAAATGTAGTTGTTTGCAAGAGTGCTCTTGTGCATGTAAAGTTTTCCAAAGGAAAAATGGTCAATAGTAGTTGTGAAGAGCCGAAGACCCCCCCAGCCCCCCCCCCCCCCCCCCCAGAGCACCAAGGCAAGAGCCGGGCGACCAAAAGCCCCAGACGCACAAGGGGCCCTAAGAGCAAAGGCGCCCAGGAGGGACCAACCCAGGAAATACGACCCCCACCAAGGGAGGAGGAGAGACGACCCCGAGGAAATCCCCCAGCCACCGCAATGCCGGAGCCCCCAGCAGCTGTGGGGACGAGTCCGCGGGCTCCGCCAGCAGCCAGCCACCCCGAAGTAGAGCCCCAACCCCCCGGCAGTAGCCCCTACCTGGCCTCGGGGGATAAGGCCCCGCGGAGCAGCTGCCAGGAATAAGCCAGTACCCGCCCGGGCATCACCCCCCTCCACCACCAAACACTAAGCGGAGGGAGGGCAGGACGGGGGGAATGGGCTCCATACTTAGCGGAGAATTGAGATCTGCTTCGGAGAGGGAGCAGTTCAGACCCCAACCTGACAAGTAAAGAGAAAAGAAATTTAAAAAAGGGTTCACAGTCTCAACCACGCCTTCCCACCCTAGTGCCCCCACTCGCAACACATAGTGAAAAGGAACAAAACAAAAAACGCAGACGCACATTCACACATAACACTCACATCCAATAATCCCAGGACCGAGGACCTGGTGGCGCCAGTGGCCGGTTCCCGGAATACTGGATGACCCAATAAGTGAACCTAAAATCTGGATGGGGGGGGGGGTGTCACCACTTCCACCTCCGCAATATCCTATATTGGCCCACCCTCCATCCCCCAGCAGAAATGACAGCACTGGCAGGCCACCAAGGCCCCGCAGCTGACCACCGCCAAGACCCAGGACCAGGGGCTCGCTCTTCCTCCAGGCCCCGGACTCCGGACGGTATCCAGAGAACAGGGGTCTGAGAAAGACCCCGATCTTCCCTGCGCCTGCTCAAATGTTGCCTTGTTGCGTGTTGCTCTCGGGTGTAATTAAAACTGGGATTACCAAAAGAGGGTGTCCGGCACAGTCCCCCCCCACCCCCCGGACGACAGGCGGTGCCAGCGCACCCCCCCAATCGACAACCCGGAACCCGCAATGTTTAAATGTGAGAGGGGGTGGGGGGAGCCAACCGAGGTGAGGCCTACGAAATAAGCCAGCTGGCCACCAGGGCCAACAGCTTGGTGGCCAGCAACAGCCGGGCCTACACCGGCCCAGACCACAAGCAACACATCCTTCAGAACCCGAATCCCTGGTGCACCGCACCCCAGGGACCCCAGACGCCCCGAACCCACCCCGGACCTACATTGCAGCTGCTCACTTACCAGGCCAGTAACCCATGTTGCGCCACGGAACTCCCCAAGAGCATCGCAAGTGGCCGCTGTAGGATGCCCCGAGGCATCCCAAGCCCTGCCCCGATGGGGGCAACAGACTGGGTCAGATCTGCCAGGCACTCCACTCCGAGCACCCCCCAGAGCCCCAGTACCGAGGGACCCCCCAAAACCAGCTCCCGCGCCCCGCAGGACGCGTCCCCCAGCCCCTCACTCCATTAAGTGATGGAGCCGTTCTAGGGAGCCCAGAGAGAAGGGTCTAATGGGGTGCAGATGCTGTCTCAAAATTAAAGGAATAGTACACCCAAAACATGATTAGCCTTCATTTTCTACTCACCCCCATGCTGAACAACACTCTGGAGTACTTTTTTGATATCTCAAATGCATCTGGAGATCTGGGAGGCTTCTTGCTGTCTGCTGACATTCAAATAATGGAGGTCTATGGTGCCCGAGGCAGAAAGGTCCATAAAAGTCCACAAAAAACGTGTCAATATTCCTCCATACTGCTCGTCCAATGTATTCCGAGTGTGCTGAGTGGGTAGCGTCCATAATTTACTCGAAACGAAGTCATTTAGAATGTTTTTAGAGCATAAACAGTAGTGTATAGGATTTCCTAAAAGCGCGTTCACGAGTCTACGGAAACCGCGGCAGACCAAACCAGATGAAAATGCGCATTCAGCGTCTGCTCTTGATAATGCAAGCGTAGAAGAAGAAATGTGCTGTTTACCTGTGCAAAGAAAGAAACAACGAAAGAAAAATGTCTGAGGACTTCAGTGTTGAGGAAGAGCATGAGTTCTTTGTCGAGCTGAATGCGCACTTTCGTCTGGTTTGGTCTGCCGCGGTTTCCGTAGACTCGTGAACGCGCTTTTAGGAAATCCTATGCACTACTGTTTATGCTCTAAAAACATTCTAAATGACTTTGTTTCGAGTAAATTATGGACGCTACCCACTCAGGACACTTGGAATACATTGGACGAGCAGTATGGAGGAATATTGACACGTTTTTTGTTGACTTTTATGGACCTTTCTGCCTCGGGCGCTGGGCACCTCCATTATTTGAATGTCAGCAGACAGCAAGAAGCCTCCCAGATCTCCAGATGCATTTGAGATATCAAAAAAGTACTCCAGAGTGTTGTTCAGCATGGGGGTGAGTAGAAAATAAAGGCCAATCATGTTTTGGGTGTACTATTCCTTTAATATGATCCAAAAAAAATCTCTATACTGATTTATGCTGAGTTTTTTTTTTTACAGTTTAACATCTTCAAAAGATTGACTTTTACAAATGTGTCAATAACGAGCAAGTTGATGGGAGAACAGGAAGTCTAGAAATCACCCTGAGAATCCCTCCTGGTTAATCAGAGCACCTCTTAGGAAGAACGATGCTGGGTGCTCATATCTGGGTGGTCATATCAATGCAAATATCAGCTCGGAATGTGAAGCAAAATCAGTCATTATTATGAAAGCTAAAGCACAAGACTAAACTGCTCCAATGTCTTGTTAATCTGCTTAAGAAAACTGCTCAATTTGTCATTAGAATATAATAGAATAGAAAATTCCTTTATTGGCCCACAATGGGGGTAAAGTGATTTTCTATTCTAATTTTTAAGTAAAGGCAGCATCTTAGCCAAAAGCTGCTTATGTCTCTGTCACGCAATAATAAGTTTCCGAATTGTTTCCCTGCAGACTTCTTCCCCCCTCCAGAGAGTGAGGAGCGTGGACTGACGCGGCCTGTGGTGGCTGGCATCGTGGCCACCATCTGCTTCCTGGCTGCAGCCGTCCTCTTCAGTACGATGGCTGCATGCTTTGTCAACAAGCAGCGGCGGAAGAAGCTCAAGAGGAAAAAAGGTGAGGGCAGCAATTTTAAATCACCAAATATTGTCATTTCTTGGACTAATTCCTTTCTCTGTAATTAATCATTTCATTGAAGACATTTTTAGTTATTCTGTTATTAAAGATGTACTTTAATCTGCTTATTTTAAACAGATAAAAAAACACTAAGGTAAGAAAATTGTTGGAGGAGTTCACAATACAAGCATTTATAAAGCAGATTTCAGTGACAAGACAATTCAATCTTACCGTGGGGCAGTGGGTAGGGTTGTTGCCTTGCCTTGACTCCTGTCCCGGCATCTTTCAGTTTGCATGTTCTCCCTGAGCATGCTTGGGTTCTCTCTGGGTATTCCGACTTCCTCCCACCGTCCAAAAAAATGACTGGTAGGTTAATTGACTTCTCCTAAATTCTCCTTAGGTGTGAGTGTGTGTGGATGGTTGTGTGTGTCTCTGTGTTGCCCTGCGTTGGACTGGCAACCTGTCCAGGGTGGACCCCACCTCTGGCTCGTAGACAGCTGGACTACGCCATGACACTGACAAGGACTAAGCACGAAAAAATGGATGGATGACGATTCAAAGTGTTGTTTGTAAGCAAAACAGGAAAAGGAGAGAAAAGTAGATAAAAATAGTGTTGTGTGGAAAAAAAGATGAACCTGGGTATTAAAGGCAATGAAAATGAATAATTAAAGAGATAACATATTTTTAAATAATTAACAATACTTCGGATGATCACGGACTACCACACACCCTCCCCCTCGGTAGATGCAGCAAAGACTGACTTCCTAAATGAACTGAACAACTTCTTTGGATGGTTTGAGGCACTAAACAGCCTCCAGCAGTGAAAGCTGTTCCACACCGGGGGGGGGGGGGGGGGGCACTAAACCTGGACGTAGCTGAAGTGAGGAAAACTTTGAGGAGAGTCAATCCAAGGAAGGCCCCAGGGCCTGATAACATCCCTGGGCGGCTGGATAAGGAGTGTGCAGATCAGCTGGCTGGTGTCCTCACAGACACATGGGGATACGTAGTGCCAGCATGCTTTAAGTATGCCAACACCATTCCAGTCCCAAAGAAGCCTCAGGTCACGTCACTCAATGACACTTCATCATGACTCCAATCATGATGAAGTTCTTCCAAAGGCTGGTTAAAGAACACATCGTCTCCAGTCTGCCGCCAACATTCGACCCGTTCCAGTTTGCCGACCGACGGAACCGCTCCACTGAGGACGCCATCTCTGCTGCTCTCCACCTGAGCCTGGCACACCTGGAGGAGAAGAACACCCACGTGCGGATGCTGTTCCTGGACTTCAGTTCAGCTTTCAACACCATCATCCCACAGCATCTGATAGGCAAACTGGAACAACTGGGCTTCAATAAACCCCTCTGCTATTGGCTGCTAGACTTCCTCACCAACAGACCTCAGTGAGTCCAGGTTGGACAGAACACCTCTGTTGTCATCAGTCTAAGCCCCTCCCCTCAGGCTGCGTCCTGAGCCCCCTGCTGTCTAATACAAAGTGAATCCAGTAGAACTTTTTATTGCCTACCAGGAGTGGGTGACAATAGTTAAATAAATTTATGGCTCTCAAAATGGTATCGGTGCCCTATTTGTTGGTACTCGCCGATACCGATACCACCATTTTAGGGCCGTATCGGGGCCCCATCCGATACTGGTATCGGTATCGGTGCAACACTAGTCCTAACCACGCTCCACTGCTCATCAACAGCTCAGCTGTAGAGGTGGTCAGCAGCACCAAATTCCTGGGGGGGCACATTACAGACACCCTCACCTGGACTGGAAACACCACCTCACTGGTCAAAGGGGGACAGGAACACATGTACTTATTGTGGAGGATGAGGAGAGCCCACCTGTATTTTATTATATTTTTTATTAAAGGCAACAGTGGTGTTGGAGGTAGGAGTTTGCCCTGAAATCAAAGGATCGACAATTCAAGCCCCGACTCGGACTTTCACGATGGTTGTGTCCTTGGGCAAGACACTTCACCTGCCTTGTCTACTGATGGTGGCCAGAGGGCCCGGTGGCGCCAGTGTACGGCAGCCCCGCTTCTGTCAGTGAGCCCCAGGGCAGCTGTGGCTACAATGTAGCTTGCCACCATCAGTGTGTGAGTGTGTGCGTGAATGGGTGAATGAATGTCGTGTAAAGAGCTTTGGTTAGGTCTCCCGACTTGAAAAAAGGCGCTATATAAGTACATGCCATTTACCATTTACCATTAAGAAAAAAAATTGAAATGTTAGAACTCTAAATATACAGTCATATGTTTATATTACTGTTTTTATGTATTTTTTAGTGTTTTCAAGGCTGCACTTTTAAAAAATTAAATTGTCTGGAGAGCTGTTCTTAACGAAATTTCTTTCTGCTTACATTCGTGTACACAAAATGACAAAATAAATCTGTCTAAGTCTAATATATTCTAACTTTTGAGCACTAAGGGAAACTCTTTTTTCCATTTCACAAAGAGAGTTCACTCAACCTCTGTTTCGGTTACCATAGTAACATTCTCCACAGAGCTAACCTGGTCAGGAGCAGATTTTGTTCCTTAAACTAGGTGTTCAAGTTCAGTCTCTACCCAGAGGAAGAGGTGTGTCCCAGCCAAATGGCTGCCATTGGAATCAGGAATCAGTTCAAGTTCAGTTAACAGGTAGAATCCAGCAGGAGTCCAAAGACAGGTCAGGCAAACAGATCAGAACAGGGACACGCAGGCTAAGAGGTCCAAAGGCAGACCGGGTCAGGATGACACAATCAGTGAAACTAAGGTATGCTAAAAACTCTCACCACAGGCTTGAGAATAATCTGGCACTGATAACCGGTTAGATGGTTAGATAGAGGCTGAAGAAGGTGGATCAGATGAGCGGTAATGAGAAACTGGGCAGAGTTAGGCAGGTGAATGAAATGAGTAATCTAGCCAGTCATCAGCACTAAGATCATGACATCGCGTTGCTTTATTTCCTGATTTAGTCACTAGATTTATACTGTTGTTCTGTGCGAACTATAAAAAAAACTCATTTACTAGGTCTGTTAGAGACATTAGGTGTTAAAAACACAAACATAGCATGTGCTTTACATGAGGACCCAAAAAAGAATGAGCGGCATGAATTTACAGGGACTGTGTAGTATTTATAAGGAAAGGGATTCTCAGACTGCCTATAGTCAGAAAGTTATCTTTATTAGCACTACCATTCCACCTAATGATCCATCACAGACATAAATAAATAATACATAATTCAACTTTATTAATCTCACACTGGAGAAATTCACCTCTGCATTTAACCCATCCCTTTGGGGAGCAGTCGACTGCCATTGTGTGGTGCCCGGGGAGCACAGTCAACCTGCAATGGAGCTCCTGGTCTCAAAGAGACCAGCTACACTGGTCTGTCTTAGTGAAGAGAAAGCAAAAAGGCAAAGCTCTCAATTTACTGGTCAGTCTATGTTTAAAATATGACAAGTATGACTTTTTTATTCTCATATCCACAGCTACTAATATTTTATATGACAGGATTGCGAGGATGCTGGACTAAATATCCTGTTTAACTTTTTATTATTGTATCATCATCTCACTAAATTGAAAAATGACTTCAGGCAGTCATATCAGATGGGCTGATAAAACATCATGAAGCATTTAAAAACTTTTTTTGACTCTGCATCAATAGTGTGTCATTGAATTCTGACACCTGCTGGTTATTTGAAATCCCTACAGGCAGTCCGTCACATCAGTTTATAGACCCACAATATGATTTAAGTCATTGCATGTTTTATAGCATTATTTCATATTTTTGTTTAAAATGAAAATATCTTCGATATTTGTAGATGTAGTCAATAAATAACGTGAATATGAACATGTATCATAAACTGGACATTTGATTGATTGATTGATTGATTGATTGATTGATCTCACAGTGGAGACATTTACTAATTCCATCAGTTTAAATAGTCTAAGAGAGAAGTAGAAGGTGTGAAATGGGAAAGGGATATATACAGTATGTCAACATATGACAGGTTTCCATAAAAGACAACATATGTTGTCTTTTATGGAAAATAAAAACAGTGTTGTGAAAGAAAAGGGGTCTAGAAATGCAAGTGTGATCGCAGGGCCTCTGCAGACACATGCGTCTCGCTCGGGGGCCGATTCCACCCACTGTGGTCCCTTTGCTGTAGCAGAAAAGACGGCAGGTCCCCATGAGTGAGTCCCTTACTCTGCTGTCATGAGACCATCATGGTGGCCATGCTATGAGCGCTTTAGTTTAAGGATTTATTGTTTTTTCTTTGCAAAAATCTTCTTTCTTTTCTTCTTGAAGACCTTTCTTCTTTTCATTCCTTCTAACTTTCCAACAAGTTTACTTCTCTGCCTGTTTACATGTTTACTCTTGAAAGTTTTAAGGTATTAACCCTGTTTTGTGTCTTTCTCTAACTCCCCAGATCCCCCACTGTCCATAACGCACTGCAGAAAAAGCATGGAAACACCGTAAGTAATCCAAGCCTTGGCTAATAGCTGTTACGAAACATTTCAATGAACACCAAAGAAAATTGAAAAAAAAATAGGAGTTCAACAAGAAGGCAAACAAGCTCCACCAACATATCTGCTAAAAGCAGCGATCCTGCAGGTTTTATTTCAGTCTAACAAGATTCACTCTATCAGCTGCAAAAGGAGTTGAGAATTATCAGTCATGTTTAAAGAACATACTGCCATACGTTTGCCATTTTCTTTTCTCCAAATCCACTATAATTTAGTGACATTTACTTAATACCCCTGTCTCCAGGGTGTTTTACTGTTCTTTTAACCCATTTTTTTCATCTCTCTGACTCAGTTACATATAGTTGATTGGACAAATTTTGAATTCCATCAATTCACTTCATTTCACTCAGTTTGTGATTATTGGGATCTACTTAAACATGTGTGATATAAATATTTTATTATTGGTCTAACAATAAAACTGAGGGGTTATTTGTAGAATTCAGCCAATAAGAACTGGAGTTACCCCCCGTGTAAAGCTAGTGGTGCGTGTGGGCTTATATGCTCTGAACATCCCGTGTATTCTGATGATTAAATTTCAATTGATTGCAGCACTGATTCTTGGAAGTGAGTCTATACAGCGGAGGAAGCATTAAAGCTTATCAACAAGGAGACTCCTACACTTTCCCTGTACAACTTTAGAGATTTCATGACCACAGTTCAGGGTGGATTCATAAACCAACCACTTAATTGGAAGCTTTGCCTTGTGGCACAGCTCTCTCTTCACCTCGACGGACCTCTACGTATTGTCCATTCGAACTCCTGTTCAATTATCCCCTCACTTAAGAACAGGACCCTTAATTTGTTGTACTCGTCCACTTAGGCAGGAACTCCTCTCAGACCTGAAGAGGAGAGACCCCCAATTTTTTATATAAGAACCATAGACCCAGACTGTCCTCCCCTGCACCCTGGCAGAGACCTTCCCGGGGAGGGTGGGAATGTCATGATAGGCTTAAGAGACTGAACCCACATGCAGAACACAACAGGAAGCTGAGTAAAAGTTTAACAGAGTTTATTGAAAAACACACAGAGTAACTATGAACTGGTTCTGGTACAGGTCCGGGACTGGAATCACTGACATCTGCAGAGATGGATAGTTTGATTAGCCAGGCAGCGAGATGGCTTGTCGAGTGTGTTAATTCAGAATGTACCTAGATGAGGTTCTGGCAGATCCTTTGAGAGAGGGGGCGAACCGGTTGGGTCCAGAGACTGTAGATTCAGCAGGGAGCTCAGCGGCAGCAGCGTCTAGCTTCTGACTCGTGAGTTTCAGACCTTGACTTGGCAGGTAGACAAAGCTCATCCAGAGCTTCAGACTTCGATCAGGTTTCCAAACTTGGTCAACACTGACTGCTGCTTATGTAGGAAGGTCTCCTGATGGGCTGATGAGCTTCAGGTGTGCTGGAGGCTCCAGCCCAGGAGACCCACAGCGCTCTCTGCTGGAGACAGATGGTAGATCTCCAGATCCCAACAGTAACCCCAGTCCCTAACAGAAAACATAAAACAGAAGAGGATCCTCGGCGCCCTCTGGTGGGCAAAGCCTCAGGATCCCAACAGGAAAGTGTGATCCTCATAGTGCTGGAACACATCCTCTGGTACCTGTTTTTGTGTAGGGGACCTTTCACTCTGGCAGTCTAAAGCTGTGCATACACTATACGAGTTTTTAGAATAGAATAGAATAGAATTTAATAGAAAATCCCTTTATTGTCCCACAATGGGGAAATTCTGGTGTTTACAGCGGCAAAAAGCTTATGCAAAACATTATCACACAAATGTGGACCTTAGAAAAGTGTATGAGAATAACATACTAGTGAAGAGTTAAAAGATAAACAATAAAATACTGTACTGCAGTGTTTTAACAATATAAAACTGAGCATCTGGAGAATAAATAACCAATATGCAGCTATGAACATTTTTCCAGTAATGGATATTTGAAAATAGCAGCAACATCAGAGATGTGCAAAAGGACAGCAGCAGGTTAACTGACTACGGTAGAAACTGTGTAAAAACAGCATGAATGGAACAACTGATTGAGGTTGTTGGGAACAGTGGTGGTTCTAGAGTCTTCCAGCTGCTGGGAGGAAAGATCTGTGATAACGCTCCCTGGTGCATTTAGGGGGCAGCAGTCTGTCACTGAAGGAGCTCTCCAGTTCACCACCAGCTTCATGCATGGAGTGGGAGACATTATCCAACAGAGATGTTGGTGTCCTGTTTTGCCCTTTCGGGCCGATTCTCTACTCGTGCAAGATTTTTTTTCGGATCTGGCCGAATTTCAGCTTTATCGCACTCCCTTCATTCATGTCGTATACAGGGGGTAACAAGGGGCCTCCCACAACCACCTCCTGATCAGAAATCCTGAGGTCTAGAGAAAACAAACATGTTTGTGGGCAACTTCTGCTGTTGAAGCAGAGCTACGAGCCGATTTACCTGAACCTTGCACACTGCGTACGTGCAAACAAGGGAGTCCTTCTTCTTCCAGATTCACAAGTTCGACCAGCGTCCTCTCTCTGCGCTG
Source organism: Cyprinodon diabolis (assembly GCA_030533445.1). Taxonomy (NCBI): domain Eukaryota; kingdom Metazoa; phylum Chordata; class Actinopteri; order Cyprinodontiformes; family Cyprinodontidae; genus Cyprinodon; species Cyprinodon diabolis. The sequence goes on along the minus strand of CM060072.1, from coordinate 43,644,558 downwards.
AGTCAGACATTTGGTTTCTGGATGTACACTGTGAGCAGTTATATTGCATCAGATTGTTGGATCGTACGGTGTAAGAACATACATCTTGAGCTGTAAACTTTAAAACCCTGCGGTTTCATCGTACAGTCTGAGCTGTAGCTGAGTACAACGATTGAAGGTATCATACAGAGTACCTATGGGCACTGTCCCCAGTAGCCACATCCAGAGGCCATGAGATAGTTAAGAGATCTCGTCCACATGCAAAGCCATGGCACCATGGATTTCTTTAACCACCTCTCTGACTTCAGCCTGCGGTGATGAACAAGTCTGACCTCAAGCATCCAGTCTCTGCCTCTACAAGAGAAGACATGACGATCGTGTTGAGGGAGTCCTCAAACATCAACAATCTCTTCCATTCAGGCTTAGCATCTCCCCACATCTGGAACTGACTCTGCAGCAGAATGCTTGGCCTCATTATATCTGTTTGCTGCCTCAGGAATCCCACAAGCCAGCCAGGGGCAAAATTAACTCTACTTTAGCTGAACGGTGTCCCTCACTGCCTGTTTTCACCACAGGGGTTCTGGGGTCGCTGCCTTGGCAGGCAGCACAGTACTACATTAAAAGTAGATCAGGCAATCAGATTTCTTATCCCCACCATCTCCCAAATTATGAAAAGAGCTCTTCAGAGGTGGGGGTTAAATCTAGCCCTAACAAGGGCTCCACCAGACACTCACAGCAGATGCTCACTACCGGCTTTGTCCTGCCAGTCTGTCTGATTTCCTCTTCCAACGTATTGAACTCGGTTATAACCATTAGAAAGCTCTGCCTCTCTTATTACTCTGAAAGTCCGAAGATAGAGCTACTAACATTGGTCATAAACCCACAGCCTAGGGTGTCATGGAGCAAAGTGCACCGGTGAAGACGTTATGCTTGAACATGAACAACATATGACTTGAATAAAGGTCCAGAAAATGAAACAGGTTTAGAGACCAATCTCCCAATCGCTTAATGCAGGGGTTTTCAACGTTTTCCAGGCCAAGGACCCCCAAACTGATGGCGAGATGGAGCAGGGACCCCTAATTATATATATATATTGTATGAAATTTTGTTCTATCAAGCTGGTCATATAGTCACTCTATTACAGATGGAGTGATGTAATGAAAGTAATTTCTCCCTGGGATTATTAAAGTATTTCTGGTTGATGGGACAGGTGTTGTGAATGAAATGGTTCCCAGGTTGAAAGAGCTCCTGTGTGTCGCTGAAAGACATCTTCTGCCTCCATTAATCTGTTTACTACAGTCTGTTGACTTTATGTTTATCCGTATTTAAAGACATTTCAATTGCTGAAAAAAATGCAGGGGGGAATATAAAAAAAGTAATCAACCAAAAAATTTGTGACCCCCATGCAGTACCTCCGTGGACCCCCTAGGGGTTGCGGACCCCCTGTTGAAGACCTCCGCCTTAAGGTATCGCTGTTTATTTCCAAATTGTAGTTGAAGTCTCCTGTAGGGTGATGGAGTCCCAGAGAGTTGTAGTGTCCATCATCCCGACCAGGGAAGCTAAGAATGCATCATAGTCTGTGACGCTCAGCTCATTGGTTAAGACAACAACCAAAGCACTCTCACCTACTTCATAGGGGCAGGGTTGCGACCGTCTCATCCACTCCGGTCATCCCCTATACCAGAGATGGGGGAGGGGGGCAAACAAACCCACACCAGAATTTCAATTTCCAGAGAAGAAGAAGGTCAAGCCTTAAGGAGCTGGATTCCATCAACACGGGTTCCGCATAGAGGCAAGCCTGACTATATTGGGCTCATGTCACTCAACCTTTTTTCACAAGCTCAGACTCCATTTGCCTACCAAAGGGACATTTCACATCCCCAAAGCCAGTATAAGAAAGAAGAGCTGCACCATCCAAAGTGGGATGGATGCCGTCTCTCTGAATCAGACCAGGCTTTCCCCAAAAGGATTGCCAGTTATTAATGTAGCCCACGTTGTTTTCAGGACACCACCTAGAAAACCAGCGGTTAAATGACAACATGCGGCTAAACATGTCATCACTGGTGAACCGTAAAGTGCCTCGAGATGACGTGTTGTGAATTGGCGCTATAAAAATAAACTGAATTGAATTGGTCAGATCAGGGAGAGGACCAGATAAAATTACGGAGTCCGACATTGTTTTGGTAAACTTACACACCGAAGCAACACTAATTTTAGTGACTTCCGATCGGCGTAACCGGGCGTCATTACCGCCAGCGTGAATAACAATTTAGCTGTATTTAACCTTATCCTTAGCCAGCAGTTTCAGGTAGGATTTGATGTTGCCCGTTCTGGCTCCGGGCAAATATTTGACTATGGTCCCTGGTGTCTCTATGCCACGTTTCTGACTTTGGACCAGAGTGGGCTTCTCAGTGGGTGTGTAACCGAGTGGGGAAAATTGGTTAGAAATGTGAACGGGTTGGTTGTGACCAGTGGTCAGAGATCCATGACTACGCTTTCTGCGTACCGTTACCCAATTGCCTGGCTGCTCAAGCACTGTTGGAGAACCACTAAATGGAGGTGTCCCTGGTCTTGGTGGCTTTGGGCACTTAACAAAAGGGCCCACTCTAACTCCTGGATGTTCAACAGCCAAAAGTCTATTCTAACTCTGACACCCTCGCCTCCAAAGCTAGAAAAATACTACACTTATTACAAATCCCATTATCACTAAAGTAGGCAAAGGAATAGCTGAACATATGACACAGAGAGCAGGAGAGAGGAGAGGAAGAAGTAAGAGTTGGAAAAGAGTCAACGTAGGGAGAGAGCGAAGTCATAACGATGCTAAGCTAACACTACTTTACTAACACTACCTTAATTCCAGAAATATAAACGTGTGAAAGCGACTGTCAAGGGCTCAGAATGTAGGACCTAATATTCTAGGCGAGACAGACAGTGATAGCTTAAAAGGTGTTTATTGAAAATACATGATTCGCGGAGCTGTGGGACACCGCCCATCAGTGGCAGCTCTGGTTGGAGAGAAACACATGTAAGTGATCATGATAATCTGACAGATGATGGTTATCCATGTGAGTCACTTACTTGGTAACAAGATACAGCAGGAGCCGTCCAGAGTAAACCAGATACTGCAGCCCCAGTGAGCAAGCATGAATCAGAGCCAGGTCATGGAAACAGTTTAGGAGATCCACAAGTCCGTAGCCCAGCAAGGGGTTCCAGTCAGAACAGGAACAGGCAGGTCCAGGGTTCTAGGAGTCCAGAGAGTTCAGGCAGACATGCTCAGTGGGGATCCAGCAAGCTCAGTAGTTGAGAGGCAGAACAAGGCATGAAAACAGGACAACTACGGTACTTTTAAACTAGCGCCCTCCACTGAGCCAAAACAGGAACAGGGCAAGCTCAGTGGATAAGAGACAGGACATGATCAGGGACACTAAGACAATACAATGCAAGTGCAGTGCAAGGAGGCGGTTTCCAAAAGTTTGGACCAGGCTAGAGATTTTTTTTTAAATACAAGATTAAAGTCATAACATCATAAGAATAATGTTTTAACATTATAAAGTCATAATATTATGAGAATAAGGTCATAATATTACAAGAATAAAGTTGTAACTTTATGAAAATAAAGATGAGGATAAAGTAAAAAAAATATGAGAAAGAAGTAATTATACTACAGCACTTTTTGGAAAGAAAGCTTCCAGCAGGATTTCTTCTACATATTCGTTTGCACAATTGTTTCAAAGTTCTCATACTGATAATTTGATGCTGGTTTGCCAAAAGACTTAAAAGGGAACACCGTTTTTTTTTACATTTGGCCCTTGATTTTACGTTATTACATCATGTTCTACTCACCCATATGAGTTTTGTGTCATTTGGAGCCGTTCTGAAGATATTCCGTTAGGTTATATCCAGGTAACGTCTTCCTATGGTCAACGACTTGAAGGCACAAACTAAACTGTTCATCATTTATTCTTTATGTTATGCCAGCATTCTGCCAGATGGCATCATACACACTCTGCTTTGTTTTAAAAAAAATATAAAGAATATAACTGCGGATGTCTGGGGGACAGTGATTCGCCTACATGTAATGAATGCTGGTGTACCATAAATAATAAATTATAAACAGTTTAGTTAATTCCATTAATTTTATGACTTTATTCTCATAATTTTACGACTTTATTCTTGTAATTTCATGACTATTCTCGTAATGTTGTTACTACTCTCATTGCGACTTTATTCTTGTAATTTTATGACAATTCTCGTGACTTTTTTCTCGTAATATTACAACTTTATTGTTATAATTTTATGGCTTTATTCTTGTAATTTTACGACTTTATTCTCATAATTTTACGACTTTATTCTCATAATTTTCCGAAGATTCCCGTTGTGACTTTTTTCTCGTAATATTATGACTTTATTCTTATAATTTTATAACTTTATTCTGTAATTTTAAGACTATTCTCGTAATGTTACTACTCTCATTGCGACTTTATTCTTGTAATTTTATGACTATTCTCATTACGACTTCATTCTCGGAATTTTTACAACTTATTCTTGTAATGTTACGGCTTTATTCTTGAAATAGAAAAGAAAAATCTCTAGCCTTACCCTGATACAGCCCTAATACCTGGACCTAATCTTTCATAATGTTACCTTACTGCTTGAGGTTAAATGTGATTTACTGTAATCTAATCTTTCATTTAACTCATAAAAGAACAAACCAAAAATCAATCAATGTTGATGCTCCCTAATGAGAAAAAAAAAGAAAGTAATCATATTGCAGTTACTTTTCATAGTTTATAGTTAGTTATTTCTCTATTTACCTTCAGCAATTATACACAATGTTAATTTCTGTACATGCCTAGTTTTACTTAAATATTTCTCTGCAGGTTTTTTGTGCATATACACACTTTGTACATGAGGTTTATGTAAATAGAGTTTGTCACTGCTGAGAAACAGTCACTCAGGCATTTCATTCAGGTTTGTTGGAGCAGGGATGTTTGCAAAAGCTGCAGGACAGTGGCACTTGATGACTGAAGGTGTCTAAATAATAATAATAATAATTAATTTAATTTATACTGCACTTTTCACCAAAAAGGCCTCAAAGTTCTACAAAAAAAGTGATGCTGGTTAGGGTTAATGATTTAGTTTGATGAGTTCCAACCAGGATGGCTTTGGTTTTGGAGCTTTTAAGTTGAAGAAAGTTTTTCTCCATCCATACCTTTATCTCCTCCAGACAGGTGGTGAGTTTTGATGGGGATGACTGTGAGGGTGGGGGTCAGCTGTGACATTTACATAGAGCTGTATGTCATCAGCATAGCAGTGGAATGAGATATTGTGGCGGCTGATGATTTGGCCAAGGGGGGTAAGGTAAAGGATGAAGAGGATGGGGCCGAGGACTGACCCCTGAGGGACGCCACACGTAACTGTGTGCGGATTTGATTTGGAGCGGCCCAGGGTGATGGATTCTGTCCGGTTGGTGAGATATGACCTGAACCAACTGAGAGCAGTGTCATTTAGTCCAGCGGTGAGGTGGAGCCGGTTTAGGAGAATGCCATGGTCGACGGTATCAAATGCAGCAGAAAGGTCGAGGAGGATGAGGAGGGATGAAGAGCCAGCATCGGATGAGGAGGCCGTTTGTGACTCGGACTAGGGCTGTCTCTGTGCTGTGGGCAAAGCGGAAACCTGACTGGAATTTTTCAAAGAGGTTGTTATGTTATAGGTGTTCCTGAAGGTGAGTGGCAACTGCTTTCTCAAGTACTTTTGATATGAAAGGGAGATTTGAGATGGGCCTGTAGTTGGATAGTACTTCCCGATCAAGAGTGGGTTTTTTAAGCAATGGTGTGATAATGGCATTTTTTAAGACAGGGGGAACATGACCAGATTGAAGGGAATTATTTATAACTGCAGTGATCAGGGGACTTAGGACAGTAATATGGGATTTTACCAGGGACGTTGGGAGAGGGTCCAGGGGGCAGGTGGAGGATTTAATCTTCCTGATGATGTTCTTCACCTCTTCTGATGAAACCTCAGGAAAGTAGTTCAGGGGATTGGAGAAGTTATGAGTGGGGGGACAGTGTGGGTGGGAGGACCAGAGTGAGCAGAGCGAATAAGTGCAGTTTTTGATTTGAAGAAATCCATGAAATTATTGCACAGGTCTTCTGTGGTCTACTGTACCCCAGCATCTGAAGAGTCATCCTAGTCTTTCTGCAGATTACAGGACTCTCTTTTCCTGGAAGTCAGAGGTTTACTGAGTAAAAAGGAATGGTGAGAGTACCTTCCCCTGTTATGCTCCTGTGCTGCTGACTAGCTGGTTAACAGTTGACCCATTAGTCTCACAAACTGTTCTCAGTTTGTCAGGTTGACAGTTTTCCTTTATACTGAAACAAGGCAGGACATTTTCCACATGATTAGAACTGTCCACTGTATCAAGCAGAGGTTGAAGGGGTGCTGTAGAATCCCAAAAAACTGCTCTCTGTAGGCCTTCAGGACTTTGGTGCTGATGCCATGGCCCTATGGTTTCTCATGACATGCTAATATTTCATTTGTCACTTTGATTGGCTACAACCAAAATACAGGCACTAGTTGTTGCCACAACTCAGAACAGAGGACCCAGTATTTCAGGCAAGACAGACAATGGGATAATTCAAAAGCATTTATTTAAAACACAGATGATCGGAGTAGCAGCGGCTCAGTCATCTATCAAAGGCAACTATGTAAAAGGAAAATCTGATGGAGGATTATTACGAACGCGTGAGTCACTAACCCTGTTTAACAGTTCAGCCCATGTCCTGACAATGAGGTAGGAACCAGCCGGTGAGCTGCCAACAAGATGTGACGGGCGCCACCCAGAGTATCCTGGACGCTGCAGCGCCAGAGAACAAGCAGGAGTACAAAGCCAGACCAGGCAAACAGATCAGAACAGGAAGGCTCAGAGGTCCAGGAGTCCGAAGACAGTTCAGGCAAACCATTCAGATAGGAAAGGCAGGCTCATTGGTTGAGAACATTGACTGTAAATTTACAGTTCTAACTTTATATATATATATATATATATTAGGGCTGGGCGATATAGAAAAAAAGCTTATCAATGAAAAAAAATGCATATTGATCGATATCGATAATTATTGAAAAGATTTGAAACCATATTTTATGTGCAGCTCTGCCTGGACTTTTTATGACTTTAAATTATTTAATTTTAATAAAGAACACAAACACAGACTTCCAATTAAATATTTATTTAACCAACTTTTTTAACCATAACAGAATTGTTTTAAAGAAAAATAACTTAAAAGACCTGAGTTATGTTATTAAATACTGACAAAGAATAAACTAAAGTGACCAAAATAAATATAACAAATAAACCTGGTTCAGCTTAGTTTCCTGCTTTAACCTGAGTTATTACTTTGAAGTTTCTGGCCCCTCAGCATTTTTCTCTCAATTGTTAGAACTACGTGGGAAACTGCCCAGAACTGAATATATATATATATATTTTCCCGAAGATTCCTCGGAGGAGAGCCGCGCCGGGGCCTACACAGCTCGTACTCCAGCTGGTGTGTGCGGCTGAGATGATAAAAAAAAAAAAAAGTTGGTTGTGTTATCAGACTTCGTTTTCACTGGTTCCCGACACATTTTACAGATGACTGTGGTTTGTTTTTTGTCCGACTTGCCATGACCGAAATACTGCCAAATTGGCGAACTACAAAAACCCTTCTTTGGAACAATTTCCTCCGACTCTCCTGCTGCGACATCTTCATGTGCTCTGTGTTGTGGTTTGAGAGGGCGGCGATTGGTGACGGCGTGCCTGGGTCCGCGATTGTGATTGGTTGGGAGGAAGTAGTGACTAGCATAAACCTACATGCTAGGCTACAATGAGAAGGAAGGAAAACTGCGTTTCTTTATCGAACTTTTATCGAGCCTATTTTTTTCTATTGCGCCACACGTCTATCGATCGATATATATCGTTATTGAATTATCGCCCAGTCCTAATATATATATATATATATACATATATATATATATATATATATATATATATATATATATATATATAATGATACAATATAACAAATATAATAATAAAATATAATAATAAAATACAATACCATAACCCATTCTACAAAACATTCAGCAGTCTAATGGCAGTGGGGAAGAAACTTGTGGAATCTGCTCGACCTGCATCCAATGCTTCCAAGTCTCTTCTCCGAGGGCAGCAGCGTTGGGATGAAATGTCTTTAATGGAGGGAAGAGGAGCCCCCATGATCCTCTCTGCTGTTCTCACCTTCTTCCAGTCTGAGGCGCTGCAGCCTCCACACCACACAGTGAGACAGCTGGTCAGAATGCTCTCTATGGTGCTTCTGGAGAAGGTGGGGAGGATGGCAGGTGGGTTCTCCTCATCCTCCGCAGGAAGTCCAAGCGCTTCTGGGCCCTTTTGATCAGTGAGGTGTTGTTTACATTCCAGGTGAGGGAACCCTAAGATATAAAACAGCAAGCAACGTAATTAGAGACATGAATAAGTGATGATTGCACTGTTTTTCCCATTTTTACGTCCGTCCGTGGATCTGCTTTTTTTTTCTGTCTGCCAGCACATGCGCACTGATGTGGTTTTTTAAGGAAAAACGTCCAAAACATACGAAATAGTGTGCAGAACTTTTCGTGCAATTTCATACAAACTCATAATAAGGATATGTTGGATTGGTGGTGAACCTGGGGACGCAGTCGTGTGTCATCAGGGTGAGCAGCAGGGGGCTCAGGACGCAGCCCTGAGGGGAGCCTGTGCTAAGACTGATGACATCAGAGGTGTTCTGACTGACCCGGACTGACTAATGTCTGTTGGTGAGGAAGTCTAGCAGCCAATAGCAGAGGGGTGTATTGAAGCCCAGCTGTTCCAGTTTGCCCATCAGATGCTGTGGGATGATGGTGTTGAAAGCTGAACTGAAGTCCAGGAACAGCATCCGCACGTGGGTGTTCTTCTCCTCCAGGTGTGCCAGGCTCAGGTGGAGAGCAGCAGAGATTGCATCCTCAGTGGAGCGGTCTCGTCGGTATGTGAACTGGAACGGTTCGAATGTTGGCGGCAGACTGGAGACGATGTGTTCTTTAACCAGCCTTTGGAAGTAATTCATTGTGATTGGAGTCAGTGTGACAGGCCGGTAATCATTGAGTGAGGGAACCTAAAGCTTCTTTGGGACTGGAATAATTGTGGCAGACTTGAAGAATGCTGGCACTATGGATTGCTCCAACAACGTGTTAAAAATGTCTGTGGGGACACCAGCCAGCTGATCTGCACACTCCTTATACACCTGCCCAGGTATGTTATCAGGCCCTGGGGCCTTCCTCGGTTTGACTCTCCTCAGAGTTTTCCTCACTTCAGCTACGTCCAGGTTTAGTGCCTCCCCCCCCTGGTGTGGAACAGCTTTCACTGCTGGAGGCTGTTTAGTGCCTCAAACCTTCCAAAGAAGTTGTCCAGTTCATTTAGGAAGTCAGTGTTTGCTGCATCTACTGGGGGGGGGGCGGGGGGTGTAGTCCGTGATCATTTAAATGCCTTTCCATATCCTCCTGGTGTTGCTGTGGTCGTGGAAAAGATCCTGGATCTTCTGGCTGTGGTTCTGCTTCGCTGATCTGATTGCACGGTTTAAGTTGGCACACTCTGTTCTCAGTGCCTCTTTATCACCAGACTTGAAAGCTGAGGTCCGTGCTTTAAGCAATTTCCCAACCTCTCCATTTATCCAGGGTGGTTGGTTGGCCCGGGTGGTGTTGTTCTTTTTGATGCTGATGTCCTCAATGCATTTGTTGATGTAGACTGACACAGTCATGGCATACTCGTCTATATTTAACAAGTTGTCATATGTTGCTGCAGCCTTGAAGATGTTCCAGTCAAGGCATTCAAAACAGTCTTGGAGTGTTTCCATGGCGCCCTCAGACCACACTCTGACCTCTTTAACTCTTGGTTTAGCCCTGATCAGCTTGGGCTTATATGCAGGGATAAGCATGACAGATAGGTAATCTGATGACCCGAAGTGGGGGCGGGGGGCTGCTCTGAATGCATCTTTGATGTTAGAGTAAACCAGGTCTAAATTGTTTTCACCACCGAGTTGCAAAGTCCACATGTTGGTAAAAATGAGTCTTCATGGCCTCTTTAGTGTTAGCGCTGGGGGGCACATAAACAGCAGTGATGCTAACCACACTGAACTCTCTGGGCAGATAGAACGGTCTGCAGTTAACAGTCAGAAACTCGATGTCAGGAGAGCAGAAGCTGGCGACTGATCTAGCATTTTTACACCAGCTGTTGTTGATGTAAACACAGAGCCTGCCCCCCTGAGTCTTACCACTTAGTTCTTTGTTCCTATTGGCGCGGTATAGCGTTAGCCCCTCCAGGCTAATAGCATTGTCCGGTATTGCTGGATGCAGCCATGACTCCGTCAGAATGATGGAGCAGCAGTTACCAATCTCCTTCCTTGATGACAGTTAGAGTCGGAGATTATCCATTTTGTTTTCCAATGAGCGGACGTTGGAGAGAAGGATTGAGGGAAGCAGAGGTCCGTGGGGATTTTTTCCTAAGCTTCGCAGTTAGCCCCCCTCTGAATCCTCGCTTTCTCCGTCTCGCACATCTCTTCCTACGGCAGTTACGTTCCGCTGTTGTTTTGTTGACATCCGTCCGTAGCACTCCGCAGCTTTTGAAACGGTCAAAAATAATTAATTAGCAACAAATATTTGCGATAGTTATGCATAAATGACTCAAGATATTAGCAAAAATCCTTCCTGCAACAAGATATCGAACACCAGAGGGGGAAAAAATTAATAAATAAGAACATTTAAGCCACAAGAAGCAACCAAAGTTCTTTTTCCAACATGTAGCCACCTTGGATAGTGCATTTCTTCAGCAACCTATCAGTCAGCTATCAATGAGTCAACAGTTTGGTTGTGCTGCTAATCAGTACGTAGACATCACCATTTAAAAGGACAAAAACTTAAAATATATATATATTTCTTTGATCAAATGTTAAACTTTTTAACTAAGCACTTCCTTGGTCCTGACAAATATATGCTTGATGATTATGGATTCTGATGTTAGAAAATACTTTAATATAAGGATTTTGTTGCAGTAGCATAGAAATAGTTCTTGCTGTTTTATTCTTGTTCTGGGATCACTTTTTTTACTCGTCTCTTCATTCAAGTCAGATGTTCTCTAAGTAAATGGTGAATTTTCCATTTTAAGAAAACATTCTCTTTCTCTACCTTTCATTAACAGACCATGTTTAGTCCGTTCTGTACCTCATATTGTCTCATCTTCCCACCTCTACAGGAGTCCACTTAGTTTCTTTCCCAGCCTTGAGTACTACTGGGAAGGGCTTGCTGCACAGTACAAACCGCAATCTTCCAGTCCTCAGTGAGTGTGCCAGATGTTTATCCCCTGTACTTGCACACTATATAATCCCATTTGCACTTTGATCCTTAAGACCCTATTTGCATGCTTCCAGTCAGTCTGTCTGTATGATTTAAGTAGTTGAAATTATAGATATAATATGTCCTAAACTGATCTGGAATCCAAAGATCAAAAGGTGTGTTTTCAAATCATCTTTGCCTGTTGAGTTAATCAGCTGTGTCAGGGTTTTAGATTAACCGTGTCCTAAACTCCAAACAATAAGTTTTTGGCAGAAGAAGGGGAGAAGTCCTATTTATGAATTTCTCATAAAACTTTGTCTTATCATGCATCACAATGACCGATATTTAGAACTAAACCAATTATCATGGGAATTGTAAAGGTCCTATCATACAGTTTTCTATATTCGCCAGAACTGTGAACTTTGCTAAAATAATAATCTAAAAATCTCAAAATTCCAAATTAAAATCCTATTTTAACATTTGTACCTTCATGCTGTATGTTTAATGATATAGGCCCTGCTGTATACTTAATTTGTTTGATCAGAAGTCAGTAAATTGTTTTTGTTTGCAATTACAACTCTTATGTAGTACGTTATAAATCTTCCCAAAGCTTGTATGGAATAATGTATTTAAAGCAAAATGCCCTTTAACAGGTCTGCACAATAAAGAAAAAATTAACAATTTCAACTTCATGATTCCAAATTCGACAAATGGGCCAGAATGACCCTAGGGATCATAAGGTATCATATGACCTGATCAGAAGTTACCAGACTTAAAAGCTTATAAAACAGTGCAAAAGCTTCTGGTAAATTGGCTTCTAGCTCTGCTTCAACAGCAGGATTTGCCCACGACCACCTAAACAGGGTGACTGAATTTCAAACATGTTTGTATTCCCTGATTGGGAGGTGGCCGTGAGAGGTTAATCTCCACTCATTGCCCCCTGTATACTACACAATGCAGGACGCACCGTGAAGCTGAAACTCGGCCCGATCAAAAAAATTCTCATATAACTAAAGAATCGGCTGGAAAAGGGCAAAAGCATGTACAGTGTATGCCCCCCTTAAGTCAATGCTATTAACAGATTCAAAGAAGCATTCTTGACTTTAAAGTTATTGAAGTTTGTGGATTTATATATAATACAGGTACAACCAGCAGGCACAAAAAGAACAGGCCACAACATCCAAATGGAATATAAACATAGAATGAAATCAGGTAAGGTTCAGTTATAAGTTGTTTAACATTTACGAACTTCATATGGAGTTAGTAAACAAGCCCGCATTGTTAAGTGGTTAAAGTCTTTGACTGAGTGCTTTGAAAATAATGGCAATAGTTTCAAAATAAAGGAAATATATTTCTCTAATTTCCACACTCTATAAATCAGTCAAACAACAAAGATCCTGGTCTGTCACCAGATCTTAAGTCCTTGTGATTCCCAGTATTATCATAAATATAGCTTTGTCATGAAACCATAACGGGCTGTTTCTGAACTGGTCCGAGAGTTAGCGGCTACTACTACACAGTGAATATGGCACACCACGGCTGTATGATATCCAAGCAGAAAGGACAAGAAATTTGTCTGACAGTGCTCTAAAATAACAGCATAATGGTTGAGAATCATAGCTTGTCTACTAGAAAATGTACTGTAAATGCAGCCTCTAGGACCAAAGGCTGATAATAAATCAAGAAACAAGATATGTTAAGGTGTGGCAAACGGGGTCTACAACACAGCTGTTTGGAGAGATTTACCACATGGTTGCCTGATCAAAACTCTGCAAACATAAATAAACGAATTTCTGGCGTCAGATCTAACACATGTAAAGAAAGTGAAATATTTCGGAAAACAAAGTTTTGGGTTTAAAAAAAACGCATCACTAGTAGGTAGCATCTAAAAGCATCTGAATCTATAGTCTTTATAGATTAAGTTGTGATCTACCTGGATCTGGAAGAATATGGACTGTAAAACACTCCAACACCTTGGATGTTGTTTAAATGCATAAATAAGGATTGCAGTACTTTGAATAGGGAATTGTAATTGTAATTCGGCATTGCTTCTTATCACTATTATGACAATACCATGGTCTGTAATCATGTTCATAAAGTCACCTGTCATATCATATTGCCTTCAGTCTGTCAATAGACCCATATTTTTTTGTTTGCATTCTAAGGAACTTTTAATCATTGCCAGGAGAAGGACCCAGTATTCAAGACGAAACAGGCAGTGGGATAACTCAAAACCTTTATTGAAAACAGCGCTGGCTATCGACCCGCAGTATAAGCACCGCCCCTCACTGGAAAATCTGGTTGGAGAAAAAAACAGGTTACCGACTATGATAATCTGATGGAGAATGATGGGAACAGGCAGGCTCAGTGGTTGAGAGGCAGAACAGGTCAGGATATCAGGAACACTACGGAACACTAAAAGGCTGCTCTCTCCACTGAGACCAGATAGGAGCAGATGGGCTCAGTAGAAGAGAGACAGATCAGGATCCGGAAATTGTAGAAACACTACTGAACACTAAAAACGCTCTCTCCCCTGGCCCCTGAGAACTAGCACAACAGGCAAGAGCAATAATCTGGCCATGATGGCTGGGACAGAGCAGTATAAATAGTAGCAGGAGCAGGTGGATCTGATGAGCAATGATTGTAAACTGGGCAGAGTAAGGCAGGTGAGCAATTAAGCCAGCCATTACAGCCAAGATTATGATAATCATTCATGTTTTTAAAGTTACTGGCAGTTTGATCAGAAGTGTTGACATACTTTTTACTTTAAATCTTTACTGTATGGCTTCTTTACCTGCTGAGCTGACAGTTCACACACGTTACACTATATCACCTGCGGGATTTTACCTATTAACTGTTTCTGATCCGTGTTTTAGACAACAGACCTAAATGAACTGGCGAGAGTAACATTTTCAGGGTCAGTTGATCCTCTTTTACATTCGAGAATATGAGATATTATTTTCCTTGTTTACTCTTACAACAGAGTGGTGTCACCTCATTAAGAAATTACTAAACAGTGGATTCTGCTGCAAAGCATTTAAGAGTTCAAATAATAACCAGTTATCTAGGAATTTCATAAAATCTCCCAATTTAACAAATTGATTGATGCTTTTTTAATATTTCAGTACAGCAGGATCTGCATTTGGCCAATCAGGGAACAATTGTGACGTAGGTTCAAGAAATGCAGCCGAGGCAAAGCTTTTTTCTGTTAAAAAGGAATATAACACATAAATAACACGAAAAAAAAAGGATGAAATAAGAAATAATCTTAAGAGGATTATAGGTGGCTTTAAAAAAAAGCTGTTTTAAGTTAAGCCTGTTTGTCATCCTCCCTTACCTCCAGCACAGACCCTGGCCAGCTGCTGTCTCCCCCCAGCACTGGTTTTCTCTGCCCGTGTAGAAAGTACAGCCGAACCGGATCATCATCCAGATACAGCGTTGGATGAACCAAAATTATCTACTTTTTTATTACTTCTGGGGCTTTTTGAAAAATGAATGGTCTCTCAAAGCCGATTAAAAAGTTGTGCAAGGAAAAACATATTGTAGCAGTCTGTGATGTTACATTTCACCAATGCCTTTATTGGGAAGTGCCAACAGTGAGATCTTCACAGGAAATATAATGGGGTTGCAGAGGGTAACGACGGGGAGGCTGACTAAATATTGTGAAAGAATCAATTCAGGGAGTAAATAAGGTAAACATACCCACTTGTTTATTCAAGGTAGCCCAGGAATTTCATAATAGGTTATGAAATAACTTGATAACTGAAAACAGAGCAGCACTAACGTTTAGTTGGATTGGACAAAATCGGACAAACTTTAAAAGGATCCAGTTTTAGCTGTACACATGAATGTAACACTAAAATAGTAGATCACTTTGGCTCAGTTTGGAACTTATTGGAGGGAGCTGAAGGTCCCACTATTTTATGGCGGGTCGGCGGTGTAAACTCTGTACATCTGAAATGTATTGTGGTGAACTCGGTTGACTAAATGAGCACAGCTCCAAACTATGGAAGAAGTTGCTACAACTGTCTCCTTGTAACATTATTTACAATACAGCCATTTTAAATCTAATAGATATTAAAACTGAGTTTGCAATTATCTAACCATGTAACCAGATTATTTCTGAATTGTGTAAACCGAGGGTTCGCTCATGTATGGCTAGCCATCAGAAAAAAACATATTTGATGTTCAGAAAACTGCTTATTGTTAGGGCAAGTGGAAAATATAGTCATGCAGTAGTAAATGCATCAAACTGGGCTTTTTATCTGGTATATTTTTGTTGTCAGTTATCGTTGTTAAATAGTTGCAATGCCGTTTAGTAGGATTCTCTTTACTGTATAATATCCCTTCCTTCTGTGCACCACCCAAACCTCTGCATCTCCACTCTGTAAAATGCTCAAAAACAACTTCCTTTATTGCATTACACTCAAGTCTCAACAATAGATTGTAGCACAGTCTGACGGATATTCATGTTTGTCACATTTGTATTCTGAAATGTAATTTTATGTAGGCGAAACATCTTCAGCACAACATTAGACAGAAAATACTGGCTTTTTAATTATTTTTTCATATTTACCTGTGTATTTTGGATTTAGGTCATCTTCCGGAAAGGTGAGTCCGGAAAGCACACGTTCAAAGGCATCCCCATCAGAATCATCTGAAGACAGTCACGACCAGCGTGGAATGAAACCACCTCCCCGTCCAGGAAAGAGGGAAGACTTATCCCTGTACATGAAGACCAAAAGAGCAATAACAAGCAAGAGGTACATGTCCAAACATGAAGCTGAACCAACAACACCTATTGAACTTATCAGTCGAGGCCCAGATGGACGTTTTGTCATCGATCCCACTGATGCGGAAATGTCAGTCAAGCCCCGGCGCATCGAGGGTTTCCCCTTTGTGGAGGAATCTGACCTTTATCCGGAATTCCGGCAATCAGATGAAAAGAATGATGATCCCAGACCTCTTCCACCTGTTATGGCACCACTTAGACCCCACCAGATTTCCCCAATCTCCAGTCAGGAATCATATCTCCAGCCTCCAGCCTACAGCCCCCGCTTTCACAGGCCCTTTGAAGGTATGACCATCATGGAGAGCAGTCAGCTTCAGGCCACTGGACAGATCCGAGGCTCTCTCCACCAGAGAGCTTTCTATGGCTATCTGGGACCGCCCGGAGATCATGATCCCCCACCTCCCTTCTACCTGCCTGACACTAGCCCTCTGAGGTCGGTCATGTCCTCTCCTCCATACTTTCCTGAGGGTCCTTTTGTGCATCCCATGATTCCTGAAGACGTTGTAGAGTCAGATTTTCCACAATATGCTGTTTCAAGTTTCCCCCTTCCTCTGACACTAACCACTTCCTCTCATTCACCAGATATTTGGCAGGGACTAGATTTTACATTTTCAAGCCTGGAAGGGCCTCAGTTTATTTTTCCCCCTCACCACCCTTTGCATCCCCGCCATGACCCTCCCTATGCCTCTCCACCTCATGTTCTTCCCCTTAGTGCTTTCCAGCACTCCACCCTTCCGATGCCTACCTACCCAGCCGTCCTGCCACTCGAGGCCCCAAAAGGTCATACAAGCAAGTCTCCCAGCAGGACCAGGCCTCATGGCTCCCCAGCCAGGCATTTAGCTATGCAAGAGGCACATTTAGGGCAGCTAAGACCTTCGGGCCGTAGTATGGGTGTGCCAGTTTTGTCTTATAGTGATCCATTGGCTCATATTGTCCCTAGTTCATTCAGTAACCTGGATACACGATGGTTTGAAAGTACCCCTCGTTTTAGTCCCAGACAGAGTCGTAGAATGGATTCTGGCCTGCATCAGGTGGTTCTTCAACCATCTCGACTTTCACCCCTCACCCAAAGCCCTCTTAGCTCTCAAGAGGGCTCCCCAGAGATTGTAGTACGCCCCCGCCCACGTCCAAGTGTTGTGCAGCCTCCTGCACCCACAGGGATGTCTGAAATGACCCTGCTCCCTCCTTCCACAGCCAGCTTTTCAAGGAGATCATCACCAAACTCATCACCTGCTCAAGGGCAGGGTAGCAGGAGAGCAAGCTCCTGCTACCATTCCCACATGGCTTTTGCCACCTCTGCAACAAGTTATTCAACTTCCCAGTCCCCATCATCCCCCATGGAATGCAGTGGCATATTTGGGCAGATGCCAGCTCATAGGAGGACTGAAGAGGAGCTCCTTCCATCTGAGCCCTCCCCATCCCGGTTGTCAGCTTCAGGGTAGGTTGTTTAGGCATGCAGAGAGGGATTCCATTTGTGTCATCTGCCTTAACCCATAATGCTTTAATGTGGCAAGTAACTCTGACATTTGGCCACTAAATTGGACATCTAATTGTCTTTAAAATTCTTTATTTGATTAGTGGTTTAATAGTCATGTTTGCTTTTTATAAGATATGAAAATAAAAACTACACGATTCAGTATTTGTAACAATAACTTTGCATTCTGGGATGTTAGCTTGTAGTTTGAGATTTGCTGACACTGCTTTCAATCTCAAACATCAGGTTTGAGGTATTCACCCACTACATCTGTGAGGCACTGTCTCCAGGTTGACCAGCTAGATTATAAAGTAATAAAAGAAAAAGTATTAAACCTTCCCCAGCAAATATTAGCTGGATTGAAATGCACTGTAGTCATATATTTCATTGAAAGACCTTTAAGAGCTACAGTCCTTACAGTCAGACATCATTTACGATCCTGTTTGTTCATCTGTATCATGCATTACCCTGCTTTCACTTAACAGGCGGAGCCCCATATTTTTCATCTAATTAATGCCTTAGAAGAATAACCATTATTATGCTTAGTGCAAGCCTTTCAAAGTGCCTTTATTGAGCAGAAGGATGCTTTAAGAAGAGTTCATCTTGGCAGGCCCTGCGGCCCATCCTCAGCCTTTGATTGCACGATCAAATCTACCTTACCTTGCAACCTCTCAGATTTTTCCTACCCACCTTCTGTTTCCCTTTCTATCACATTTCTGTCCCCAAACTTCTAAGTGTCACCAGGTCCCCACCACAGTCTGACCACCAAGGAGAGGTTTTTGGGCAAAGTGTGTCTCAGGGCCTGTCCGCTTCTCATGTACTGCAATGTCTCCATCATTATGAATTAGGGGCAGTGTGGTGGTTCTTAATGACTCCTGGAGTCTTACCTGCTTTGTTTTTGATTGATCTCAGCTATCTGGGCAGCGTTGTTGTGACCAGGTCCTCTACACCGCAATAGGTAAGGGTTGGATCCATGTCTGAAAGGGGGGGGTTAGCAGGTGGGACTTTTTGATCACCTCGTCCTTTAAAGGGGAATACAAGGCTTTGAATCTTTGTTTGATTTGTTCCTTCCGTTACTCAGTACTTGTTTCTTTTGTTCAATAGATTTTATTTATTTTTATTTTTTTGTCAAAGTGGCTATGCATTTTACATTCTGCAGCCTCAGGTACATTATGCATTCTGATTGAGATGCATATGCCATCTATCCAATGGAGCAGAATAAAGAGGTATTAGAAACATGACTTGCTAACTTAACATGATAAAGTTGCTTTTTAATGGGAAACAATTACATATAGCAATCTGTTAAGTCAACCCCTTACAAAAGGAAAATGTACACTATGCTAACAGATCACTGCAACTTCACACTGTTACTATCTGCATTCGAGTCAATGGCCAGTACGTCCAGGTATTGAGTTTATTCCAATCCTTAGATAAATATCTTCTTCTCTCCTTTGGAGAAACTGTGTCTCCAACTTGAGTCATATATCCTCAGCCTATAAGTTGGGAAAAAAATGAGGTCCATTTTCTTTTTAAACCTCCCCCTAAAATTAAGTTTGCAATTGTATTTACTCCCATTTTGCTCTTTAGAAATTACCTTTTTGGTGCAAGACTGTTTGCCCATGGTTTTACCAAATGATTTTCCCATTCTTCTTCACTAAAGGCTTCCACATACTTATGCAGACTGTACTCATACTGTCAGGCCAGGCATGGATATTTCAGCCCTTGTAGTCCAGTGTTCCTATTCCTACATTTATGATGTCAAATTCCTTTATTTCTCACACTTCCATGGTGTCATCAATCAAGCTTGACTCGTAGCTTTACAAAATAAAAACAAAGTCTACCTGGACACCTTGCACTACTTTCTCTCCACCAGAGCACCAACCCCAAACATGACGGTGGAGAGAATTGTTGAGAAGCTGCGGGTCCTTGTGACTGGATGCTCTCAGCTGTGTGTGTTTACCAGCTGTTGCCTGGGAAGCTTTGACAGCTGGGTGGCACATTTACTCTAAAACAAAATACTTGTTCCTTATGAGAAGTAGTTATCTGCCTAGCTCGGCATCTAGAGCACTGTATTAAAAGTTGAGCTTTTTGGGTAACTGTTGAAAGTAGTCTGCCTCGAATCTGTGTGGATTCTGTTCAGACGTTTGCAGAAATATGTCCACATAAGTATCTTGGGGGGGGGCTTAAGTAGTTTAAGCTCCCTCAGCATGAATGGTGATCATCTGTGAGCAGTAATTTTCTAGCCTTGCCACAGATTTGCAGAATAATTCAGGCCTGGAATTTGACGGTGAATTTCTACTCTAAGCTGGTCCATATTCCTGTGGCTGTAGGGTAGTTGTCGTCCTTTAGCAGCCTCTTATGGGCCTTCATTCTGGATTTTTTTTGTTAAAGTTTATCTCTATCCATCTTTTTCAGAAACACTGAGCACATTTGTTGCTGCTGAAGGAATAAAATCCCCACATAAACCTTAAACCATCCTGTGTTTTCAGTGTATTACATGGAAGGAAATGTGTGGTCAGGGTGATGTGAATTGTTAATTTTACTTACTTCTTAATGATTTGATGGTATGACAAAAAGTTTAGCATTGGCTTTATCTATCCAGAGCATCTTCTACCATGTTTTTTTCTTTATCTGTGAAGATTTTCAGTCATTCA
This sequence comes from Cyprinodon diabolis, assembly GCA_030533445.1. Taxonomy (NCBI): domain Eukaryota; kingdom Metazoa; phylum Chordata; class Actinopteri; order Cyprinodontiformes; family Cyprinodontidae; genus Cyprinodon; species Cyprinodon diabolis. The sequence continues at coordinate 43,624,289 of CM060072.1, read as the reverse complement.
GGTCATGGTCAAGCTTGAGAGGTTCAGTTTAGGCAACAGGACGTGAAGTTTGCTAGAAGACATTTCACCTCTACCAAGAGGCTTCTTTAGTGGTGAGGGGCACTGAGTTTAAAGAGGTCATAGAATGATTATATAGGGTATTTGGTGCTGGACCTTAAGGGAGTTTAACATTGGTTGGGCTGAAAATGGCATATTTGCTGTTCTATGATCCCTAATGCAAGCCTGGTTAAAAGACCTAGAATGAAACAACAGGTTTTCTTCCTTTTATGGTATGCTCATGAATATTTAGATGAGCTGTGCGCTGATTGGTTGGTTTACAATGAGTGAAGCTGCTGAGCAAAGATGCATCATAGCAACAAGCACTCACCCCAGTGGACAGGGGCAAGGAGCCAGCAGGGGGACATAGCGTCACCCTACCCAGTGACGGTAGCCTGGACACCGGCGGACCCGTACTTCACCCCGCCTGCCTTACCGGCCCCCAGCCCCCTTCCTCTGGCTGAGGACTGGTGGCTCATGGCTCTCTGCTGAGGTCCAGTCCAGTCAGCGGCCCAGCAGACGACACTTCATACCCCCCTCCTTCCTTGGGCCAGAAACCAGTGGTTTGGTTTGTATGTAAATTTTGACAAAAGGCCAGAACCAAATAAGGCAACATCTCTGAGTTTACGTCAACTCGGGGCTTTGTTTTAATTCGCCCGTTTTATGGTGGAAGTTTAGAATTGTAAGATTTGAAGAGAGAGGAGGTGTCGATGGGGTTTGAGCTTCTCTGTACGTCCATTTCACCTATTGAACTATCGTTATTCATCTATGACAATGGAAACTTGGGTTTTGCATTCTATGACTCCTTTAATATACTGTAGGTGAAACAAAGAATTAGGGACATCAAAAGGTAAAGTAGCTCTGATTCCTCGTATTGGATTGGACATGGAGGTCACCTCTGAGGGGTTAATGGTCACTAGGGAGTTTTGATGGTAGTTAACTCCCTTGTCAGAGTGGTTTTGGTCACATGCCTCAATGAAGTCAGGCAGTTGCGAGGTGAATCTTCTGGGTATTGTTCCTAAAAGTGCTTTGTAAGCAGGTGAAAGTTTATGTCTATGACCACCTCCTCTGTTAAGAGATAGTGTTTTCAGGTTAACAAAGATTGCTTCCTTGACTCCTCGCTCAAACACTCGGTGTTCTTTGGCTAGAATTTGGACATCCATATTGCTTCCGTATTTTGGCTCAGGAAGAAAGATTTTGGATACCTTTCATATTGGTCTTCTTGATACTCCTGATTAAAGTCCAGATTTGTTGAGTTAACTTTTTAGTGGTCTTTTCAACAGACCTTGTGGGTCTTGCTAGCTTCTTCTGAATTATCAAGGATGCCTTGGCTTACAATCTTCTCATTGACCAGTCTGCTGTGGTCCTCAGTCTACATGATACTGATTACTCTTTGAGAAATGTCCGAGGTCTTTCCTAGTGAACTGACTTTTTGGTATTAGAATAAGGGGTCTGATTACACATGCACACTGCACTTTTCAAATCCTTCCTCTTCAATATTTTATTGTATGTGTAGATGATATAAGTTGGTGTTGTCACGTAAAGTTACAGTTTAGTACACGTAGCCCAGAATTTCCCCATTGTGGAACAATAAAGGGATTTTCTATAATCCCGAGAAAATATATTCTTGTTTATGGTTGGTTATGGATGTTAAGGTTATAATAAATGGAAAAGTTATGTCATTGCATCTGGATGCTACTAGTCCTGCAGGTATCTGTTTGAAGATTGTTGTTCTTCTGGTCTCATGTACCCCTTTCCCACTGGCCAAAAAAACAGTTAAAACAATCTGCTTTTAGTGGCAGTGGGAACATCTTACTGTCGCATGTCTACCCAGGTTAAACAACTCTGCAAGCAAGCCGCGGTAAAATCACCTTGGCTCTGATCAGCCTGCTGTTGGAACACCAAAGGTGTAACCTGCTAATTTAAGCATTGAGCCGAATCAATACACAGCGCCAGTCGCTTCTTGTCTAACGAGCAGGAGAAACTCTGTTTACCTTTGAAAAACATGGAGCAGCTCTGGTGAGAGGGATTTGGACAGATAAAAGAGTGAAACAATTAAGTACACTTACTTCACCCTGGCTTCCTCCATGTTGCTCTCCATTGTTTATTTTCTTGATTTCAGTCGCACTGGTGACATCATCAATTCTAACACAGCGTCAAGGTGTCACCAGACACACAGCTGCGGGGACAGAGACCGCGCTGCTGCCAGCGGGATTGTTAGTAAGTCAACCCATATTTGAAAAACACGTTAACCTGCTATCAGTGGGAAAGAGGCTTTGCTTATGTGAAAACACATTCTCCTCTTACTTCTTCACGTTGATTTGCTAAAACACAAAAGAACTTTGTGACAAACTGCAGTTTAATGTGCATCTCATTTTGTCTTCTTTCCTGTAGCCCATTAGTTTTACCATTTGCTCCACTGAACTATGCCACCAGGATGGTGTCAGTCATCATTTGATCGTTTTATGACTATTATTTGTAAAAGCTGAGTCAAAAACTTGAAGACAGGGTGCTTGGCCTGTTTGACCAACTGCAGTAAAACCTACTGATTTGACTCATGCTCATTTCAGATCACTGGAAGATCTTGGACACAAACACAACCAAAGACTCCTCATTGTGGATCCCTTTGTTTGCTCCTATCATAGATAAATATTGTCACTTTGATAAAGGTGTCTTTAACTTATGTGGTTGTGGAACCAAAGGGGTGTGGCCTATTGCTGAGAAGTTTCATCCGTGTCAGATATTTGAGATTTCCCGCTAACCCCCATATCCCACATCCTCCGTCAGCGCCCTGCTCCGCTCACGTACATTGTGCGGAATACTTGTCTTTCATGTTAATCAATGAGAACGACATCCACAGCTGCTCCTCCGCCTGGCACCGTTCATGTAGATCCGCAATTACAATTGCACCAAAAAAGAAAAAGAATGGCGAGAAAAACCAATTTGTCAAATTAAAATACAGTAACGACAGATCGGTAACTACAAAATTCCCCAAAAGTAGGACCATTTAATTACATTACTGGATGCAAACTATTGGTACTTCAACTTACCAGGAAGCAGATTTCTGATCTCCATCAAAATGTTTATTTTATACCAAGAGGCTTAAAAGTTTCATCAATTCCAGCCAAAACTTCCAAGTGCGCATCTAACAACTTCATGCGCACTTTCATCTGGTTTGGTCTGCCGCGGTTTCCTTAGACTCGTGAACGCGCTTTTAGGAAATCCTATACACTACTGTTTATGCTCTAAAAACATTCTAAATGACTTCGTTTTGAGTAAATTATGGACGCTACCCACTCAGGACACTTGGAATACATTGGACGAGCAGTATGGAGGAATATTGACACGTTTTTTGTGGACTTTTATGGACCTTTCTGCCTCGGGCACCATTGACCTCCATTATTTGAATGTCAGCAGACAGCAAGAAGCCTCCCAGATCTCCAGATGCATTTGAGATATCAAAAAAGTACTCCAGAGTGTTGTTCAGCATGGGGGTGAGTAGAAAATGAAGGCTAATCATGTTTTGGGTGTACTATTCCTTTAATCCTGGTTACAGATTATGTCTCTCAGGAATCAATCCGAAGCTAAAAATTGGGAGTTAAGTGATAAAGCAATTTGGAATTCAAGGTTAAAAGGATATCCATGGCTTCAAACCAGAGAGACACAGCTTTAGGGGAACAACATAGAATTTGAACTGAAGAAGACAGGTGTCATAATAAATACAACTATGATTAAGATAAAAATAATTAACTTACCAGAGTAGCTGGATAACCTTCCACCTTCCTGTTGAGCTGCCACTACCGACTAATTTTCCAAGTACTAGTCTTTCGACCAATTTTTCGACTAATCTGATGGTACTAATTTTTCAATTAGTCAACTAATCTTAGCAACTAATTTCTAAAAAAATCCCCACTGTTGAGGGTTGTCAGAGTAGCTGCAGGATGGTGACTCCATGTTCAAAAAACTGTTAAATTAATACTGTATCTGTGTGAGGGTGTGCTCATTCAATAAACCCCCTGTCTTGAGTCTGGTACCGTCTTAAAAGCACAAAAATAACTGTAAATGATCGTGTATGGCGTTGTTCAACACCGCTTACCAAAACATTACCAAAGAGTCGAGGTGGCCTGCTTAACATCCAAAGACAGTCGGTCATCTTACTTCACAAGATTTATAAAAAGCACATGCTAACTAGGCATTTAAAAAGTATTCATAATGCTACTGAAGTGGTCTTTTCCTTTTCAGAAGCATCATCACAACTCCTGTGTTTCCTTTTAAGGCGCTCGTTCATCGCGGTTGTGCTCCCGTGATAAGCTAACGAAGACCTACAGAGTGTACAAACCACTCTATCACCAGCTGCCCAAAACTATTCCTATAATTTGGATACTTTGGTCTTGTCCGTCGGTCATTTGGTACCGGGCCGCACAGAAAAAAGTGTATATATATATATATATATATATATAATTTATCGACGATCAGAGTCTGAGTGATGTTTTATTTTGAAAAATATAAAAAAATGCGGTATTCTCTCCTAATTACATCAGTCGGTGCATCTGTGCCTCTTGACACAGGTTAATTCAGTTCAAGACTCATCCTATCTATAACATCCTATCTTTGTGCAGCGGGATTTTCTGCGGTTACAGCGACCAAAACAAAGCTACGGAGCAGACTGGACATCAGGAGCACACTTTGTGTGTCATTGTCTCCGATTACGCCTAGATGGGACCGGCTTGTTGTTTTATTTTTATGCTGTTTCTTTTTGATTTTATGCCAGTCGTATCATTTTACTTGATCGTATTTACCCCCCCGCGCCGGTCCCTGAAAATATTGTCTGACATATAGCGGTCCGTGGTGTAAAAAAGGTTGGGGACCACTGTTCTAGCAGATATCTCTGTCCTCGATTCAGACTGACCACATTGCCATTTTCGTATCCCACTCAAAACCAGAACCAATAGTAACAGAAGCTCATGACAGGAGAGGAAAATGGAGCCAATCTGCCAGCAGTGTGCGCAGCAAAACTAGTGGTGTGGAGGGGAATTACCTGAACTCAGATGAGCTGTTGTCTCAGACCATAACCAATAGGCAAGAAACAATCTGTCAAAAAAAATATCCATTGACAAATTTTGCAGCTAATTAATGCTGTCAACTAACCGGGGCAGCACTGCCTTCCTGTAAGCAGTTTCTTATGAGGTGTGGCTTTATCCTGTTTATCTTCCTGTAATAACTGAAGGGTCTTTTTTTATCAAACTAGTTACCGCTGTAACTGAGCTATGGCTAGTTTAGAGCGTCAAAGGAAGAGTCTCTGTGCTGTCTTGGTACCAGGATCCAAAATTTACTTTTTGACTCACCGGCCAAGTGGACTCGTAGACAAAATAATTAACCACCCAAGCATTATTTTTACTGGCTAGATTACTCTCATATTTTTAAGGAACATATTATTTCTTTATGGCATAAAAATGCCTTAACGATTTGCATGTTAAATGCAAATAATTGTTACAGTAAAAGGTAATATAGGTTTATTTAATAAAATTGTATGTAAAATTTCATTTAAAAAAATCAAAATACTTTTATCTGATAGAGTGACCATAAATACTGTTCAATCATTCAAAAACAGCAGACTATTTTCATTTGTTATATTGTCCATAAATAAAAGTGTAGCTTTTCTTTCAGTGGCATGATCAGTGCAGAACAATATCTTCATCTTTGTGTGTTTGTGTTTATGTAGCCATCAACACTCTTCCAGTTGCTGCAGCATTGGGTTTTTAATACTTAGGCTGAGACATGGACATCCAGCAAATCACTATATGGTCCATTTACTGATTTAATGTGTAATTTAAAAAAAACTATTTCCGAAGTTGAGAGGACCGCTGCAGCCAGCGGACCTCCGAGGCTAACGGCAGCCAGGGCTAACCTCAGCCCGTCTGCAGCGGCCCTCTCTCGGCATAGTCGTGTGTGAAGGACCACTTTAGTCTGGTTTATCAGGCTAAATTTGCAGCACACTGAGCAGCTCGTTAGCTTAGCATCGTCATAAATAATCCAGTCTCTTGCGAAACAGTCTTCCTGAAAGCACTGTATTTCAATAAACTTTCTCTTTGCCCTGGAAGCTGTAGGTCCTCCCTCCCCGTCCTCCTCATCATCTGCATGTTGTCTTTCAGAAGGCTTGGTTGCTCCAACTATATACCACCTAGTAGCAGAGTTGATGTTAAATGACGGGGTGTTGGGGATGTGCTCTCTGTAGGCACGTCTGTCTGTTGGCGTGTCAGGTACAAAGCGACACAGCGGGACTTACCAAAATAAAAGATGAAAGGGCATAACTGAAGCTCAACTGTGGTTCAAACATTTACTCGCCTTGTGGCAAACGGCTTTTTTTCTTTAACTTTATTGATCTCACTGGAGAAATTTTCCTCTGCATTTAACCTATCCCCTTGGGGAGCGGTCATAAGAGTAAGAGTCTTGCTCAGGGAGCCAGAGTGGCAGTCTGTGGGAGTGGGGCTCGAACTCAGAACCTCAGGATTCCAAGCTCTATGTTTATTTATATTGTTGTGGTCTCTATAGATCCATTTTAATCAGATTATACAGATGTTTTTAAAGTTTTCTATCTAAAGACTGACTGCATTGACTCGTTGATTTGACAGGATTCGCTTGCATTGTGTTATTGACTCTACAGCAATCTGTCATCTGTCGTGGCTGACTAGGGTTCAAGGAGACAGAATCAGACACAAAAGAGAAAGATAGAAGCACTGATCTATAACTACTTTCTATGTTAGACAAGTTAACGGTAAGCTAGCTCCACAGGTGGCTCTGTGGGAAAGAAACAAATAAGTAGACGGTATACAAAAGGCATCTGTCAACCAGCTCCATAGGCAGAGCCACTTAACAGCTAGTTAACGCTATGATCTATAATAGATGGTGTTGATGGCAGCAGCACAGCTGATATTTCTCTCCAGGATGGAGTCACAGCCAAACAGGAACAGACCAGATGAAGCTACTATGAGAAAAAGCAGAGAGAGCAGAACGTTAGAGATTGAACAGATTCTGCAGTGGGAGAATAGAGATAGAAGGAAGCAGAATTATGAAAAAGGGTCCCTATGTCCTCCAGCAGTCTAAGCCTATAGCAGCATAACTATAGAGATAGCTCAGGATAACCTGAGCCACCCTGAATATAAGCTTTATCAAAAAGGAAAGTTTTAAGCCTGGCCTAAAAAGTAGAATTAGACTTAAACTTAGACTGTTTTGCACTATCCCCCCCCCCACAATCTGTGCCAGTACTGTTTACATTTCCTTTTCACTGTTTACATTTCCTTTTCACTGTTTACATTTCCTTTAATATATTTATATATATTTTTTGTAACTGTTTACATTTCCTTTTCATTTTCCTTTTAATATATCTATATATTTTATATATTTTATTTTATTTTTTAATTTCACGGTAGCTGTTATGGAAGTCCCAAATCTCATTGTATCTGTATATAATGACAATAAAGGCTTTTTGACTTTGACTTTTTGACTTTGACTTTGACTTTAGACTAAATTTTATTTATTCCTTGGGATTACTCCTTCAGGGAAATTCTGGTTCCAGTAGCTTATATAGAGCACAAACAGTTAAAGCAAGATGCCATTAAAGATAAAAAATAAAACAGACAATATAGAAAGAGTTTATGCAGTACCAAAAAAGCTTAAAAAAAGAAAAAAATTTAATGCCCTGGAATATGTTTCCCTTAGATATAAAACTATCTGCTCAGTAGAGAGCTAAGGGAAGACTGCCCTCTAGCTGGTTTGGGTTATTGTACCTGTACTGCAGAAATATACTGACCTTATAAATAAGTAAATATTACACAGGCTACATAGTAGTTGGCATTAGTTATTTCACAGTGAGAGAGAAGAATATTGCACATGAGCGAAAATAGGTAATAAAGGACGTCTTGCCCTCTTCCCATCACCTCCTCCTTAACCCAAGTGAAGAGTTGTACAGCTTGATGGCTTGAGGAACAAAGCAGTTCAGCAGTCTGTTGGTCCTGCATTTGGGGAGGAGCTGTGTCCTGGGGGGCTCCAGTGCTGCTGGCCACAGTGTCAGAGATGGTGTCTTTTAGCCTGACGTCTGTGAGACAGCTAGAGATCCATGCCACCAGGCAGGGGTCCATTCCCATGCTATTCAGTTTGTCTCTGAGCAGGGAGGGAAGGATGGTGTTCAATGCACTTAAAAAGTCCAAGATTCTATCCTGGACTTCTCAAGTGAGCACAGGGTATCTACCCAACAGACTAAAACTGGTAGTAATTATATGAAATGTCTTGAGTAGTACATCTTTAAATATCACCAAGTGGTGTTTAGAAATCCTGTGTGAAATGCCTTCTGTATCCTTTCCCATCAGCTTACTACTGCTGGTCAGAAATCAGACAGTGTGGTCTGCAGTGAAAGGATGTTCCATATGTGGAGTCTGGTGTTAAAAAACAGAGTTACAAAGTTAGACTGCTGCTGTTCGGACATCTGTTTGCAAGCTTATGAGGTAGTTTGATGATCACTATTATAGAAGAAGGGGTAAACATTAAGCAGGAGACAGTTTTAATGAAATGACTTTCAGCCTTCATTCTTAGTATTTATTCTGCAACCCAAACCCCTCCTAGTTGGAAAACAGTTTTAACAAATAAAAGAATATTTGAAATGTTAAACATTGTTCTTTTTACTATTGAAATAACTTAGATTTGAATGAAATTTGACTGATCCATATAAATATTTCCTGTTTAACATAAGGTAACATAGATTAATGAAGCCGTCACCTTGGCCATAGTCCACCTGTGGTTCAGCTCACATACCACCGCTTGTCCTGAAGGTGATGAAGCACAATTAATCTTAAAAGACTGTTTACAGATTCCCCAAAGCTAAATCAGTCATCACCCCAAGACAGGTCAACACATGGATGTAATACTATGCACAAAGCAACCGTGCCTATGAGCTTGTAGGTTTGGATTGCAGAACCGATTACTCTGTGTCCGCCTATAGATGCTCATCTACTTGATTTTATTTTAAGGAACAAATATTTTGCAGAAGTCAGGCACTCAGAGGGTCAGTGACACCCATCTAATAATACCAAAGTGCCCAATAAAGTGCTTTTGAATGTATTCCCCTTTAAAGTCATGTTCCATGTGCAAACTGCCATGCATGCCATTGCTAAATATTGCTTCTCCGTTTCAAAACCAAAATAATTCTAAAAAAAAAAAAAAAAGAAAGAAAATTGTTACATTTGTTGTCCTGGTGCTTTGCTTTTCTTTGGCTTATTTCTCATTATGTGACTGTTCCTGAGTAGTCATTTTCCCCTCCCGCCATCTCTCCCCCTGTCAGCATGGTGAAGCCCATTGTAGACAGTATCCATGTCTATGAACACATATTGATGATGCTTTGTCGCTCAGCTGTGATTCTCCCCCTCTACTAACAACATTTGGTTTCTCTCTGCAGCCGCGGTGGGAAGAAGGCCTCTTTGCAATGCTAATTGTTTTCTGTGTTTGTGGCAGAGATCAGTGGGCTGCCATATTCCGTCTGCCTCCAATAAACAGAAGGGGGGTGATGAGATGCTGCCAGATATACAATACTTACCAAGATAGCCTCTGCAACCGTTACTTTCAGAGCTGTATCATTTACACAATAAATTACCAATTAAAAAGTCACTCATACATTTTTTCATTTTATATATCTTGTTATGGATACCTTCTGGAATACTATTTCTCTGAAAATAACAGTTAGAGGCCAGCTTAAATGTCATGTATCCTCTATGAAACATCATTCAGGGGTTTTACCTGCGCTGTAAGCGTACCCTGCTGGTTGTGTGAGATAGGAAATAGCTTACTGTGCTGAGATAAAGATTTTAAAACTTCCAACAAAATACTGATTGTATTATTTACTGAAAATAACATTTTGTTGTAAATGAAAAATTTAGATTTTAGCTGCACCTTTTATGGTTTATTTAAATATATTTGTTTTATTATACACGATGGCTAAGATGGCGATAGCTGTAATTTCCCACTTTTGCTGTATTTTGGTTAAAGTTATTGAGACAATATATTTAGTGCTGTTTTACTCCTGGTTTTAACTCAAGTAGTCCTGTAGGGGGTGGGGATGCTTTCGGTATGCTGACCGCAATCGGCCTAGAGTTACCCGTGTTTCCCCTCTCTCTCCCCTTCATTTAGAAAACGTCGAGGTGCATCAAGTGCTCATTTGGGGTCTGAGAGGAGCGATGCACTGAGATACCAGCGAATTCAAAAAGCCAAGAAGACAACCATGAACAACAACAACTCCAAGACTAGAAAGAAAGCAGGTATGCACAATTTTCTTCACCCCAAGAGAAAAATCCAGATGACTGGTCAAACACTTTGCCGCTGAGTAGAACTGAAAACGTACAACTAGACACAAGACAGACCATGTTCATCAGAATGAGGTTAGGCAAAAAGCAGTGGCAGGCAATGCATATGGTACCTAGTGGGAACCCCTCAACTTCATTTACTTCTTATCTCTTGACGTCCAAATATATATAAATATATATATATATATATATATATATATATATATATATATATATATATATATATATATATATATATATATATGGTTGTTTTTTAGCCAACTAGTGCTGAACTGTTGATTTTTTCATTATGATAAATAGATTTGGACCAAAATTATTCGGTTGTCTGTTTATATGTGATATTAATTAACCTGATTATAACGGTACTAACAGCGAAGTGTGCTTATCAGTGTTTAGCAGTGATTGGGAATGTTTGTTTCTCTAGGTGTCTCCACCTCTCAGACCCAGCAGGCCTACACCTCTCAGGTACTCCCGCCCGAAGAAGCGCTCTACCTCTGCAAGAAGAAGAAACGGCCCATTCTTCATGATCCATACGCTCGCTTTTCCGCTCTGCTGTACCGCCGTCCGCCACGGGAGGACCAGAAGGCCATTTTAGCTAGCATGGACCACATGGACTCAGACCATGGCACCTTCCTCTGAAAGGCTTGGTGCCATTACCCTTCCATCAACATCCTCCCAGCTATACAAGACAACAGTCAGTTTATGCAGTTTCCACCTGATGAAGACCAGAGTATGTTTTATGGTTCAGTCGGTAGCTTCCGACACGGTTTATTCGGTTAGCTTTTGTGAGCAGATTGACACTAACCTGGGTCACTCTAGAGAAGAACCTGAACAGAATAAAAATGCATATTCTAGTCTACAACTTTTTGTCTCAGTTAACTTTCCAGTTGTGGACACAAACAGTGTCTGCATCGTCTAATGTCGACCAGTATCCCCTTCTTAACATTGCTTAAATTTGAGATAATCGTTCAACATTTACTCTAGTTTTCTTAAAAAGAGGCAGGTTCTGATTATTAATCTCAGTTTTCCCAAACTTCCCTTTAATCCTTCAACCACTGGATGATTGAAATTCCTCAGACTGAGCTCCTGTTTTCTGAGAGAAGCCCATTTCGATTAGCCCCCCCCACACACACGTTTACAGCTCCTTCCAATGAATGATCGCCCTCACATATAAGGACGATGTTACTGCTCACCTGCTATACCTCAGAGCGCACAGACCACATAACCATTGGAGATAACCAGCTACCCTCCTTTGCTTTTTCTCTCTGAGCAGTGAATGCTTTTAGGTCATAGCTGCAATGTACTTCCTGCTGTGTGGAGGTAACTTCGTAAACTAACCTGGAGATAACATTTTAAATCAAAAATGAAACAGAAAGCCTTGAACTAGTTTCCTCCTGAGGACGGGTCCATCTGGATGATGGTTTGGTTACATGTGAGGATTTAGGCTGTTCTAGGCTACATTGCTCTCACAGCTGTTTGAAATGGAGCCAAAAAACAAACAGCTCTAAAATATTTGAACTTCTCCTTGTCTCATGCTGTCGAGGGCTTTAGTTTCTTTTCAGAAATCCATGCCAAGCAGTAGATAGTGAGGGTTAGGATTTTGTGCCATAAAGCATCACTCTAAACATATGTACGTCCCTTTTTTAGGCCTTAAGCCTAAGTTTTTTTATTTCAGCATCATTGTTATTTATTAAGATCTATTGTTTTTAGCTGTGTTCCGAGTTGGGGGAGGGGGGGTGCAGTTAAAGGGAAAGCATTGGTGTTATTTTGCCCCCAGCTTCAGCAGCAGCCTACAACGCTCTGCTTATAACTGCATGAAAATGACAAACGTTTCATTCAGAAGATGAGTAAAAAAGGTGCCATAACTCAGCTGTGACCTTTTGTATGCATACTGCTGCTAGGTGGTGCTCTAAATCACTGATAGTGGACATGTGCTGCAACACTTTAGCCGTACATTTTCTTTTTTTAACCTCCCAGGTGCTGCGATGTTTCGCTTTGTGTCATTAATTTCAGATGTCATGCAGGCATTTGCCCTGAAACAGAGCATGTTCAGAGTTTTATGTCAAAAATACCTTTTTATGCCTTTGTTATAGTTTTTATATTCTATCATATCTGCTGATGTTTCATTCAGAAAACTGATGGTCTGGCTTAGATATTTCCACTGTCCGTGTACAGAGGAATTAGATTCTAGAAAATAAATTTTTCACTAATATTTCCATCTGTTTTTAAACTATGAGTGTGGAAAAAAGGAACAAAAAATAGAAAACAAATAAAATGACAAATAACACAAATGAAATTGTATCTCTCTAAATTAGATAAATGATTCCACAGACATGGACATATTTCTGTTCTTTATGACAGTTATAGCTTAAAGCAAGACCTCTGACCTCAGCCTTTAATAAAATCATAAAGTTTCATTCCCAGTATTGGGAGCTGGATAAATTATGCCTGTAGCTTCCTAAGTGCAGGAAGTGAAACTCCTAACCTGCTTTGCTGGGGTGTTCACGGTCTCCCTCCTGATGAACAAGTTTAGTCCAAACTGGAATTGCTGCAAGTCAGCCACAGCAAGCAGCTCCAGATACTAAAATGTTCTGGTACGGGTCGCCGCAATGGTTCGTGTCTTACTGTGAGAGACATAATCTGATAAACAAATCCAGAAATCACAATATATGACTAGATACTTGTATGATACTGTCAAGGCTCAGAACATACCCTCACCTCCCACTTTATTAGGTACCCCATGCTAGTAACGGGTTGGACCCCCTTTTGCCTTCAGAACTGCCTCAATTCTTCGTGGCATAGATTCAACAAGGTGCTGGAAGCATTCCTCAGGGAGTTTGGTCCATATTGACATGATGGCATCACACAGTTGCCGCAGATTTGTCGGCTGCACATCCATGATGCGAATCTCCCGTTCCACCACATCCCAAAGATGCTCTATTGGATTGAGATCTGGTGACTGTGGAGGCCATTTGAGTACAGTGAACTCATTGTCATGTTCAAGAAACCAGTCTGAGATGATTCCAGCTTTATGACATGGCGCATTATCCTGCTGAAAGTAGCCATCAGAAGTTGGGTACATTGTGGTCATAAAGGGATGGACATGGTCAGCAACAATACTCAGGTAGGCTGTGGCGTTGCAACGATGCTCAATTGGTACCAAGGGGCCCAAAGAGTGCCAAGAAAATATTCCCCACACCATGACACCACCACCACCAGCCTGAACCGTTGATACAAGGCAGGATGGATCCATGCTTTCATGTTGTAGACGCCAAATTCTGACCCTACCATCCGAATGTTGCAGCAGAAATCGAGACTCATCAGACCAGGCAACGTTTTTGCAATCTTCTATTGTCCAATTTCGATGAGCTTGTGCAAATTGTAGCCTCAGTTTCCTGTTCTTAGCTGAAAGGAGTGGCACCCGGTGTGGTCTTCTGCTGCTGTAGCCCATCTGCCTCAAAGTTCGACGTACTGTGCGTTCAGAGATGCTCTTCTACCCACCTTGGTTGTAACGGGTGGTTATTTGAGTCACTGTTGCCCTTCTATCAGCTCGAACCAGTCTGGCCATTCTCCTCTGACCTCTGGCATCAACAAGGCATTTCCGCCCACAGAACTGCCGCTCACTGGATGTTCTTTCTTTTTCGGACCATTCTCTGTAAACCCTAGAGATGGTTGTGCGTGAAAATCCCAGTAGATCAGCAGTTTCTGAAATACTCAGACCAGCCCTTCTGGCACCAACAATCATGCCACGTTCAAAGTCACTCAGATCACCTTTCTTCCCTATACTGATGCTTGGTTTGAACTTCAGGAGATTTTCTTGACCATGTCTTCATGCCTAAATGCACTGAGTTGCCGCCATGTGATTGGCTGCTTAAAAATTAAGTGTTAACGGGCAGTTGGACAGGTGTATCTAATAAAGTGGCCGGTGAGTGTAGAACCCAGTATTCAAGGCAGACAGACAGATTTCTCAAAAAGTTTTTATTTAAAATGATGGATTGGCAGCGAGGGCGTTTAAGGCAGAAACCTCTGCAGGAAGAAAACCCAGGCTAGTGACCACCTCTATCTGGAGGAATATGATAGAGAACATGTGAGTCACTAACCTGGTCTTAAAATTCAGTCTGGGCCCAGAGAACAAGGTTAGTTACAGCCGAACGACTGCAAACAAGACTGGGAAGGTGCCGCAAAGAGAGTCCCAGACGTTGAAGTCCCGGATGACGGAGAACAAGCAGGAGATCAGATCCGAGCAGATAAAGGAAGGGAGGATAATCCAGAGGGTGAAGCCAAAGCCATGTCCAGGACATGCTCAGGATTCAGAACCAGGAGATCTGATCAGAGGTCCAAAGATTTGAAGGGAAATCCAGAACAGTGTCAGGAATAAGTTCCAAGTTTGGTTACCATGCAGAACCCAGCAGGAGTCCGAAGACAGGTCAGGCAAACAGATCAGAACGGGAACAGGCAGGCTCAGAGGTCCAAAGGCAGAAGGGGTTAGGATCAGGCAATCAGTAACGCTTAGAGAAACTCTCACCACAGGCTCAAGAATAATCTGGTACTGATGACTGGTTAGAGGGCTGGTTAAATAGAGGCTGGAGTAGATGGATCAGATAAGCGGTAATAAGAAACTGGGTGGAGTTAGGCAGATGAATGAAATGAGTAATCTAGCCAGTCATCAGCTCAAAGCTCATGACAGATACAGCTGAAAAGTAAGTATTTGAACCCCTGTCTATCAGTTTGAATTCTGTCCCTCAAAGACCTGTTAGTCTGCCTTCAAAATGTCCACCTCCATTCCATTTATTAGCCTAAAATAGTTGCACCTGTTGGAGGTCGTTACCTGCATAAAAATACCTGTCCACCCCATACCAACAGTAAGAATCCAAATACTAACATGGCAAAGACCAAAGAGCTGTCCAAAGACACACCTCCACAATGCTGGAAAGGGCTACGGGGAAATTGCCAAGCAGCTTGATGAAAAAATGTCCACTTTTGGAGTTATCATTAGAAAATGGAAAAACCTAAACTTGACTGTCAGTCTTCATCTCATCTCCCCTCATGGGTTCTCAGTGATACTAAGAAAGGTGAGAAATCAGGACAAACAGAAATTAGAACAACACGGAGGCCAGAACACGAGTCATGGGAGAAAGTCATGTAGTCAGATGAGACCAAAATAGAACATTTTGGTCATAATTTCACGAACCATGTTTGGAGGAAGAAAAATTATGAGTATCACCCCAAGAACACCATCCCTACTGTGAAGCATAGAGGTGGTAGCATCTTGCTTTGGGGATGTTTTCTGCACATGGGACAGGGCGACTGCACTGTATTAAGGAAAGAATGACCAGGGCCATGTATTGCAAGATTTTGTGGAACAACTTCCTTCCCTCAGCTAGAGCATTGAAGATGGGTGGAGGCTGGGTCTTCCAGCATCACAATGACACAAAGCACACACCAAGGAGTGGCTCTGGAAGGAGCATATCATGGTTCTGGTGTGGCCTAGTCAGTCTCCAGACCTAAAACCAATAGAGAATTTTTGGCGGGAGCTCAAAATCTATGTTTCTCAGCAGCAGCCCAGGAACCTGACTGATCTAGAGAAGATCTGTGTGGAGGAGTGGGCAGAAATCAATCCTACAGTGTTTGCAAACCTGGGAAAAATCTACAAGAAATGTTTAACGCTTGACCTGTAAGTGCAATTAAAGGCTACTCTACCAAGTAATAACATTGATTTGCTCAGGTTTTCAAATACTTATTTACAGCTATATCATACAAATACATAGTAAAAAATCATATATTGTGATTTCTGATTATTTTTTATTTTTTTAGATTATGTCTCTCACAGTGGGTATGCACCTACAATGACAATTTCAGACCCTTCCATAAGAAAATAGCAGAGTGTTAAAATACTTATTCTCCACACTGTAACTCCTTCTGTAAGTTGGTTTCGAACAATTGTGTGGAAAATAAAATAACAGAAAAAGTTAGGTCTTTTGGAAGTCAGCTTATTCAATGTGTAAAGTTTAAACCTTCAGCCCTGCTGTGTCTGAGGTCTGGACAGAACTCAGGTTTCCCTGCAGGTTGGGTGCTAAGAGGAAAGCCCCAAATAGATCCAGAAAATGATGATCAGTAACCTTTGAACAGTTATGAAATTCTGCTATTGTTAAAAACTGGCTGCAGGGATGCAGCTGATCATTACAGAGCACAGAGTAGCTGGTTTCATGAGCTGAGCTGCAGTGATTGGGATCAGAACATATCATGTCTCTACTGGAAGGATTAGCTCAAGGGTTCATAGCTGAGGAATGTTTTTGATCAGAGTGGGTGAGATAATCATTCAGCTAATGTCCAGATGATCATCTGAGGGTTGCTGTCAAATCCAGACGGGCTTCCTTAACATCTCCTCAGAGGCTATACTGAATACCTGGAAACACCTCCACACGTTTCTACTGTTACTCACTGAATTTAGCATTTCCTCCTTACAATACCGCAGCAAACATTAGTTCTTGGTATGTGAAGAATGAGTGTGTCAGACATGAGTGACTTTTGGTATTCAGAAACTGAGAAGAAAGGGTTTTTCCTGCTGAGGAGTAGTCAGACCTCAGACCAGATGGAAACAACAGTTTAAACTGTCAGTCATGTTTTAACCTGATAATTATCAGCAGCAATCAAGCAGCATCAGTTCATCAGTGGTCTACCAATGGAGAAAACTTTGGAGCTCTGTGGTATTCTGAGGTCTGGCTCAAACCTTCTGATGCGATGGCGCAGCAGTGGAGCAGCCATCAGACCATCAGCAGCGCTGTCAAACAGACTCTCTTCAAGCAGCTGTTGGTGCAAAACAGGAAGCTGAGGGATCCTGATGGAACCTCACATGATGTTGCGTTGCTGCCATGGTAAAAACACCTCATGCTGTTAGAAGAAAGAAGGCCGATGGTTTCCTTTTCATGGAGGTGTTTTTTCCTGCTGTGCGTCTTTAAGGAGACCCTTAGAGGCTTTATCTAAAAGGGTCCTTTAAGTTTGGGGAAATAGAGGAAAGTTTGCAGCAGATCTGGGGTCCGGTTTACAAAGCAGTTTTAGCAAAGTCGGATTTAAATCCGCAACTCTAAATTGATCTAGCCTAAGACCGTGAACTCTTTTTGGTTTCATAACAGCTGTTATGAATTATTTCAATCAACTCTAGGTAGGTCCAATCAGAGTTGATGGCGCGCGTTGCAAGTATGAAAAGCTATTATCAGTGGAGCCCCGATTTGACGAGTCACCATGACAACAGGTACCAGAAAGTCCCTTTTTCACCCGACTGGAACAAGAGATTTTAATGAAGAAATAAAAAAAAAAGAGAATCGGTTTAAAAGACAAAGCTACAGCTGCAAAGGAGAGGAAGATAGTGAAGAAGAAGATTGCTGCTCGGGTTAATGCGTAGCTTAATATAAAATGGGCTGTGGCAGGCCATACATACATTTATTAAAAGCATTCTACTCTCTGTTGTTCCATTTGTAGATCAAAATAACATGCCTAGGCTGAACTGTAATAATATATTTTCTAAATTACATTTTTGCAGCAGAAACTGAATTTCAGCAAGTAAAAAAAAATTATACTAGTAAGAATTTGTATATGTTTAGAAATATTTACACTTTTGAAGTGGCTGTTTTGACATTTATCAGCTAGACTCAATATGTATTTATGATATATGAAATGCATTTCTTCTTAGTCAAAACAATACAAATGATAATAGTAACAATAAGAATATGGAGATCAGAAATTAATTTATAGCCATCCAGGATGTTTATTCTCGATCTGAAACTAATATCAAATTAGCTTGCCATAGTCTGTTGTTACCACAATAACAATACCAGTTTATTTCTTCAATGGTAGTGGATCTATTTAGGTCATCATCTGGTAGCAGGTGAAAATGAAGAATAAAAACATTCTTCTAATAGATAGAACCTGTTCATCATCTCATGGGATTCATCCTCAGTTTGACTCTGTCTTCTTTTAAACTCTGTTTGCAGCCTCTTCGGATGTTATCATCCCAATGAATGGTTGTTATTAGTGGTTATCAGTACCATAGAATGGCTTCAGATTGTGCCAGTAGGTTATTATCACCAAGTGAATCCTAACCCTAAAGTGATTCCTTTTCCCCCATGGAATTAATACATTTATTTATGTGTAATCTGAAAATAATTTCGGTAGTTCTTCATGTACTGTAAAATTAAACAAATAAAAATAAAATGATCTGCATGATGCTAATTTGAAACAAACCAAAAACAAGTTATCTCATACTGTATCCTGTCAACTGAGTTGTAGAATCCTCTCCCCATAAATGATATTTAATTCTCTGTGAATTAATGCCGATCATTCTTAAATAAGATTCTTGAGTATCAAACTTAGTTTTATGCACAAAACTATGACAAAAATTGTACTAAATCAGGAGATAAAACAGCGTGATTGGCTGTAAGGAGAGGGGAGACAGAGGACACTGAGTTTACTGAAGAAAACCTGCTGCTGACCAGATTAGCTCTGGGAGAATGTTACTACAGCGACTGAAACAGAGATTGAGGAAACTCTCTTCATCAAATGAAAAACTCAGTTTACCTGTTTTCAGGTGTAGAAACCTTAGAGTAAAAATGCTTTGTGAGATGGACCCCAGAGATCGATGGCGATGAATCTCTCTGAGTCTGAGATCAGTGTAATTTTATTTAACAAAAATCTAGAAGAACAACACATTCTGGATTAGCAGCTATTTGAAAGATCAATATTGCATGTCATAGAAAATAATCTGTGTTCTATAATATCCCCAAACCAAATGAAGTAATCCAGGCATCCAACTGTAATCCCACCTTTCCTGGTGAGAACAGAGCTGAAGTAAAGCCTGAAAGAAGAGGCTGTTAGAGAGGAATGAGTTTGTTTTGATCATCCTGAAATGCTTCAAATCAGCAGCAGTGGAAACTTATTCCTCTGTTGCAGTTTTACCAACCAGGGCTTTAAGTGGATGTGTGTAAAGTGGAAAGACAATAAGCTGAACTACTGGACTAATGTCTCCACCTATAGTTAACATGATCTGCTTATGTGCCGAAAAATGAATCACGTAAAATGAAAGAACAGGCGTAGAAAATTCAATTGCCTTTGGTAGGAACTGTGCTGCCTCTATTTTAACCAAAGGCTCAACAGACATTTTATCAAAGTGAAGGCTGAAGCAAAGAGAGTATTTCCAGAACCAAAAAACAATGTCTGCTCTTTGAAAGGGAAAAAAACGACCTTGCAGAAATCCATCCCTCCAATGCTTTAGAAATGTTGATGAGGATAAAAGCATTGCCGTTTACAGGGTGGGTCCATAGTCCATCACTTTTGGAGCCAGGAGTGGTATGTTTGTGAAACCAGTAGCTACCCTTCGATTTTACAGGGATATTTAAACACAGGTGCTCAGTTCAAGACTTTATTTGAGACTGTGTTCAACTGATTACATCATAGTGCGGCGCACAGGCCTTTTCTGATTGGAAGACTCCTCACTATGTGGCCGACAAATGAAGGCTTCTTTTTGTCTGTTTTGAAGGACAGGTCCGCCCTTTCCTCCTCAGCTTTGGGTATCCCATGATTCATTGCGAGACCAAGCAAGCCGGATAGGAAAAATGGAAATGGCGCCGAATAGTGGTGAATATTGGAAGTGCAGTTTAATATAATCCAGTCTTTGAATAGTTCCGTCTGAAATGAATGAAAATAGTTGTTTTAATGGTTATTGAGTCAGATATGTGGTAGTAATGTGTAAATGGGTTTGGCTGACATTTAAGCTCAGATTCCAACATCTCTGCAGTTTGGGGACTATAAATCTGATATCTGAGAGGACAGTACTGCTGCTGAAGCTCCTCAGAAATATTATTAGTGCCCAGAACACCAGTGAGAAGTTCAGCATCTATTCTTTGCCTACTTTGTGTGTAAATTGTAACGGTTGCTAGGCGACAGAG
This sequence comes from Cyprinodon diabolis, assembly GCA_030533445.1. NCBI lineage: Eukaryota > Metazoa > Chordata > Actinopteri > Cyprinodontiformes > Cyprinodontidae > Cyprinodon > Cyprinodon diabolis. The sequence continues at coordinate 43,603,963 of CM060072.1, read as the reverse complement.
CGTACGGTTGGTTGAAAGTCAGAGAAGGATGGACCTGTTTGAATCCAGAGCCTCCTTATTTTCACAGACCTCCAAGGACCCGGTCTACCTGGATGGGACCTCTGAAATTGAGCACAGCCTGAAGAGATATTCTCGCCATTATAAAAAAATCATTACAAAACTGTATCCGCATTTACGGCCTTCCTGTGGTAGAGATTGGTATAATGCTTCAAAACAGAGGCTGCAGTGTAATGTGACTATTAAAGATTTAGAAATATACCAGCCTTAATGTGAACCTTTATTTTTTTTGGAAAAATATCTTAATCCCCTCAGATCAGGTCCAACACTGACTAAAAAAGTTCTGCAATTATTGTTTGCACAGTGGATTATAGAAGCCCCACCGGGTGGTCTCAGCTTTTAAAGTCGTAGGGAAGCGGCTGTTCTAACTGTTGCATTTCCAAATTCTCAGTGGTGCCCGACTTTACACGAGTGAATAAAGTGAATGTGATTGGTCGTGTAGGGGGGCGGGATTGGTCTGGCTGAAGGTTCGCAAGCTTTTTGGTTGTGGCCGGTTTATCAGAAGCATCTTGCTAACCAGTTAGCAACTTAGTGCTAGTAGGTTCCCCATGGGAAATTCCATTGAGACCAAGTAGCACTAAATTGGTGACTTAGAAACGACACTGTCAAGGAACGCTATGGACAGAGGAAACATGCAAGAGGAGGAGAGTTTAGTGTCGGAGGTCGTGGATGAGTCTCCTCCGTCATCCATTTTTTATTTAGAGGAGGAAAGCGGGACGAAGATGTTGTGGAAGAGGACGCCAGGGCGGCAGAAGCTTGGTTTGGTGTAGAAGGCTTCCAGCCGTACATGTTTGAGCCCTTGCCTTGCAACGCTACCAGTTCTGTTAGCTCTACGCCTGCCGAAGACACAGACGTCCATCCCCGTGAACACTGGGACGGAACTCAATGGGAAAGGAAAGGATTCTGATTTCTTATTTCAACCGTTGCGTATATTAGCTGCGACATATGAATCATGATGCTATGACCCAAAAAATTTGATTGACAGATGACCGTTGATATATAATTGGCCGAATTTAGGTCTTCAGGCTGACGTCGAACTAACTGGCCTGCATAAAAAAAGGAAGAAAAACACAGATTTTAAGACAGGATTCTTTTTTAAATAGACATTTTCATTTTGTCTTGTCTGATAAAGAGAACATTTATATACATTTTTAAGCCAGAATGGTTTGAAATTTAAATATGACTTTCCTACGACTGTAAAGAGGAAGTTGTGTTCCCTTCTGGCGGTTTGCGAACAGAGATAGTTGTTGTAACTTCCAATTCCTAGAATCTGATGTATTGATGATAAAATTACATAAAAATATACATTTCAAAGTGCTATGAAACAATAACAGTTAAAAAGATTTTAAATAAACTGGAACAAATAAAATATGAATCAAAAACCTGGAGAAGCTAAATTTATCGGCCAGACTTCACAGCCGTTGTCCCTGAATTCTGCAAATCAAGAAAGAGAAACTCCTGAGTTATACTAACCATTTAGGGAATAACCATCCACAGATTAATTATTGAAGAGTAAATTCTACCTGATGAATCTCCGCTTCAAAAAAACTATTGCTTTATGAATCAGAAAGCTCAATATGAGTAAAGAAAATGAATAAATCATTTATAGGAGGTAATGGTTTTCTTCAGGTAGATGAGAAGATCTTTATTAAATGATTAAACGTATTAAGAGTGTTTATTTCTCAGGATTAAACACTGGATTAAATCGACTTTTATGTAAAGTAAAACTCTTAAGATTTGGAGACTCGTCTTAATAAGAAAACAAAGAGACAGTTTGACAGGTGATGCTTTTCAAAGAGTTGGAAGAATGAACTCTAGACTCCACATGACCTACTGAGTCTGACTGGACATTTTTCCATATGGCTGCAGGCGTCCGTCTGTCATCACAGCTGATCCAGACCCAAACGTCCCGCCTGCCTGTGAAACATGCAGATCCTCTGGTGACTTTTGCTGCTGATCGCTGCAATAGAGGCTGGTGGGAAAACAGGAAAGCATTTTGGATTTAAAATACACAATAAGATTCTCTGTAAATATCTGAAATGAGCTACATAGACCTATATAGAGATATCGATCTATATAGCTGTACGTTTATTTTGTAGAGGAAAATATGCACATGGGTGCTACAGAAGAAGTGAGAGAGAAGCTGGTAGTGTGCGTTCGACTTCAGTGACACTTTCTAACACGGTGTGATCGATGTCTTTACTGTATGTGAGTGCCGGAAAACTAAACACTAGAGATTAGTTTAGGAATTTATGATCAATTAATTATCTTAGAGAAGAGAAGACACTTTCAATGAAATCTAGATTTTGGGACGGTCTTTGTTTTCAGAAAGTATAAGTCAATATCTAATATTTTTGTACTCAGACGTTGCTTTCTGCCGTAGCGATGCAGAATTGTACACAGACTAGAGAAATATGTGTCTGTTTAAGCTCCTGAGTGAAATTGGTGCAACAAACTGTACTGTATCTTTTTTTTCTGCAAAGCGACCCTCCTGAAACAAAGACGGTGAATTATATTTTATAGTGCGTGTGAATAGCAGACATAACCGGTTATTAATGGAAACACCTTACAGTTAATTCCCATAGCAGTTTACTTTGTTTTGCATTGCTTTTATGTACATTTGGCATGAATTGTGTTTGTTTTTTGCTTTTTACTCTGTGGTGCTATCCGCCTGTAGAAGCACGGTGATCTGGATGTATTTTGGACTGCCTGGCGGATAAAAAGGTTTTCCACTGCAGCGTTGATGTTTGCAGTAAACCTTGGCGTGCTTCTTGATGCTGACTTGAGACGAAGTTGTTTCAGTTCCTAAGCTGGAGCACATGCTAAGTGAAGCAACAGATTTCCTGCCTTTTGCTCAGAGATGGAGCTTTGCAGCAGCTGCTAAACACCGTCCCACACACGCTATTCACTGCTGTAAAATTGCCAAAAAAAAGACAAACAACCATCAGATACATTTTAACAACTGGTGCTATTTAAAAGAAAAAAAGTTGGAAAAAAAAACATCTGTGGTTTTTTTTTTATTTCTTTGTTCTCTTGCTTCAGACAAAATGTAGCTTCTCAGTCCTCTACTGTAGATCGCTGTCTGGCGGCTCAATCAACCCCCGGCGCTCACAGGAGCCGGACGGGTTTACGTTTGTTTTCTCCACCGTCCTATCAGGGAAATTCCTAAATCCCAATTAGATCAACTTTTTGAAGTGAAACATTTTGAGGCAAGTAACTTTAACAGAGCTTCGATTTGATTGAACTTTCTTTGGGTCAGTGCTTCTACTTCAGCTGCATTGATTGGTGCAAATAGCATGTACACATTGTCTTTGGTGCTGAGTGTAACATTCATACAACATTTTGATATTTAATATTGTCCATTAACTTCCCCATAGACCAGGGGTCGGCAACCCAAACTGTTCAAAGAGCAATACTGGACCAAAAAAAACAAATATGTCTGGAGTAAAGGTCCTAAATAAGCCTCATATGGAAACACAGGCTCCAAGTTAGTCCACTATAAAAAAGGTGGGCTACGTGGGCTTAAATATGTAATAAACATTCATGATTAAAGGAAAAGTCTGGTCATCTTCAGAATTTAAACGTCTGAAAGTCCTTTAAATATGAAATTATTCCATCCTGTTCAATAAATGATCAGAGTTTTTATATCAGAGTAATTTTCATGTGAATGTGCTTTACTGGAGGCATCCATGTATGTCAAAGAACACTACTGCCACCTACTGGTTTGTGACGTCATGGTGCGGTATCGGCTGTTGATCAAGTCCCAGTGCTGTATCTGGTGTTTGTCACAACGCGCTATTATCCAAGTCATCTTGAAAACATTCTTCTTCCAAATGTCGGCTACATATTACGTGTTTTTTCTCTGGCCAGAAGTTTGATGGCAAATCCTCCCTCTTCAAGTTGGCGATCCAACGACCAACCCGTCCGTGGAGGATCAGGAATCGGAAAGGTGGAATAACTCTTTTTTTCACTTTTACCCGATGTATTCCAACATCCAGCTGCCATGCACGTGGGCATTGTCAGTTTCACTATAGCTCTGCTGAATTTCAATGGTGAAGTCCTCTGGAAATCTTCAATAATTGTTGTTGATTGCAGATGTGTCTAGTAGTTCCCATTGATTTAGCTTGTAAAGCGGGGAGAATGGCGCTAGGCTTACCGCACTGTGACGTCACTGCTGGAAGATGGCAGGAGGGAGGGGCTACTATATTTGGGCTAAAATGGCCGCTCCCAGACTCAGTGATCAGGACGAAGATTATTATTATTTATATTTTTTTACTGATTAACACTAAATTCATTAAATCAACGCTAACATATTAGTTTTAGGTATAAATAATGATCCACTGATTATTCCTTGATGACGGGACTTTTCCTTTAAATGTTTATCTTAAAGCAAATGTCGCATTATGTGGCTGATATTTGGTGCTTTAAGTTTAAATTCCATTACAACATTAATGTATTAGGTTTAGCTATAATGATGAAATTATAGAAACACAATAAAGGAATCAGATTTTTGTTGTTATTTTCATTTTGAGGATTTGGGGGAAAAATGGAAGAAAGTTCCCATCCCTGCATCAGAGCGCTACCTGTTCAATCTATGAATGGTTCAATCTATGAATTCTATCTTTGCTCTCCTCTAATTTATCCAGAAGTTCTTCAATTTCACTTTTTCAAATTCACTTTTTCTCTCCCAGCTTGGTGGTCGGCTGCATATTTAGCATGTCTTCCCTGGAAATGCCTTTCCTAATGACTCTTTTTATTATTTGACAACTTCTCATTCCAGGGCAAACATGCAGGCGATCCTTCCTCATTGGTAATGAAAGCAAATTATTCGCTCCATTCTTCATTGAATCCTCTGTTCTCATCCGCTATCTTCCTTTTCTCCCTTTGGGATCCATAGCATGAGACACACCCACCGCTTTGTTTAAAACAGCCACCTGCCTGGCACTGCGCCGCGCTGAAACTTGTGTTGCAGGCTATGATGTAAATATTCAGTCACACAAATGTTTAAATTTAATTGTTTAAATGTATTTAATATACAACATTTTACAACATTGGAAAATATATTAAATGTTTGTTTGACCTCCTGTACACCATATTAAAACAAACAGTTTAGGGAGCTGCTAAACAGCTGCGTGCTGCTCTGGAGCCGCGGGTTGCCGACCCCTGGCATAGAGGCTTTCAGACAGTCAGAGAAGGTTCCCCTGCTGGCAGCAGATCGTAGATCCAGTCACTAAAACCTCTCCAAAACCAACAAATAGATGGATGTACCACAAGTAGTGATTCTGTGTTTTGATACCGGAGAAAACATCTTTCTGTGATTCCAATCTTTGTTGTTACTGCCTTGAGAACATGTCAAATCCATCAGAAATTGATGGGGGGTTTTATAAATATAAAATGCAATACAAGTGGAAGAAGAACAAACTAAACTCATTTCTCCTGATTGTTCTGTCTTCCAGTAGATTTGAACTTGTATTTAAAACATTACTAACATTATTTTTTCATCATAGGCATCAACAACTATGTACCTCAAGATATCTCTTCTTTAAAATCTGAAGTGCGCATGTGTACGCTGTACATTTCTGTCACCTTTAAGAAGTCCATCCTCATGACGCTTTTTATATTGGTTTGCACATATACTAATAGGAATGTATGGCTACTGTATTTCCTGTTCACCCCCCTCCTAAGCCCCACCCCTTTACCCAAAAACATGGAAGAAACTGAACTGAACAAAGTTTTGTATTTTAAATGTCTTGGTATGCTTGTTGTAGTTGTATATTCAGAATGGTGTATATTACATCAGTTTTTATTTAATAAATATGTTTAAATTTTCTAACTGGACTCTTAGATTTTTTTTCTAATTAACTGTAAACTCAATTCAATTTAATGCAGTTTATTTCTTTAGGGCGAATTCACAACACGTCATCTCAAGGCACCAGATCAACCAGTTAGATTGATTAAGTTTTCTATCCAGGAAAAACCAGCTGATTGCATCGACTCATTGACTCTCAGCAATCCCTCACAATAAGCATGCTTGTAGCGACAGTGGAGAGGAAAAACTCCCTTTGAACAGGAAGAAACCTCCAGCAGAACCAGTCTCAGTGTGAGCGGCCATCTGCTGAGGCCGACTGGGGTTCAAGGAGACAGAAGCAGACAGAAAAAGAAGCATAGATACAGAAAGTAAGTATAAAAGGCGGCCCCGTCCAGGAAACACACAGCCAGGCAGACGAGCTCCGACTCAGCTCCCATGTCAGAGGATGAAGAGAGCACATCCAGTTAGTCACAGTCAGAGAAACAGGACTACACTGGAAAACAGGGCAAGCTCCAACATATAGAAACAAAGGTGTTGATGGCAGCAGCACAGCTGATATTTCTCTCCAGGATGGAGTCACAGCCAAACAGGAACAGACCAGATGAAGCTACTATGAGAAAAAGCAGAGAGAGCAGAACGTTAGAGATTGAACTAACAGATTCTGCAGAGTGGGAGAATAGAGATAGAATGAAGCAGAATGATGAAAAAGGGGTCCCTATGTCCTCCAGCAGTCTAAGCCTATAGCAGCATAACTATAGAGATAACTAAGGATAACCTGAGCCACTCTAACTATAAGCTTTATCAAAAAGGAAAGTTTTAAGTCTAGCCTTAAAAGTAGACAGGGTGTCTGCCTCACGGACTAAAACTGGTAGTTGGTTCCACAGGAGAGGAGCCTGATAACTAAAAGATCTTTTAGAAATTCTAGGAACCACTAGTAAACCTGCAGATTGAGAGTGAAGTGCTCTGAACCAACCATTTGTTTCTGGTAACTTTTCCAGTTGGATTGAATTTCACATTAAGGATGGGTTTTAGTTTCATGTCTGCATGGAAATTTTGAAGGTAGATTTGTTTCTTAATTACTCAGTAAAAGAAAAAAAAAACAGCTTTTTTCTGTTTGTTTGCAACTTATTTTTGATTAAAATATAAAGACACTGATGTCCAATATACTATACGGTCCTCACCAAAAAAAACTTAACTTCAATTAAAGCTGCTTCAAACAAAAACATTTACTCCTATCAAAAAACATTTAGAAAGAAAAAATATATTTTTTACTTTTTTTTCTTTGTTTGATGAGTTTTTTCTAATTAAAGGATTGTTTTATTAATTAAACATCATCCAGGTGGCCATGGATAAACAATTTGGGGGCCGTGTCTGGCCCGCCGGCCTTGACTTTGAGTATGTGCTTTAGATGTTACCACATAAGCTGTTAGAAAGACTGTAAGGGAGGCGAATACTTTTTCACACCGGTGTAGAGAGGTTAATATCTTTCATTGCTCTTCCTCCTGTCCTGATTAAGTCAATTTAAACAAGACTACTTTGATTTATCCAAATTAAAAGGAAACACTAAAATTTCCATAGCCAAGAGGCTGAAATCAGCATCAAAATACGAATGATAATGTCCTTTATGCATAAGTTAGGCTGTCGTAGGACATAAGTTCTGGACTTGTTATAAATACTCTGTATACGCCCAAAATTGGAAAAATACATAGAAAGTTCAGCATATGCCAGCGTCTAAGGAGATTCTGGGACGTCATAAATTGTCAAGGTGTGACAGGGCCATACACTTAACGTATGTCAACGATCAGATAACTTACCTGTAACTTATTCCCCACGCAAGGTATACACTGGCATACACAGGCATAGGTTGTACTTGCCGTATGTCAACATACTTCAGCATGTTTCAGCGTGCTCATAATTTATTCAAAACGTACCCATAACTTATCCAAAGTATGCCAGCGTTTTTGCCAGATTTTTCTTACGTCAGGCATACACTGGTCTAAATCACCAAGGTGTGACAGGGGCTTAAGAAAGCTTAGGCAATTTAATGTTTGCAGCCAGACGCTGCCGATCGTCTATCAGTCTGCTCCGGAGAGTCTGATCTCTTCCTCTATCATCTTCTAGGGAAACAGCATCAGAGCAATTGACAGAAAGAAGCTCAACCATCTGATAAAGAAGAAAGGTGTTCTGTCAGATGAGCATAGCCGTCAGACCAGCATACCCAGAGTCAATACCCCTTTATTCCTTAAGTTTATCCCTTTAGTTTTGTACGAAAAATTAACTTTAAACTACCTCATCTGTCGTCTATCCCTTTAGTCATGTACAAAAAAAATTATTTTATTACTTATTTTTTGGTGTTTTTTCTAAGCGTATGGCGATCTAACAAATTGTTATTTTGTACATGACTAAAGGGATACACACCCATTGAGGTATAGTTTAAAGTCTATTTGTTGTACAAAACTAAAGGGAGAAACCCAAATCTGACATCTTGCACATGCGTATGGACTATGGGTATGCAGGTCTGACGGGGTATGCTGATCTGACAGAACACTGGCTCTTTTCTAGAAACTCCTAGAACCTCTGGAGATGATTTCACAGAGAAGGATTCTTCATAAATTGAAAAAAAAGTTTTGACAACAGAGAGCCTCCTCTTCATCGGACTGTTAAACACCAGCAGAGTGTCTTCAGTCAGAGGCTTAAGACAGACCTCTACAGAGAATCCTTCCTGCCTACAGCATCAACACCTACAACAACTGGACAAACAGTTAACAGCCTCTAATATTCTTTTGGGATTTACAAAGGATTTCTGAGTTGAACTGAATAAAGATTGTGCAAAAATCAAGACATAAATAATTTTAATGAGCAGCCAGTTCACCTGAGCAGGTGTTTTCTCCAATTTCCATTTTTTGTAGTGACCACTTCCATTGAACCAGTACAAAGGAGTTTTAGAGCCAGGCTAAAGATTCTTTTTTTCTATTTCGAGAATAAAGTCATAACATTACGAGAATAAAGTCATAAAATTATGACAATAAAGTTGTAAAAAATTTGAGGATAAGTTGACTTTATTAACAACATTATGACAATAAAGTTGTAACATTACAAGGATAGTCGTAACATTACGAGAATAAAGTCGTAACATTATGAGAATAAAGCTGTAACATTAGGAGAATAAAGTCTTAACATTACGAGAATAAAGTGGTAACATTACGAGAATAAAGTGGTAACATTATGAGAATAAAGTGTTAACATTATGAGAATAAAGTGGTAACATTATGAGAATAAAGTATAACATTAGGAGAATAAAGTCGTAACATTACGAGAATAAAGTGGTAACATTACGAGAATAAAGTGGTAACATTATGAGAATAAAGTGTTAACATTATGAGAATAAAGTGGTAACATTATGAGAATAAAGTTGTAACATTAGGAGAATAAAGTCGTAACATTACGAGAATAAAGTGGTAACATTATGAGAATAAAGTGTTAACATTACGAGAATAAAGTCGTAACACTACAAGAATAGTTGTAACATTATGAGAATAAAGTCGTAACATTACGAGAATAAAGTCGTAACATTACGAGAATAAAGTGGTAACATTATGAGAATAAAGTGGTAACATTACGAGAATAAAGTGGTAACATTATGAGAATAAAGTGTTAACATTAGGAGAATAAAGTTGTAACATTAGGAGAATAAAGTTGTAACATTAGGAGAATAAAGTCGTAACATTACGAGAATAAAGTTGTAACATTAGGAGAATAAAGTCGTAACATTACGAGAATAAAGTCATAACATTACGAGAATAAAGTGGTAACTTTATGAGAATAAAGTCGTAACATTACGAGAATAAAGTTGTAACATTATGAGAATAAAGTGTTAACATTATGAGAATAAAGTTGTAACATTAGGAGAATAAAGTCGTAACATTACGAGAATAAAGTCATAACATTACGAGAATAAAGTTGTAACATTAGGAGAATAAAGTCGTAACATTACGAGAATAAAGTCATAACATTACGAGAATAAAGTGGTAACTTTATGAGAATAAACTTGTTACATTACGAGAATAAAGTTGTAACATTACCAGAATAAAGTTGTAACATTACGAGAATAAAGTTGTTACATTAAGAGAATAAAGTTGTAATATTACGAGAATAAATTTGTAACATTACAGTCATCCTACAACAACCCGTTTCAGAAAGAAATCTTGGAGCTCCGCCCAGCAGATGACGGACGACCAGCTCCACCAATCAGCAACCTGAGTCCACTTTGACATCCTGCCTAGTTTGATGCTGCTGCTAAAGTATTTCCTTATTTGTCAAACCGATGCCAAAGTATAAGTTCACATGATGCTCCACATTCCTCCTTTTAGGGAAGACAGGAGTTCTTGTAAGAGTTGTCATAAAACACAACTTGTTTCTCGTAATTTTAGGACTTTATTTTCTTAATATTACAACATATATTCTCGTAATTTTATGACTATTCTCGTTGTGACTTTTTTCTTGTAATAATACGAGTTTATTATTGTAATCTTACAACTTCATTCCCGTAAATGTACGACTTTATTCTCATAATTGTACAACTTTATGCTCAGAATTTTTAAGAAGTTATTCTCGTAATTTTATGACTTTATTCTCATAATTTTCTCACTTTTTTTCTCATATTTTTACTACTTTATTCTCATAATGTTAAGACTTTATTCTCGAAATAGAAGAAAATAAATCTCTTGCCTGGCCCTAATACTCCATCATAAACCAGAAATTGTTCACCTTAAATTTTCCTTTTTGAAACGATAAAAATTATTACTTTAATTGAAACTGTTTTAACATTGTTTCTTTGCGATTTAGTGGGAAATGATTTTAGTGTTTCCAAATATTGGCATTGCATTGTGGGAGTTGTATGATTGACACCGGCGCCATTTTGCTCCTGCTTGCTCTGCCTCCATTGTGTGAGAGACAGATAGTAAATATCGGACATCGCCGCAGAACCACAACACACCGAAACGCTGCGAAGCTAAAGTTGAAAACTCGGCGCGGGTAAGTGAACATTTTCACTCATTTTTAAACATCAGGATGTCCTTCATCATTCTGCGTTTGGATAAGGGAGGCTGGGGATATTTTAGGAAGTTTAAATAATGTCTGATTTCGACGCTGAGGTGAGGGGAAAGCAGCTGCCTCGGTGCCCAGACTGGGAGGAAAACCGCTCCGCGGCTCCACACCGCAGCTAACTGCTCTACTTTCAGCGCCTTCTGTCTGACTTCCCCCTCGTATATGGCGTCGCTCTGCTCGCCTCTAACGGCGGTCTGATCCCTTAATGTGTCTCCCGTGGTTTGTCGGTAGTTTTATATCTCCACGTTTTGTTTTTATCTGGAAAACCGTCCATGTTTCCGTATTGTTGTTCGGCTCTATACCAGTAGGCTGCTTGGCTTCCGTCTGCGGCCATAATGTTGCGCTAAGAGGGCGGGGCTAAGAGGAGCAGTATGAAAGGCTATTGGTCGACAAATCCAGCACCAGCTACCCGGATTGGTGGATTTTTTATATTTTTTACTTGTTTCAGATTCTGATTGGGTTAAGAGTTTTTAATTTGTTTATTTACTGAGCGAGGGAAGAAAACATTTGATGTGGTTTAACTACTGATCTCTATTTATTCCCTGGATTGCTTATTGCTCGTTGGTAGTACGGGGTTAAAGGGAAGCCACCGGCCGCCATATTGGTACTCTCTAGTTTAACCGGTCAATCCGTGCGCTACAGCATCGAACAACGATGATGTTCTCTTTTTCAGGGGGACTTGAGCCTTTTAAAATAAAGATAAATTCATCACATATCATTATTGGAATACTTTAACTTATAATAAAAAATTGGCCCATCACATTGCAGAGTCATTATGAAGTCAATGAAGTCTATAAATCATATATATATATATATATATATATATATACACATATGTGTGTGTGTGTGTGTGTGTGGGGTCAAATGTTTGAGTTGCTTTTTTTTCCCGTCAATATAACATGCAATGTATTTCAGCTCATAACTCTGACAAATGAGAAATAGAGCAAACTCTACAACAGCGACAGCATCATCCACTTAATACAGAATTACTACATTAAGATTTCTATTTCCTCTATTTTCTAACATTAGACCCAATGTCAGTGGCTCACTCAGTCAATGTCTTCCAGTCAGTGTGAGATAGTCAGACTAATGTTACGCTACAGACTATACTATAGGATCCATCGGCTATAGATGGATTTATTGGTTAGTTCATCCACTGACTGGGATGAACGTACCTGTGGAACATCTTCCTGCAGCCAGAAAACTGCTGGTTTTAGCAGCTAAATGCTACACAGAGAGGCATTTTTACTGCGTGTCTCTGTGGGAGTGGGGAGGACCAACATGGCGGATGGTGGCTTCACTTTTTTCAGGTAGTCAACAATCCAGTGAATAGAGATCAGTGGGTTTAAACCTGAGCTGTAGCTAGACGGTCCAATATATAATTATAGGTTAAAATTGTGACTCCTCCTTGGTTTTGGATCAAATGGTGTTAAACAATGTAGGGGAAACAATTTTGGAAATTATTTTTACTGTTCTATTGCCAGAAAACTCCCACTAAGGTACATCTTGGTCAAAATGCAGCAAAAACTATCTAGAAAGAAGTGAGAAATTCTTAAAATAAGTGTATTTAGCCTTCATTTTAGTAGGTAAATCAGAAGATTTGCAAATGGAATGAGTGTTTTTATGCTTCAAATAAGAAAATTAGATATTCACTTGAAATAAGACAATGCAATTACTTTTTCTTATTTTAAATGTAAATTGTCTTGTTCCATTGGCAAAGTTTCTCACTTAACTCCTCAACTCAAGATAATAATGCACTTATTTTAAAAAAAAATTACTTATTGAGATTTCATTGTTTTAGGGTGTGGAAAGAAGTGATATCACACAAAAAAAAGTAAAGACTTTTCAGATGTCCTCCAGGAAGGTCCTCAAGACTATTTATAATAAAGTTCAGATTGTATACACTTCATCAACTAATTTAGTCAAACTCATTCCAAAAACAAAAAAAAGTCCGTGGATTGTTTTTTAAGGATTTAAGATTAAAAAACTTTTTTTTCTCTCTATCCAGAACTTCTCAAGTGGAAAAGTTTTTGTTTCATCCAGTTTAATTTCGTGAAAAATCTTCTTTAAGGAACTTTTGGCTCCAAATATTAATCATTAATTGCAGCCGTGGTTCAGATGAGACATCAAGCTTTGTTCCAAAGGTATTGAGGTTTTAAATTCTGCTGACTGGACATTAACCTTTTATGCTGGGACGTATCTATTCACCCTGCAAATAGATCTGCATAATAATTATTGTTGTTGTTTGTGCTCTCAGGTGATAATTTGTCCTGATGGCTCGTACCAAGCAGACGGCTCGTAAGTCCACTGGAGGAAAAGCTCCTCGTAAGCAGCTGGCCACCAAGGCTGCCCGCAAGAGCGCGCCCTCCACCGGTGGAGTCAAGAAGCCGCATCGCTACAGGTGAGCCTCAATGACGGGCAGCTAGCCGTCACTCGGCTGCTTGCTCTGTGTCAGCCGCTCCACCGATAAGACATAGGGAAGCTCTCTGATATTACAGAAATTAGGATTGTTACAGGCTTTGATAGTCTAGGTCGTCTCTCTCTAAAAGCTTTTATCATCTCAAACACCACAGCTATCTTACTTTGCTAACAGGATTGGAAGTTTCTGCCGGATGCTGTTTTTTTTCCCAGGATTTTTCCATGGTTTGTTCCGGTGTAGCTAGCGGATCTGTCTGGGTCCTGCTTCATGTCAGTGACGCTACATGATTGCCAAACATTGCCACATGATGTAAAACATTGTGGTTGCCCAGACAACGATAATAACATCCCACAGTTTTACCAAAAGTTTTACCTGATCGATAAAAAAACTGGAAAAAAAAATCAGTTTCTTGTGAACAAAGTAACTGTTAGACCATGATATAAAGGAGGAGAGCTAGGTAGCGCTGTGGCTAGCTGTGCTCACTAGCTAACAGGTTAGCCGCTTTTAGCTCACACAGTTAGCCATATTAAGCTACACTACATTTAAATTTGTGTTCATTTTCTACACGTAGAATAACTGTTTATTTGTCTAAAAGCTCTATGAAAGTCATTTTTAAGATGTTCCATTTGTCCTCCTCTGCCCTCAGATCTTTATAAAAAGAATAAAACTAAGCTGAGACTTTTTTTGTCCCCTCAGTCAGTCTTAGAAGGCAGTACTTTCCTTCCAGACTGACAATGATTGTAGCCAATGAAATGTAAAATACTAGTAAATAGAGGTAATACTATGTTGAGACTCAAAAAGAGATCTGATCCTTAAGAAACGGGTTTAATACAGTTTGTCTGAGTGGAGTTGCCATATGATGACATCATAAGAAAGGGCGGGGCCCTGAGCAGATCTGGTACCTACACTGGCCGAAAGAAATGGTTTCTTCCAGTTACTTCCAGAAGAAATTGAAAAAAAAACTTTCTTCCTCTTGTGAAACTCAACCCTGATTGCTAAATGTATTCAGTAGAAAGCAAAGCTCTTAACCTCGTCTCAGATGTTTCTGTCTACGTTTCCCACTCCAGAATGTTCCTTAGAACAGCTGTTATTCCTCTTCCTGGTTCTACTGGAGTCCACTGGGTCGCTTTGCTCCCAGTTTGTTGCTCTCCAGTAGAAACCAGTTTGCTTTCAGACAGTTTATGGTCTCCTCAGTAACAGCTTCCACTGCAAAAACAACCTTAAAATGAGTCAAACATTCTTAAAATAAGTGTATTTACCCTTATTTTGGGGGCTTAAATAAGATGATCTGCCAATGATTAGCTTTCACAGTCAAATAAGATATTTAGATATGATGCTGTAATATGACCCTGCAGGCCTTTTTTTCTTATGTCAAATGTAAATGATCTTGTTCCTTTGGCAAAGTGTCTCACTTATCTGCTCAATTCAAGAAAAAATGCACCTATTTTAATAAAAAATTGACTTATTTAGATGTAATTTTCCTAAATCGAGCTGTTTGGTTTTTGGTGAGACCTGAAAAAGATCCGATTTCTTTGAGGAGCAGAAAGTGGTCTGGTTCCAGCTGAATTGGAACTCTTATTTCAGCAGGTTAGGAACTTTCTGCAGAACTGGTTAGCGCGTGTTCAGCTCTGCCCTAAGCTTTAGTTAACGATGTGAGAGTTAAACGCCGCGCTATGATGATCAGATAGACACAGATGTTTCTAGGGGAGGTTGGTGTAATAAAACGTCTGCAGCCATCGCTCTTTCAGCTTGTCTCTTCCTAACGAGTCTTGTTGTGTGTTTCAGGCCCGGTACCGTGGCTCTCAGGGAGATCCGTCGGTACCAGAAATCCACTGAGCTGCTGATCCGTAAGCTGCCCTTCCAGCGCCTGGTGAGGGAGATCGCTCAGGACTTCAAGACCGACCTGCGTTTCCAGAGCGCCGCCATCGGAGCGCTGCAGGTGAGTAAACCTTTAGATCATCGCAGACCCTCAGCTGCTGACTCAGACCCCTGACCCAAACCCACTCCTTTGTTCTGCAGGAGGCCAGCGAGGCCTACCTTGTGGGGCTGTTCGAGGACACCAACCTGTGCGCCATCCACGCCAAGCGCGTCACCATCATGCCCAAAGACATCCAGCTGGCACGCCGCATCCGCGGAGAGCGAGCTTAGACGCCTCCTGATGCTTCTTGTCCTGTTTTTGCCCCCCCACCCTCCCCCCAGTAGACATTAGGCTGATAATGAGCAGATAGAACCATGTTGAGTCGGTCTCTCCTAGAGGTTTTTTTCGTCTTTGTAGGCTACCTTTTCTGTGCATGTTTTGTGGATCCGATACAAACGTGCGCATATCTGATGTGTGTCACTGGATTTAACTGTGCTTCCTAACGTGGAGCCCCCCCCCCCTCCTCCCCCTCACTGAACTCACCTGTTTGGTCTCAGTGTGCAGCAAACAGAGTTGAATCCAGGGGGGCTGGGCTGAGGGGCTAGTCTGCTTAAGGG
The DNA here is from genome assembly GCA_030533445.1 of Cyprinodon diabolis. Classification (NCBI taxonomy): domain Eukaryota; kingdom Metazoa; phylum Chordata; class Actinopteri; order Cyprinodontiformes; family Cyprinodontidae; genus Cyprinodon; species Cyprinodon diabolis. The sequence continues at coordinate 43,588,097 of CM060072.1, read as the reverse complement.
GAGCTGCAACTTCCACAGCAGGGTGCTATTAAAACTAGTCCCGAGGCCTCTGACCCCCCCACCCCCCCAAAACCCCTGGGAGCGGGTGGACTGCTGCTCTGTTTCTGTGATCCTCCAAACCAACTGTACTCCACCATCAACCATCTCTGGGTTTGCTTAAAATGATGCAATCATGGATTTTTTTTTTTGTCTTTCACTCAAAAAATTCTCAGTTTTACAGAGTTTGTCTCATTTTACCACTTTCTAAATAATCAAAAGAGAAAAATCAGTTCAGATCACGAGGACCTCATGTCAAAAACTGCAGGATTTCTAAAGCAGCTTCTGAGGTTTTCCCCATAAAACCTTTACTCCTATTTTGACCACACGGGGGCGCCAGATCTCCACCACCCTCCCCGTTCAGTGGGTCAGGGCGATGCTGCTGCTGATGCAGGTGGTTTCTCCATCCATCAGCTTTCAGATGGACTTAGTGAAAGTTTTTTTTTCTCTGCATGTTTTGGGTTTTCGTCTCCTGATGTCTCTGAACAAACAAACTGTCCTTTTCCACAAAATTCTGATGCAGAAAATAACCTCATAATTGTTTTGTTTTATATTTTTCTTATTCCTTGAGATTTTCTGACGTATAAATAAGCTGATCTTTGTATTTTCCAAATTTCTCATATTACGGTGGTAATAAATAGATGTTAAAACGAGCCTCTGAGTTTTTCTTCTGTATGTCTCTTCCTTCATAGACCGTAGGTAAATGGTTGTCTGTTTTTTTCTCCAGGGTTTTATTATTTTTCCACTGTCACAGGTACAGAGCAACAAAATGAAGTCTCTGCATTTAACCCGACCCCTTGGGGAGCAGTGGGCTGCCACTGTGCGGCGCCTGGGGAGCAGTGTGGGGTTGGGGCTTTAACTCAGAACCTCTGGAACCCAAGCACAATGCCCTAACCACTGGGCCACCCCTCCCCCACTCACTGTGGTTTAGGGCTGAGTGATAAATCCAACCCAGATCAGATGTTTTACATGATTTTCTGTTTTTTTTTCGTTGTTTTTTTTTGTCAATCTGGAAGGAGAAAAAAATGCTTAATCAAATTTGTTATAAAAAGTTCCGAGTTAGTCCCCTTTGTCTCCAACGTGCTTCCAGCCCATCATGGTTGCTGCCATATTGTCTGGCTGTATGGTCTCAGGTTCTACACCAAGAATCCGGCCTGGCCGGTTTATCTATGTAGATACATCATATTCTCACTTTACAGCACCTTGAAACATGCTGATAAAAAGTGAAAACATTCACTATGATTTTGTGGAACTGAGAGCAACTGGTCACAGTGGAGAAAAAAGCGTCTGGAGCCTCCAGCAGAACCAGGTCCTCCATCCGGTATCTATACACACCTTCCTGGGTCATGATGGCTGGAGTCTGTCTCAGGAGGTTAATGGACCAGTTGCTCTGCTGCGGCGTCCGAGACATGTCAAACAGCAGAGGCGCAACTTGTCTGTTTGTGGACTGAAAGCAGGAATACCTGGTGTGACGCTGCACTTAGAGGCGGAAACTGGTTATCCCCATGCCGTCCTGCTTCAGCAGAGCCACGGATGTAGCGTGAAGGATCTTGCCTAAAGACACACTGGCAGCTCATTCCCCACCAGCTGGGATACGAACCCAGGCTTCCTGTTTGCAGGAGACCCAGGCCATGTTTGTGGACTGGCGGCCTAGAGGTCAGGGCATAGTGCTTGGAATCCTGAGGTTGTGTTTAGTGTTGCACCGATGCCATTTTTTGGCCCCAATACCCGATACCTGACTGTTCAGTATCGGTCGATACCATCTGTTTGAAATTGATATGTGTTTTTATATATGAAGAACTGCATCCTACTTGGATATAAAATAATTGCCATCGTGGCTTTGTCAAGCTGCTGCCTAACTTTGTGAAGCAGGAAAAAGACTAAAACTCGCCGGTACCAATACCACCATTTTAGTGCTAGATTGGGGCCCCATCCAATACTGGTATCGGTTTCGGTGTAACACTAGTTACACCCAGACTGCCACTGTGGGTCTGTGAGTAAGACCATAACCCCACACTGCTCCCCAGGCGCAGTAGGATCTTACAGTACCTGTGCTCTCTGACAAACAGCACAGGCCAAGACATCCAAGCTGCCAACAGGACATGATGGCTGATGATGGTTTAACCCGTGGGCAGGGACCACTCCTCTGTTGTAGGGGACCAACACTGCAGAGGACTGAATGAGGTGATCCCAGTGCTGTGGTTCAGTGGGTCTGTATTTCTGACATTCTCCTAATAGACTCTGATATTTGCTCCACTTCAGCTCCAACCTGCACTCACTATTTGCGGTGATCTGCTTTGCTTTTGCAGAACAGTTGGAACTTACTGGAAACCTGCTGAAAATAAATTGAACATAATAAGTTGAACCCAGTCACCCCCTCCATACTTTGCCTCTGATTGGACAGGAATCACCATATTCACCACTCAGCAGGTGTTCGTCTGATTGGAGGTCTTCTAGCATCATGATGGCTGCCAGTGTGTGATGTTGTCCTTCTGTAATAAACAGTGCAAACAGGAGATGTCTAACCTACCAAAAAAATCTTTTTTATTCTTGTAAAGATGAAACCTTCCCTCCAAGCTATCTATGCAATATTCACTTTTTTCAATACAGTTTGTTTCTATAGCTCCAATTCACATCATGTCATCTCAAGGCACCTTACAGTTCACCAGATCATCCAGTCAGATTGATTCAGTTTTCTATCTAAGGAAAACCAGTTGATTGCATCGACTCATTGACTCTTCAGCAATCCCTCACACTAAGCATGCTTGTAGCAACAGTGGAGAGGAAAAACTCCCTTTTAACAGGAAGAAACCTCCAGCAGAACCAGGCTCAGTGTGAGCGGCTATCTGCTGAGGCCGACTGGGGTTCAAGGAGACAGAAGCAGACATAGAAAAAGAAGCATAGATACAAAAGGTAAATTCAGCACAATCTATTCACAAATGCCTTGACATTGGCTTGTTCTCTGGCTTATTTAACTAAAGAGCTCTTGTTTACCCTCTGCTGGAACAGTATCTTAATAACACAGAAGAATATCACATATTTTAAAAACACCATTTCTACACATTAAAAATCTGGGACTGTTCACGTCCATTCAGGGAGGGGCGGAACATCCAGCAGAACCTAATTTGATTGTTCAAACCTGGAGCTGATTGTTCAAAGTGACACCAAGTGCCTGCCTACCAAAGTTTGGTTTTAGCCAATAACAGGAACAAACATATCTGGACAGGCCAGAATCAGGAGTATTCCAGAAGCACCAGCCTGGGATTGGCCTGCAGCGATCAGGCCAATCCCAGGCCCAGTGAGTGTGACATGTGTCTGGCTGCTGCTGTGATGTGTGTAGCTAGTGAGCGTTGCAAATGAGGATAAGAAGCAATGGACTCAGTCTACGAATGTGGATAAAGAAGGAAGAAAGGCGGCGCAGAGGGGGGAGAGACAAAAAAGGAAAGGCGCTGGAGGAGGAGGAGGACACGGCCAAACGTAGATCAATAACAGGTTTATTCAGACCCCCCACCCATAGTACCATTAAAAAAAGAAGAAGAACACTGTTAGCACATGTTTGCTATACAAAGGTAGTGATGGTGATGACATCACTCCTGCTGGTGCTTCAGGAGAAGTAGAGCATTTGGAAGAAGAATGCAGAGAACCATTGCTACAGTAGAGCAACAACATGCACTAAGTGACATGAACACTAGAGACTGACATTTTTTCGGGAATCCCACGGGTCACGGGATTCCCGTGGGATGGGAGTCAGTATTAGTAACGATCACGTGATTGGGATGGTACAGGATTAAACATTAACGGGAGCAGGAGCAAACTAATAGTAACTAAAAAAAACTAGGATCGATGCCAAAAAGTAAAATAAAATAGAAAGAAAAAAAAATCCAGTACTGGCACCACGCAGCCATTTTGTAGTTTTTTTCCTTTAAGCCTACACTATAATGCGAGTCAAAAAAACTACACGACCCAAAATCAGACAGTTCTTCCGCTCTGAGTTTTTTTACCGCGCTCAAAAAAAAAAAAAACAAGTATGGGAATGATGCAGGAGTGGGAGTCATCCTGAATGGGAGCAGGATGGGAGTGGGAGTAATTTCACCAGGAGTGGGACGGGACAGGATTTAGATTTCTACTCTGGCCCGGGATCGGGACAGGACACAATTTTTTTCTGTGGGAGTGGGACGGGACAGGAGTGAAAATCCACTCCCGTGTCAGTCTCTACTGAACACCACCAAACACTAACATTAGAGACAAATGGCTCTCAGCTGGAGTACCAGTCCTCTGGGTTCTACAGTATTATTCTATGAAGGGATGGTTTAGTGGGATTTTTCTGTCTGTTGCTGATTTGCAGTTATGTATCCCAGCTTAAACATGAAAGTTTGTTAATTCCAACCTTGGATTTACGTAGACTTACGTAGACAAAACGAAATTTTGTTCAGTACAGCTCTCAAGACATTTCTATTTCTTAAAGTGCAGCAGTGATCAAATGTAAAAATGGTGATCAAATGTAAACCTTAAACTGAGATATGATTTACAGTTTTTCAGAAGATGTTGGCGGTCGTTGTTGTGGCCCAGCTTTGATGGCTCAAAAAAGTGAAAATCCACAAAGGCCACAGACCATGGACTTATTTCATGAAGGCAGAAGAAAAAATGTTCCAGGTAAACTCCTTTATTTTGTCTGTTTATTTTTTCCTCAGGCAAGCAAACAAAAAGACAAACATTTCCTCCATGTTTCTCTTGCGCTGGTAAAAAAAAAAACATACGCCTGCATAAGGAGCATTAAGGCCTGCAGTGTGAACATAGCCAATGTTGGGGGCCCATTCAGCCTTACCATGCAACTCCTGGTATCACAGTTTTTTCCCAAATGGGCGATGAAATCCCCCAGTAGAATTATGGCCCCTGTAGGTCCCTTTCCAGCACCTCAGTAGGCCGTGTACTTTGTGCCGCTGCTCATTCAACATACCCAAAGGTCCATGAATGCAACCCTCTCATCCATAAAGCTCAACTCCAACATGGGGCAGCTACAAGCAGACCCAGCCCTCTGCCTTTCCCCTCCTGGCCAGAGTAGATCTCAGAGAGAGATCTGTGAAGTTTATTGAAGATTTTCTTTCTGTTTTTCATAAAGAAGTAAGAGAGATACGCTGCGCTTACCTGCTCTGTCTGCCCCTCCTTATTTTGTCTTTTTGAAGCTCAAAGACGATCATTATTTTACTATATTCGTAAATTTTTCTTTTTTGGTCAGATAGATTAACGGCGCTTTCTGTCCCTCGTTTCTGTGAGGCTCAAAGAGGATCACTACTTTATCTGTTATCTGTCCTCCTGAACTCCTATTGTGGGGAAAGTTTTCTATTTTAATATTGCAGGTGCATTTATTGCATTGCACCTGCTAAACTCATACTCCGAGTGCCGATGTACAGGGGTGTAATTGTGGATTTTGACCTGATGTGTTGTGTAGGTATGTATATGCTCATTTACTTGTATGTATGTAGATCTATGTATTTATTTATACTGTATATATATGTGTATGTACAGTATATTTATATAATTATATTTATATCATTATATTTATATATACAGGTAAAAGGCAGTAAATTAGAATATTTTGAAAAACTTGATTTATTTCAGTAATTGCATTCAAAAGGTGTAACTTGTACATTATATTTATTCATTGCACACAGACTGATGCATTCAAATGTTTATTTCATTTAATTTTGATGATTTGAAGTGGCAACAAATGAAAATCCAAAATTCCGTGTGTCACAAAATTAGAATATTCTGTAAGGGTTAAATTTTGAAGACACCTGGTGCCACAAACTAATCAGCTGATTAACTCAAAACACCTGCAAAGGGATTTAAATGGTCTCTCAGTCCAGTTCTGAAGCCTACACAAACATGGGGAAGACTTCAGATTTGACAGCTGTCCAAAAGGCGACCATCGACACATTGCACAAGGAGGGAAAGACACATAAGGTTATTGCTGAAGAGGCTGGCTGTTCTCAGAGCTCTGTGTCCAAACACATTAATAGAGAGGCAAAGGGAAGGAAAAACTGTGGTCACAAAAAGTGTCCAAGCGATAGAGATCACCGCGCCCTAGTCAAGATTGTGAAAAAAAACCCATTCAAAAATGTGGGGGAGATTCACAAGGAGTGGACAGCTGCTGGATTCTGTGCTTCAAGATCCACCACCAAGAGATGCTTGAAAGACATGGGTTTCAACTGCCGCGTACCTCGTGTCAAGCCACTGTTGACCAAGAAACTGCGCGAAAAGCGTCTCACCTGGGCTAAGGAAAAAAAGAGCTGGACTGCTGCTGAGTGGTCCAAAGTCATGTTTGGGGTGCCATGTCATCTGCTGGTGTCGGTCCACTCTGTTTCCTGAGATCCAGGGTCAACGCAGCCGTCTACCAGCAAGTTTTAGAGCACTTCATGCTTCCTGCTGCTGACCTGCTCTATAGAGATGGAGATTTCAGGTTCCAACAGGACTTGGAGCCTTCACACAGCGCAAAATCTACCCGTGCCTGGTTTACGGACCATGGTATTTCTGTTCTAAATTGGCCAGCCAACTCCCCTGACCTTAGCCCCATAGAAAATCTGTGGGGTATTGTGAAAAGGAAGATGCAGAATGCCAGACCCAAAAACGCAGAAGAGTTGAAGGCCACTATCAGAGCAACCTGGGCTCTCATAAAACCTGAGCAGTGCCAGAAACTCATCGACTCCATGCCACGCCGCATTAATGCAGTAATTGAGGCAAAAGGAGCTCCAACCAAGTATTGAGTATTGTACATGCTCATATTTTTCATTTTCATACTTTTCAGCTGGCCAACATTTCTAAAAAATCTTTTTTGTATTAGCCTTAAGTAATATTCTAATTTTGTGACACACGGAATTTTGGATTTTCATTTGTTGCCACTTCAAAGCATCAAAATTAAATGAAATAAACATTTGAATGCATCAGTCTGTGTGCAATGAATAAATATAATGTACAAGTTACACCTTTTGAATGCAATTACTGAAATAAATCAAGCTTTTCAAAATATTCTAATTTACTGCCTTTTACCTGTATATATATCTTTTGTGTGTGAATAATGGATAAAAAACAAGTTTAACAGAAAGGTTACCCTACCTTAACTTAATTTAATGTCATGATCTCGGCGCTGATGGTTTGGTTTTTTCCTTTGCTCATTGCTTTCCTGTCTAATTGGTTCTGTGGCTGATTATCGCCGATCATTTCCACCTGGTTCCTCTACTATTTAAGTTGTGTGTTTGCCTCCCATCAGCGCCAGGTTATTCTTGTGTTCTTGTGATACGTTCCCTAGCATTCTGTAGTCTGCCTGTTTCCCTGATATTGACCAGTTTCTGCCCTGAGGATTTCGAGTTTTTGCCTTGCCCCTGTCTGCTCTGTTTGTCCTGTCTGACCCTGGATTCTACCGGCTTCTGAACCTGGAACTGTCGTCTGACTTCGGCCTTGGATTTCCCTTCTGGACTCTGTTGCTGCTCGGCGTCTGCTGCGCGCTCTCTAGGAACTCTGGGGGCGTCTCCCGCCGCAACTGCGGTCAAAGCTCCGCAAACGGACTGAACTTTGAATCAGGTCAGTGACTTTGCTCCAAGTCGTGTTAGGCTCCATTTCCAGTCACTGATCTGTATCCTCCCGTTTCTGCAGAGATCCGCCCCGCAGCAGACGAGCAGCCCCGCGCACCTGTTTAGTTAAATAAACGCTTTGAACTTTCCCACTGCCTGTCTCGCCTCGAATTCTGGGTCCTACATTCTGAGCTCATTACAATTAAGTGCAATTAGAAGGAGAGGGTTATGAATACGTTTTACTTCTTCATACCCCTTTTCAGACAGTTTAAATTAATTGATGTCATTTCTCTGGCTATATACACTCACCGGCCACTTTATTAGGTACCCCATGCTAGTAACGGGTTGGACCCCCTTTTGCCTTCAGAACTGCCTCAATTCTTTGTGGCATAGATTCAACAAGGTGCTGGAAGCATTCCTCAGGGAGTTTGGTCCATATTGACATGATGGCATCACACAGTTGCCGCAGATTTGTCGGCTGCACATCCATGATGCGAATCTCCTGTTCCACCACATCCCAAAGATGCTCTATTGGATTGAGATCTGGTGACTGTGGAGGCCATTTGAGTACAGAGAACTCATTGTCATGTTCAAGAAACCAGTCTGAGATGATTCCAGCTTTATGACATGGCGCATTATCCTGCTGAAAGTAGCCATCAGAAGTTGGGTACATTGTGGTCATAAAGGGATGGACATGGTCAGCAGCAATACTCAGGTAGGCTGTGGTGTTGCAACGATGCTCAATTGGTACCAAGGGGCCCAAAGAGTGCCAAGAAAATATTCCCCACACCATGACACCACCACCACCAGCCTGAACCGTTGATACAAGGCAGGATGGATCCATGCTTTCATGTTGTAGACGCCAAATTCTGACCCTACCATCCGAATGTCGCAGCAGAAATCGAGACTCATCAGACCAGGCAATGTTTTTCCAATCTTCTATTGTCCAATTTCCATGAGCTTGTGCAAATTGTAGCCTCAGTTTCCTGTTCTTAGCTGAAAGGAGTGGCACCCGGTGTGGTCTTCTGCTGCTGTAGCCCATCTGCCTCAAAGTTCGACGTACTGTGCGTTCAGAGATGCTCTTCTGCCCACCTTGGTTGTAACGGGTGGTTATTTGAGTCACTGTTGCCCTTCTATCAGCTCGAACCAGTCTGGCCATTCTTCTCTGACTTCTGGCATCAACAAGGCATTTCCGCCCACAGAACTGCCGCTCACTGGATGTTTTTTCTTTTTCGGACCATTCTCTGTAAACCCTAGAGATGGTTGTGCGTGAAAATCCCAGTAGATCAGCAGTTCCTCATACTGATGCTCGGTTTGAACTGCAGGAGATTGTCTTGACCATGTCTACATGCCTAAATGCACTGAGTTGCCGCTAGGGCTGGGCGATAATTTAATAACGATATATATCGATCGATAGACGTGTGGCGCAATAGAAAAAAAGAGGGTCGATAAAAGTTCGATAAAAAAGAAACGCAGTTTTCCTTCCTTCTCATTGTAGCCTAGCATGTAGGTTTTTGCTTGTCACTGCTTCCTCCCAACCAATCACGCCGTCACCAAGCGCCGCCCTCTCAAACCACAACACAGAGCACATGAAGATGTCGCAGCAGGAGAGTCGGAGGAAATTGTTTCAAAGAAGGGTTTTTGTAGTTCGCCAGTTTGGCAGTATTTCGGTCATGGCAAGTCGGACAAAAAACAAACCACAGTCATCTGTAAAATGTGTCGGGAACCAGTGAAAACGAATTCTGATAACACAACCAACTTTTTTTTTTTTTTTTTTATCATCTCAGCTGCTCACACCCGCAGGAGTACGAGCTGTGTAGGCCCCGGCGCGGCTCTCCTCCGAGGAATCTTCTGGAATTTCGGGAAAATATATATATATATATATATATATATTCAGTTCTGGGCAGTTTCCCACGTAGTTCTAACAATTGAGATAAAAATGCTGAGGGGCCAGAAACTTCAAAGTAATAACTCAGGTTAAAGCAGGAAACGGGGGCGGCGGCGGCAGTGGGGGGGCATTTATTTATTTGTTATATTTAATTTGGTCACTTTTCTGGTCACTTTAGTTTATTCTTTGTCAGTATTTAATAACATAAGTCAGGTCTCTTAAGTTATTTTTCTTTAAAACAATTCTGTTATGGTCAAAAAAGTTGGTTAAATAAATATTTAATTGGAAGTCTGTGTTTGTGTTTTTTATTAAAATTAAATCATTTAGCAATATTATAAAAAGTCCAGGCAGAGCTGCACATAAAATATGGTTTCAAATCTTTTCAATAATTATCGATATCGATCAATATGCATTTTTTTTATCGATAAGCTTTTTTTCTATATCGCCCAGCCCTAGTTGCCGCCATGTGATTGGCTGCTTAGAAATGAAGTGTTAACGAGCAGTTGGACAGGTGTAGCTAATAAAGTGGCCGGTGAGTGTATACCAACAGGTTTATTTGGTGGAGGCTTTTGTTTCTATTTATTTTCAGGTGAATGTAGTTAGTTTGGAAAGTGGAGTTTGGCTTGGTTCATGGTAACTAGTCTCGTTTGTGTGTATTTGGTTGATTCATTTATGGTTGTTTGTCCAATTTTCTGTCTGAAATAAATTTCTATTCATTCATTCATTCATTCATTCATTCATTCACCAGTCTGTCCTGCTCACTATATACTCGATGTGTGACTCCAAACTTACTCTATCCCCCCGAGATTAACAGATTTATTTAGTATTTTCCCCCAAAGCAGATGTGTTTTACTTTGTAACCGCGACTCTCTTCCTGTCAGACCCATGAAATTGCTGCTGAATTGCTGTTTGTTCACGTTAATGACAGATCTTGAACATGCTCAAAGGTTACCTGTGGAGTACCACAGGGATCGGTGCTAGGACCAATTGTCTTTACTATATATATGCTCCCAATCGGTAGAATTATTAGACAGCATGGGATTAATTTTCACTGTTATGCTGATGATACCCAGCTATATCTGTCTATAATCCAGATGAAGCTAACCCATTACATAGATTACAGGCTTGTCTGAAGACATAAAAACCTGGATGACTCTTAACTTTCTGCTTCTGAATGCAGACAAAACAGAAGTTATAGTCTTTGGACCAGAGTCTTTGAAAAAGAAGCTGATTAGTCAGTCACTTCATTTGGATGGGATTAAACTGATTTCAGATAATAAAGTAAAAAATCTTGGTGTTGTTTTTGATCAGGACCTGTCATTTAAATCCCATATCAAAGAGGTTTCTAGAATTTCCTTCTTTCATCTGAGGAATATTGCAAAAATTAGAAATCTCCTGTCCAGGGGTGATGCTGAGAAACTAGTCCATGCATTTGTTACTTCAAGGCTGGACTATTGTAATTCTTTACTATCAGGAAGTCCACAAACTGTAGTTAAAAGCCTTCAGCTGATCCAAAATGCTGCAGCCAGAGTTCTGATAAAAATTTAAAAAAAAGAGAGATCATATCTCTCCTATCCTGGCTTCTCTTCATTGGCTTCCTGTTAAATCCAGAATAGAATTTAAAATCCTCCTTCTCACATATAAAGCCTTAAATGGCCAAGCTCCATCTGATATCAGAGATCTGATTGTTCCTTATGTTCCTAACAGAGCACTTCGCTCTCAATCTGCAGGTTTACTAGTGGTTCCTAGAATTTCTAAAAGTAGAATGGGAGGCAGATCTTTTAGTTATCAGGCTCCTCTCCTGTGGAACCAACTACCAGTTTTAGTCTGTGAGGCAGACACCCTGTCTACTTTTAAGGCTAGGCTTAAAACTTTCCTTTTTGATAAAGCTTATAGTTAGAGTGGCTCAGGTTATCCTGAGCTATCTCTATAGTTCTGCTGCTATAGGCTTAGACTGCTGGAGGACATAGGGACCCCTTTTCATCATTCTGCTTCATACCATCTCTATTCTCCCACTCTGCAGAATCTATTAGTTCAATCTCTAACGTTCTGCTCTCTCTGCTTTTTCTCATAGTAGCTTCATCTGGTCTGTTCCTGTTTGGCTGTGATTCCATCCTGGAGAGAAATATCAGCTGTGCTGCTTCCTTCAACACCTTTGTTTCTAGATGTTGGAGCTTGGCCTGTTTTCCAGTGTAGTCCTCTTTCTCTGACTGTGACTAACTGGATGTGCTCTCCTGATCCTCTGACATGGGAGCTGGCTCGGAGCTCGTCTGCCTGGCTGTGTGTTTCCTGGAGGGGCCGCCTTTTACAGCTGCTTTTTTTTTTACCTCTGCTTCTGTCTCCTTGAACCCCAGTCGGCCTCAGTAGATGGCCACTCACACTGAGCCTGGTTTTGCTGGAGGTTTCTTCCTGTTAAAAGGGAGTTTTTCCTCTCCACTGTCGCTACAAGCATGTTTAGTGTGAGGGATTGTATTTGAGTCAATGAGTCAATGCAATCAACTGGTTTTCCTTAGATAGAAAACTTTGAATCAATCTGACTGGATGATCTGGTTCAACTGGAAAGTGCCTTGAGATGACATGTGTTGTGAATTTGGCGCTATATAAATAAACTGAACTAAATTGAATTGAATAGTCCGACTAAAACAGACCTGGACTGTATCTCAGTCGGCCCCCTGCAGGAACTCATGTGTGATCATCGCCATTTTCTTTTAATGAGCGCTAAACGCCATGACCTCATCTGACATGATTTTCTGTTGGATCGGACTCAAAACCAGGTTCTGCCTGGTCTGGCCTTAAGACTGGGTTTAGCTGGGAGTCTTTAGACTGCAGAAGTTTGCTGGAGGACAGACAAAACATTTCAACCCCTCCAGAAGACTCTTTCTACTTTTTGGGGTATATACCGGTACATACTATTATTGCCAAATTTCAGAAATTAGAATAACATTCCCCATTCAGCGTCAGACACAAATAAAGGCAGTGTTCTTTATTCATGCCTGTAGCTGTAAAATACTGCCACCTTTGACCCCCCCCCCCACAAACAGGTATCTTTTAGAAGTGTTTCTTACTGCATGTTGTGTTTGTTCTGCTCTCTGATCACCTTCATAAAGGTCTGTAGGATTTTCACCCCCCTCCCCCCGCCATCACATCTGCTCCTCCTTGGGATTACAGCACAAATGTTTGAAACACAGAGTCCCGAGAGGAGAGATTATGAGCGTCCTGCCCTCTCCGAGAGGGGCTAACCAATCAGAACACCCAGACACAGGGATTAACCAATCGTACCACAGGAAGGGAGGGCAGAGGGATTAAACCCAAACCAGAGTGGGATTAGGTCAGTGTGGACTGTAAAAAAGTGCTTTGAAATGTATGTTGTTAAAAACTGACTTTACCAGGCTGCAGATTTCTGACAGTTCAGCAGAGATCAGATCTACTTCTGCAAAAAGCTGAAGATTTAAATCAGAACATTTTCTCCAGGAAGCAGGTTTATTCTTATCTATTCCTTAATCCTGCTCAAGCCTAAAAGTCACACCTGAAACCTTTGAATCTTATTTATCGACCAATTGGTCAGATCTGAGTTTGTTTGGAAGATATGAGTTATGTTTAAAAACACAAACTAGCCTTAGAGGCTGGTTAACGTTATAAAGGAAGGAAAACCTGCTGCTCTACAGTGTTTCTGCATTTTTGATGTGACACATTTCTGTAGTTTACAGGTCATGAGCGGATTACCAAGTTGTCCAAAGAACTGTAGACGATGGAGGCTGGGGGAGGATGGGACGGGGCGGGGGGATTGGGGGGGGCAAAGAGAAGCAGAACAACCCTAAAGGAGGATCTTAATGCCTGATAAAGACAACTCCATCACTGTTCACATGTAACATAGAGCGGAAACTGCTGTTGAACTTTTGCAGAATGGAAAAAGCAACAGAAGAGGCGGAGAAGAAAAAACACATGAGCCAGGGGTGGAGGAGGTGGAAAAGGTGGAGGTGTGTGAGAGACAGAGGGGGACAGGAGGGCAATAATCCCAACTAATTCACTTAGGGCATTGCTGAAGGGAGGCTAAGAGGATTGGGTCAGTCCGAGCATCAGATCAACCAAAATAACCAAGATGGAGGAGAGGAGGTCAGACTGAACCCCACTGCAGGACACTCCTCTAACTCTGGACCCGTTTCTGTGTCAGTCGGTAAAACCAGAACCCGTCTTAATGAGCATCCGTTCACACATGTGTAAACAATCAACCACTTTAATACATCACACAGCTAAAACAGATCATCTTTTTTTCCATCCAACAGGTGAAATCGATGCTAAACGCTAACACAGCTAGAAATAACACAGATGACCAAAACATATCTAAACCAAAGCAAATGATCGAGCTAAATGTGGCTTAAAATGATGATAAATATTGGAGGAGGAGGACGCAGTCTACAGTTCTTTCATGTCAAACCAACTGTCCTCTTTACACAATGAAAAGGCTTCAATTTGTATTTAAACAGCGTGAAGAGGACAAACCCATGAGTCCGTAAGCATCCATTGCACAGCGCCGCCTCCAGGTTGGTCCAATCCTACAAAACCCAGAGAATTATTCAAACAGCCTACAAACAGGTTATCAACAATCAGCAGAAAAACGTCTAAGTCACACTCTTCAACGCTCCCATGAAGGACTTCATCCTTCAGGCTTTAGAGGACCTGGAATTTCCAGGAGTTTTGGTCCTTGTGGTCCAGGCAGTCCATTGTAGTGAAGCCCAGTTTCCAGGCCTGCTGGTCCTTGTAGTCCAGGCAGTCCACAGTGGTGAAGCCCAGGGACGAGGCCGTGCTGTAGCCCTGTGAGGAAAGGGACGCCGGAGACTGGCTCAGAGACCCTCCCATAGAGGGGACGGTGATGGGACTGAGAGCACCCCCAGTGCCGGACAGCTGCGAGTGCATGGGGGACAGGTAGGCACTGCAGTCCAGGCCAGTGAAGTACGAGGTGGTGCTGGCATAGCCCTGGGCGTAGGCTGAGGGCTGGCCGTAGCTCATGGGGTACGGCGAAGGTCGCTGCATGCAAGGGGCAGAGGAGGCCAGGGGGTCGGGCAGGGGGGAGATGGCTGGGCTCCAGATTGACACGCCGGTGTTCCCCGTGCTGGAGCTGGGGGCCAGACTGGGTCCAGCTGACTGAGCGGAGGAGGGGCTGTAAGAACCAGAGGGATTGGGAACTGGATCAGGGGCGCTAGGCTCCTGCACCGGTGAGGCCTTCTTCTTAGGAGGACGAGGTTTGGACTGTCCGTTGCTCTGCTGCTGCTGCTGGCGGCATTTGGCACGGCGGTTCTTAAACCAAACCTGAAGGAAGAGAGACAGGAGGACATATCTGTATGTCTCTGTGGTAACTTGGTGACTGATAGGTAGCCATAATGTTTTTTTCAGAAGATTATTCTGGCTGCATACCTGCACCCTGGACTCAGGCAGGTTGATCTTCAGGGCCACCTCCTCCCTCATGAAGATGTCCGGGTAGCGCGTCTTGGAGAACAGAGCTTCCAGGATGTCCAGCTGAGTCCGAGTGAAAGTGGTGCGCTCCCTGCGCTGCTTCCTTGGGGTTGCTGCAAAATGTTGGCAACCACAGAAAATTGCCCTTAAATGTCATCACAAGTCAACAAGGTTGAGTGTGAAACAGCCGTAAGGTGGAGCACAGTTAGGAGGACAACCAGCAGACACACAACATACAAAAAACCATTGACCCTTTCTACCAACAAGGAGACCAAGACATTTAAACCATGCATGACGTTAACCGGATAGAAGTTTTCCATTAACAGGAAAAATAGTCAGATCTGCTCGGTAATTTCCTAATCTAATCTGCCTGCTGGATTTACAGCAGAATTAACTCAGAGGGACTTTTTCCTCTCAACACTTTAGTAAGATCAGGTGTGATGTGAGAGAGGAGAGAAAGTTTAAAATATAGAAAAGTTTGTTTGACTGATTTCCAAAGATCTTTAAAAATGAACAGATTATTTAAACTTTTATGTTGATCCTGTGTTTTAACCCAGGATTCATTTGGAAACGTTTCCTCCTCTCCCTAAAGCCATTTCTATTAGCCTTTCTAATAATGCATTTAAATACAGACAGATCTCTCGTCATCACAAGCAGTAATAACGTTTTATTCCCTTTGCTTTTTGGCATGGCGCACCAGCCAGCGCGCTTTTACGCATCAGATGGAGCGCGTAGTTCTACAAACAGACGGTCTGATCTGAAAAAAATGTCTCGGCGGTACTTACGGGGATAAGCGACCGTGGTGTGAAGGACGTCCATCCCGGGACCAGGAAGGTTTAACCCGTTCATGGTGTAATGGGGCTGCTTAATGTAGGACATCATCCTTCCAGCAGCCTGTCCAAGTCCTGTCGTGGACTCGGAGGTGGGACGCGCAGCGGCTGCGGGACCTTTGGAGCGAGGCGGGACAGAGCTTGGATCGGCAGCGATTTGTCTTTAAACTGCGCTTGAAGCTGAGCGTCGGCTCAGCGGCGGATGACGGAGGCTCGCGCTGAACATCCGGGCTGAGAGGCGCAGAGACGCAGGTGAAGTTGCCCCCAGGACTCCTCTGCGCCTTCAACTCGCTCTCTGAGCGCTCTGAGTTTCTTCCCCAGGACGCGCTGCTAATTACAGGGAGCAGGTGGCAGCAGCTGACCCCGCCCACACTGACACACACACGCGCGGCCACGCGCGCAAGGTGGCACACAGGCTGCCGAACTGAACCTAAAGTCCCAGAGCCCCGCGTTAACTACCTTTACTGGCACATCTGAAATCATCTTCTGCAGAAAATCCGAATAAAAATATGATCATATTTATGCAGTAGCAAAAAAAAAAAAAACTTTTAGGATTTATACTAAAACACATAAATTATCAAACATTTAAATTTATAGCTGTCTGTACATTTTACCTTAATATATTAAGGTAAGTTGGCGTTTCTTGTTATAACATTGACATTCATTTTTGCCATAAAAGTATCCATATTTTATGAATGTTACAAAAGAAATAAGGTCTTGTCCTGATTCTAAAGACACTATTGGTTGGAAATTTGGATTTTCAAATAATTTCACTGAGTGTCCTATGAAGGGTTCTTTATAGGGCTTTTTGAGAACCACAGGAAAACACTCAAAAGCATTGACAATTAACTTTCTCAGGACATATTTGGACTGCTCAGTAAATGCAAATGTTTTCAAGACTGGACAATTTGATTGATGGGAGTGCATAAACATTAATTTTTCCACTGTAAATAATTAAGAGGGAAAGTATTTTTGTTGAATTGGGTTTGTAATGAGTTTTTGTGGTTTTTCTTTAGTCATTCTATAAACGAATGACAATGTTTGATTATCCTTTTTGTTCACTGTATACAGTTGCACCTATTCTTTTAAATTGAAATTTTCTAATAAAAAAGATTTTTTTATTTTTTAAAAAGGGTTAATCTAACAGTCATGTTTTTGGACTGTGGGAGGAAGCCGGAGTACCTGGAGAGAACCCACGCATGCTCAGGGAGAACATGCAAACTCCATGCAGAAAGACCCAAGTACCCACTGCAACACTGAGCAGCCCTACTTAAGTTGGTAAGTTAAAAAAGATGATTTAAAATTATGGGAGAATTATCCTGCCATAATGCAAGAGCACATAATTTCAATTTGAGAAAAGAATTTCATCTTCTTGCACTCAAAACTTATAATGCTCACACTCAAAACATGCGCTCTCTCTCAAATATTTTCTCTTCTCTCTCAAATCTTTGTTTCTTCTCTCAGATTTAATGCTTCTTGCACAGATATTTTCTCCTCTCACTTGCCTCCTTCTCTTCGCGCACAAACCGCGCTCTGCTCGAGTCTCAGTTACGCTCGCAAACCCCTAGGCTCTGCTTGCGGATTTTTTCTGCTCTCTCTCGGATTGCACTTGGATCGTCGCCTAGCAACCTTTCCAGCCAATAGAACGACAGCCTGGGAAAGGGTGCGCTTGTTTAACCCTACTGAGTGTGCCTGTGCTACTACGCCACTTATAAGAGCGTCGCTGAAACTGCTATTTACAGTAGTTTAGTGGCTCGATTCAGCAAAGTTCAGTACTTATGGATAACCCAAAAATTCTGAATTAAGTAATTTTAAACAATTAGTGGTTTGTTATGTACAAAAGCAAAGAACCGACATATTAAATTATTATATTGAAAAACGTTGTTTGTATAATGGCAAATCTTTACGTTTTAAGCAGTTATGGATGTTTTAAAATGTTGGAGAAGTAGACAATTGGTCCGAAAGAGGAGTCCAATCGCAGCTCAAGTAGGACATTACAAGGAAAGGAGACTTATGTCTTCTGAAAGCCGTCGCTGTTTTCACCTCAAAGGAGCTTTTCATTGGACTAACTATGCGGTTTGTTGGCTATATCAGCAGGTTAATAAATAATAAGAACTGTATTATGATATTAAAATTTGTATTTATTTATTTAAATTGTATTATCATGTTTAATCAGACCTCAAATTTTATATTTAGTTAAGAGTGAGATGGTTAATTTTCGGAGGCGTGGATGACTTAACCCTGGAAGAGAAATCTTTTTCTCCTGATTTCTATAAGAAAATCAAAGTCAGGATTTTCTCTGACTGACAGCCCTGTGGCTGCAAGCCTATCAGTCAGAGGTGGCAGTCTGCAGCACTGGGGCCTCCAGGCCACCGTCCTGTCTCCATTTCCCTTCACCCTCTACACCTTCACCTTGTGGGCTGTGTGTCTGAGGGGAATGAGCTGGAGTACCGGTCAGTCATCATGGACTTTGTGGACTGTTGTGAGAAAAAACACCTGTGTTTAAACCCCAGTTAGACCAAGGCGATGGTGATCGACTTCAGGAGACGACCCCCGTGTGAACATTCAGGGGCAGGACGTAGAAACTGTGGAGAGTTTCAGATACCTGGGTGTTCACGTCAATAAGAAAGCTGACTGGACACATAACACCATAATAATAATTGGAAATAACCATCCAACATTTTAACTTTTTGTAAAAAATGTATTTTTTCCCCTACATTTTGAAATCAATACTAACAAAGTATTTCAAGATAATTTAATATGTCGGTTCTTTGCTTTTGTACATAACAAACCACTAATTGTTTAAAATTACTTAATTCAGAAATTTTTGGGTTATCTATAAGTACTGAACTTTGCTTAATCGAGCCACTAAACTAAACAGTTTCAGCTGACGCTCTTATAAGTGGCGTAGTAGCACAGGCACACTCAGTAGGGTTAAACAAGCGCACCCTTTCCCAGGCTGTCGTTCTGTTGGCTGGAATGGTTGCTAGGCGACGATCCAAGTGCAATCCGAGAGAGAGCAGAAAAAATCCGCAAGCAGAGCCTAGGGGTTTGCGAGCGTAACTGAGACTCGAGCAGAGCGCGGTTTGTGCGTGAAGAGAAGGAGGCAAGTGAGAGGAGAAAATATCTGTGCAAGAAGCATTAAATCTGAGAGAAGAAACAAAGATTTGAGAGAAAAGAGAAAATATTTGAGAGAGAGCGCATGTTTTGAGTGTGAGCATTATAAGTTTTGAGTGCAAGAAGATGAAATTCTTTTCTCAAATTGAAATTATGTGCTCTTGCATTATGGCAGGATAATCCTCCCATATAAAAATTATCTAAAATGATCCAATAGGCAAACCATGACTTCCTGTTTCCCTGAGTGGTTACCTGATCCAGAGGCCGTTCTCTTTCAGCCTCTGTCCCCCGTAAAGAGCCTCCCTATCCGACCAGCATGATCAGCAGAACGGTGGAGCAGCTCTGTGGTGGAAGCCGAGCCTCCATACGAACCTTTAGAAGCCTGACCAGCAATCATTTTTTAAGTCAGGGGACACTACAGATACGTTTACAGTCTAGTAATTGCAAGGTTGGTTTAACTTACACCTTTAAGTTAAAAAAAAAACTGCCTTAAAAACACAAGTTAAATTACATTTTAAGAAAAGCTTCCATTCAGCTCTTGAACGTAAGTTTTAAAGTTAAGTAGTTTGTTGTTGAACTGACTCACTAAATTACAAAAACTCCCATTCTCTTGTCCAGGAAACTCCACTCATCTCAAATTATTTGGTTATATCAGATGTTTAATTAATGACCAATGTTTCAACTCAGTGCAGAGAGTTGAAGAAATCCATGTGCTGAATCACCTATTGAAGAAAACTTGCTTTGAATGACAAAGAACTAAGACGACGAAATCAGCTCCCGATAGCTCTGAAAAACAATCATGCAGACAGCAGCTCTCAGGAGGCACTGAGAACAGGTAAAAAAACATTTTCCTGACAAACTGAGTAGTTTATTTTTCTTTTGCCTCCTTTTTGACAAACCAACCTCTAAGCTGTATTTACTTTCTTCTGTATAATGTCCTCACATACTGCCGGCATTCACTTGTTTCTGGTATAATTTACTGTAAATAAGAATAAAAATAAAAATATATGCAATAAAAATCAGAGTACCAAATGTGAGACCATACTTTGGATCACTATGATAATGGCTTATATAAGTGATTAATAAGTGATAAGTTTTATTGGGCAGGACTGGAACATCTGCCAGATCCTAGAACCGTATGTCGCCCGTGCGACCTGCAGGAATGATCCCATCACTGAATCACAGACTGGATGTACGGCTATGAGTTATTTAGAGTCAATACCTGGATTTCTGTGAAATGTCATATTCATCACATAATAAAAATCAGGCAGTTAAATATACATATAGAATATCTATAAATATATGTATATACGTATATGATGAAAACGAAATTTCACAGAAATCCAGGTATTGACTTACCTGGGATGCCAGAGCCAGAGCCACCTCAACCGGCTCCTCTCGATGTGGAGGAGCAGTGGCTGTACTCTGAGTCCTCCCCGGATGACTGAGCTCCTCACCCTATCTCTAAGGGAAGGGAAAGGTTCTCAGGGCGAATCTCATTCACCCCTGGAGCCTAGCCACCAAGGAGCTTTTTAACCACCTCAGTGAGCTCAGCATTATTCTGACCCCAGGCTCTGCTTCCTCAATGGAAGACGTGTTGGTGGGATTAAGGAGGTCTTCAATGTTCTCTGCCAACCGACATACGACATCCCGAGTCGAGGTCAGCAGCACACCACCCCCCTTTAAATAGTGTTGGTACTGCACTGCTTCTCCCATCTGAGACACCAGATTGTGGACTAGAATTGCTTCAAAGCCGTACGCTTTGACTGCCGGTACACATCAGCTGCTTCTGGAGTCCCACAGGTCAATGAGGCCTGATAGGACTCCTTCTTCAGCTTGACAGCTTCCCTCACCGCTGGTGTTCACCAGCGTGTTCGAGGGTTGCCGCCACAACATCCACTGACAACCTTGCAGTCACAGCTCCGACTAGCCGCCTCAACAATAGAGGCACGGAACATGGTCCACTCAGACTCAATGTCCCCCACCTCCCTTGGAACGTGTTCGAAGCTCTCCTGAAGGTGGGGGTTAAAGATCCTTCTCACGGGGGACTCTGCCAGACGTTCCCAGCAAACCCTCACAATATGTTTGGGCCTACCAGGTCTGACCTGTGTCCTCCCTCACCATCGCAGCCAACTCACCACCAGGTAGTGGTCGGTGGAGAACTCCGCCCCTCTCTTCACCCGAGTGTTGCTGATGCGATTGTAAGTAACATTGGAATGGTTTCTCTCTCTCTGTGTGCATGTTCATACTTTCATGTGTTAGTCATTCGTTGCGTTCGCCTGTCTGCTAAGCTCAAAACAACCGCGCCTGGCTTGACAGAGAAACCAGGAGAACAGCTGTGCATATTTACAACAGTGCACTTTTACTTTCACCCTCTGGGGGGAGCCTCGCTGGAAAATCAACACCGGTTGCATAGTATACCTTTAATAAAAGGGCAGATGTTTGATTTTTTGTCCCTCAGTGCCACAGAGCTACAGCCTATGGGGCGCAGTGATGGGACTAACGGCGTTGAAAGTAACGGCGTTACTAACGCCGTTACCTTGTTTTAGTAACGAGTAATCTAACTAATTACTTTGGCTGTAACTATAACGCAGTTACCATTGCAGACACCCCGTTACTGCGCGTTACTCAGGTCGCACAATGAACCTTTTTTCATGATAGGACTCGTGCGCAGCTGCGTGAAGCTGACACCCCACCCACGTCCAAAAACTCTGCAAATAGACTGAATGGTTAGTGCAACGTTAGTGCAGATTTGTGCAGAAAAAATATTGTTTGTGCTACTTTTGTTTAAGAGATATTAAAGATTATTTTTTAGGTCATCCAGAGGTGCGCGCCTTGTCATGAGAGAGGGGAGGATGAGAATGGCTGATGTATAGTGAGATTCCGTCTGTCAGTTGGGTAGGTGGGTGTTTCTGCTGGCGGGTGTTAACGTACAGCACACACAGAGAGATGGAGAGTGAGGAGGACTCCAGGATGACTCCAGCAGCGTTTTCCTGATGGAAATACCGGTTTTACGTCGAGCTGCGTTTCCCCATCACATACGGTTTCCTCTGCATCTCCGCACAGCGCAGGCGGCACGAGTCACCGCGCAATTGATTTTTTTCTTAACCAATTTAAACTTTATTTCACCTCACTGAAACTTTTGAAATCTGTTTCTGCAAGAAAAGTAACTGCCAGTATCTCAAGTTTTCTTTTGTTTTAAATCCCTGCTCTATTATTATTCATTTGCCTTACTGTTTTATGTGCTTGTCTTTAGTCTTAGCCCCTTGTTTGTTTATTTTACTGTTTCTACCTATGTTGTAATGTTCTTATACCTCATCGAGATTTTGTATACATTTTGTTCAATAAAAAAAAAAAAAAAAAAAAGAGAGTCACCGCGCAAGCGACAGGAAACACGCATGCTCGCTAAAGGCGCGCAACAGTCGCCCTGTGCTCGCGCCACAGGAGAACTATGGAGAGCGTGAACGATCAAATGATTAACCTGACAACAGCCAAAATGATAGCCTATATGGAGAAAGGGAGAAATCTGGATGGATGGATGGATGGATGGATGGATACTCTGCCTTCTCAACCTACTGTATTTTTTATTTTAAACATTATTTGATGGCCTTTGTGGCAGGGATGGAGATCCATATTTTATGTCACACACAGAGTATAGATCTAGATAGATAGATGGATAGATAGATGTTGCAGTATCTATAACAACCCAAACACACAGGATTTCAGAATTAGACATCCCCAGTTATTAATTTCACCAGATCTGAATGCCCTGTTAAAAAACTTCACATGGCGTTCCCCCCTGATGTCATTTACATTGAGTTGCAATAAATGCTAAACTCTCTGCAGGTTCTTGTCTTTGTCGTCCGCTCTATTCAGCTGGCTTTGGAAACACACGGCAAGAAGGTGGGGGCTGGGTGGTGAGGGTTATGGGGGCGAGAAACGCAAAAGTAACGCAATAGTTACTTTTACTAGTAACTAGTTACTTTTATTGTGGAGTAACTCAGTTAGTAACTCAGTTACTTTTTGGGAGAAGTAACTAGTAACTATAACTAATTACTTTTTCAAAGTAACGTGCCCAACACTGATGGGGCGTCACTGTGTTGCCATAGATACCACTACTTTCCTTTTCCGTTTGAGAGAAGAAGCCGCCCCATTCTCGCTTATCCCCCACCGCCCCCCCTTCACTGAAGGCAACCTCCCCAGCTTCTAGTGAGTCTTCATTGGGAGTGACACTGGAAAGCTAACGGTTCGTGCTTAGGGCGTTGGGCAGAGTCAGGGAGCAGGAACCCACCCCTATTAGGTCTTGATTAGTGTGGATCTGTCTGGTAGCACCGAATGGAGTGTGTCCTTACCCCTTTGGATCCTTTAGTGTAGCCCAAACTGGGGCTGTTAAGAAATTTGGGCTGAATTAAACTAAGCTTGTTTCTCTTGCCTACCTCCATTTTCCCATTCAAACATAGCTGAATGCTGCAACACCAGGTAGCTAAGGTCCTTCTGCTGCTGAGTAAATGTGACCATCTGCCATTTTACTTTTTGCATCCTTAATAAGCTAAGGTGGTTTATAGGCAGTGAGGGAAGCACCTGCTTACGTGTGACTAAAATCTTATCTTAATTTTATCATTAAGAGATCCAGTTTCTATTCTAAAATTTCAATGAACTGGCCCAGATTTTGAGTTGGAGCGCCATAAAGTCACAAGATTTATTAGAATTTTAGAGATCAAAATTTTAATTGTAAATGATAGATATAAGTCATGATGGCCAAGTGAGGATATTGCTTTTTACATTGTAGGAAACAAAGGATGATAGGTGTAAGTATGGTGGAGGATCTGTAGTCATGGGCGTAGGTTTGCATAGGGACCATAGGGACATGTCCCTACCAAAGTTTTGAACCGACCTAATTGTCCCGACCAATAATTGGATTTGAGCAACATGTTTATAATTTACAGCAGTAGTTGTTGCAGCAGTGGCTTCTTTTCCTCTCGCAGCTCCTCTGCCTGCTCTCTCCTGTCCCTTTCACGCAGCAGCGCATGGAACTGTGCTGCGCTTCCGCCTTCTCTCTCTCTGATTGGCTGTTTTCTAGTCCGCGTGTGCTTGGAGCACAACATTGAAAATTTATTCACACTAGAATGCAGCGGTTACTACAATTAATATTAGGCTACAAAACTAGTCCCAATAAAAAAAAATTTATATCATGTACACTAAAGAACAAAAACCTTTTTTTTTCTTTTATAAAACGAAATATTCTGAGTCAGCCAGGAGTTCTGAAGACTGCTGGAAAAATGGGCAAATAAAGGCTGTAAGCCATCAACATTTCTGATTCTTAGCCACAGCCAACTAAAAAAGAAAGTGTGAGGGTTTCCTTTTTACTGATATTTAGTTGATATTACTGTTTTCATTTTTTTGTTTTTATTTTTACAATTTTGCTTCATTACCAGTAAAGAGCGAGTACCCTTCTATCAAATGTGTTGTGGAGTGGGAGCTGAGAGATAAAGACAGCAAAGACCTGTTCTGCATCCGATTCCCAGTTCAGATTGTGAGCTAAACCATCATAACAGAAGAACCTCAGATGAGCTGCTTTTAAGAAGGGATTCAGCTTTGAAAAAAAAAAAAAAAAAAATCTAATATCCCTGGTTCTTGAGACTTTTATCTAAGTGGGTTGCTCTGTGGGGAAAGGCACATTTTACATTTATATTACTGTATGTTTTAAAGTCTCTGTACTCCAGTTAATGATGAATCACTTACTAAATTAGTTGACGATTATTGAAATAATTAATTAATATGATTCAGTTTTTTCAGCCCCAGATGAAATACATGAAATGGGCTACACAGAGTAACTACAGCCCAGATGTTCGACTTTTATAGTGAAGTTAATATTTTAATGAATGTATTATTTTGCTTGATACAGAGAGAGAATAGTAGGTACAAATATTAGAGTGTGGTTTAACTCTGCACAATTCTATATCTTCAAAAGAAAATACTGTATTTACCTTCTCTCTTAGTCGTTCAAATGAAACCGTTTTCAAAGTGGAAAACAGTCCTAATTCCACATTCATCAGAGCCGGTGATACTTTAAACATTGATAAACAGCATCTGATGAGTGTAGAGCTTATAACATTTTTATTAATGGAGCAAAATGTTGCTTTTCTCTTTTAACAATGAATTCCTCTTATCAGTATGGATGCTCACATCGAGCATAAAAAAGGGCATGCATATTGCATAGCACCAATGACACCAGACCAATAGTGTCCCTACCAAAGTTCAAATCAAACCTACGTCCTTGTCTGTAGTACTGTGGTCTTGTTTTCCTTCTAAACCTCTGGAGACATTATAGGTATTCTCAGTTGTTTACATTTTGTGAGGATTATCCTTACTGATGATGTGTAAGTCTGTTAAACCCTAATAATACCTGCCTGTTGTGTCAGAACTAATGTTTTCTCAAGTAATTTATCTAATAAGGAGAGTTCCTTTGTCTGGATAAAAAGTCATCTTCATTCTGTACATGGCAAATATCTACAAACAAAGTGTAATATTTTGATTAGGCTGGAGCCATGGATGTCTCCTCATCTGCTAACATGTATGATGTAATGATGTGGTGGACTGGAGTTGTATAAAGTGCTTTTCAAACTGTGATTCAGAACAACTTCAACGAGATGTGAGCCCTGTTGGTAAGCGCTGCATTCTGTAACCCCTTGCTCACACTGGCTCCGGTGCAGTTACCGAGCCGACGGAGACCGCAACTCCCGCACACCCCCTCTCACACCGCCCTTTTGACTACGGTGCGGTGCGGCTCTGCGGCTCCGGCAACAGGTCCGGAGATTTAACAGAAGTTCACTTGAGTTCACATAACTTCACGCGATAACACGGCCCAAATAAGGATATTTGCGAGAGCTTGTTGCGGAGGGCTCCGGCACGCCGCAAGGATAGCTTTCTTGCTGAATTTTCTGCAGCGCCGGAGTGTCTCGGTAACCGCAGCCGGACAGCTCAGCAGCCGGTGAGAGAGGTTTACGTCTTTTTAATGACTTGGAATCACTGCGGCGCCGCACCCAACGGTAAGACCGGAGTCGGTGTGAGCCGGGGGTAACTCTAAACAACTTCTCTAATCTGAGGAGGATTACAATTTCTGTCAAAATCTGTTGTCCTGATTACTGGTTATTTAAAGGAAAAGTCCGGTCAGCAAGGAATAACCAGTGGATCATTATTTATACCTAAAACTAATACATTCGTGGGGATTTAATGAATTTACCATTAATCAGTAAAAAAAATAAAAATAGAAATTTTCGTCCCGATCACTGAGTCTGGGATACAGCACTGGGACTTGATCGACAGCCGATACCGCACCGTGACGTCACAAACTGGTAGGTGGCAGTAGTGTTCTTTGACACCAGAGCCTAGCTCTGGGCAGCACAACTTACATCACGTTTTTTACGCAAGTTACCCACATGGCATTCAGTAAGCAAGTACGACGTGACCAGGCGTAAGTATAGAAAAGCAAAACAAACAAAAATGGCGTCCCATCGGGTAAAGCGATCGAAAGTTTGGCTTAATTTTAAGAAAGAGAAAGATGGCAACAAGGCGCTTTGTAATCATTGCAAAGTGGCAATTATATCCGTGGGAGGAAATACATCCAACATGCAGAAACACCTGCGCACACAACATGGCATACAATTTAACAAATGCCGTGTTTTTGATGCTCCCTGACAGAAGCTAAAGTTACGACCAGCATGGAAGGCAACTCTGGTGGTAAGTAGCTAATTTTATATCACTGGCTGTGCTTAAGGTGGTTCCTAGAAAATAATATGCCATTTCTGGAAATAAACCCATTTCCTACCTCTCTTTGGGGTTATTAAAAAAGTGTGCCTTCCAGCCCTTTATTGCTAGCATGTTTACGATTCTAGCTAATATAATGGATGCAATAAAACTGCTAATAAATGCTACAAAGTGGCTCCGCAGTTCAGGGAGTGAGAGAAAGGTGACGCTCATTTATATAAATCAGGGGGAGATGAGTTTATTTTCTGAATTTGTACAGTAATGCTTTTTTACTAAACAGAATCGATAAGAGAAATCGAATCGTTTCAATGAATTGATAAGGGAATCGGAATCGTGAAAATCTTATTAATTCCCACCCTACTTTTAACATATAAACATTATTAAGTGTTATTTAAAGAGTTTGTCCCCAGTGATCTCTTTTATGGAAAACAGCCAGAGAGAGAAAGCTTCAAGGTGGAAACACAGAGCTTTGCTTTACAATATAAAAGCAGGTTCCTGAGGCAAAATGACCAAAACAGGAAACTCATGGACCAACTCCCTGAACCCCTTCTGCTGATCTACAAACCAGATCCTGCTTTTCTCTATAGATGTAGGTCTTTTCTGTCAAAACACTTTACACATTTCTTATTTATAAAGATTATTGATTATCTTTACTTTACTTGAATAATTTTTTTGGGGGTTAGTTATAGCTTTCACTCCACTAGATTTCAAGGAAGCGTCTAGATACTTGTTCCCTTTAAAATGCCATTTCTTAGCAGGTAGCAGCACTTAGGACTGAATTTGGACATCACTGTTTTAGAGATTTAATGACATTCCAGAAATGTGAGTGTCATGAACTGGACCCTGTATTCAAGGAGACAGTCAGTGGGCAAGTTCAAAGGGTTTATTTAATGAAAAACAAAACTAAAAGGGGAGCTGCTAGGATCGGTGGCACGTGACAACTGCAGGCGGGGGGGCGGGGCACCGCCCAATCTCAGATACTCTGTAGTGGGAGAAACACAGGTAAGTGACCATGATCATCTGACAGAAGATGATTATCTGAGTTGGTCACTTACCTGGTTTAACAGTCCAGTCCAAGATGTCCCCAGCAGTCCCAGAGGTCATGCAGGTGAGCCGATCCTGGAAGGGATCCAGAACAGACAACAACAGACAGGAACAGGATCCAGATCAGGCTGGAACAGACAGGTGGCAGGATCCAGGCTTCCAGACATCATAGAGCTCCCAGGCGGGTTCAGAGTCTGAGAGAGTTCTGAAGCATGACCAGACGGTGACCCACAGGAGCAGACAGGATCAGGTGCAGATGAGCAGGCTCAGTGGAAGAGGGTAGCCAAGACAGGACGTGGAACCAGAACTTGATGCAGGACTTTAAACTGGTCTCCACCTTGGAGCCAGACTAACTTGGATAAAAACTGAACCTCCCCACATATAGAGCCAAAAACCCAGAGGACTCCGCGAGGGAGGAACAGTGGACGATCAGGAGACAAGATAAACACAAAAACTCTCTTTCCACTGGCTGCTAGGATCAAGGACATGAACCATGAACTAAAACTGAACAGACAGACTGACAGAAAGACTCTGATCCTTGCTGCCGATTGTGTTTCTGCATGTGGGCCAAACATATTAAGCCAAACATGACAGTATGTAATTCAGTTATCGCCCAAAGCAATAAAGCTCATTTGATTGATTATAATATGCTCTATCTGAAAAATAAGTATCTTATCTCCAGGTAAATGGAGGAAAATTCATTAAGTTTGACTAAAAAGACAGAGGCTGAAAGGACGATGGCAGCCACAACAAGCAAAGAGGAAACAAACAGAGTGAGAAGAGAAAGAAATGGAGCAAAGTGCGGAGGTGGACAGAAGGGACTAGAATAGAAGACACCGCTGATGATTTCCTGGACCAGGCTGCCTTTTACGGTTGCCTTTTGTATATCTGTTTCTTTCTGTATGTCTGACTCTGTCTCCTTGAACCCCAGTCGGCCTCAGCAGATGGCCGCTCACACTGAGCCTGGTTCTGCTGGAGGTTTCTTCCTGTTAAAAGGGAGATTTTCCTCTCCACTGTCGCTACAAGCATGTTTAGTGTGAGGGACTACCTTCAAGTCAATGAGTCAATGCAATCAGCTGGTTTTCCCTAGATAGAAAACTTGGAATCAATCTGACTGGATGATCTGGTGAACTGGAAAGAGCCTTGAGATGATGTGTTGTGAATTGGCAGTACAGAAATAACCTGGACTGAACTGAATTAATTGGAAACAGGAAGTGGATTAAACAATAAGGATCCTGCAGTGTTAAAGAGTATGAAAAGGAGCTGTGAGCAGGTGGGGGATCCATGTATGTTCTTACATTGTGGGAATATTTCCCATAATTCCCCGCTCATCATGGGGACCAATGCTGTCTTAGACGAAGGTTTCGGACTCAGGTGTGAATAGAGTTTAGGTGAGGGTAAGAGTCACAGGTTAGAATTGAACAGCAGGTTCATTAAATCTTTTTGGTCCTTCCTACATCCTTCCTGTTTTCACATCTAAATGCGTGATAAGATGGGATTTAAAAAGTAATTTTATCCATTTATTTTTTCCTATTTTTTTCTGGCAGAAATGTTGATCAGTGTTGAAGAAACACTTTAATTCCACCAGTGAAATTTGTGCTTAGTGAATTCCTGCAGCAAACCGAGTGTGAGTGGGTTTAATCCCCGTGTCACAGCCCCTCCTCCATAGCTGGGTGCAATCAGACACAATCACAATGATGCAACCAAGTGGTCGAGACTTTCAGACCAAACTATGTGACTGGAACACAGAGGGGCTGACTGAGGCCTGAAACCTTCAGAACAGCCAGGTGGGCGGAGGGAGGGAGGGGCTAAGGAAGGAGGTATACAAGGAATGGATGAGAGGGAAGGGAGAGGGATGGAGGAAAGCAGGTGAAGGGGCAGCGGGCGGTGGGGGTGTTTGGCCTCTGCTCCTCGTCCCCACTGACACACTGCAGCAGTTAATCCAGATTAGAGTGTCTAAAACAGGTCGGCTAAATCTGCAGGCCGGCAGCAATACAGAGGCTGCTGTCAGCCCCAATCACTTTGAGCAACCCCCCAACACACACACACACACACGGTCATAATCTCCTCTGTACAAGCCAGGTGCCACCCACAGCCTGCCGTTAACCCCCTCCCTTAGGGAGGCCTTGCACCAGTGAGACCACCATTCAACATTTTAGGGCTTCAGAAGGCGAGTCAGTGATATGACCTGGATTATTCTTCTGATGAATATGTTCCATTGTATGTCTAATCTGATGAGTCATCATAAATCCCTCTATAACCTGCAGATTTAGCAGCATCCATCCAGCGGCGCCACTAGGGGGTGAACCAGGGTGGCCACGGCCACTCTGTGCAATGCCCTGGCCACCCCACTTGCCAGTGTAAATTGTAGTTTAGTATTTGTTTACTGAAGTTTTTATGGTTTCTAATGGCAGGTTTACCACAATAGAAGATTCAAACCCTGAAATTATTGCTTTTAATTTCAATGTACCAGCCAAGATTTTTAGTAGCCCCATCTGGCCACCCTTAATAAGAATTTCTCAAGGTGCCACTGCGTCCATCAATCGGCTCCCATGAAGGGAGAAGCTCCAGCTGAGCAGCAGCCCTCTGCTGTGTGGTCTGGCGCAGGTCCTGAGAGGACATTCTGCTGGGATTCTGCTGGATTACCTCTCTAACAGAAATAGGAACTCTTCTTGATTCATTGGGTAGTGTTGGTCAAGTGGTTAGAGCAGTGCACTTGTGCTCTGAGAAGGTTGCAAGTACCTGATTCGATCGTCACAACCTCCACTCTGGGTCTCTGAGGAAGACCCTTAACCCCACACTGCTCCCCAGGCAGCACACAATGGCAACCCACTGCTCCCCAAGGGGATGGGTCAAACGCAGAGGTAAATTTCTCCAATTGAGATCAATAAATTTCAAATTCTTTTGTTTTTATTTTAACACGGCCCAGGCTGGTGAATCCCGCAAAGAACTCCTCACAACAACGGAACCAATCACCAACAGCCATACCTCTCAGATCTTCTGGATCAAGTCTACTCTGCAGCCCCAGAAATAAACATGGAGAAGTAGGTTTAGTTCTTATTATCCATTAATCTGAAATAAACTGCCTAAAATTAGTGAAAGTGCTACAACCCTTAAATGCTTTAAAAACAGATTAAAATCCTTAGGGTTTAGAGTTGTTCTATATAAACTGTTAAATGAACCATCATTAGCTTAGGATGTTGTCCAACTTTTCTTTACCTTCCTCTACCATGCCCCTGTAATGTTCTTTCCACAGTTTTTTCATCTTATATTCTGTCATTGTTCAGCACTTTGGACTGTCCTCAAACTGAAATGTTAATTACAGATAATCTGGCATCACTGATGGTCCCACAACACGTCCCAGATTGATGGGAAGCATCCGTTGCTGATGTCTTTCCGTGAACTGCAGGTTTTGTTTTATGATTTTTTTTTTGTATGCTAAATGGTAATCAGGAAATAATTCAGTGCATTTGATCAACAGCACTTGTCCTTTGGTTTTCTTTATCCAAACAGTTTTATTTCTCCACATAAGAGTTGGTTAAGGGCTTTATGTGAAACATTGGCCATTTCTCAATATGTGTACTTGTGCGTTCTCATGTGCTCATGAAATATCAACAGCCCCAGCAATTCACAAGAACACCAGACCAAGAACGGACAACATCCCCCGATGTTCTTTACCCATGCATCAGCAGCTAACTTGTCCGTTCTCTAGATTGACAGCTGTCCCATCATGCACCGCATCAGCAGCAACTTGCAGGTTAGCGCTCACAGAGTACGTTTTAAAATCGTTTGAGGTGAGAACATTATACTTTAAGCTTCCCTATATGGACTATTTACTGATTTAGTGCATAAATTATAAAGAAAAGTATGAATTTGAGAGGACCTTGGCAACCAGCAGAGCTCCGAGGCTAAACGTAAGCCAGGGTCAACGCTAGCCCATCTGCATCAGCCAGGGCTAATGTTAGCCCGTCTGCATCAGCCAGGACTAATGTTAGCCCGTCTGCAGCAGCCAGGGCTAATGTTAGCCCGTCTGCAGCAGCCAGGACTAAAGTTAGCCCGTCTGCAGCAGCCAGGACTAACGTTAGCCCGTCTGCAGCAGCCAGGGCTAACGTTAGCCCGTCTGCAGCAGCCAGGGCTACGTTTGCCCGTCTGCATCAGCCAGGACTAACGTTAGCCCGTCTGCATCAGCCAGGGTTAGAGTTAGCCAGTTTGCAGCAGCCAGGGTTAGCGTTAGCCCTTCTGCAGCAGCTAGGGTTAACGTTAGCCCGTCTGCAGCAGCCAGGGCTAACGTTAGCCCGTCTGCAGCAGCCAGGACTAAAGTTAGCCCGTCTGCAGCAGCCAGGACTAACGTTAGCCCGTCTGCAGCAGCCAGGGTTAACATTAGCCCATCTGCAGCAGCCAGGGACAATGTTAGCCCGTCTGCAGCAGTCAGGGTTAACAGCAGGTAGGGATAAGCCAGGGTTACGCATTGGTAAACAGCGGGTAGGGATAACGTTAGCTCGTCTGCAGCAGTCAGGGTCAACGTTAGCCCGTCTGCAGAAGCCAGGGTTAACGTCAGCCTGTCTGCAGCAGAAAGGGTTAATATTAGCCCGTCTGCAGCAGCCAGGGTTAACGTTAGCCCGTCTGCAACAGCCAGGGTTAACGTTAGCCCGTCTACAGCAGCCAGGGTTAACGTTAGCCCATCTGGAGCAGCCAGGGTTAACATTAGCCCATCTGCAGCAGCCAGGGTCAACGTTAGCCCGTCTGCAGCAGCCAGGGTCAACGTTAGCCCGTCTGCAGCAGCCAGGGTCAACGCTAGCCCTTCAGCAGCAGCCAGGGTCAACGTTAGCCCATCTGGAGCAGCCAGGTTTAACGTTAGCCCGTCTGGAGCAGCCAGGGTTAACATTAGCCCATCTGCAGCAGCCAGGGTCAACGTTAGCTCGTCTGCAGCAGTCAGGGTCAACGTTAGCCCGTCTGCAGAAGCCAGGGTTAACGTCAGCCTGTCTGCAGCAGAAAGGGTTAATATTAGCCCGTCTGCAGCAGCCAGGGTTAGCGTTAGCCAGTTTGCAGCAGCCAGGGTTAGCGTTAGCCCGTCTGCAGCAGCCAGGGTTAACCTTATCCTGTCTGCAGCAGCCAGGGTTAACGTTAGCCCATCTGGAGCAGCCAGGGTTAACATTAGCCCATCAGCCAGGACAGACGTTAGCCCGTCTGCATCAGCCAGGGTTAGTTTTAGCCAGTTTGCAGCAACCAGGGTTAGCGTAAGCCCGTCTGCAGCAGCTAGGGTTAACGTTAGCGCGTTTGCAGCAGCCAGGGTTAACCTTATCCTGTCTACAGCAGCCAGGCTTAACGTAGCCCGTCTGCATCAGCCAGGGCTAACGTTAGCCCGTCTGCATCAGCCAGGGCTAACGTTAGCCCGTCTGCACCAGCCAGGGCTAACGTTAGCCCATCTGCATCAGCCAGGACTAAAGTTAGGCTGTCTGCAGCAGCCAGGGCTAACGTTAGCCCGTCTGCAGCAGCCAGGGCTAACGTTAGCCCGTCTGCATCAGCCAGGACTAACGTTAGCCCATCTGCAGCAGCCGGGACTAACGTTAGCCCGTCTGCAGCAGCCAGGGCTAACGTTAGCCTTTCTGCAGCAGCCAGAGCTAACGTTAGCCCGTCTGCAGCAGCCAGGGCTAACGTTAGCCCGTCTGCATCAGCCAGGACTAATGTTAGCCCGTCTGCATCAGCCAGGATTAGCGTTAGCCAGTTTGCAGCAGCCAGGGTTAACGTTAGCCCGTCTGCAGCAGCCAGGGTCAACGCTAGACCTTCTGCAGCAGCCAGGGTCAACGTTAGACCTTCTGCAGCAGCCAGGGTCAACGTTAGCCCATCTGGAGCAGCCAGGTTTAACATTAGCCCATCTGCAGCAGCCAGGGTCAAAGTTAGTCTCTTCTGCAGCAGCCAGGGTCAACGCTAGACCTTCTGCAGCAGCCAGGGCTAACGTTAGCCCCTTCTGCAGCAGCCAGGGTCAACGTTAGCCCGTCTGCAGCAGCCAGGGTCAACATTAGCCCATCTGGAGCAGCCAGGGTTAACATTAGCCCATCTGCAGAAGCCAGGGACAATGTTAGCCCGTCTGCAGCAGTCACGGTTAACAGCAGGTAGGGATAAGCCAGGGTTAAGCATTGGTAAACAGCAGGTAGGGATAACGTTAGCTCGTCTGCAGCAGTCAGGGTCAACGTTAGCCCGTCTGCAGAAGCCTGGGTTAACGTCAGCCCATCTGGAGCAGCAAGGGTTAACGTTAGCGTTAAAAATAGTAAATTTAGTAAAATAATTTTAATTCAGTTTATTTCTATAACGCCAATTCACAACATATGTCATCTCAAGGTACTTTCCAGTTCAACCAGATCATCCAGTCAGATTGATTCAAAGTTTTCTATCTAAGGAAAACCAGCTGATTTTCCATAGGTAGTCCCTCACACTAAGCATGCTGGTAGCGAGGAAAAACTCCCTTTTACCAGGAAGAAACCTCCAGCAGAACCAGGCTCAGTGTGAGCGGCCATCTGCTGAGGCCGACTGGGGTTCAAGGAGACAGAAGCAGAGATAATATGTTAAAGGGATCCTATGCTACTTCCGGGAGCTAACTTTTTCAGCTTTGGCTTCAAACATAAATCTAGTTGTTTTGAGTTTTATGTTTTCCTTTCGTGTTAACATTATGGTATATAGTGTGTAATCTAAAGAAAGAAACAACTAAAATGCAGATAAACATGGTTTAATCATATTTTGCCAGACTGCTCTGACCATGTCTGATGATGACGTCAGAGAAGCAGTTTAATGAAGAAATGTAAAAATCATAAAAAATGTATCACAAAAGTTATAAAACTTTTTTTTTTAAAGATGTGTATTAGAATTCTTTAATGGGTTATGTATAGAAATAAATAATTTTAGCACCATAATAACATTATTTATGGAAAGCTGGATGTGTGTCTGTTTGCTCATGTGCAGGACAGATTGTGCTTCGGATGGGGTGGTGACAGTGCTACCAGCACTGCTTGTGTTTTACTCTGCTCCTGTTTTTGCTGCTGACCGAGGACCAGGTTTCATAATTTATCAGCAAAACTAGGACATTTTCCTGGTCCGCACTTTACTTGCTCACTCACTTTATTTGCTAAGTGTCTGGGTTTGGGGCTAAAACGTGTATCAGGCCTATGTTAGACCCAAGGTGAGATGTGTACTGGTAATAGTTAGGTTTTAGGGTAAGTCCATGGGAAGAGTTGGAAACAACAGGAGGTCAATGACAGGTTCTCATGGAAAATATAAAACATAAATGTGTGTTTGTCTAATGACTGGAGCTGCCCTGTCAGGTATGTCAGAGCAAAGGAGGCCTGATTGTAGTGGACAGTAATCCTGCAGATGGATTAGCAGGTGGTATTAGGAGAAGTGGGGGTGCGGCACACCGCCACCTTTAAATCGTAACAATATGGAGCAGCAGCTCGCAGTGCTCGGCCTCCGTCTGCCTCACCCCCAGTGACGCATATGCAGGACAGGGCAGGTCACATGGTACTGGGGTGTAACGTGAGGAGTGTCCCACCCGACTGGGTGATAGGATGGAAGCGGTTTCTAACAAGTCAGCCTAACAGGTTCTGATGACTGCGTCTGTTAGAGATATATAAAAATACTGGAGAGAGAACTCCAGCTGAAGTTCAACAAAGGCAACAGCGCCACCTGGAGTAAGGACCTGGTTTAGCATTTGCAGTGATGTGGTTTTGTTTGAGGAACATGCCAGACTATAAGGACTGGATTTCAGAAGGTTTGCGGGACTTAAAGTGGGTGAAAATGTGTGCTGCACAAGTTTACAGCAACGTGTATGATTTCCTCACTCTTTGTTATTTTTCTGTATAGACCTGTGTTTCAATTCACCCCCTAAATCAGGGGTAACCGTTTAATAATCAGCAGGGCCTGAATAAATACAATCATTAACCAAAAAAACTCTAGAGAGCTGTTCTTTAGGGAATTTCTTTTTGTTTACACTTGTGTGTACAAAATGACAAAATAAAATCTGTCTAAAAGTCTAAAGGTCCGGAGACATTTTGAATTACGATCTGTTACTTTAAACAAAAATTACACACTGTAGTAAAACAAGTTTTTTTTGCATCCATGCAAAATAAAAAATATATAAAAAAAAGGGACAGTTTTTTTCCATTTTAAAATCTAAATCATTTTTTTTTAAGTAGAGAACAACAATGGTTTTGCATATAGACAATATTTATTTTTGATTCTGTTCATGGTGGAGAATCCTCCTTCACAGCAGCATCATCTTTGAGCACGCCATTTCACTTTTCTTTCACCAGTTCACCACAGTTCTTTCAGCAGTCCACACTTTCTCTGCTCTATTTTTCTCATCATCTTCTCCTTCTTTCCCATCGCCCAGCTTGCCACAGGTTTGCCTGCTGTGTCTAAAAGTAGCAGCAGCAGCAACCCAGACTGACAGCAGCTCATTGGCTCATTTGGATCACGTGCAGCCTGGAGCCGGACGCTCCGGAGGGCTTTACCGTATTAACAGGAGAAGCGGCGCAAGTGAAGTTAGACACTGTCGTCTGACAACATGCAGTAATTTATAAATGTTTTTTGTTTTTTTTTTTGTTTTTACAGTGTCCTGTCTGGCAAGGTGGCAATAAGAATAATTGTCTTGATGCCAAAAGGAGCCCAACAGATTTTACTTTCACAAGTGGAGCAGTATGGCAATTGCCATACTGCTCCACTTGTTTCATGCATATAAATTGCTTTATTATAATTATGCAGGGAGTTTTACAGTTCATATGGACACTGCAATGTAAGTAGAGCAGAAAAACAGAAGAAGAAAAAGGAAAAAGAAAAAGAAAAAAAAAGGACAAAAGATGAAAGAAAGAGGAGATAGGAAGGAGACAATGACAAAACATTTTCAGTCTGCTTCATCGCCTGTAACGAGATTGAAAAAGAACAGCACAACCAAAAGACATGGTACGAGATATACAATAAAGCAACACCTTGAAACTATCGCTAAAGTAATATTATTAAGTCTGACATGTACTCTGTGTTACCTGAAGATATGAATGTGGGGTTTCTGTTTGGAAGTGAATCTCTAAGTACCTGAAGCCTAGCACCTGTAGTTGTTTGTGAGGGTGAACTTGTGCATGTAAAGTTTATCCATAGAAAAAATGCTCAATAGTGGTTGTGGAGAGCCGGAGAGCCCCCCCCCCCAGAGCACTGAGTCCAGCGCCGGGAGACCCAAAGCCCCAGGCGCCCAAAGGGACCCCAAGAGCGAAGGCACCAAAGAGGGGCCAGCTCCGGAAATCAGACCCCCACCAAGGGAGGAGGAGAGACAGCCCCGAAGAAACCCCCCAGCCACCGCCATGCCGGCGCCCCTGGAATGTTTTAAATCAGGTCGGGTCCGGATTAGCCAGCAGGTGGGTCTGGATCCGGACCGCAGTCCGCTAATCTGTGACCTCTGCTATAGATCACCAGAAGAATGTTATGGTGAGGAAAAATTACATTTTGAATTGAAGCTGGCCTTTTGTGGTTTTGTTACTGGTCCCTTTCAGTGCCAGCATAGATCACTGGGGTTTGGATCTAAGAAAGCCGAACAAGTGAAATTATGTGTCTGAGATTAAATTATGATGCAACTTGACTCCAGTCCCCCATAGTCGCCATCTGTGTCTACAGTTTCCCCCTCTCTCCAAAATGTGCGTATGAATCGGTCAGATCAAGGCCGGCCTGTGACTTAGGCAGTATAGGCAAATGCTGAGGGCCTAAACCACCAGGGGGCGCCCTGTTAGTACCTATACCTTAATAAAAAAACAAGCCCAACGTCTTTTACCTGCAACTCGGTTTTCGGTCTATGTTGCATCTCAAATCTCACCATGTCAAAGCCTGGTGCCCAAGGGAGGAAAAAAAGAAAAGAATAGAAGAATAATGATATTTTGCTGTTGCAGAACAATGATTGATAATAGCATTAGCCGTTAGCGTGGCATAGTTTGCTAATCAATAAATAGCGAGCGCTATCTGTTAGTTTTAAAGTCAGTTCTTGTTATGGAAGGGCCCAGTTGTTGGAAAATAGTGATTTGAGTGCCCCCATCTTGCCATCCTCAGGCAAATGTGTATATGTTAGATTTATTCAGCAGATACTGTATTATCATGTTGCCATTGACATGGTTATTTTACCTTTTCCCAGGTGGTAATAGTCATTTAAAATACTATTAATTATCCATAGTTATGAAACTAGCTATTAGCTGTGCTCATATTATTATTAAGTGTGTTCATCATGTTAAACTATGTTAGTGTTAAAGTGTACATCATTAATGTTACAGTAAACTTAGCATTCCCACATGCTATAGTATAATATACCGCAGTTTGCAGTTCACTGTAATAACAATAAATTACAGTAATAAGAATGATTACTAATCCAAAAATTATATTGTATAATATAAACGATAGTGTAAATCATGCATGCATCTATTTTTTGTTTATATTATTTAATTTAATTTTACTTTATTCTTCAAATCATCTGTTTATTATTAGACATTTTTATCCTTTCGCTTTCAGTCATGCCATATCATCTCACCTCTGACTACAGACGCCTCCACCACAGAGGACATCTGAACTTCAATATGGAGTTTTCAGAGGGGAGTGTCTGACTTCTGATCCAAAAGAAATTTTGATTTTTTTATTGCAGCCTTCCTGCTCCAACTGTTTTTGAAGGGGTTTAAAGATAAATAGGAAAATACAGAATTTACCTTTTAAATTAAAACCAAATTAACACAGCTTGCATTACAAGAACGATGTGTTTCCCGTATTTCCAAGTCCTGCAGATTCCTGACTCAGAAGGACAAAGTCGTCCTGTTCTGCTCACATTTAAAGTAAAAAAATCTTCAGAGGATGGCTACCTTTTCATTTTTTCCTTCCAGCTGCATTTAAAGGGAAATTGTGTAAGAATTACTGCCATCAGCTTCAAACTTTCTGGAAGGAGGTTATCATGTTCATCTCTCTTTTGATTGAGCAGGATGTTCCAATGGACAGTAAACTTTGCTTACTACACATTTTCCCAGGTGGATTTAAAGGACCTCCGTAGAGAAAGAGAAAGCCCTGAAGTGGAGGAACACAGAAAGGCCAAAGATAAGTGAATGGATCAAACTATTGAGCCCTAACCTGGCAATGGAAAAACTGACCTATATAACAAAAGGAAAGCTTGAAGACTTTCAAGATATTTGGTTTCCCTTCCTACACCTTGTCGAACATTGTGACATGTAAATAGAATTGAATTTATTTATTTATTTTCTTCCTGTATAAATAGAGTGAGCCCTGGGGTTTTCTTCTTCTTTTTCTTTTCTTTTTGGGTGGGAGGGATCGCAGTGTATGTACATTTTTTGTTTTATTTTTCATGTCTTTTTGTTGTTTTTGGTATGTTTATGCAGAAGAAAATTCTAAAAAAATATTATGGAAAAAAAAAGATTTACTGCCATCTAGAGGTGAAATGGGGGTATTTCACTCCCTAGCACATCACTCTCAATGATAGCCAAGCCTCAATAGCACAGCTGTAACTGTGTCATTGTGAAGTGAAGTCTATACAAGCTAATAATAATAACCAGGAGACATGAGAACAGACTCTAGTAGAAATTGAAATCTTACTCAGATCAGAGAAGTTGCTTAGACCTTGCAGAAGGCAGCTGCCTGTGCCAGAAAATATCAATATTGTGTCATCAACACTTTGATATATGCATTAAATCCTGTGAGAAAACATTTAAACACCAAGATCCAATTGAAATACGCAGCAAATGATCTAAACTTAATTCAAAATTACATAAGATAAATGTCTCCCCCATAATTTTAGCAGCGTATATATATGATACTCTGCCTTTTTCATAAATATTTATTCCCTTAAAATAAGAAAATTAGACGTAAAATTAGGCACTTAAAATGAATTAATAGTTTGTTTGTTTTTTTTTTCTTCAAAAAAGTACTCCAGAGTGTTGTTCAGCATGGGGGTGAGTAGAAAATGAAGGCTAATCATGTTTTGGGTGTACTATTCCTTTAATGGATTCAAGTCAGACATTGTTCTGTTATAAATGTAGACCTCTTGTTGATTCTGATTTGATGGGTTTTATTAAATCTCCTTCCATCTCTGGTTTGTGTAAGCAGTGGCTCCCTTGCGACAAAGTGACCCCTCTGGGAGTAGATGACACAGCTGACAGGTTACACATGATGGAGGGCCGCAAGTCCAGCATCAGCAAGTCTGTACAGGTGGCGTACGACCGCGCCATGATCCACCAGAGCCGAGTCAGCCGCTGCCACTGCTTTGTGACCTCTAACTACCCGTAGAGATCAGAGTCCCAGACTGAACCACTGGTGTCAGACACAGAACCGTTCTGCTCCGGCTGCTTTGTGTCATTAGAGGAGATGATGGAAATGATGAGACCTTAAGCCCCACATTGCTGCTGTAAGCATTAACTCCCTATTCAGGGATGTGTTGCTGTCTGCTTACTCCACCTGGATCTCAGGAATCTGTTTGATCAAATGTAATTGATCCTGAGCTTAATGAAACCTGCTGCCAAGGAATCAAACGGACAGAGAAGAGATTTGACCTTTAAATGAACTGCAGGAGACTGATGGATGCATCAATGCCTTCTTTTATACAACAGCTTTTCTATGTTTTAAACTTTTTACTAAAGATTGTTGTATATTTAACTGGCAGCGTCTTTGTGTACATATGTCTGTGTCTAATTTAATGTTTTAAATGCGTATTTCAATCAGCTCCTAAAGGGCAAAGCAAAGGCTCTGTGTGACGATGAAATGATAAATGGAGTGTATGGTAGGTTAGGAGTTTGCATTCTGAGGCATGATGAGCCGATTTATATTTCAAATATCTTTTTGATACAGAGAAATAATTTATTGATGGAAAAAAAACTATAGAAATAAAGTTATATTGGTTAAATTGAGTTTTTATTTAAGATAAAGAGATGAGAGTCAGCATTGAAACAGATGACTTGGTTTTGAGGTTATATTTTACCAGGCTAACCTTTATTTTTTAACCAGTTGTTAATAACCATATTTTGAAAACATCCTATTAAATAACTGTTGATGTATGTATCTGCTCGTGTCAACTCTTGTCGCTTTGAAGGCGTTACCCAGCGGACAAAGCAACCCGGCTGTGAATCACTACTATTCAGTAAATCCGGCCTTTTGATGCTCTACTCTTCTTCCTACTAACTTTAAGAGTTTGTAGTTGGTAAGCAAAGTAGTCATTACATACATGCAGTGTTGGATCTAGTACTCAACAGGAGTACTTGAGTAAAAGTATTGATACTCACAGTCAAATGTTACCCATTCATCTGATCTGTACGCCATTACTACTCGACTAAAGTCATTATTCTGAATCTTGCTACGTAGCAGCAGCAGGAAAAACAACCATGGCGGACGATAATGCGGAGAGCATTCTTTATTTTCACCCATCTTGAAAAGATTGTGTTGTTAATGCGCTGACTGAGGCTGGGAAAGAAAGGAAAGATTGCTAATGCGCTCCAGCTCTGCCTTCCATG
Organism: Cyprinodon diabolis; assembly: GCA_030533445.1. Classification (NCBI taxonomy): domain Eukaryota; kingdom Metazoa; phylum Chordata; class Actinopteri; order Cyprinodontiformes; family Cyprinodontidae; genus Cyprinodon; species Cyprinodon diabolis. The sequence goes on along the minus strand of CM060072.1, from coordinate 43,546,873 downwards.
TTCCTTTGTGACACTTAAGTTAAATGAATTCAGTTCACAAAGGAGATGACATATTCGGAAATGTGATAAACCACGCAAAACAATCAGATTTCCTAAACAAAAAAATGGAACAGCGCATCATCCAGACATGACAATGGCAGAGGTTCTAGATGTTCATTTAAAGCTGCTTTATCTATTCCAAAACCAGTTTAAATGTGAGTTTAGGATCATCAATCCATTTAAATCCATTTCCCACATTTCCTCTGATAGAAAATAGAGCCGGAAACATGAACTACTTGGTTTCTGTTAAAAGGAGCGAGCAATGCAACCCTGAGGGACCAAGTATGGTAGAGATATAAATGTATAATTAAAAGAAGAAAAAAGCACCTTGGAACCAAGTTTTATTCAAATTAACCAAAGCCGTTTGCCTTTGGGTTCACTAAACATTTAATTATTGCCATCTTCCTAGTTGATTATATTTTTTTACTGTTTTATTTTAACATTAATCTTTATTTATTCTCCCATATTTGTTTGTTGTTCTTTGTAAGGCTCAGTGTTGATGTTTCCCTTCTGCTCTGCTGTTAAACTCCCAGATTGTCTATAAGGTCAATAAAATGAGAAGAACTGCATCAGGAACGTCTCACCGTCCTTTTTTAGAGCTGATTTCTTTTGACACTGCAAGGTGACAAGAACAATTATTCTGTTAACATGAGCTGTCAGGTCAGACCCCCCAACAGAGAAACAATAATAACCACCAATCTGCCAAAGCGCTGGAATATAGTAATATTAAAAACAATTTCTCCAGTTAACTTGTTTGGTTTATTTATAAAGAACCAATTTACAAAAACTTATTTCAAGATACTTTACCAGAAAATACAAACAGATCCTGTTCACATTACTGCAATCAAACCTTTATTAGAGAGAGAAATAACAGGTAAAAATAGAACGACAGGAAGCATACTTCAATAGAACCAGACCCAGTAAGGGGATTTAATATAAATCAGTCTTAAAATAGAAACAAGTCCCAGCAAATGTCATCTAAAGGCAATGAACGTGACAAATTTAATACGGGAACACGTAACAGAAGTCAACACAAACACAGAATCAAATCTAAACACAAACATCCAATTAGATCCTATTTACAACATGGTGAAGATAAATTGAGTTTATCATGGCATTCAGAGAAACGTCTTCAATCCAAGGAAGCTCAGCCAATCACAGACAGTCATTAACTTTGCAGCAGTCCCTCCTGAGCAATGAAGTGGTGACAGTGGAGAGGAAAAGGAGCTTCAAACAGGAAGGAACCTCCAGCAGCTCCATGTCAGCGCCCATCTACTGACGTCCAACAGACACAGAGGCGCCGGGCCAAGGAGCAGATGACCTCATCTGGAAAAGAAGAACAGGAGTTAGTGAACAACACGCTAATCTGTGACATTTAAACACAGAAACACTGGGAGAGGTAAAACTTTAACCAATAGAAGAGGGAAACACACAGGGAGAAGCTAAAAGTTAACAGAAGTGATAACTGTAAACAATGGATGCTTGGAGAAAATGCCTGAAAATGTTGCATTTGTTGGAGTCTTCAGTCGGTCGTTTCTCTAAGTTCAGAGATCAACCAGGGGGAAATTCTCCCATATTGGATCAGAAGCTGCTTCTTAACTGTTTATCTGTGGTCTAATGGAAAAGTCAGAAATTCTGGTTCTGGTAAAGAACTTCTGGTTCTGGTTCTTGGTTACAGAGATGCAAATAGAGGTGAACATCAATTCATGATGGAAAGATGAAGATTAAAGGTTAAACCACCTTGATGGGATGGTTGTATCTTTTAAATCTGTTTGTTCTGGATCTGTTTTTAGTTTCTTCACCAATACTGATGAACATCTGGAAGCAATAAATGTTCGTTACCTTCTTCTACTGGGTGGAGCAGACTGATGGTTTAGCTGCGGGGTCGTCATCGTTATTTTACTCCAGGACTCCAGAACGTTGGAGAGAGAGTCCGGTTTCTCCATCCTCTTCTTCAGCTCCTTCATCAATGAAAGCAAAGTGTCCTCAGAGTCTGTCTGCATGTGATGCTTCTCTAGTCAAACAACAACCACCATACCTCCAAACACGTGTGGATGGACTCTGTTCCAATGTGATCCGACTGCTAGAACACTGCTTCCATGTTAAACCAGCTTTCCCTGAAAAAAATATGACAAATTAATCTACAGAATTGACTCAACACCAAGTTAAAATCTGGGGCAGGATGTTGTTTTCATCATAATCTTAGTCTTCCTGTGTTTCAGTGACTGTTAGCTTTTAATCAGGCCTGGGAAGCTTGAGTTGTCGGGTTGTCGTGTTAATAAAGTCTTACTCCGTGTGTTTTCTGTTCCAGTCTTTCTCTGTGCCGTCCTCAGGTGGGGACTGGGAAGCTCCTCACCATCCTGGATGTCCCGGTTCCTCACAGGAGTTCTGCTTTAGGACGTCCACAGTGTCTGAAATTAACATTAAAAACTCAGTGAGGCCATCTGAAATGTTAACTTTCTATTTAAATGATGGATGATTGTTGCTCCTTACTGAACATGCTCTCACTTTTTGTAAAGGTCAGCAGCTCAGATGATGCTCCTCTGGTTTGGTCGCTGCAGATCTCATCAGCATCTTCTGACGGCCCAAAGCTTGGAGAGGCTCGGTCCGACATGGGATTCAAAAAACACAGAGGAGATCCACTGTGGTCAGAACAGGCCTAGATCATATGGAGAAGATTTCTGCAGAGGGTTCTTTTCCCTCAAACTAGGCCTGAAAACTAACTGACCAGAGGAACATCTAGAACTAGACCGAGTCACATCGGAAAGCTGTTTCTAACAGTCGGTGCCACTCACAACCCAAATCATTACATCAGTCCTGTCCTCTGCCTCAAACTGCTCTAAAATCAATTATCAAGCGCCATCTCTCTACCTTTTCACAAACATCCCAGAGACCAGTTCAACTGATGATCACCACAAGCTGTGTCTCTGTCCATTGTATCCAGTTTGTCCCCAGCAGCATCGTCCTGCTCTAGATCAGGCTTTCAAACTTCACTCCACCAGAGCTGCTATGCTGCAGCTTTTAGTCACATCTCTTCTCCATCAGACCTGAATCAAAGGGCTGAATTCCCTCATCAGTCATTCAGCTCTGCAGAGGTCTGGTAAAAGGCTGTTTGTTTGATCCTGGTGTGATGGAGGAGAGATGCATCTGAAAGCTGCAGAAGCACTGCTGTAGAGGACTGGAGTGAGAAACCTCTGCTCTAGACAGCTTCTAATCAGCCTCCACTACAGCCTTTTCTCTCTGCCTACAGACTTTAAGTTGACCTCAACTCCACGTTGTCCTCAGCAGCGATGTCCAGCTGTTTCCTTGGATTGGTTTGCCTCCTTGTGGTTTTCAACCAGGATTAATTTTTTGTCTTCTGGTGTTTTTATTTGTTTTTTTGTTAACTTGCCTCCACTCTGTGTTTCCTCTTGTTGAACATTCTTGTTGTTCTTCTATCAATCCTTTGTTTGTGTTGTCTTCTGTTAGCTGGCAGACTGTCCAGCTCTGATATTAGATGTAGAACATGCTAGATTATTTCTGCCTTAACCAGCTCTCATGTTCCAAACTGAGTTGTCATGCCCTCAGATGTCTGTGCTAAAGAAAATTCTTAACATCTAAAACTTAAAACAAAATCTAGCAGCGGGGTAAAGAAAAGCCACGGTGCAAGATGCTACCTAAGGCATCCCTAGACCTGCCAGATATGAAAACAAACAATAGATTATATCTAGGTGAAATTCGTCCTCCTAAACATCCCTGTCACGACAAGGCCTCTTCGCAGGGAGCTCCTCTTCATCGTCTTCCTCTCTTCTTCTCCTCCTGGAGACGCGGTCTTCTGGGCACTCCAGGGACTCCTCTGGCTCCTCGTGGTTCCATGGAAGGCTGAAGTCGGGGGGAATCCTCTGGGCGAACTGAAGATGTGGGGGAAGGTGGCCATCGTCTTCATCATGACCTTCTTCCTCAGAGCTTGTGGTGTCAGGAGACTCACCAAAAACTGCCCTAAAATTATCATCATAAGTATCTAACTCCTCCTCCTCCTCCTCCCCCACTATTACTTCTACCTCATGCCTCCGCACCAAGTCTATGCCTACGATCTCTCCCTCCTCCTCGTTATACTCCAGCACCAACGCTTCTATGTCTACCTTCTCCTCATCATACTCTAACTCCACCACTATTTCTCTGAATTCTACCTCCTCATTACCATCCTCACTGTTAATGGGGTACGCTACTATCATAGTAAACAGATTTGAATTACCCTCATCCTCTATCCAGAGTTGGGGCTCCGGGTCAGGATCAACTGGAAGCGCCGCGTCAGGAACTGTGAGGAAAAAAATAATTAGACCAGGAACATTAATGAAGGTACATTAAATGAAAAGAAATAAATGCTTTATTTTAGGTTGCTGGATGTGCCTGTGTTACTTTGTCAGGTTTAAGTAGATTTAATCTATAAGAACATCAATCTGTGAGCTAAAACAACTCAATAAAAAAACAAAAACAATGCTAGTGGTTTGGTTAGTGTTAAGATAAAAAATACTATTGTAAAACATCACATACACACAAAAATACATTAAGACAAACATTTATATATGAGACAAATGTGTAGATGATTGTGTTCTCCTGTCTCTGCATCAGCCTGAGGACCATTTTTCTGACTTCACTCTGAGGACTGATTGTTGTAAAGGGGAACATTTTGCTGCTCCTCACCAGCTATCTTGCTGACGACTAAGTTTAGAACAAAAAAACTACAATATCCTTTAAATCACAAGACTACCATGAAATTTGAAGTTTATTTTAAATCTAAATGTTTATTTCACTGTTAAATAGGGCTAAGAATTTTATTTTCAGAAAGTTATCAATACAAAAAATAATTAGCTCTAAATGGTTCATTTATTTAGTTTATTTCTACCACGCCCCCTCCAATTAAACTGTGCTCCCACTAGGGGGCACACACCCCCACTTTGGGAACTAAGACATTAAGATAAGTTCAGATTAAGGGACATTTTAAACTGTCAGTAAAAATTGTTTTCATTAAACCCACACTACCAAATTAGGAATAGTTTTGATCTATGAGATATATTTCTTTATTCCTAAAAAAAAGTTTCATTGGCTGATTTGGTAACATAATCATCAATCTTTGAATTTAATTCACTATAAGCAGAAAATTATCCTAATTAACAGAAATAAAGGCTTGATAACATCAAGCTTTAAATTTCAGATCTAGAATTTCTCAGCTTATCAGACCCCCCCCCCCCCCCCCCCCCCCATCCTAGAGTAAAAATAAAAAAACTTTTAAAATCAACCATTTTTTACAACCTTTGACCTTCCATTAAAGTTGAAAATATATGCCATCTTAAAAAGTCCTAAAGTTATTTAATGCATTCTACTAAGGTTTCCATGGAGACCAATATGTTTACCACTGCATGTTGTAAAAAAGACCTTCCTTTTCAAGTTCCAATATATTTTAAAAAATCCATTTTATCCTATAATATTTCTTTGTATGTTTTCAACCATTTCCACATTAAATTCATCATAGATTATTCTCTCAAACCAAACTTTGTTTCTGTTTTACATCATTGCATCTCTGTTATCATTCCTCCCATTTCCAACCAATGAAAAGTAATCGAATATAATAATACGCCTTAAAATTTTTTTTTTTTTAAACACTGGTTAAAAACATATAAAACATATAATTCCTAAACACATTTACTAAACTAAACAACTTGAGAATCTTCATATCTTTTTTTCATTTAAAATGCAGTGAAATTCCAAAATAATCAAAAATAATCTTTTTCTTTTATTAAATAGGAAACCAAACAGTTTGGCTTGATTATATATTATGTTAAATGTCCTTCTAATGTCTTTTTATATTTATTTAATGTATTTTCAACAACATTTCCATACAGAGCAAACTTATTTTCAGGGCATTTTTTAAAAATAATACACCTAGCTCCATTTAGTTTTCAAACATTTCACATAAAATTCAACAAAGGTGTTTTTCTGAAATACAAATTGTTTTTTTAAATGATTAAATCGCTGTTAACATTTCTGACAAAGGCAGTAAAAAACACATTTAATCTCTGAGATGTGATGGATGCTAGATGCTAAGCTAGCTGTCACAACTTCATGAAAAACATTAAAATAATAATTTTTCAATTACATTATTTTTTTATTAACATAGTAAAGGAGTGAAATAAACCTTCCAGATGATCGTCCCACAAGTTGTTGTCCTCTGGTTGCCTGCACATCTTTAACAGGTTAGCGAATCACAGACTGCAGGAGTTCAAGCTTCCAGGTCCAGGTTAGAAAGGATCCGTTTAAAATGGCTGCCGCTTTTACAGCTGCTCGGTTTCCATGGCAGCGGGTGAGCGTGCGCACGCGCGCGTGCGTGAGAGTCAATGGAAAAACTTGCTAATTGCAGCTAATTAGCGAGAAAAAAGCAGTATTTTTGTGCAATGATATACGGTAGTTTCATTTAGTCAAAGCTGCATTTAATCAGGCAAAGGAGCGAGTTCTAAAGCTCACTGGCCGCTTTCTAAGCTTTTCTACTTGAAAATTTGTTAAATAAATCTGAATTTAGAAAGAAATTTCAATCCGAATGAGAGAGGTGTTTTATTCCCAATCGCCATTCTGCTTTGCTTCCATGTACACACCCATTCAGACCTTTGGAGTAAAATAATCTGCACTGCATATGTCCAGTGGTGGACGAAGTACTCAACAGTAGTACTTGAGTAAAGTATTTATACTCATAGTCTAATCTTACTTTACTACAATTAAAAGTTACTCAGTCAAGTTGAAGTATTACATTTTCAAAATATTCAAGTGAGGATTCAGTAAGTATTAGTATTCAAAAATACAAACGAAATGTTGTAATATCACTATTTTTCTGTGTAATATTTTAGTCTTTTTAAAGACCTTTGTAACTTTCAGAAACTGCCTGATGTATTGATGCGTAGAACCACCTGCTACCAATTCTACACCACTTATAAAGAACTTCAGCTTAAAAACAGCACAAAAAATAAAGACAGCTATCTTATTATTTATTATTCCAAAACAAACCAAAAAGAAAACAGGAGAGCCTTGATTCTCCTCAAACTGTAAAGGTTTAATGTTTAATCTATTACCACAACGAAACTACAACTCTGATTTGAGAACTTATCTGAACAACCTGGCCTCATGGCAGCAACTAATGCATTAATAAAATGAATAAACTATCGATAATATCTGTTTTCTCAAATTTGGGGAATGTCATGCTAATCTCTGAACCAGTGGTGTCCAGATTCAGTCCTAAAGGATGCTATCTTGAATGTTAAAATTGCATTTCAAGAAAGAAAAACAGCAACAATGGATTAAAAAGCTAAACTGAGCTTGTGGACTTGCTCTTGAACACTGAGACTCTGGATTTTATTTCAAGACTAAAGCTGTGGAAATATTATCTTCTTTTTTGATGTGAAATGTGATCATTCAAACAACGTAACCCAATGATAGTTTTGTAGAACTGCTAACGCTGTCACTCACTGTTCATTACAGATTTTGAATGTGACTTGAGATGCATGAATCAATTTGATGAAACAATTATCCTAAATTAACAATTAAATATATTTACTGCAGAGAAGATCATCTGGGCTTCTCTTCCCTCCATTAAAGACATTTCATCCCAGCTCTGCGTGTCTGAAGCCTGTGACATCATCAATGACCCCTCACCCCCCCACCATGGACTGTTCTCCCTGCTGCCCTCTGGGAAGAGGCTTCACAGCATTCAATGCAGGACCAGCAGGTTCTGCAACAGCTTCTTCCCCACCGCCATCACCATGGAAAAACTGTAAACCATATCTCTGTCTTATGTTTACATTTGATCCCCATGTTTACATTTGATTATTGCTGCAGTTTAAGAAATGGAAATGTATTGAGGGCTGTACTGAATGACATTTCATTTTGTATACACCCTGTGCAGTGGCGTCAAAAGTTCACACATTTGTTACTGAAGTAGAAGTATAGATACTGCAGTTTAAAAACACTCTGGGAAAAGTTGAAGTATCAACTTGAACTCTTTACTCAAGTAAAAGTGAAAAAGTATGTGCTCCAAAAACTACTTAAAGTATAAACGTATAAAGTAACCTTTAAAAAAACAGCCAGATGCCACTATATGAACTGAAAGCTCAATTTTTCAAATATTTCTAAAAATTCTTTGAGATAGGGCCAAGGATGAGGGTCTTGTTGGTCTCCGTCTCCCGATGCGCTCTCGCCTGTGTCCGACCTTTCAGACATTTCAACATCTTTTCCTGAATCCCACATTGTAGCACGGCATAGACAATTCACGTCTGCAGTTTGAAGAACACCTGCTTGCTTCTGATGATTTTCTTTAGCTAACCAATGAGTGTTTGCAGGGCCGGCCTGTGGCTTAGGCTGTATAGGCAAATACTAAGGGTGCAAACCACCAGGTGGCGCCCTGCCAGTACCTATACCTTAATAATAAAAAAAAAACATGTTGCATCTAAAATCTCCCCATGTCAAAGTGTCCTAAACTACGGAAGAGGAATAGGGCCACTGGAAAAAGAAAAAAAAAGTTAACTGATTTTTACATTTTATTTCAGTTTAGTATGGGAAAAAAGTCAGAATTCTGACTTTTTTATTGTCAAAATTCAGTCAGAATGCTGAGAAAAAAGTCAGAATTCTGACCTCTGATATGACGTTCTCTGCAAAATCCAGCATATTAGTGAACTGATGCAGTCACCCTCCATGCAGCTTGACGTAGCTGTCGACTTGCTTAGGAAAACCAGAGATTCCCTCACCAGTTGCAAAAACACTGGATTTTCTGATGCACAGGCAATAGCAAAGGAGATGTGTGAAGACATGAATGTGGAGGCTGAACTAAAAAAAAAGCGACTGAGAACCACAAAAACTCACTTTGTCCAGATGAGCCCATTCAAGATGCACTACAAAAAATGGAAACCACATTTTTAATGTAGTCATGGATACTGCCATTTCTTCACTTGATGAGAGATTTCAGAATCTTGGAGAAGTGAATAACATGTTTGGTGTGCTCCTCGATTTCCCCAACTTAGGAAGAAAAAGAGCTGCTACAGAAGTGTCAAACCCTGAGTGCTGCTCTGACCCAGGACAGCCAGCAGGACATTGATGCAGCAGAACTCACAATGGAAATGCAAAATTTCCCACCATTGCCATCAACGAACATGACAAACTTGGAACTTTTAGCCTTCCTGCATGAGAAGAAACTAGCAGAAATTTACCCCAACATGTGGGTTTCTCTAAGAATCTCTGCCACTCTTCCTGTTATGGTGGCTGCTGCTGAAAGAAGCTTCTCCAAGCTTAAACTGATTAAAACTGAGCTGAGATCTACTATGATGCAAGAACGTCTCAGTTTCCATCATAAGCATTAATCATGTGGTCTCAAATCAGCTGTCAGATGATGATGTTGTAGATGACTTTGCTTCAAGAAAATCCAGGAGAGTAAAGCTGTAGTCATGTGAGAGTATACAGTTTTTGAAGTAATTCAAGTTAAGGGAGACTAAAAACACCACTAGAACTATCATGTTATTTTTTTCTTTTATTTAAATCATTGTATTTTTTTGTGCCTACTCATTTCTTTGATTTCTTACTTTGCACAGTGTCATATTTATATTGCATTTAAGTTAATGTCACTTGTTCACACTTTTTTGGGGGTATTTAAATTTAATCCTTTATATAAGTTATTTATATTGTATGTCATATGATCTTTTTTTTTGTTTCTTTGAATGTGTATATTGTTTTACGTAAATAAAACAATGTCCAAGACAAAGCTTTTTAGTTTCTTGTGAGTATATTTACACCAGCAGACGTGCAGGTACTGTACAGTGATGCAAGGGGGTGCCACCTAAAATCTTGCCTAGGGCACCAAATTGTTTAGGGCCGGGCCTGGGTCAGATTTTGCGCATGCAAATTAGGTTTTGGTAAATAATAACCTTGGCATGGAAAGGGGAGAACGCAAGTTTCAAGCCTGTTTTTTGCGTATAGAAGCTTTATAAATGAGACCCTAAACCCTTAATATATCTCTAAATTATTGAATTGATTTCGAATTGATAAAGCTTTCTGGATGGGAAGCGAAACGCTATCAAACTTGGAGACAAAGTCCAGTGGATTGTGTTTTTTTTTTTTACTTTTTTGAATGACTATGACCTGGATGACTGAGAATCTTCACCAGCATATCTCTCTGAATGATTACAACCAACCGTAGAGCGTGGTACATAAACACAGCATTACACTTTATGGACAGCAGTTAAACCAGTATCTACACAGATTACTTTCAGCCTCCAATTATCTTAGAACAAAAAACTAGTTCTTAAAAAAAAAAAATAATAATAGTTTATTGAACAGATAAATCCATGATCTAGACCAGGGGTCAGCAACCCGCGGCTCCAGAGCCGCATTCGGCTCTTTAATGCCCCCCTTGCAGCTCGCTGGAGCTTCTTTAAAAAATGTATGAAAATAGAAATATGGTGTGCAGGAGGTCAAACAACCATTCATTTCATTTCCAATGTTGTAAAAATGTGTATAATTAATACATTTAAACAATACATGTAAACATTTCTTTCAATGAAAATTAGTGTCATAGCCATAGAGATAATTGGTCACAGCCTGCAGCAGGTTTCGGTGCGGTGCGGTGCCAGGCAGGTGGCTGCTGTAAATCGTCACTGCCTCGGCCGTATCTAGACCCACAGCGTATCGCGCAGACCACGCTCAAAATTCAGCATAAATCAAAAATATCTGCGTCAAGCTCACTGCGACGCAGACATGTTTGATTTATGCCTTTAATCAGCCTTCATTCCATGGATCCCAAAGAGGAAAAAAAGGAAGATAGCTGATGAGAACAGAGGATTCAAAGAAGGATGGAGCGAATTATTTGCTTTCATTACCAATGAGGAAGGATTACCTGCATGTTTGCTTTGGAATGAGAAGTTTGCAACTAATAAAAAGAGTCATTAGGAAAGGCCTTTCCAGGGAAGGCTAAATATGCAGCCCACCACCAAGCTGGGAGAGAAAAAGTGTGATTGCAGAATTTCTGGATACATTACAGGAGACTAAAGATAGATTTAAGAAGTAGATTGCATCTCCAAACTCCATTATAGACAACCGTTCATAGATTGAACATGTAGCACTCTGATGGAGGGATGGGAACTTTCTTACATCCCCCCCAAATCCTTAAAATAAAGGAAAATAATAAAGCAAAAAAAAAAAAAAAATCTGATTTCTCTATTTTTCTTCTATAATTTTCATCAATGCAACACAATCTAGTACATTAATATTGTAATGGAATTTAAACTTAAAGCACAGAATATTGTAAAGCAGAGTCACATGATGTGACATTTGCTATAGGATAAACATTTGATCATGAATGTTTATTACACATTTAAGCCAATATACTCATTCTTTATAGTGGGCTAATAAACTTAGAGCCCTTTTGCCATATGAGGCTTATAGAAGCTGCTTTAGACAGATTTTTTTTTTTAACCAATATGACTCTTTGAGCAGTTTGGGTTGCTGACCCCTGATCTAGACTATCTGAACAATAAAAAATAAACGAAAAGGACAGAGGCACAAAACACATGAGCCACATACCAGATATATCCAAAAACAGGTCATTTATTCTTTCTTTAATCATCATCATCATCATTTGTAGAGCGCTTTAAAACAACTAGAGCTGTAAACAACGTCCTTAACATAGCTAAAAATAAAAAAACACAATAAAATAATCAAATACAGCATAAAAATATAAAATAATTCAGAGATTTTTTATTTTTCTACAACATGAACGCAGCTTGAAACGGTCAGGTAAATAATCACTTCCTGTTAATGATGAGTTATTTTCAAAATAAAACGACACCCAGTCTTCTATAAAGTCATTAGACCGGTGTCAGTGCTTTATTTTGAAGTTCCCCACTGGAAGCAGTGGGTGTGACTAGCTCGGCCTCCCGGACGTTGATGAATAGTTGAGGCATAAACAAACCTCGGGCTCTGTCCCTGCGGTGTTTAGGCTGGCTATGATGCTCCGTGAGGCTTTCCCCTTCGTGGAGAACAGCTTCAGCCGCTTCCCGTCCCAGAGCAACATTTACGGGCTGTGTCAGGCCGGGGAGCAGGAGCTGCTGGCGGCCACTCTGAAAGGGAAGGTGGTGTGTTTCAGGTACCAGGAGCTGCAGCATAAAGTCCGTCCGGTGGCCAAGGAGGTCCAGTTCACCTACATACCAGGTACCGGTGGCACCACTGGACCATGTGTCCTACCACCGGCTCGCGGACTGATTCCTGTTTTCTTTGTGCAGTTGATGCAGAGATCGTATCGATTGATGCCTTCAACAAGTCTTCACCCAAAAGAGGTCTGGTGGTGGGGATCACCTTCATCAAGGTATCGGTACAGCAGGAACATTTAGCGCGCTTCTGGAAGCAAATGGGAAAGGTTCTGCAGTAGTGATGCGTTAATGAGGCACCATGATAACCTGACAACAGCCAGATGCATGTCTCGCTCCGCCTAGCTCCACTCACATACATCTGGGACACCGCCATAGGAATTGCCTTTACTGAAGGCTGGGCCTTATCAAAACTCCTTGCATATGATTGGATAAGCCACTAGTCTGTCATCTTTATTGACGTGCTATTTCAACCACTCACACCGAAGCTAACCCGTGACGCTGTGAGAGGAGGAGCCATTTGGTAGATCAAGCTGTTGCCAAATCCGGTCGGGAGAAGGGCGAAAACATCGTTTCCACCAACAAAAGCCTTCAAAGCCGTTCTCTGATGTTCTTTTAATGAAACAATATCTGATAGATTGGACAACACAGAAGAAATAGCAGCATCAATGCTAACGCTTGCTTCCTCAATGCGAGCCGCCATTGTTGTTGGAATCTCACGGTCGCTTCTCCACTCCAGGACACACCCGCCCTGCGTCCTGATTGGACAGACCATAAATTCGGTTGGGGAAATCACTTTCAATGAGCGGGTTCCCAGATGTATGTGAGTGGAGCTAGGCGGAGCGAGACGTGCATCTGGCTGTTGTCGGGTTAGCACCATGAAGCCAAACTACATTGAATCTGTCTCACATTATACTGACACCTGCTGGACATTTAAAGACACTGCAGGCAGCTGATGGGACAGAATAAACTGAATAATAAAAATAAAAAATAATAATAAATAAATAAAAAACTCAACGGATCTTTTTTTTTTTCAAATAATCAAAGTAAAATAATAAATAATAATAAATATATAAATAAAATAATAAACTGAATGGATCTACTTCAATGATATCATTGAAATTATTTAAGGTTATATTGTATTGTTTCGAATCTATGTTTATATTATCTTTGGTATTTATAGCCAATAAATAATGTAAACATTTATCATAACGTTTAAATTTAGGTGAAAATGTGAATAAGGATGCTTGTGGACTAGGATTTTAAATAATATTTTTAAAACAATATGTACAATAAAAACAGTAAATAAACTAAGGGTCAATTTGAAATTAACTTTTAATTCTGGTAAGTTGAGTGATTACTGAGAGGAAAAGGATGATGCAAGGAGAAATTTAAAATAAAAACACAACAGCTGAAATGTTTCTATTCCTTTTAGGCTGCTTCAAAATCCTGGATCATTTTGATGATAAACCGTAAAAGACGAGAGTTTTTTAAAACACATTTTAGTGAGTCAGTCAGTTAGAAACAACTCCTGTATCAGTTACCAGGGGTGGATTTATGAAATTTGGGGCCCTAGGCAAAGACAGGCAGGGGGCCTCTGAATGGAGAAGACAACACATAGAACAGGCCCATTCTACAGATAAAGAAATGTTAATAGAATAGACATCCATTATTTGTTCTAGGTTTTGTCCCTCTCTTCCTGTCCCTTTTCTTCTTGTTTTGTACTCAGCTGACTTTTCATGCTGTCTCTAAAGGAATGAAAGATTTTTTCCAAGCACTAAGCTCACTTAGCTGATTGCTCCTTCCAGTGTTTTCAAAAAGGCCAAAGTAAATAACCCAGTCCTTCTTTTCACTGTAGACAAGCCATGATCTGCTTATCTGTTCTCCATTTTTCATTTGGATGAAATAATAGCTGCATGAATCATGACAGCAGACAAGATAGAGGAGAGCAGGAGGCGGGGTTACCAATCTACTCGCTCTGGAGAGCAGAGTTCGCTGCTTTTAGATGTTGCCTCCAAAGTCTCCAGTAGCAGAAAAAAGTCTCTAGATTTGGCGCTAGGAGCTTTTTAGAAATCAAAGTGCTAGAGGGGTCTGAAAAGTGGCTAAATATAGCGACTAAAGCGCTAAGTTGGCAACACTGCTCTTTGCATGGTTTGTTTTCAAATGGTTTGCTGCTGTCTGTTTGGACCTTTCTGAACATGTGCAGCAAATGGACTGATCCAATATGGTGGACACTGAAGGGGGGGGGGGCTGAGACACACTTAATGTTATCAGCGTTCTGATGACATTTTAGTGAAAGGATTTTTATCAAAAACATAATTAATGAGCACAAATAAGGAATAGTTGTATTAACCATACATGAAAACATAGTTTTATTGCTCTATGGGCTCACAGCCTGCACCGATGCATCAGTGCTGCTGGACCATCAATACTCTGCAGTCCTATAGTGGTCATACCAAAACATTAAAGTCGTAGGGAAGCAGCTGTTCCAACCGCTGCTTTTGCGAATTCTCCTGAGTGGTGCCCGACTTTACATGAGTGAATCAAGTGAATGTGATTGGTCGTTTATCAAGGGGACAGGATTGTTGTGGCGGAAGGTTTGCAAGTGCATTTGGTTGTGTCCGGTTTGTCGGAAGCATCTTGCTAACCAGTTAGCAACTTAGTGCTAGCAGGTTCCCAATGGGAAATTCCATTGGGACCAAGTAGCACTAAATTGGTGACTTAGAAACGACGCTGTCAAGGAACGCTATGGACAGCGGAAACATGCAAGAGGAGGAGAGTTTAGTGTCGGAGGTCGTGGACGAGTCTCCTCCGTCATCCATTTTTTATTTAGAGGAGGAAAGCGGGATGAAGATGTTGTGGAAGAGGACGCCAGGGCGGCAGAAGCTTGGTTTGGTGTAGAAGGCTTCCAGCCGTACATGATTCTTATTTCAACCGTTGCGTAAATTAGCTGCGACATATGAATCAAGATGCTATGACCGAAAAAATTTGATTGACAGATGACCGTTGATATATGATTGACTGAATTTAGGTGTTCAGGCTGACGTAGAACTAACTGGCCTGCAGAAGATAACAAAAAAAAAAAAAAACAGATTTTAAGACAGAATTTTTTTAAAATAGAAATGTTCTAACTTTTGGGAGAATATGGTCTGATAAAGAGAACATTTATATACATGTTTAAGCCAGAATGATTTAAAATTTAAATATGACTTCCCTACGACTTTAACATCTGGGTTTAATCTGCTGGCCCCAGAAAAGTCATGGAGGAGGAAGGAATGCTGCCTGCTCGGCTCTTCACTGAGAAGGTCCAGATGATGACTCCAGATTAGCTGATCTCTGCAGAACATCTGAAGCTGCAAAGGTTCAATGATTGACTTGAGAGCAGCCATTTTTAGTTTCTCCAGATGTTCTATCACAGTGGTTCTGGTCTAGCCTCTGCCATGTAGAGTCCTAATGATCCAGACGTCTGTAGCTGTGCTGTCAGGCAGGTGAAAGGTTCTGGTTCTAAGATCCGGTCCTGTTCCCCACCGTCTGCAGGACTCTGGGGACAAAGCTACTCCTTTCCTGAACATCTACTGCGACTATGAGCCCGGCTCAGAGTTCAACCTGGAGTCCATTGCACGTGAGTGAAGCCGTGTGCACGCTGCCCCACACACACAAACACACCCTCTTCCTCATGATGATCTGTTCCTCTGAGCAGAGAGCTGTCTGAACCTGGAGCTGCAGTTCACCCCCTTCCAGCTCTACCACACTGAGTGAGTTTATCTCCAACATCCAAACACACCTGCTGCTTGTTCTGCTTCCTGTCTGGTTCAGATCTTCCAAAATCTTCATGGATGTTTTCTGAGGAGTCTAGTTCAGTGGGGAGCTTTCTTTAGACGATGTATCCTGCCGTGTCTGAAGCTTTCTCTCTGTCAGGGTGCCATGTCCCGATGGAGGACTGGAGACGGTTTTCCTGCTCAGTGGTCATGACCAGAGGATCCACCTGTACAAGGAGGTCAGATCATCCACCGCTTCTAGACCCAACCATCATACTTTAATGGAAAGCAGTTAAATGAAGGAAATGTGTTAAAATGTAAATAGAAAATAATGATGATCAGAAAATAAGCATTTTCTGACCCGTTTGGTTCAGTTTACTGGTTCACTTTAGGATCTGCTTACAAAGGGTGAGGCATGTGTTTCCTGTAGTGATGTTTTCTACGTGTTGTGGTCTCATTAATCCCAGTTCTCCCACAGAATGTCTCTCTGCACCAGTTTGAGGAACAACCTGTAGAGAAACTCTTCCCTGAACTCCAGCAGCTGCCTAGCAAGTCAGTTCCTCTCCGCCTTCAGCCTCCGTTCCTCCTCTTACTTCATCAGGTTTAATGTTTGGACTATTGCTGCTTCTAACTGATCTTTTCATTGTTTTCTGTCACTTTGTTTCATTTACCGCTTAATAAGCAGAATCTATATTAATGGCACAGCTTGGTTTTCCATTTGTTCACATCAGAACCAACAACAAGCATCATGTGGAATAGTTGGTGGGTGGTGGGATGCAGCCCACGGTAACAGCAGGATGGTAAGGGGGAGGGGTGTAAATAATAATCGTTTTGTATCGATGCATCAATCCAACAGCCAACGATCTGATGCATCGATACGTCCGCAAGAGAACCGATTCATGTTTTTTTTTTTCCTCCGGTCTATTTTTATCCATTTGCTCCTGGATGTAATTCTCCTCCCGTGCTGCGGTGGCGCTAAACCTATTTTGCCCTCTTACCTCGCTTCCTGGTTATACTCTTACAGCAGTGTGTTGGAGTGAGCTTGACACAGACATTTTTTATTTATGCTCAGTATTTAAGCGTGGTCTGCGCTACACGCTGTGGGTCTAGATACGGCCGAGGCGGTGAGGAAGTGGGGGCGAGTTTAGTCCGACAACGGAGGGACATGAGGGCCAAAACGAGCGGAGATCCAGGTGGAAAAAGGGTCCCAGCGTTCTTGCGCTCCTCGCTCTTCTAGATGGTCAAACTTCACTTGTCGTTTTCCGCAATTTCGGTCATTAAAACAACTCAAGCCAGCCTCCTGTCTGCGGTCAGCTACAATCTGGGAGAGGAGCAGCGGAGCGTCTGTGGAGGGGGCGGGACGTCTGGAGCCGAGATATTGAATTGCACTCATTGCACTGATTTTGTGCAGTATTTTCTGATACAAAGACTTTCAGAATCTATAACACAGGGGTATTATTATTCATCAGTGAATGAGGTTTTATTAGGAATAGGTGGAGTACAACTTTTCTACTTCTGTTATTTGCTGTTGTTTCTCACATAAAGTGCATAACAATATTACAGCTTTCATTGATTTATTTCAAATTTGAAACATTGTCTATCCTGTGAGGTTAAAAAATAAATAAATTCACCAGTCAATCGAATCGTATCGTGCTGTATTCTTGAGTATCGAAAATAATGTAATCGTTGGGTCAGGAAATCGATACTGAATCGAATCGCCATGACGGATGTGATTTACACCCCTAGTAAGGGGGCTGGCTCTCTGTGAAGAAGATGGTAGTTGTTAGCATCGTTAGCATTCGGGGCAGAAATTTAGTATCAAGCTCTTTTAGCAGTTAGCGTAGTTAGCATTGGTAGATTTTCTGTGTAACCTTGTGAAGGTTTTAAAAGGTTTTCTAGTTCAGTTATTTAGTGGCTTTTTTATTGCTGGTAACTCCTCCTGACAAGTAGGATTTCTTTCTTTTTAGAGTCGTTTTTTTTCTAACCAGTCACACAAAGACCATACACTTCAACCCTTAGAAAGAAAATCATGTTTAATGGTTCTGGTATTTGATTAATGGCCATCCAAAAACAAACACCAATCCCTTCCTAACACCTTCCTGTTATCCCTTAAAGGTCTCTCTCTCTGTTCCTCTATTGAAGCTTAATTAGTCCAGCTAGGAATGGTTTGACGCTCTGCCTTTTTCATTGGATGGTTTTGAACGTTTGTGGTCACTGTGGGTTTCTTCTGTACAGCGTGCTGTGGTTGGACATGACGAGTGTCCCTGGTGGACGTCGGCTCTCAGCATATGGCTGTCAGAACGGCTGCGTTGGACTGGCTTTGGTCAACCAGAGCGGACCAGGTGAGTAGAAATGAATCTTTTATCTCGGATATGTAAAATTCTGCAAAGTGCAGGTGGTTCTGCCTCAGCCTCAGTGATTCTGGCTGCTCCTGTGATCAGATTGAAGGTTCTGACACTAAGCTGTGCTTCACCGTTTCTTTTCTTCAGAGGTTCTGCAGAACTGGCAGGTTCAGTTCGACAGTCCGATTTCCACTGTGCTTCTGTTCCCACTCAGCTGCCAAGCCAGGCCCAGCAAGCCCAGCGCAGGCTGTGGTATGTCCCCAATGGGCCCAGTTGGACCGCTCTCCGGCTCGTCGTTGTTTTTCTGTTGATTTTTTGTTGTTTTTGGTGTTTGCAGGTGATGACACCCACAGCTTCAACCTGCTGATAACCAGCACCATAGAGATGGCGGTGGTCTACAGGTCGGCATCAGGAAGCTGGACACAAGTTCCCTGAAGGTCCTCAGTTCCACTGAGACTCTCCTGAATGTGTTTCCTCAGAGACATCCAGGAGTTTGGCTTGGCCCGGTCCACCTGTCTGTCAGGGAGCGATCAGTGGGATGCGGTCCTCTGTGCGCTGGTCATTGACCTGGACTTTGATGGGCAGAAGGAGGTTCTGTTGGGAACGTACGGTCAGGTCAGAACCACTCATTACATAAACGGCTAATCAGCCTCATGTGTTGTAGAACTGGGTCAGAAGCTCGTTTCACATTCTGCTTCTTTTTTTCCTGGTTGCTTCTTTGCCTCTTTGGCAAATTTTAGAAACTTTTTTTGGATCCTCAGCAGCAGCAAAGAGTTTTACTATTGGTTTCTATTTGGACAGTTGTTTCACAGAGTTACTATGGCAACAAGATTTTATTTTATTTATCTATTTTTTTTTACTATTGGGAAGAGCATTTTACTTGTTTATGTAAAATATGTAAAGACCTTAAGCAGAGTCTGAACCGCAGCGGAAATCCCAGCTGGTTCAGAACGGAGCAGCTGGTGAGAAGAAAGCAGCTGAAATGTTCTCATGGTTCTGCAGAGGAGCTACTGGGTCCCTAAAATATTTTTTTTGTTGTCGTTTTTATTTGCTGTCTGTCAAAGCAGCAGAGAGATAGGATAGAAGAGTGAGGAGGAAATGGGTGGATTTTTAGAGAGAATTTTACAAAAACAAGTAAAGAAAAACCTGACCTGAACTCGAGTGGTGTTCTGTTGTTGGACTCCTGTGCTCATCATGGATTGTCCATAACGAACACCATTCAAGCACAAGGGTGTCCATATGTGCTTTTGGCACCAGAACACCCTAGGCCTTAGTTCAATGATCAACTTTGTTGTTGTTTCATCTGACCTGCGGCCGCATATCTTGGACACTGGGGTAAAGAGAGGGGCGGAGCTCTCCACCGATCACTACCTGGTGGTGAATTAGCTCCAATGATGGGGGAGGATGCCGGTCAGACCTGGTAGGCCCAAACGATTTTGAGGGTCTGCTGGGAACGTCTGGCAGAGTCCCCCATGAGAAGGAGCTTTAACTCCCATCTCCGGCAGAGCTTTGAACACGTTCCAAGGGAGGTGGGGGACATTGAGTCTGAGTGGACCATGGTCCGTGCCTCTATTGTTGAGGCGGCTAGTCGGAGCTGTGTCTGCAAGGTTGTTGGTGCATGTTGTGGCGGCAACCCTCGAACACGCTGGTGGACACCAGCGGTGAGGGAAGCTGTCAAGCTGAAGAAGGAGTCCTATCGGGCTTTATTGACCTGTGGGACTCCAGAAGCAGCTGATGTGTACTGGCAATCTAAGCGGCGGGTGGCTCTGCTGGTCGCTGAAGCAAAAACTTGGGCGTGGGAAGAGTTCGGAGAGGCCATGGAGAAAGACTTCCGTACAGCTTCGAAGTGATTCTAGTCCACAATCCAGCGTCTCGGGGGGGCACTGCAGTACCAACACTATTTATAGTGGGGGTGGTGTGCTGCTGACCTCGACTCAGGACGTCGTATGTCGGTGGGCAGAGAACTTCAAAGACCTCCTTAATCCCACCAACACGCCTTCCATTGAGGAAGCAGAGCCTGGGGGCTCTGGGTCGGGTTCTCCCATCTCTGGTGCTGAAGGCACTGAGGTGGTTAAAAAGCTCCTCAGTGGCAAGGCTCCAGGTACCTTAAGGTACCCCACAACATCCAGTACCTTAAGGCTCTGGATGTTGTGGGGTTGCGTTGGTTAACATGGCTCTACAACATTGCGTGGACATCAGGGGCAATTCCCCTGGATTGGCAGACTGGGGTGGTGGTCCCTCTATTTAAAAAAGGGGACCGGAGGGTGTGTTCCAACTGCAGAGGAATCACACTCTTAAGCCTCCCTGTTAAGGTCTATTCCGGGGTTCCGTCAGATAGTCGCATCTCGGATTCAGGAGGAGCAGTGTGGTTTTCATCCTGGCCGTGGAACACTGGATCAGCTCTACACCCTCAGCAGGATCCTGGAGGGTGCATGGGCGTTTGCCCAACCAGTCTACATGTGTTTTTTGGATCTGGAGAAGGCATTCAACCGTGTCCCTCGGGGGGTCCTTTGGGGGGTACTCCAGGAGTATGGAGTCCCGGGCCCTTTAATAAGGGCTGTTAGGTCTCTGTATGACCGGTGTCAGGGCCTGGTCCGCATTGCCAACAGTAAGTCGGACTCATTTCCGGTGAGGATTGGATGGTTGGCCAAGGTTGCCCTTTGTCACCGAACCAATTTGCAAAACCGATTTGCCTTTTCCAGTGAAACACACGTCATTTCCCTTCTTTTATAGAGTTTGTACATGATGGCTTCTACACCATTTATTCAACAGAAATGAAAATACACCATAGAAAAACCAAAAGAGCTGTAGATAAACAAAATAAAATTACTCCACTTAACATATGACCACGTTTTAAAAACAATACCATAAAGGATGAATGCCATTAGCTAGCATTAGCTTATTCAAACTTCTATTGGATAAATAAACTCTAAATAAACTTTGAGTTATTATAAACATAAAACTACACAACAAAGCAAATTACACCTGTTCGCCTTTTATAGATGCCCTATAAAAATGTGGATGGAAACCTGTAATGTCCTTTAACAAGCAGAAAAAACCATCTGGTATTGACAGGAACGTAGTGCTTCTTTTCTTTCTACCGCAAACTGAAATAGAAATCATCCCTTCAAAGTAAAGGCACGTAAACCCTGTTGCCGAAATTCACTATTAATCTAAAATGTATTACTTAAAACGGAGGAATGAGGAGCATTAGGCATAAAAACAAATGAAAATGTATGAATGAAAGCATATCTCAAAAAATATTAGTTATAACAAATAATCTGACTAACATCTGACACCATAGATCCAATTAGTCACAGTCAGAGAAACAGGACTACACTGAAAAACAGGCCAAGCTCCAACATCTAGAAACAAAGGTGTTGATGGCAGCAGCACAGCTGATGTTTCTCTCCAGGATGGAGTCACAGCCAAACAGGAACAGACCAGATGAAGCTACTATGAGAAAAAGCAGAGAGAGCAGAACATTTTTATATTGTTTTAGATTTTATTTAATAGGCGATGAATTTTCTTTTCCCACCACATAGCTCTAGGTGATGAAGACTCTCTGTCCCTCCTCATCATGCAGGAACTCCTTTGTTACAAATTCATGCCGGCAGGCGGCTGGCCGGACGGAGGCTTTCAGCTGCAGTGGAGGAGGAGCTTCAAGAGTCCTTTGCTGTCCATCATCTACCTTGACTTGACCGGAGACGGCCTGAGGGAGCTGGCTGTCCTCACCTTGAAAGGACTCCACATCCTGCAGGTAGCAGCAGCCGCTCAGCGTCAGACCTTCTGCCTTCAGCAAGGATGACCTCTGCTGTTAGAAAGACAAACTGCTGCTGCAAAGATCAACATTTTACTGTTTAGCTCTTCTCATGAAGCTTATTAGACTATTCCTGAAAGCTTTACTGAATCCACATGGACCTTAAACATTACGCTGCAGGTGTTTCACGTGTCGTCATGCAGAGGCGTAGCCAGAACCTTTTAATAAGGGTGGCCAGGCAATAACCAATGTAGACTGAGGGCTGAAAGCAGAAAGGCACCAGAACCTCAGGGTCAATCTACACTGTTCCAACAGGTAAATGAACGAGCAAAACATCCATGTTTTCTAAATAAAGACAAACTATACTTTCCTTCAGCCTTTGCTAACAAATAGACGCATATATTTAAACATCCATGCTTAAAGGCACAGTGGACAAAATTCTTTCAGGTCTCAGTTTTGGGGAAAACATCTTATTCATCATCATTACTAGGGTTGGGAATTAATAAGATTTTCACGATTCGAATTCCCTTATTGATTCTGTGAAACGATTTGATTCTCTCATCAATTCTGTTTAATGAAAAACCATTACTGTAAAGTTTCGGGAAATAAACTCATCTCCCCCAATTTAAACAAACGAGCGTCACCTTTCTCTCGTTCCCTGAACTGCGGAGCAACTTCCTCGCATGTTTCGTTACATCTGTTACAATAGCTAGAATCATGTAAGAATTCCAGCTACCAGTAGTTCTAATTAAAAACGCTATGAAATGGATAATTATTTATACCTAAAGCTATTTAGTGTTAATCAGTAAAAAAATTAAAACAATAAGTTTTGTTGCGATCCCTGAGTCTGGGAGCAGCCATTTTAGCCCAAATATAGTAGCCCCTCCCTCCTGCCATCTTCCAGCAGTGACGTCACGGTGCGGTAAGCCTAGCGCCATTCTCCCCGCTTTACAAGCAAAATCAATGGGAGCTACTAGACACATCTGCAATCAACAACAATTATGGAAGATTTCCAGAGGACTTCACCATTGAAATTCACCAGAGCTATAGTGAAACTGACAATGCCCATGTGCATGGCAGCTGGATGTTGGAATACATCGGGTAAAAGTGAAAAAAAGAGTTATTTCACCTTTCTGATTCCTGATCCTCCACGGACGGGTTGGTTGTTGGATCGCCAACTTGAAGAGGGAGGATTTGCCATCGAACTTCTGGCCAGAGAAAAAACACGTAATATGTAGCCAACATTTGGAAGAAGAATGTTTTCAAGATGACTTGGATAATAGCGCGTTGTGACAAACACCAGATACAGCACTGGGACTTGATCAACAGCCGATACCGCACCGTGACGTCACCAACCAGTAGGTGGCAGTAGTGTTCTTTGACAAACATGGATGCCTCCAGTAAAGAACATTCACATGAAAATTACTGTGAATTAAAAACACTGATCATTTATTGAACAGGATGGAATAATTTCAGATTTAAAGGACTTTCAGAAGTTTTAAATGTTAAATAAGTTAAAACGTTTCACTTGAGAGTATTACTGCTGCCACCATCTGTATTATAGGGAAAAAGTGTGGCATGGCCACCCCTGACCCCCCCATCTAGCTCCGCCCCCTGTCGTCATGGCGCTACATTCTCTCTCTCACCTGTTGTTCTCTCTCGTCTCTGCAGCACAGTCTCACCTGCACCGCTGATCTGGTCCTTAAGAGGCTGGAGAAGAGGGTGTCGGCGCTGGCGGCGCACTCTGAGCTACATCCACAGGAAGCAGCCGAGGACGGCGCCGCTCAGCCCCACAACCCTGATGATGGCGATCAGCCCCCAACATGTTAACAAGGATCCAGAGTTTTATCTCTGTGTTGGTCCCAGCAGGAAGGCCGTCTGAAGGATCATCTCAGGTCACGTTCTGCAGACAGACCTTCATGTGTTCCTCTGTAGCTGTGGAGCATCGATCCGATGAAGCGGCGCCGTCTGAATGAACTGATGTGAGATGACTTGAAAGTGTTCAGTTTTTAGGAATAAAAACATTTTTATAGCTGATTGGTCTTCTTTCTGTGTGTTTTTGCAAGCTTGCACACAAGAACAAAGAGAATGCTAAGCGTTGTCGGAAATGAAAATACTTCCAAACCAACATTTGGCTCTTTATTTGGTTCTCCACTTTACTGAGAGCAGGAGGTCCGATGTTTGGCTCATCCCAAGGGTCTTCCTTAGTCTCAGCCTGCAGATGTCCAAAGCTTCTCTATAGGCTGGATTTGCTAGGAGATCAACTCCTGACCAACAACCCATAGTACCATCAGTGCCGAACCTCACGCTGACTCAGCAACACAGGAAGGCGTTGATCTTCTGGACACAGCCAAACCCAAGCTGATCTGACCCTGAGGTCGTTCACTTCATGGCTGAGAGGTTACCGCTCTGCAGGCCGGACTGAATGCACCTCTGGGATCTTGGCAAGGTGTGGTTTCTGATGGTTACCTGCTCTCTGGGTTGGACTTCAAACAGCCGGTGATGACTTGATGGCTGGTTCTTCTGTTTTAAGGCCTGGTTGCCTTCAATAAGCTGCCTGTTACTTTTATATCCTGTTATCTTTTTACTGTTTTCTTTTTTTTTAGCAGGTTTTCCACTGCAATGTTTAATGAATCTCAAACAAACTGTGTTATAAGTTGTTTAATTTATAATGAAATGTCAATAAACTGAGTGGATCAGTTATATACCTGATATTTGAAGTGAAAATATGCACTAAATAATTGGAAAATACAATTTTATTACAAAGATTTATAGAAACATTGCTCCTTTTCATGTGTGCATATATTCCTTCCTTGCTTGCTTGCTTGTAATCTTAGGTTAATTATATCCAAGAAACTAAAAGAGTCTTAAAGTTTGAAAATGGTTCAAAATGTCTAGGAAATTTGTTTTGGATCAGTCCCTTTCATTATAAGCTTTGAGATTTTTTTTTCTGCATAGCTCTTGCTAAATATAGATATTTAATAGATAATTCATATGTGAAAAATATTTTACATTAAATAAACACAATGTGGTGAAGTATAATCTGCTGAGTAACAACCAATGTCAACTAAACCCTAAAAAGAATCGAGTATAGAGTGATGTCATCTGATTGTATATGCAGCTGCAGCCTAGAGAACATTACTAAACACAAAGCAGCATTAATAAGAAGGAACCAGCAGAAATCTCAGGCTACATCCACAGACTGTGTTGAGCTGGCATCTCTAAAACCAGTTTTCAATGGGTGTCTTTGATTTCAGAGGCTGTGTCCTCCAAGGACCAGGTCTACCTGGACTGGGTCACTGAAGGTCAGTGAAAATAAGGAGGCTGGAAGAGTTTGGCTATGAACTAATGGAGATTTGTGAAACAGTCTGAACTCCTTGTTGCTATTGGAATAACTGGCCTGTTTGTGGAGATCGAACGGAACCAACAAGCCGCTGCAGCTCAGTTTCTCAATCAACCTCCACCACCCAGACCACCTCCTTACCTGGTTCTCTGTCTGTCACCTCAGTCCCTGCTGCTCCTCCTTCTCCTTTAGCTGCTGAATCTATAAAATCTGTTATCCCTCATGAATTCACAGTCACTGCTGCGGCAGAAAAAACCAGAGGGTCAGTCTGACGCCCCCCCTTCCTCTCCGATGGGTCAGTCTTACGTCACCACTCTCTCAGATCCCTCTAGTGCTCCTTCTCCACAGTCAGACCCAGTTAGAGTTCTAGTGTTCTCTCTTGAAGTTGCTCCTCAGTCAGACCCCCTTTGGAGCTCCCTCTCCTGGGTCAGATCTGTTTGGAGCTCCCTCTCCAGGGTCAGACCCCTTTGGAGCTCCCTCTCCAGGGTCAGACCCCCTTGGGGCTCCCTCTCCAGGGTCAGACCCCCTTGGGGCTCCTTCTCCAGGGTCAGACCTCCTTGGAGTTCCCTCTCCAGGGTCAGACCCCTTTGGAGCTCCCTCTCCAGGGTCAGACCCCCTTGGGGCTCCCTCTCCAGGGTCAGACCCCCTTGGAGCTCCCTCTCCAGGGTCAGACCCCCTTGGGGCTCCTTCTCCAGGGTCAGACCTCCTTGGAGTTCCCTCTCCAGGGTCAGACCCCCTTGGAGCTCCCTCTCCAGGGTCAGACCCCCTTTGTGTTCCCGCTCTGTGCCGTCCAGAGACGCTTGAACCCACTGATGAACTAGTCTCTCAAATAAAGCTCTGTGAGAATTCTTCTTGAAGCCCCTTCTGTTGGCCCTCCCAATCTTCAAGCCCCCTCGGTGGGTGTTCCTGGTCTTCAAGGCCCCTCCGTGGGCATTGCTTGTCTTCATGGCCCCTCCACAGATGTTCCCCGTCCTCATGGCCCCTCCGTGGGCGTTCCTCACCTTCATATAGTTTAGTAATTTTTACTATGGCTATCTGCAGTGTTATTAACCAACAACCAAATGAATGTGTCTCGGTTCATTCGGATGCTACTGAAAAAAGACTGAATATAGTTATAAATCATTCACTGCATGAAATAAACATTATTATTTTTATTATAGTGTATTCCTTTTGCATATTTAGAAATTTTCTTAACAATTAGGTTTTATTTTTGTATGTTTTTTGTAGAAAAGCGCCACCTAAAGAACGTAATAAAAAATATACGAAAAGTGCTGTCAGGTCAGTTCAGAAAGAAAACTGAATTTGTTGTGCTTAACTAAGCTCTACACAGTTTTAAACGTTAAATGTGGAATGCTGTGCATGATTAAAGAATCCATATGTAATATCTGCTAAAAAGTTGTCGTTCGTCTGCGTTTGTGCGGATTAGTAAGTAATTCTCTAATGCACAAGAACATATTGTAGGACAGAAATGCGCAGGTAAGAGCTAAGCTAATAAACATCAACAAAATAAAGACAAGCTTGTTGAACAATATAGTGGCTTTACAACAGAACAAATGAGCAGCCTTTACATTTGAAATCGGATTTTTGGTGTTATTTTTATTTGAAAAAAAGCCTGCAACAGCACCCAATAGATAAGCGAGAAGGCTATGGAAACGCAAATAAGCAGTTTGTTTCCAACAGTCACCTTCATGGCGCCGCACCGTGCAGAAACGTGTCGCAGGTTATGATGCAAATTTTTGTTGATAGAAATTTTTTGATTTATTGTTTATGTGTACTTATTATCGAAAACATAATTTTTTTTAATTTTTTTAGTCCTCCTACACACTAAAAAAAAAAAAAAATCTCTTTTTCCATTTTCATACAAAGAAAATCCAGTGAGCCAAAAGAGGGGGAAGGGGGGCGCTAAAGCCCTGCATGCGGCCCTGGAGCTGCAGGTTGCCTATGAAGGTAGATTTGTTTCTTTATTATTCAATCAAAAAAAAGGTTGCTTCAATCAAAAAATATATTTTCAATTAAAAAAATTTTCACTTCAATGAAAAAAATACTTTTCAATCAAAGAAAAAAAGTACTTGAATGCAAAAATATATTTGAGACTCAAAAAAATAAATTTGAACCAGCTTTTCTTTGATTGAAAATGTTTTATTTGATAGAAGTGCAGTCTTTTTTGTTTAAAGCAACTTTTTAATTAAAGTAACATTGTTTTTTGATTGGAACGTATAATGGGTTGGACATTTGTGTCTTTATTATTCAATAAAAAAAAAAATTGCTTCAAACAAACAAACAACAGAATCAATAAAAAAAGTAACTTCAATGAAAAGATAAACGTTTTCAATCATAGAAAATAGTTTTTGAATGCAAATAAATATTTAAAACTCCAAAAATTGCATTTGAACACTTTTTTTGTTTTGTTGAAAATGCTCTCTTTGGTTGAAGGGATCTATTTATTGTTTGGGCCATACATGGGTAGGACATTTGTGTCTTAATCATTCAATTCCCAAGTGGGCGGGTGCTTCTCTATTGGTCAGACATGTTTGATTGACAAGTGTCTACACCTAAGACATCTTTCTGACAAAGAAGTCATGGTCGCCACTGGCCAGCAAGCTTTTTGCCAGTGTTAACAAGTGTTATGGTGCGTTCAGACCAAAAGCAGCAGGAACAACTAGTTTACATGCGAAAACCCCCGATTTAGGGGATAAGTCTGCTGGTGAACTGTTCTAGTTCCCATTCACTGAGTTAAGCATACAAAAGAGCCGGCCATAAATACTGATTCAAAAGCTTGAAATAGTTGGAAAGTTCCTGTCAAAAAAATCCTGCTCTCTGCTTTACTTGTCGGCAGTGTTGGAAAAAGTACTCAGAAATGGAACTTAAGTACAAGTACAAATAAATAAACAAATAAATACTCTTGTAAAAGTAAAAGTATCCCACTGACATTTGTACTTATGTAAAAGTAACAAAGTACTTGCTTTTAAAAATATTTAAAGTATTTAAAGTACTTTCTGAATGAACTGCAATGTTTCACAACAATTATTAGTGTGTCTACTACATGTATATTTTCTTTAATACATCAATTATGTCATTTTAATGAACAATGCTGTAATGAATGCATGTTTTGTTTTTACCTTCTGTCAAAATCATCAACAAACTATCATTAAATCATTGAATATCATAAAATTTGGATAAAAGCAAGTTTGTGTTGTATGGAAACTGTGAAAGTAAAACACTTTACGTATCCTGATAGATAATGTCACTGTAGAGAAAGTTAAGGAAATGAAGTTCTTGGGAGTAATGATAGACAATAAGATTAGCTGTAGACCACATATATATTCAAACTAAAATATCAAGAAGTATTGTTATTCTCAGCAAAGCTAAACGTTTCCCAAATTTTGCTGCGCTTCATATTCTGCACATACAGTGGGGAGAACAAGTATTTGATACACTGTTGATTTTTCAGGTTTTCCACTTGCAAAGCTTGTAGAAGACTTTAATTTTTATCATAGGTACTCTTCAATTGTGAGTGATGGAATCTAAAACAAAAATCCAGAAAAATACAATGTATGATTTTTAAATAATTCATTTCCATTTTATTGTGTGAAATACGTATTTGATCAACCAGTAAGAATTTTGGCTCTCACAGACATGTTAGTTCTTCTTTAAGAAGCCCTCCTGTTCTCCACTCATGACCTGTATTAACTGCACCTGTTTGAACTCGTTACCTGTATAAAAGACACCTGTCCACACACTCAATCAATCACACTCCAGCATCTCCACAATGCCAAAGACCAGAGAGCTGTGTAAGGACATCAGGGATAAAATTGCAGACCTGCACAAGGCTGGGATGGGCTACAGGACAATAGGCAAGCAGCTTGGTGAGAAGGCAACAACAGTTGGTGCAATTATTAGAAAATGGAAGAAATACAAAATAACGGAAAATCTCCCTCGGTCTGGGGCGCCATGCAAGATCTCACCTCGTGGAGCATCATTGATCTTGAGGAAGGTGAGGAATGAGCCCAGAACTACACGGCACGGCAGGACCTGGTCAATGACCTGAATAGAGCTGGGACCACAGTCTCAAAGAAAACAATCAGTAACACTCTACGCCGTCAAGGATTAAAATCCTGCAGTGCACGCAAGGTGCCCTTCCTCAAGCCAACGCATGTCAAAGCCCGTCTGATGTTTGCAAATGACCATCTGAATGATCCAGAGGAGGAATGGGAGAAGGTCATGTGGTCTGATGAGACAAAAATAGAACTTTTTGGTTTAAACTCCACTCGTCATGTTTGGAGGAAGAAGAATGATGAGTACAACCCCAAGAACACCATCCCAACTGTGAAGCATGGCGGTGGAAACATCATTCTTTGGGGGTGCTTTTCTGCAAAGGGGACAGGACGACTGCACCATATTGTGGGAAGGATTGATGGGGCCATGTATCGTGAGATTTTGGCCAACAACCTCCTTCCCTCAGTAAGAGCACTTAAGATGTGTCGTGGCTGGGTCTTCCAGCATGATAACGACCAGTGATGGGACTAACGGCGTTGAAAGTAACGGCGTTACTAACGCCGTTACCTTGTTTTAGTAACGAGTAATCTAACTAATTACTTTGACTGTAACTATAACGCAGTTACCATTGCAGACACCCCGTTACTGCGCGTTACTCAGGTCGCACAATGAACCTTTTTTCATGATAGGACTCGTGCGCAGCTGCGTGAAGCTGACACCCCACCCACGTCAAAAAACTCTGCAAATAGACTGAATGGTTAGTGCAACGTTAGTGCAGATTTGTGCAGAAAAAAATATTGTTTGTGCTACTTTTGTTTAAGAGATATTAAAGATTATTTTTTAGGTCATCCAGAGGTGCGCGCCTTGTCATGAGAGAGGGAGGATGAGAATGGCTGATGTATAGTGAGATTCCGTCTGTCAGTTGGTAGGTGGGTGTTTCAGCTGGTGGGTGTTAACGTACAGCACACAGAGAGATGGAGAGTGAGGATGACTCCAGCAGCAAAACAGCGTTTTCCTGATGGAAATACCGGTGTTACGTCGAGCTGCGTTTCCCCATCAGATACGGTTTCCTCTGCATCTCCGCACAGCGCAGGCGGCACAATTCACCGCGCAAGCGACAGGAAATGCGCATGCTCGCTAAAGGCGCGCAACAGTCGCCCTGTGCTCGCGCCACAGGAGAACTATGGAGAGCGTGAACGATCAAATGAAAGGGAGAAATCTGGATGGATGGATGGATGGATGGATGGATGGATGGATACTCTGCCTTTTCAACCTACTGTATTTTTTATTTTAAACATTATTTGATGGCCTTTGTGGCAGGGATGGAGATCCATATTTTATGTCACACACAGAGTATACATCTAGATAGATAGATGGATAGATAGATGTTGCAGTATCTATAACAACCCAAACACACAGGATTTCAGAATTAGACATCCCCAGTTATTAATTTCACCAGATCTGAATGCCCTGTTAAAAAACTTCACATGGCGTTCCCCCCTGATGTCATTTACGTTGAGTTGCAATAAATGCTAAACTCTCTGCAGGTTCTTGTCTTTGTCATCCGCTCTATTCAGCTGGCTTTGGAAACACACCGCGAGAAGGTGGGGGCTGGGTGGTGAGGGTTACGGGGGCGAGAAACGCAAAAGTAACGCAATAGTTACTTTTACTAGTAACTAGTTACTTTTATTGTGGAGTAACTCAGTTAGTAACTCAGTTACTTTTTGGGAGAAGTAACTAGTAACTATAACTAATTACTTTTTCAAAGTAACGTGCCCAACACTGATAACGACCCAAAACACACAGCCAGGGCAACTAAAGAGTGGCTCCGTAGGAAACATCTTAAGATCCTGGAGTGGCCTAGCCAGTCTCCAGACCTGAATCCAATAGAAAATCTTTGGAGGGAGCTTAAAGTCTGTGTGGCCCAGCGACAGCCCCGAAAACTGAAGGCTCTGAAGGAGATCTGTATGGAGGAGTGGGCCAAAATCCCTGCTGCAGTGTGTTCAAACCTGGTCAAGAACTACAGGAAACGTCTGATCTCTGTAATTGCAAACAAAGGTTTTTGTACCAAATATTAAGTTTCATTGTTCTGGTGTATCAAATACGTATTTCACACAATAAAATGGAAATGAATTATTTAAAAATCATACATTGTATTTTTCTGGATTTTTGTTTTAGATTCCATCACTCACAATTGAAGAGTACCTATGATAAAAATTACAATCTTCTACAAGCTTTGCAAGTGGGAAAACCTGAAAAATCAACAGTGTATCAAATACTTGTTCTCCCCACTGTATATGACCTTACTTTAGTTACTGTGTAGAATTAAGGGGCAACACCTATAAAACCTCGCTGCGACTGTTATGCACATTACAAAAAGGGCCATCAGAATGGTTCATAAGTCAGGATCCAAAGATCATACTAATGTACTATTTATAGAGTCCCGCCTCCTCAAATTACCAGATCTGGTAGAATTTCTAACAGCTCAGTTTATTTATAAAGCTATAAATTAACAACTACCAGGAAATAGGTCCAGAGGATCTCCATCTGAAGTTAAGTTATTTTTTCTGTGATATCTCTGTATCTAAGTAACTCTAACTGACCACAACTACTTTAAAACATAGCACCTTCTGCTGCACTTTTCTACAAAGCACTTGTCAGTTTCACACAGTTTTATTTCTGATAGGAAGGAGTAGCTAGCCTAGGCTAGCGCTAGCTTAGCATTGCTATGGCTTCTCTCTCTCCCTCCCTTGACTCTTTTCCAACTCTTCCTTCTTCCTCTCCTCTCTCCTGCTCTCTGTGTCAGATGTTCAGTTATTCCTCTGCCTCCTTTAGTGATATTGGGATGTGTAATAAGTGTAGTATTTTTGTAGCTTTGGAGGCCAGGGTGTCAGAGTTAGAATCCAGGCTTCAGGCTGTTGAACATCCAGGAGTTAAAGTAGGCCCCCCACGTAGCTGTCCTCCAAAAGTACCTGAGCAGCCAGGCGATTGGGTAACTGTACGCAGAAAGCGTAGTCGTGGATCTCTGCCCACTGGTCACCACCAACCAGTTCATGTTTCTAACCGGTTTTCCCCACTCAGTGACACACCCACTGAGAAGCCCACTCTGGTGATTGGCAGCTCCATAGTCAGAAACGTGGCATTAGAGACACCAGGGACCAAAGTCAAATGTTTGCCGGGGGCCAGAACGGGCGACATCAAATCCTACCTGAAACTGCTGGCTAAGGATAAGGTTAAATACAGTAAGATTGTTATTCACGCTGGTGGTAATGACACCCGGTTACGCCGATCGGAGGTCACTAAAATTAGTGTTGCTTCGGTGTGTAAGTTTGCCAAAAAATGTCGGACTCCGTAATTTTCTCTGGTCCCCTCCCTGATCTGACCAGTGATGACATGTTTAGCTGCATGTCGTCATTCAACCGCTGGTTGTCTAGGTGGTGTCCTGAAAACAACGTGGGCTACATTAATAATTGGCAATCCTTTTGGGGAAAGCCTGGTCTGATTCGGAGAGACGGCATCCATCCCGCTTTGGATGGTGCAGCTCTTCTTTCTAGGAATCTGGCCACATTTATTAGTCCTCCAAAACCCTGACCACCCAGGGTGCAGACCAGGAAGCAGAGTTGTAGTTTAACACACATCTCTGCAGCTTCTCTACTGTTACCCACTCTTTACTCCATCCAGACAGTGTCTTGCCCACGACCAAAATCTAATAAATTAGCAAAGATTCCCAAAGGAGTAAATCATGATAATCTAATTAAAATCAAAATAACTCCAATTGGGGAAAAAGTTAAAACAATTAAATGCGGTCTGTTTAACATAAGATCTCTTTCCTCTAAAAGTCTGCTAGTTAATGACTTGATTTGTGATAATCACATTGACTTGTTTTGCCTTACAGAAACCTGGCTGCAGCAAGACGATTATGTGAGCATAAACGAGGCAACTCCTTCAAGCTATTTAAATTTTCACATACCCAGAAGTTCTGGGCGAGGAGGAGGAGTAGCAACAATCTTCCAGTCTGACTTACTGATTACTCCCAAAACAGTTAATTCCTACAACTCTTTTGAACATTTAACCCTTAATTTCCCTGATCCAAATTTCAAGGCAAGAAAACCTCTTCTTTTTGTAACTTTGTATCGTCCACCAGGTCCTTACTCTGAATTTTTAGATGAGTTTTCAGAGTTCCTTTCTGATTTGGTATCAAAAACTGACAGGGTCATCATAGTGGGAGATTTTAACATCCATGCTAACATTGAAGGCGATAGCTTAAGAGCAGCCTTTAATGCTATCTTAGACACTATTGGCTTCATTCAAAATGTGAATAGTCCCACACATTCTCATCTTCACACTTTGGATCTTGTGCTGACATACGGCATAGAATGTGAAGAAATAACAGTATTTCCTCACAACCCTGTACTCTCTGACCACTTTCTAATAACCTTCAGGATTACTTTAACAGAGTTCTCCTCCTCCAAAAGAAGGTTCAATTTTAGTAGATCTTTATCAGATAGTGCAGTTATACATTTTAAAGAATCTGCTTCACTTTCTTTCTCCTCTGTGTCGCTGAGCAGTGCTGCAGAGTGCAAAAGCATAGCTTATTCCCCTTCACAGATTGATGATTTTGTTGATGGGGTTGCTAGTTCTCTGCGTACTGCCTTAGACAACGCAGCTCCTTTGAAAATGAAAACCGTTAAAAATAGAAAGCTGGCTCCTTGGTTTAATGCAGAGCTGCGTACTTTGAAGCAAAATGCTAGGAAACTGGAGAGAAAATATCATTCCACAGGCCTGCGGGAGTCCTTCCTAGTCTGGAAAAATAGTTTATTGCTGTATAAGAGGACACTTTGTAAAGCAAGAGCAGCATACTTCTCCTCAAACTCACCCAGAGCCATAGCTCTGTTGAACCGTCCATTCCACCTGCTCTTAGCAGCAATGATTTTATGGGATTCTTAATAAATAAGATTGATCTTATTAAAAATAAGATCATAAGCTCTCCTCTATGCATGATTGTACCTGAGGTAGTCATGCAATCTGAACCGGGTTTAGACTGCTTTGATCCAGTTGAACTTTCTGAATTAGCAAAATTATTGTCTTCATCTAAGCCTTCAACTTATATGTTAGATCCAGTTCCAACCAGGTTATTTAAGGAGGTATTCCCTTTGATCTCCTCCTCCATTTTAGATGTGATTAATCTATCTCTGTTACAGGGATATGTACCTAAAGCTTTTAAGGTTGCTGTTATTAAACTTCTGCTTAAGAGTTTCAGTCTGGCTTTAGAGCTCATCATAGCACTGAAACAGCTCTGGTGAAAGTCACTAATGACGGGTAAAACGGGTTTTTGGTCCTGGTATTATTGGATGTGAGTGTTATGTGTGTCCGCGTTGTTATTTTCTTTATTTATTATTATTATTATTATTTATTTATTTTTTTCTCTGTGGTTCGAGTGGGGGCACTAGGGAGGGAAGGCATGATTGAGATGGTGAGTGTTTTTTTTTTTTCTTTCTCTTTCTCTCCCAGGTTGGGGTCTCGACCGCACCCTCTCCCAAATACATCTCAAGTCTCCGCTAAGTGCGGAGCCCATTCCCCCCGTCCTGCTCTCCCTCTGCTGGCTGGCGTCGGGGCTCACCAGTGCACTGGTGGAGCTCGGGGTCTGGGGGCGGATGCCCAGGGGGCTGCTGGCTCATTCCTGGCGGCCTCTTCGCTGGCCCCCGGCCGGCCGAGGCTTTGCTGGGGCTCCTGTCTGGGGGTCGGGCGCCCTTGGGGCCTCGGATCCCTGGGGCCCGGGACTGGATCCACTTCGGGGTGGGGCTGGGTGCTGTTCGGGGATTTTCGGTGTCGGTGCCGGTGCCTTCACTACGATGCCGGTTCCTGGGCGGTGCTTTTTCCTATGCCGGTTCTGTGGTATCGGTTCGGGGGGGAGGGGAGCTGCACGGCATGGTGAGGTGCGGGTCTTGTTTTGGGCTCTGGTTTTTCTGCTTGTATTTCTCCTCTTGCATATTTATTTTAATTGTAATTATTAATTTATTAATTAATTTGTCTGTGTCTGGTGTCCACTGTCGCATTGTGGGGGCTCCTTTTTTTTTTTTTTTTTTTTCTTTTTGGGGGGGATTGGCATGTCTGTTTTCTCGGGGGGCGGGCGGGCCTGCTGGGTGGGGGTCCTGCTGGCGGTGCGCCGCTGGTGTGTGCGGGTCCGTGCGGCTCCGGCGGGGGTGGTGTTGGGGGGGCGGTGTGGACGGGCTGGCTGCGCTGATAGGGTATTCGGGTGGGTTTTCCCTCTTGGAGGCATGGTGGAGCTGCTTTATTCCCGCTGATCGCGGCGGGTGTGGCTGTGGGGCGGGTGGGGGTTGGAGTGGCTCTGGCCTGCCGCGTGTCGGGGCCTGGTGCGGGCGGCGGAGGGGGGCGGCGGACGTGGCTGTGCTGCTTTGACTTCGTCCGGTGGGGGAGCGGCGTGGTTCGCTCCGCTCTGGCTTTGTGCTGCCCCTCGGGCTGCTGGGGGGGGGGGTTGGTTGCGCCGGCTGCGGTCTGCTCTCCTTGCGGCTTTGCAGCCGGGCGGCTTATCTGATCTTGGGTTGATTCTGTGCGCGATGTGTTGCATTGCGCGCTGTTGGCATCGGTCTTGGTGGGGTGGGGCTGCGCAGTTGGCCAGGGGGCGCTCGCGGCCAGTTCGCGGCGGATGCGCATGGGCCCCTGCCGCAGGCGGGGCCGCCTGTGTGTTTTTCCTGGGTGGTGTGGTCGGGGTGGGTGTTGCGGCCGGTCGCCGGGGCTTGGTGCCGGGGGGCGGGGCGTGTTTCGGTGCTCTGTGGGTCTGGGGCGTTTCGGTCGGTGCCGTGGGGGGGCCGGTGTTCGGTGCCCAGCCCTACTTCAGGGTGGCCGGCTGCCAGCGGAGCCCGCGGACTCGTCCCTGCGGCTCCCCGGGGCGCCGGCATGGCGGTGGCTGGGGGGCTTCTTCGGGGCTGTCTCTCCTCCTCCCTTGGTGGGGGTCTGATTTCCGGAGCTGGCCCCTCCTTGGTGCCTTCGCTCTTGGGGTCCCTTTGGGCGCCTGGGGTTTTGGGTCTCCCAGCGCTGGACACCAGTGCCCTGGGGGGTGTGCCTCTCCAGCTCTCCACAACCACTATTGAGCATTTTTTCTATGGTTAAAACTTTACATGCACAAGTTCACCCTCACAAACAACTACAGGTGCAAGGCTTCAGGTACTTAGAGATTCACTTCCAAACAGAAACCCCACATTCATATCTTCAGGTAACACAGAGTACATGTCAGACTTAATAATATTACTTTAGCGATAGTTTCAAGGTGTTGCTTTATTGTATATCTCGTACCGTGTCTTTTGGTTGTGCTGTTCTTTTTTCATCTCGTTACAGGTGATGAAGCAGACTGAAAATGTTTTGTCATTGTCTCCTTTCTATCTCCTCTTTCTTTCATCTTTTGTCCTTTTTTTTCTTTTTCTTTTTTCCTTTTGCTTCTGTTTTTCTGCTCTACTTACATTGCAGTGTCCATATAAACTGTAAAATTCCCTGCATAATTATAATAAAGCAATTTATATGCATGAAACAAGTGGAACAGTATGGCAATTGCCATACCGCTACACTTGTGAAAGTAAAATCTGTTGGGCTCCTTTTGGCATCAAGACAATTATTCTTATTGCCACATTGCCAGACAGGACACTAAAAAAAACAAAAACAAACAAAAAAAAAAAACAAGAAAGTCACTAATGATATTCTCATGGCCTCAGATAATGGACTTGTACCTGTGCTCGTCCTGTTGGATCTTAGTGCTGCATTTGATACAGTTGAGCATAATATTCTTTAAGAAAGACTTGAATATTTTGTTGGAATTAAAGGAACAGCACTAGACTGGTTTAAATCTTATCTATCTGATTTAATTCAGTTTGTTCATGTTAATGATAGATCTTCAACATGCTCAAAGGTTACCTGTGGAGTACCACAGGGATCAGTGCTAGGACCAATTCTCTTTACTTTATACATGCTCCCAATTGGTAGAGTTATTAGACAGCATGGGATTAATTTCCACTGTTATGCTGATGATACCCAGCTATATCTGTCTATAAATCCAGATGAAGCTAACCCATTACATAGATTACAGGCATGTCTTGAAGACATAAAAACCTGAATGACTCTTAACTTTCTCCTTCTGAATGCAGACAAAACAGAAGTTATAGGCAGATCTTTTAGTTATCAGGCTCCTCTCCTGTGGAACCAACTACCAGTTTTAGTCCGCGAGGCAGACACCCTGTCTACTTTTAAGACTAGGCTTAAAACGTTCCTTTTTGATAAAGCTTATAGTTAGGGTGGCTCAGGTTATCCTGAGCTACCTCTATAGTTATGCTGCTATAGGCATAGACTGCTGGAGG
Source organism: Cyprinodon diabolis (assembly GCA_030533445.1). Classification (NCBI taxonomy): domain Eukaryota; kingdom Metazoa; phylum Chordata; class Actinopteri; order Cyprinodontiformes; family Cyprinodontidae; genus Cyprinodon; species Cyprinodon diabolis. The sequence continues at coordinate 43,509,114 of CM060072.1, read as the reverse complement.
ACATAGGGACCCCTTTTCATCATTCTGCTTCATTCTCTCTCTGTTCTCCTACTCTGCAGAATCTGTTAGTTCAATCTCTAACGTTCTGCTCTCACTGCTTTTCCTCAGAGTAGCTTTGCCTCGTCTGTTCCTGTTTGGCTGTGACTCCATCTTGGAGAGAAACATCAGCTGTGCTGCTTCCATCAACACCCTTGTTTATAGATGCTGGAGATTGGCCTGTTTTCCAGTGTGGTCCTGTTTCTCTGACCGTGACTGAGTGGATGTTCTCTCTTCGTCCTCTGGCATGGGAGCTGGCTCGGAGCATGTCTGCCTGGCTGTGTGCTTCCTGGATGGGGCCGCCTTTTACAGCTGCTTTTTGTGTCTATGCTTCTTTTTCTATGTCTGCTTCTGTCTCCTTGAACCCCAGTCGGCCTCAGCAGATGGCCGCTCACACTGAGCCTGGTTCTGCTGGAGGTTTCTTCCTGTTAAAAGGGAGTTTTTCCTCTCCACTGTCGCTACAAGCATGCTTAGTGTGAGGGATTGTATTTGAGTCAATGAGTCAATGCAATCAACTGGTTTTCCTTAGATAGAAAACTTAGAATCAATTTGACTGTATGATCTGGTTGAACTGTAAAGTGCCTTGAGATGACATGTGTTCTGAATTTGGCTCAATATAAAGAAACTGAATTGAATTGAATTGAAATAATCAGAAGCCAATTTCCAATAGAGTTGGGGGGGGGGGGGGGGGGGGGGGGGGGCTTCAGAACCTTGAGAGTTCAAAGCACCATGAGAGAATGTGTATTTCAGTCAGTGGCGTGAAGGTCTGGAATAAACTCCAAAGAGAGCTGCAGCAGTATCCAAGCATGAGTCTGTGTAAGAAAAAGGCTCAAACTGATGTTTTTCAACATGTACTGTGCATGAGGGGGGACGATGTGGGACCGGTGGGGGGAGCGGGTGGAGGGACTGTGGTGTTGGGCTGTGGTACTGATGTTTGGGGGGGGGGCGGTGTCAGCTCACAGTTCTCTGAGTGCTGATGTACATGAGTGTGATTTTGGCCTGATGTGTGTGTAGGTATTTATATGTTCATTTACATGTATGTATGTTACAGTGGCGGCTGGCGGAATTCTCTGGGGAGGGGGCTATAAACTCAAAATAGGCGTTTATATGAATGCCAACAACAAAAAAAATTATAAACATTTAAAAACATTTTATAAAAACAAAAAATAATTTCACAAACAGGTTTACTTTTTGCACGTAAATCATGCCCTTCTGAGGCTTTCTGAGGGTAAATCTGTGTTTAATAACAGAGAAGCTATTAGTCAGCTTTATATTTTTTCATGTATAAAAGTATTTTTTTTCTGAAAATATGTTTATTTAAGAGCAACTATGCAAATTAACAAACATCAAGAAAAAGTAGAATATATTCTATTATTTTAAATGTGAATCCCCGATTGTTCTTTCTTCTTTTCATTTTCTAAAAACTGCTTTACATCAGTCCTAGCTGTCTTTATCCATGCTGGGTCAGATCCTGACCTTTGTAAAAGAAGGCAGGGAAAGCAGAATAAAGCCTTAGCCTCGCTGCATGCAATTAGCCTTTGTGCATGCAATTAGCCTTGCTGCATGCAGTTAGCCTCGCTGCATGCAATTAGCCTCGCTGCATGCAATTAGCTTTGCTGCATGCAGTCAGCCTCGCTGCATGCAATTAGCCTCGCTGCATGCAATTAGCCTTGCTGCATGCAGTTAGCCTCGCTGCATGCAATTAGCCTTGCTGCATGCAGTTAGCCTCGCTGCATGCAATTAGCCTTGCTGCATGCAGTTAGCCTCGCTGCATGCAATTAGCCTTGCTGCAGGCAGTTAGCCTCGCTGCGTGCAGATAGCCTAGCCTTGGAGCTAAACCAGGTCCTGGAAAAGGACGGTTCTTGCACCATTTCTCTCCCTCTCTCTCCAATGTGTCTCCAACCCCAGCGACTCGACCTGTCCATCACCAGCAAAACCTCTGCACTGTGGTGGTGAGCAAATACACTTCCTGTCAGCTCGGTCCAGCTCTCCTATCCTTCTGTGTTGTAGAGGGGCTACTGCTCATGTTCAACTTTTAACGAGACTCAGTGGGCAAAGATTTTTTGCTCAACAGGGCTGAAATACGTCTCCAATCTGACAAAAAATGGAATATGGACGCTTTACTAGTCCATCCATCCATTATCTGACACGCTTGTCCCAATTGGGGTCGCGAGGGGTGCTGGTGCCTATCTCTGGCTGTCAATGGGCGAGAGGCAGGGTACACTCTGGACAGGTCGCCAGTCCATCGCAGGCTTTACTAGTCATTAAAGATTAAATATTTCATTAAAGATTAAATATTTATCTTACACATCTAAAAATATATATATTAATATATTTTGAAATATTTTAAATGTTAATTTAAAATGAACTTATAAAAAAAGTAATTCTCTTTTAATGTTATAGTCAGGGTCCTTAGGTGGGCTGGGCAGTGCACTAGCGCCCTCTATTGGCCAGCCAGCACTGGTATCTATATATATAGTTTTTTTTTGTGTGTGTGTTTGAATATTGGATAAAAAATATTGGATAAAAAACATAGTTCAACTGGAAGGTTACTTAACTTTAAGTTAATTTAAACGCAATTAGAAGGAGAGGGGGTATAAAAAAACAATTTTACTTCTTCATACCCATTGTTTAGACAATTTACCTTAAAGGTTTAGTGGAGGATGTTGTTTTTCAGAATGGATCATCAAAATAACTGGTCCTCCTAATTGTCAATTGTTCCAGTGATGTGTTGACGTTATATATTGATGGAAAGTAAGCTTGTATGAATGATGCAAACAGCTACAGTTACACAGAGCGTTCACAAAGAGAAATGGGTTCATGCATGCTCTCGCATGTGTTTAATAGGCGTTCCCTCTCAGGCGGGTACAGGTTTGTGCATGTGCATTTTTTTCTTTTAAGTGGAGAGGGCGAGCCTTTTCAAAAGTATGTGAAAGTCCTTCATTAAACCTTTAATCAATGTAATTTCTCTGGCTGTATGTACCGACAGGCTTATTTGGTGGAGGGTTTAGTTTCTATTTACTGTATGTTCAGGTGGATTTAGTTTGAAATTGGAGTCTGGTTTGGGTTGATGTCAGGAATTTGGGGCCCAATGAAAGACATTGATAAACTTGCAGTCATGCTGCATTTCAGACAGCACCCATCATTGCTGATATGATTCCACTCAGACATTGAGAAAGAATAACTAAGTAGTTGTGTCCAGCAGATCTTATTTTACTCAACAGGTTAATAATTCATCGTTAATTTGAACTATTCAGTTAATAAAAACCTTTCTGAAAACAGTAGAGGGGGAAAAACTGGGTCCTGGTATCGGATGCCTTCTCCATCTCTCCTCTTTCTCCTTCCTTTCTCTTCCTTTTTAAAACCCAGACTTTGATGTGCTGCATTTTTAACAAATTTCTGCTTATTTACACATTTTCTTTTTCTTTTCGTATCACTGTGTCAGTGAACTCCCGGAGACCTGATGCCATGCTGGCAGGACCAAACCATTTATTGTAATTTTCAAGGAAGGGGGTTAGATAAATTCATGCTTTGTTTCACTGTTTACTGCTGAAAAATGAAGGAGAACATGAAGATTATTGATTTTACTGCTGGATGTTTTTTTATATTAGAAAAATAGAGCGGGACTAATCTATTCTTCCCCCCCCCCCCCCCCCCCCCCCCCCCCCCCCTCCCAAAACGGTGCCCATGATTGATGTTACCCAGTCTCTTTAGTGTGTTGATTCATTTATTGTTGTTTGTCAAAATTGTCTGAAATTGTGTAAAATCAATTCCTTTAAAAAGAAAAGAGTGAAATGTGTCATGCTTGGGCAGGCAGCTCTCTGGGTGCTCAGCAGCCCCAGACTCTGATCCTAGAATCGCCCCTGACTCCATATCTAATCAGTTTGTCTGGATGGACGCAGGAAGCAGCCAATGGAGCCGGATCCCTGCGCTGTCTCTGGAGCCCCCCCAAACTATTTTCTCCCCTCTTGCGCTACAAAGGCAACAATAATAGCAGCTGCGCTCATCCCGTCGGACTGAAAGGAGAAATGTTTGCAGGAGAAGAGTTAGTTGTTCCTCCAGCCTGTCCTCACTCTGCGCTCCTGCTTTGCTCCATGAAGACGCAACAATCTGGCAGCGGCGTGAACTCAGCGGGCTTTTCTATAGAGCTGTGAGGGCGGACAGAGGGGACCCTGATCAGCGGGGGATGAGGCGGTGAGCGCTGCGTCTTCAGCCACACAGAGACAGGCAGGCAGGGAGGGGGGGGAAACATGATGATGATGGCCGGTGGTGGAGATGGTGGCGGGGCAGCAGCTATAGACCACAACGGGATCTACAGCAACCCGAGCCCCCTCAGCCTGCAGCAGCAGACCCACATGGAGGCGGAGAACGCGGACTCCCGCAAACGGCCGCTAGAAACTCCCGCTGAGGAGGCCGGCTGCACCAAGCGCACCAACACCAGAGGTAAGCGGCGCTCTCCTCCTCATGGAGCCGCATGTTGCTGCAGGATCATCCTGTGCGGGGGTCCGCTCCTCGGCAGCCAGGCTGGGTCCGGCACCTGTGCGCCCGGCAGGCAGGGCCAGAGATCGGCCTCCATGGATCAGGTCAGCCCCAAACCTGATCCAAAACAAGCACAGCTGGAGCTGCAGACATGCAGCTGATTGGCTTCATCTTCTAGATCTGTTCATCAGAACTAGAAGATCTTTATGGGCTCAGATTTATGAGACGCAGATAATCCTCCCTGAACTCTCTCCTCCTTTTTCTTCCCTCAAAGCAACAAGAAAAAGCAACAGCAGTATGTAAAGGAGAGCTGATGGGTTTTATGGCCATGCAGACATTTTAAAGGCAGAGCCAGTTCCTCATAGGAGGCCACTACAGCAGGGGTGGAGCTAGATGGGGAGCCAGGGGTGGCCATGGCCACCCTTAACCAATCATTGGCCACCCTGTGTCCAGCCCTACCAGTTGATTTCCATCTAGATATAATTCACAGCAGTTTCCCTCTAAAACAGGCTGTGAAAGCAGTGATATTCAAAATGGGAATGTTCTAATAAATGATTCGATTCGATTCGATGCAATCAGCTGGTTGTTCTTAGATAGAAAGCTTTGATCAATCTGACTGGATGATCTGGTTGAATTGTCTCTATAAAGTGCATTGGGGTTACATGTGTTGTGAATTGGCACTATATAAGTAAACTAAATTGAATTGAACCTCTTTATGAAAAAAAAGAAAGAAAAACTTGGATAAACTTCCCAGATCTCTCTGAGAATCACCTCTCTGCCTCAGTCACCATAGAAACCGTTCTTTAGACATAGATCTTATTTTGTTTTTGATAGATGAACATTCTCTATCTATTCTGGTTCTAGATGCTGCACAGACCCGTTAAGAATGCGCTCCTTGTGTTTTTTTTTATCATAACATTTCATAATCTGAGTCAAATGTAGGAATTAGATTTCTTTTGTGTGACACAGAGACAGAAGTGAAAAAAATCTTTGCAGATCTGCTCCCCCTGTCTAGGGGCAGCCTCTCTATATGCACTCAGTGTGACATGGAAAAAAACTGGATCAGAGATCAAAAAGTTGTACCGACCGGTTTGTTCAGGCCTTAGGTCATATACGGTCTTTAATGTTTTAGAGATGTTCTCTTAGAACTCAGCTTTAATTTAGATAGCTCAGATGTGTAAATATAAGCATCTATTTATGAGCGACAGCTTTAGTAAAATCTACTTTGCCTCTATTGGGAAAATACCGATGTGGTTCTCATTCATTTTCCTGTTGGAACAATGCAGACTAACCCTGAGGTTCTGGCACCTATCCGCTTTCAGACACCCCTTGGTGCACTTTCTTATTCTTCTTTTTTTAATTGTCAAAGTTGGAGCTAAGAGATAACTTTATATTAAGCTGATTTGAACCAGTCATAGAACCTTCAGGTTATTAGTTTTTGATTTAATGTTGACTCAGCGGCCTTCAGAGGCTGCATTCAAACAAGATGTAAACCTGTTTATATTATCTTATATTAATAATCAGCATGTTGAGCATTTATACTGCAGCATTTCCATCATTTAAAGTTAGTGGTTAGAAAATGATTTCCAAAGATCCAGCATCTTCACTGACATGAACAATAATGGTAACCGGGCTGTGAGACGTTCACTTTCCTCTGTTTAGCTCCTGTGAATCAAAGTCCACATGCCAGCATAGAAACTGCTTTCTGTCTTAAAGCTTTGGCATTTCCACTAACTTGTTCACTCAGTAACAGCTTCCGCACTAATGGCTAAAGTTGTAAGCTGACCTGTGAGAGCTGAGGCATGGTGCGTTCACTGATCCTGTACCCATGAGCATCCCTGCTTCTAGTCCTTGCATTATTCTTCCTGTGTCCATATATTACGTACTGATTGGCACTATACGCTTGTTTTTAACTTGACTCCTATCAGATCCTGGTCTTCGCGAATTCAGAAGCTGCTCCTTGTGCCGAACTTCAGCTGCAACGTGAAAACTTGAACCATAAGCTCAGCTAAGTCTTCATGGTGCTCGCTTATCACCGGCTGTAGATCAGATCTCTATAGCCTCTTATCCACTGAAAATACCGGGTTAACTCGTGTTTTTCAAACGTGGGTCGACTCACTAACAATCGATATTTGGCTCCCCTCCCACTGGCAAACAAAAAGCTGTTCTAACCCCTCGCTGGCCACTGCATCACCTCTATCCCCCTGCAGCTGCATGATGGTTTAGCGTTGATGATGTCACCAGTGTGACAGAAATCAGGAAAGTAAACAATGGAGAGCAATGTGTAAGGAAGGCAGGCTCAGTCAGTGTGCTTTATTGTTTCTCTACTATCTGTCTGAACCCCTCTCACCAGAGCTGCTCCATGATCAGAAACGGCTGGCGCGCTGTGTTGAGGCCACTATGTTGTGTTCAATGGTGTCACGTAATTTAACAGGTCAGCCTGGCTCTAGTTTTCCCACAGCATGCTGATCAGAGTCGAGGCGATTTTATCGCAGGTTGCTTACCTAGTCGTTTGTAACGTGTCAGTGAGCTATTCCCACTGCCGCTAAAAGCCCGTTGTTCCCGGTTTTAAACTGGTTTTCTTCCAGTGGGAAAAGGATATAACCGACTATGGTTAGTTCAAGGGTTTGCTGATGAGGCCAGTCAGACAGAAACTTTGGTTTGTTACAGAGGAGCTGTTTGATAAACCGAAAGGTAAAGTTTGAGAATAGAAGATTCACTGCAGTAGTAGTCTCACTCTGTCATTGTAGACGTCTGATGGCCGCTTCCAGCTAATCTCCATCTTATTTTAGCGTAGCTCAGAGGAAAAACTGACTCAACCACCTCCTGCAAATGAGATGTCTGTTATCAAGATTTCTGCTTTGTGCAGCACACTGCAAAAAAATGAAATCTAATTAAATAATTTTCTATTACTTGTTCTTGAATTTAGGTAAGTGAGACTCTTTGTCAATTGTAAAAGACAATTTGTATTTAAAATAAGAAAAACAATTGCATTGTCTTATTTCAGGCGCATATGTAGTGAAAATACTAATTCTATTGGCAACTAATCTTATTTACCTGCTCAAATTAACGCTAAATACACTTAATTTTTACTTATTTCTAGATCATTTTTGCAGTGCAGCAGCATCCCCTCATTTAGTGACAGCAGCGTTCGATCATACGTCTGACAGCCGGAGTGCCTCCTTTCTGCACTTCACTGCTCCTCAGAAATGAAATTTCTGCGAGCCCTGGTGGCACTAGGCCATGATTTAGAACACTTCCAAACACCACATGTCATCCATTAACACCTCTAAGACAGCTGCAGGAGCAGAATGAATGCGGCGCTGCGGCTCACCTGCAGGAGCGGCACTAGCCTTATGTCCTCCCAGTCAGTTAACATGTTCAGAAAGGTCCAAACAGACAGCAGCAAACCATTTGAAAACCAACGATGCAAAGAGCAGTGTTGCCAACTTAGCACTTTAGTCGCTATATTTAGCCACTTTTCAGACCCCTCTAGCACTTTGATTTCTAAAAAGCTCCTAGCGCCAAATCTAGCATCTTTTTTCTGCTACTGGAGACTTTGGAGACAACATCTAAAAGCAGCGAACTCTGCTCTCCAGAGCAAGTAGATTGGTAACCCCGCCTCCTGCTCTCCTCTATCTTGTCTGCTGTCATGATTCATGCAGCTATTATTTCATCCAAATGAAAAATGGAGAACAGATAAGCAGATCATGGCTTGTCTACAGTGAAAAGAAGGACTGGGTTATTTACTTTGGCCTTTTTGGAAACACAGGAAGGAGCAATCAGCTAAGTGAGCTTAGTGCTTGGAAAAAATCTTTCATTCCTTTAGAGACAGCATGAAAAGTCAGCTGAGTACAAAACATAGAGAGGAAAACAAGAAGAAAAGGGACAAGAAGAGAGGGACACAACCTAGAACAGATAATGGATGTCTATTCTATTAACATTTCTCTATCTGTAGAATGGGGCTGTTCTATGTGTCGTCTTCTCAATTCAGAGGGCCCCCTGCCTGTCTTTGCCTAGGGCCCCAGGTTTCCTAAATCCGCCCCTGTCTAGAGGGGATCATGGTCCAGTCTGCAGTATCGGCTGGTTAGAAGCTCTAAAGGAGGCCGATGAACCCAAACCACTCAAACCAAAGGTTTGCTTTTGGCTAAAGGTCATTTTAATGAGTTTCCTTAGAAAGGCTCTAGTGTTTCACAAATATTGACACCCCCACACCCCCCAGCTGTTCCTGCCCACTGTCAGTCAGCTGGCTGAAGGAAAAAGGCTATCGGCCAGCAAATAGACAATGTGGGGAATCTTATCGTTGTGATTGTTGCATTTCTTCCTGCATTAAAAATAACAAACAAGGAATAACAGCTTTAATGAGAAAGGAACAGAAAAAAACTGGTGCTGATGGTGGGGGTCCAAACCGTAGCTGGTCGGGCCTTCCCCTGTGTGGGAGTTCTCTGGTTTCCCTCTGCTTTCTGAAAGCCTGTTAAGTTGAAGGGGTGACCCTAAATCATAGGTGCGTATTAGGCCTGCAATTAATGATCATTTTGCAAATTGATTAATCTGTTAATCTGCCAATGGTTCCATAAAGAAGGTTTTTTCGGGAAATTTAACCAGGTGAAACATTTTTTTTCCACTTGAGTTCTGGATAGAGGGGTAGGGGTCCTCCTGCAGTAAAGAAGAAAAAGGTGTTTTCTTAAATGTAAAATTTTTATATATATATTTTGATAATTCGGGTATGATGTCTGCTCTAATTGGGTCACTGTCAGCTAAAGGCATGGTTTACAGTCTCTATACTTCAGTTAGCGATTAATTGATTAATAAATTAGTTGACAACTATTTCAATAATAGATTCATCTGACTAATTGTTTCAGCCCAAATATGGATGTTTGTGAATTAAACAACCGTTGAGGTTTAATTCGATTTGCATTTATGCACTGCAAAAAATTGAAATCTAAATAAGTAATTTTTTTCTTAAAATAAGTTTATTTTTTCTTAAATTGAGGAGGTAAATGAGGCACTTTGGCAATGGAGCAAGAAAATTTACATTTAAAATAAAAATAAAAACAATTGCATTGTCTTATTTCTAGTGCCTATTATCCAATCATCTTATTTTAAGAGTATAAATACTCATTCCATTGGCAGATCATCTTATTTAAACGCTCAGATTAAAGGTAAATACACTTAATTTAAGACATTTTTCCTTTTTGCAGTGTGGTTTTATTTTGCATAAAATTTTCAGTGAGCAGGAAAATGTTGCTTTTGCTCAGGTCAAAAGGTTCCTTCTGTTTTCGTTTTATCCTCTAAACTGTTTTGGACTTGATGTTTTAGCTCCTGAAACGAGCAAAGTGCCGGACAGGAAAGAACGACACAGAACAACCTAAAGGTTCGTCATTGTTTCCTAGAATTTAATGAAGAGAAAAAACAAAACGGAGAAAAGGAGAAATTGTTGCGTTGAATGTGTCCGTCCTCTGCAGCCTGTCTGACAGCCTGCTAATCCTCACCCCCCACCGTAATCACCAGCCCCAAGACTGCATCTGATATTGATCACGTTATTCCAACTCCAACTAATCATTAACATGACTGGCAGTTGCACAAAGAGAAGAAAGCCTGAGCTCTTTCAAAGCTGAGCCCCACTGGCTGTGCATGAGGAGCCAGGGACACTGAATGAGGGAAACGACTCCTCTTTTATCAGCTACGCCCTTCTGTCCTCCAGATCTACATCTTTTATTCACTCCTTTTCTCTCTAAATGATCCATACTGGGAGGCCAGGTTGCTGGAAAATGCACGCATCTAAAGGTTGTTGGCTTGGTGGGGGTGGAGGGGTGGGCTATGATCTCGTTATGCTGCTAATGGAGAGGCTGGCATAGGAATGTAAGCTGTGTTTTCATTTGTTCATTTATTTATTTATTTGAGCCATTTGTTTTTTGAGAGAAGGACACAGGTGCCCTTGCAGAGTGATGTGACGTGAGCGGACTGTGAATTTGCCAGGTGGCAGAGAAAGACAGAACAGGAGGAAGTGAAGGTAATGAAATCAAAGTAGAGAGAAAAGAGGAAGCAGATAGACCCTGAGAGGAAGTGAAGTCCATCGGGAAGCTGCTAGAATCTTCTGGAAGGGGTCAGTTTGACCACCATGTTAAAGGTTTGATAGATCTGATCAACATCCAGGCGGAGAGACTTCATTGTGTCCAATGAGGCTGGAGCCGCGTGTCCACCAACAAACACACTGCAGTTTTCACCCTGATGCGCTCACTTAGGATACCTCTCGCTGGAAGATTTATAGGCGTAGTGATTGGCTTCGTCGCCCCCCCCTCCACCATTCTGCGGCACTGCCATTTGCAATGGTTGATGAGCCCCTCCGCCCTCTCAAACATGGCCGTCTCAGGGATTGGGGGTGGGGGGGAAATGAGGGAAGGAGGGTAGATGGCGTAAAGCACGCCGCCTCTGATCGCTCCTCCTTCACCTCCTCCATGGTCTGGCTGTGTTCTCCATGCACCTTTCCAGGGCTCCGCTGAAGGTCATTGTTGCAGCCTCCTCGTCCGCCTCTGCCCTGCGCCCCTCCAGCCTCTCCGCCTTTGTTACTTTTCTCTAAGAGCAGAGTGAATGGACTGCCGTACTTTATAGTGCTGCGTCAAAAGAGGCGGAGTAGAGGAGAAAATGACATTTTTTGGGACCGGCGTTGGGGGGGAGGGGATGTGACGTCCTGAGGAGAGGAGGCCGGCCATTGGCTGTATCGGCTGTCAGTCCTGCGCGCTGCTGCAGACGGACAGGCCACTCGATGAATATGGATGAGAGCAGTGAAAAGGGTGATGCGGCAGGGAAGACCCCCCCTCCTCAAACCGATGCAGGCTTGAACAATGCGTGCCGTCTTTCACTGAAAACACTCAGAGCCTGCATTAGCATTTTCTCAGACAATTGAGGCTGTGGCCAGCTGCAGGCATGGCCGGGATGCTGCGGTGAAATCTCTTTTTCTGCTCCCACTGATGAATGAGACCTTGGTGAAAAAAGGTCGACTGGCCGCATTCCTCAACACCACCGTCGCACCTATGCCTCGGCTAACGTCAGGAGCCCCTTTAGAGATTGCGCTCCGGCATTGATGGCGATCTGAGAGAGGACTTTAGAAGCAGCAGATCTCAGAATGGGTAAGCTTCAAACTCTGAATGTCTGACTTGTTGAATTTATCCATCAAACGGCGCCGTGGATAGTTTCATAGGCGTCTTAGGCTCATTTGTTGGCTGCGGCTCATTTTTGTTCCACCGTCCTTGCTCCCCATCAGGAGCAGGTTGCTCCATTGAGATGCAGAATGGGTACTTGGACGGGTAGTGAGGAGGGGAGGACGGTCACACGGCATTTCCTCCTGACCCACCCCCCCTTGAGTGACTTAACTAAACACATTTGGCTCAGAAACCATGTCTCTCCTCCAAGCCATCCTTCCAGTACTGAGAGCGAGGGTTTGAACTAACACCCCACTGGCTCCATCTCCCAGTGTGCCCCACTGCTCCGGTTCCCTGGCGACAGATTGCCATGTTTACTCTACCACATGACGCTATTAAAACCTGCTACTGTGATCTCAGACACTGGGACAGAATGAATCATTGACTAATGACACCAAACGTGGCTGTGAGGGTGACAGAGGGGATCTCGGCGTCTTCCTCCCCTGCTTGGTTCACTCTGACTGAAGATGAGCAGAAAGTTACGCAGTGGGTCGGGGATTGTCTGTCAACAACAGGTCCTAGAATATTCAGATCTCGCAAAGAGGATCATTCAATGATGCTGGCATGCCGTCAGTCATCCTGAAGTGAGAGCCCAGGAGCGGTTAAAGCCTGTTATTTGATTTTTCCCATCAAGGTCATTTTGTGTTTTACGTTAAAGCAGAGGGCTGACTGCAGCGCTCTAAGATGAGACGGTTGACAATTAGATCAGATACGTTAAGATTAATAGTTTTTTGACATGAATTATTCCTTAGCTTTAAACCCCCCCCCCCCGGTTTAAGGATCCTTGTCAGAACAATTGATACAGTGATGTTCATGAAGCTGGGCGTATGTCTGAATGGAACATGAGGGGCATGTTAATGCAACAAGAGGAAGAGCTGTCATGGAAGTCACAGTGCCATGTCCTTTCACATCATAGAAGCAACAGGTTGGTGTGTCCACCCGTCCTCTGCATCTCCAGTATTCCGTCCACACTGAGCGGTGACCTGCTGACAGACTGCGACAGCTGACACCGTCTAATGTCCAACCTGAAAGCAGAGGAGCCGTGTACAGAACGGGTAACGTCCCTGCTCCGCTCTGCTGACGTCATCCCTTTGGGAAGGGAAGAAGGATGAACATGACGTCATTGCATCCATATCAGCATGCGGAGAAGATGGTTGTGTCTGTGCTGAAGTTGTAGTTTGCTGCTGTGTTGCATCTTCTCCGTGACGTCATCTGGATGTTGCGTGGCTTTAGGCCCTTTTCTTCGGTTCATCAATAACGTTTCTGGCACATTGTGGCCAATTGCTTCTCTGTGGTTTCCACTCAATCAGATTCTGGGGAGTTTTTCCAAGCTAAGGGGTGAAAGATTTTCTGCACAGTGACTCTGTCAATCAGCCACTGCTAAAAGCCACTTTAAACCACAAAAGCCCCTCCTAAATGCAGGAGATTTAAACCCTTTTGGCTCTATACCCTTTGAACAAATCTGCAGGATTCTTTCCCATATGTCCTCCACACGTCGGCTAATTACTGAGGATAATTCTGTGCGGCTATTCATGAGCTGCTTGGATGAGGAGTTGAATGTAATTGTGTTTTGTCCTGACAGTTTGTGCCTCGGATTCCCTGTTTTTAGTTCTTGCATAAAGCAGGATTACTCACACTAGGCATGGATGGGTATTTATTAGAACTCCCTGAAAATGGTTAAAATTAGACCTGTGCAAACCAGAAAGGAGGTCATCATTTACTCTACATGAAAATCTGGGACAGGACACGGAACATGCCACCATTCTGATGAGATATAAAAGTACTTTGACTATCTAGAGCTTCTTCTTCAGGAATTATTAACCTTTCTATATATTTGGTGTTTTTTCCCCCACATATTTAGTGTAAATGACCCGCTTATAGCTGCTGTACATGATGTGGCCCTTTTCCCTCTTTGTGTGTCTTCTCCCAGAGGAGGGTGAGTACTTCCTGAAGGTGCTGATCCCCAGCTATGCAGCCGGCTCTATTATTGGCAAGGGTGGCCAGACCATCGTACAGCTGCAGAAGGAGACGGGTGCCACCATTAAGCTGTCCAAGTCCAAAGACTTCTACCCCGGTAAGACGGAGCCCCAAAACTAGAGGGTCTTTGTAGGGTGTTGGGGGGGGGTGGGTGGGGGGTGCTGGGGGGGTCCTCCTGCAGTAAATGAGGGACGGCCTGGATAAATATCCGGCATCTGCGAATCTGGTCTCATCTTAGCGTGTTGGTTTGACTGGTAGCGCACAGATCCCCACAGCAGCTGATTTTAGTCATCTACTCGGTGGCGGGGCGCTTTCCTTAGCATCAGAGCTAAATGACGTAGAGCAAACTAGACAGAGTGTGAGAGCGGAGCTCCAGTTCTCTGTCTCATCATACATTATATCCTCTGCTATCCTGGTTGGTACAACGGTTTAAACCAGGCATCCCCAAAGTCGGTCCTGGAGGGCTGCTGTCCTGCAGGTTTGAGAGGTTTCTCTGCTTTAGCACAGCTGATTGCAATGATTGCAGTCCAGCAAAAGCCTGTTAATTAACTATCAATGTAAATCAGCTGTGTTAGAGCAGGAAACCTCTAAAACCAGGACAGCGGCCCTCCAGGACCGACTTGGGGATGCCTGCTTTAAACGGTACAGAAACAGGACAGGAAGAGTTTGACATGGCTGCCATAGAGCGGTAACCATGGAGATGTCCTCATGTGGTGGTGGTGGACGCTATCATCTGTTCTAAAACAAAGGGAACATAGGTTCATCCAACTGGTTGGTCAAACCTAAAGCAAAACTACAGCAGTTAGTTATGATTCCTATCAGCAATGTTTCTTTAATTTTCTCCTTTGTTTTGTTTCACAGCTAATGAAACACTTTGCCACATTTATGTTTTTAATATCATCCTATATATTATTACTGTATACCTCTAAAACTTTCACTATAATTTTAATAATAGTGTTATAATGTGTAAACTTTCGGGGTATTTGTGTTAAAAATACCTCAGTTCAATTCAGCAGAAGGGGTTATTAATTCAAGCTGAATTAATAACCCCTTCTGCTGAAATAATACCACTTATCCATGCAGGACAGTTCCGAAAGACACAATCTTGCTTTTGGACTGTTGGAGCAGGATGGAGAACCCAGGAGAACCAACAGAGAACATGCAAAAAGTCTACAGGCAGGGATTTGAACCCAGAACCTTATTGCTTAAAGGCTGCTATATGTTTGGGGGCACTCATCATACTAAATACCATAGATCCGTCCTTGTTTTTATTTTCAGATTTTAATGACGTCAAACAGGCGTTTCAGTCACGTTACGCTATATGATTGGCTGAACCTTGCTGCATGACGTAAAAACATTGTGGTTGCCCAGACAACGTTAATCAGGTAACGCTTTCTTTTACAATACATCAATAACATGTAATAACATGGTAATAACAAAGCAAGTCACACTATATAATTTGGTAACAAGAAAAACTTTATTTGGTAATTACTCCAAAATTTAAGTAATTTAAAATTAATTCCCTGCATGTATTTATTATAATTGTATGTTACTATGAAACAAGGAGACTCTTGGTGGGTAATTACCATTAGGTTACCACATAACATTTTCTGTTATTGGCCACCACCTACTAACAGCTTACAAAGTAAAGTGTAATTATGATCAGATAAATAAATCATTATAAAACTGAACTCTAGATTTTCTTAACTAAACTAAGAGTTTAGTTAAAAATATTGGCTTGCCGTATTCTAGGTTTGGTTTTTTGTTATATGCTAAGCAATACACTGCATTTTACTAGATAATAACACATTAATTTATTGCTGTCGGTGAAATGAATGAGTTACCTGGTAATAACTGTTTGAAATCTTAGAAGTCTGAATTTAGTTTGTCTGCCTAAAAGTTGAAGCACAGCACTTACCAAAGTTCTCCATAAAGTTTCTTCTTGTTACCAAGTAATATAGTGTAACTGGCTATATTATTACCATGTTATTACATGGTTATTGGTGTTATGTAAAAGAAAGCGTTGCTGTTAATAACAAGGCAGCATTTGTTTCCAGACAATGATAATAACAGAGCTTGGAACATTTGCAGTGTTAGCGTGTCAAATGACCGATGACGTTTTACCTGGTCCACAACAAGTCACTGTGTTGTGAACAAAGTAACTGTTAGACCATGATATAAAGGGGGAGAGCTGGGTAGCGCTTTGGCTAAATGTGCTCAGTAGCTAACAGGTTAGCCTCTTTTAGCTTGGTCAGTTAGCCATGTTAAGCTACACTACTTTTGACTTTGTGTCAACAACAATTAGGGACGCCAACTCCCTGAACAACCTCATGTGCGTGCCAGCTGATCCGATTGCCTTCAACCCTCCTGGCGTGGTGATTTTTTTAGCCCCCCTTTGCGTGTGAAATAATTTTTTTAACTATTTGACTCAAATCTCCATTAAATTAGATGCATATTTTCAGTGTGCTTTATATTCGTTGTTGAAGACTTTTTCCACCCAGGTTTTGTTTTTTACCCCCTATATTTCTGCATCCTTTTTTTTTTTGGAGGAGCATTGCTATGCGAAGGTGCACCGCCCCCAAAACAGCGTCAGTATTTAAATTCCTCCATTTGTCCCCCGTCCTGCTCTGTTATCTCCCGCTATCTTCTCCCTGAGCAACTCTTGGCTCGACCAATGGGATGAGAGTATTCTGGATCGTTACATATATGTTGTCAGCTCATTGGTCACAACGCAGGACTGGGATGGGAACAAGTTTACCATAAGTTTTGTATCTAACGTGCCCTTGTACTTAATTTTCCATCAGCTTTTTACTGACTATTTTGCTCTCACAGTAATACAGGACAAAGTGCGTTCCTTTTCCACTATATACAGGACAGGTACTTCTATTTCCAAATACGGAACGATTCCGTTTTTCAAGGGACTTTTTGCAACCCCAATCATCAACCGTTCATTTTCTACAATTAGAATGACTGTTTTCTTTGTCTAAAACATCTACGAAAGTCATTTTTAAGATGTTCCATTTGTCTTCCTCTGCCCTCAGATCTTAATAATAATAAGCTCTAAAACTTTTTGTCAACTTGTTAAGGGGCAGAGCTCAGTCTGTCTTATAAGGCAGTGCTTTGCTTCAAGACTGACAATGATGTTTTCTACCTTTGGCTACTTTAGGTCACAGATGAAGCGTAAAATAATAGAAAATATGGGCAATAATATGGTTAGACTCCAGAAGAGATCTGATTCTTAAGAAACGGGTGCAATACAGTTTGTCCGAGTGGAGTTGTTGACGTCATAAGAAAGGGCAGGGCCCCGAGCAGATCTGGCACCTACAGAGGAGACCAGCCTTTAAACAGCATCATCTCAGCAATGAGGAGAGAAGAAGTCTTTTCATTCCTCACTGTGCCTTTTATGTCCACAGCCATCTTTGTTTCTTTTGATGGTGTGAAATCATAGAAGCCTTTATTGCAGCAACATATGGAAAAGGGGCAGCATCTGGAGAGAAAGGACTTTCTATCAGCATATGATGAAGGACTGTTTGAGCCTGTAGTTTTTCATAAGGAAATATTCATGTCTGTATAAATGTTTGTAACGTGACCTTGGAAGCCTGTAGCATGTTTGGAGCTCGATTAGCCTGCAGAAAGCTGGATGTTTACAGAAAGGCAGAGTAACTTCTGTATGAGAACCTGTCCTCAATGCAGACTCACCTTGAAATGGTTTTAATGGGATATATAGTGAGGAAAATAAGTATTTGAACACAAGTTCAAATGCAAGTTCTCCCACATAGGAATCATAGCTGGGTCAGAAATTGTCATAATTAGGGGCATGTCCACTAATGTGCACTAATCTTTTTTTTTTTTTTTTTAAGTCATAATGTAAATTTTTTAAATATTTATTTGTATGATACAGCTTCAAATAAGTATTTGAACACCTGTCTATCAGCTATAATTCTGATCCTCAAAGACCTGTTAGTCTGCCTTCTAAGGCTACGTTCACATTGCAGCCTGAAGTGACCCAAATCTGATTTTTTTGTTCCAAATGCGACCTGTATCTGATCTTTTCATGGCTGTCTGAACAGCAAAGATCCAATTTTTTTCAATGCGACCCAGGCCACATGGCCCTGTGGTCCTGAATCCGATACGAATCTGATCTTTTTAAATGCGACCTGGGTCATCCGACCTGTACACCATTAATACCCGACAAAGGTCACTATTCTGTGTCTTGCTACTTAGAAGTGGCAAGAAAAACAACAACTATGACGAATAATAATGCTGAGAGCAATATTTATGTTTAACCATCTTGAAAAGATTGAGTTTTTAAGGCTGGGAAAGATCACTAGATGTGCCCCATCACTGCTATCCATGTTTACTTCTGTAAACACAGAGCACACTGGCTTGTGACGTCATTGCGTCCTCTACTGCGCATGTTGGACAATCGGTTGTATGAATGCAGTTCACACAGGAAATCACATACAGGTCGCATATATTTGGGAATGTGAACGGCAAAGCAAAGAAATCGGATTTGACAAAAAAATCGGAATTGAGCATCAAGGCCTGCAGTGTGAACGTAGCCAAAATGTCCACCAAGACTCCATTTATTATCCTAAATTAGATGCACCTGTTTGACGTCGTTAGCTGCATAAAGACACCTGTCCACCTCACACAGTCAGTAAGAATCCAACTACTAACATGGCCAAGACCAAAGAGCTGTCAAAAGACATTAGAGACAAAATTGTACACCTCCACAAGGCTGGAAACGGCTACGGGGAAATTGCCAAGAAGCTTGATAAAAAAAGTCCACTGTTGGAGAAAATGGAATAAGCTAGACATGACTGTCAATCTTCCTTGGAGTGGGGCTCAATGCAAGATCTCACCTCATGAGGTCTCAATAATTCTATGAAAGGTGAGAAATCAGCCCTGAACTGGCAGGAGGCAGGAGCTGGTCAATGACCTGAAAAGAGCCAGGACCACCGTTTCCATGGTTTCTGTTGGTATTACACTGGCGTCATGGTTTGAAGTGATGTATGGCACGGATGGTACCCCCTCCTAAACCAGCACATGTCAAAGCCCGTCTTAAGTTTGCCAATGACCATTTGGATGATCCAGAGGAGTCGTAGGAAAAAGTCATGTGGTCAGACAAGAACAAAATAAAACTTTTTCATAATTTCGCTAACCGTGTTTGGAGGAAGAATGATGAGTATTTTACTAAGAACACCATCCCTACTGTGAAGCATTGGAGTGGTAGCATTATCGTGGTAGTATTTTTCTGCACATGGGACAGGGCAACTGCACTGTATTAAGTAGAGAATGACCAGGGCCATGTATTGTGAGATTTTGGGGAACAACCTCCTTCCCTCAGTTAGAGCATTGAAGATGGGTGGAGGCTGGGTCTTCCAGCATAACAATGACCCAAAGCGCACACCAAGGAGTGGCTCTGGAAGAAGCATCTCATTGTTCTGGTGTGGCCTAGCCAGTCTCCAGACCTAAAACCAATAGAGAATCTTTAGAGGGAGCTCAAACTCTATGTTTCTAAGCAGCAGCTCAGGAACCTGACTGATCTAGAGAAGATCAGTGTGGAGGAATGGGCAGAAATCAATCCTACAGTGTTTGCAAACCTGGGGAAAATCTAGAGGAAACGTTTAACGCTTGATCTGTAAGTGCAATCAAAGGCTACTCTACCAAATATTAACAATGATTTTCTCAGGTGTTCAAATACTTATTTGTAGCTGTATCGTACAAATAAATAGTTATATAATCATACATAGTGATTTCTGGGTTTAAAAAAAAATGTCTCTCGCAGCCACATGCACCTACGATGACAATTTCAGAACCCTCCATGACTTCTAAGTGGGAGAACTTACACCATAGCAGAGTGTTCAAATACTTCTTTCTTTCACTGTAAACCTTAAACAGTAAGAAAGAAGCCCTAATGGATCTGCATGGAACCTGAACCCAGGAGAACTCGATCTGACCTAGAAAAAAACTTAGATCCACCTTTCCTCATTTTACCACTTCAAATTTTCAGCAATTTTTTTAATTACATTTTATGCTTTTTACTTAAGGTGAAATTATAAAATTGTCTGTGAGCAATTTCAGAGTTTCTAGCAAATGTCTCTCTTTACAATGAATGAAGAATATCAAATCGAACGCTTTTCATGCGTCAAGAAAGCATTTAACACCCAAACTTTGACACTTTGAAGTCAGCGGTGTTCTGTCAGATGAGCATACCCGGTCAGACCAGCATACCCAAAGAAAAATACAGATTTATTCCTTTAGTTTATCCATTTAGTTTTGTATGAAAAATAAACTTTAAACTACCTCAGCATTATTTTTTGTACATGAATAAAGGGATACACACCTATTGGGGAGGTTTAAAGGCTATTTTTGTAGAAAACTAAAGGGATAAACGCAAATCTGACTCCTTGCGAATGCGTTTTGACTATAGGTATGCTGGTCTGCTGGGGTATGCTCATCTGACAGAACACCAACCCTAGAGCTTTAACGCTGTTCTTGACGTGCATCAACCAAATGTGGACAGATGTGCTTATCACATCTGGCCCAAGTTGGGAGGAGCTATCTTGTTCTTTTTCCTCTGCCAGTCTCTTGTGTGCAATGGCAGACGGTATCCATAGAGTGGCTTGGCTTTGTTGTCAGAGTGAAAAAAAACAAAGTTAGATGTAAGTAGGAAAGTAGAATTCAAAATGCCATTCATGAAATCAGTTTATCAGGATTTAAAATGAATGTTCTGAGGCACGGATTTTCTCCTGCTGGTTGTCGTGGCTTAATTTGAAAACACAGGTTTGCAGAATGATGACATCATGGCTTGGATTCAGTGAAAGTCTCCTGGTCAGCTTGTCTGAATGATTGACGCTCAATGTCTGGCTGCTAAATTTTTGATTATCTAATTCTAGTCTGTTGCTTCAGACAGATCCCCCGATGTTTAAATCAGGCTTTGTCTAAACACAGTTTCCCTGATGTGTGTTAATGCATCAAAACATTGAAAACTATCCTTTTTTTTCTGTTTGAAATCAATGAATATTCAGATTTTTTTGGGGGTGAAAATATGCTGGTGAAGATTCTCAGTCTTCGGGGTTATAGTCATTCCATAAAAGTTAAAACACAATCCACTGGTCTTTGTTTCCAAGTTTGAAGACATTTTGCTTCCCATCCAAGAAACTTTTTAAATTCAAAATGTCAGAAATAGCCTTGAGTTCCAGGTTTTATACAGTGGACAAAACACTGTATAAAGAACAGGGGGCTGCGATGATAGCGGGAAGGTAATAAATCTATCGCTACCTTGTAGGTTTTTGAAAGCGGAAATCTGAGCCCCCCCCTCTGTTTAAGGTTGGTTTTTCTCTCTTAACATAAATGGCTTCCTTCACGCCCCTCTCAAACCACCTGTGTTCTATGTCCAAAATGTGAAAATTCTGGTCCTCTGTCCATAAGGTGTAGATGTGATGTAGATGTGAAAATGTTCATTCAGACTATTTGATTTCATCAGAGTCTAGCTAGCAGTCAGTCGATGCACTCAATGCATCATCTTCTTCCTTTAGATTCAGATAAACCAGGAAGTCCAATCTCTGGATCCACATTGATTCTCTTCTCTACCACAACAAAGCAGTGGAAAGGTTTGTCTTTACTACGTAACGGCAGTTTTAGTCCATGTTTAATGATGTAGAGTTGAACATCCAGAGAGGAAAGCTACAGGAGAAATATGCTCAGGCAGCTCAGTGACCCCTGTCAGCATCAGCTCCATAGATCTTATCCTCCCAACTCCAAACTGTTGGTTCGTCCTTCATGCCTCAGCGGAGGCGGTGAGCCTTAGAACAGGTGCTCAGTGTCTCTCGCTGCTTATTAGCTCCAGATGTTCGCTGCACCCAATGGGAGCAAATCCTCCTTAATGTGTTGTAGCCTTTTTTTTAACTGTATACATGAAGAAAGAAGCTTGGTGCTTAATGTATGCTGGTGGAGATTCTCAGTCATCCAGATTATAGTCATTCCAAAAAAGTTAAAGTTGAAAAAACAAACTACTGGACTTTCTTTTCCGAGTTTGAAGCCGTTAAGCAAAAAGTTAAGTTAGTATTAAGTTCCAGGCTTTTATAGAGTAGTGCAAAAAAAAAGCCTTATAATGGCTTAGAAAACATGCAAAATGAAACTGGAAAACCAACTCCACCCCTTAATTATGGGAGTTGTTGAGGTCGTTATTGGCCTGCAATACCCGATACTGGCCCGTTCCTCTGAAAAGGCAGTTGTTAAGTGCCATTGTTGGCCTGGCTGACCTGGCAAGGTATTTTGTACCTCTGCAGGGTGATGGGGGTTTAGATGGTTTTGGGAAGAAATCAGCTGTATTGCTGCCTTATAAGTTTTTGAGAACTGAAAACCTGAATCCATCCCCTCAAAAAACCTACAACGCAGCAATACAGTCGATTCCTTCCAATATCATCTCAAACCACATTGCTATGCAGGGGACTAAAATATCTCTCCAGGTCAGCCAGGCCAACAATGACCCAATAAATCAATTTCTTTATTGTCAACCACAATTTACATTGCAATCCAGATTTCAGTTTCAGTACGAACCGTTAATCACATACATCAAATACATTGGGGTGGGGGTGGGAGCTGAGATGGGGAAGGATTTACTGAGGCCATGCGTGCCGCACAATGCTGCCTTTGGCGCGTTCTTATGGCTGCCAGGGGCCCCAGCGTGAGGCGGGTCCCTATAGCGCTGCCTTTATCTCTGTGGAAAGGTAGGAGCCTCATTGGGGAGGGAGAGGGGGAAAAGAAAAGGATATTTCACACTTTATCCTTGACAGTATATAGTTATAGATAGCAAACTGTATCCTGGGGGAGAGCAGGGGGGGCAGTTCTTCTGTGCCCTTCCACTATAACATCCAGGGGAGATTTTGATAAAGGGGGGAGGCCAAATTGTTTGGGTATTGCACGCCAATAACGACCTCAACGACTCCTATTATTTAGGGGTGGAGCTGGTTTTCTAGCTTTAATATGCGTGTTCTTTAAGCTATTACTAGGCTTTTGTTGCGCTATTCTATAAAGCATTGAACTCAACGCTATTTCTGACATTTTTAATTGAAAACGCTTCCTGGATGGGAACAAAACGTCTTCAAACTTGGAAAACAAAGTCCAGTGGATTGTTTTTTAACTTGAACTTTTTGGGTGCTTAATGTAAGATAAGCTGTAACAAATGAGCTATCATTTCAGGATGTAAACATATGATGAAGTATTTTTCTGCCATTGGGCCACAAAGACTGAAATTGGGGTTTTCAAGAGATCACTTTATTAGTCAATCCACTTTATTTATAAAGCACATTTAATAAGAAAAATGTTTCCAATGTGCTGTAAATAAAAACAAACAGAAAACCCAACACTCTCTGTCAGCTAAAGGCACGCTTTACAGTCTCTATACTCCGTTTAACAATTAATCGATTACTAAATTAGTTGACGATTATTTCAATAATCGAATAATCTGAATAATTGTTCCAGCCCTAGTATAATGAGTTGATGTTTACTAGTCCCCTTTAAAAGACAAGCTGCTGCTTTTTGGCCTAGTCCTCTGTTGTAGACATGGTCTCTTTTTATAAATATAACAGAATTTATACACGAAAACAAAACTAAAAGTGCAACAATTGCCTTTGCTGAAAGCAGCAGATCTTTATTTTGCTGTTAAAGTCAAACAGTGCATTGAGACTTTCAATGAATAATTTATCTTTTTAATTAAGACCTTTGAAAGTGTCAAATAAAGAAAGATGGACGGCGTTGCTTTCTGTTATTCAGGACCAGAATAGATTACAGAGATAGTTTTTATTCCAAGCACAGGAAATGTAAAGGTGCTCTTAGAAAGCTGGCTGACAGTGTGCAGCAGCAGTCAGGTGAGTTTGAGGCTCTAATGTGTTGGAACAAAGCGATACCTGAATCATCCCTGCTCTGCAGGATCCGACAGGATAAAAGTGAGCCTAGCCTCTTCTTCCAGGAAGTGTATGTTCCTGTATTGCAGTGATGGGACAGGGTGGGCTTTTCTCCTGCTTTATCTTGCAGCCTGTTTCTGTTAGACATGATGAAGGGCGGTACGCACATACGGAGACAGCCTCGTCTGAGGGAATGTGTTCCTGATCCTGAACACACTAAAGGCCTCATATGTGTGCTTATTTCCCACTTTAAAGCATGGATGTGTTCACGGTCCACCACCTGCTCACCACCATCCCCCCGACTCATTGTTGTGATGAGTGAGAAGAGGAGTTCAGGGAGAGGGGTTCTGGCATGGATCTGATTGGACGGTCACTCTGGCCCACACCAGTAAAATGAAACAGCTGCTGCTGTTCAGATGGTGGAAGTCAGCGCAGGCTAAACCTTTTGTCTCCACTATGAGCGACTAGCAGGTTTATAGGCTATAGGGAGATAAACACTGGAGAGGAAAAATGTTCTACAAATATGAATGTAGATTTTAGGGGATTGTAGGTAAAATGTTAGTAGCGGGGGGTGGGGATGGGGCGGTGTTACCATACGAAGACGAATCATTAAGACAGTGATGTTTCTGGAATCGGGTTCCGTCCTGTGTTCAGGAATGAAGGAGCTGCGCTCTGAGAGGTGGACTGGTCCAGACCTCCAGCATCCAGAGGAGGGGGGGGGATTTACCATTAAGTTGATTCATACTTCGACACTAGGTAGTCTGCGTAGGTGTCGCAGTTAACGCAAAGAAGTCCCCGCCTCCCCCTCAGACACTCTGCTGCACCTCTCCCAAATTGTAGGTGACCGCAGACAGAAGGCCTCCGATTGGTCAAATCTACATCCGCTTGTCGGCTTGTTTTGTTTGTATGGCCCCAAAAGCAACTCGTGAAGTTGGACCAGCTAGAAGAGCGAGGTGTACGAGAACGCTGGGACCCTTTTTCCACCTGGACCCCTGCTCTTTTTCACTCTCTTGTCCCTCCGTTGTCGCACAAACTTGCCCCCACTTCTAGTTGCTAGTTCCTGATTGTCCCTCATGCGGTGTGGCGTGGCGCTGGCCACGCTTCAAACTTGAGCATAAATCAAAAATGTCTGTGTCAAGCTCACTGCGACACACTGCAGCGGGTAGTATAACCAGCCCTTTAGACAATACTAGGCAGTTGCCTAGGGGCCCAAGTTCCTGGGGGCACCATAAGACTCTGTTGACATTTATATTTAATACAACTATTGCTTATTTGTGCACATTAATTATGTTTTTCATAAAAATCCTTTCACTTAAATGCCATCAGAATGTTTATAATATTACGTGTGTCTCAGCCCCCCCCTTCAGTGTCCACCATATTGGATCAGTCCATTTGCTGCACATGTTCAGAAAGGTCCAAACAGACAGCAGCAAACCATTTGAAAACAAACCATGCAAAGAGCAGTGTTGCCAACTTAGCACTTTAGTCGCTATATTTAGCCACTTTTCAGACCCCTCTAGCACTTTGATTTCTAAAAAGCTCCTAGCGCCAAATCTAGAGACTTTTCTCTGCTACTGGAGACTTTGGAGACAACATCTAAAAGCAGCGAACTCTGCTCTCCAGAGCGAGTAGATTGGTAACCCCGCCTCCTGCTCTCCTCTATCTTGTCTGCTGTCATGATTCATGCAGCTATTATTTCATCCAAATGAAAAATGGAGAACAGATAAGCAGATCATGGCTTGTCTACAGTGAAAAGAAGGACTGGGTTATTTACTTTGGCCTTTTTGGAAACACAGGAAGGAGCAATCAGCTAAGTGAGCTTAGTGCTTGGAAAAAATCTTTCATTCCTTTAGAGACAGCATGAAAAGTCAGCTGAGTACAAAACATAGAGAGGAAAACAGGAAGAAAAGGGACAAGAAGAGAGGGACACAACCTAGAACAGATAATGGATGTCTATTCTATTAACATTTCTCTATCTGTAGAATGGGTCTGTTCTATGTGTTGTCTTCCCAGTTCAGAGGGCCCCCTGCCTGTCTTTGCCTAGGGCCCCACATTTCCTAAATCTGCCCCTGAGTAGCAGTTAGGAACGTATCTTTAGTAAATAAATCATGGAGGCTGAAGCTAAAACAGAGCCATCGGTCAGCCAATACCGTCCAAACACTGGAATTCAACAGAACCGTTGTCCTCCACCTTCATCTGGTTACAACGAACCTCAGAGTCAGAAAAAAATGCTCTTGGTTTTCAGTTTTAAGAGAAAAAAACTCTGAGAGGTTCGTCTAAAAAAGGAAAACTGTTAAAATTGTTTTCAGAATTTTACCTGCTGGTCAATATAGCTGTAAAAAAAAAAAAAACAATCTACCGACGTTTGACAGAGTTCATATCGCTGACTGACTGCAGACCAAACCAACCGAACAACTGGGGGAACAGAAGCTGCAGCCATTTTGCTCTGACCGGTCTTACATCAGCTCCAATTGGCAGAAATCAAACCTGAGGTAAAAAGTTGGACTCATCCTGCGTTCCCTACGGATTAATGGACAGAGTGAGGGGAGGGGGTCTGGCTGCAGGAGAGTAAGGGGGACGGGGGCAGGCCTAGAAATAGCCTCTCCCAGCTGTACTCGAGCTACTCCAACACAGGCCAAGTTTCCTCTTCCCTCCTCGCTGATCATTGTTGTGCTCTGATTTGGTTGCTGGTAGTTAGGAGAGTTTGGGCCAACTGCGATGATGTCATACCTCCTTTTTATTGTTTTCTGTTTTGCACGGTTTTATTCTGCACGGAGGCACTGATTTTCATTCCTTCTCTGGCCTGAGTTCATCTTCTCTTCTGCATTTCTGAGTTGCTGGAGATACGATAAACGTGACACACAACGCTTTCACCCACTTGCACTCTGCATTTTGCTCATGCAGCTGCCTACACACACCCACTTACACACATCGGCATATTTAAGTAGCTGCTGTGGGAGTTCTCTGTTTGCGTTTAAACTTAGAAAAAGAAGCTCAACCTTCTGCCTTCTGCAGTTTGCCACCAGCCAAATCCAAGCATTCATTAATCGTCTTCAGCTCGACTCTCAGGAAGGTCGATGGAGTATCATAAAAACACAATTAAAAGTAAATTAAAGAGGGAAAGAAAACAGGAAATGGAAAGTGATTTCTCCAGATGCAGTGAACCTCCGTGCTCTTTTCTGTGCTGTGTTTCCTCCAAGCTGACATCATGGGTGGGGATGGATGGACTGAAACTCCAGCTTTCTGTGCCCCACCTTAGTCTGGGCCTCTGCTGAATCACACTTTGATGAAAAACATTTGTTATTTGGTCATTTTCTGTTGCAAACATCTTGTTTGCCTGAAATCATTCAACTCCCCACACATCAACTGCTGATGGGGATTTTTGAGCTCAGTTCAATTCAGTTTATTTCTATAGCGCCAGTTCACAACACTTTCCACCTCAGGTGGAAAGTGTTGTGAACTGGCGCACTTTACTGGCGCACTTTACTGAGACAATTCAACCAGATCCGAGGATGAAGAGAGCACATGCAGTTAGCCACAGTCAGAGAAACAGGACTACACTGGAAAACAGGCTGATCTCCAGCATCTATAAACAAAGGTGTTGATGGCAGCAGCACAGCTGATATTTCTCTCCAGGATGGAGTCACAGCCAAACAGGAACAGACCAGATGAAGCTACTATGATGAGAAAAATGTAAATCCCTTTATTGTCCTACAATGGGGAAATTTACTCTCTGTATTTAACCCATCCCCTTGGCGAGCAGTGGGCTGCCATTGTGTGGCACCCGTGGAGCAGTGTTCGGTTAAGGGTCTTGCTCAGGTACCTTCTCAGAGTGCAAGCACACTTCTCTAATCACTAGGCCAACACTCCCAATTAAAAAGCAGAGAGAGCAGAACGTTAGAGATTGAACTAACAGATCTACAGGGTGGGAGAATAGAGAGACAATGAAGCAGAATGATGAAAGTTGGTCCCTATGTCCTCCAGCAGTCTAAGCCTATATCAGCATAACTATAGCGATAGCTCAGGATAACCTGAGCCACTCTAACTATAAGCTTTATCTCTTTAGCTCTGGATTTTCACATAGTTATAAACAAGGCCTGTTGATTAAGCCAAAACCACTGCTTCTAAAATGTAGGGCTGAAACAATTGATTGTATTAATCATGATTAATCGATTATTGAAAAAAATCGTCAACTAATTTAGCAATTGATTAATCATTAACTGGAGAATAGAGACTCTAAAACCAATTTAGCTGAAAGACCAACCCACTTAAAGAAGAAATGATACAAAAAAAACAACAACATAATAATCCCCTATAAATCTCCATCTCTTTCCAAAGGGTTAAAGTCCACGTCATGGAAAACTTTTCAATGTTGTCTTTTCAGTGACGCCATCTTGTAGCATTTGGTGTTTTTTATTCCCTAAACCTCAAAGGTAAAAAAAAAATCTTAATTTTAGTGACACACTCAATGGCTGTTATTTTTCTTTTTATAAAGGTGAATTACCAGCTGGCTTCTATCATGACAGCAGCTTCTAAAAGAGATAATTAAATAGTTAATTAGAATAATTTGCTCAAGAATGAAGTGTCTGCTAAAATGATGTGAGAGCCTTATAACAGTGGCAGTCCTTCTGGGGCCAAACACAACATCCATCTGGGATTCAAACTGTTATTCATTTCAACCCAAAGTGGAAACATCTTCAGCTGCTGGATTAAAGGAAGAAGGAACGATATAGCGACTTTTTAGTTCTATTAACCTCTTACACCCTCAGGGGGTATAAATAAATTTCTGCCTGACAAAAACACACAAAAGTAAATCACTTATAGCCTCACAGCTATTAGATTTAAGAAGAAACTTTTGGTACCTCTGTAAAGGTAAGATGTCATAGAATGGTTTTCTGGTGTCAGCACCATTGTAGCTTCGACCCTGCCTGAAATATTAGGGACAAAATACAAAATATTTCGCATTTCTTGAACCTCGCCAAAATTTTCTTTGAAATAAACATTGCAAAACACTACCAAAATATTATTTATAGCACAAAAAAGTAGTACAGACTTTTAAATCTAAATGTTGTGTAAAAATATACCAAATTTGGACTCAATCAGATGAATCATATTTATTTTAGAATGGTATTAGTGAGAAATTTCTTAGGCGGAGGGGCCATTTTGGCACATTTATCCAAAAATGTCACCAAACTGTGCCAAATGTGTTTTTTACATCAATACTGGGGGTTTGTTAAAATTACGAGGTCACGTAGCAGCTGGACCCACCGGTGGGTCCGTAGGGTTCTAGGGGTTAAGAGTAGGTCACCTCAGACGTTAGAACCTTAACCGTGTCAGAGGACCTGGAGGACTTGCTAGCATTTGTTCTCTAGTAGCAGGAGGTCATATTTGAATCTGGTTATAAACACAGAACCAACTATTTCTGCTCATCCAAACCAAAACCGACAGAGGATGCAAAAACTATTTTATTTTACTGCAGCCATGTTTGATTTGAAGGCTGGAGTTGGTCAGGAACTTCTGGCTTTTCCATCATTAGATAGATAACAGCATCTCTCCCTGATCCGTACCGGAAACACGCTCCGTACCATTGGCCCACTCGGCATGCTCAAGCCGAAATTCATCCAGGGCACCATAAATAATGTAATCATGGTAGTACTTATTTTTCATCCTTAAATCACTAAAGAGTGCTAATACAAATCTCAGCAAAAATAATTTGATGACTTTTCTTAGACAATTTGATGCTTTTTACATTTTTTCCGTTGAACTGCTCTTCTGACGTCACTATCAGACAGACTCACAGCAGTCCAGCAAAATATGACTAAACCATGTTTATCTGCATTTTAGTTTTCTCTTTCTTTAGGTTACGCACTATATTCCATAAGGTTAAAACTAAAGAAAAACATAAAACTCAAAAAGACTAGATTTATGTTTAAATTCCAAAACTGAAAAATTTAGCTCCCGGAAGTATCGTAGGACCAGGCATATTTTCTCAGGAAATACATTATTAACTTTTAACACATCATAGTTTAGTGCTCTTACTGTTTTTAGGGAGGGAAAATGTAATTTAGATTTTTTTTTTCACAAAGGGAATTTGAGGGAGACCCGGATGTATTTCTGGTTCATGATGAGCTGATGGTACGAATCAGGTAGTGACAAACAGAGCTAACCTCCATGTCACAACATCAGCTGACATGTTTTCACAGATCAGACAACAGCATCAGTCTTTAATATAGAGACATGGCAGTCAGAGATCAGGTCTAACTCTCCTCCCTGTTACCGTGAAGCTTTGACCTGCTGATGAACTGCTTCCAATGTTGTTTGGACAAAATGTAATAAACAGGATTTCTTTGATATTTCATACAAAGCTGAGATGACGCTCCTCTGTGTGTTTGTGAGAGCAGTCACTGGGAAACTGAATCAAATCAAAGCTTTTTTTCCTGTGTTGGCTTAGCACCATAGGTTTAACTAGCCGCACACACCACCCTGTGGCCATGGGCATTTATGTCCCCTAAATTCTACCCATCAAGCAAAAATTGGTTGAAAAGGCGACATGATTTATATCCAAACCATGTCTACATTTGGTTGAAAAGTGAAAGGTTAAAAGCCGTAATTTTCAGATTGTTGAAATTAAGGTCTTGATATAAAGTGGGAAACAATCAGACCGACCAAACAGCCCAATTTAACATTTTCGGGACTTAATCAAGACTATGACAGACTGAAAAGATTTGGCCTAAAAACAAACATCTAAATGACGTCTGGTGTTTGGGGTGTACAGTAGGGGCCAATGCCTGGTCCCCATGGGTACAAATACTGGTATAGGGTTGGGTGTTAGATTCAATTCAGTTTCAGTTCAGTTTATTTCTATAGCGCCACTTCACAACAGATGTCATCCTAAGACACTTTACAGTTCATCAGATCACACAGTCAGATTGATTCAAAGTTTTTTATCTAACGAAAACCCATTGACTTTTCAACAATCACTCACACTAAGCATGCTTGTAGCGACAGTGGAGAGGAAAAACTCCCTTTTAACAGGAAGAAATCCTCCAGCAGAATCAGGCTCAGTGTGAGCGGCCATCTGCTGAGGCCAACTGGGGTTCAAGGAGACAAAAACAGACATAGAAAAAGAAGCATACTGTAGATACAAAGGGCAACTGTCAACCAGCTCCACAGGCGGCCCCGTCCAGGAAACACACAGCCAGGCAGACGAGCTCCGAGCCAGCTCCCATGTCAGAGGATGAAGAGAGCACATCCAGTTAGTCAAAGTCAGAGAAACAGGACTACACTGAAAAACAGGCCAAGCTCCAACATCTATAAAAATTACATGTTGATGGCAGCAGCACAGCTGATATTCCTCTCTTTTCTCCAGGATGGAGTCACATTCAAACAGGAATAGAAGAGGCGAAGCTACTATGAAAAAAAGCAGAGAGAGCAGAACATTAGAGATCTCTGCTGATCATTTTAAAAATACAATTTGTTAGATGTTCTGTTCTTTGGTCACTGGGATGATTTAGACCTCCAGCTGAGTTGTAATGAAATCCACAAATTGTTCTGATAAACTTGGTTAAATGGAAGCTGATAGTTTGATAGGACTGCTTACATGTTAGAGACGTCACATCAGTGGCGGCCGGCCCATAGGGGGCGCTGGGGCACCGCCCTCCCTGATAAGAAGAGAGAAACGTAAAATATATTTTTAGAAATTAACTCATAAATGTCAGTTTTACTCTCTAGAGTGTGTACCTATAAGCAAAACAAATTATATAAACTACATTTCCCTACCTACTGTCATTAATTTGTGGATTTCCACAGACAGACTCCTACCGTCTCTGTTCTGGGGGCTGTGATCAGACTGACCCACATTTGCAGAGAATCTGTCAATCATGTACTATTGCTAGGTGAATTTAATGGCCAATCAGCGTCTCAGAACTTTATGGTCTTGGGGCGCTGAAAATACTGCGCTTTAACAGGCTTCTGAACCCAAGCGCAGGTGCAGACAATTAGAGGGACGATGGCGAACGTAACGAACGAGATGCAGCTTCCACCAAATTCGGTGAGATCTACCCGTTTGCCAGAAGAACATCCATGTTGTAGGGTAGGAAAATTTCATGTCATGGTTATTGTGACTGTGACGAATCCACATCCTCTAACTTTGCGCGCCACACACACATTCCTGTTATACTGTGTTTGTGAGGACCAATACACTCGCGCTGAGCCCAGTAGCTCAATTAACTTAAAACACACAAGCTGTTCCTGGTTACCTGCTGGCGTATTGAGGGTGCACACTTAATATTTCAGTGGGGTTAGCCGTATGTGTGTGGGTGGGTGTGTGTGTGGGGGGTGTGGGTGTGTACGTGTTTATGCTACGGGGACTTGTCATCTTCAGTCTGGCTGCGTCTTTGCTGGGTTCAAACCCAGTTTGGTGTAATTGAATAGGTCAATGAATCTGTGTAAAATAATTAAGTTGTAAAAATTATTTGTTTTTGTACATCAATTGTTTGTGGAGGTAATATATGGACAAAACTGATTAATGAGAAGAAATCAGAAATAAGAGAGCTTGAGGGGAGGGGCTTAAACTATTTAATGAGGGCTGTGGGAAGAAGAGCGGCCATTTCTGTTTTCTGTTTCTTTGTTACATTGCTGGTAACTGGAGAGAGGCTGAGGCCCAGAGGATCTTGTATATGTTTAGTTTCTTTTGCACCCTGTTTTGAGTTTTTGAGCACAATAAATCACCAACACCGGTAACCCGACTGAGCCTGGATTCTTGGAGGCCAAAGAACCCCGTCACAGTGACCCAAATCATCACTGTTACTGTTATTATATAGTAAATTAAATCATTTCTGTTAAATTGTATGTATTGTCCAATTGTTTATTTGAATTCTTATTCCGGATTAGTTGGAGACATACACTAGGCTATATCAGCCCCACCAAAAATATTTTTCACCAGCCGCCACTGCGTCACATATGGCAACAGTGTGACATGATGAACATATTCAGCTCTGACATGTCTTATAAAAATGTTTGGGCTCCGTTTGACACAGGGATTACAGTTGATGTGTTGAAAGTAATTATGGGGGACATTCTACGTGTGAAGAGTCCTAATAAATCAAACAAAGCTCATTGTATGCTAAGATTGTCATCTCTGAGACCGTCTGCCAGCCGCCTGAGGAGCTTTTGCTCTTTGTTATCAAGATAGAAAACATGAGAAGCTTTGCTCTGATGGGGAAAGTTGAAGATGTGCGGGCTCTCTGGGGCCCTGACACATTTTTCTCCCCTCAAGACACCTTAAAGAGGAGCAAAGTCTGGGTGGGACTGAAAGTGCTGAGGGAATTCTTCCCTCGGATCGACAAAGGCTGATGCAAACATTTCAGGAGCTGAAACACAGATGAAGTTTACTCTGGGATCCAGAGAGTCAGGGCTGGGGGTGGGGGTGGGGGTAATGGATAGAACTCCAAAGGGAACTGAGTTTAGGTTCAGATGTTGGTGTTAGGTATGATCTATCATCTGTCACTGCCCCATCCCACCATCAGCTCATTTGCACATCCACATCCAAATACACTTCCAGGTCGCCCTCGATTTTATTTTTTTTAAAAGACCTAAATTAGCGTACTAAACTCTAACGTGTTAAAGGTTAATAATGTATTTCGTCAGAAAATGAATGCCTTAAAATTCTTTATCTTTTATCGGTCGTCTGTGTCCGACCTGCACCGGAAATAGGATCCTACGCTACTTCCTGGAGCTAACTTTTTCGGCTTTGGACTTAAACATAAATCTAGTCTTTTTGAGTTTTATTTGTTGCTTTCATTTTAACATTATAATATATTGTGCAAAACCTAAATAAACAAACAGCAAAATAAACAAACAGATAAAATACAGATAAACATGGTTCAACTTTAATCAGATTTAACAAAGAAAATGAATAAAGCATCGAAATTTTCTCAGAAAAGCAATTTATTAAAGGTGTGTATTAGCATTACTTAGTGCAGGGGTCTGCAACCTTTCATATCCAAAGAAACATTTTATTATCTGATATAGGAAATTAGTTGCCATCTTAAACAATCAACAATTTATGTATTTTTAGCTTTTAAAATAATATTAAAACACATAATTTCCAAGCTAATTTAAAGAAAATTGCTCTTAAGACGCATTTCTGGTTCTTTGAATTTTATTCTTTTCCATCTTGTAAAAAATACTAAAGCTTTTAATACTTCTAGTTATTATAGTACAGTATTTAGCTCTTTATAAACATTTTAGCCATTATTAAGGGTAACTGGAGAGGGTCCATAGAGCCACAGGTGGCTCTGGAGCTGCAGGTTGCAGAGTCCTGCTTTAGTGATTTAAGGATAGAAATAAATAGTTTTAGTACAATAATCCGATTATTTATGGACTCCTGGACGTATGTCTGTTCGCGCAAATGCAGGACTGGTCCTGCTTCAGGGACGGATCAAGTAGGGACATGAGCTTTATGCACAACTCCACTACTTCCTGAATTCAAGGCGGCTCCTTTGTATCCTGCCTCTCTTTACTGGATGAGTTTAATAATCCAGGTGTGTCTGACTTTAGTAACCATGACGACAGTGGTCAGATACACTTGGATTAAACAGCTCATCCAGTAAAAGAGGAAACACATGAGCTGCTTTAAGTTCAGGAAGTAAGGGAACTGTGCATAGGGCTGAGCATATATAATCGCATTTGCAATATAATCCCAATTTACCAAATTGCCATTTTCTAATCACAGAGTCACAATTTTTTTAATCACACTGTGTTTAACAACACTAAGACACAACATTTCCCAGGCCTTTAAGTGGCTGTAAAATGCTCCAAAAGAGAAAGTGTGAAAAAAGAGAGATTGCAGCTAGCGCGCAGATCCATGCATGCAAGTAGAAGTAAGCACTTTTTCACTCAAAGATTACAGTAAAGTCCTGTAACAATGGACTCTGGGCAGCAAGCTTTCAAAAACTGATAGCCTTGGGTGAAACATCTACAAGGTTGGGTTGAGTGCAAAGGGAAACATAAAATTTCAACTGCAGTTTTTTTTTTTTCAAAATAATCGCAATTTTTTTTTGTCAAATCGTTCCAACTTGTGCATAGAAAAAACATAATTCCTGAGCTGGACTGCCTCTAGCTCTTTTATGGATTAGTAAAACATAAAATGAGCCCATCTCCTGCAGAAAACATCCCATCATCCACAGAGCTGTCCTCACTGCCCATGCTAAGTCCTTCCTCCTCTGTACTGTGCACATCCAGGGCCACACAGGATGCATCCCACTGTGGTTCTGTGGAAAGAAGAGCTGTTTGGAGGCCTTCTTTACCGAGTGGGAGGGGTTCTCCTTCTAGGAGAGGTCAGAAGAGATGCGAATGCACAGGAACTCCACGCTGCACCGCCTGCTCCTCTATGCAGAGAAAAGCATGTTTAGTCCTCCTGGACATGCTTAAGTCCAGACTGACATCACTTTAACCAAATAATGATATTAGTGCTCTTTACTGAGCTAAAACCGGATAAGTTAAGAGCTCTTTAATCTTATACAGTAAGGACAATGAACTCATTCATCTTTGTATGAAAATACAGATACTAGAGGCATTTTCCCTGGAGTGAGAAATTTAGTGTCTTATTGTTGTTAAACACAGTGTGATAAAAAAAATTGTGCGATTAGGAAATTTCATTTGCAGGACATGGTCCTCCTGGATGAGCTTGAAGCAACGATATTCGCTTGAATATTGTTGTTGACTCTTCCGAAATCCCTCACACCGAGCATGCATGCAGTGACAGTGGAGAGGAAAACTATTAGCTGGAAGAAACCTTCAGCAGAACCAGAACCAGGCTCATTGTGAGGGGATAGGGGTTACAGCTCACAGACTTCCACTAGCCCTGCAAAGGGATCAAAATAATAAAAATTCTTTGAACATATTGTTCTTTTTTTAAAATTAGAAATCATTTTACAGGTAAGGACAGAAGACCTAAGTATTTGTTAGTGATGCTAAGGATGTTCCGTTTCTACTGGCTTTTATCATAAATGTTCTTTGGGGCACAAATCATAAGCTGCCAGGCAGGCGTGTAGGAAATCTAGTTGACTTTCCCTTGTGGGAGAAAGTGAGACTGTCCACAGATCCTGCAGGAAGGGCGGCTAACATCACAATCTGGATCCAATCTAAAAGCAATTTTTAATATGTTTAATCCTATTTTCCCCCTAGAACCAAATCAAAAATTTAAAATAAATGCACTTTGTGCAGCAGAGGATTTCTGATTCGTCCTTATGATGCTTAACGTGGCCAGCAGTCTGTCCATATCCATCATTCCAGGGATCTTTAGCATGACACAGATCATTTCCCTCTGCTGGTTTCAGGCTTGTAGAGCAAACATGACAAATAAGGTCTCCTCAGGTGCTCTTTTTACACCAACCTAAGTATGCAAAATTACACTCGGATTTAAGTTTGACGGTCACCCAACAAAAGAAAGACCCTCTAGAGAAATTTTCCATTGGAGCAAGGGAAAGGCAAAATCAAGATAAGAAACAGTGGCACATATGCAGGAGATTAAAAAGTGTGAGCAGTATAAACGACTCAGCATTGCATCACCTGTTGCACGGCTTGGGCCCTTCGCCATGGCAACAGAATGCCAGTTGGGTCGTCAATGTGGGTGTAGAAAGAAGCCTGCAGGAAGAACAAATGTGTGTTTAGTTTATTAACGCTGCGAGGCAAGGACAGGCTCAGGATTACAGCGATTGTTACATCAATGAGGAGGAATCCTTCTCCCCCTGTGGCTCGCTAACTAAGCAGTGTTCACTCTTTCATCTACGTCTTACTTGATTGTTTGAATGCAGAGAGGGAAGAACTGCTTTGTTTAACTCAGACCGCCCTTCTTTGTAGCAAAGACGTCTTATTATGGATGTAGATCTTTGTTTATCCTTAAACCCTTTATAGAGCACCAGAAGGACAAGACCTTATTAACTTTGTAACATTATAAACATGTATATTTGATGGCAAAACTTAGGCTGCTCAGTGTTGCAGTGGGTAGCACTGCTGCCTTGCAGCAAGAAGGTTCACGGTTCAATTCCCAGGGTCTTTCTGCATGGAGTTTGCATGTTTTTCCCTGAGCATGCGTGGGTTCTCTCCAGGTTCTACGGCTTCCTCCCACCGTCCAAAAACAGGACTGTTAGGTTAATTGGCTTCTACAAATGCTCCTTAGGTGTGAGTGTGAGTGTGAATTGTTGTTTGTCCTGTTTGTCTCTGTGTTGCCCTGCGATCGAGTGGAGACGTGTCCAGGGTGGACCCCGCCTCTCACCCGTAGACAGCTGGAGATAGGCACCAGCACCCCTCGCCAGCCCAGCTTGGGATAAGACTGACGGAAAATGAATGAATGGATGGATGATGGCAAACATTTATGTCAATGTAATAACGAAAAATGGACTTCGCTGATTCAATTCATTTCAGTTTATTTCTATAGCGCCAATTCACAACACGTCATCTCAAGGCACTCTACAGTTCACCAGATCATCCAGTCAGATTTATTCAAAGTTTTCTATCTAAGGAAAACCAGTTGATTGCATCGACTCATTGACCCCTCAGCAATCCCTCACACTAAGCATGCTTGTAGCGACAGTGGAGAGGAAAAACTCGCTTTGAACAGGAAGAAACCTCCAGCAGAACCAGGCTCAGTGTGAGCGGCCATCTGCTGAGGCCGACCTGGGGTTCAAGGAGACAGAAGCAGACAGAAAAAGAAACATAGATACAAAAGGCAACTGTCAACCAGCTCCACAGTAAACACACAGCCAGGCAGACGAGCTCCGAGTCAGCTCCCATGTCAGAGGATGAAGAGAGCACATCCAGTTAGTCACAGTCAGAGAAACAGGACTACACTGAAAAACAAGCTGATCTCCAACATCTATAAACAAGGGTGTTGATGGCAGCAGCACAGCTAATATTTCTCTGCAGGATGGAGTCACAGCCAAACAGGAACAGACCAGATGAAGCTACTATGAGAAAAAGCAGAGAGAGCAGAACGTTAGAGATTGAACTAACAGATTCTGCAGAGTGGGAGAATAGAGATAGAATGAAGCAGAATGATGAAAAGGGGTCCCTATGTCCTCCAGCAGTCTACGCCTATAGCAGCATAACTATAGAGATAGCTCAGGATAACCTGAGCCACTCTAACTAGAAGCTTTATCAAAAAGGAAAGTTTTAAGCCTAGCCTTAAAAGTAGACAGGGTGTCTGCCTCACGGACTAAAACTGGTAGTTGGTTCCACAGGAGAGGAGCTTGATAACTAAAAGATCTGCCTCCCATTCTACTTTTAGAAATTCTAGGAACCACTATCTGATGATGGGGGGACTCCATTTGTAAGGGGTATGCAAGTGATCAAAAATGTTAACTTGCCCTATAAAGGGTTAAATCAGCTAGCCAAGTGTCCACCCACAAGACATCATTGGTGCCCATTGATTATGCTTGTCTTTTTCTGCCTCTTTCATCACAGGGACAACTGAGAGAGTTTGTCTGATACAGGGTACTGTTGAAGCCCTCAATAGTGTGCACAACTTCATCGCGGAGAAAGTCCGTGAGATGCCCCAGAGTGCCCAAAAACCAGAACCTGTCAGCATACTGCAACCGCAGACCACGGTGAACCCAGACCGCGTGAAACAGGTAAGGTTCTGTTCAACCATTGAACCTGTCTTACCCCAGTTAGCAACTGGATCCTTGAAAGTAAAGAATAAAGCCTCTTTCCCACTAAAAATAGCGCATCAATGAGTGTTTCTCAAACGTGGGTCGACCCGCTAACAATCGGCATTTCGCTCCCTTTCCACTGGCATAAAAGGCTGGTCTAACCCCTCGCTGGCAGCTGCGTGGCCTCTCTCCCTCCGCCACTGCGTGCCTGGTGAGATCATCACACTGGGTTTGCGTTGATGATGTCACCAGTGCAATAGAAATCAGGAAAGTAAACAGTGGAGAGCATAATGGAAGGAAGCCAGGGTTTAGTTAGTTTGCTTTATTGTTTCTCTCTATTATCTGTCTGAATCCCTCTCACCAGGCTGCTCCATGTTTATCGAATGGAAACAGAGTTGATTCTGCTTGTTAGATCAGAAGCGACTGAGGCGGTGTGTTGACCTCCGTACGATGTGTTCAATGGCGTCATGTAATTTAGAGGGTCGACCCAGCTCTGGTGTTCCCAAGGCATGCCGATCAGAGCCGAGGTGATTTTAAAGCGGGTCGCTTGCCGAGTCGTTTGACCTGGGTAGACACACATCAGTGGGCTGTTCTCACTGACACTGAAATAACCATTGCTCCCAGGTTTTTCAGCCAGTGGGAAAAGGGTATAATTGACCCATACTGTTGTCGCTGGTAGATAGACTGCAGTCCCTGTAAACATGGCGTAGCTGTTACTGTTGCAGCCTTCTCAGAGAGCTAAGCAGTAGTTTGATGCACCAATGATGCATCCGGTTATGGGATGATTCAATATTTAAAATGTTTCTACCAAGCAGTATCAAGGTGTGGAGCAGTTCCCTTCTTAAACGTCTCTGACTGTGACCTACAGTGTGGCAGGGTGAGGAAAATTTGAGTGTATGTGGTTATTTTTACCTGCAGTCATCCGTAGTTGGATAGAACCATGTGGCAGTGTGGCAGCTGCAGCCTAAACCCCCGGGATTAACAAACTGCTGAGTAAAGCGAGGGCCGCTGTAGTACTCTGACTCAGACAGAGATCTGTTTACTGTTAATGCTGTTCAGTGCTCCTCATGTTGCCTGTTTTTGCTACCACCATCTTTCTATTTCTCTGCAGGCCAAATTAATTGTACCCAACAGTACAGCTGGACTGATCATTGGTAAGGGTGGTGCCACAGTGAAAGCAGTGATGGAGCAGTCGGGAGCTTGGGTGCAGCTCTCCCAGAAGCCAGAAGGCATCAACCTGCAGGAACGAGTGGTGACCATCAGCGGGGAACCTGAACAGAACCGTAAGGCTGTGGAAATCATTGTGCAGAAAATCCAGGAGGACCCTCAGAGCAGCAGCTGCCTGAACATCAGCTACTCCAACGTCTCCGGCCCAGTGGCCAACTCCAACCCCACCGGCTCCCCTTACGCCAACACAGCCGAGGTGCTGCCCAATGCGGCCGCGGCAGCAGCCACTGCCTCCAGCCTTCTGGGCCAGGCCGGATTGACAGGAATGGGTGCCTTCCCTGCCGCCATGTCCAGTTTCTCTGGCAACGATCTGCTGGCCATCACCTCAGCCCTGAATACCCTGGCCAGCTATGGCTACAATACTAACACCCTGGGCCTGGGTCTCAACCCCGCAGCTGCCTCTGGAGTCCTCGCCGCAGTTGCAGCTAGCGCTAACC
This sequence comes from Cyprinodon diabolis, assembly GCA_030533445.1. Classification (NCBI taxonomy): domain Eukaryota; kingdom Metazoa; phylum Chordata; class Actinopteri; order Cyprinodontiformes; family Cyprinodontidae; genus Cyprinodon; species Cyprinodon diabolis. The sequence goes on along the minus strand of CM060072.1, from coordinate 43,469,188 downwards.
CCGCTGCTGCTGCAGCAGCTAACCTGTTGGCCTCCTATGCTAATGATGCCTCCAGCAGTGCTGGCCACCCCGCTACTGGCCTTGGTGGGTTCTCCCTGGGCTCTCTAGCAGCTGCTACCGGAGCTTCCAATGGTTACCTAAATGCTTCATCCCCATTAATGGCTTCCTCCCTGTTGGCAACAGAAAAGTTGGCAGACGGAGCCAAGGACGTGGTTGAAATCGCTGTGCCCGAGAATCTTGTGGGAGCTATTCTGGGGAAAGGAGGGAAAACGCTGGTGGAGTACCAGGAGCTGACAGGAGCCCGTATCCAGATCTCCAAAAAGGGAGAGTTCATTCCAGGGACTCGGAACCGTAAAGTTACAATAACAGGGTCGCCGGCCGCCACACAAGCAGCGCAGTATCTGATCAGCCAGCGGATCACGTACGAGCAGGGCGTGCGCGCCACCAACCCACAGAAGGTGGGCTAAAACCAAGCGAAGGGAACAGAAGAAAAGGATGAGGACAGAAAAAGAAAGGAAAGAAGAGAGTCAAGAAGAGTAGAGAAAAAAAAAAAAGAAATGTCCAAATATATGTTCAATATTTCAGTATATGATGAAAGAGTTACAAAGGAGGAGGCGGGGGAGACAACCAAGATAAGTGTGTGTGATTTGTGAGTGTGTTTTTAGGACAGAAGTCCTGATGTTTTTTAAAAGTTTGTGTCAAGTCCTTTTGACAATGGTGATCAGAGTAAGCTGAACTGGTCCACTGCCAAGTCGCAGATTCAGGCGCGAGGCCGCGGGGTCTCGCCCTCCTCTAAACCTCATTACTGTCTCATTTCTTTCTTTGGAGTGATTTTCTTTGTTGGATTTCAGACGGTCTGAGACGTCGGCTCCCGGTGAGCTGAGCGTGTCGCACGAAGATCCAGCTGTTTTACAAAACCTTGCTCTTTGCTGTCAATGCAGAAGGCATTGTTAACAGGGGGAAGGGTTTAACAACAAGCACCTGAACTCATCTCAGCTATTTAGGGCAGCAGTCCAAGTATAGTTTCTTTACAAATAAACAAAATCACATCTATGTGGACATGTCTTGAATTCTAGCTCATTTCATAACTGAAATGACTCAATTTGGGTATTTTATATTTGCATCCTTTAACTTATCGATATAGTCTCATCCAAACACGCGTCGATTATTTAAACCTGTGGTTGCAGGTTGATCTGAATGTAAAAACAATTTGCGCCTGTTGCTATTTTTTTTTTACAGGGATCAAACATTGTGTTGCAGTGAAAGAAATGTATAAGTCACCCCAGCCTGTACTTGCTGTCTGCAGGTGTAGTTCAAGGGTTCAAGACTCAGTGTGAGAGGACAGAGGAGACACACAGGAATGTATAAAAAACACAAACAGGCATAGAGAATGCTCCCACAAACGCACAAACTCTCCGACGTGACATTATATTCCGCCACTGCTACGAACACAAAGAAATGTGTTGATGATTAACCCTTTCTTGGTGCTATAGGACTTATATCTCCTTTACGGTGGAATTCAAAACTTTCCACTTGAGTTTCCACCTGGTTTAAAGTGTCGTCCAGCCATTGGTAGCCCACTGGACCCGACCCACTTTCATACCCAACGACTGTCGATTGATTTCTATCAACAAAAGCAGTCTAGCTGTTCTAATACAAACCTGTTGTTTTGTAATACTAGCTGAACATTTTGCAGAAGAAAACTCCTGACATACGTTTGCCTTAGCCAGACATTTGGAACACCAAGAATCAAGCAAAGGGTCAGACCTCCTGAGAGCAGTGGCAGAAAACAAAGCACTACAAAGCATTTTGATAAGAAGAGCTGGAAGAACCTTTATCTGTGAACTACGAAGCGATTTCCATGCAGTTACCAAATAGAGGAGCCACCTGCCTGTGGGCAATGCTTCCTGATTTCCATCAAGACAAAAAGAAACACAGGGAATTAAGATGATTATTATTGTTCCCAAAGTACATAAACGCTGACGTAGAGCATATATTGAAACCTACAATGTTTTGGGATCATTATCTTTCAGTGCTACTAGCTAGTCTGACAGTGGCAGACCCAAAAGTAAGAAGCTCTGGTCCCCTCTGTGCTGCTATCCATAGCGTTCATCCCGACTCTTTAAAGTCTGCACTGTGAGGCATTTAGACCACCATGTCTGTCCTGCTAGGGATGTCAATACATACATACATACATATATATATATATATATGTATGTATGTACATACATACACACACATTTATGTCACCAGATCTGCAGAGCCGGCCCAAAACTCCAAACTATTGACTTCTTCAGACTTTACTGAGCTAACATATGTCCAATATATTACATTTTGGACAATTTTAGCCCACAGTTTCCATTTAAATGTAGTCGAAGCTATGACGTAACTTTTATATACATTTATTTTCGCCTTTCTCTTGTCAACCACTCTGTCTTGTTTTCACAGGCCAGTTGAACGCTTGTTTTCTTGATGAGTTAAATAAGATGCTATAAGTTAAGTTAAAAGTCAGCAGGGGGCAAAACATTAAATATGTCTGAATCTTGATAAATAATTTTTATTTTTTTAAATCCTCAACATTTTTAATAGGATTTTCAATTAAATTAAACATTCAATGTATTAAGTATTTCAATTCTGACAGATTCATTCATTGATACTCTTCATTTGGAGGAAAAGGTTCTCGGTTTGATGCAGACAGCAATGGTGGATCATGTTAATTAAAGCTAATTACAGGCTTTTTCAATAAATTCCCTTTTGTAACAGTTAGTAATGTTTGAAATCATATGAAATTATTTTAACTTCAAATAAATCTTGATTGGTGATGGCCTCTGAACTGATTTGAACATAAACGGTCCTGTGAAGCATAGACTTGGTGGTGTGATGCTGCGGTAACTCGTCAACTCTTTGTTTCAGTTTGGACAAACCTTTTTTTTTCCCCCAAAGCCTCTATTTTGTCATTTCTGCTCAATGAACAAATCCTCCACCACTTTTCAACAATCGCTCCATGCATTGTTACCACTGGATGTAGAGGTGAGTTGGATTACCGCCACCTACTGGCCTGGAGGGCGTGAATGAATTTTTACAGGTTCACTAAAAATATAGATCCTAGAAATGCCAAGAAAATGAATAATATTAATAATACAAATCCATTTTTATTCTGTAAATAAATTCATAGTTCACAACTATAACTATACTGATCGATGCTAGTTTTAATTTTTTTGTTTCTCCTGCTTGTGTCTCTGCTGCTGCCGAGCAAATAAATGATTCTAATTTAGGATGTAAAGGTTAAGTAAAAACTGTGATTAGGAGGGAATTTAGTTAAATAATGAATCATAATAACTGGAATGGGCCCCCAATGTGGTTTTGTTAGGGCCCCATAGAGTCCTGGGCCGGCTCTGCCTCCTGGTACCAACAGAGGGGATTTCTCCACATGTGTCTCTTTTACTCCAGCACCTTTTGATCTTTGCTTTTATTAAATTAGTGAGCATTTCCTGTCCCTCCCTGCGGCGTCCTCTCCTGTCCATCATGTTGCTCTCTGACATTTCCAGTAGGCACCATCAACACAAGCTCTATGATCAGTTTCCTCAATGCGAAGCTGTGAGGGCCGGTGCTGAGTCGTGTCCAGGAAATCTACATGCTTCCAGTTGTAAGAGAAGCTGATCGATTTACTTTGTTTTCTTTTAGAATTCATGCATTAAAGTCGTCAGATTTCAAAGTATTTGAAACAACTCTGTGTGTCGATGTTGTGCGTGGCAAAACGAGCAGCGAGGCTTTCTTCCCAGCTCAAATCTCTTCCTCTCACTAGCGCTTGGAGGCCTTGCAGTCATCCATAGCTACAATCTGGCCACCTGTGAAATCATTGCATAACAGAACCTTTTACTGCCCAAGATTTTAGCATATAATGAGATACAAGCACAAAACGGGGGTGTTTTATCAATGCAACTGGACTGTTGGACTCCAGAGAGCTCTCCTTCAGAACTCCCTGATCAATACGTTGCGCCAAAATCTGCTTTCTCTCCCTCTCATTAGATTTCCTCTCCACATTTTCTTCCCCCGAGTGTCCTGCGTCCCCCGGCCCCTCGGCGGGCGCTCCTTCCTTCCTACACTGTGCTCTCCCCCTCTTTCTCCTCCCCTCGTGTCTTGTCGTCTCATGGGCGATGCGTTGGACGCACTGTGGGTGGGAGTTATGCACTACGGGTCGTAGGGGTATGAAAATGTTTTCCCAGGCCACAGAGTTCACAAGGCTAAAATGCACAGAAACCACCTGCCTCCAAAACTGTGACACCCACCGAGACCAACCAGCAACGTTAGCTCAACGTGTCAAATGTCCTCAGCGTTAGGAACTGGACAGATTCGGACAGGCCTGGCATTTTCAAAGGAAGGTAATGGGTTGTGTTTTTTTTTCTTCTTTTTTTTCCAAAAAAAAAAGGCAAATCCTGGTAGGAGGAATATTAATTAGATGGTTGAGCTCTAGACTGAATATTTCAGACAGAATGCATAAGACAGCAAGAGAGAGCGACTTGTTAGTGACCTCAAGCCGAAACAGTGACATCCTTTATGCATATCCTGCTATCTGAAAATGACTCGAGCTCATTTCTGTGGAATACGATATGTCACGTCATATGATCTATATGTACTTTATTGTAGCTATTCTAGTTTTTAGTCCAAATGCAGTCCAGCGTTGTCAATACAATGTGAAACTATGTTATATCTGTGTGGATGATGAGAGTGCCGACTAAGCCTGACTAAGATTAGCTTCGCAGTTTGTTTGTGCATTATGACGCCTCATCATCGGGCGGTGGTGTCCATATTCCTGTCACTGAAGATTTAGTTTGACAGTAAGAAAAATGTTAAGAATATTGGAAGCAATATAGTAGCATGTTGTCCTGTTTTGTGTTTTATGTCTGTTGTATGGACTTTTGAAATTACTAAGATTTTGAATGAATAGGTTTACATGTACTTCTTTTTGTAAGTTATGAAAATGCTGCTATTTGATAAGTAAACTATACAAAAATATTTTAGTGGAAAAGATGTCTGGTCTGTTGATTAGAGATGTGCTCCGACAGGGAGGAGCATAAACGGAGGTGTATAGGAAGCTATACGGTATTGGTAAGATAGAAAAGTAATAATAGACTCCATAGTATGACCTGTGCCAAACTAGACCTCTGCAGCTTCTGAAATTGTAGATGTGCGATCAAATGTTAGATATCAATAACATGTTTAGAAGTGCTGATCAAGTGCCAATCAAACACTATCTTTTGAGTTAAGAAAAGATAATCAAATACATTACTTAAGAAAACAAAGGACAAAGAATTTTTTTGTGCATCGTTTTATCCCATAGGTACATAGAGTAAGAGTTAAAGATTGTGATTTTTTATGGATCCATGTTGTTTTACCCTCCATGCATCCTTGTGTGTTTGTTTGACCTGTGGCTTTAGTACCGCTGTTTTCCACTAATGTCTCTATAGGCCAGCATGGACTAAGCATAAACATGTTATAAGCATCCATAACATAGCCATTAACAATCAAACAATGTGTTTGTGAAGTTCGGTGTTATCTTTTTGCACGTCTTCTATTGCATGGTATCAAAGTAAAATTATGGAGGAAAAAAAAGAAAAAAACAGAAAAAAAGTCAAAAAACGTGCGAGGCGTCTTCTCGCAACATTCAGAGACATAAGCGCTGCATGCGGTCAGATGTATATCTCTTTAAGTTGAACTCACCTCATGTTAAAACTGTTGATCTTTATGTTGGGAGTTGGGAGGGAGCTCATTATCGTCATGTTGGCCCGAAAAGAACAAAAAAAAAACATGAACACACATCTGAGATCGGATTTCTCATGGGTCGGACTCATCTCTAACCATCATCTGAGAAGATCTGATGTGTTTTTTAGATCTAGAGGAGGATTCAAATGTGAAACAAGCAAACCTGAAAATGTTACTCAGTGCATTGGCTCTTTGTGTTTCTAGGATCTCAGTCAGATACTTTAACCGCGTTTTTCTGTCGCAGCCATAAAGCCCAGATCTACTCTATGAATGTACTCATTTCTTCTGTTCTTCGGTTCTGTTCCGGTTCTGTTGAATGTCTGTCTGTCTGTCACGTGACGCCACGGCAGGAATGTCCACTACATGTAAAGTGAAAAACCTTTTTTTCCAGCTCCAGTCAGGTAGGCCCCACACGGCCGCAGTTATGAACCAGATATGCGAACACAACTTCCGATTTGCTGTCAACATTTTCCTGTTTGTTTGATGTTGCATAAATGCACTTTATTGATGGGCGGGAGGGAAACGAAGCAAACCGTGTTGGCTTTCCACAACCATGTTGCTGTCATCTTTTGTTCTGATTTGATTTGCTAGTCTGTGTCGGAAGTCCAGGAGGATGGGAAAGGCTGGAATCTCAGACAAATAGAAAAGTAGCTCCTGTTTTCTCTCTCCAAGGCTCCTCTGCCACATTCCCTGCAGGGCGGCACAACCAATCATCTCCTTCCTTTGAATTCTCAAATTCCAAATTTATTTTTTCTTGTGTTGCCAGAAAATTTGGGCTGAAGCCGTGAAGTGAGCGGCGATGTTACTGTCAGATCTAAGAGGGTTTTTTTTTTTTTTTTTTGGCACCAGCAACATGAAGAGAGACTCTGGTAGCTGGGACTGGTGGAGCCTTGTTGGTTCCAGTGATTTTTCTGTTTCCCTGTTCTGTGTTTCAACCCAGACCAGTTGGCAGCATCATTCCAAAGGTGATTTTGTTTTTGGTTTTCTGGTCAGTCATGATCCGCTCCCTGCGGAGCCCCTACAGGAAGGCCAAGACTGGTTTGGAACCGGTTCCGGCCGCTCACTCCTCTCTTTGAACCAGTTCTACCTGAGTCTCTGCATCGCTCCACGACTTGTGATTCATTACACCGAGAACCTGCAACTGTGTCCGCCCCTTTAAACGGGAAATCTAATAGGATTCTTAACAAACCAGACATGAGGCCATTACTGCTCTTTGACCATCAACACCTCCCATGAACTTTGTTGCTCTTCGACATCCTCAGAACTGGTGTCCGTTGGAGATGAAACTCTTAGACTCTGAAGACTGTTCTGTTGTTTGTTTTTCTTTGATTTAAAGCTTGCTTATGTGGAAAACGTGAGGAAGCACGTCTGTACCGTGATACGGTTTCATGTTCTTTACTTTCTGGGTTATGCTTTGATGCTGTTTAACCTCTGTTCGTTCCATCTCAGAAAAAATGGACTGACAGCATAAGATCAAATGTTTCCGGCTTGAGCAAAGTGATGTTTTGTTCATTGGGTCTGTTTCTCTTTGTTACAAATGAGAACAGTCGTCTTTTTTGTTGTTTCGACAAACGAGGAGAATCTGTGAAAGTCGGCAGCGTAAACTACCTAAAGGGCTTTCTCCGAGAGCATTTATATAAGTCCTTTGAACGTGGTTCAGAAAAGAAACAAAACAAAAATGCCTTTCTTGTGCCATTTTAGGAGAAAAAAGTGAGAAAGCTTTTGTGGAAAATCTCTGTCCATAATTGTGCCAAATAATTCCCTACTGAGCCAAAAGGCAGCCAGCCGCCATAACTGTTGGGTCCGTCCCCTATAAGAAAACATCACCCTATTTGTGCAACGTTGGAGCCCACGTACCATTACTGTTATGCTGCCAGTCTGTTTTCTGCTTCGGTCAGAAACAGGATATTTTGTATTAAAAGACAACAGCTACTATGGTGAAGGATGAGAGGTTTCGAATGCTCATTGTTTCTGTTTGTTTATTTCCGCATCCTTCATTCTAGATTTAACGGTAATGATATTTAATGTAACTGTAGTACTGTGTTTGTAAAAAAAGAAATTCAGTGAGTTGTGTTCTATGACTCGTGGACTACCAGTGAAGTCAGCATTTCAGTGTTAATAATTGAATTGTTTTTTAAAGATTATTTTTGCGACGGCAACAAAGAGTCATTATAAATGTTCATTTTAACATCACTTGTCTTCTGTTTCATTTATTCTCCTCCACCTGGGCTTGGCCTGACACGGAAGGTCAAAGGTTAAGGAGACCTTTGACACCTGATAAACAACATAAACATTTTCAGAGTTCCTGTTATTTTACAGAATTTATTGGGGTTATGATGAGACAAATAAACATAGAACCGGGGGGGGGGGGGGGGGGGGGGGATTAAATACTAGGGAGTTGCCTAGGGCCCCAAGTTCCTGGGGGCCCCATAAAACATGTACATGTATGGTTAATACAACTATTCCTTATTTGTGCTCATTAATTATGTTTCTGATAAAAATCGTTTGGCTAAAATGCCATCAGAATGCTGATAATATTAAGTGTTTCTCAGCCCCCCCCCCCCCCCCCCCCCCCCCCTTCAGTGTCCACCATATTGGATCAGTCCATTTGCTGCACATGTTCAGAAAGGTCCAAACAGACAGCAGCAAACCATTTGAAAACAAACGATGCGGAGAGCAGTGTTGCCAACTTAGCACTTTAGTCGCTATATTTAGCCACTTTTCAGACCCCTCTAGCACTTTGATTTCTAAAAAGCTCCTAGCGCCAAATCTAGAGACTTTTTTCTGCTACTGGAGACTTTGGAGACAACATCTAAAAGCAGCGAACTCTGCTCTCCAGAGCAAGTAGATTGGTAACCCCGCCTCCTGCTCTCTATCTTGTCTGCTGTCATGATTCATGCAGCTATTATTTCATCCAAATGAAAAATGGAGAACAGATTATCAGATCATGGCTTTTCTACAGTGAATAGAAGGACTGGGTTATTTACTTTGGCCTTTTTGGAAACACAGGAAGGAGCAATCAGCTAAGTGAGCTTAGTGCTTGGAAAAAATCTTTCATTCCTTTAGAGACAGCATGAAAAGTCAGCTGAGTACAAAACATAGAGAGGAAAACAAGAAGAAAAGGGACAAGAAGAGAGGGACACAACCTAGAACAGATAATGGATGTCTATTCTATTAACATTTCTCTATCTGTAGAATGGGTCTGTTCTATGTGTTGTCTTCTCCATTCAGAGGGCCCCCTGCCTGTCTTTGCCTAGGGCCCCAAATTTCCTAAATCAGCCCCTGCATAAAGGCGTAAACAACCAGGAAAACAAGCATGGATTGAAATCCAAAAACCTGAACTCTGCTGCTGGAAACAATAAAACTGCTGAAGCTAAATCCAATTAGATGGGGAGACTTAAAGTTAATCAAGAAATGAATATGGGCCGAACTTTGACTAGGCCATTCTAGTTCATGACTATATGTTGCTGTAATTGCAGCACTGTATGTTCAGGGTCTGCATCCTTCCCCCTATTTATCTCGAACCATCCTCCCTTCACTTCTGACATACCTGTTCCTACTAAAGGAATGTATGCCGCAGCATGATGTTACCCCCACCATGTTTCACTGTTGGGCTTTTAGTTGGTTGGAATAAACAAACATAGTTTTCTTTCAACAATAAGTTTCTTCCTTAAACTTCTCCAGGTTGCGTTTCCTCCCTCCATGTCCTGAGGATGGAGTGAACAGAGCTGTGTGGGATGGTCAGACATCAGGAGATTATCCTCCAACCAAACCCTGATTTAGAACCATCTGCTGGGTTTGTCCGACTGACCTGATGAGACGTTAGATTGCAATAGAATCCATCAATTTTTGTCATTCATGAATAATCTCCATTTAAACGCTCTTTAGAAGAACTTATTTATTGGTTCCATTATCGCCATCTTGAGGTAAACAGCACGGGATCTCACCAACATGGTCTCATGCAAACTTATAGGGCAATGAACCTGTCCTGTTAGATGTCACCAGGGCGAAGTGTTGGTACCAGTGAACCTACCACCTGTCCTCTGGGTTTGATCTAAATTCCTCTCTGCTTTGACTGTTCTGTTAGATCTTTAGATCCCGTACTGCCAACTGCAGCTTAAATGTAATTCAGTGCCTGATTATTTCATTGGAACCTTTCTGTATATTCAAATAGTGCTTTCATTAAGTGAAGCTTCCTTCCCTCTCCAGCAAAAAAAAAAATGTATTCTCTGACTATCCCACTGTATCCAGTAAACGGGGCCTGTTCTTTTTTGGACCTTGCAGCATCAACAGTCTCTGGATCACTGAGGTCTCAAAACCTACAGGTCACATCATATTCAATTCAATTCAGTTTATTTATATAGCGCCAATTCACAACACGTGTCATCTCAAGGCCCTTTACAGTTCACCAGATCATGCAGTCAGATTGATTCAAAACCAGTTGATTGCATTGACTCATTGACTCAAATACAATCCCTCACACTAAGCATGCTTGTAGTGACAGTGGAGAGGAAAAAGTCCCTTTGAACAGGAAGAAACCTCCAGCAGAACCAGGCTCAGTGTGAGCGGCCATCTGCTGAGGCCGACTGGGGTTCAAGGAGACAGAAGCAGAGATACAAAAAGCAGCTGTAAAAGGCGGCTCCGTCCAGGAAACACACAGCCAGGCAGACGAGCTCCGAGCCAGCTTCCATGTTAGAGGATGAAGAGAGCACATCCAGTTAGTCACAGTCAGAGAAACGGGACTACACTGAAAAACAGGCCAAGCTCCAACATCTAGAAACAAAGGTGTTGATGGCAGCAGCACAGCTGATATTTCTCTCCAGGATGGAATCACAGCCAAACAGGAACAGACCAGATGAAGCTACTATGAGAAAAAGCAGAGAGAGCAGAACGTCAGAGATTGAACTAACAGATTCTGCAGAGTGGGAGAATAGAGATGGTATGAAGCAGAATGATGAAAAGGGGTCCCTATGTCCTCCAGCAGTCTAAGCCTATAGCAGCAGAACTATAGAGATAGCTCAGGATAACCTGAGCCACTCTAACTAGAAGCTTTATCAAAAAGGAACGTTTTAAGCCTAGCCTTAAAAGTAGACAGGGTGTCTGCCTCACGGACTAAAACTGGTAGTTGGTTCCACAGGAGAGGAGCCTGATAACTAAAAGATCTGCCTCCCATTCTACTTTTAGAAATTCTAGGAAGCACTAGTAAACCTGCAGATTGAGAGCAAAGTGCTCTGTTAGGAACATAAGGAACAATCAGATCTCTGATATCAGATGGAGCTTGGCCATTTAAGGCTTTATATGTGAGAAGGAGGATTTTAAATTCTATTCTGGATTTAACAGGAAGCCAATGAAGAGAAGCCAGGATAGGAGAGATATGATCTCTCTTTTAAATTTTCATCAGAACTCTGGCTGCAGCATTTTGGATCAGCTGAAGGCTTTTAACTACAGTTTGTGGACTTCCTGATAGTAAAGAATTACAATAGTCCAGCCTTGAAGTAACAAATGCATGGACTAGTTTCTCAGCATCACCCCTGGACAGGAGATTTCTCATTTTTGCAATATTCCTCAGATGAAAGAAGGAAATTCTAGAAACCTCTTTGATCTGGGATTTAAATGACAGGTCCTGATCAAAAACAACACCAAGATTTTTTACTTTATTATCTGAAATCAGTTTAATCCCATCCAAATGAAGCGACTGGCTAATCAGCTTCTTTTTCAGAGACTCTGGTCCAAAGACTATAACTTCTGTTTTGTCTGCATTCAGAAGCAGAAAGTTAAGAGTCATCCAGGTTTTTATGTCTTCAGACATGCCTGTAATTTATGAGTAGCATTAGCATTAATTACACTGACGTATATGCCTCATGTAAAGTTTATTAGGTAGTTTTATGTTCAAAATATTAAAAATATTAAATAGAACTTTGTCATTTAATTATTTTACATAAATCTTAAAAGTTAGGGTTAAATATTTCTGTGAGCATGTTGTGTGAACAACCAGCTGTTAAGGTAGTTGTTTCTGCTGCTGTTAACGTAAAGATGAGGAACAAAGCGCACCACTATAAAAACAGAAGTAGAAGAAGAAGTGGAAGTTATCGGTCGCAGCTGATGGGGAGATGTCCTGTGCTTTGGTAAGTTTTTTAATTGATTGACTTTATTTGGATTGAACTGATCCTTGTGATAAATGTTTGGTTTGTGACCAGGATTACGGAAAAAATGGGCTTCCAAATGTTTTGTTTTACTAAAGATGAGGACCCAAAATGTAACATAAACCAAGCGGAAAAACAAAGACTTAGACAAGACCTCTGCTTGAAGTTAGAAACATTAAAAGAGACTCAAAAATGTAAAAGAATGATTGAAAACTCCTTGTAAGACCCTAATCTGGTAAGTTAGTTCTAAGTTAGTTCTCCAGGGATAAACAAGGGTTCCTCTAAAGATGTTTGGTGATCATTAGTTTATGTTTTCCGATAATTACTTTAAGTTATTAGATGTTGTTGAGCTGATTAATGGTTTTGATTTGTGACCATGTACTTCTAGGCTTAGGATTACTTTTCTACTACTCAGTTTAGATATGAACGTTCTACACACACACACGCACACACACACAATCACTTGCAGTCATGTAAAGGACATTTCCAAGTGTGTTCTTTTTTAAACATGTTTAACACCTTTCCACCTGTATGCAGAGCTCCACCATCTCTTCAATTTCAGCCAGCTCCTTTGTTTCCTGTCTTTTTTTGTGGACAAACTGATTAGACCATGTGTCTGACCTCAGTAACCACCCAGACACATCTAGACTAATCAGTTTGTCCACTAGTAAAAGACAGGAACCAACGGAGCTGGCTGAAGTTCAAGAGGTAGTGGACTTCTGCATACGTCCCAGTCATTGTGCTCAGCTACAGCTCAAACTGTATGATGAAAACAGGGTTTAAAAGTTCACAGCACACGATGTGCAGTATTGTTCTTCCACTGTACAGCCCAACGCTTTGATGCAATCTACCTGCTCACACTGTACATCCAAAAACCTCACGTCAGACTCAGCGCCGAGAGATGGTGCTGGACGAAGTCGTTAATCTGGAAGAAGAAGAAATGTAATTGCCTTGTTTGCACATGCGCAGTGCTGGAGGTTTTGGGTAATCGGCTCGTACAGTTCCTGATCGGGAGGTGGTCGTGAGAGGCTAATCACCCATTATTACCCCCTGGATACTATGAGGCTGAAACTCGGTCCGATCCATAAAATTCTCGCAAGACTGGAGAATTGGCCCCAGCTCTGTTGCCCTGAATCCGATATGTATCTGATCTTTTACAAAATGACCTGTGTCTGAATGGCCAGGTCGCATTCATCCGACCTGAACCCCATTAATACTCAACTAAGGTCCCTATTCTGCATCTAGCTATGCAGAAGCAGGAAGAAAGACAACAACCTTCTTGAAAAGATCGTGTTGTTAGTGCACTGACTGTGGTTGGGAAATGAGAGATCACTGGATGCACTGCAAACCATGTAAATCTAAATAAGTCATTTTTTCTTAAATTAATATCTGCATTGTTTCTTGAATTAAGAAGGTAAGTGAGACACTTTGCCAATGGAATAAGACAATTTACATTTAAAATAAGAAAAAAAACTATTGCATTGTCTTATTTCAAGCGCATAATATCTAGTTATCTTATTTTAAGAGTTAAAATACTCATTCCATTGGCAGATCATCTTATTTACCTACTCATATTAAGGGTAAATACACTTACTTTTAGACTTTTTTACTCATTTTTAGATCATTTTTGCAGCGTGAGCTCCAGCACTACCGTCCATATTTACTTCTGTAGACACAGAGCACGCTCTCTTGTTACATCATCACGTCCTCTACTGCACATGCGGGAAACGTTGTGTGTATGCAGTTCAAACATGAGATCACATAAAAGTCGCATATATTTGGAAATGTGAACAACCAAATCGGTTTTCACAAAAAAATTGGAATTGAACATTAATGCCTGCATTGTGAATGTAGCCTTAGCTCCACTCAAAAATTACAAACTCAACTTCCCACCACTGAGGCCCCGTCCACACGAAGTCAAACCTGTAAACGATCTTTTTTTTATTCAGCCTTCAGAGTGGGAAGATTTTGAAACGCCGTTTTCGCGTTTCCATCTTTAAGCTCTAACCACATTTATTTTTTTTTACACGCATGCGTCATAGCGTCGCCTCTAAACACGCATGCGCGACACAGTATCACAACAACAATGGCGCCGTACTGTATTGAATGGTTGCTGCTCATGCTACTCACCCTGCTGTCGGGCTTACAACAGAATCTTCTTCTTCTGGAATATCTCCAGGAAGAACAGAGCAATATAGACGACATAGTTCAGCACCTCAACTTGACTGAACCACGAAAATGGACCCGCAGGGCCATTTTCCGGTTTTCCGGTTTGGTTGTATAAATATTACTGCGCATGCCCAGCATTTCGTTGCCTGTTTTCGCCTATTTTTGCTTTGGCACCACAGCGCCACTTACAGGCCTGGCATACATTTTGCAGCGTTTTCATGCATTCGTGTAGTCGATCACATTTATTTTACGTCTCCGTCTTTACGACAGACGTTCTGAAAATATTAGCGTTTCATGTTCATTTTGACTTCGTGTGGACGGGGCCTTACTTTCAGATCCAAGCATGCTGTCAGGATTCCACCAGTTCTTCGGCTATTTTCTTAAAACTTTCACAGCCTTTATAATATAACCTTTAGAAATATGTCTGTTCTCTACAGCTTGAATGGCTAAAATATTTCCTCCCAAGTAAACCTCTGTCATTTCTCTGGTAAAAAATTTTTTAACTGTGCACTGGAAAAAATCCATATCTAGATAAGTCTTTTTTATTTTTAAAAAAGTGCATTTGTTCTTGGAGGTAAAAGAGACATTTTGCCAGTGGAACAGGACAATTTACATTTAGAATAAGAAAACACAATTGCATTGCCTTATTTCAAGTGCATATTCTCTAATTATCTTATTTTAAGAGGGAAACCACTCAATCCATTGGCAAACTCTCTCATTTTACCTACTCAAATTAAGGGTAAATACACTTAATTTAAGAAATCTTTACTTATTTCTTTAGTCTGAGTCTGATAATTTCTGGATAGTTTAGGTTTAAATCTCACAGGGCATATTCTTGGTGTGCTTTAGAAGGTACAGTTCAAGTTTGGCTTCACAACTCTTACATATTGACAGCCATGAGGCATCCTACACCCAGCTCTTCCTCCCACACGGTTTGACCTTCTTCATGGTCAAATGTGTTCCTAATCTTCTTCGCTGCAATGAGGAGTATATCACACATTTAAAAAAAGGTGAATCTTTGCAGAGACAATAGTCTTGATGTTTTAAAATGATGAGAATATTGAAAAGAAATGAGGGATTCCAGCTTTGAGGAAATGTTTGGAATGAAACCTGTTTTAATTGTAACCCATCTTGAAAACATGTCTTCTGTTAATCAGTCCTGATGATGTTTCTAGTATTACCTACGTTATGGAGCCCAGGCGGAAGTTCAATTGAAGAAACTGTTAACTCACTCTTACTCGCCTCTGACACAGGCCATTCAGCTTTCAACCACACCTTCATGGAAGCTAATCAGCATCCAGACTTCATCTTCATCCAAATCTACATCTCAGTTTGCTACCCAAAGCACAGGCAGTGGTTTCACTATGTCTGACTTTGATTCAGATTACCCTGATTCAACCCACCTCCATCCCTCTCCTGGACTCTTACTGCATTTCCTGTCTCATCTCTAGTGGTCCGGCAGAAGACCGCCATGTTGAACCTGCATCTGCCAGAGGTTTCTTCCCAAAGGGGAGTTTTTCCTCTCTACTGTCGCTTCATGCTAGCTCTTATTTGGCAGGTTTATGCAACCTGTGTTATCCAAGCTGAACTTCCATCTTCCAGGTCCCCTAGTGAAGCACTAGTATCAGCTCACACTGTCCTCTGGATCTCTCCATACAGCACTCTATGGACGGACCAACTTCATCTATCTCCACTTCACCACTAGTTTCAGGCCTGGGGGGAAAAACGTCCCTGTTCTTTACTCCTGTTAATGCATATCAAAGCAAAAATTCAGCACTTATGTTTCCTGCTGAGGTCTGAGTGCCAAAGACTAAAGTAATTCTATCAATAAAATTCTTCTAATTGTCTTTTCTTTCTGTGTGAGTTTTTAAGATTGAATTGAAGTTATTCTTTTGTTGAGGACAGAGCAGTAAGGACAGTAAGACACAGGTGTATGTCCAAAAAGGCTTATTTTATTTAAATCAAAAAATATCAAATATAACCAGTACAATAATGGATCCAGAAAAGAGGTCAAAGGAACCAAAACTACTCAAAATATCTGTGACAGAGCAAGACTAACTTAAACAAACTGACCTCCCTTAATGAGAGGTAGGGAAACTTAAATAGTGGCTGATAGGTCCACAAAAGAAACACATGGAAAAAAAGACATACAAAAAACTAAAGTAAACCAAATAAAGCAAAAACCGAATTTCCCCCATTGCACTGATGTGGTATGGTCCAAATCAACTCAGCCCCTTGGCTACATGCTGGTCCCTCAGCCAAGGGACTGGAGCAACAGCAAAACTCAAAAAGAATATAAATTAAACAAATCATATCATCCATCCATCTATCCATTTTCCGTCATGCTTATCCCAAGCGAGGGGTGCTGGTGCCTATCTCCAGCTGTCTGCAGGTGAGAGGCGGGGTACTCCCTCGACAGGTCTCCAGTCCATCGCAGAGCAACACAGAGACAAACAGTACAAACAACTATTTACACACACTCACACCTAAGGAGAATTTAAACAGAAGCAAATTGACCTAACAGTCATGTTTTTGGACTGTGGGATGAAGCCAGAGTACCCGGAGAGAATCCTCACATGCACAGGGAGAACATGGAAACTCGATGCAGAAAGACCCTGGCCAGGAATCAAACCCGAAACCTTCAGGCAGCAGTGCTGCCCACCCACAATCATAACAATAACAGGATCAAATAAAGAATGAGCAGTACATTTGGAATACAGTGTAGTAGTGATGAATAAATTCCAAATAATGAGATGTTCTATAAATGAAACCGTGTATGAAAAAACAAAAGGACATAAATGGTGTTTGTTACCGCATCTTTGTGGCTGTAAATGCAGCCATCCCATGCTAAATGTAGAAACATTTAAAGCAGTCTATCCTTTCAGGTCCCTTTTGTTCGCTTGTATATTTCTGTAACATAGACACAGCATCACATGGGCTTACTACAGGAACACCGTCTGTGCCTGGTGGCTCTCCTAACAACTATCAGAATGCCTAATTAAATTGCACATGTAATCTGGGATTTTCCTATCACTGTTTGAGTAAGTCAATGGATATACAGTATAGGTGACCTGAGGTGCTTCCTATGTGGGGAATTAAAGGGTCCTGCAGAAATATTAGAAATTGCTTCTCCAACCCCCCTGTTTTTAATTTGACAAGTTCAAACCTTTTATTAGGATTTTACATGGCAGACCATAAGTGGTTAATTATAGTGGAAGCAAATTAAAAGCTACGCTATGTTTATGCCTCAGGTACCCTGAGTCATACTTTGTAGAACCAGCTGTTTCTACAAGTATTCTGGTTTATATATTTGTAATATCAATTCAATTGAGATTATTTGCAACACATGTCATTTTAAGGCACTTTAAAGGGACAATTCAGCCAGATCATCAAGTCAGACTGCTTCAAAGTTACCATCCATCCATTTTCTCCCGCTTGGTCCTTGTCAGGATCCGGCAGTCTATGAGCGAGAGGCGGGTACACCCTGGACAGGTTGCTAGTCTGTCGCAGACCAACACAGAGACACACAAAAAGACACACAACCACGCACACACTCACACCTAAAGCTGGGTATAGACTGTATGATATTTTCAGTCATACTCAGCTATAGCTCAAACTGTATGATGAAACCACAGGATTTAAAGGTTCACAGCTCACAATGATTGTTTATACGCTGTACAGTCCGACGCTCTGATGCGATCTACCTGCTCACACTGCACATCCAAAAACCACGTCTGTCTCACCGCCTAGAGATGGCGCGGGTCACACTCATCAACCTGGAAGAAGATGAAGAAGAACTCCCATGTTTGCACATGCACAGTGCGCCAGGTTCTGGTAAATCGGTTTGTAGCTCTGCTTCAGCTGCAGGATTTACCCAAGAACACCTCACGGGGGCCGATTGCCGGACACTTTTTTCAGAAGTGCACACTTTCCATCTCGGAAAAACCAGCTGATTGGTTCCAGGCACTGAGTTTGCAGGATTCTCTCCCCCTGAATGAGCGGGTAGAGATAGTAGACATTTGCTTGCATCGGGTGAAGTCGTCAATAATCTCCTTTATTTTATTCCCATTCAGGATCAGGCTGTTGTTGTCGTGGAAACTGTCCTCCCAATGACTTAAAATTGGTGCTAAGTCTTATAAAAATTCAAAGTTCTTAAAAAGTAGTAGAAAAGTCTTAAAACAATGATCAAAAATCGGGCAGAGGCAACTGGGTCCAGGTCCAGAGTGGTTTATTGCAAAACACAAGACAACCACATGAGCTGTTCACCGGTGAGCAACTGACTTACATGCAGAAACAGGCCCTCTTTTACTTACTCCTGGGGCTTGGGGGCTCCTCCCCCAAGCTCTTCCTATTTTGCACAATCTCAGGTACTATTTTCCACGGGTATGTCCAATTATTTTTATCTTACCGGTGGAAAACCCTCCTCAAAACATATTTTTATATATTTAATTAAAAGCCTTTGTTACAGGTCATGGTGACATCTCTTGCAGGTCATGATGACATATATTGAAATTAAATCAAAAACTCATCATAGTCTTAATCATCAATATGTCAAAACAAAGTTTTCATCCAGTGTGACTTATGATTATAACATTTCATTAAAAAAGTCAGCATAATCAAAAACTCAAAATCTCAGTAACACATCACTTGTATGTCGCTCAGTACCGCACAGTATCGCTTTGGATATGACAACTCAATATATCACAATTAGTTCAGCTGTGCTGTGCAACCTTGATATGACAAAATAATACATATTCTTATTGTGTATGACTTCATCATTAAAAGGCCTCATTACTGCAACCTGGTAGCCTCAAAGCTTTGGACTCAGTCCAATACTTCTGTCTCCCGTCTATTACCTGTCCCTTCCTCTCCTGATCTTCATACCAAACTTCAAAGGGCTCAGCTGCAGAAAGCCTTACACACGCTGCTCTCTTTTTCTCCATATTGGAGCACACACATTTGGACTCTTTGTCCTTTATAACATAAATGTATTTATTGTAAAACATTTATCCATTATATTCTAATCATTGGTGCAGCATTAATTTACTACATTGTCTCTGCACTGGCCCACCTGCTGCTTCACCTCCTCTCTGTTGTCCAGGTGCTTGTTGTCTCTGATGAGGCCCGCCATTGTGTCATTTGAAAACTTCACGGTGTAATTGGAGATGAACCTGCGGACGCTGTCATGTGTCTTCAGAGTGAGCAGCGAGGGGCTCAGGATGCAGCCCTGATGGGAGCGGGGGATTAATGAGAACATGATCCAAACATACCCTTTCCCACTGGACAAAAAAACCCTGTGTTAAAAAATTCGAAGCAACCCACGCTAAAACCACCTCGGCTCTGACGGGCAAGCTGTGGGAACACCAGAGCCGGGTCGACCTGCTGAATTATGTGATACCATTGAATGCAGCGTATGGACGTCAACACACCGTGCCAGTCGCTTCTGATCTAACAAGCAGAATCGATTCTGCTTACATTCGATAAACATGGAGCAGCTCTGGTGAGAGGAATTCAGACAGATAATAGATAGAAACAATAAAGCACACTGACTACGCCCTGCCTTCCTTCAATTTTTCTCTCCATTGTTTATTTTCCTGATTTCTGTCGCACTGATTACATCATCAATGCTAATCCAGCGTGATGATGTCACCAGACTCACAGCGGTGGGGGGACAGAGGCCATGCAGCTAGTAGTGAGGGGTTAGGCCAGCTTTTTATGCCAGTGGGAAGGGAGCCAAATGTTGATTGCTAGCGGGTCGACCCTTGTTTGAAAAACATGTGTTAACCCGCTATTTTCTGTTGGTCAATTCAATTTGTATTTGATGAGGAAAAAGTATTTTATACAACACAGTATGTAATATAATGGATGATTGGATAGAAGGATGAACCCATCTTTAATTTCTCCTTCTGTTTAAAATGTTTTCACTACTCATGATGTTCCAGCATCTCTCTATAGGATAAACCACATCTTATTCTGTATTTTTTTTTTGGATTTACATTAGAAAAACACCAGGGAAATTATAAAAAATAATAAAATAATAATGGCTGCAACGGTGTATAATCATATTCCCAGATTTTTTTCCCAACCCATCGGGCATCTGTGTTCTCCCTTGAAATGCGGAAACCCTGCAGCAGTATACATTTAAAGCACCTCTGATTCCTGCTGTGAGAGAAGGTAGCAGTGGGCTTGAATGATAAAATTGCGTTGTCAAGGTAACAGGTTGTTCTGAAGATTGCAAATATGTCGTGTTGGTGATGCTCCTATACAATATTTTCCCCCTGCAGCCCTATGTAGCAGCTCTCACGGTGAGCCAGGTAGCTGCAGATGAAATGTCCTTTGCATTCATAATTCAGAGCTCTCTAATAGCCAGTCTATCTTCATCAACATCGCTGAGATTATTCTCTGCAGATCTCATTTGCAAAAGCCAAATTGTAGCTGTCGGAAACCTTCAGGTGGCTCTGCGATTTCTTTTGAGTGATTAATGAGAAAAGATGTGGAAAGTGGTGGAGAATAGAGATACACTGAGGCACCCTTTAACATAGCTCCTGAAGTAACCATGGATACCTCTATTTCATGGATGGAGTAATTTTAGCTGGAGTGGGTTCTGAGGGAAACATATCACTGTTCTCTCGATGTCAGCCATTGTCATGTCTTTGTCGTCATGTTGAACTATGGATGTGTCACAGCTTGGATGATCTGGTTCTGATAATAATTTACATAACAGACTGCAAAGCAGTGGAAATACACGGATGTATCAAATGTTTTGTTTGTAAACACAGCAGAGAGACGGGATGATTCATTCAAAGTGAATAAAGAGGATCCAAACTGCAACATTCATATGAGCAATACTCATAGTGCAGAAAGCCAGCTTCTGTGGTAAGTTGGGGTTGTTTTAATGCTCCACAGAGAAGAAGAGGTGGCAGCCATCACCCCATCAGCTAAGGGGGAATATAGGAGACAGCGATGACAAAGACAGAGCTGTCCGTAGGTAAGCCACCAGGGGTTTGTCTGTTAATGAATCTGAAAGGCAAAACTTATTTAGATGTACACTTGAAAAAGTCACGGAAAGTCAATGAGAGCAGACTGATGAATGATACTGTGATGATTCAGTTTCATTTAAGATTCAACATTGCATCAGTGAAAGGAAAGCAATGCAGGGTTCATCTTTAACATCTTACTTTTTATGCCTTTAGTCTCCAAATAAAAAAAAGGTTTGTCTTATTCTAGAGTGTTAAAATGCTAAAAAAACAAACAAAAAAAAACTGGGATCATCATCTGAATCAATACTGCAGATAATATTTACATTGGGAATACAGATGATAAATGTCTTTGTGAAAATGAGTCAGCCCTGTTGAGCGCTCTCTGGCTCCATCTGCTGGGCATATCTGGCACCTGCATGGACACACTGTTTGCAGAGAGCTGCAGCACTCTGGAAAATGTGATCACTCCCACTTAGCTTTCAGGACTGTCTAATTGGGATGTAATAAAGACCTTTTTTTACCGAGCTTTCTGGATTCTTAAGAGATAAAGGAGAACAATGAAAAACACAGTGAATGGCAGAGACTCCACTCTTAATCCAAAGTAGGGTTGTCAACTCCCTGAAACAAAAAAAGGGACATCTCGTGTGCGTGCCAGCTGATCTGACTGCCTTCACACCTCCTGGCATGGTGATTTTTTTTTTTTTTAGCCCCCCTTTGTGTGTGAAATTGTTTTTTTAGTTTTATTATTTGACTCAAATCTGCATTGAATTAGATGCATATTTGTGAGTGACATGAACACATGGAAAACAAATTATCCAGCAATTCCCTTGAATACAAAATAAAAACTTTGCTGAATAAAATAAGTGCCTTAAACATAAGCCTGTCCTGCTTAACTTCAAACTGTAGAAATAAATATAAAAAAATAAATAAATAGTTCATATTTTTGGTGCAACAGCAAACTTGTAAACATATGTATGCATTTAATGCAATGACTGTAGGCTACAGTTATAAAACAGGAAAAAAATATCATTAGCTTAATGCCACATATTGTGGTGATTGCCTACTTTTTTCACTTGTATTTCCTCTGAGCTCTTACAGCAGTAAGGAGTTGTTTGTCCTTGAGTGCTGCAGAGTAAAGCCAAGTAACTCTGCTTTAACCCATCCCCTTGGGGAGCGGTGGGCTGCCATTGTGCGGCGCCCGGGGAGCAGTGTGGGTCTAAAGGCCGATTTATGCTTCTGACGCAAAGCCTCTGCAACTGTCAGATCTGTCTCTGAAAAAATCCTGACTACGCGTCGGGTGGTCGCAAAACCTGCGCAGACCTCAAACGGAAGTGTGCAGACAAAAAGCAGCTGTGATTAGTCCTTAGTATGCCTTTTCAGCTGTCTGTGTGGTCGTCCTTCTCGATTCGGTGCCAAGGCCCCCCATTTTTAAAAACCGAGGAGCAACTACGATGGACAACTACGACAAAAGGTTAATCGAGGAGTCTCGTAAGTACAACCACTTGTACAATGCCTCAGACAAATTATTTTAAAATGCCATGGTCTCGTAAGAGACCACAATCCCATCGGCGGATGGACTTGCTGCCCCTTGCACTTTTGAACTGCTGTGCGTCCCTAGAAATTCCAGACCGACGGTGCAGAAACATACCAGCAAAAGTGATTCGCGACCAGACCCAAGCGACATTTGATGTGTGCCGTTCCAGAAGTCTAATCTGCCCTTTAAGCAGCGTTAGCATTTAAACTACTCCGTTCGTCCGCCATACTGCTCTGTTGTCTCCCACTATCTTCTCCGTGAGAACACTCGACCAATGGGATGAGGGGATTCTGGATCCTTACATATATGATGTCAGCTCATTGGTCACAACGCAGGACAGGGCCCGGGAATAAATTTACTGTGTATTTTGTAATGTGCCCTTGTTCTTCATTTTCCACTAAATACGGGACAGGTACTTCTATTTCTAAATATGGAACGATTCCATTTTCCAAGGGACGGTTGGCAACCCTAATCCAGAGTCAGATACCTTCATTCATTACAGTTCTTTTAGATCAGACAAACTAGCAGACGCAGAAAATCAAAACATGGAAACTGCTGGAAATTCAGAAAACAGATTTTCCAACATTTCTCAAATTGTCAGAGATTGTGCCATTCAATGCTCTCCTTTCAAAAAAAGGAGTGGCAAGATGGTAAAGAAAGCTGGCGTGCTTTAACTAGCTCCAGATAGTAAACTTCGGAAAAAAAGGCGTTACACAAAAAACAGCTATGGAATCCTGACTCACTAAAAATATAGAAGAACCAACCCAAAATTAAAAAGACAGCCTGTTGAAAATAACGACAAGCATAAGAAATAACATCAATAGTGGCTAACAACAAGGCTAATAGCAAGGCTGTTCTAACACAAGGCCGTTTCTCAATTCAAATAACGCAATCATGGACTCATGTTCTCTCCAAATACGTACGAACTATGGGAGAACGGGAGCATGCAGTCTGGGTTAATTGGAACAGAAGCATACTGA
The DNA here is from genome assembly GCA_030533445.1 of Cyprinodon diabolis. NCBI lineage: Eukaryota > Metazoa > Chordata > Actinopteri > Cyprinodontiformes > Cyprinodontidae > Cyprinodon > Cyprinodon diabolis. The sequence continues at coordinate 43,445,619 of CM060072.1, read as the reverse complement.
TGACATCACCACATCTAAAACTAGTCTGGAGCCGCATTTCATCTCCTGTTAATAATAGTCTCTAGATCAGGGGTCACTAACGTGGCACCAAGAGGCCATCCAGAACCAGATGAGGTGGCCTCAGCATCTTGTGAAAAAAGAACAACTAATCAGTGGGCTAAGTTTGAAATGTTATTTTATTCTATTGTCCTTCTTTTTAATCATTAATAGAGCATTCATCATATTAATCATATAGAGCATTTGAAGAGATTTCTAAATGACAATATCTAAAAGGGAAAAAAATATGTTTTTTTATGTAATTTTAGGTGAATGCCATCATGTTCATATATATAAGTATTGGTAGTTTAATTAATTAGCCCTCAGCCTCAGCCCCTGCTCTTGATAGTAATAAATTGTGCCATTTTTCATCTAGTGGGGGTATAATGATTAACACAATCAGATAAAGAAGGAGAACGCTATGTGAGGGTTTGCTGGGAACGTCTGGCAGAGTCCCTCATGAAACTGAGCTTTAACTCCCACCTCTGGGAGAGCTTTGAACACTTTCCGAGGGCGGTGGGGGACATTGAGTCTGAGTGGGCTATGTTCTGTGCCCCTTTTGTTGAGGGGGCTAGTCAGAGCTGTGGCCGCAAGGTTGTTGATGCATGTCGTGGCGGCAACCCTCGAACACATTGGTGGACAGGGAAGCTGTCAAGCTGTGAAGGAGTCCTATCTGGCTTTATTGACCTGTGGGATTCCAGAAGCAGCTGATATGTAGCAGCAGTCAAAGCAGCAGGTGGCTCAGCTGGTCACAGAGGCAAGAACTCGGGCATGGGAAGAGTTCGGAGAGGCCATGGAGAAAGACCTCCGTACGGCATTTAAGCAATACTAGTCCACAATCCAGCATCTCAGGAGGGAGAAGCACTGCAGTACCAACAATATTTATAGTGGGGGTGGTGTGCTGCTGACCTCGACTCAGGACGTCGTATGTCGGTGGGCAGATAACTTCAAAGACCTCCTTAAATAAGTAGAAAGAGTTGCCTCATTTATGCTCACATAATCCTCTTTCTGCAGCCAAGTTTCTGTAAGGCAACATGAATCCCCTCTCCAATCCCGTTGATGGCAAACACAAATAAACAGGGTCCTCTCCATTAGGTTCAACAATTTATTTCAAAAATATAATTGATACTGATATGAAATATCCATAAAAATATTAAAAGAAGAAATTTTGTAGAAGTGGGAATATTGTACATCCTTACACATGAGAACCTTTTACTTTCTGGTATATATAGTAACTTATTAATGATTAATTTATCTTAACTTAAACTAAATTTAGGTTTATAACAAACAATTTACAGAATAAATATGATGGAGCTAGTAGTACATTTTCTATGGGTTCTGGCACATAATGAGATTAAGGGGAATTAAATGGCAGACAGGATGCCTAAGGAGAGAACCAGTAAGTTAAGGATAGGTATTTATGTTAGTTTTAGTATAACAGAAATAAAGCGTATAATTAAACAAAAAACAAAAGAGAGGTGCCAAAAGTAATGGGATGAAGAAGGTGGTTTTATAAGATCCAAACGAGAATTGGACAAATGAGAAGAACAGAAAGAAACAGCAGAGATAATTATTTACCACTTAGAATCAGACAACGGGATTGAAGGGATGATTATTTCTGATAGGGAAACAGGCAGGGAAATGTTTCTGTGGGGAAGATGAGACAGTGGAACATGTTATTTATGAGTTGTAGGAAATATTTGATTCAGAGAAAAAAGTTATTTGGTCATATAAAAATAATATTTGATATTGTTGTTTTACTGCAAAATGATTCGGGAAGCAGAGGATATCAGCCGATATTTGAGTTTTTGAAACAGAAAGTTAGATAATAGTTTTTTTTTTTTTTTTTTCCAGAGGATGTAATTGATTTATTTTATTTTTCACAGGGAAGACAAGGATTAGTCAACCTACACAGAAGAGTGCTTTAACAACAGAGACATTATTTTTTTTTCTTTTTAAGTTTTTAAAAGTTTAGAACATACAGATGAACAAAGAAACAAACAGAACCCAGATGCACAGATTGAAACCTAAATCACTACAGTTTACATTACACATATTGCACACACGCATCAAATGTATATATAATCATATACACGAGAATACATACACACATTAGGGGGCAACCGAGGGGAGAGTCCATAAAAGAGATTATTCAGCTTAGTCAGACCCTTGAAAAGTGTTCCAGAGAGGGATGGATATTGTTTTTTTTTTCTTTTTTTTTTTTTTTTTAGATCCATGCGGTCCACACTCCTTACCAGTTGGTGGCGGTAATGCTCACCTAACGTATTGCCTAACCGCCAATTAGTTTCAAGAAGAAGAAGAAGAGAACAGAGTAGAAGAAGAAGAAGACAATAAAAACAGCCGGAGCTTAGAAGATCAAAGTCTCGTTATCAAAGACATTTGGTAATTTCCTCATTTAGGCTTTTTATTTTATTTATTCATTTGATTGAATGAAGTGACAGTTTGATGCTGACTGGCGGTTGTGGTGGTGTTTTAAACCGGAACTGTTTCCTGACGCTTTTTCTCCTGCTCGGTTAATAACCTGTTTACCCGCGAGCTTCATTCAGACACATTTTAATTACAGCGCTAAACTAGATTTATTCTGTTTGGATGTAAGGTTAGTTCAAACCGGACTGTTTGTTTTTTCTTTTAAAGCCGCCTGTTCTTATTCTGGTTAAATATTTATATGAACTGTTGTTCATTTTATTCCTTAAAACCTTTTTTTTTTTAATCAAATGTTTTCCTTTGACGACGTCATAATACTCCCATAATTCAACAGATGACCTTTTATATTAAAGGCTACTATTATTTATCGTTTACAAACCAGGAAAGTGACATCAGTTCCATCTTTGTTGCAAGATAAAAAAACAAACACATTATTGTCTGTGTAACCAGGAGCTGATTTAGGAAATTTGGGGCCCTAGGCAAAGACAGACAGGGGGCCCTCTGAATATAGGAGACAACACATAGAACAAACCCATTCTACAGATAGAGAGATGTTAATAGAATAGACATCCATTATCTGTTCTAGGTTGTGTCCCTCTCTTCTTGTCCCTTTTCTTCTTGTTTTCCTCTCTATGTTTTGTACTCAGCTGACTTTTCATGCTGTCTCTAAAGGAATGAAAGATTTTTTCCAAGCACTAAGCTCACTTAGCTGATTGCTCCTTCCTGTGTTTCCAAAAAGGCCAAAGTAAATAACCCAGTCCTTCTTTTCACTGTAGACAAGCCATGATCTGCTTATCTGTTCTCCATTTTTCATTTGGATGAAATAATAGCTGCATGAATCATGACAGCAGACAAGATAGAGGAGAGCAGGAGGCGGGGTTACCAATCTACTTGCTCTGGAGAGCAGAGTTTGCTGCTTTTAGATGTCTCCAAAGTCTCCAGTAGCAGAAAAAGTCGCTAGATTTGGCGTTAGGAGCTTTTTGAAATAAAATTATTATCAGAAATATAATGTGCACAAATAAGAAATAGTTGTATTAACTGTACATGTAAACAGAGTTTTATGGGGCCCCCAGGAACTTGGGGCCCTAGACAAATGCATAGTATTGCGTAATGGTAAATCCCCCCTGTGTGTAAAGATACTGTCTGTATTTGCACGTGAGCCAACATGGCCTTGTTACTCTTAACCCGACCCTAAAAAGTATTCAACTTAACAATAATGTCGAAATTTAGAGATGCAGGTCTGTTTAAAAATATCTATGTTGATCCAGAAAAGCTGTTTGAGTTTCTGTGGAATAACTGTTGCTCCTCTGTCTCATCGCACAAAGCCTCTTTTTTCTTTTTGTTCTCTCTTCTTTTTTTCCCCCATTCATTTTTTTATTGTAAACAGTCAGTTTTACACAGAAAATGAGTTATACTTTTGGTTTAAAATTTATTTAAAAAAATGTTACTTAATATATTTGTGTGTATAAGTGAAACATGGTAGCTTTTACAGAATCTCATACAGCAAAGGTCACCAGGTAGGGATACATGTTTAAACCTCGCACCAATGCCACGCTCATTCTCAGTTATTTAAAAAGTAAAATGGCTTTTTTTAACTTGTACATCCAGAAAAATCACCCTCTGATTTAACAATTTACTTTAGTCTAGCATAGTAAAGAACAAACGGTGCGGTTTATATATCTTAGTGTCTTCTTATTACAGGAAAATTGTAAGACTTAATTCTGTCTTTGTGTTTTAAAATTGCTAAACCATTAAGAAAAAGTCAAACCTTTGCTTGTTATCTGTGTTGCAGTCGGTGTCCCTTTAAGCAATGATGTTGCACGGCTTCAGGAGCAGCAAGCAGGATTTCACATTTGGATCATGGAAGGTGACCGCGGCCAAAAACCACATCATGAAGTCTAAAGACGTTGAACGGTCAGTATGTTTCCCTAAAATCTAAAGGTTTTTTTTAGGTCTTTACTTTCATATTTAATGTGGTATTTAAAGATATTGGGATATTGGGATATTAAAGCTTTGACAATCTGATATTGAGCTGGTAAGATATTTGTACGCAAAACGTTATGCTTTTATTACTTATTTTGTAAAGTCGAATGTTGGAAAAAGCCTGATCAAGTGATATTATTAAAACATGGAACAATATCAACTCACCGATATAATACTAACCTATGAGTTCTAGAAATGTAAACAGAAGCAGAGTTTCTATCCTTGTGACAATATCAGCGATATTACATGCAGGCCGATATAATCCAAGATTATCTAGATGAGCAGATATATCCCAGAATGCTTTGCAAGACCTCTCCTCACAAAGCATTATGGGATTAGTTTCATTAACACAAACAAACTGAAGCCGAGAGTCCTCTTCCCTTAATTCCTACAAAATATTTAAGTCTTTTTTTTTTTTTTACACGGCACTAGTGGCTCGTTTTTCTGACAGCAGGTTGACAGGAAAGAGGGAATGAGAGAGGCGAGAGACATGCGGCAAAGGACCACAGGCTGGAGTCCAACCGGGATCAGCCGCGTCGAGGACCAAGGCCTCCGTACATGGGTGGTGCGCACTAACAACTGCACCACCTGCACGTCAATATTCAAGTCTTTTAAGGCAACATAAATCAATGTGATTATCACAGATCAAATCCTTAACTAGCAGACTTTTGGAAGAATCTCCAATTGGAGTTATTTTCATGTTAATTAGATGATCATTATTTACTCCTTTGGGAATTTTTCCAAATATATTAGATTTTGGTCGTTGGCAAGACACTGTCTGGATGGAGTAAAGAGTAGGTAACAGTAGAGAAGCTGCAGAGAGGTGTGTTAAACTACAACTCTGCTTCCTGGTCTGCACCCTGGGTGGTCAGGGTTTCGGAGGACTAATAAATGTGGCCAGATTCCTAGAAAGAAGAGCTGCACCATCCAACGTGGGATGGATGCCGTCTCTCCGAATCAGACCAGGGTTTCCCCAAAAGGATTGCCAATTATTAATGTAGCCCACGTTGTTTTCAGGACACCACCTAGACAAGCAGCGGTTGAATGACGACATGCGGCTAAACATGTCATCACTGGTCAGATCAGGGAGGGGACCAGAGAAAATTACGGAGTCCAACATTTTTTGGCAAACTTACACACCGAAGCAACACTGAATTTTAAGTGTCATTACCGCCAGCGTGAATAACAATCTTATGCTACGTTCAAACCGCAAGCAGCAGAGGCAGCAGCAGCAGCTAGTTTACATGCAAAGTCAATGGTTGATGTGCTTTAAGGCGCAGCAAAAGAGAAATAATATTTGAAGGCAGGATGGTAAACTGGATGAACTGACTGCACTGACGAAATTTTCAGGTGGACTTAAAAGTACTTTTTACCCACTGATCACAGCAAATATAGCCGCCATTGTTACAGGAAAAGAAAGGATCAGGTAGCTCCGCCCAACTCGCATCAGAACCACTTTTCGACTGCGCAGCTAGAGCAGCAAAGACACTTCAGCCGTGAGTCAGAACTAAACTTGTACAAGCATTAAAAATGAGGCAGAACGCATGTTTTTGCTGCCTCTGCTGCGCGCGCTCTGATCGTAGCATTAAGCCGTTTTCACACTGAAAATAACAGGTTGTTTTTCAAATGTGTGTCGACCCGCTAACAATCGGCATTTGGCTCCCCTCCCATTGGAAAAAAAAGCTGGTCTAACCCCTCACTGGCAGCTGCATGGTCTCTGTCCCCCTGCCGCTGCGTGTCTGGTGATGATGTCAGTGTGACAGAAGTCAGGAAAGTAAACAATGGAGAGCAACTTGGAAGAATGTCAGGGCATAGACCAGGGGTCTTATTTAAGTCTTCTATAAGCCTCATATGGCAAAAAAAAAAAAAAAAAGGCTGTACGATATTTGGTGCTTTAAGTTTAAACGCAGCAGTTGCATGAGGTGAGGGAGGAGCAGTGAACACTCTCACTGCGTGGAATTCATCCCTCGCCGGTTTGCATGTATTAGGTTCTGTTGAATGCATGAAATTATAGAAACATGATAAAGAAATCAGATGTTGTTTTTATTTTGGGTATTTGGGGAATAAATGGAAGAAAGTTCCCATCTGTGCTTTAGGGCGCTACCTGTTCGATCTGTGTTTTCTATGCTTGCAGCTAAACTAGCAGCAGTAGTGCAGTTTGGAGATGCAATCCACTTCTTATTTCTATCTTTGCTCTCCTCTAATTTATCCAAAAGTTTTGCCATCACACTTTTTCTCTCCCAGCTTGGTGGTCGGCTGCATATTTATCATATTTATCTTGCCTTCCCTGAAAATGCCTTTCCAAATTACTCTTTTTATTATTTGACAACCTCACCTTACAAAGCAAACAGTTTTTAATGATGGATGAGAAACGTCACCTCTTTTCATTCTTGGCCTTTTACAGGTTATCAGATGAACTGAACATGCCTTCACTTCCTGAGATGTTGTTTGGCGATAACGTCCTGCGGATCCAGCATATGGACGGCTATGGCATTGAATTCAATGCCATTGATGCTCTTAAGCGAGTCAACAATATGGAAGACACTGTGAAGGTAGCCTGTGCTCAAGAATGGCAGGAGAGCAGGTATGATAACCGGGTCATTTAGGGTCGCTCATTCCACCAATTCTCCTTCTCACTTTTACCTCCGGAGAAAAATACAAAGTTCTCTCCACCTGTTTCCGTTAGCTATAGGTGTCCTGGGGTCCGTTTCACCAAGACAGTCTCCTCAACCTCTGTCCCTGTTGCCATAGTAACATTGTCCCCAGAGCTGACCTGGTCTGGAGCAGGTTTTGTTCAGTAAACTCAGAGTGTCCTCGTCAAAATGACCATTTCAAACAAGGTGGCATTCTTCACATCTAGAATAATTACTCCTGGACGTCTAGAAATGGATTTCAGATTCCGTATTTCTATTTTAACTGCTCATCATTTGTATTATTTTGATTATGAAGAAATTTATTTCAGATATCATAAATACATATTCAGTCAAGCTGAGAAATTACGGTGACCAGATTTATGAATCTGGGGACATTTCCAGCTCTTAGATAAAAAGAAATACATATCATCAAAAGTAAATTAGGAAATAGGGATAGTGATGCTTTTATCTATTTTTTACACATTTATTAGTACTTAAACAACAAAAATCTATTGTAAAATTCAGGAATGTGCCTGTCTTTAAATAGTAAAAAGGCTAATCACCACAACATGTGGAGCTACAAGTAAAAACAAGCTAATAAATGAAGATTAAACAGGCGGTTATCTCTTCCTCCATCATTCTCTGATCATGCAGATCTTGTCTCATTCAGTTTTCCTTTTACTGCCTCTTATTTTTTACAATGAGGAACTTTCATATATACAAAGTGAGTGGTAAAAAAGTAGACCCAAGGCTGGAAGTCTATGCACATAAATCACAACCATAAAACGGCAAAACAACTTATAACCCTTGTATTATAAAATATAGGCAGGTTCGGGATGAGTCGGTAATAAAGATGACACACAGATACACACACACTGTGTCTGCTAGAGTAAAATGTGTCGTTTTATTCAGCCACAGAACCCAGGAAAGCAAGCACATCAATCAAGGCACGGTGCTGAATACAAATTATATCGTTCCAATATAAATTATATTGTCCCCCTTACCGTGACACAAAGGATCGGAGAGCCGGTCGACCCCGGCAGGGCAGCAGACCGCGCAGCTAGGCGTTTGTACGCAACCCTAGCAGAATCTGCCAGTGCGAAACCGCCACCCGTCATTTATGCCAAACTTCAAAGGAAAATCTTTCGCCCAGTCAGGAAAAATGATCGCTCCCTCTCACGCCTGGAGCCCATGATTACAGAAACCAAAATATGAACCCACCCAGGGCTCGTGGACAGCCGAAACCAGCAAGAAATTACATCATGGTCAGAGCATGGCTCCGAGAGCTCTTGAGTACAAAAACAAATGATATCATGCTCTCAAGGACACAGACACTTAGATATTGAGAGTGCTTAGGTAATAATAGTGCTTCATTTGTGATACAAAACTTGTATGATTGTTTAAGAACATAAATTATAAAACCAATATATATATCAACCCTGCTTACAATAAGTAACTATCTGATGATATAAACTAAAGGTCACCAATCAGTTCTAAAAACATCTGTAGATGAACCCTCGTTGATCCCTGGAGAACCACTGAACCAGATTAGCTCCTTAAAGGGGAACACCGTTTTTTTACATTTGGCCCTTGATTTTATGTTATTACATCATGTTCTACTCACCCATATGAGTTTTGTGTCATTTGGAGCCGTTCTGAAGATATTCCGTTAGGTTATATCCAGGTAACGTCTTCCTATGGGCAACGACTTGAAGGCACAAACTAAACTGTTCATCATTTATTCTTTATGGTACGCCAGCATTAAGAACATGGAGGCCAATCACTGTCCCCTGAACATCCACGGTTTTATTTTTTATATTTATATATTTTTAAAGCAAAGCGGAGTGTGTATGATGTCATCTGCACGCCGGCTACCGTTCATTCATCCTGTCCGCTGAACTGCTGCTAGTTTTACTCACATGCCTGGAAGGTCGAAATAGAATTGACCGATTCATATTAGCTAGCCGAATGAAAAGAAGGGGTAGAGCGTAGCCGCCTGTGGCCCGGGCTGCCTGTCACAACTCCAGTCCGGCGCGCGGATGACGTCATCAACACTCCGTACGGTGTATGCCCGGCCTTAAACCTTGGCAAGTACTCTTGGACTGGACTGAGGATTACAGAGGTTACAGTGATGCTGAAAGCTGCGTGCGTCATTACACTGAGCTGTCTGAAAACCAGGTCCTCAACTGGTAAAAAAATGTTTTGTTACTGCAATAGAGCTCCGGCACAAAGGACACAAAGAGACAGAGCTTTTATATTTGTTTTCAAATAAGCTCACAATTTATAATTCATCAGCAATATTTTTAATCAGAGCATCTTTACTGATCAGGAGATCTAAAGGCTGATAAAAAATCCAAACAACCTGCTTTTAGTAACAGCTTTACTTCAACTTTTCTTCTGTTTTACATTTTCTGGTGTTTAAGGCCTCGGTCACTATTATTGTTGGGAATATTGAAGGCAAATATAAGCAGAGTGGTAGAGTTCTGATTTTTGACTTAGCATTGATTAAAAATGTTGATGCAGTTTTTTTTAACCAAACATCTACAGTGAAAGCAAGAAGTAAAGGGTAGAGATACCGACAAAAGGTTGCTAAGCAACAGCCCAATGTCATTTCAGAGCCGATTCTGAACACTCCAAAGAAGTGCTGAGGCCTTTTGACTGGACGTTTACCACAGACTACAGAGGAACTCTGCTAGGAGAAGATGTCCAGATGAAGGTGGGTTTCATCTCCTTCCTCCCTGGATGCCTCGGCCTTCCCTCTGCCTCCTCTCTCCGGCGATCTTTACCTTTAGTTCGAGTATTTGTACCTGATTCTGTTTCCTTTTCCTGTCTTTGTGAAGGCTACTAGCACAGAGGAGCGCATCGACATAGAGAAGCTGAAAGCACGGGAACACATCATGTTCTATGAAGAGGTTTTGCTCTTTGAAGATGAACTTCATGACCACGGCGTCTCAACAATAAGTGTCAAAATTGTAAGTGTGAGAGAGAGTAACACACTGCTAAAAATATAGTGTTTTTACCTCTCTGTGTGTAGATCTGTATATTAGGGCTGAAAGAATTAATAGGAATAATAAACTATTAAAATAATCATCAACTAATTTAGTAACCCGATAATCGTTAATTGCAGTATAGTGATTCCAAACACGTTTAAAAACAATCCACTGGACTTTGTTTCCAAGTTTGAAGACATTTCGCTTCCCATCCAGGAAGCTTTTCCCCCCATACCTGTCTAAATAAAGCTTAGACAGGTATGGGGCATTGCAGGCTAACAAAGAAGCCAAACGACCCCCATTCCAAAGGGGTGGACCCGTTCATCCGTTTCTATCTGCATGTTTTCTAAACAAAACCAGGCTTTGTTGGGCTGCTGGATAAAACCTGGAACTCAAAGCTATTTCTGACATTTTAAATCGAAAAAGCTTCCTGGATGGAAGAGAAACGTCTTTAAACTTAGAAACAAAGTCCAGTGGATTGATTTTAATTTTCTTTTTTGTTTTGGAATAAGTTAAGGGTGCCATCATTTTGTCCTGGCCTTTTTTATAATTTTTTATTCTGGTATATCATGGCTGAAATGAAATGTCTGACTTTCAATAGTTAATCATTTTTAATTTAAGGGATGTCTGGGACCATCATGCATTTTGTCTGTAATTAAGCAGCAATTTTGCCCATGTGTGTTTACCCAGATATTAAAAATGCATTAGAGCTGCAACTAAAGATTATTTTGCAAATCAGTTTATATGTCAGTTATTTTTTTGATTTATCAATTAATAAATGTTTTGCCAAAAGTTCCTCAAAGGAGAGTTTTTTAAAAATGGAACCAGGTGAAACTAAAACTTTTCCACTTGAGGAGTTCTGGATAGAGCAGACCGATAGAGATTTTTTTTTTAATCTTAAATGCAAAATATTTATATAGTTTTTTTTTTTACAATTTTGATATAATTCCTGCTCTAAATGTGTGGCTCTGTCAGCTAAAAGCATGTGTTAAGAATCTCTATATTCCAGGTAATAATTAATCGATTACTGAATTAGTTGATGATTAATTCAATAATCGATTAATCCAATTAATTGTTTCAGCCCTAAGAAGCATATAAATGGGAGAATTTTCTTTGAACTGTAAAATTTGCAACATAAAGTATAGTTATGGTGCCATTTTCCTTTTATCAATATGAGAAACCCGACAACTATGTGACCTATTTGTAGCCAATGTTTAGGAAAAGGCCCAATAGTTTTTGTTGTTGTTGATCAATGTGGCTTTGGCTTATTTTTCAGTGAGACTGGTTTGCCTGATTGGAAAGCTAGATGTTTTTGTTAAATTATGGTTAATAAAGTTTGATAAATGTCTAAACTCTTCCTTTTTTGATGCTGCAGAGGGTGATGCCATCCAGTTTCTTCCTATTGCAGCGTTTCTTCCTACGTGTGGACGGAGTCATGATTAGAATAAACGATACCCGACTTTATTATGAGGTAAGTTGACCAGTATAAGCCAGGATAAAGCACTGACTTTAAATATAGATTGTATTCTATAGGATATTATAGATGAAAGTTATTTAGCAGTTCATGATTCACTTCACAGGAAGAAGGTGAACTAAAGCTTAACAAAGACCAGTCATAGTTTCATAGTTAGTCACCCAGCAGAAGCCAGTATCCCTGCAGCCTTTCTGTCAGATCAGCATACCCCATCAGACCAGCATACTATAGTCAGTATGCATGTGCAAGAGGTCAGATTTGCATTTATCCCTTTACTTTTGGATGAAAAATAAACTTTAAACTACCTCAACGGGTGTGTATCCCTTTAGTTATGTACAAAAAAAACAAAACAATTTAAGGTCAGATCGTCATAGGCTTCAATAAAACACCAAAAAGAAAATACCGTAATTTTCGGACTATACAGGTAAAAGCCAGTAAATTAGAATATTTTGAAAAACTTGATTTATTTCAGTAATTGCATTCAAAAGGTGTAACTTGTACATTATATTTATTCATTGCACCCTGACTGATGCATTCAAATGTTTATTTCATTTAATTTTGATGCTTTGAAGTGGCAACAAATGAAAATCCAAAATTCCGTGTGTCACAAAATTAGAATATTACTTAAGGCTAATACAAAAAAGATTTTTTAGAAATGTTGGCCAACTGAAAAGTATGAAAATGAAAAATATGAGCATTTACAATACTCAATACTTGGTTGGAGCTCCTTTTGCCTCAATTACTGCATTAATGCGGCGTGGCATGGAGTCGATGAGTTTCTGGCACTGCTCAGGTTTTATGAGAGCCCAGGTTGCTCTGATAGTGGCCTTCAACTCTTCTGAGTTTTTGGGTCTGGCATTCTGCATCTTCCTTTTCACAATACCCCACAGATTTTCTATGGGGCTAAGGTCAGGGGAGTTGGCTGGCCAATTTAGAACAGAAATACCATGGTCCGTAAACCAGGCACGGGTAGATTTTGCGCTGTGTGAAGGCACCAAGTCCTGTTGGAACCTGAAATCTCCATCTCTATAGAGCAGGTCAGCAGCAGGAAGCATGAAGTGCTCTAAAACTTGCTGGTAGGCGGCTGCGTTGACCCTGGATCTCAGGAAACAGAGTGGACCGACACCAGCAGATGACATGGCACCCCAAACATGACTTTGGACCACTCAGCAGCAGTCCAGCTCTTTTTTTCCTTAGCCCAGGTGAGACGCTTTTCGCGCTGTTTCTTGGTCAACAGTGGCTTGACACGAGGTACGCGGCAGTTGAAACCCATGTCTTTCAAGCGTCTCTTGGTGGTGGATCTTGAAGCACAGAATCCAGCAGCTGTCCACTCCTTGTGAATCTCCCCCACATTTTTGAATGGGTTTTTTTTCACAATCTTGACTAGGGCGCGGTGATCTCTATCGCTTGTACACTTTTTGTGACCACAGTTTTTCCTTCCCTTTGCCTCTCTATTAATGTGTTTGGACACAGAGCTCTGAGAACAGCCAGCCTCTTCGGCAATAACCTTATGTGTCTTTCCCTCCTTGTGCAATGTGTCGATGGTCGCCTTTTGGACAGCTGTCAAATCTGAAGTCTTCCCCATGTTTGTGTAGGCTTCAGAACTGGACTGAGAGACCATTTAAATCCCTTTGCAGGTGTTTTGAGTTAATCAGCTGATTAGTTTGTGGCACCAGGTGTCTTCAAAATTTAACCCTTACACAATATTCTAATTTTGTGACACACGGAATTTTGGATTTTCATTTGTTGCCACTTCAAATCATCAAAATTAAATTAAATGAACATTTGAATGCATCAGTCTGTGTGCAATGAATAAATATAATGTACAATGTTACACCTTTTGAATGCAATTACTGAAATAAATCAAGTTTTTCAAAATATTCTAATTTACTGGCTTTTACCTGTAAGCCGCACCGGACTACAAGCCACAGGTTTTTTATGTTTAACTACCATATGGTTCGTGCACAGAGAGGATTGTCGGGAAAGAGGCAACTGTTTGGGGAAGCTGCTATTTATTAACATTTCAACACAATTGAATTGAGACAATTCTTCCTGCTGGCGTCTCCAACGTCTCACCATTAACTCGTTGATTCCAAGGTTACGTGCAGCGGTTCTATTTCCTTTGTTTACTGCCAAATTGACTGCCTTTAACTTAAAAGTTGCTTCATATGCATTTCAACGTTTGTTTTCCATAATGAGGGTGTCACACAAACTGTCTTGCACTCGCAGGACGGCCGCATTCCCGCGCGCACGGCTACGTGTGTGTTGAAGCTAATGTGACGTCAACATGGTGGATAGTAAAATCCATAGATTTAGGTACCGTATTACCCTAGTGGCCGTTAGCTGTAAAAGTCCATAGATAAGCCTCATTGTTATATAAGCCGCAAGGTCGAAAAATGGGGAAAAAGTCACGGCTTTTAGTCCAAAAATTACGGTAATTAACTTGTTTTTTGTATGTGATTAACGGGATAGATGCCCGTTGAGATAGTTTAAAGTCTATTTTTTATACAAAACTAAAGGATAAACAGTTATTGACTATGGGTATGCTGGTCTGATGGGGTATGCTGATCTGACAGAACACCGGCCCTGCTGATGGATGATGATTGTTTCTTTTACCTACTGCTTTAATAACCAACGTATCTTTTAGCATTTTACTCCACTGAACAATTGCAACCAATTTCCCCCCCAAATTCAATCATTGACTTATTTGATCTTTTATAAGTGGGAACATTTTTTTTAAAGTTTTTTTTATCATAATTTTCCAAAAGTATACACTTTTCCAGTTAATATCATAATTATCCTCTTTTCACAAGTTTTATTTACCTTCATTTCTCTTTGTAAAAAAGGTAAACATGTTTCTAAACGAGTTTTATATTTTTCAGCTGGGCTGAAGTAATGTTTTTTCACTTCATGAATTCATCATTAGAAGATATTTAATCTTTTTTAAAGTGGACTAAATGTTTTTTTAAACAATTTTCCAAAAAAGGAAGCAAAGAGCAGTGGATATAAAAATAAAAACTGAAATGTTAGAACTGTAAATATACAGTCATATCTTTATATTACTGTTTTTATGTATTTTTTACTGTTTTAAAGGCTGCACTTTAAAAAAATGAAAATGTCTAGAGAGCTGTTCTTAATGAAATTTCTTTTGTTTACACTTGTGTATTCAAAATGACTAAATAAATCCATCTAAATAATTTCTGTTAAATATATATATATATATATGTGTGTTTGCACCTATTTGTAGTTCTAAATTACTTTATTAGCTGAACTCTTTGGATTGTAAAGATCCGTTTGAACCTGAGGAAAAACTGCAGTATACCTTCATTCCTCTTGATGGCAGTAACTAAAACTCAGCTGAATTTTCCCTTTAGTGACAGTGCTGTGAATATTAGAAAAACCTTCAGAGTCTAATGTTACGATTGATCATATGAACATTCATGCAGCATTGAGCTCATCGCTGGCTCTTATATCTTTGATTTATGGATCATTTCAGGGAATCATTTTGTCCTCAGAAGTGGTTTTTAGGCCATTTGGATAATCACCTTTGATGGAGGTAGAAGCTGTTTCTGTGGAACCCCAGTGGTTATTATATAGGAGCTATATTATTTGAGACCGTTTCATGCAGTGTAAACATGTTGGTTCAGGAAAAATGGCCTTTTCCATACTTAGCAATACGCAGAGAATACAGGAGACTGAATGTTTGAACACCAAGGGTGTAGCTTTGTAATGAAGGTTGGTGGGGGCAGTGGGGTGGGGGCTGATGGACCTACAGTTATTCAACTGCAACGCTTTCATTAGACTTTTCTATTTTCCAAAAATGAGCTAAAACATCTATTTATTGAATGCTTTCCTATTGTTGAGAACTCAAGAGAATCATAATACGCTGATATTTATATTTATAGATGTTAGAGAGATGCCTTTTACTGCATTACATACATAGGGCCCAAAAAGATTAATGTATAACAAAAATAATGAATAACAGCCGATTCTGATGCCAAAATCGATATATCATGCATCCCTAGAAATACAATTTCAATTTCATCCAGAAAAATATGGATATGCTGCATTTTAATTATAGAATAGCATATTTTTTTCTTGTAAACTTTCTTGTAAACTTGGAGATATATTTTATAGCATGTTATATATCCCACTAAATCTGTAGCTCTCCCTGCTTCTCTCTGTTTAAAAAAGATTTAATAACCTCTTTACTAAGATAATGAGGCCAGAAACTAAATTTCAAGATCTGTAGAAGCTCTGCAGTCTGATTCTGTCTGTTCCATAAGAAAACATTTCATCCTGTAACTGGGAGTCATGGTCCTCTGAGAAGCCGAACTTTTTTTAACTAGTAAAGAAGAACAAAGCAGAAGGAGAAAAGGGGGAAAAACACAGACTCAAAACGCTCTCAACACTGATAGCTGCACCCAACCTCAGTTACATTTAGCTAGAATTAATAAACGGAAATGGGGGAAAAAAGCGTACATTTTTGGTGGGGACTGTCCCCTCCAGGCCAAAGTTGATGGGGACATGTCCACACCAGTCCTTCAGAAAGTTACAGCTGTGCCGTTCACAAAGAAAACCACCGAGCGCAGAGGTGAATGAACAGTTTTAACATCAGACAATAACATCTGAGCTCAGAGCTGGCAACACAGATTTCCAAACATTCCCGTTAGGCCACACAGTCTGTCGTGCATGCACACTCACCATGGTGCAGCATATTTGGGGGAAAAGATCTGAGACCTTGTGACGATGATGAGCTCTGTATTTGTGAATGTTTGGACAGCATGTTGGAATTGGACTTGTTAATAAACGGTGTTCCTCCATCCAGACAGACAGATGAAGGGAATCGTCTCCACTCTTGGTTTTTTTTTTGACATAAGAGAATTCTTCCATTTTGAGCCCCAACAATAACAGCTGGGATTCAAAGGAAAACTGATAGGGAGAAAGCTGCGTACCTTCAGTGTGCCAAATATCAATAAATTCAATCCACAATTAAAGTTTCACATGAAGTGAACTTTAAGTGTGAGAGAAATTAAATTCCAATATGTCCTAAATTACCAAATCACCATGTCCCTGTGTCTCTAAAATCTTTATATCCGTACGGATGAGTCAGAGTTGGTGTACGGAACTGGGCGGTCTGTTGATCCAAACATTTGTGTAGAACTCAGCTTCTGCATGTTTCAGCCCACATCTTGTGTACGCGCATGCTAGCTCCCCATGCAGGACTCCTCCATCCCAAATAGGACTCTGTGCTCCTTTAGAGGCTGTGTTAACTTCATGTTATTCAGAGTGAATTCAATATTTTGAATGTTCCTGTCCACTGAAAAGGTAAATTGTAAGATGCATTGAAAAAATTATTTTCTGTATGTTATTTTCAGGATGGAAGGGATTACATGCTGCGGGAGTTCAGCACAAGAGAAAACACAATAGCAGAACTTAAGGTGGGTGACATCAGACACAGAACATGGTCACAACTCTGCAAACTGCTCTTATGTCTGAGAGCTTATCTTGGTTATATAGACCCTTTAAAGGAAAAGTCCAGCTATCAAGGAATAATCAACGGATCATTATTTATACCTAAAACTAATATGTCCGCAGTGATTTAGTTAATTTAGTGTTAATCAGTAAAACAATAAAAACAATAATTTTCATCGTGATCACTGAGTCTGGGAGCGGCCATTTTTGCCCAAATATAGCAACCCCTCCCTCCTGCCATCTTCCAGCAGTGACGTCACGGTGCGGTAAGCCTAGCGCCATTCTCCCCGCTTTACAAGCTAAATCAATGGGAACTACTAGACACTTCTGCAATCAACAACAATCATTGAAGATTTCCAGAAGAGTTCACCATTGAAATTCACCAGAGCTATAGTGAAACTGACAATGCCCACGTGCATGGCAGCTGGATGCTGGAATACATCGGGTAAAAGAGAAAAAAAAGAGTTATTCCACCTTTCTGATTCCTGATCCTCCACGGACGGGTTGGTCGTTGGATCGCCAACTTGAAGAGGGAGGATTTGCCATCGAACATCTGGCCAGAGAAAAAACCCGTAATATGTAGCCAACATTTGGAAGAAGAATGTTTTCAAGATGACTTGGATAATAGCGCGTTGTGACAAACACCAGATACAGCACTGGGACTTGATCAACAGCCGATACCGCACCGTGACGTCACAAACCAGTAGGTGGCAGTAGTGTTCTTTGACAAACATGGATGCCTCCAGTAAAGCACATTCAGATGAAAATTACTCTGAATTAAAAACACGCATCATTTATTGAACAGGATGGAATAATTTCAAATTTAAAGTAAAGAAGTTTTAATTCTGAATATGAGCGGACTTTTCCTTTAAAACGGTTTAGTAACTGCTCCTTCAAGGGGAGCTGAAAGCCGTCTCTGTTCCAGGAAAAAGGTGTTTGTGAACCATGTCAATACAAAAATTTTATTAGAAAAAAAATCTAATCAATATTAAATATACTGTAAAATTATGCTAGAAGTTATTTTGTATCTTCTTATTTCTTGCCTGAAAATATCATGATGCCTCTATCATGATATTTTTTAAACTTAAGACAGTGACATTTGAAACAGCCTGTTGGGGTTATTTATTTATTTATTTATTCACTAATTTCAGGAAATTACATGTATTGAAACATAGAAGTGAATGCCAGTTCATCAGTTTAAACTTAAGAGTCATTTTATAAATAACAAAAAAAAAAAAAAAAAAACAGGCCGGAAGGGTTAGGGAAGAAAAAACGTATTAAATCCCACCCTGATGCTCATTCATAGTAAGCATATGACTTAGACAGATTTATTTAGTCATTTAGTATACACAAGTGTAAATTTCAGAATTTAAACTTTTTGTTTACACTTTTTTGTAAACAAAAATAATATTTTAATTATTTACATATATTATTTAAAATATTATATATGTATATTTCCAGCGACTTCTTTTTTTCTTTTTTTTTTCCTTAACAGCAACTTAGAACATAAAATTGTAGGAGCAAAAGCAGTTAAAAAAATACATAAATAAATAATAATGATACTAATGTTTTTGATACTGAGAACAAATAAGGAAAATCACAATTGTGTTACCTGAGCAGTTACTTAATTATATATTTTTTTGTTTTCTAGTATACCAGTAATGATAAATTCCAAAAAAAAATAGTAATAGTTTACACAATATAAACAGTAGCAGAGAGACATACCAACAATTGTAACGGACAAAGACCAGCATTGGACAGAAGAGCTACAAACACTAGCAGACACTAATATACTAGGGATGCACGATATAATCGGCCCCCTATCGGTATCGGCCTTAAAACTGAATATCGGACATCGGCCACCCCACCGATATTTAACCCGATATTTGATCAGCTTCTGAGTTTCTAAAGTCTAAAAAAAAAAAAAAAAAAACTACTTCTTCTTCCTCAAAAACTTCTTTTTTACAGACTTAAAAACTTCTAAAGACGAGGGAAAAAATATTGATACATTAAAATATCACAATATCTTCATATGCTGATAAATTGCCATTTAAAACCACCATATCAATCTTTTTTACTGATGAAATATTGCTATATGTCATCGTTATGCTACGAAATCCCCCAAAATGTTGCCATATTTTTATATGTTGATATATTGACGCGGTATCGATCTATTTTACTAACAAAATCTCACAAGAATTTGCAAAATATCACGAGAGTTTGTAACAGAACGATGAAATTTCATGAAATTTTGAAAGTAAAATAGATCGATACCGCGTTTTTAAAAATCAATTTGATATCAGCATATAAAAATATATTTGAGTATATTATTTTTCAAAGTGTCAGAAATGGATAACAAAACTGCTATTTTCAATGACTACTTATTTTTGTCCAGCTTTAACATTGGTATATATATCGGTTATCGGCTACATGAGTTTTAAAATATCGGCATATCGGATATCGGCCAAAATCCCAATATCGTGCATCCCTATAATATACAGTTAAGCCCCTCCCTGAACATACTGTTACCAGATCAACTATTTGACGAGGATTTTAAATCTGAACATTTTTGTAATTGTTTATGTTGTGAACTTAAAGTTTTCCAGAGTTTCACTCCACATACAAACAGGCAGAAACTTTTCCTAGTTGTTGGAACTCTGGCTCATTGAACTCACCGTAGCCTCTCAGAACATGAACCCTCTCTCCAAATTCTAATTTGTTTTGTACATTTTTCGACAGCGTTTTGTTAAATGCTTTGTATACGATAATAGGATAATATTTAACAAGATCTTATTTTAGGTTAAGATTTTTTTTCATAAAATATTGTCGTCAGTTTACCAAACCGACTTTGTCCATGTCTGCGGCCGGCAACCAGCGGCTCCAGAGCCGCATGCGACTCTTCAGCGCCCCCTGTGGCTCACTGAAGCTTTTTCAAAGCAAACAAAATGGAAAACGATGGATTTTTGTTTTCTTTTAATATAGTGTGTAGGAGGACAAACAAACATTATTTGATTCACATTGCTGTAAAAATGTGTATAATAAATAAATGTAAGCATTCCTATTAGTAAAGATTTGCATCATAGCCTGTGACACGTTTCAGCGCGGCGCCTGGCAGGTGGCTGGCGGAAACAAAGCGGTGGATGCGCTGTAACAAAATTATTTTCCTCCTCACCTCCAACTTATTCTTTAAAAAACTGAACTACTTGTTTTCCCAACCGAACCAAAACAGATGCCACAATATTCACATCCAGACTGGATCCGTGTCTCTGACTCCATAAAAGGAGGCAAGTAACTTGTGCGTCATGATTGAAGACCAGCTGACCTCCGGCCATACCTAACCCAACATTCTACCCAGCTCCTGGTGCAGTCTATGCTTATGTGATATGGTTATATAACAAGCTTGTCCGTTTCAATTTGCTTGTTTTCTAAACAAAAACCAGGCTTTGTTGGCTTGCTCTATAAATCCTGGAACTCAAAGTTATTTCTGACATTTTGAATTGAAAAAAGCTTCCTGGATGGAAGAGAAACGTCTTCAAACTTGGAAACAAAGTCCAGTGGATTGTTTTTAACTTTATTGGAAAAACTATGACCTGGATGACCAGGAAAATGAATATAATTTAGAAGAAGAAGAAATCAGTTTATTTGCATATTCCTTTTTTATGTGTTTTTATTACTCAAAATAAGTATTTAAAAGAATGACCCAAAGAATTGCTTGAACCTGATTAATAATAATAATCAACAGAATATTCAGTTACTAGAATAAGCCCTTTAGCCCCCCCTCCCATTTCCTGTCTGCTTATCTTCAAAAATATCAGAAACAAAGGCGACTTGAGCCTAAAAGTTATCTTTAAAAATAATATATAAATAAAAAGCTAGATAGAAAAACCTACTTTCTGAAGCTGTATTAGAAATAAGGCGCACCGTACTAAAAGGCGCAGCCTCAGTTATGTGTGCCATCACTGTATTTAACACACACATAAGGTGCACCGGATTATAGGGCGCGGGTTTTATATACAGGTACATATCCTCTACTACGTTTAAATACCTCTACTGCGTATTTAAAAATAGAGCGGGAGCAAAACTGAGTATGATTGTGCTTTATTCATGTGTTTATTACAAAGTATTAATCAAACCTGGGAGCTGGCAGGGAGACGGACACATCGCTGATGACACAGAGCGCTGTGATCACTCCTCTGAAACAGTTTATTGACACATAAATTAACTTAAAATGCAGAAATCTGCCGGCAGAATATGTTGGCTTTTATTATCCTGGTGTCTGCAGTTTAGATTGTAACAGTTAGTTCTGACGCGCATTGGGCGGAGCTACTCTATCCTTTCTTTGCCTTGCAGCTATATTTGCTGTGATCAGTGGGAATAAAGTAGTTTTATTATGTTTTTAAGTGAGAAAATCCACCTGAAAACTTAATTCAACAGCAGCCTCTGGCCGGGTCGCCTCCTCGCGGTTCACAACAGCGGCTGGTAGTGTTTTTCATCAAAATAATCCAAACTGCAGGCACCAGGATAACAAAAGCGAACACATTCTGCCGGCAGATTGCGGCGCATCGAGCAGTAAACGAGCAGCAGCGTGTTTGCGGCACGTCACGCGCGTCAGATGCTTAAACGCTCCCGACACGCTGCGCCTGCTGCTCAAAACGTGCTGCGGGACCTTTTGCTGCACTTTGAAGCACGTCAACCATTGACTTTGCATGTAAACTCGCTGCTTCTGCTGCGCCTGCTGCGTCCGCTGTGAAAGCAGCCTTTCTTTGAACGGCCGGTTCACACCGGTGTCGAGCGGTTGAAGTTCCTTTGTCAGACCGGAATAACAGCAAGCACAGCGTTCATTTGTTTCACCATGTTTTTCACATCAGTTGTGAGTGGGCACGCATGGAGTCAGAGATTAACAGCGATGGTGATGCGTGGAAAAAACCACCTGGTCTCCTTACATTCACTTGACTCAGCCACTCTTTCATCATCTCCTCAATGAGGAGATGAGGAGTTCTGCATAAAGCATATACCTGTTCTTTTATACACAATCCACGCCCACACTTCCCCCTTTAACGTTCTCATGATGGTCCTAAACAACGTCCGCAGTAACAACACACATAGGGCGCACCGCACTATAGGGCGCGCCGCACATTTTGAGGGGAAAAAAAGACGTTTATATGCGCCTTATAGTCGTGAAAATACGATACTCTCTGAATGTGAAATTCTACGCTTTTAAAAAAAGATGGAAAGGTACTCTCGAATACTTCAAAATTTCAAAATTAAAAGACCAGAATCCGAATGATGAATATGTTCAAGTTTATGTATAAATTGGTTACTTTTCTCAAACGTTTGCTGTAATTTATGCACATGCCTCCTGTTTTGCTTTCTGTATCAGTGCTGTATATGTTGTTTCTTTTTTTTTCCTTTTCTTTCTGTCTTTTTATAGATGTTCAAAATACCTAATAAACATGGTATATATAAAAAAGATGGATATGTTTTTAGTTGTTAGCTAATGAATGTATTAAAATAGCGGGATGCAAATCATGCAGCTTCTTAATGTCATCATGAATGTTTTCATTATGTTTAACACGAGCTTAATGTGTTTCTCCTGAACAGAACGTTCCTGTGGCCTTCTACATGGATCCCAATGAGATGGCTCAGCATCTAACCATAAGGCTGACGGAATGTGAGAAACTGGAGCTTCCTGACGTGCAAAATGAAACCTCCGTCAATGATGATGACCAATAACTGTGAAACTTCGATGTTACACTTGTTGTAGTCTTAGTCTGTTAAAAGAAGTGGTGGAAAGATTTCCCACCCGTCCAGGAAGTGTACAGTTTCAGGTTTTATATTAGACGGCGTGAGAAAGACGGCTTAGGTTACCAGGATGGCTTCAATACGACAGGATGGCTTTTAAATCTGTGGAGACATGAAACCTGTTCAAATGAACTCTGAATGTTTCAGAATGAGGATATTAAAAGTTTGTCTAACTTGGTTTTGTATTAAGGTTGGCTCTGTTTGTTTTTCCTACATGGTGGGAATAATTTTCTGTTAACCTTTGGGTTTTGAGATTACTGCTTTAGGCTAAGGTATTGGTATGAAGGTAGATGTGTTTCTTTATTATTCAATCAAAAAATATCTTTTCAATTAAAAACGCCTTCACTACAATGAAAAAAATCTTTTCAATACGTAAAAAGTATTTGAATGCAGAAATATAGTTGAGACAAAATAATCGATTTGAACACTGCTTTTCTTTTAAAATGTTAAGTTTGATAAAAGTTTTTTTTATGTTTAAAGCAACTTTTTTAGCTGAAGTAAAATTGTTTTTGGTTGGACCATATCATGTGTAGGACATTTGAGTCTATCATTCAAACAAAAAAAGTTGCTTAAAAAATAAAATCACACAAAAAAAAAGTAACTTCAATGAAAACATAAATGTGTTCAATCATAGACAATAGTTTTTGAATGCAAATAAAATATTTGAAACTTCAAAAATTGCATTTGAACACTTTTTTTTTTTTTTTTTTTACTGAAAATGTTCTTTTTAACCAAAGTAATTTTTTTGTTTGGACCATACATAGGTAGGACATGTGTGTCTTAATCTTTCAATTGCTAAAAAAATATTTTTAATCAAAGAAATAATGGTTCAAATGCAAATAAAATATATGGTTTTTCATTGAAGTGAAGGTGTTTTTAATTGAAAATATATTTTTTATTGAAGCAACCTTTTTTTATTGAATAATGAAGAAACAGATCTACCTTCATATATTAGGCTTAGGTCTAAGGTGTGAAGGGAGTTTTGGTCACGGTTAGGGATGTACGTGTAAGGGTTATGTACAGGGTGGGGGTCAGGGTTAGAAATCACCTATTAATCATTGGAGAAAAATGTGTCTCTGCTGGAATCTTAACTGTATTTGAGAAACATTGGTGTCCTGATTTACATGTAAAACCACTGAAATAAAAAATGACAACTATGGTAACTGTAATAATACTGTTCCTATAGAAGGGAAAATACAGGAAAATAAACAGACACTGCTACAAAAGAAGAAAAACATTAAACTAAGGAAAAATGCATGGGTTTATAAATAAAATGCTATCTTCTTAAAGTGACATAAAATTAGCAATACCAGATGTCACTGAATATATATTTATGCATTAGGCAAGGGGGGGGGGGGGGGGGGATTTACTTTAAGGCAATACTAGACAGTTGCCTATGGCCCCAGGTTCCTGGGGGCCCCATAACACTCTGTATACATGTATGGTTAATACAACTATTCCTTATTAATTATGTTTTTGATAAAAATCCTTTCACTAAAATGCTCTGTTTGGTGATATCTGAGATGACGGTACTGCTGCTGAAGCTGCTCAGAAATGTTATTAGCACCTAGAACAGTAGTGAGAAGTTCAGCATCTATTCTTTACCTGCTTTGTGTGTCAATTGTAATGGTTGCTAGGCGACAGAGCGTAGAGGCGGTGAAAGCCAGAGAAGGCTTGACCTGTTTGAATCCACAGCCAAAAATCTTCCAACCTCCTGATTCTCTGACCTGGAAGGATCCGGTCCATATAGACCGAGTCCCTGGAGGACGCCGCCTCTGAAACAAGCAAACAAAACAAAAAAACATATCTGTCATGCAATTCCTGGCACCTGTGCTGTTTTGATTCAAGATTCAACACACCTGTCAGCGCCTCCCCATTCCCAATCAGCCTCCATCAGATCCACCTACTGACCTGACTATATAACCAGCTGTCAGACCAGTCGCTAGTGCCAGATTATTACAAGCCATTGGTGAGTTTAATCCAGCATTCCTGTTACCTGTCTGCCGATTTCTGACCGAACTCTGCCTCCTGATTTTCTGAGCCTGCCTGAACCCTATCAGACCTGTTAGTAATGTTGATGCTGTGATGTTTGCAATTGTTTATCTTGTTTGTTTTATATTTCAGTTCCTTTGAAATTATTCATAATTGGTGTATATAATCAAATATTTTGTATGTTTTTTGTGTAAAATTTCTCAACATGTTATTACCTATATTTGCTTTTATTTTACATTTCATCAGCGATCTAAAGTAGCCAAAAGTAGAAAACAATCATTGTCAGTCTGGAAGGAAAGTACTGCCTTCTAAGACTGACTGAGCTCTGCCATTTAACCAGGTGAAAAAGAAAATCTCTGCTTGTTTAAATTATTTTTATAAAGATCTGAGGGCAGAGGAGGACAAATGGAGCATCTTAAAAAAGGACCTTCATAGAGATCTTAGACAAATAAAACAGTTATTCTACTTGTAGAAAACTAACGCTTGTTGTTGACACAAATTCAAAAGTAGTGTAGTTTAATATGGCTAACTGACAGAACTAAAAGAGGCTAACCTGTTAGCCACCTAGCACAGCTAGCCACAGCGCTACCCAGTTCTCGCCCTTTACATCATGGTCTAACAGTTACTTTGTTCACCACAAACAGATTTTTTCAGGTTTGTTATCAATCAGGTAAAATTTCTTCGATCATTAGACACGCTAACGCTACAATGCTGCCCATTCTGCACACGGACGTTGTCTGGGCAACCACTATGTTTTTAAATCATGTGGCAACGTTCAGCCAATCATGTAGCGTAATGTCACTGGCATGAAGCAGGACCAGAGCAGATCTGTTACCTACACCAGCAGCAACTTCTTTGCCTTTTTGGAAACACAGGAAGGAGCAATCAGCTAAGTGAGCTCAGTGCTCAGAGGGCCCCCTGCCTATTTTTGCCTAGGGCCCCACATTTCCTAAATCAGCCCCTGATTGGAATGCTGTCAGGTTTTATCTGTTGTGTGAAACTTCCATGACGATCCATTAGGTGAAACAAATTAGTTCAGAAAACCCTTGGAAAAGAGACCCTGATCTTAACACGAACACAAACTGAAATATTTCCATATTTTAATCAACAAAACCACAAACCTTTCAGGACCTGAAAAATAAAGAAGAAAATAAGTTAAAATATTGAATTTTTTAAAATCCTATAAATTTAAATAAGATGGGTGTATCTGTTTTATCTAGTATGTATGTATCTTATCAGAATATTATATTACTCTTAACCCCACAAAGAACTTTTAAAGACACTGAGCAATTAGTTTGTTTTCAGAAAAAAAAAACATAACCGTGAAATTAGTTCAATATTCAGCGATTTAAAGTTGACGAAAAATGGATTTTGTCCCTGTTCAAACCATTACAAGGAGCGGGGCTGTCGACCGCCCCAAGATGGCGCCACCAAATCACGTCCGCGCCCATAGGCGAAAGGGATCGATGCGATGACGCGGGTTATTGCAGACACCGGAAGTGTTTGGTCAAGGACAACTGGCCAATCATAGTAGCTCTTTCAACGGCGCACAATATTCAACATGGAGCCGACCGTTGAAAGGCTTGAAACGATGGTAAGGAGAGTTTAAAGAGTTTATTTGCTTTGTCTTATAGGAGATTCAGATTCTTTGTGATTATAAAAACAAAAGAGAACTGGCAGCTATTATGGAGGAGTCAATTTATGTTATGGAGGAGTCAATTTATGTTATGGAGGAGTTAATTTATGTTCACTCAACATGTGAACTGGAGAGATTTTTATTTATTAACACAGTAAATACTATGGAGCCCCAGTGGAACTGACACGGGAAAAAGAATATAAATACTCTGAAGTTCGTGGGAATCATAGCTTTTCCGTTAATGCAGCCTGTAGGACAAAAGGCTGATGATAAACGGATAAACAATCAGGGTCCACAACACAGCTGTGTGGAGAGATCAGCTGGCCACATGGTTGCCTGTTCAAAACTCTGCAGACATAAACAAACGGGTTTGAATAAATGTTCTCATTTCTGGCGTCAGATCTAACATATGTCAAGAAAGTGAAATATTTCGGAAACAGAAGCTTTGGGTAAAAAAAAAACGCATCACTAGTAGGTAGCATCTTTAAGCATGTGAATCTATAGTCCTTATAGATTAAGTTGTGATCTACCTGGATCTGGAAGAATATGGACTGTAAAACAATCCAACACCTTGGATGTTGTTCAAATGCATAAATTAGGATTGCAGTATTTTAAATAGGGTAACTGTCATTCAGCATTGCCTCTTATCATTATTATGACAATGCCATGATCTGTAATCATGTTCATAAAGTCACCTGTCATATTCCCTTCTGTCTGTCAATGGCAGCCAGTGGGACATTTTTGCTTTAATATTTTTAAAGTTACTAGAAATTTAACAGTTTTTTGGACATAGTTTTTACCGTGACCCTTTACTGTATGCTTCCCTGCTACAGATGGAGTAAAAAAAACAATTGAATTCATCACATAATGCTAGTATGGCGAAAAAGTTAGTTTTTATATACTTACGTCCTAACATTATGCTGCCAGACTCTGAAAAATCAATTAAATAAAAAGAAAGGAAATATACCACTGCTGATGCAAACCTGTTTTATCTGGTGGCTTCCTTACCTGCTGAGCTGATAGTTTAGACACATTTAGGGCTGAAACGATCAGAATAATTGGATTAATCGATTATTGAAAAAAATCATTAACTAATTTATTACTCGATAAATCATTAACTAGACTATAGAGACTCTAAAACCTGCCTTTAGCTGACAGTGACCCACTTAAAGCAGTAATTATATCAAAATGGTAATATATATATAAATATATTTTGCATTTAAGATAAAAAAAAAAGTTTGTGGAAATGTTTTAGTTTCACTTGGTTTAATCTTTAAGGAACATTTTGCTGTCTGATGATTAATAAAAAAATAAATAATTTGCTATATAATTGCTACTTTCAGCCCTGTTCACTGTTTCTGGTCCGTGTTTTGAACAACTGCTTTAAATCCACTGGTGACAGTTTCATTTTCAGAGTCCACTGATTAAATCGTCTTTAAATTTCACAATAAAATATAAATTTTTTCTTTGTTTGCTCTTTCAACAAAACGGTATCAATAAATAGAGAGTGGGTTCTGTAGCGAATAACAACAATAATAATTGAACTTTATTGATCTCACATTGGAGAAAATAACCCCCTGCTTTTAACCCATCCACTTGGGGAGCAGTGGGCTGCCATTGTGTGGCGCCTGGGTAGCAGTGTGGGGTTAAGGGTCTTGCTCAGGGACCCAGATGAAGTCTGTGGGAGTGGGGCTCAAACTCAGAACCTCAGGATTCCAAGCTCTATGTTCTAACCACAAAATCCGGTCATATTCAGAATTCAAACTTCTGAAAGTACTTTAAATATGAAATTATTATATACTGTTCAATAAATGATCAGTGTTTTTAATTCACAGTAATTTTCATGTGAATGTGCTTTACTGGAGGCATCCATGTTTGTCAAAGAACACTACTGCCACCTACTGGTTTGTGACGTCACGGTGCGGTATAGGCTGTTGATCAAGTCCCAGTGCTGTATCTGGCGTTTGTCACAACGTGCATTAAATCACTGCAAATGTATTAGATTTAGGTATAAATAATGATCCATTGATTATTCCTTGCTGACCAGACAGTGAAGCGGGAAATACTAAAATCTTCCTGTTTAAATCATGTTCGTCACAACAGAATGAGAAAACATAAAGAATGACAGAAAAAGGGACAAATGTGACTCCTATATGTTCCTCTGGAAGCTTTATTGCTCCTGGTTTTTACATTTTTCATACTGTGACTTGGCTCCGGGGTGTTTTCTCTCATTCAGCTTTTAACTCATTACAGCCTCATCTGCTCTAAAAGAAAATGACCCAGATGGATGTTAATCCTATTCTTACTATTAAGTGCTTTTATTCTTTTTTCAACAAATGCAACCTGTAATGTCAGGATGAACGGCTCTCCCTTCATCCATCTATGAGCAGCCTGTTCTCCAGCAGGCGTGGTGAGTACTGCTGAACCCGTTCCTCATCCTTCCTGAAGCCCCTGTCACACCTTGACGATTTAGACCAGCGTATGCTTGATATAAAAAAAAAAAAATCTGGCAAAAACACGGGCACATGTTGGATAAGTTATGAGCGTACTGAAACACGCTGGCATACGGCGAGTACGGCGAGATGCCAGCGTCTGCCATCTATGGGCCATCAGTTCCAGGTCAGTTATCTGATGGCTGACATCCGTTCAGCATCAGTTCCTCATCAGTCGTGGCGTCTAGCTGATCCTAAACCTCTGAGTAACTTGTGCGTAACTTATCCAGAACTTCTCTCCAAGCATATCAAGGTATCTGACGTGTTCCAGACGAGCGCTGAACGTGTTTCTACCTTCCAGCTACTGTATAATGGCGTATTGGCAGCGTTTTGGTATAAAGGGGGTTCACAGGAGGAAACCGTCAGTTCTCCTCCAGACTTCATCCCCATCATAGGGTGAGCCTGCGTTCACGCCCACCATTAACAAACTTCCTAGCAGAAGAACACTGCTCCAAATGCTGAATCTGCTACCAATGAAAACCTTCTTCATTTTTAACCTTTTTTTTTTTTGGCAGGCAATAAACAGCAGCTAGGTTAATACTTCAATCAAAGACATATTTTTATGCAGGCCAGGTGCTCCGTGTGCATTGCTGCATGGATAATTTGGTGAGGTGTGACAGGGGCCTGAGGAATATGAGCTCTTGTCTTTTGACAGAGGTTTCAGGATAACTAAAACCAAACTGAACCACTTTAAGTTCTCCTTCTACCCACATTCATCAAAATTTAAAGTCAAATTTTTAAATAGATCTGTAGGGGGAGAAATGTGTAATACACAGGTGTCAAACTGGTTCCAGAAAGGGCCGTGTGGCTGCAGGTTTTCTTATAGCACACTAGACTCCACTCATCTCATCAAGTGAGTCCAATCTGAACATGATGACTTGATGAGATGAATGGAGTCTGGTGTGCTATTGCTTGGTTGGAAAGAAGACCTGCTCCACACGGCCCTTTCTGGAACCAGTTTGACACCGCTGGTGTAATAACTTTGTGTTCTGCTTGTTGTTTTAGTATTGGGGCTTCAGTGAAAGACTAAAGAAGGCATTTTGTTGTTATTTAGACCAGAGTTTCCCAACCTTCTTTTACTTGTCTTCCCCTTTGGGCATTCTGTCTTACCAAGAGCCCCCACCCCCCAGCCCCTTTATTGTTTAGTGAAACAATAAAGATTGTTTTACTCAATCTTTTAAATTTCAGCATTTAGTTCTTATCATTGTATTCTCCAATCTCAAATAATAAAAAAAACAACATAAATATGATGCCTGGAAGCTAGTAAAGAATCGAAATAAATAGAAATTAAAATGATAATATAAACCTGTATTTATAAAACTGGAGTCAAATTTTGTTTTAATCCATATTGCACATTTTCTGTTAGTCCAATAAACAAATTAAATACTGAAATAGTACTGTGTCCATCAGTTAGAAACACCCAAATATTTACAAATAAAACTCATTAAGATTAATAGGGGGGGGGGCAAACTTTTTCATTTGTTTTTTTTTTTTTAAGAGAGAGAAAATGTTTTTTATTTTGTAAATTTTAGGTTTTGAAGTCAGAGGCTGATCTGGATTACATTGCAAAGCGACTGAAGCTGGATTTAATCAACCATGCAGCAAAAGAAGGGTGCTCCTCTGAGGTGAGAATACGTTTATGTGATATAACAAAAAAAAAAAAAGCTTTTAACAATTAAACTGTGGCTAATGAAGGACAGTGTGCTTGCAGAACAATGTGATGGGGATGCTGGAAAACCTCAGATATATCAAGGAAAAACATTCACTTCTGAGGGATCAGATCAGTAAGATCGCCGATGCTCAGAAAGAATCGATGGAGACCATCAGGAAAAGGCAGAGCAGGGCCATGGAGCTGCTGAAGGAATGTCAGGAAGCATCAGATTTAAAGGTACCTATATACACATATTACTAATGTGTTAACTACATCACTCTATGCCATCCCTCCAGGCTTCCATCAGTTTTCAAACTGTTCTTCTCATCCAAGGGGAATAAATATCTCTATCAGGATCAGATTTCACTGCTGTTTCCTTTTTTGATTTTATTATTCAATAATAATGACACATTAATGACAGATGTGACTGGGCATGTGATTTTACCTGGAAGGTTACTGTTATAGTTTATACAATGTTATTATATGAATCTGAAGGTTAATTCACTGTGAAATAAACCTCCAGCACCTCAACATGATAACCTGTTTGAAGGAGATTTAAACATTGGAATGTTCTTTTTCTGTAGAGTTATAAGAAACACATTTTCTCACAGGGTTACAGCAAAAAGTTTGATCTTGCCTTAAAAGAGGAAACCCTGACAGTTGAACGGTAGAACAGTGCAGCGGTTTTCCACTCTGTGGTTTAAGTTTGCTAGGAACAGAAACACCACCCCAGACCCAACCAGAGTATTTCCATTGGACAAAAAAGACAGGTGGTTTGAGAGGGGCGTGAAGAAAGCCTTCTATGTTAAGAAAGAAAAACCAACCTTAAACAGAGAGGGGGGTGTATGTGGGGGCTGGGTGTGTGTGTGTGTGTGTGGGGGGGGGGGGGTCAGATTACAGATTTTAAGAGCCTACAGGCAGCATTGAATTCAGCCAGGACAACAATTGCCTTTAACGACCCCCCTTTCAGAGGTACTGCATGGGGGTCATGAAAGTTTCGGTTGATTAGACGTTATTTATATATTCCCCCTGCATTTTTTTCTACTAGTTGAAATGTCTCTAAATCCACATGAACATGAATCCAACAGACTGTAGTAAACAGATAAATGGAGGCAGAAGATGTCTTTCAGTCATCAATGCTCACATTCAGCGACACACAGGAGCTCTTTCAAGCTGGGCACCGTTTCATTCACAACACCTGTCCCATCAACCAGGAATCAGAAATACTTTAATAATCCCATGGAGGGATTACTTTAGTTACATTACTCCATCTGTAATAGAGTGACTATATGACCAGGTTGATAGAACACTATTTAATACAATATATATTTAATTAGGGGGTCCCCGCTCCATCTCACCATCAGTTTGGGGGTCCTTGGCCTGGAAAACGTTGAAGACCCCTGTTCTAGACTATCAAGTGATTTCAGAGAGAAATGTGACGCCAAGTATCAGAAAACTTGAGCTCAGTCGCAGGTAAAGAGTCTGGCAACCGGATAGTGACTGAAAAGAATGGTTTAGATCAGGCATGTCCGAGGTCAGTCCTTAAGAGTCGCTGTCCTGTAGGTTTTAGAGGTTTCCTGCTTCACCACATCTGATTCCCATTAATAGCTGATTTACAGGCATTTGCTGAACTGCAATCATCAGAATTACAGTTTTTAAATCAATTTATTGAAGCATGATTAAAAAGCTATGTTTCTGCGAACACTGTGGGTTTTTCTTTCCATATATGAGGGGTACCAACAATTTTCTCCATGTGTTGACAATAGTAACTTTTTTTTTGTTTTCTAAGTAATTAGAATTAAATTTGACTTAGGAAATTGTCAATAAAAATGTTCACTAAACTCTCTTGTGACTCATGAATTGATTTCTCCTCCTCAGGCTGAATCATTCGAAGGATTGGGGCAAGAATCCTCCATGTTCCTGGATTGGTCGGATCACAGCTGATGTATGATTTTAAACAAACACTTTTAGACAAAGTTCATTTTGTTTATATCAAACGTAACATGATGAAAAGCAACAATTTGCTACAAATAACACAAATTGTTACCTTTATAAATGTGTTATGCTAACCACTGGCAGTATACAACCCCTGGTAAAAATGATGGAATCAGCGGCATCAGAGGATGTTCATTCAGTTGTTTAATTTTGTAGAAAAACAGCAGATCACAGACATGAAACAAAATTAAAGTAATTTCAAATTGCAACTCTCTGGCTTTAAGAAACACTAAAGGAAATCAAGAAACAAAAATGCGGAAGTCAGTTACGGTGAAGTTTTTAGACCAAGCAGAGGGAAAAAATGTGGAATCATGAAAAACCAAAAGATGGTCCAACACATGGCTAGTATTTTGTTGCAACACCTTTGCATTTCTAACAGCTTTCAGTCTCTGAGACTTTGATTTAACTCTTCATCAATCTGGCTTCAGCTTTCTCTGATTGCCGTTACCAGATCAGCTTTGCAGGTTGGAGGCTGGTGATTCCATTATTTCTGCTAGAGGTTCTACAAATTCGGTTATTTAATTCTATCACAGAACATTTCTTTTATATATATCTTTAATTTCAGGTGGGATTAATGGATGTCTATTCTATTAACATTTCTCTATCTGTAGAATGGGTCTGTTGTATGCGTTGTCTTTTCAGAGGGCCCTCTGCCTGTCTTTACCTAGGGCCCCAAATGTCCTAAATCTGCCCCTGGTTGAATGTTAATCAACTGAACTGACAGCAAGATTTCCGTTCTCTGTTCAGCACTTTTAAGAATTTTCAGTTCATAATACAAGTTTAAAGTGGAGTTTGCTTTGAAACTAAAGGATTGTCGGTTCACGCTCTGGCTTTTAATGTCGTTGTGTCCTTGGGCAATACACTTCACCCCCACTGCCTATTGATGGTGGTCAGAGGGCCGGTTTACGGCAGCCTCGCTGTCAGTGAGCCCCAGGGCAGCTGTGGCTACAAAGAAGCTTGCCACCATCAAAGGTCTGGTGAATGACTGAATGCGCTTTGGTCAAGTCTCCTAACTTTAAAAGTGTGATATAAGTACAAGCCATTTACCAATTTAAGGTTAGAAAGAAATCTGTAAGCTGGGCATTTTTTCACACCACCATATGCAATAGGCGTAAAAATTAAAAGAAAAAGGTTTATAAAGTATTAAAGTTAACATTCATTTGACGTAGGTTCCACTCTCAAACAGAAATCTGTATTATTTGAAAGTGTACTAAATTTCTTCGTCATTATAATTTTTTTTTTTTTTTTTTTCAGGCTTAAAAGTGTAAAGCTCAACTGATACTTTAGAGGCAACTTTTTTTTTTACGTTTTTGTACATATAATAAAAGCTGAAACAAAGTCAGAATATGCAGTCTTCTTAATTATTTAAATTTTTAAAATACTTATTTAACCCCAAAGGGAAATGTAATGTGTGATTGAGGTTTCATGGTAATAGCTAGGTGGTGGAAGGATCTCCTGTAGATAAAAACATTGTCCAAATGCTATTTTTTTAATGAATGACATGAAATTATTATATATTGTTACATTAAATGAATGATACATTTCAAGAAATGTCCTCACAAAGGTTTGATGCAGTTTCCTGTGTAGCTGTTTTGTATTTTAATATTCTTTTTTTTTCATATAAATTGCTTTATTATAATTATGCAGGGAGTTTTACAGTTCATATGGACACTGCAATGTAAGTAGAGCAGAAAAACAGAAGAAGAAAAAGGGAAAAAAAAAAGGATGAAAGAAAGAGGAGATAGGAAGGAGACAATGACAAAACATTTTCAGTCTGCTTCATCACCTGTAACGAGATGAAAAAAGAACAGCACAACCAAAAGACATGGTACGAGATATACAATAAAGTAACACCTTGAAACTATCGCTAAAGTAATATTATTAAGTCTGACATGTACTCTGTGTTACCTGAAGATATGAATGTGGGGTTTCTGTTTGGAAGTGAATCTCTAAGTACCTGAAGCCTAGCACCTGTAGTTGTTTGTGAGGGTGAACTTGTGCATGTAAAGTTTATCTATAGAAAAAATGCTCAATAGTGGTTGTGGAGAGCCGGAGAGGCACACCCCCCAGAGCTGTCCAGCGCTGGGAGACCCAAAGCCCCAGGCGCCCAAAGGGACCCCAGAAGCGAAGGCACCAAGGCGGGGCCAGCCCCGGAAATCAGACCCCCACCAAGGGAGGAGGAGAGACAGCCACGAAGAAGCCCCCCAGCCATCGCCATGCCGGCGCCCCGGGGAGCCGCGGGGACGAGTCCGCGGGCCGCCCCGCCGGCAGCCGGCCACCCTGAAGTAGGGCCGGGCACCGAACACCAGCCCCCCCACGGCACCGACCGAAACGCCCCAGCCCCACAGAGCACCAAAACACGCCCCGCCCCCCGGCACCAAGCCCCGGCGACCGGCCGCAACACCCACCGCGACGCACCACCCAGGAAAAACACACAGGCGGCCCCGCCTGCGGCCGGGGCCCACGCGCATCCGCTGCAAACCGGCCGCGAGCGACGCGGAACCCCCCCAAAACGCCCCCCCGGCCAAAAGCGCAGCCCCACCCCACCAAGACCGACGCCAACAGCGCACTACGCAACACACCGCGTACAGAATCAACCCAAGAGCAGAAAAGCCGCCCGGCGCAAAACCGCAAGAAGAGCAGACCGCAGCCGGCGCAACCCCCCCCCCCCCAGCAGCCCGAGGGGCAGCACAAAGCCAGAGCGGAGCGAACCACGCCGCTCCCCCGCCGGACGAAGCCAAAGCAGCACAGCCATGTCCGCCGCCCGCACCAGGCCCTGACACGCGGCCAGAGCAGCTCCGCCGCCCCAGCCCCCCAACGCGCGCCGGCCAGAGCAACTCCAACACCCCACCCGCCCCGCAGCCTCTCCCGCCGCGATCAGCGGGAACAGAGCAGCTCCGCCATGCCTCCAAGAGGGAAAACCCACCCGAATACCCAGTCAGCGCAGCCAGCCCACACCGGCCCCCCAACACCACCCCCGCCGGAGCCGCCCGGACCCCCATACATTTCTAGAAATGTCCTCACAAAGGTTTGATGCAGAGTTTCCTGTGTAGCTGTTTTGTATTTTAATACAGTGGAGAGGAAAAATCTCTTTGAACAGGAAGAAACCTCCAGCAGAACCAGAACCAGGCTCAGTGTGAGCGGCCATCTGCTGAGGCTGACTGGGAGGCAAAAGAGGACATAGAAAAGAAGCAGAGATACAAAAGCCAACTGTCCACACACAGCCAGGCAGAGGATGAAGAGAGCACATCCAGTTAGTCACAGTCAGAGAAACAGGACTACACTGAAAAACAGGCTGATCTCCAGCATCTAGAAACAAAGGTGTTGATGGCAGCAGCACAGCTGATATTTCTCTCCAGGATGGAGTCACAGCCAAACAGGAACAGAACAGATGAAGCTACTATGAGAAAAAGCAGAGAGAGTAGAACGTTAGAGATTGAACTAACAGATTCTGCAGAGTGGGAGAATAGAGATAGAATGAAGAAAAGGGGTCCCTATTTCCTCCAGCAGTCCAAGGGTAGCAGCGTAACTATAGAGATAGCTCAGGATAGCCTGAGGCACTAAGCTTCATCAAAAAGGTAAGTTTTAAATCCTTGCCTTAAAAGTAGACAGGGTTTCTGCATCACAGGCCAAAACAGACACACAGTGAGGAAAATAAGTATTTGAACACCCTGCTATTTTGCGAGTTCTCCCACTTAGAAATCATGGAGGGGTCCACTGTGAGATACATGGTCTAAAAACAATCCAGAAATCATAATATATGATTTTTTAAAACTATTTATTTGTATGATACCATTTAAAAAAACAACCACATTTGAACACCTGTCTATTAACTCTAATTCTAACCCTCAAAGACCTGTTAGTCTGCCTTCAAAATGTCCACCTCCACTCCTGTTATTATCCTAAATTAGATGCACCTGTTGGGGATCGTTAGCTGCATAAAGACCCCTGTCCACCCCATAGAATCAGTAGGAATCCGTCTACTAACATCCAACACCAAAGAGCTGTCCAAAGACACTGGAGACAAAAGTGTAAACCTCCACAAGGCTGGAAAGGGCTACGGGGAAATTGCCAAGCAGAAAAAAAAGGTCCACTGTTGGAGCAATCATTGGAAAATAGTAGAAAATGCATTGATATAGAAGTTCAGAGCATTAATGTATATGGTGCAAATATGCAGTGTTTTTGGTTTTGTTTTATCAGCGTGATTCAGAGTCTGAGACATGATTTAGAGACTTTTCAACATTAATCAGTCTGATGGAGGTGGGGAAGAAGCTGCTGCAGAACCTGCTGGACCTGCATCGAATACTGTGAAGCCTCTTCCCAGAGGGCAGCAGGGAGAACAGTCCATGGAGGGGGAGTCATTGATGATGTTATGAGCTGAAATGTCTTTAATGGAGGGAAGAGGAGCCTCCATGATCCTCTCTGCTGTTCTCACCTTCTTCCAGTCTGAGGAGCTGCAGCCTCCACACAACACAGTGAGACAGCTGATCAGAACGCTCTCTATGCTGCTTCTTGGGGAAGGTGGGGAGGATGAGCTCTCCTCATCCTCCGCAGGAAGTCCAAGCGCTTCTGTGTCCTTTTGACCAGTGAGGTGGTGTTAACAGTCCAGGTGACGGTGTCTGTGATGTGCACATGGAGCGTGGTTAGGCCTATTCTTCAGTACAAGATGATCTCTTGGTCTTCTCCACGTTCACGATCAGGTTGTTATCTTTGCACCAGTCCACCAGCTGCTCCACCTCCCCTCACTGTGGTGTCGTCTGCAAACTTCACCATGTGATTGGTGGTGAACCTGGGGACGCAGTCATGTGCCATTAGGGTGAACAGCAGGGGGCTCAGGACGCAGCCCTGAGGGGAGGGGCTTAGGATGATTACATCAGAGGTGTTCCGTCCGACCTGGACTGACTGAGGTCTGTTGGTGAGGAAGTCTAGCAGCCAATAGCAGAGGGGTGTATTGAAGCCCAGCTGTTCCAGTTTGCCCATCAGATGCTGCGGGATGATGGTGTTCAAAGCTGAACTGAAGTCCAGGAACAGCATCCACACGTGGCTGTTAATACCTGCCTGTTAGGTGTTAAGGCTAATGTTTTCCAAGCCGTTTATCTAATTAGGACAGTTCTTCTGTCATAATCTACGTATCGTAATAAAGATTTGGGAATGAAATGGGAGCATACAGACAGACTGGATTACACAGTGACAGCGAGCTCTGTCACTGCATTCAGATTGTCCTTGATCTAGAACACTATATCATCTTAATACGTCTGGAGTCAGTGATGTATCCTCATTTACAAACATGTGTATGATGTATTGATGTGACCTAAAAACTATTTTGTAAAAGGGCAAAATTACAGACTTCCTGTCTGACAGGAAGCAGCAGGTGAAGCTGGGAAAACATGTCTGACTAACAGCTCATCAGCACTGGTTACCCCAGGGCTGTTCCTTCTCCTCTGCTCTTCTCCCTGTTCACCAACAGTTGCACCTCCAGTCATCAGTCTGTCAATCTTCTGAAGTTCACCAACGACACCACTCTCATCGTAATTATCTCTGATGGTGACGAGTCCGCCTACAGGTGGGAGGTTGACCATCTGGCGACCCAGTGCAGGGAGAACAACCTGGAGCTGAATGCTCTAAAAACAAAGAAGATGGTTGTGGACCTCAGGAAGAACTCAGCCCCAGCTACATACAGATTCATCTGTAATTTGATCACACATGAGCATTGAGTTCTGCGTATTTCCTGTTTGGTTCCTTAGCGGCTTGTTTTATTTGTATGACCGCCATTGTGGAAAACGACTCATGAAGATGGACCATTTAGAAGAGCGAGAACGCTGGGACCCTTTTTCCACCTGGATCCCCGCTCTTTTTGGACCTCATGCCCCTCCATTGCACAAACTTGCCCCCACTTCCTCACCGCCTCGGCCGTATCTAGACCCACAGCTAGTTCCTGATTGGCCCTCTGCCGTTGTGCCGTGGAATAACAGCGCAGACCACGCTTCAATATTGGGCATAAATAAAAAATATCTGCAACAAACTCACTGCGACACACTGCTGCAGGAGGAGATCCAGGCCTTTAGCCCTATGTAGAGCACTTTATAGAGCACTTTGTAGGGGTTTTGCCATTTTCTATGAGTGTCGAAGTGTTTAGTGGGTGAAAAAATTTGTGGATTCAATATTTCCCACAATGCACCTTGAAAAGTAGTGTACATCCATTCTCACGAGACAAGCAGATATTTCCCAGAATGATTTGCAAGAACTTTCCTTGCAAAGCATCCTGGGATTTGTTTTGGGGGTTAGAAAGACTAAAGATGGTGCAGACAGCTCGTGGGAAGCTGGAGTCAAGTGACCAACAAGGAGTTTAAAGTAGTGGTTTCCTGTATATTGCACTATTAAGGCCCCGTCCACACGAAGCCAAACCCTGGCCTAAACGCACAAATTTTTCACCAAACCAGCCTCTCATCCATACGAAGCCGGCGTTTCGGGGGTC
Organism: Cyprinodon diabolis; assembly: GCA_030533445.1. Taxonomy (NCBI): domain Eukaryota; kingdom Metazoa; phylum Chordata; class Actinopteri; order Cyprinodontiformes; family Cyprinodontidae; genus Cyprinodon; species Cyprinodon diabolis. The sequence continues at coordinate 43,406,540 of CM060072.1, read as the reverse complement.
TGTAAACAATCTTTTTTTTTATTAAGCCTTCAGAGTGGGAAGATTTTGAAACGCCGTTTTCGCGTTTCCATCTTTAAGCTCTAAACGCATTTTTTTTTTTTACACGCATGCGTCATAGCGTCGCCTCTAAACACGCATGCGCGACACAGTATCACAACAACAATGGCGCCGTACTGTGTTGAATGGTTGCTGCTCATGCTACTCACCCTGCTGTCGGGCTTACAACTGAATCTTCTTCTTCTGGAATATCTCCAGGAAGAACAGAGCAATATCGACGACATAGTTCATCACCTGAATTTGACTGAACCACGAAAATGGACAACCATGTATAAATATTAGTGCGCATGCCCAACATTTCGTCGCCTATTTTTGCTTTGGCACCACAGCGCCACTTACAGGCCTGGCATACATTTTGCAGCGTTTTCATGGATTCGTGTGGACGATCACATTTATTTTATGTCTCTGTCTTTACGACAAACGTTCTGGAAAATATTAGCGTTTCGTGTTCGTTTTAAATTCGTGTGGACGGGGCCTAAGTCCACTATATAGTCCCCACTCTATAGTGATTGACTGGTTAGGGATGACATTCACACAGCGCCCCTGTCTTAAAAAACATTGGAAATGAATTCAATTTATAATTCATTTAAAATTTTTAAGTCCACCATGAGAGAGCTTGGAAAAGCCTCAATAAATTATAAGTATTTTTAATTAATGTTAATTGTGTAATTCCAATGTAACTTTTGCTGTCTTTTGGACAGGACTCCATTGAAAAAGAGAATGTTTTTTATTTAATGGGACTCTTAATTGTAAAATAAAGATTAAACAAACAATAAGGAGGTATTTAAAAAAAAAGTATTTGTAGCAATGTCACTTTTTTACACAGCAAAAATGAAATGAAAATAACACTTTAAAGGTGGTAGATTTCAGATCAAAGTAAATTTGGCTCTTTAAAAAAATTTTTTTTAACCCATATTAAGCAAAATTAAAACTTTTATTTCCCCAGTGGCTTTATTCCTTTTCTGTATCCATGGTAACGGTTAGATGGAGGTAGAAAAGGAAAAAGTTTGATTGGATGAAGAAAAGAAAACATCCAGCAGATTTGGATGCAATGGAAATCTTTCTCCACTTTTTATATAAATATTAAAACATTATAACTGGAGTGAAATAGCAGAACTTTACCCCCCCCCCCCCCCCCCCCCCCCCCCCCCCAGTGGATAAACGTAGTCCTGGAAAAAAAAATCACAACTTTGTGTTTTTTTTTTTCGTTTTTAATCATTTGTAATTTTAATGTAGTTAGAATTATGAAGAAGAAGAAGAAAGCGGTGGATGTTGAGTAGTGAAAGTGTGTTTTTAACCGTGGAGGAGGTGTTTGGGGAGGGGGCCAGCCTGGAGCAGCTTCCTGCCGCCTAATGCTCCACTTTCCCCCCAACTTTAGAGCCGATCTGCGGGAAGGAGCAACAGTTTGGACGCGGAGCGGCTCCAGCCAGCGGAGGATTGACAGGATTTATGCGAAAACAAGGCGAGAAAGGGGAAAAAGATGGTGGAAAAAGTGTGAGGAAAGAAGACGGAAGCACTTTTCTAAAAGGTAAAACTGCGGCTGTCCTCAGTTAGAGGAAGAAAAACCTCTAAGGTTTCCTCAGAGCTTTAGCTGCTGGCTTTGCTTCAAAACAAAGAAAGATCGAGAGGAAAGAACACCCCCCACCCCCTATCAGCCAACATAACAGACACAAACTGCTGCCATTGGCTTCAGTTTGGTTCCTTTAAGAGCTTTTTCAAGCCAGAAAACTGCAAAGAGCTTCTTTAGATTGAAAAAATGCAAACAGCAGATTTTCCTGAGGGGGGTTGGGGGTTGATGTTCTGGTAGTTTACAGATTTTAAAGTCGGATCATATTGAAACATCTTGAGAAACTAGTTTAAACCCGTTTTCTCCTCTTTAGATCTTCATCATTACGGTTAGAAAATGAGTCATGATGGTCAGGGGCGGATTTAGGACATGTGGGGCCCTAGGCAAAGACGGGCAGGGGGCCCTCTGAATGGAGATGACAACACATAAAACAGAACCATTCTCCACATAGAGAAATGTTAATAGAATAGACATCCATTATCTGTTCTAGATTTTGTCCCTTTTCTTCTTGTTTTCCTCTCTATGTTTTGTACTCAGCTGACTTTTCATGCTGTCTCTAAAGGAATGAAAGATTTTTTCCAAGCACTAAGCTCACTTAGCTGATTGCTCCTTCCTGTGTTTCCAAAAAGGCCAAAGTAAATAACCCAGTCCTTCTTTTCACTGTAGACAAGCCATGATCTGCTTATCTGTTCTCCATTTTTCATTTGGATGAAATAATAGCTGCATGAATCATGACAGCAGACAAGAGAGAGGAGAGCAGGAGGCGGGGTTACCAATCTACTCGCTCTGGAGAGCAGAGTTCGCTGCTTTTAGATGTTGTCTCCAAAGTCTCCAGTAGCAGAAAAAAGTCTCTAGATTTGGCGCTAGGAGCTTTTTAGAAATCAAAGTGCTAGAGGGGTCTGAAAAGTGGCTAAATATAGCGACTAAAGCGCTAAGTTGGCAACACTGCTCTTTGCATGGTTTGTTTTCAAATGGTTTGCTGCTGTCTGTTTGGACCTTTCTGAACATGTGCAGCAAATGGACTGATCCAATATGGTGGACACTGAAGGGGGGGGGGGCTGAGACACACTTTATATTATCAGCGTTCTGATGGCATTTTAGAGAAAGGATTTTAATCAAAAACATAATTAATGTGCACAAATAAGGAATAGTTGCATTAACCAGACATGTAAACAGAGTTTTATGGGGCCTCCAGGAACTTGGGCCCCTCGGCAGCTGCCTACTATTGCCTAATAGTAAATCCCCCTCTGATGATAATCAACAAAAACTAAAAAGTAAAGTTGTTACTTTTTGCTGCCCCATTTCTTGATCATTTCTTTTTAAATTGTTTCTATACAGTTGGTTGTTAGTTTGTGACTTCATCCATCTTTCCTGCTTTTTTGTTTGTTTTTATTTTTATCTTCTAATGGGTAATCGGTCACTCCCATCTTCTCTTCTTTTCTACAATGAAACAATGTATTACTTTAACTTGCGACGGAAATTGTTGCCAGTTTTGAGAGCGATTCATTGTAATATGGCTAACAAAGCAGAGGTGTCAAGTAACAAAGTACAAGTACTTCATTTCTTTACTTTACTTAGTAGAAAGTCTATCTATACTACATAGTCTATCTGTACTTTACTGAAGTAATTATTTTCTAGACTTTTTACTTCTACTCCTTACATTTAAAAAATCAACTCATTAGTTTTGTTTCATTTAAGCTCATTTTCATTACGGCCTGTTGGTGTTTAAAAAAAAATTTTGTTTCATCCAGGCATTTAATTTCTTTGTGGTTGAAAAACTATTTACCAAAATAAATCTTTTTTTCAAGATGATACAAAGTTAAATGTGACACTGTTACTGTTCGTTATAAAACAAAAAAATGAAGTCTAAGAAGTTATCATCCAGAATTGTAGACAAATGTTCCTTTAATAGGTAGAGCAGTAAAGATTCTGTTTACTGCTCTAGTTTTTTCTAGATTATTTTTACTTTTATACTTTAAGTAGTTTTAAAAATGGTACCTTTACACATTAACTGGAGTAAAAAGCTGAAGTTGATGCTCTTACTTCTACAAAAGTGTTTTTAAACAGCAGGATTGATACTTCTACTGCAGTAATAAACATGAATACTTTGGACACATCTGCAGCAAAGTCAACTTTTCTCTGACAGAGATCTCTTTCATATCAACTGTCTTGGATTATGAGGTCATATTTATGAAGGTTTTTTTAATGCAGAGTACAGAATTGTAGGAAACTTAGAACTTGGTTATTTCGCATAAATGTAATATCTCATATTTACTGACTAAAGCACTGTTCTTACTAAGTTATTCTGTGTGTGAGACTAATTTTATGAAGTTATTATTTCCATCCAATATTAGAATCCGATATTAAGCGCTGCAGGACTTTACTGTTACATTTTCATTCCTTCCACTATAATGCATAGATCTAGGTGCTAGCTGCAACTCTCTGTTCCCTTCTGTGCCAAATCCTCCCTCTTCAAGTTGGCGATCCAACGACCAACCCGTCCGTGGAGGATCAGGAATCAGAAAGGTGAAATAACTCTTTTTCTTTCCCTTTTACCCGATGTATTCCAGCATCCAGCTGCCATGCACGTGGGCATTGTCAGTTTCACTATAGCTCTGGTGAATTTCAATGGTGAAGTCCTCTGGAAATCTTCAATAATTGTTGTTGATTGCAGATGTGTCTAGTAGTTCCCATTGATTTAGCTTGTAAAGCGGGGAGAATGGCGCTAGGCTTACCGCACCGTGACGTCAATGCTGGAAGATGGCAGGAGGGAGGGGCTACTATATTTGGGCAAAACGTCCCAGACTCAGTGATTGTGAGGAAAATGATTTATTTATTTTTTTTACTGATTAACACTAAATTCATTAAATTAATTATGATCCATTGATCATTGCTTACTGGCCCGACTTTTCCTTTAATAAATTTCAGTATATACACCAATGGGTGGGGGTACGTACGCCTTCAGTGCGCACCCCTCAACTAAATCATTATCCTGGACATCCAACATCCAAATGTTTGTGTGTATATATATATATATATATATATACACACATATATATATATTAGGGGTGGAACGATTCACAAAATCCACGGTTCGGTTCGATTCACGGTTTCGTGGTCACAGTTTTCGGTTCGGTTCGATTCGGTATATGTTGATTGTTACACCGAAATCCCATAAAAATTTATGAAATTTATGAAAAAATCCCCCAAAAAATAATGGATTGTAATTATTTTTAATGATGAAACCCTGGATCATTTCCGTATGTTTTCCTGCTTTGAATTTAATCATCTGGCGCATGCTCTCTACGATCTCCAAGGAACTCAGAGCGGAGCGGACGGGAGCCACAGTGGAGGCTGTAGGCTTTGCTTTGTGCAGGCGGTCTGGAGCGCAGCGGGGCGGAGCGCTGATGGAGTATGTGGGATTTCGGGGTTAGCCTGACATGTTGGTCATGTTGCTGTTAGCATAAACAAAACGTGTTGCACAATTTGAAATTTAACAGGTGCAGCTTCTGACTGAAGACATTCTGGTGTTGTTTGATAGTCAGATTTACTCCTAGATTATTTAACTGTTTGTGATTTAAATGAGCATTTAGACCATGGCTTAATAATGCATCAGTTATGACCCGTCCAATCAAGCAGTTATTTTCTTATCTCATCTTTTTGTGTATTGGGAGATGGCTTGGCCAAAAATGTTACGAGTTGCTTGCACTGACCTGTTGTGTTTTTATGTTTCTGCATAAATCCACTCAAAGAAAAAAAATCCTTTTTTAAACTAATCTGTAAAATCTCCCATGAATAAAGTAGGAAAAATGTTACTCAGCGAGTCGTACTCTGGCAGGTTGCTTGTAGCGTTGCTGTAGTGTGATACACTGGGATCGAGGTGCAGTTCCAGCTGAACGGCTGCCAGACTCACCTGTCTACCACCTTGCCCCACCTGTTTCAGGGTGGGAAGAATGTAAGGAGCAGCACATGGAAAAACATTTTCCTTTTTGTTCACGCTGGAGCTCGAAGTTGGTAGGCGCCTGATTTTTGGATAAACCTTTTGGAGCTCATTGGATCATAGTTTATAAAGACATTTATATTTCTAACTAAAAAGGTAGGAGAACTTTAATGTTTTTATGGGTTTTGCAAGAAAGCAATATAAAAATCATGGCTTTTAAGATCAAGTAGCAGGAGGCAGCCTTTGTTGTTTATCTAATCAGTTATGTTAGGACTTTACAGGCCGTATTAGGGTGAGTGTTTGCATATTTCTATCTTTACCTGTGAGCTGTGTTTCAAAGACAGATTTATGGCGGTTCAAGGTTATTATTTCTATGGGTTGGTTTAGATGAGAAGTTTGACATACTGATAATGGGCAGGTTTGGTAAGCTTAGCTGTTTAGCTCAAACACAAATGGACTAATGAATAAGAGTCAATACAAAGTCCTAATTTGGTTAGAAAGGCAAATTTATGGTTGATTTATATGTTCATGAAAAGCATTGTTTTTATCACTTTATCCAAAAAGGATGAAAATAAATGTAAAAGTAATTGTAAATGTAAGAGGATTTACCCGGTCTGGAGGAAGGTCTGTTGGCTGTTTACACCTAAAGAAAAAGTTCCTTTTATAAACGCCCATTTTCCTTTTCTGTCTCATTTACTTACAGATGTTTCGGAAAAAGGCATCGTCCTCTTTGAGGGTGACGAAGATAACTGGAAACTCCACATGTAACAGCATGATCTTTTCCTCTCTATTACCTGGGTGTAAAGCTGGGTGTAAAGTCAGACATTCAGCTTTGTCAGTAGAAGCCACACAACCAAACCGTTATGCTCTATCCCTACTCCCATCATTTTATCCACAATGCGTTTTCGGATACTCAAATACTAACGTTTGTACATTTTAAGTACATGTTGGTTGGTTTCTCAGACATTGATGAATGTTGAATTAAAATGTGTAAATCTGTCTCTAAAATGAGCATTTTCAATTTTCTTGACTCAACTTGGGAAAAGTTTGAATGACGTTTATTGTAACTTTATATCTGTGATCAATTTACTTTCTAATTCAAAATAATTAGCAATCTCCATGTTCACAGAGGAACATGACAACTATGTTATTTTTTTTCTTTGAAGATTTACTGTCCCATTCATCAGTTAGAAATGCAGGATCGGTGACTCCTGAGGTCAATATTACATAAGAAGTGAACAGTAGAACTTCTGTAAAAGTTTAGTTTCAATCTATTAAGTATTAAAGATTACGCTTTGGTAACCCTCTTGCCGATGAAATTTTGCAACATGGAATTTTAGATAACCAAAGGCCGTAAATATATGTACTCGTAAGTGATCTCCTGTGTGAAATGCATTCATACAGCGTAAGTCTTCCGCATGCGCAGTAGAGGACAAATGACATCACAGGCATTGTGTTTACAGAAGTAAAGATGGATGGTAGTGCTGGAGCACATCTAACGATCTTTCCAAACCTTACAAACCCAAAACTTCTCAATATTGTTTAACATAAATGCTGCTCTCCGCTTCGTTGTCCCCCATGGTTGTTGTTTTTCTTGGCGCCTCTGCGTAGCAAGTTGAGAATAGTGACCTATGTCGGCTACGAATGGCTTAAGGTCAGATGAATGTGACCTGGCTGTTCAGACACAGGTCGCATTTGAAAAGATCAGGTTCGTATCGGATTCAGGACCACAGACCCAAGTGGCCTGGGTTGCATTGGAAAAAATCGGATCTGTGTTGTTTTGACTGTCACGAAAAGATCAGATACAGGTCGCATGTTGGTAAAAAAAATCTGATTTGGGTCACTTCAGGCTGCTGAGTGAACGTAGCCAAAGTTGGATTCATCAAAAAAGAAAAAGAAAAAATGATTTCAATTTATTGCATCCAATAACAGAAAATACAGTTAGGGTATTGTTTTTTAATCCCGACCAATTTTGTTAATGTAATTTTTGAAATGTTCCTTTTCTCCATGTGCTATTTAATTTATAATGACACTTTTCAACCCAATCACTTCATCGGCCAATCGATGTATGCGAGCCGCACACCCATAAGCCACATTTTCACTACCGTGCCGAGATTGGTCCGAGCACGGTAGCCGAGATAACTGTTGAGTGTAAATGGTACACACAACTGAACCAGACCGTGCCAGAGACAACCGAACAGCGCTAACATGGTACTTTTTCATCAGAAGGGCTCGGCGCGGTTCAGTTCTGGCACAGTTCTCAGATTACAAAGAGCTAATGAGAAGACCGCGTCATCTATTTACAGTCAACCTCCATAATCCGGAAACACAGACATTCATAAAAATACCAGCTTCCTTACCGTGCCACACAATTTCCAGTGATGATTCTGCTTAGCAGTGTGATGAACCTCAACGTTCATCAGTGTTTCTACATCTACATCTGTGAGCCCTGATTAGACTATTATCCACTTCCCTAAAGCCGACTTTTTAAAGTAAAGGCTGCTTTCTTCGCCTGACTCTCCACTAACTTCCTGAATGTTATGGGCGCTGCCATGTTGATTTGCTGGTTTACCTCTAGAGAATATTAGAACTGTTGATCACCACTAGGAGGCGAGGAAACCGTGCTAGGGTGGTGTGTTAACATCTTAAGGAATTGAGCTCAACACGGTTAACTGATTCAAGCTCGGCACGGATCTGTTTTCAGAGGTAGTGTAAATGGGGCTATTGGCTGACCTTAAACAGTTTTCCTTGGTACCTGCTCCCCAGGCAGTTTGTGGCCCTAACAACATCTGCTAGGTGAACGTTCTTAGTTGAGGATGTAACATTAATACTAGCACCTAATTCAGTCTATAAATGCCAGTAGGATAATAATAGGGATCATAATTGCTTATAAAGATGTTACCATCAAGGACACCGTTGTGGATAGCCTAGGAGCCATTGTGCATCATGTCCGTATGGAAAATATACAAGAGGAACTGTCCTCAGGTGACGGTTGATCAGATCTCAGAATCCAGCACTCCAAAGTTTTTTGTATGTGGCACAACCATTGGGGGTTGTTGCTAATATGTTTTTTTTTTTTTGTTACCTAGCACAATTCAGCGGAGGCTGGTGGAAGAACAGCTAAAGTAATCTGGAATTCAACATGTCAACATTCATATAGTTCACACCCTGGTTTATCAGATCTTTAGGCTTTCCTAAAGGGTCCGGTAGTATCCTCCCCAGAAAAAGTTAAAATTTAGACAATCTGAAATCCAATTTCCTGCAGTTTGAGGTGAATGCTGCTAACCTTTAGTCTTTGTTCCAACACTACTTTTGTCCTGATTATGGGAAGTATGTGTTTGACTAGAGGTGGAAATTTCATTAGGAAGACATGAGATCATAGTTGGGTACAATGTTATGTTTCATAAGTGTAATACTATGTTCACACCCCGATTGCGTCTGCTCGGACCCCCACATACCGCTGGCGTGCTGTCACTGGGAATCCCCAGCAGCAGCTGCCTCAGACCTGGTCGCCTCTTGGGGGTAGATGTTAGCATTTTTCAGGACTGTAGTCACCAGGATAATAAAAGCGAACATATTTTGCCTGCAGGTTCTACATTTTTAGTTAATTTAAGCGTTAAACTGTTTCAGAGGAGTGATCATTGCGCTCTGCATCAGCAGTGCTGTGTCTGTCTACCTGCCAGCTCCCAGATCAGCTTCTCTGATTGGTTGATGTGACGCATTGAGCAACAGAAATTCTATATTTCCAACTCCAGCATCAGCTGCATGTGAATTTTTCAACATTTCAGATAAGTTTCTGGAGGAAAATTAGGGTATACCATAGCCGTACATCCCTAAAACAAGGTGTACAAAGTAGTCACATACGTATTGCTAGTTAAAAGCCAGAGAGCCTTATTCAGATGTTCATAGTATTAACTGAATAATTGATTGTAACTCTCTATGGCCTAGCCACTGGCTTTAAACTCGTCCCGCCATGTCCTTGTTTCTGAGAGGTGTTAAGTAATGCAGGGTAATTGAAACTATAAACAATTTGCTTTGCTAGAAGCAGCAAGCAGTAGATTCTGTAAGAACCAGCCTCCAGCTGTCCAAAGTGTTCTTGTTACATAGCAGGTGTAAGCTCTAAATCTGGAAACTGCTAAAGGGCAAGACCACTTTTGTATTTATTCATTTTTTTCTCATCTGGACCATCTCTAATCTGTTTTGTTTAAAAACTATGAGATTTAGTTTCTGAAGCTTGACTAAATTATTGTTGACTGCAAGGAGATTCTTTAATTAATGCGGTTTGTCAAGGTTTATCACAGGGTCTCTACAGGTACGTTCACACTAAGCGTGAAACTGGCAAACATTTTGCCAGTTCCACCTGCTTATGCTCGCCTTAAATTTTGCCTGGCCTTTGAAAATGTTTTGCACAGTCATCAGATCTGCTGGCTGTTGGTTCCCCTCACCATGGAGGACAGGGATTATACAGAGTGAGTCGCAATGCTATTTATTTATTTATTTTCTTACTTTTGAAAGCCTAACCAAGCTGTAGACATCTTTGGGTGCACCAGATTCCCAGAGACGGAACCAATACCAGCACCCCTTGTAGAGGCAATGTCTGGATAATGGTCACTTTCAGTGACCCAGTTCAGGGCCCTTTTATCATGCGATTGGGGACAAATCACCTGCACAACAGAGGAAAGGTGAGATGTTGTTCTGGAGCTCGGACAAGAGCAGCGAGAAAACGGAACTACAGTGGGACATCAGACAAGCTTGTTGGACAGAGCGCTAATGCAGGAGAGAAAACTCAGCCTGATACCACATCCTATGAACTAAGCAGGTTTCTAAACTTTACATTACTATGGCCAGCATGCAGCTTTTTCATTTGCAATACTGTTACAATGTCCTCAAATGTCTAAGAACAAATTTTTGTACTGAGATTTTTAGGAATTGATAATAAAAGTGACCAAACTTGATTTAACTTTCCAGGTTCTGATGAAATGTCAGACTTCGGTATACTTTTAAAGTACGATTCTTTGTACTGGTGTTACTAAGGTTAATACAAAGGAAGAAAACCCCACAACTGTTTAACTGTATCTTTGTATTTGTACTGTCAGATAACAACCATATAAATAACAATATAAAAAACAAATTTAGATGTTGTTGTTAAAACATTTGAAGTGGGTGTGTCGCCACACAGAAAGGTGGAAAGAGTTCAGCTACCTTGCAGATCCATGCCTGCAAGTAGAAATAAACACTTTTTCATGCAATGGTTAAGGGCTGGTTATCCTCCCGCAGTGTGTCGCAGTGAGCAGGTGTGACGCAGATATTTTTGATTTATGCCCAACTATAAAGCGTGGTCTGCGCTATGTTATTCCATACCACAAGACAAGAGGGCCAATCAGGAACTATCTGTGTGGCAAGTCTGTCCGACAACGGAGGGACATGAGAGCGAAAAAAAGCGGGGATCCAGGTGGAAAAAGCTTTCCCGCGCACCTCGCTCTACTAGCCGGTAAGGTATAGTGTAGAGCGGATGTAGAATTGACCGATCAGAAGCCTCCTGTCTGCGGTCACCTACAATTTTTATGAGATGCATCACAGTATCTGCCGTTGGGGGGGGGGCATATTGGCGCTAACTGCGTCACACAAGCAGACGACCTGGTTTCTGAGCATAAACCAGGCTTTTCAGTGAAGTCCTGTAACAATGTACTCTGGGCAAGAAATCTCTGAAAAACCAAAAGCCTGAGGTGAAACATCTACAAACTTGGGGTTAACGCAAAGGAAAACCAAAATAAAATGGCAATCGCAGTTTTGGTGAAAAGTGATTGCAGTTTCGATTTTTGGCAAAATTGTTCAGCCCTTCTCAAGAATCCTCTCACCTTTTCATAAAGTTACTGATTTATATTCTACATGTTCTTTTCTCCTTTTTGTCTTTGAATATAGACAGGGGGCGTAGTTTGTCCTTCCACGAGGTCCGTTGCCAGCGGGAGATGGAGATGAGGGGCACAACTGAAGAGCCTTCTAATAACAGTGTATCAGGTGGTGGGAATACAGTCCTCCATCGTCTCTTGCAAGAACAGATGAATCGCAACTATGTGCTCCAACAACAGCAACAATCCGGAGGAGGGGTGGGTGGAGCAGCAGCGGGAGGAGGGGGTGGAAGTGGTTATTCGGTACCAGGACAGGCAAGCTGTGACGATCATTCGGGGAGTGCTCAAATTGCACGTCAAGAGCCCCAGGGACAGGAGCTTCAGACGGACAGTGGCCTGGAGAAGGTTGGCTCTATCAGAGTTGGAGGGCATGGGGGAGGTAGTGGAGGTGGGGGGTGTATAGGCTCTTGTGGAGATGCAGGGGGTAGTGGAGTTGGTGGGATCCCCCAAGGACAGTGCCCAAACTTAGAAGATCTGCCCACATATGAAGAGGCCAAAGTGCAGTCACAATACTTTCAACGCCACAGTTCTCCTCAGCAGCAGCAGAGCAGCCAGGCCCAGCAGCCAGCAATGTCTGGACCACTGGGTCCTACTTTTTATGTCACCGGTTTAAGCGGAACCAAAGTTCGTACCGAAGGTCGCCCAACTCTTCAGCGTGTCAACGGTACAGGGAAGATTCACCAAGACGATGGACTCAAAGATCTAAAGCAAGGACATGTGCGTTCTCTCAGTGAGCGCTTGATGCAGCTCTCATTGGCTACCAGTGGAGTGAAGGCCCATGCTCCTGTAAGCAGCACACCACTCTCACCACAGCTACCACAGTCCGGACCGCCTGGAGACTGCTACAAGCCACAGCATCGTGGCCCACCCCCAGACTATCCCTTTAAAGGAATGTGTTCTCCGGGCGGTAATCCAGAATCTGGAGGACACTATTATCAGGAGCGTAGAGAAAGGGATTACTCAAGGGAGGTTCCGACTGTTCGATATCAGCCTCCCCCGGAATATGGCTCTTTCAGGTAAGGACCATACAAGCACCCACACGCATGTTGTGTCACACTATCCTTGTATTAACTTTACTCTGACTTCCAATCATTTTTCACCCATTTTTAATGACCTAAACCTAACTATTACCAACGCACACCTAACCCAAACTCAAATCATACCTTAGTCTTAAACCTAAGACCTTCCCTCATGGAGACCAGAGGTTGGTCCTCACAGGTACCTTCAAACAGAGTTGAGTTTTCTTCTTTTTTCTGAACAAGTAGAAGAAATTGGGAAAAAAGTGTTTTTGTGTTTTTTTTTTTTTTTTTTCCATTTCTTCCAGAAGAAAATGGAAGAAAGTCTTGGTAATATATCTTAAACTGGGATAAGTTCCATTTGAAAAGTCAACTTGCTATAACCACCAGGCTACACAAGGAGATATATTTATGAGAATACACACAGTGACAATTAAGAATTTATATAATTTATTAAGTGTATATGTAATCCAAATCCAAATAAATGAATAGCTATTGGTCACAAATATGCAACCTAACAGCCTTGTTGAAACACTGCATTTACAAATACAGAACAGCAGCAATATAGCAGCAAAATACAGTTTAGTAATCCAGCTGACTCTGGCCACTTACCATTCGGAAACACAATACAAGTTGTGAAGCCTTTGCCACAACAATCTTCAAGATGGTTGATAAAAAGTTAAAAAATAGCCAATATGGATGATAATATGTAGGGCCTCAAGAAGAGATCTGATTCTTAATGGGGAACTTCGTTTATTTTTACATTGGCCCTTGATTTTCCGTTATTACATCATGCTCTACTCACCCATATGAGTTTTGTGTCATTTGGAGCCGTTCTGAAGATATTCCGTTAGGTTATATCCAGGTAACGTCTTCCTATGGGCAACGACTTGAAGGCACAAACTAAACTGTTCATAATATATTCTTTATGGTACGCCAGCATTCATATAATGTAGGCCAATCACTGTCCCCCAGACATCCACGGTTTTATTTTTTATATTTATATTTTTTTAAAACAAAGCAGTGCGTGTATGACATCATCCAGCAGAGCAGGGCACTTCCAGCTGTGTTGGTTGCCTGAAATACGGTAATGGAGATCTTCCTTCTTATTTTAAATTTAAATAATCCAATTCCATTGGCATATTGTCGTAACTGCTAAAATAAAGCTAAAATACAGTTATTTCCTAAAACAAGGTATTTAGTCACTCAACACAACAAGTGTTTTGTTATCGTAAAAGAAAATAGGCCCCTACATATGTTGGTGCATAGATTTCTTTAAAGGCATTTGCCCCGTAATATTTACACTTTAAAATGTGGCATACTTGGATTGTTCAGACATGAAGGCAATTGTTGCCATAGAAGAAATAGTTTCAAATATAATTACAGATTTCTAAAAGCTTTTTCTAGCCTAAAGAAGAGATTTGGCACAGGCGGTATTCATGTCAGAACCGGTCCACTAAGTCCAGATGAACTAATGCTTGCTTAGCAGTTTGTTTAAAATGAGATTCTGGTTAAAGTCAATGAAGTCATTTAGCATTCAAAATGAGGGAAGTCAGTTGAACATGTTTCTCAATAGCAATGACGAGGACAGATCCTGTTGGGCTGGTTTCACTATAGACATTACCATTTACCTTTAAGGAGAGTCTAACAGTAATGAATTCCTCACAATTTTATTCATCAGGACAAGATGTGACACGACACGCTTCTGTCGAGTAAAATAAAGGCACCGATGTCTGACGCTGTAATGTTCCTCCTAAAAACAACTTTATGTTATCCAGATAACATCCTAGTGCATATCTTTGTATTTAAGGGGTTAATATTTCTAATGTTTCATGTATGAAGGTTGAAAATTGTAGTAGATATACCAACCATTACGATTTTATCTTAATATTTATGATTTGGTGTTGTATATTATGAAATTACAATTATCATTTTATTACACGTTCACGTTTCTCTGCTGTCTCCAGCTGCTCATGTCTAAGCCCCATAGCAGGCTACAGTCAGCTGCCAAATCTGACCCTTTTCTACTCTCTCTGCTTCAATGCTGAGCAATATAAGAAAAACCCATATATCACGATATCGACTATTTTATATCACAGTAATGATATATATCATAATATGTCCCAATTAGTTAGTTTTCAGCTAATCTCTAAAAAGTTTGACTGAAAAGTTCAACTTTATTTTGAAGAGACATTTACAGAACTGTCACAAATGAGAAAACTAAATCGTAGTGCAGCAATATTTATGCATCAGATGGTAACAGATGAGGCGGAGGTAGCGCTACAGTGGCCTTCACATTTTTCTCTAAACCCTACTGGTACTTCAGTTAAATTACTCCGTTGTCTTCGGCTGGCTATGGTTTTTATTTTTGCAACTTCCTCCCGCTGTTTCACAACTTGCTTTTCCTCACACTTTTTGGATCAATATGTATTCTTCTTTGTGGTTCTTCTTTAATTCAGTTTTTCAATTCAGTTTATTTCTATAGCGCCAATTCACAGCACATGTCATCTCAGATCACTCATGCTAGCAGTAGTAACAGCGACCCTAGACAAAACTGGTGAAAAAGAGTCAGAAAAGATGAGGAGGGAAAAAATGTCAGTGGCCTCCACCTGTAAATCCATTCCTGTTTTGATGGTTGTCTCCTTGTTGCCCCTCTAGTTCACCTGTTGTTACTTTCATTAACACCAAAGCAGCTGAAACTGATTAACAACCCCCTCTGCTACTTACCTAACCATATCAATATCCCAGAAGTTTAATTAATTTGATGCTATACTCAGATTACAACCTGTTCCTTTAATTCTTTTGAATAGTGTGTATATATATATATATATATATATATATATATATATATATATATATATATATATATATATATATATATATATATATATATATGTATATAATGTGTAGTAATTGCTCTCAAATATAAATCTGAGTTCATAGCAATAGTTTGTTTCTCTGTCACCTTTTTTTTCCTCTCCTGAGTTGTCCAGGATTGGGGAGTGGTTGCCTAGTTTTAGGGGGCAGAACTTGGAATCCAGAGGTTCTGAGTTTGAGCTCCACTCCCACAGACTGGCATTTTGGGTCCCTGAGCAAGACCCTTAACCCCACTCTGCTCCCCAGGTGCCACACAGTGGCAGCCCACTGCTCCCCAAGGGGATGGGTTAAATGCAGAGATAAATTTCTCCAATGTTAGATCAATAAAGTTCAATTATTATTATTAATAACTACAGTATTTATCTTTTTCTCCCTTTTATCCGTAGCTAAGCTTTCTTTGAGTTGACATGGGTCTCCATCAATCTGTGCTTTGTCCTTCTGTGCATCTGAGATCTAGCTGAAAAATATCACTTATCCATTTTCTTTATGTCCAAAAATGTTTTATTATTCAGTATAAAGCAAAAGGCAGCAAACAGTGTGACCAAACAGCTCATCTCTCCTCAGATCCAGTAAGGATGGGTCAGTTCACTACCAGAGATCCCTCAACCAGCACAGTCCCACCTCCTCTGTCACGTCCATTGGATCTCTGTCTCGTGCCCAGTCCTCCACTCTCAGCAGCATGCTTTCTGCCTCGCACTCCTCACACCCGTCCATTCCTCACCAGCCACCTGCAAGCCAAGGAGAGGGTTACCCCATGATGGCGTCCCGTGGTCCACAGAGCGCAGGCTATCATCAAGCAGCAGAACCTTTTCCCCAGGGACCCGTCCATCAGACAGCTCAAAGGGGTCATGGCTTTCCCTCTGATTCTTATGGCTCCAGTCCAAGGTTACACCACCATCAGCAACACAATCAGTGTCAGCAGCAGCAGCAGCACCAGGGACCTCCACAGGCCCAGCTGTCTATGCAGACAGGACATTTCCCCCAGCAACACTCCTACTTACAGGTCCAGGGGGAGCCTTTTGCAGTGATGGCCCAGGCCCAGCAGATGGTTGATGTTCTAACAGAGGAGAACAGGACTCTGAGACAGGAGATGGAGGCTTGTCGTGAGAAGGTCAGCAGGCTGCACAAGGTAAGTCCAAACACATCAGGTTGGTGTGCAGACTTCATTCATAAGGGCTGATTTAAAACACTTTTAGTGGTGGTGAACATTCGCCTCCCTGTGAACCCATTAACACAAGCTGTTGGTATCCAGATAGATTATGGAGCAACATGTATGAATTGGCATCAGATCCCTTTGTCAATATTTTGTAGAAACACTTTTCCCTACAATCAGTTCAGTTTATTTCTATAGCGCCAATTCACATCACGTCATCTCAGGTAACCTTACAGTTCACCAGATCATCCAGTCACATTGATTCAAAGTTTTCTATCTAAGGAAAACCAGCTGATTACATCGACTCATTGACTCTTCAGCAATCCCTCACACTAAGCATGCTTGTAGCGACAGTGGAGAGGAAAAACTCCCTTTTAACAGGAAGAAACCTCCAGCAGAACCAGGCTCAGTGTGAGCGGCCATCTGCTGAGGCCGACTGGGGTTCAAGGAGACAGAAGCAGACATAGAAAAAGAAACATAGATACAAAAGGCAACTGTCAACCAGCTCCACAGGCGGCCCTGTCCAGGAAACACACAGCCAGGCAGACGAGCTCCGAGCCAGCTCCCATGTCAGAGGATGAAGAGAGCACATCGAGTTAGTCACAGTCAGAGAAACAGGACTACACTGGAAAACAGGCCAAGCTCCAACATCTATAAGAATTACAGCTGCAAGTTTCTGGGGAGCATGCAGAAAAACTTCAAATCAAGCATATGTGACGCTAAAGAGTATGAACATTGATTGAAAGGGATGCGGGTTCTGTTTCATGATCCAATGTGGGAAAAGGTTCTGTTTGCAATACTTTTGCAAGGTACCCTAATGCAGTGTTGCCAACTTAAAGCTTTTGTCGCTAAATTCAGCACCTTTTCAGACCCCTCTAGCGCCTTTATTTAAAAAAAGGCACCTAGCACCAAATCTAGCAGCTTTTTTTTCTATGTAAATGGAGACCAAACTCTATCCCCCCCTCCCTCTCTCTCTCCCTCTCTCTCTGTCTGCTGTCAGCATGCAGAGCTGCTGCCTGCGCTGCAGCAGAGAAAATAAACCTTTCCATTATGAAGCAAAGCTGCTGCTAATCCTGGCATAGACTGTAAAGAACACTCATGAACATAATTTTTAACTGACATTTTGTTTCACATAAAATAACTTCAGTTTCGATCTACAGCCTCATTCTCTCCCCTTCTGCTCCTTCAAACGCTGCGTGTCTTTGCACTGCAGCTACTTTCTCTTTTGTTATTCTGCTAGATGGCAAACAGCTAACGGTGCTTTTATGTCACCAACAGCTATGTAGTTTGGAACTAAATGGCCTAATTATATATTTTTTCTTTACTTGTTTCTGTAAAAGTCTTCAAATCCTCACATTTCTTCCTCCCTGCTGTCCTATGTCTCTGCTACGAGTATTAGGGCCAGGCTACAGATAATTTCTTTTAATACTTTTTTAGAACAAACTTGCAATATTCTGAGTATAAAGTCATAATATTACAAGAGTAAAATCGTAACATTACGAGAATAAAACCGTACATTATGAGAATAGTTAGTTAAAATTACGAGAATGAAGTAATCACACCACAACCTGTTTTAGACAGAAAGTTTAGAGCTCCGCCCAGCAGATGACGGCCGACCAGCTCCACCAATCAGCAACCTGATTGACATCCTGCCCAGTTTGATGCCGCTGCTAAAAGATTTCCTCATTTGTGAAACCGTTGCCAAAGTATGACTTCACATGATGCTCCACATTCCTCATTTTAGGGAAGAAAGTGCGTCTTTTAAGAGTTGTCATGTCATCATTGGCAAACTGATTTCATAGCCTTTTTGAGAAAAACAATTCAGATGAATCCATGTTTAAACAGCTAGGACGTTGAGCTTTTCCAAATAAGCGTCTGATACTGAGCCACCAGAGGCGGTTCCTTATGTCAGACAAGTGAAGGCTCTATTTTCAAGTGTTGCAGTTGAAGGTTTTACTGATGGCAGAAAACCAGTGATCTGTTTAGTCCTGCTGCTCTTCACTGCAGTTTCTACAGTATGAGATAATGATGAGAATCAGAGACAATTGGTGCACCACAGTCAAATTATTTAACTGTTTTTGGCATCTTCTTAATCATATTTAGCTACTTTAAGATAACTGTTTTATGTCCCACCATGCTAACATGGCCAAATCGTGTTAAATAACATAGATATGATTAATGCTACGTTCACACCACGCGCGCTTTGAGCAGCAAAAAAGCATCTGCTGCTTCATTTTTGATGCTTATCCACATTAAGGTCAGAAGCTCCTCAAGGCATCTTTGAATCTCCTGAAATGGAAAATACTGGATCCAGTCAAGCTGACTGGATGTGCAGGGAAGCCTTTATTTAGCCAAATTACACGGAAGTTCAGGAACATTCAGGTTCTGCTGGAAAGATCTGGATCTGGAACGGTCCTCATTCAGTAGCAGATATTTCCTAAGATAGCTCGGATGCTTTAACTCCATGTGTGGGTTTAAATTTGAACGTTGCTGATGTACAGACTTGTTTTTTTATTTCCAGTGTTTTTTTTTGTCCCAGTCTTCCATTGATAGTTGATCAAACTCTGCCATCAGAAATACCCTGCAGATGCAGATGAGTCTGAGTGGAGCAGATTAGTACTAGCAGCAGACATGCTGCTCTGTCAGGCTGTTTACTGTAATAAATGCCATAAAACTTGAAGTTATCCAATGAAATGTGTCGCTATCCATTGAACGCCAATGTGAGCTGTGTGTCACTCATTCTTCTCAGAGAGGATGTCGCTCTTGTTCACGATCATTACTTCAAAACAGTTCAACATTCACTAAAAATATGAACACATTCAGTGAAAGCCATTGATTGAACACATTAATGCGCAACCAGGGGCGGATTTAGGAAATTTGGGGCCCTAAGCAAAGACAGGCAGGGGGCCATCTGAACTGAGGAGACAACACATAGAACAGACCCATTCTACAGATAGAGAGATGTTAATAGAATAGACATCCATTATCTGTTCCAGGTTGTGTCCCTCTCTTCTTGTCCCTTTTCTTCTTGTTTTCCTCTCTATGTTTTGTACTCAGCTGACTTTTCATGCTGTCTCTAAAGGAATGAAAGATTTTTTCCAAGCACTAAGCTCACTTAGCTGATTGCTCCTTCCTGTGTTTCCAAAAAGGCCAAAGTAAATAACCCAGTCCTTCTTTTCACTGTAGACAAGCCATGATCTGCTTATCTGTTCTCCATTTTTCATTTGGATGAAATAATAGCTGCATGAATCATGACAGCAGACAAGATAGAGGAGAGCAGGAGGCGGGGTTACCAATCTACTTGCTCTGGAGAGCAGAGTTCGCTGCTTTTAGATGTTGTCTCCAAAGTCTCCAGTAGCAGAAAAAAGTCACTAGATTTGGCGCTAGTTATTACATAGACACTTAATATTATCAGCATTCTGATGGCATTTTAGCCAAAGGATTTTAGTCAGAAACATAATTAATGTGGACAAATAAGCAATAGTTGTATTAACCATACATGGAAACAGAGTTTTATGGGGCCCCCAGGAACTTAGGCAACTTCCTACTATTGCCTAATGGTAAATCCCCCCTGTGCACACAAACTGCATGAGAGGTTGCTTTTGCTTCTCTTGCCCACTCTTCCCTTTCAAACATCGCTAAGGATTCTCACTACTGGCTTGCAGTATTTTGTTTCACTTAAAGCTACAGTGTGTAACTTTTAGCGACATCTAGCGGTCAGACTGCAGACTGCAGCGACATGAACATCTCCCCCCCACCGCTCCCCCCCCCCCAACAGTACGGCGAGCGTTACGGGACAAAATGTCTTCCACGACGTCCGCATCACCTACCTTCTCAAGTGATGAGGTTTGTTTACATAGATAATTTTACAGATAGTATTTCATTAGTCTGTGTAGGGTATAGATTTCATGTAGACTTAAGATAATAAATATACCCGTTATTTTTTCTACATCGTTGTGACGTTTTGGCGATCTCTCGCAATCGCTAATTTGTTGGCTCTGCGCTGCCGTAGCGCAAAGATGTCTGCCTCCATGGCTACGAGACCCACTCCTATGTAATTATAAATAACGAATTCTAAGGCAACGTAAATATTGAGGTTAAGAGGCTGAGCTCGTAGATGATGATAAATAACATAGTTATGTATAATATATTACATTTCTGACTGTATATCCCTGTAATTATTACACACTGTAGCTTTAAGTTTAATTTTTTAGGTTTAAGTTTTTTTGTTTTTCTCTCATAGTAGCTTCATCTGGTCTGTTCCTGTTTGGCTGTGACTCCTTCCTGGAGAGAAATATCAGCTGTGCTGCTGCCATCCACACCTTTGTTTATAGATGTTGGAGCTTGGCCTGTTTTTCAGTGTAGTCCTGTTTCTCTGACTGTGACTAACTGGATGTGCTCTCTTCATCCTCTGACATGGGAGCTGGCTCGGAGCTCGTCTGCCTGGCCGTGTGTTTCCTGGACAGGGCCGCCTGTGGAGCTGGTTGACAGTTGCCTTTTGTATCTATGCTTCTTTTTCTATGTCTGCTTCTGTCTCCTTGAACCCCAGTTGGCCTCAGCAGATGGCCGCTCACACTGAGCCTGGTTCTGCTGGAGGTTTCTTCTCCACTGTCGCTACAAGCATGCTTAGTGTGAGGGATTGCTGAAGAGTCAATGAGTCGATGCAATCAGCTGGTTTTCCTTAGATAGAAAACTTTGAATCAATCTGACTGGATGATCTGGTGAACTGGAAAGTGACCTGAGATGACGTGTGTTGTGAATTGGCGCTAAAGAAATAAACTGAATTGAATTAAATTTAATAAAGAAGAATTCATGTATAGAATATTTACCAGATGTGTTTGATAACTGGTAAAATGTGAGTATATAGCATTAAATGAATCATATACTGAGTGTTTTGCTTGTTTATAGTTGGAAACAGAGATACAGCTGGTTTCAGAGGCCTATGAAAATCTGGCCAAGTCGTCCTCTAAGAGGGAAGCCTTGGAGAAAACCATGAGGAACAAGTTGGAGCTGCAGGTTCGCCGACTGCATGACTTCAACAGAGACCTGCGAGGTGAGAGCTGGGAGAAGGATTTTTAAATCTAAACTCAACCACAATAATGCCAATCTAGGTACCGGGTGTCATTAATTACAGGATAATCTGGTAAAGTTCATATATTAGACTGAATGCTGTGTGGATGAATGGGTTATTTTATTTATATATATATAAAAAAATGTAAGAACTGTAAATATGCAGTCATATGTTTATATTATTGTTTTTATACATTTCTTACTGTTTTCAAGGCTGCACTTAAAAAAATGAAATTGTCTAGAACTGTTTTAAACAAAATTTCTTTTTGTTTACACTCGTGTATATAAAATAAAAAAATAAATCTAAGTCTCTAATATCAATAACAAAACCTGGATATTTATAGGTGAGGATGTTGCCATCATAAACCTGCCTAAACACAGTCGCATTTTGAAACCAAACCATGTGAGAATTTTTATTCACTAGTTAAATGGTGGAAGATGTGCCTTTGCAGATTAGACCACTTTCTGTTTTTAAGAGCATCTAATCCAAAGGAGTGAACCACTGCTATCAATTAGATGTGCTGTTATTTCGGCTTCGCCTCAGAAATTGTTCACTACGCCTTTAATTTAAACAGCATGGATGTTAAATATATGCATCTATTTGTTAGCAAAGGCTGTAGGAAAGTATAGTTAGTCTTTATTTAAAAAGAATATGGGTGTGAGGTTCTGGCGCCTATCCCCTGGTTATAGCGCATTGGTTATTGCCTGGCCATCCCTATTAACATTCTCTGGCTACACCTCTGTGTAGATCCAGAGATAAAAGTACACTTTTAGTGTAAATATTTTAGCGTCTTTAGATTCAATTGGAAAAATCTGTTTTTAACACCTATACAGAGTAACCGAGATGATGTCTAAACTAAGCTGCTAATTGATTGGACCCCGTTGTTAATCAGATCAGTCCTTTCTAGATGTGATCATGCTTTTGTTTTATTGTGCTGTTTTAAAGAGCGCATGGAGACGGCCAACAAACAGCTGGCCTCTAAGGAGTGTGACAGCTCTGAGGACAATCGCAAAACCATCTCCCAGTTGGTTGCTCAGAGTGAGTGAAACACACACACACAAAATACGTCTCAGTTTGCAGGGCCTTTCCATTCATTTCCATTCATTTCTTTTTTAATGATTTCTACAGCCCAACTGTGATGCTTACTCTATAACAGCAATTCCCAGAATGGGCTCCAGGCATTGGGCCCCATAAAGGCCATTTGGTCCAGTGCTAATTTTCCAGAACATGTCCCCATGCAATGTAACAAATACAAGAGTGTCACACTAAAGAAATTTCTCTCCTTTATAGCACCATGAGGAAAAGTGGCCATATTTTTGTTACCCTGTAGGAATAATTTCTCAGAGATATCCTACATTGTAGATTTATAGGTACTTGTGGGGACCACTGACTCTTTATAGCCTCTTTCCCTTTGAAATAACGGGTTAACGTTAGCTAACGATGTTAGCGGGTTAACGTGGGTCAACCTGCTAACAATCAGCATTTGGCTCCCTTCCCAAGGCATAAAAAGCTGCTCTAAACCCTCACTGCTAGCTGCATGGCCTCTGTCTACCCCACAGTATGCTTGTCTGGAAATCAGGAAAGTAAACAATGGAGAGCAACATGGAACGGAGGCAGGGCGTAGTCATTGTGCTTTATTGTTTCTCTCTATTATCTGTCTGAATCCCTCCCACCAAAGCTGCTCCATGTTTATCGAATGTAAGCAGAGTCGATTCTGCTTGTTAGATCAGAAGCGACTGGTGCGGTGTGTTGACATCCTTACGTTGCGTTCAATCGTATCACGTAATTCAGCGGGTCAGTCTGGCTCTGGTGTGCCCGCAGCATGCCGATCGTTGTTTGACCCGTGTAGATGCGCGTCAGTGAGCTGTTCTCAATGCTACTAAAAACCCATTGGTCTCTGGTTTAAACAGGTTTCCTGCCAGCAGGGAAAACCTGAGGTGAGTAAACTCTTGGGGTGGGTTAGAGTTAAGGCCTGAAGACACGGGTTGCGTAGGACTTTTTAATCTCAGATCCGATTTTTTTCCGTGTCACACTGACTGCATATAAAGAGGCTCCAACTAGGCAGGGTGGGCAGATCTATGCGGATTTTTCCCCTTCTGTCTCTGTGCCACACAATAAAAAAAAACACATTTGACTGGACAGGTTATGAAAATTTATGAAAAATAAAAATAAAAATAACCACAGCAGCTGTTAAGGAAAGCCCCACTTAACGAGTCTGTGCAGCAAACCAGAGCAGATAGAGAATGATCATCTATGAAAAACATAATGAGATCTACGTCTAAAGAAAAGAAAAACACAGCAGTAAACGGCATGGGACGGTTTCTATGGTGATTCTCAGAGAGATCTGGGAAGTTTATCCAAGTTTTTCTTTCTTTCTGAGGTGAGGTGAGGTGAGAGAGATACGCTCTCTCCATCCAACTATTTGGCCTAACCATATCTCAATTCACACATTAGTTCTAACCTTAAACGCACCACAAGAATTACTCTTACCTCATAGGGACCAGTCACCGGTCAAGTTTGCAAAATCTAGCTTATTTCTGAGAAATTGGCCTCACAGAGTAAAGCCTGCGGGGCCAATAAAGGAAGAGTTTACACAGGAGGAAGGAAAACAAGCAGCTTGGTGGGGTTCTGCTCTACTCAAGGGTTTGTTTTTAGTTTACAATCTTTCAGCTCAGTGGGATGTTGTGTTGCTGAGTTTAAGCTTAATTTTTTAACACTTTCAGATACTTTTCTAAAAACCTGCATTGAAGTCATTTTTAAATGATTTTCCTTGTTATTATTTTTCTGTTATTGTCATTCTCTCCTTACTTTCACAGCAGCCCTGCTCCCCCAGAGGGCCCCATTTTAATATGGAGGCCCAAACCTGTAAACCTTTGATCCATTGAGGGATCAATCTTTGCAGATTATCTGGAACCCCCTGCTTGCCCTTATACAATTCCTTTTGCACAAGAAATGTAGTGCTTTATATTTAGAATAGTTTTAGATGAACCTCCTGGTAACGGCAGGCTGCTGTGTCTCAACTATAACCATAAATAATTACAGTTCTTTTATGTTTTATCATGATTCAGATAAAGAAATTATGCGGGAGAAAGAGAAACTGGAGATGGAGCTGAATGCTGTTCGCTCAACTGCAGACGACCAAAGGAGGCACATTGAGATCAGAGATCAAGCCCTGAACAATGCTCAGGCTAAAGTGGTTAAGCTTGAGGAGGAGGTAGGAGAAACACAAATATAAGCATCTTAAGTTGTTGTTTCCTAATATTAGAGATTTATGTATTAAGTTTGTTGCTAATTTGTTGAAGAAGTGAGATTCAACCAGTGGTACTGATCAGATATCTGATGTCCAGCTGAGGTTATTTCATGTTATTACATGGTTCCCAATTTCCTAGCGTTGACTCGAGGTCCTCAAACAGAAACATTTCTTAGATTGAATGTGAAATATTTGCCTAATTTCTGCAAAACCACTGCACAGAACCCTGGATGAACTCACATGTCGGTCAAAGGGCAAGCATCCTCTCAAAAGATGAGTTAAACGATAAATCATAAGAAAATGCTAGGGCCAAAAATTCTCGGCTTTAAAAAAGGAAGAGAAGGAGGAACTCTTAAAACCCAGAGTTTTGCAAAGTGGCATAAAACGACATGGAAGTAAAGAAAACACAACTGGACCTCGAAGAGGTGCAGGATTAGACGGCAGAGCTGGAAGTGTGGAAGACGGAGAAAGAAAGAAATTATGAAGGAACTGGATGTGATATAAGTGGAGGAGGTGGAAAGAAAAGCTAGATTTGACAAACAACACTATCAGGTTGGACCTAATGCCACAAAACAACCGGTTGGACATAGAAATAAAACGACAGGCAACATGAGAGAAACCCAAATGTAATAAAATCCTACCCTAAGAAATGTTTTTAAAGTTGCAAGATGTGAACAAGTTGGAGGTAAACATATTTCTTAACCTTTCGAAACCAAGCAGTTTATAACGTTTAAAACTATTAACTCAGAATGCATCAAAATAACAACGTTAAAATGTTTACCAATACAGACATGGTAGACATCGTTGGAAAGCTTCAATTCTCCACAATTCAACCACAAAGTTCATTTTATGGACACAGCGAGCACCAAAGCACAATTAACAAAGATATAGCAGCATGTCAAAATGTAAACATGACAAAGCAGCCACAACAAGCGAGCAGGTCTTTTATTACTGCTGTTTGAGAATAAAAAAACTCAACTTTGAGTCATTTTTGAACTGATGCAGCTTGGGTTGTGTTTTACTCACCCAATTTTCATGTATATAATCAGAAACTAGAAGGTGTTAGCTTTAAAATAAGGTATCACACATAATTTGGGCTTACATTTCCTAAGTTATTTGCTTCTCCATTTGGGTATGCAAAATAGGCGAGGATTTCCCAAAATGAGGTGGATGTTAATACTTTTTAAAGATACGTTTCCACTGTGGATACAATAGTCAGCATTTTATTTTACTATGGCGATGGGACTAAAGCATTAGAAGTTTCAAGGTTTGGTCAACTGGACTCTGAGTTTTCTAGCAGACATTTTGCCTCTCTTCCCCTGAATCTGTGCTCGACCTGCAGTATATTAATGTCAGTGCCCCCACCACTAGTTAGAACAGATGAAGCCTATTGGATGAGAGAAGAAACGTCTACTGGATAAAGGCCCTGTTACACCGTTATGGGTCCGCTAATGTACGCTAGAACACGTCGACATACGGCGAGTATTTCCCGTCGTATGCCAGCGTCTGCCATCCGTGCGCCATCAGTTCCAGGTCAGTTATCTGATGGTTGTCATCCGTTCAGTGTCAGTTCCTCATCAGTCGTGGCGTCTAGCTGATCCTAAACCTCTGAGTAACTTGTGCGTAACTTATCCAGAACTTCTCTCCAAGCATATCAAGGTATCTGACGTGCTCCAGACGAGCGCTGAACGTGTTTCTACCTTCCAGCTACTGTATAATGGCGTATTGGCAGCGTTTTGGTATAAAGGGGGTTCACAGGAGGAAACCGTCAGTTCTCCTCCAGACTTCATCCCCATCATAGGGTGAGCCAGCGTCCCTGCGTTCACGCCCACCACCAACAAACTTCCTAGCAGACATGACGCTCAATCTGCTGGGTTAATACCACGATCAAAGACATATTTTTATGCAGGCCGGGCGCATGGCGCCTCCTGAGGGGAGCAGCTTTAACTGATGCTTCATAATGCGTTGCGTATGCTCTGTATACATCCAAACATGAAAAAATCCATAGAAAGTTCAGCGTACGCCCGCGTTCTAGGAGATTCTGGGACGTCATGCAGGCGCTGGATAAATCGCCACGGTGTGAGAGGGGCCTTGCTTCACGTCCAGCTGCCTAAACTTAACTTTTCAAGCTTGACCATGATCTGGATGACCGAGGATCTTCACAGATATGTTAGACGTGTCATTGACAGTAAAAGCAATGTGTGTGTTTTTATGTGTGCAGCTTAAAAAGAAGCAAGTTTATGTGGAGAAAGTGGAGAGGATGCAACAGGCTCTGGCTCAGCTTCAGGCAGCATGTGAGAAGAGAGAACAACTGGAACATCGCCTTCGTACGAGACTGGAGAGAGAGCTGGAGTCTCTACGTCTGCAGCAGGTAGTGCAATACGTGTTCGATTGATCATTCTTCATTCAGGGATTACATGCACTCATTGATAACCCATCAGATTATCAGATCAAGTTTTCTGGCCACAGTTTTCTAAGCTTAATACGGAAGAACTTCCACAGCCTTTAGATAATGAGCCTCTGTTCTCAGGGCAGGAGCCTATCCAGTCAAACAGCAGCCAGGTGCAAATGATAATAAATTCCTGCTATTGGTCCAGCCAGTGGCGGATCTGTGGGGTGGCTACTTGGGGCTACAGCCCCGGATGTTTCCCCAAGATCCCCGGATCTCGCTTCTGAGCTGATCAGAGTAAAATGTGCAGTACTGGAATTCACCAGAGAGTGGCAGCATGCAGGAAAGCAGCCTGTAGCATTACCACACAGAAAAAGAAGTGTTTCCCTCTCATCACTGCCAGCTTTTAGGAGTCGAGCGCCTCTGCTGCAAATTTTAACCGGATAGGTCAGCGGCGGATATGAATGGATATCAGAAGCTTTTTCCAAAGGCAGGCAGCAGCAGCACCATTAGCTGTTGCTAAACAGACTGATGTCACAGGTTTATGAAGCTTTGACTGATTTTAAGACGTTGTTTGTTGAGATCTTGTTCAAAATTCTGTTCCCGGATCCGATCATTTTCACGGCGCTTCTGATCGATTTCTCGGTAAAAACAGGTCATGGGTCGTAAGATCCAGTTTAATCAGCAGCTTTTGTTTACAAAATTGTAAAATAAATAGACAAGGTCTTTTTATGCTGATTTGTGTTGTTTTTTTTTAAACGCCAAGAGAATCAGTGTTTTATCACTTGAGCTTGACAGAAATAAAAGTCAGTCACCAAACACAGTTTTCCAACTCGTAGTGTGTATTTATATTTTCTCATTGGTGATGTAAGAGAATGGAAACTGGCTGATAGCTGGACATAAAAGTTAAGAGTTCCTGAAAAGATGAGACTGTAGACTTTCTGCTAAATCCTGTTCTAATGTAAAATATGACAGATTACTGGATTACGGACATTTCTAGTATACTACATGATATCACATAAACTATTTTTGAGAAATTGGAAACAGTTGCTCTTTACTTCCCACAGATATGGGAGGAGGAGAGGAGAGAATGGATGTTTCAGCTTCTCTTTCCATCCAGAAAGATTTCTTCATTCAAAATGTGTGGAGCAATGCTGCTCCACTCATTTTGAACTGAGAATTGAAAATATATTTCATATAGATCATCAAACCAAAAGCAAGATTTATTTTAACTATTTTGGATTTCAAAATATAAAATAATAAATGTTTCAAACATAATATATAACAGGATTTGTTTATTTTTGCCACGTTATTGGGGAACGGATTATATCAGGTGGCTAAAATCTTTTATTCCCCTCTCATTACTCTGGCAAATAATGATCAAATGTCACCAAATCCACAGTTTGTTGTTGATGAAGAGAGAAATAAACACAGTTAAAGACTTGCAGGTAAATTAATTTCTTCCCATGTTATGGAGCGGAACTGATTATTTAATTCTGCTGAAGTATCCATTCTCTCCTCTCCTCCTCCCATATCTTTAGGAAATAAAGAGAAACTGTTTCCAAATTCTTAAAAAATTGTTCTGCGTAATTTCATGTAGTCTACTAGAAATGTCCTTAATCCAGTAATCTGTCATATTTTACAGTAGAACAGGATTTACCAGGAAGTCTATCATCTTCTGAAGTCTATCATCTTCACCTTCAGTTGTAAGCCCCTGATCTCTTACTGGGAGGCAGAGGAGTCCCAGCTTAAACATGGGACCAACTTTTAAGCTCTCTAGGAATGACTAACATGGGTTTGATTCTGTTGCTGATTCATGCTGCATCTCTTCTGGTTATGGCTAAAAATAAAAACCTTTTGGTTTTGTTTTTAACTCCTGTGTTTAGGCTTGAAACAGAAGTCACTGAACTTTGCTGCCATGGGATGAGCCTATACAGAGTTCTGGCTACAGACTTTCACGGTTTCCTGTTTATGCATAAATTAATATTTGCCGTATTTTCTGGACTATAAGCCGCAGCTATTTTGCAATGCTTTGAACCATGCAGCCAATACGAAGGTATGCCAGGGGGCTGAAATCAAAGGTGCACAGTTTGCAGAAAATCAGGAGTTTCCTTCTGTCCCAGTCGTCCTTTGTTAGATCATGCAGATGAGTCTGAATGGAGCAGACTAGTACTGTCAGGCTGTTTACTGTAATAAATGCCTTAAAACCTGACGTTATCTAGTGAAAAGTGTCGTTATTAATTGAACGCCAAGGTGAGCTGTGTCTGTCGCTCGTTCTTCTCGGAGTGAACGTCGCTCTCGTTCATTACTTCAAAATTCATCAGTTCAGTTCACTGTTCGCTAGAAACTGGAACGTGAACTGATGCACAGTACTTGGTTTCTGCATATAGTGAGGTGCGCACTTAGTCTGGAAAATACGGTAATGCACTGCCATATTCACTACTATAATAAAAAAACAAATATAACAGCACAGCTATCAGTCTGATTATAGAGCATGAAATGATAAATGACCCCTGATGATGTTTTAAAAGCAATTTAAAGTGATTGTAATCTACCTCACTCAGACACTGTTGAAACATTTTATTTATGTCATCTTGTTTGTTTGTATGCTACATCTATCAGTCAGCCTTTATAGGACTCTCTGTCTTGTCTGTCATATGTGAACCTCAGCGTCAAGGAAGCTCACAGAACAGCGCTTTGGGGACATCAGAGTACAATGCTGCAGCCCTAATGGAACATCTAAGGGAGAAGGAGGAGCGCATTTTGGCTCTGGAGGCGGACATGACCAAGTGGGAGCAAAAGTATTTGGAGGAAAGTGTGATGAGGCAGTTTGCTCTGGATGCTGCAGCATCTGTTGCTACGCAGAGGTGAGGTTCTTCCATGCATCTATTCATGACGCCCTTCTATCTGGGAATGATCATTGTTAAGCTTCTAGGAGGCGCTGTAGAGGAATTAGATCACAGCCACCATATGTTGTCCTGAATTCCTGGATGTGGTTGAACTGGTTGAACTCCAGTGATCTACATAAAATTAGAGTCAAATCTATGGTCATGGAAAGATGCCATGCTGCCACAACCAGAGCCTTCAGTGAAAAACATTCCTGTTCTAAAACAAACTCAGAGAGGAAAAAAAAATTAATTTACAACAACAATGCCAAAAAGTGACCTTCTGACTTAAAATGGACTGTTAGGAGCTTTTTTTTTCTCTGTACCAAATCTATGATATATGGTTCAGCTGACCTCAGTTGAGGGAACCGTCGAGCTCTGAACTCAGCAAATCCGAATTTGTGTACGATCTGACACAAAATCGTGTCGGACAAGGTTGTGGTGTTTAGCACTCTTTGAAAGTCGGTGGGGATGATCACTCCCGACACAATTTTCTGCAAGAGTCCAGGACTGTTATACTGGGACTACGCTGCAATTCAGTAGCAGTTCCATGGGTCTGACAGAAAGAGAGACGTGGTTACACAGTAAAACACAGGAGCTTAGGGAGAAAATAAAAAATAACTTCTGTTAAACAGCACATATATTGCAGGCGGGACAAACTCGTGCAAAAACAATGGAACATAAAAAAATAGAAAACCTTCCCCACGATAGGAGTTCAGGAGGACAGAAAACGGATAAAGTAGTGATCCTACGAGGGGCAGACAGAGCAGCTAAGAGCAGCTCATCACTCTCCCCTCTTTATGAAAAAAAGAGAAACTTAAACTTCCCAGATCTCTCTGAGATTCACCTCTCTGCACAGATCTGCTCGTCCTTTGCAGTCGGAGCTTGTCTATATGCAGTCAGTGTGTAACCAGTGTGACCCGGCCTGCAGGCCTTCAAACAGCTGCTCAAAGTAACAAAAGAATAAGAAATCCTTCAGCAGACATGTTTCCATAAACGTGATACGATTGCAACACATTAATGAACACATTAGTGTTTTGCTTTGTACTGTCTGGTTTATTAGCTTCAAGCCAGATGGAAAAAAGACATTCAATTCACGATTTCCCTTTTTGAAAGGTTTGCCCAAAGTCTGTCTGGGAATTTGGATGGAAACAGTTAATCAGGATAGACCTTCACACCAAGGGTGTTTTTAACCCATTTGTTGGGGGTGCTGATCAACCCCCTAAATTATATCAAAGCAACCCCAAATTCTTAGTTTTTATACTGTATGTGATTTAAAAAAAAAAAGAAGCAAACAAAGAAAAAACTATGAAAGTGTTGTTGTGTTTGCTGAGCTTAAACTCAGGCTACCCTTCATGAGTCCAGCAGGGAGTCTCCTGCTCCTCTGTCCTGTTTAAACTGGAATGACAGAAGCCGGCTGCTGTCATATGCTAAGGGGCTAAGAAGCAGAGATGGGAAGTAACGAAGTACAAATACTTCGTTACAGTAACGAAGTACAAATACTTTGTTACTGTACTCAAGTACATTTTTCAGATATTTTTACTTTACTTTACTACTTATTTTTATGGCGACTTTTTACTTCTACTCCTTACATTTTTACACAAATATCTGTACTTTCTACTCCTTACATTTAAAAAAAATTTACTCGTTACTTTAGTTTTGAATCATTTCAATGGAGTTACCGTTATTATTTTTCACGTCATCAATACCAAATTCAATCTAATTGGATGGGAATCTACGTTGCATTTGACGCACCGCTACAAGATGAATCGACAGATTCGGCGGTATTCATTCGCGGCAAATCATTGCAGCTTGGTGGCGGTGGCGTTAGCATAGTAGCATGGACGACGAGATGATTGAAAATGAACACAACGGAGATCTAGTCCTATTGGCAGACATCCATTTAAAATGTATGCAACGGCAGGAAAAAAGTGGTTTCTACTTTTACTTTTATACTTTAAGTAAATTTACAAGCCTGTACTTTGTTACTTTTACTTGAGTAAAGAAGTTTAATCAGTACTTCCACTTTTACCAAAGTATTTTTAACACAAGTATCTGTACTTTTACTCAAGTACGGAAAGTGAGTACTTTTGCCATCTCTGCTAAGAAGTGACATGCTGGCTGGATGCTCATTAACATTATGAGTCCGGCTGAGTGTGTTTACAGACAGCCTCGTCAAGGAAATAAAAAAAAATTAAATTAATAAGGCAAATTGAGGTAAGAGTAGCCCAAATCAATCTTTATCTTTAAATAAATCAGAAACATTTTGTTTCGATTATCGCCCCATATTTTAATGTTCTCCAGAAGAACCCATACATTTAACATATCAGTGGACTTTCTAAGCCAGACATCTCGATTACATTTTCCTAATCAACTAAATGCTTTACTGTTGCTTAATTTCACTGTATGAGGAGAAGAACCGATGAGACAGCGGAGCAGGGAAAGAGAAGAAGAGACAGAGCGAGCAGGATAGCAGCCATCAAGCCAAAGGATCTCAAAATCTGCCTTTTTTATTTTATGAGCTAAGACTGCTGGTCCTTAACAGTTAGAACTGATCTAGTTCCTGCTCACTCAGTTTGGCAAACAAAAATGAACGGGTAGCACTGCTGCCTTCCAGCAAGAAGGTTCCGGGTTCGATTCCCGTCCCAGGGTCTTTCTGCATGGAGTTTTCATGTTCTCCCTGAGCATGTGTGGATTCTCTCCGGGTACTCCAGCTTCCTCCCACAGTCTGAAAACAGGACTGTTAGGTTAATTGGCTTATCTAGATTCTCCTTAGGTCTGAGTGTGAATGGTTGTTTGTCCTTTTTGTCTCTGTGTTGCCCTGAGATGGACTGGAGAGCTGTCCAGGGTGGACCCCACCTCTGACCCGTACACAGCCCAACTGGGATAAAGCGTGTCAGAAAATGGATGGATATTCTTCTAAAACAAATACTGCTCTCTGTTTTGCTTGTTGGGTATTTGGCAAAAGCCTCATGTAGGATGCATTAGTGAATAATGGAGTGAGTAATCGGTAAAAGGCAAATGTTGATGTAGAAAACTGTGAACTAAGTCATGTTTGGCCAGAGAGCTCTCTGGGTGCTCAGCACCCCTAAACCTCTGATCCTAGAATGGCCCCTGCTTCACGCCGCTCGGCTGTTTGGGCCTCATAGACGTCCTGTGGACCACCAGCCACTTTATCTCAAACTGCTTCAGCACAGCCTGCAGCTTTTGGAAACATGTTTACATTCAAATTTTAGATATTTCTTCCAAGGATGTTTTTTTCAAGTATTTTTAAAACGTCATTATACTCTAAAAAGGACTGAAGATGTTTAACTAGATGCTCACCTAATTGCTTGTTATCATTATTTTGTGTAAAGGGACACGTCTTTGGCAGGAATCAATCATTCTCCCAGCAGCAGCTATGAAACATCTGTGGAGGCTCGAATTCAGAAGGAAGAGGAAGAAATCCTCATGGCCAATCGTCGCTGTTTGGACATGGAGAGCAGGTTGATATGCAGCTCACAAGATTTTATCTTCATTTATTCAATGCATTTCTGTGTAATGGAATCAGAACCGTTGCACTAACAGCGCCCATGAAGTGACCAACGGCACAATATTTGTTATTAGTAGGGCTGCAACTAACGATTATTTTGCAGTTCGATTAATAATCAGACAGCAAAAGGTTCCTAAAAGAGGACTTTGTCTGAAATAAAACCAGATGAAAATAAAACTTTTCTCCTTAATGTATCTTAAATGTAAAATGTTTATGTATTTTTAAAACCATTTTGATATAATTCCTGCTCTATGTTGGTCTCTGTCAGCTAAAGGCACGTTTTACAGTCTCTATATTCCAGTTAATCGATTACTAAATTAGGTGACAAGGCTTAGAACAGATGAAGCCGCCATAGACTAATCACATAAGGTCGAGTCTGGCTTCACTTTTCTTAATTCATCTTTTGTGAAATATGACCCTGGTTTTCAATCAGCACAAACTTGATTTAACCTATTTGTCTAGTTACTGTCTGATGGAGAAAAATTGAGTTGTTTTATGAAAAAATAAGAGAAAAATATCACCTCAGAATCAAAAAAGGTTGTTATTGAAAAAGCTATTAAGAGCTGATTGTTTGATTAGTGTCTCTTTATTGGGCTCTGCTTTCACATTTTATCCTCAGATAATCCTGATGTAAAACAGCCTGTTCTCCTCTTTAAATGCAGGATAAAGAACCTCCATGCCCAGATTATTGAGAAAGACGCCATGATAAAGGTTCTTCATCAGCGTTCCAGGAAGGAGCCCGTTAAGTCTGAAGCGCCATCGGCCATGCGGCCTTCTAAGTCGCTGATGTCCATCTCCAACACTGGTCCAAGTGGTTCAGGACTGCTTTCACACAACCTTGGCCTGAGCAGCTCCCCGATCACTGAGGAGCGCAAGGACAGCAACTGGAAGGGCAGCCTTGGTATACAGAAATATATATATAACTTTATTTTCTCTGATGTTACTTAACTCTGAGCTCTTCATGGAGATTTGATTCCTAATTAGTTTGACCTTTTCACTTTACAAACACCAAACAAGATCAAATGACATTACATAACATCATGATAATAATTACTAATGCCAGAGTCGTCGTAAATATTCTAAAGGGACCTTTAGATCATCCAGGCGCCATCAATAGTGCTAACTTATCATTTTAGGAAGTAGGCCCGAAGTAAAATTCCAAAAATAAAAATTGTGATTATTTTTCACCAATATTCTGATTGGGATTTCATGTTTTCTTTGCACTAACCCCAAGTAGATGTTTCATCGCAGGCTTCCAGTTTTTGAAAGCTTTCGTGAAAAGAGTCCATTGTTGCATGATTTTAGTTTAAACTTTGTGTGAAAACTCTTTCAACCTTTCTGTGTAGCGACAAACCCACCTTAAGCTCTTTATTTCAACCTAAAGAGCTGGAATGAGCAATTAACATTTTTATTCTTGGTAAATGTAATGGCATTATAATTTAGTGCCTCTGCGATTTGATTTGAAATTT
The DNA here is from genome assembly GCA_030533445.1 of Cyprinodon diabolis. Classification (NCBI taxonomy): domain Eukaryota; kingdom Metazoa; phylum Chordata; class Actinopteri; order Cyprinodontiformes; family Cyprinodontidae; genus Cyprinodon; species Cyprinodon diabolis. The sequence continues at coordinate 43,371,425 of CM060072.1, read as the reverse complement.
CATTGCAAATGCAAATTATTTTAGGAAGTAACATCTCAGCTTTATGCTCATTTCACAAGAATGGACATAAATGTCATATAATGGCTGCAACAGCAAATCTTTTTCATATTGTTAGGATTATTTTAATTGATGATGTATGAGCGCACTAAAGTCTAATAATACCTGCCTGGCTGACTGCCAGTGGCAAAGTGGATATGTTTCCTCGCGCTTTGCGCAGGTCAAGATAAAATGTAAACAAAGTCACGCACACAACATGTAGCTCGTATGTTGTCGTACGTTGACAGCTACGTTCAGTCTGTGGGAGAAGTTATCTGGGGAAAAACCAGAGAGGCAATGCAGTCGTCCACTGGTTGTATGTGGTGCAGACCGTAGTCCTGAGGGCTGTGCCATGAGCCACGAATCCCTAGCATGATGGGAGAAGAAGCGCCTAGGATGCTCCTTACCACGTTGAAGCTCCTCCAAGAAGGTTGGAAATGGAGGAACCTCAAATTGGGGCGCAGCTTGGGCCCTGCAGAAAGAGGGATATCTGGCAGGACAGGATGCTGGAGCATCATCCAGGCTAACTCTGGCCAAGGCTGCCATAATAATTGTGTGCAGCTCGATTATTATAGCAAATTTTACTTTTCCATTTAATAGGGAAAAGAAACACAATAAACTGTAACTATATCATCTTTATATTATTCTTTAGAATTTGGTGCCCATACAGAAAGCAACTGCAAAGCTACTAATGTATAGATTCCTTTCTATCCATAGCAAAGGTCTTTGTGATTTACGCACACGTGCAGATTCCAAATATGGGGCTATGCTGTAAAACCGCAATACGGAGAGAAGAATAAGATTTTAGCTGGATAATAAGCTAATGGTTGGTTATACTGTAGAAACTGGATGTCAATGGGATGAAATATGTTTTCATGAAATCCTGGCTGCGCTTTGGGTCGTCATGCTGGAAGACCCAGCCTCCACCATCTTCAATGCTCTAACTCAGGGAAGGAGTTGTTCCCCAAAATCTCCTAATACATGGCCTCGGTCATCCTCTCCTTAATACAGTACAGTCGTCCTGTCCCTGGTTTAGAATAACACCTCCAAAGCATGATGCTACCACCCCCATGCCTCACAGATGGTGTTCTTGACATGGTACTAAAGATGGGCTTTGAGATGTGCTGGTTTAAGCTGGGAACCCTCCATGTCATGTATGATTTCAAATCATGACGTCTTAGGCTTAGTTAAAACTGCAGGCCTTGATGCTCAATTCCCATTTTTCTGTGAAATCCGATTTTTTTTAGCGTTGCCATTTATATTTCCAAATGTATGCGACCTGTATGTGATCTCCTGTGTGAACTTCATTCATCCAACTTAAGTGTCCCGCATGTGCAGTAGAGGACACAATGATGTCACAAGCATGCATGCTCTGTTTACGGAAGTAAACATGGCAGTGCCGGAGCGCATTTTGCAATCTTTTCCAACCTTAAAAACATAATCTTTTCAATATAAATAGTACTCTCTGCATCATTGTCTGCCATGGTTGTTGTTTTTCTTGCCACTCCCAGGTAGCAGGATGCAGAATAGTGACCTTAATGGCGTTCAGGTCGGATGGATGCCACCTGGCAGTTTAGACACAGGTCCCATTTGAAAAGATCAGATAAATCAGATTCAGGACCATAGAGCCAAGTGGCCGGGGTCGCATTGGATCTGAGTTGTTTAGACTGTCATGAAAAGATCAGATCCAGGTCGCATGCTGGCAAAAAAAATCGGATTTTGTTTCATTTAAGACTGATGTGTGAACAAAGCCTTTGTGTATGACCATCTGTGACCATGGAAACGGTGGTCCAAGCTCTTTTCAGGTCATTGAGCAGCTCATCTCTTGTAGTTCTGTGGGTGCAGCTGTCTGTCATTGAAGGAGCTGTCCAGTTCAGCACCAGCTTCATCCATGGGGTGGGGTGGGGTTATGACACATAGGGACATGGACTGCCACCAGCAGTGATTACAGGTGCTGGCATTTAGAGATTTTAATCTGTAGTCCTGCTCTAAGAGTAGCAGATATTTTCATTGCTTTTATTGTGAATCCCAAAGTTTCACATATGACATCGAAAGTGGCTCATTTCCCTTTTTACAGCAGGCTGCAAAGGCTGGCTGCACCTGGTGGATGCTTCAGAAGTTTAGAAGCTAGTCTGGATAATATAGGCCTTGTCCTCAACCTGAGCGTCATATGTGTCCATTTCAGGTGATTTAGCTCCCTCTGCTGGACAGAAAGGTGAAAGGTTACTTTGCAAAGGTTTTTCCTACCCATCTATACATAGGTGGGGCGTTCAATAAGTAATGACCCTGACTCATGTCTGGTTGTTTGATCCAGCTGAAATTCCCTGTGTTTTATCTCTACAGATTAAGTGGCAGATTACGGCTCTGATCTAATTGTGGTTTGTGATTTACTGGTGTTTAAACTGAGTAGAGTCTGTAAACGGAGACTTATTCAATGTCTAGCAGTGATGCGTGCACCACAGGAGACTTGATGAAATGAAAGTAACTCATAGTGATGAAACGCTTTACAAGGTCATTTGATGATGCATTATCACCAGAAGTTACTTTTATTTCATCAAAATCTCGCTTTTAAAGGACAATGAATATGCATCTGTTTCTACAAAATGTCTTATAGAAAGGTTTGTGAGACGTATTATTTATTTATTTATTTGTTTGTTTTTTAGGAGTTTTACTGGGTTCTGAGTGTCGCACAGAGTCTCTACGGACAGAATCCATCTCATCGTCCCCTTCCCCGGTGCTTTCTACCACCCCCATGACTGCAGGCCACTCAAAGACCGGCAGCAGGGACAGCAGCACGCAGACGGACAAGGGTCAGAACCAGGAGAGCAGTAAGCCCAGTCCTTCCGTCCTGCAGAGTATGACGCTGCCTGCCCGCCTATCCAGCCCCAGCCCAGTTTACATCCCGGATCGCTTAGCAGGTTGGTTTACATTTTCATCAGCAGAGAAGCATCTCAACATAAGCTTTTCCCTGGGTCTAAATGAATGAGGAACCCTCTTCAGGTTGATTTTCTTTGCATTCACACTGATCATGTTGTTTCTCTGAATAAATTTGGTTTAACAATGTTGAGAAATTTAGGGCCCTGTCACACATTGCTGTTTTATCCAGCGTCTGCCTGACGTCCCAGAATCTCCTAAAACACTGAAGTACGCTGAACTTTCGATGTATTTTTTTCAATTTTGGGCGTATAAATAGTATTCATAACGAGTCCAGAACTTATGTCAAACGACAGCCTAACTTCTGCATAACGCACGGCAGCGTAATGCCCAGGAAATGATGCAGAAGCCACTGTCCTAAGGGGGGCAGCGAAGAGCCGGGAGGCGCCGGCATGCAGAAAAAGATTTCTTTAATAGCAGTATTAACCTAGCTGCTGTTTACCGCCCGCCCCCAGAAAAACAATACATAAAAAAGAAAAAGGTTTGGAGTGGCAGCAGATTTAACATCATGTCCGTCATTTTCTGTCATATGTTGAAGAATATTATTATGTTACCTGTATAAATAAATTGTAGAGCTTTTCTCTGTGCAAGTCTCTCCAGTTTACATTCATGTTGTGCACGTATTCATAGTTGTGGAGCTTAGAAGTACAAATAAAAAAAAAACACTCACTCCTTCATTTGTTCCATTTCCAGAATTATGACATTAAAAGCTGCATTTTTCTATTAGAGTTGTGATTTATTACATCTGTGTATGTATGAGTAGAAAAAACTTGAGTCACATGATCATGGTCCAACATAAAATCTGCTGATTCCTGTGATCATTTCTAAACCTTTGACTTTTATTATGGTTTTTTTCTGTAGAAGTTCCAGTATTTAACAGCAGCACCTTTGAGCGGAGGTTCCCCATGCAGTCCCATTCACAGCAGCAAGCCTTGGCTCCAGCAGGACAACAAGAGGCAGACAGCGACGTCGTTGAGATCCTCATATGAAGTCGTCTCAGGATTAGAAGAAGAACCATGTCAACAGAGAAGTGATTGGATGGCAGCTTCATCACAGGACTTCATTATTTTCTGTGTCTAGAGCTCCATCTTAGACCATTCAGTCGTTAGTCCAAGTTCTACAAGACGTAACTGCTTCGAAGACAGGCCTGAAACCATTTCAGCCTTTCTTTCTTGTTGTTTTGGTGTTTTGTTCTGTTTGTTCCTTTTCTACCGTCTTACCTGCAGTAATTGAGAATTATGTACGTAAGTCTTGAAGAAAAATGAATAATTGCACAATGCTGAGAAGCAGGATCTCTGCCCCACCTGGATGGAGTTATCTGGGATTTCTGTATCATTTCTTCCAAAATAATGTCTTAAAAAACAACATTTTTGGATTCAACTGTACAGGAAATGTATAACCGTGATGTCGAGCTTCCCAGCAGAATTACTTCTCATCTTTAACAAAAAATGATGTAAAAAAGATGCGCAGTTTTTCCAAAGTAAAACGACCATCAGGATCATCAGCGCAGATTTCTGCAGACTAAGCAGTTGACCAATTGTATACACTTTTATTTGCATTATTTATTGCACCGTTTAACCACATCTGTCAGGCTTTCTTTTAAGGCTGACGTTTTGCTTTGTTTTTATATGTTATTTTTATTTGTGTTATTCCTTGGGCATAACAGGGTCCTGTCAAGAGTTATATTCCCTATAAAGATATTATTCCCTCATTTATAAGAGATTAATTTCTTTTCATGTTTTAACTCAAAACCATACATTTAAAAATGAGTAGACGGCAAATTGCATTTGAGTTTAAAGTCGAGTCCCTTGGTTTCTGCTAAGCATGCTAATCTGCATTTAGATTAAATGAGGACAATCTGACATTATACAAGAAAAAAAAAACTACCAAATGACATATTTTAGTTTTAATAACTGAAAAAGAGAAACTTATTAAATAAGCTGAGCACTAAAGGCTTGAAGGAAAATATTTAAACTGTTAGCTGTGTTCTTATGGGACACAGTTTTGGCTTTAACACACAATCATAATTACTTTAATGTTAAAATTAGTATTTTTGTTTATGCCTTTGTAATAACTTTACCATTAACCAACCAGACTGCCTAGCTATCCTAATTATTCATACAAGGCCCTGAAAATACATTTCATAAACAGAACCTGAAAAGAATTACAATTATTATGAAAAATAAAATGGAAACAATTTTGTTGCAACACTTAACATAAATGCACATATTTCTAATACATAACCTCAATCTTTGTTTAAGGTTAAACAAGCATATCAATGAGTACAAAATATGCTTTTAATTTGTCTTTTTTTTTCTTTTTATCACCTTTGTTTAAACTCTAAATCTGAGCATTGATGGAGACTAAAGTCATTCTTAGTTCAAGTTTTAGTACCTCTGTGCTAAGTAAAGGTGTTCTTTCATTTCTTGAGGATTTGCACTTACTCAACTTTTGTGTGTGTATATACCTATATGATTTATTAACTTCTATGTATATATATATATATAAATACTTTTTTTAAAATCTGCATTACCAATCTTAAGCAAATTTAAACTCTTAAGCCAAGTTTTTTTTGGGAACTTAAGTTATTCTCCATTCACATTTTGGTATGTTAAGGTGTTACTTAAGGTTTTGCACCTATGAGCTATTGAATTAAGTGTGTAATTATGTGTAATTTCTCAATTTATGACTTATTTTTATTAAAGCTGCATGGCCAACCCTTTTTGAACAATCCTGCATATAGAAAACCTGATCCCTTAACCGTGGACCCCTTGTAATGATCTAGACCTTATAGCACAATCATTCCATGTTTCCAACACAGCAGCACTTGCAAAGGTGCACTGTTGAAAGTTAGTGAGTGGTGCCAACCAGCAACAGTACATAACACCAGGATGGATCAGGTTGAACGATACGGGAAAAACAATGTATGGATCATGGATCACAACAAAGAAAAAAAAGTTTCATTGTTAAAAATATTTTATGAGAAACCTAGAAGCCGAAATGGGCTCCATACTCGAGCCCGCTATTTTTTCATATTTCACAGTTCAGTATAATTAGGTGGGATCTCCTTGTAGATCAGGAACACAGTGAAAGGTTTAGGTTGTTTTTACTAAATGTATCAACACCTGTTTAACCGAAGAAGTTCCCGTAAGTTGGAAGTTTGTTATTAGAGTCTGATCAAACCATTTGGATAGAGACTAATTGGGGGGAAAAATGTTGAATTTCTCCCTATCACTATAAAAATCAAATTGAATGTATTTTTACTGTAACATATTTTACTTATTCTGTTATTGAATTCACATTACTCTTAACAAAATGGCTTCTAACCTCTCACTGTTACAATGAGAATGGTGTTTTTCTAGCATTTTTTAACCAAACCTGTTGGTGTCTTGATGTTATACATTTACTGTCCAGTTTTTTACTCCATATTCACTGTATATTTCCCTAAATAAATCACACTTTGCTTCACTTCTGTTGTGCTTTAAATATGATTTAAGTTTAAATAAGCATTGTCCCTGTGGTGAGCTTTTAGTGCAGTTTTCCAGGTAAACAAGTTAAAATTAACTTCTTAAATTAAATCTTATCTATCTGATCGATTTCATTTTGCCACATTAATGACAAATCTTCCTCATGCCCAAAGGTTACCTGTGGAGTACCACAGGGATCAGTGCTAGGATAAATTCTCTTTACGTTATACATGCTCCCAATCGGTAGAGTTATTAGACAGCATGGGATTAATTTTCACTGTTATGCTGATGATACCCAGCTATATCTGTCTATAAATCCAGATGAAGCTAACCCATTACATAGATTACAGGCATGTCTGAAGACCTAAAAACCTGAATGACCGTTAACTTTCTCCTTCTGAATGCAGAAACAACAGAAGTTATAGTCTTTGGACCAGAGTCTCTGAAAAAGAAGCTGATTAGCCAGTCACTTCATTTGGATGGGATTAAACTGATTTCAGATAATAAAGTAAAAAATCTTGGTGTTGTTTTTGATCAGGAACTGTCATATAAATCCCAATCAAAGAGGTTTCTAGAATTTCCTTCTTTCATCTGAGGAACATTGCAAAAATTAGAAATCTGTCCAGAGGTGATGCTGAGAAACTAGTCCATGCATTTGTTACTTCAAGGCTGGACTATTGTAATTCTTTACTATCAGGAAGTCCATAAACTGTAGTTAAAAGACTTCAGCTGATCCAAAATGCTGCAGCCAGAGTTCTGATGAAAATGAAAAGAGAGATCATGTCTATCCTATCCTTTTTCATATTCATATTCCCTCATCAAGTTTGAGTAGAAAGTAGGAAAACAACTTAAACTTGTAGTTTGATTGTTAATTTTCTATGCGCTTTGTTTATATCTATTGAATTGTTTTACCTGAATTACACAATTTCTGTTTACTACCCCAGAACCAATCAGCCTTTATCAGATTCCCCTGTTCACCTGGCTCTATAAGCAGCTCTCAGATCAGTCACTAGTGTGACAGCAATATATACAGGTCCTTCTCAAAATATTAGTATATTGTAATAAAGTTAATTATTTTCCATAATGTAATGATAAAACTTGAACATTCATATATTTTAGATTCATTGCACGTACACTAACTGAAATATTTCAGGTCTTTCTTTGTCTTAATACGGATGATTTTGGCATACAGCTCATCAAACCCAAAATTCCTATCTCACAAAATTAGCAGATTTCATCCGACCAATGAAAAGTGTTCTTAATACAAAAAAAGTCAACCTTCAAATAATTATGTACAGTTATGCACTCAATACTTGGTGGGGAATCCTTTAGCAGAAATGACTGCTTCAATGCGGCGTGGCATGGAGGCAATCAGCCTGTGGCTCTGCTGAGGTGTCAGGGAGGCCCAGGATGCTTCCATAGCGGCCTTTAGCTCATCCACAGTGTTGGGTCTTGAGTCTCTAACTTTCTCTACACAATATCCCACAAATTCTCTATGGGGTTCAGGTCAGGAGGTTGGCAGGTCAATTGAGCCCAGTGATACCATGGTCAGTAAACCATTTAACAGTGGTTTTGGCTCTGTGAGCAGGTGCAAGGTTGTGCTGAAAATGAAATCTTCATCTCCATAAAGCTTTTCAGCAGATGGAAGCATGAAGTGCTCCAAAATCTCCTGGTAGCTGCATTGACCCTGGCCTTGATAAAACACAGTGGACCAGCACCAGCAGCTGACATGGCGCCCCAGACCATCACTGACTGTGGCTACTTGACTTGAGATTATAATTTCTATCAGAATCTGTTGCTGTTGTTATGTCTCCTGGTTATTTAATACATATAACTTATGAAGTGTTATTTAGAGAGATATAGTATCAATACACAGAACCTGTCTTTATATATCTATATATCTTACATATATATATATCTTACGCACACACACACACACACACACACACATGTTGTGTCACAATATCCTTGTGGGGACCTTCCATTGACTTCCATTCATTTCCCACTATTTTATATGGCCTAACCGTGACCCTTGCCCTAACCCTAACCATTACAGACACATACCTATCCCTAAACCTAACCTAAACTCAATTCACACCTTAGTCCTAAACCTAACCCCCACCCCAAGAAGAGAAACTTTCCTTATGGGGACCAGTTGTTGGTCCCCATAAGTACCTATGAGTCCCCAAAATGTAGCATATTCCTAGGAAATTGTCCCCACCAGGTATTAAAGACATGGCCACACTCACACACACACACACACACACACACACACATATACATATATATAGATATATCTATATATATATCTATATATCTATATATATCTATATATATATATATATATATATATATATATATATATATATATATATATATAGATATGCCACTGTGAGTAGGCATAGGGGCATAGTACTCACAGTGGCAGGGTAATTCAAGATCAGATCCACCCAGGGCTGAGACTGAACAGTACTGGAGAAATATATGGGAGAAGAAGGCATCCCACAACACCAATGCTCAGTGGTTAGAAGATCTTAGAACAGATCACAGCAATCTCCCAGAACAAGAACCAGTAACCATTACAACGGCAGATGTCCAAGAAAGAGCGGCAGGTATGAAGAGCTGGACAGCACCAGGCCCTGACATGATCCACACCTACTGGCTGAAAAAACTAACCGCACTTCATGCACGCCTCGCAGCACAAATGAACCAACTGCTGATGGATGGGACCCACCCAGAATGGTTAACCCAAGGACGGACAATCCTGATCATGAAGGATCCCCAGAAGGGAACAACCCCATCCAACTACCGGCCAATAACTTGCCTATGTACAACATGGAAGCTCCTGTCAGGCATCATAGCGGCTAAGATGAATAGGCACATGGCTCAATACATGCACCCTTCCCAGAAGGGAATAGGCAGTAACACCAGAGGAGCCAAGCACCGGCTACTAGTGGATAGAGCAGTCACTCGAGACTGTAAGACCAGGCAGACAAATCTGTGCACTGCCTGGATTGACTATAAGAAAGCCTATGACTCAATGCCACATACATGGATACTGGAATGCTTGGAAATGTACAAGATCAACAGGACTCTAATAGCCTTCATCAAGAACTCAATGAAGCTGTGGAAAACAAGTCTGGAAGCCAATGCAAAGCCAATAGCACAAGTCACCATCAAGTGCGGCATATACCAGGGTGATGCACTATCCCCGCTGCTGTTCTGCATAGGCCTGAACCCCCTCAGCCAGATCATCACAAAGACTGGCTACGGATACCAATTCCGAAGCGGAACAATCATCAGTCACCTCCTCTACATGGATGACATCAAGCTGTATGCCAGGAGTGAGCGAGACATCGACTCACTGATCCACACTACCAGGATCTACAGCAACGACATTGGGATGTCATTCGGACTGGACAAGTGCGGTCGCATGGTCTCAAAGAGAGGGAAGATGATCAGAACCGAGGGGGTTGAACTACCAGAAGGCCACATTACAGATGTGCAGGACAGCTACAAATACCTTGGGGTGCCACAGGCTAACGGAAACCACGAGGAGATGGCAAGAAAGACTGCCACAGCTAAATACCTACAAAGAGTAAGGCAGGTCCTGAAAAGTCAGCTGAATGGGAAAAACAAGATCCAAGCCATCAACACATATGCCCTACCAGTCATCAGATACCCCGCTGGTATAATAAACTGGCCAAAGGAGGAGATAGAGGCCACTGACATCAAGACAAGAAAGCTCCTCACAATGCATGGAGGGTTCCACCCCAAATCCAGCACCCTGAGACTGTATTCCAAGCGTAGCGAGGGAGGCCGAGGGCTAGTGAGTGTCAAGACCACTGTCCACGATGAAACAACTAAGACCCAGGAGTACATCAGAAAGATGGCCCCCAAAGACAAATGGCTTGGTGAATACCTCAGGCAGGAGAAAACCGAAAGCGAGGACAAGAAAGAGGAAGGAGAACCATCATGGAGGGACAAGCCACTGCACGGCATATACCACAGACAAATAGAAGAAGTGGCTGATATCAAAAAATCCTACCAGTGGCTGGAAAAGACTGGACTGAAGGACAGCACAGAGGCACTAATCATGGCAGCACAAGAACAGGCACTCAGTACAAGATCAATAGAGGCCAGGGTCTGCCACACCAGGCAGGACCCCCGATGCAGACTGTGCAAAGATGCCTCTGAAACAATACAGCACATAACAGCAGGGTGTAAAATGCAGGCAGGAAGTGCATACATGGAACGCCACAACCAGGTAGCTGTCATAGTGTACAGGAACATCTGCCATGAGTATGGGCTGGAAGTCCCAAGGTCAAAATGGAAGACACCTCCTAAGGTAGTTGAGAATGACCGAGCTAAGATCCTATGGGACTTCAAGATCCAGACTGACAAACAGGTGATGGCTAACCAACCAGACATCGTGTTGATCGACAAACAGCAGAAGAAGGCAGTAGTGATAGATGTGGCAATCCCAAGCGACAGCAACATCAAGAAGAAAGAACATGAGAAGCTTGAGAAATACCAAGGGCTGAAAGAGGAGCTAGAAAAGATGTGGAAAGTAAGAGCAGCAGTGGTGCCAGTGGTAATTGGAGCACTGGGGGCTGTGACCCCCAAACTGGGAGAGTGGCTACAACAGATTCCAGGTAAAACATCAGAGGTCTCTGTCCAGAAGAGTGCAGTGCTAGGAACAGCTAAGATACTGCGCAGAACACTCAAACTCCCAGGCCTCTGGTAGAGGACCCGAGCTTGAGGATGACACATACCACCCCACGAGGGGTGAGAAAACAGTAATATATATATACGTATATATATATATATATATATATATATATATATATATATATATATATATATATATATATATATATATATATATATATATATATATATAGATATATAGATATATCTATATATAGATATAGCTATATCTATATATATATATATATATTGGTGGTCAAAATGGGTATTAAATCCTAGAATTCTAAATCTGAATGCCATAAAGTGAGTTACTTGAAATGACAACAAGATGCTCAAAAAAGCAGACAAGAGATAAATAAATCGATCAAATTTGGTTAGGATTGTTATAAAACTTTAAAAAAAAATTCCTGTGAAGACAATCATTTGAAAAATCAGAGTGACAGACTTAAGAAGAGCCAGGTAATGTGTACCAACAAATGAGTAGCAATTTAAGGAATCTATTCTAAACTCAAAGCTCTTTTGGACACATGCCTGATTTTTGAGAAATATTTTTAGTACGGCAATTTTCTTTTCATCAGTGCAATATTTGATTAAAAATAGCCAACTTTCTGGGGGGTTTAGATGATGGCTCCAATTCCCTTTTGTGTAGGCGATGGTCACATAGAGATGTGTGCCAAATTTCATGATCTTTGGAAAAGCATGGCTGGGGGGTGATTGATTTTAGTGCCCTTTATTTTCACATGGTCAACGATTACCTAAGAACAGAAAATCTGAATTTAAATAAGGGCTTTGCTGTGGTAACTAACTTGTTGCAGGTCATGAAAGGAACATATTTTGAAACTTTCAACTCTTTTGGATAAAAGGCTGATTTTTTTTAACAAATTTTTCAAATTGGGTCAGTCCTTTTACAACAGGGTAAAATGTAATTCAAAATGGCCGACTTCCTGTGGGGTTTAGACTATGGTCCCAAGAACATTTTGGTAGGTGCTGTTGAGATACAAACGTGTATTTTCCTAATTATTGGACTATATATGGCTTATAGGTTTATGGTTTGAATTTCGTTATTTCTAGGAGGCGATGTTAAGAGATTAAGCCCCGCCCCAAAAATATTGTTCTGGATTCCGGTGTGGGGTTGGATTGGGATCATTTGTTGTGATTTTGGTGCAGGTCAGAATATTTATGTGCAAATGAGAGCCAAACGTATTGTAATGGCAAAATGCCTTCCGTTCGCCATGCCGCCACGCCAACACTCTTTAATGAAAACTATCTGTGTGTTGAACGATGTTAAGACAAGATGTTTCTGTCTGTTGACAAGTTTTAATTTGAACGGTCATGTAGGAGAGAGAGAGACTGTTCCATCCAAAAAAGTTACTTCCTGTTCTGAGGGGGAGTTGCTTCAATGATGCTTAGTTTTACTTGTAAAAGTTATTGCTTTTCAAAAATCGTGGTGAGTTTGCCGAATTCGAGACCTGACCACAACCCTTCTGCATGCTCAAAAACTCACAAAAAATGATAACTCTTAATCTCACATGCCTTATCTGCATACACACTAAGTTTGAAGCCGATAGGTCAAAATACCAAGGAGCAGTTTGTTAAAGTTTGACTTCAACAAAATTGGCAAAATGTCAAAAATTGACATTTGACTCAAAATGGCTGACTTCCTGTATGTTTTAGAGCCTAGAACCCAAATAATTTTTTTCATGATTTTGGGAGAGCTACCTAACTGATTTCATTTCTATGTGATTTATGGTTTTTTCTATCTCACTTTAGGGGGAGCTGTTGAGGCGCTTGGAGACGCCCATCTCTGAATCCATTAAGATACTTAAAGGAAAAGTCCGATCATATTCAGAATTCAAACTTCTGAAAATCCTTTAAATATGAAATTATTCCATCCTGTTCAATAAATGATCAAGTCCCAGTGCTGTATCTGGTGTTTGTCACAACGCGCTATTATCCAAGTCATCTTGAAAACATTCTTCTTCCAAATGTTGGCTACATATTACGTGTTTTTTCTCTGGCCAGAAGTTCGATGGCAAATCCTCCCTCTTCAAGTTGGCGATCCAACGACCAACCCGTCCGTGGAGGATCAGGAATCAGAAAGGTGAAATAACTCTTTTTTTTTCACTTTTACCCGATGTATTCCAGCATCCAGCTGCCATGCACGTGGGCATTGTCAGTTTCACTATAGCTCTGGTGAATTTCTATGGTGAAGTCCTCTGGAAATCTTCAATAATTGTTGTTGATTGCAGATGTGTCTAGTAGTTCCCATTGATTTAGCTTGTAAAGCGGGGAGAATGGCGCTAGGCTTACCGCACCGTGACGTCACTGCTGGAAGATGGCAGGAGGGAGGGGCTACTATATTTGAGCAAAAATGGCCGCTCCCAGACTCAGTGATCGTGATGTAAATAATTGTTTTTATTTTATTAACTGATTAATGCTAAATTTATTAAATCACCGCAAACGTATTAGTTTTAGGTATAGATAATGATCCATTGATCAATAATCTTTGAGGTTTTGAATGTTTTAAGGCCTCCAAATAGGCTATTCATTTGTCGGGATAAAAATGATATTAAACAGAACAATTACAATAGGCTTTTGCAGTGCTTCCGCTGCTCGGGCCCAATTAAGACCGGACCAACGGGTAAAAGGTTGCAATGTTTTGAATTTGACTGAGCGGCAGCGTCCACGGCTTTATCAGACAGGTGCTGTTGCTGTGGAGGTGAATAAATAGACAATCCTGCTATCATTACTCAAATTTTTGCTTTAGGATTCACAGGTTTGGGACCTTTTAATTCAGCCAATAATGCTGAAAATGACTATTTTGTTTCCTTTTGCTGTACATTTTCCCTAACTTTACAGTTTCTTATTCATTTTATTTCTGATTTTGTATTTTATGATTGTCAGTCTGAATTCTTCCTTGTTGTCTGTCACTGGTGCTGGGACATTGAAAAATCAGTAAAGATATTTTTATTCGATAAGTTTCCAGGAGGTTGGTGTTTATTACATTTTAGTATCTCCATTACATCAAATAATCTGAACATCTGTTGTATAATATACTGTTATATACAAACTTGAACATATCTAAAAAAAATGCAAAACTTTTTTTTTCTTTAGCAACATTTCTGCCACTCTTTGAACAACTACATACAAAAGCATCTTGTCTCCAGTTGCTCAGGGTTTGGAGATGAGCCTGTGGTTAGTTGAGTTAATGCGCTCCGTTGAACGCTGCATTTCGGACACCAGACAAACTTGTGACAAGAGTATTCCTGCCTTTAAGGAGCACAAGGAAGAAGAGGGAAATGCAGATGCTTATAACACCCAGAACGACCACTCCTGAGATGAGTATGCTGGTCACTGTGTTCATTTGAATTTCTGGAGAATTCAGAAGGGCTGCAGCAGAAGAAACAAAATAAACTCGATTATATTTTTAATAAACATTTCCTCTGCTTGATCATCCTAACACAGCAGTATTGTAAAGCTTCAAAACTCTGGAAATCACTCTTCCAGCGGGACTACATGTAATATGTGTTTTCTGAAGACTTATGGGTTTTAGATAAAACTGGTTTCTTTTTTCAGATTAAAAGCACTTTTTGAAAGAAGCAACCTTTCAGCAGGAATAAAAACATAGTTTAATCAATGTTTTTCACTGGCTAGATGTTATATTTCACATTAAAAGTTGTGTTTTCATTAGGCGCAGATGCCAAAATCTCCATAATTACCTCAGAAAAACACTTGAAAATGTAGCCTATGTGTTATGCGTTTGGGATTATAGTTCATACAAAACGCAAAACAAAACGTATGTCACTTAATATAATTGTGTGTATGTATATTTCACTTATTCATATATATATATATATATATATATCTATATATTATTTATATATATTGATATGTATATATAGCAGGAAATAAAGGCTGATATTCATCAATGAAGATTCTCAGGCATCACTGGAAAAACTACCTAGAAATAAGTAAAAATTTCTTAAATTAAGTGTATTTACCCTTAATTTGAGTAGGTAAATGAGATAGTTTGCCAATGGAATGAGTATTTTTACTCTTAAAATAAGACATTTAGATAATATGCCCTTGAAATAGGACAATGCAATTGTGTTTACTTATTTTTTACGTAAATTGTCTCGTTCTATTGGCAAAATGTCTCTTTTACCTCCTCAAATCAAGAAGAAATGCACTTATTTTAAGAAAAAAAAATTTCCGTTTTTTTTTTCCAGTGATCAAACTTAAAAAAGTTCAATTTAGGCAAATGGAGGTGAGGTTTTCCAGAAGTCATTTGGCCTCTCATCTAAGAGGCTCCTTCTGTGCTGTCCTTAAGTGGCTGTGGAGCACTGAGGTGGAACAATGAATTACACCTATAGAGCCATGCACAAACTGTAAGAAGGTTTACCCTTTTTGGGCCGATTTTCCAGTCGTGCTATCATTTTTTTATCGGGCCAACTTTCAGCCTGATGGTGCGTGGTGTAGTATACAGGGGGTAAAGAGGGGCGATCAGCCTCTAACGACCCCCCCCCCCCATCAGGAATGGTAAGGGAGAAAATCGAACATGTTTTAAATTCAGTCGGCCGTCGTAAGGTGGTCATGGGCAAATCGCTCAGTGGGCAAACAATGATTCTTCTTCTTCTTCCTCTCAGATGAAAACCCAGCAGCATGGCGGGGGTGCAATGAGTGAAATGGAGTTCTTTCTGTAAAATTGACAGACCGTAGTAGCCACGTTTGCTCAGCCATGTCTTTGTCCCAATACGTCGTCTCCTTTTCTTTTTAGGGCTTCAGCACAAGGCAGCGCGTTTCACTCTAGTGAGCTTCATATTCCTCTGCTACTGGTTTGACGAGTCTGAGTAGCACCATCTCACCTTGTCCCACAGGGTTTTTAGACGTACAGTTTGAGCAGGTAGATCGCATCCTAGTGTTTGGTCCCAGAGTATAAGAACATACATCGTGAGCGGTGAACTTTCAAACCCTGTGATTTCATCGTGTGATTGAAAATATCACACAGTGTATGCCCGCCACAGTGTAGGCCAGTCCAGTGGGAGGGATCAGACTCACCTTTTGTTTCCGGCAATGCTTTGTCAAGTTGCCTAAAACAAACTTTTTAAGGCCAATATTCAGAACTCTGATCCCATCTATTGACCTTAAACCCAGATTGTGTGTGTGTCTGTGTGTGTAGGAGCGCTTACCCAGTTGAGAATTATTAGTTGGTGTTTCATCTGTGAAAAGACAAATAAAATATAATCAATTCCCAGCATTAGGGTTACACTAAAAGAGTCAAAGCAACTTAATTGTTAAAAAAATTATTCTAGTATGCATTTAGCAGTTTTTCAAGGTAGGCCTAAATATTAGATGGAGGTGAGATCCTTCCATGTTTCATGTAGTAAGATAAAAAAAGATTACAAATTGAACAAATAATTAATTATTAAGTTAGTTAAGCCCAAAATTGATTAAGGGCCTAAAACATGAATGCACTATGTTGATTAATCTCATTCCTCTTCCCTTTTTCTTAGAGAAAATCTATTTAAATGTGATTTACTGATTAAAAATAAATTAAAATAGGACCATAGCGAAGAAAGTTATTTTCTGTTTGTAATAAAATTAAGAAAGTAATACATTTATGAAATAAAATTCCCTTTATTTTTCTATAATCTGAATAAAGTTGATGATTTATTTATACTTTCCTTTCAGTTTATGATTAAGAAAAAAGCAGTTAAACAAAAATGTAAGGCTGAATTAAAGGCTGTTTAAAGAAAAACAGAGGCTGACAACAAGTGATATTTTGCAATAGGGGGACATTTGCAAAGCAGCTATTGATATAACTGACAGAGCTGCTTGCTCATATTTAGTTCATTTCTATTAAAACATTCTTTATTAATCGAAAAGGGGAATTTTTCCATCACAATCCACAATTCTTCACTCTATGAAGAATCCTTCATTGTGAAATCATCTTTAGAGGTTCTAAAGGAGTTCCTAGAACCACTTTATCCGCTGGTTGAGCTTTTATAGGTCATTAACTCTGATGCTGTGACCCCAGCAGAAGATGGAGGAACAGATCAGACTCTCCACAGCAGAATCCTAGAGCATATGCTGCAAAGCTTCTTTAGGTAACCAATTCTGCTCATTTAGACGTTGGCGTTAAATCTGGTTGGTCCAACATAGTCTTGATTTAGTTCAAAAATAGTTGTAGAAAATTGGGCTGTTTTATCTGATTTTGTCCCACTTTAATCCAATAATATATGTTGATAAGAAGCAGTTTTCAACGTCTTTTCAACGATTTGAAAATAAAGGCTTTTTTAGCTTTCCTCTTTTCATCCCAATGTAGACATCATTTGGATGTAAATCATGTCGTCTTTTCATGTCATCCAAGTCATGTCTTTTCAACCAATTTTTGCTCAGTGGGGCTGTGTTTCCAGTCCAGTATGTATACTCCTCCACTTCTTCTCCCATGATGTCATATAACTGTTATTTTATTTTATTGTTTAATTGACATTCAGGATCAGATGATTGTTTTCACACCATGCCACAAAGCGCTTCACCAGCTCTCTGTCCTCAGCTTCTGCTCCATCTTTGATGCTCCCAATGACTGCAGAGTCATCCCAGTATTTCTGCAGATGACAGGACTCTGTCTGGTCCTGGAAGTCGGAGGTGAACAGAGGAAAAGGGAATAGAGAGAGTACCGTCCCCTGTGGTGCTCCTGTCCTGATAATTACTTGCTGAGCTTTCAGTCTAACACACTGCGGTCTGTTAGTCAGCTAGTATTTGATCCAGGTGATTGTTGATGCCTCCACCTGAGTCTGCTGAAGTTTCTCACAAATTAAGTCAGGTTGAATCCAGCTAGTCGCTATGCTAGTAGAAAAGTGGGTGAATCTGGGGCTGAGAGTCACGCATCCTAAAGTCCCATGTCCTGTGCTGTGATTAGTGTGGCCAAATCTGACTGGAGTCAAAGGCAGTTTACAAGACTAAATTAAATAATAATGGGACTTTATTGATCTAACATTGGTGAAATTTACCTCTGCATTTAACTCATCCCCTTGGGGAGCAGTGGGCTGCCATTGTGCGGCACCCAGGGAGGAGTAAGCTGCAATTGTGCGAATCATCAACTCAATTTCCATGATGATAAGCAAACAGTAGGGGGTCCTGATAGCTGCTGGTTTGTTTGCTAAGGTGAAGTCTCTCTAGGACCTTCATGGTGTTGGACATCAGGGTAACAGGTCTACAGTCACTGAGGACTGATGGCCCGGTCTTCTTTGGTCCTGGAACAAGGCAGGAGGTCTTCCACATCAATGGAACCAGTGATGTGCATGAACACTGAATATGTTCATATTTCTAGTGAAAGATTAGTTTTGAAGTAATGAACATGGAATGAGAGCGCTTTTTCCTCTGAGAATAATGAGTGACACACACAGCTCAATGTTGAAGTTCAAATAATAACAACACTTTTCATTGGAAAACGTCAGGTTTTACAACCTGATAGACCAGCATTTCTACTGCAGGTACAAGTCTGCTCCATTCAGACCGGTCTGCTGGTGATTCTGATGCCAGTTTAGCAGAGTGCTTGGCAGAGTTTGATCAACTAACAGAGGAAGACTGGGACAGAAAAAAAGTCAATTTTTTTTCATTACACTTTCTCAAATACAGAGCAACAGAATGAATCTCTGCATTTAACCCATCCCCTTAGGGAGCAGTGGGATGCCCAGGGAGCAGTGGGCTGCCATTGTGCGGCGCCCAGGGAGCAGTGTGGGATTAAGGGTCTTTGCTCAGGGACCCAGATTGGCAGTCCTTGCGAGTGGGGCTTGAACTCAGAACCTCAGGATTCCAAGCGCAATGCCCTGACCACTAGGCCGCCACTCTCCAAAGCAGGCATGAGCATTAAGGGTCTTGCCCAAGGATCCAAACTGGCGGCTCATTCCCCCCTAGCTGGGATACAAACCAAGGCTTCCTGTTTGCAGGACAGTTGACTGACCACTTGAGTTAGTCCGCCACATAGTTTTGTGCAAACTGTGACTTAACAAACTAGTCTGTACATCAGCCACGCCCACTTCCAATTTAAAGCGAGACATGGAGTTAAAGCATCCGAGGTATCTGTGGAAATATCTGCTACTGAATGAGGAACGGAAGAAAAAAATTTTATCCAGATCTTTTCAGCAGAACCTGAATGTTTCTGTATGTTTCTGAAGTTCTGTCTAATTTGGTTAAATAAAGACTTCATATTATGGCCACACTTTTAAAAGGGGGAAATAGAAGGTTCTAATGTGGAGGATTGTGGCTTCATTTACCAAATGAACTTGAACTAGTTCATTTATAGGTTTGTAAACTGAGTCAGTGATCTATGAACGTAATCTAGTTTTCATCTGTGTGAACTTTAGTTCTTTTTATTTATGAACTGGCTCAGAACTGATTGGAAGTGTGTCCTGCAGTCAAATGAACATCTCGCCCTCGTTTATCCCAAAGCTTCTCTCTTATGCCTTTAAATGTATCACCTCCCACCTCTACCACCCCCCTCTCTGCTTTTATGAGTTTGTTCCCATTCAGATCAGAAGAGGCTCCCTTTGGTTTTCACCTCTCTGTCTCTAGAAGCTATGATACGTAACCATAGCAAACAACGCAAGTTGAATTTTTACAGTGTGGAGCAGCTTATTAACATCTCTAGGGCTAAAATAATACTTCAACTACTTCCACAAGTACTAGCTGAGTTACAAGAGAGGCAAAGGGGATGCAGAGCAGGAGCAAGAAGTAGGATACTTAAGCCATCTCTTCCATCAGTCATCATGGACAAGGTCAGATCTTTATGAAATAAGTTAGAAGAACTCCAAGCCAGAGATGGGGACGAGTTTGAGACACGAGTACTTAAGTTGCATAATTAATGACTTCCAAATTGATTTGGACTTGCGATTTCAGAATTGTGACTGTGACTTTGACTGTAGCGGCAGAATAACAGCTGTCAGGCAGTCACGTACTAAAGGGTTGTGTATCCACCTGCAGCAGTGTGTCGCAGTTAGCTTGTCGCAGGTATGATGCAGATATTTTTGATTTATGCCCAGTTTTGAAGCGTGATCTGCATTGTTATTCCTCGTCACGACGCAAGAGGGACACGCCTTAGCCAGGATTGTGGGTGTCTGTGTGTCAGTTTGATAAGCTTGTTCGTCATCTACAACCCCTCATCCAACGTCGGACGACACACAGTGAGTTTTCCCGAAAGACTGTCCGTGGCGCTGCATGTTTCGGCTTTGGGTGCAAATAAACAGACCATTGCACAGAGCTACAAACTAGCATCCTGCACGGTGTCTGGAATAGTGTCCGAGGAATTTCAGGCGTTGTGGACGGCACTACAGACAGAATTTCTGCCATCAGGTACCAAACAGGAAATACTCATAGTGTAGACCAGGTTTAACGCTACGTGACGCAGCTTCTGTAGGAAAAAAATACACGATGCCAGGTCCACCTCATCTAATTTAATCTGCCACCTGAAAAACCCGGATAGGTTAGTCACTGTGTAATAGGTTAGCTTTTTTTTAGTTTAAATCACACTAACTCTCTGAAGGATTGGTGTGGACATCCCCCACCATAATTTTTTCCTCTCTCCCGCTGCTCTTCTATTCCTGCCTAACATTGGATCAGAGACATAAATTATTGGGGTCGCTATTCACTGACGTACATAGCAGCTAAGTGGTTGAAGGAGACACAGCAGCAGTCAGTGGGTTTCACCGGCAGCTACTTCCATAGATGTTTAAGTAAAAGTTAGGAGACTGGTTGATTAAAAAAAATTAGCAATGCCTCCGGAAAATCAGTTCGTTAGACACACGGAGCTTTTTAAAAAAAAACAGCACCAGATTTTAAGTTAATACATGTTAGTATTATAATGCAAGGAGCTTGAGAAAACGTAGTTCAAATGTTGTGTTTTTCTTTACTAGTTAAAAAAGCTGGGCTTCTCAGAGTTACAGGTTAGAATGAACACATATCTGATGTTTTCTGATTGAACAGAATCAGACTGCAGAGCTTCTAGATATCTGGAAAATGAGTTTCTCTTTTATCATTATAATAGTAGACAGGTTCATAAATCTGTTTTTAAGCAGAGAACAGAGACGCAAGCAGGGACAGCTGCAGATTTACTGGGATATGCAACATATGATAAAATATATCTCCAAGTTTACCAGAAAGTTTACAAGGGAAAAAAAAACTCATGCTATAGTTAAAATCAGTTTTCACTAGATGTGGATGGCGCCAATGATCTTCATTGGATGGAGCACATGACGTGAAATAAATATTTATAAACATTAAACCAAAGCCAAGAGTAACGAGTAACGTTTGTTTTAAAAATGTAAGGAATAAAAAGTACAGATACATGTGTGAAAATGTAATGAGTAGAAGTCAGAAATAGGGAGAAAAATAGGTAATCGAGTGAAGTGTAGATACCTAAAAAGTGTACTTAAGTACAGTAACAAAGTATTTGTACTTCGTTACTTGAGTATCGGCTGTTATTTGTCATGTATTTATACATTAATGTTTTCTAGCTCTTTATAAATAATGCACTAAAAGGTATCTGTCTAACTAGTTAGGAAAACAATAGAAAAGCATTTATGTTTGAGCTCATTTTTGGAAAATACAAACCCTATTGAAAGCATTCGGGTTGAGTAACTGTAGGTCCATCAGCCATCGCCAGCTTTCATCACTAAGTCACTCCATTGCTTTAATGTCATGTTTTCATTCTCTACACTTAGAGAGAAGAAAAATAAGCTTTGAAAGGCAGTATGTTTAAGCTATTCATATCTTCATAAATATTGGATCCCTGCTTCTATTGGTACACTTTAAAAAAAATGTGATTTACAGAAGGCTAGGCACTAATCTAAATAAACATCATCGTTCATCTACAGGTTCTCTGAATTCAGTAAAGCAGAAAAAAAAAACTGCAGAGGGGAGAGGGACAGAGCAGCATGGAGTCCTTTCTGACAAAAGGAGTGCAGGTGTAGAGCCAAGGACATCCCATGCAGAAGGATATTACTGAAGCAATAATACAGGACTATATTATTTCATGTTGATCTTTGATCAACAAGCTCAGCTTTAAAACTTTATTTCAGTGGTAGAGGAGATATAATGCCAACCACGTCACAGTAACGCCTAAGTGAGCTTGCTGCAGACAAAGTGTCCAAGATGAAATCCAAGTTAATCTTCTGTGACGGAGATGGAAAGACAAACAAGTCTGTCTACGCAAATTATTGAAGTTATTTAAGTTAAACATGACATTAACATATTTTGTGCGATTAATTGATTATTGCAACAGGCATACTCAAAACTTGAGACTTGACTTGCAAAAACTGACTTGGGAACATGACTACTCCAAGCCCAAGAACGGACCCAGCCAGAATATAGACAATGCAGCATTATGTGTTTCCACTACATGTGATGTAATCAATTCTGTTCTTGCTAAGCTACAGACGTAACAGCCTGTAGATAAAATGTGGACATTGGCTTTTTGAATCTCCTGGTCAGTGAGTCAAATGTGTTTTCTAGGTGATAAAATAGTCTTGGTGAATGGTTCAGAAAATATTAAAATGTCTTTAACGCAGGGTCACCAATCGTTCTAATGATGAAGGCTGCACCATGGATCATAGAATGGGCTACCAATGCTGAGCCATGCACTGGAGGAGTCAGTTTTCAACTAGGCTTACTTAACATTTTTAAATACTTTCCTTTAAATTTTCGGTTTTTAAACTGTCATTTTGAAATCTATATAAATTCTTATAAGTCCTACGTGATTACCATCATCAAATTCTTCATAGTTGTTTACAAAATGGCAACAGTATAAAATAAATATTTCAAGCTTAGCCCACTGGTGAGTTGTTCTGTTCACAGAAGAGGGCACCCCTTGTGTGAGGGTCCCGTGGTGCCAGAGGGGCATCGCATTGGTGACCCCTGCTTTAAAGGTTGCCTATAGCAAAGTTTATTCAAGACAACACCTTTAAAGCTTGTACTGAGCTGCTAAAATGTTACTGACTGAAAATACAAGTTGATATTTGAATAAGGGCCACAGTGAATAGATTGGTAAGAAGGAGCCAGATGGTTGGAGGGTATTCCATTTTTCTGCTGTATTTCATGGAAAAGGATGTCATTCTAGGATGTAGATGTTAAGAGGCCAGCTTTCTTATGAAATTAGACTTCATAAGAACCATAAATACCCAATCAGGCTTCCTAACATAAGCCAGTGGGGCAGAAAGTAAGGTGAAGGCTTTGCACATTTGAAAAAACTAGATATCGCCATTCTCTAAGCCAGGGGCAGCCAATTAAAAACCAGCGAGTTCATTTAACACTGAAATAAAATGAGGTGTTTATGCATCCATGTTTTTTGAAAATAAAAAATATAAAAAAAATAGAACATTTTCCATTTTAAAATCTGTTTGGTATAAAGACAATTTCCTGATTCCCATATTTTCTCAAACACCTGAACAGATCGTTTGTTATTTTCTTTCTTTTTTCTGTCTTAATGTTGGCAGTGGGCTTTAGGCTGCCCTGCAAGGCTTTAAACCTGGTTTGAATGGAGACTAAGCCATTCTCAAGCACATATCAAGGTGCTCATTTTGAGCCTGGATCCAGATTTATTTTTGATTCTGTTCATGGTGGAGAATCCTGCTTCACAGCAGCAGGTTGAGCCAAACATCCTCTAAATGTGCAAGGTCATCTTTGAGCACGCCATTTCACTTTTCTTTCACCAGTTCACCGCAGTTCTTCCAGCAGTCCACACTTTCTCTGCTCTCTCATCCTCTTCTCCTTCTTTCCCATCGCCCTGCTTGCCACAGGTTTGCCTGCTGTGTCTAAAAGTAGCAGCAGCAGCAACCCAGACTGACAGCAGCTCATTGGCTAATCTGGATCACGTGCAGCCTAGAGCCGGACGCTCCGGAGGGCTTTATCGTATTTATGGAGAAGCGGCGCAAGTGAAGTTTGAAACTGTCGTTGGACAACATGCGGTAATTTATAAATGTTTACATCAGGTTGGGTCCGGATTAGCCAGCAAGTGGGTCTGCATCCGGACCGCGGTCCGCTAATCTGTTACCTCTGCTCAAGGCTTTAAACTATTATAGGATAAACACAACACAATATCTGGAACAGACACATTTTCTATAATCTCTGTTCTGTTGGCGGGGAAACTAGCAGAGGTGTCAAAAAGTATTAAAGTGTATTTCTCATGCAGAAGTATAAAACCTACTGTTTAAAAGACTTGTAGAATTTAGAGGATCAACTTAAACTTTTTACTCCAGTGGGCGTACCATTTTTAAAGGAAAAACTGTTAATGCCAGAAGCTTTTTTGCACTACCCTATTAAAGGAAATTTTTTCTACAATTCTGGATGATAACTTCCTTAGACTTGATTTTCTTAGTTTTATAACTAACGGTAATAGTGTCAAATTTACCTTTTAATCATCTTGAAAAATAATTTATTTTGGTATGTGGTGAACAACAAGTTGTGGCAGCACCGAGTCCAACAACAAATAAATTAACTGTTTGGATGAAACTAATTATTTTGATGGTTTATATTTTTTTAAATACCAACAAGCCATAATGAAAATGAACTTAAATGAAACCAAACTAACGAGACTATGTTTTTAAATATAAGTAGTAGAAAGGAGAGATAATTGCAAAAAATGTAAAGAGTAGAAGTAAAAAGTTGTCTAAAGATTAATTACACCAGTTAAGTATAGATAGCCAACATTTCTACCTAAGGAAGGAAACAAAGTATTTCTTCTTTTCTTATTTGTAAGAAACTGGAAACTAGTCTAAATAAAAAGAATGTGCAGTTACAAATATGCATTTGTGTTATAATCTATGTTATGTTTGCTTGAAAATAGGAGCAGGTTTGTTGCTAGTACAGACTCAGAGGAAATGACAGAGAACAAAGAGTAATCATTACCACTTCGAGTAATGATGGGCCCGGCGGTCAGAACAGCATTTCCTGAGGACTTGCTTGAATGTTTTCCTACAGAGACGTCTCTCTTTTTCCTGCTGCCACAAATCTATGACAAACAGCACAAACACAAAAAAAAAAAATCACAGGTTTCATTTCATCAGCAGCACTAATCTTGATAAATATGTATATTGGGTTGAACAATTATGGCTCTTGGTGATGTGAAAACATAATCTCTGGAGTGAATATGTTTTCTGATAGAACATGAGATTCATAAAACTCATCTGATGTGTTTTGTGTGATTTTTATGCAAAAAACAGTTAACAACATTTTACCACTAGAGGGGGCTGTTGAGAACTCAACAACGCCCCCAAACCGCCCCCATGGGCACATAAACACACACGTGTCAAATTATCCTTGTGGGGGCTTTTCATTGACTTCCATTAATTTCCCCCTCATTTCTATGGCCTAAACCTAACGTAAGCCTAACCCTAAACCTAAAGCTAATCTAAGGCTTATGCTTACCAACACATGACTAACCCTAAACTTAACCTAAACTGAATTCATACATCAGTCCTAAATTAAGGGGGAGTAGCTGTGTATTTTGACAATAACTTAAAGTAGAAAATAGTAGAAAACATGACCAGAGTGACTAAAGATGCATCTGAGGATGTATTTCTCTGCCGCATAACAGGGAGAACCAGAACAGGCCTCGGCGCCACAGCATCATGTAATTGGTGTATTCTTATTGACCTCTCTCTTGTAAATCCAGCAAGGATTGAGACCGTACCCCTTTCCACTACAGTGAATGTTACAGCCCTAGATGGCAGAGACTTCCCATCATTACCCACATGACCAGGCCTCTTCAACTAATCATTTCAGGTTAACACCATAAAACCATCTCACACCCCTCGATTGCTCTTGGATTTAAAGTGGCTTTAACGACATAATCCTCACCTGGATTGGTTCATTCAGCTCAGTGAGTCAGGTTATTATCCTCGTGTTTACAGTCTGCTGTACCGTAAAGCTGTTGTACTCCAGCATCCCAGAATGAGGTAGACCTCGGTGACCTGTTATCCGTTCCAGAGAAGAATCAAAACTTCAAGCTGGTCTTAAGTAAGCATAAAGCATTTTCTTTGCCACCATATCGACCCTATGTCTTATACAAATTTTTCCGTTCAGAAATTCAAGTATAGAGAAGTGGTCTGCCTTAATTATTCTTCCTTACCGCTGGGGGGGAGGCTCCCTTCAACTCTATACTCTTCAATTTGCATGTTTCTATACAACAAAAGGGTTTGTTGGGCTACTGTATAAAGCCTGGAACTCAACACATTTTCTGACATGTTAAATTGAAAAAACTTCCTGGATCAGAAGAGAAACGTCTTTAAACTTTCCGTAAAAGTTTAAAAAACAATCCACTGGACTTGGTTTCCAAGGTTTGAAGACGTTTTGCTTCCCCTCCAGGAAGCTTTCTCAATTCAAATGTTTTTAAACTTGGAAACAATGTCCAGTGGATTGTTTTTTTGGCATTTTTTGAAACTACCAAATCCTTGGTGTGGAAAGCTTAATAAAAGCTGCCTTAAAGTCTCAGCACCTCAATCAGCCTTATCCATCAGTCACTCAATTCTATCTGTGCTCATGTGATGGAGGAACGCTTCCACTAAGAGGCTGACATTTGGAAATTAACAACAAGGCATTTTCAGGTTGATTTATCCAACCAGGTGCTGTTTTCAGAGAGCAATCGGGCACTGGTTGCTACTAAGCAGGCTTTGTGTAGGCTTACTGGCAATGTGGTTCTTGATGGGAGGGTTTGGGCTTTCCACTGACTGGAGACAGACAGGAGAAAATCTTTGTCTCTTTAGCCCAATGAGCAGCAGAGCTTAGGCGCAGTAGAGGACGCAATGACGTCACAAGCAAGCATGATTTGTTTTTGGAAGTAAACACAGAGCTGGAGCACATGTAGGGATCTTTCATTTCTTCACCGACCTCAGCCAGTTCATTAACAACACAATCTTTTCAAGATGTTTGAAAATAAAGACTTCTCTGCATTATCGTCCACCATGCTTTGTTTTTTTTTCCAGCTTCTGCATAGCAAGACGCTGAATAGTGACCTTTGTTGAGTATTAATGATGTTCATAAGGTTTTGATGTTTCTTTGTTTCTAAACACTTTGAAAGCATTATCATCCTATAGTAGTTTATGAAACTTGGCTACCAGTAAACAACCAATCAGAGCTCACTTTTCTCTCCAGTTCAATCATCTCTCGTTAATTCACAGGTAAAGGTCATCAGACGACAACAACCTTTTGTTGTGGACTTTCAAATCTTCTTTTCAGAAGGGTTTATATGTCCATGAGAGTCCATAATCAGAAGCTCAAACAATAATTCTCATCTTAATCAGCACAGCCTCACTAAAGCGTGAGTGCAATTGGCGTCTGTCATCATTGTTCTGGCCTGACAACCTGGGGAGATTGAGGGTTAAATCACTTGCCTACACAGTCCTTGAGAGGTCACAAGTTTGGATTATAACCCCACACCTTCTTCACAATGAGGTTCAGGTGGGATGAATGCTGCCTGACCGCAAAATAATCAAATAAAAAAGATTATTAGATTTTTATCAAATTCAGGACCATGGAGTGAAGTGGCTTGGGTCGCCTTGGAAAAATTCTGATCTTTGTTCAGAATGTCATGAAAAGTTCAGATATAGCTCTATGATTTTTGCACAGTTTCTACCTTAGTCAGTTAAATAATATGCTGCTGCCATTTTGCACATCTCTGATGTTGCTGCTGTTTTCAAATATCCATCACTGTAAAACTGTCCATAGGGGTGCTGGTGCCTATCTCCAGCTGTCTACAGGTGAGAGTGGGCTCCACCCTGGACAGGTCTCCAGTCCATTATAGGGCAACAAAGAGACAAACAGGATAAACAACCATTCACACACACCTAAGGAGAATTTAGAGAAGCCAATTAACCTAACAGTCATTTTTTTAGACTGTAGGCAGAAGTCACAGTTCCCGGAGAGAACTCACGCATGCTCAGGGGGAAACATGCAAACTACATGCAGAAAGACCCCGGGCCAGGAATCAAACCAGGAACCCTCTTGCTGCAAGGCAGCAGTGCTACCCACTGTGTCACTGAGCAGCCATGGTTTATTTTTAACTCTTTTTAAATCTTTTTAACTATCATCTTATTCTTATACACTTTTCTAAGGTCCAAATTTGTGTGACTATTTTTCTATAATCTTTTTGCTGCTGTAAACACCAGAATTTCCCCATTGTGGGACAATAAAGGGATTTTCTATTCCTTATGAAACAAACAATTGGATTTGGGCGACTTAAGGCTACTGTGTGTTATGTTCAGTTATGTTCAGTTACTTTGGTCAGGTTAACTTTGAGGGGGCGAGACATTTGTTTGAGGGGGCACTGCCCCCTCTTGCCCCAGTTTAAATATCCAGATTTGGATGAGAGTTGAGTGTAGCACAATCGATTTAGTTCAACTTTGCTTTCCCTTATTCTGCCCACGCGATGCACATTTTTTCCTCATGTTTTCATTATATAAATAACACTTAGTTTTCTTTTTGCTGAAATGTGCTATACAAACACATTTGCCTTAGCTTGAATGATAGAGAATAATGCAGCACTGCAACACTACATGTTAAAATCGTAGCTTATTCAACATGATTGAATAATCTTTTAAAGTAACTTGCTGCCAATAAAGAGACAGCAAAATAAGCCTGCCAAGAATTTGCTAATTAGGATTTGTTCTCATTTCAACCATTCCAGTGGAAAGTACGGCGTCACTCCTGTATTCCATTTCAACTTTTTTAATATGATGAAATGCCCTCACAAATATTCTTATCTAGTTCTGCAATATGCTCTTAATTTAGATGCATGTGCTGGATGTTTTGAACGTGAGCAATAATGTCTTTCCTTGTGGTTCACATGTTGTAAATGTCTGTTGTAGTAATAACTGTACTTTGTTTAAGTAATCTTCTAAAGTCGTTATTACCCCTTTCCCACTGGCCGGAAAACCGGTTTAAACCCGGGAACAATCTGCTTTTAGTTGCCATGGGAATAGCTTGCTGATGCGTGTCTACCCGGGTCAACCGACTCGGCAAGCGATCCACGTTCAAATCACCCAGCTCTGATCGGCATGTTTTGGGAACACCGGGGTTGACCCGCTAAATTACGTGATACCATTGAACGCAACGTACGGACATCAACACACCGCGCCAGTCGCTTCTGAACTAATAAGCAGAAACAGCTCTGTTTACATTCAGTAAACATGGAGCAGCTCTTGTGTGAGGGATTCAGACAGATAATAGAGAGAAACAATTAAGCACACTGACTATGGCCTGGCTTCCCTCCATGTTGCTCTCCATTGTTTACTTTCCTGACTTCTGTCATACTGATGATATTACCAATGTTAACCCAGCATGATGGTGTCAGCAGACACACAGCGGCGGGGGGAAAGAGGGCATGCAGCTGCCAATGAGGGGTTAGACAACCTTTTAGTGCCGGTGGGAAGGGTTCTAAATGGCAATTGATGGCAGGTCAACCCACGTAAAAAAAAAAAAGTGTTAATTTGCTATTTTTAGTGGGAAAGAGGCTTATGTCGTGCAATAGGTGCTTTGAGTTGGTCTCACTGGCATAAGCATGGGACAGTCGTCCGCTCGACACAGCTTTGTAACACAGTGCAGAAACACAGTGGACATCTTCTGGTTCTTGTGCTTCACAAAGCGGAATACTTCAAAGGCAAAGCGTCCCATCTGGCTCTTCCCATTCTCAAAGACAGTGGTCTGTGGGTCCTTATCACAGCTGTGACAGAGAAATAAATTGGTGAAAGTGAAACACATAAATGAAAGCTTCTCGAAATAACTATATTAAATCACCTTTTCAAATGTTTCGAGTTACCTGAAGAAAAGGTCATAGCGAAGCTCGTCATTTGGGTTTCCAGAGGGCGTAGTGTAACAGTAGTCCATTAGCACATTCCATCTGTTTCATAATAAAATAGAATTTATTTGACTGAGAAAGCTGATCCTAAAACAATATTTTTATTTCCATTGGGTGGGTGTGGAATCAGCATCTACAGGGGAACATGAAAATGAGGCAATGACTGTAACACAAACGGATACCAGTACAGCAAGCCAGTGGTTTCCACCATGTGGGAATTGTGTTTGGGATTTCTGGCTCAGCATTCTTATAGATAAACAGACTAATGAATAATCTATAATGATTTAAACATGCAAGAAACCTTAAGTTTTATGCTTTACATGTTATAAAATAATAAGTAATATTCTACTATAAAACCAACATATTTAGCAACAGGTGAAATTATAATTTTAAAATACATTCTTTTTCTACACTTTTATGTCAATGAGAAAATATTATACGCTTATATATACATATAAAGCCTTAAATGGCCAAGCTCCATCTGATATCAGAGATCTGATTGTTCCTTATGTTCCTAACAGAGCACTTCCCTCTCAATCTGCAGGTTTACTAGTGGTTCCTAGAATTTCTAAAAGTAGAATGGGAGGCAGATCTTTTAGTTATCAGGCTCCTCTCCTGTGGAACCAACTACCAGTTTTAGTCCGTGAGGCAGACACCCTGTCTACTTTTAAGGCTAGGCTTAAAACTTTCCTTTTTGATAAAGCTTCTAGTTAGAGTGGCTCAGGTTATCCTGAGCTATCTCTATAGTTATGCTGCTATAGGCTTAGACTGCTGGAGGACATAGGGACCAATTTTCTTCATTCTGCTTCATTCTATCTCTATTCTCCCACTCTGCAGAATCTGTTAGTTCAATCTCTAACGTTCTGCTCTCTCTGCTTTTTCTAATAGTAGCTTCATCTGGTCTGTTCCTGTTTGGCTGTGACTCCATCCTGGAGAGAAATATCAGCTGTGCTGCTGCCATCAACACCTTTGTTTCTAGATGTGCGAGCTCGACCTGTTTTTCAGTGTAGTCCTGTTTTTCTGACAGTGACTAACTGGATGTGCTCTCTTTCATCCTCTGACATGGGAGCTTGTCTGTCTGGCTATGTTTCCTGGTTGGAGCCGCCTGTGGAGCTGGTTGACAGTTGCCTTTTGTATCTATGCTTCTTTTTCTATGTCTGCTTCTGTCTCCTTGAACCCCAGTCGGCCTCAGCGGATGGCCGCTCACACTGAGTCTGGTTCTGCTGGAGGTTTCTTCCTGTTAAAAGGGAGTGTGAAGGATTGTCTTCAGGTCAATGAGTCGATGTAATCA
This sequence comes from Cyprinodon diabolis, assembly GCA_030533445.1. Lineage (NCBI taxonomy): Eukaryota > Metazoa > Chordata > Actinopteri > Cyprinodontiformes > Cyprinodontidae > Cyprinodon > Cyprinodon diabolis. The sequence continues at coordinate 43,340,140 of CM060072.1, read as the reverse complement.
ACTGGTTTTCCTTAGATAGAAAACTTTTAATCAATTTGACTGGATGATCAGGTTTAACTGTAAAGTACCTTGAGATGACATGTGTTGTGAATTTGGCGCTATATAAATAAACTGAATTGAATTGAATTGAATAGAAATAAAGTGAATTGAATTTAATTGAATAAAAAATAATAATTGTTTATTTCTGTTTATGAAAAAAGGTATGCAACCCATTGAGTCTTCACTCCTAGCACTTTGTTTAAGACAGTCTGGAAGCACAGTGTGTGTTAACGGTTTCCCTCTAAAGGGGTTTAGCTTTGATCCCTGCAAACAACAGATGTCATTTAGACGTTGGTATTTAGGCTAAATCTGGTCGGTTCATCATACTGGTTTTAGTCCAGAAATACCTCTTGAGTTGTGTTTGGTCGGTCTGATTTTGTCCCACTTCAGTCCAATAATAGACGTTGAAAAGACGTTACAAACCCAGTTTTCAACATATTTCCAAGTTCTGAAAATTACGGCTTTTCACCTTTTTTTTCAGCCAAACATGGATGTCGTTTTATGTCGTCTTTTCAACCAGTTTTTTCTCTGTGGGATCAGTGATGGGAGGAAACACACAGGGGTTCATTTCTCCTAAGTCCCATTATAAATAAATGTTTTACAAACAGATTATTCTGCTCAGTTAATGAGTTGGAATGTTTTTTGCTCAAAACTAGACTGAAAAATTTGTACACTATAGAAATAAAATTTACCCATGAAGGGATCACTTAAGGGATGTCCATTCTCTGTATGACCACAGCAGGATCTTGGTTTCGCCTGCAGTAAGTCAGACCTGTTCCTGGTGCATGTTGGTGTCCGCCAGAGCTGGCCTTTGTCAGCAATTCTGTTCATTACATTTCTGGACAGAATTTCTAGGTGCAGCCAGGGTGTCAGGTTTGGGAACCTCAGGATATGTCCCTCAGACAGGTTTTATTTTTTATATTTATATTTTTTCAAAACAAAGCAGTGCGTGTATGACATCATCCACGCACCGGACTGGAGTTGTGACAGGCAGCCCGGGCCACAGGCGGCTACGCTCTACCCCTGATATGAATTCTAGCTAATCTGAATCGTTCAATTCCATTTGGAGAGAGAGATCATCTGTGGTAGCAGCACTAGACATCTTCCAGGCATGTGAGGAAAACTAGCAGCAGTTCAGTGGACAGGATGAATGAACAGTAGCCGGCACGCGGGGATGACGTCATAAACACTCCGCTTTGTTTAAAAAATATATAAATATACAAAATATAACTGCAGATGTTCAGGGGACAGTGATTGGCCTACATGTTCTGAATGCTGGCATACCATAAAGAATAAATTATGAACAGTTTAGTTTGTGCCTTCAAGTCGTTGCCCATAGGAAGACGTTACTTGGATATAACCTAACGGAATATCTTCAGAACGGCTCCAAATGACACAAAACTAATACGGGTGAGTAGAACATGATGTAATTACGTAAAATAAAGGGCCCAATGTAAAAAAATAACTATGTTCCCCTTTAACTTTTACTTAACCAAGAATCACTTGGAACGTTTCTGTAATTTACTACTACAGAGAAAGACAAGTAAACATTACAACAGGTCTTAAGTCCTTAAGTTTTTATGTTCTTTCTTTTCAGAGAAATCCTTATATCAGGCTGGTGAGAACTTTTGTCTCTGAATTTCTTTAATGAATTTGAACAAACTCAAAGTGACAGTCAATCTGACTGCAAAAAAAAAATGAATTCTAAATAAAAATTTTTTTTTCTGAAAATAAAAAGTTTTTTCTTGAATTGAGGATGGGAGACACTTGAAATTGAAAAGGACAATTTACATTTAAAACTAAGACAGAATGGGTGTGCTTTGGTGGCGCGGCGGTTAGCGCACACAACCCATGTATGGAGGCCTTAGTTCTCGACAGGCGATATGAGTTGGAATCCGACCTGTGGTCCTTTCCAGCATGTCTCTCCCCCTCTCTCATACCCCCTTTCCTGTCAGCCTACTGTCCATAAAAACGAGTCACTAGTGCTGTAAAACTTTAAAAAAAAACTGAAGACAGAACAATTGCATTGTGTTATTCCAAGTGCATATTATCTTATTTTAAGAGTAAAATACTCATTCCATTGGCAGATCATCTTATTTCCCTACTTAATTTAAGACATTTTTACTTATTTTTAGATCACTTTTGCTGTGAAATTTGCGCAAAATAGTGTAACAATAATGTTAAAGTTAAAAACGAATATTTAGGATTCAGGTCGAATGGATGATGTTGTATGAGTACCTTCTGTCCAGGTTTGTAGCTTTGACAGCTGCAAACACCCGTGTCTTCAGGGTCAGTCCTGCTCCAGGAATGGAGAGCTGCTGAATGTATGATGAGTCCTATTAAGAAGGAAAATCACTATTAACCATGTTTGCAACATTATTTTTCCACTATTGCATGTTTCACTCTCATTTGTTTCAATATATCTAAGGAAAAACCTCCATTATTCAGATTCAAGTTCAATCAGAGGAGAGAGGATTGGGTAATGAGAACAACAGGATAATCTGTAATTGTGTATAACTTTACAGAATTAGATGATTTCAAGTAAAATGTGAGCTTTTCCAAATACATACTGTAATTTATGACACGTGTTTTGTTATATTCATGAATGTACACCGCTAAGAAAAGTCTGAAGGAAAAAGTGAAAATGTTCAACTCAACTAAGCAGCAACAACAAAACATTTGTTTTTATTTTTGTGATCTTACATTGTAAAGCAGCAGATTTAGCGTGCTGACAAAAGTTCCATTGCTTTCTTTCACTGAGATAGCAGCAGCTGACCTTTAAAAAAAGAACACAAAACGCTTTACTACTCACCAAGAACATAACTTATTAATGTACATATAAATAATAAAAAAAGAATAACACCTCTTCCAGTAAAAAGTTTTATTCCAGTTTGATCTTGGCTGTGAAAAGTGTTTAGACTGGCCACAAATCAACATGGCCAATTTAACTCTTGTGTTTTAGCAAAGAGCATCCGCTCTCTGGACCTGTTGCCTATTTTTAAAAATGTCCCTATCTTTGATATTTAGACTAAAGGAAATTTTAAATGTTAATTATTAACATAATGAAGCTTATTTCTTATCCAGATTTTTTACAATTAGTTTTATTCAATATTTTCCAGGGTAGCAGAGCAGGTGTAGCTCTAAGACACAGACTACCTTGGAATTTAGGTTAATATTGTCCTTGCAAAAAGGAACATGACCTTTTTCACATCAAACAATATGCTATTTATCAAGGAAATGCATTTTTTAAAAGCAATAACACCTGGCCTCCCAACACATCACACACACACACACACACACACACATACATATATATATATATATATATATATATATATATATATATATATATATATATATATATATATATATATATATATACATATATATATATATATAGAGAGAGAGAGAGATAGATAGATAGATAGATAGATAGATAGATAGATAGATAGATAGATAAACTTACAAAAGTAAGTAGTATAGATAGACAGACAGACAGACAAATAGATAAAATTAGATTAGATTTCATTAGACTTACGAGGCTAGCTGTGTGTTGTTGACCAGGTATTCCAGGGGATAATTGCAACTGTACTTGTAGAGCAACCCTGGCAGATAGCTGATAATGGTTGGGGGGTCAGGGGTGTCAATATAACCTGATATGTTTCCAATCTGCACCAGAGACAGATTTCCATAAGCATTAGGTCCCTGAGCTGTGGACACCTGCAGAGAACACAGAGTGAAAGTACAGTCACTACTTCACAAACCAACAGTAAGTTTCATTAGGGACAAATACATCTGTACCAAATGCATTAATTATACTTTTTTTAAAACCTTGTTCTCTTCTTTGAGTTCAAAAACCATTCATCTGCAAATATATGCAAACCACAGCTAAACACACGCGTAATTATCCTCTAAAATGCTTCCTGCTAGTAGTACCTCAGCTACATGACCCGTGAAGCTGACACCTCATCTACCTTAAAAAACTAAATAGACTGAATGGTTATGTTCTTCTATGTTAATGCAGATTTGTGCACGGTTCGGGTTAATACAGTGGAATGCAGCAGGATAATTAAATTAAATTTAGTTTCCATAGCGCAAATTCACATCATGTCATCTCAAGGCACTTTACAGTTCACCATATCATCCAGTCAGATTGATTCAAAGTTTTCTATCTAAGGAAAACCTTAGACTCATTGACTTGAAGGCAATCCCTCACACTAAGCATGCTTGTAGCGACAGTGGAGAGGAAAATCTCCCTTTGAAAAGGAAGAAACCTCCAGTAGAGCCAGGCTCAGTGTCTGATAATGCCAATATAATGTAAGAAGACACCTGGTATAATGTGTTCTAGCCTAGGTGGCTCTTGGATGTTAGAGCTACAGATCACATACAGTGAGTGAAAATGGGTCTGATACCGTTACCTCCAGACGCTCATTCAGGTCAGTGGTCCACTCTCTGTGTTCATAGAGATCCAGTCAGTCCATTCATTCTATTTTCCACTTTTAATGAGAGATCCTGGACTTGTTCTTTTAACAGACCATTGTTACTTATGTTTTAATTAGCCTTCGAGTTGTTTAAGATGGAGCAGCACTGGAAAGGCGTTGTGATGTCTAGTTACAAGCCTTATTATAAGTCATGATATCTTAAAAAGTAAAGCAGCAAAAAGGACAGTTTTAACGACACAAATCTGCCCAAACGAAGCAGTAAAAAACTAGACAACTTTGGTTCAATTCAGAGTTTAATGGCGGGATGGTGACCTCTGGATGGCCTAGAAAATAATCTTTATTATGTCTTAAACAAAAGTATAACAGATCCGCATTAATGTATTGCTAACCATTCAGTCTATTTGCAGAGTTTTTCATGTGGGTGGGGTGTATACTTCATGCAGTTTCTAAGGATGGCGCAGGATGGCGGTGCGCTAAAGGCTCAACACCTCTGCTGGAGCAATAAATTAGACTGTCAACAACCTCAGGTTTATCTGATTGTTTATCAACCACAAAGTGGAAACAGAGCTGCCATGGACCCACACACTTATTTGATTCATAGTTGTTGCTTACTTTGGTCTCTGCTAGCATAAATTTTAGGGTGTTATGCAGGGAACATTGATGCGGATTACAGCTCGATGAATGAACCTGTTTAGTGGTAGAATGTGATACTATGGTGCCACTGAGTTTTATTCCACAATTAAGTAAATTAGCATCCGTTTATAAAGCAGTACTTTGATGGCTGAGCTCAATAGATATCTTTGACAATCAAAGAGGAACATTTTATTCCCTTTGGTTTCACATGCTTGTACCTCTGCTTAAATAAAACCCTGGTTTCTCTCTCGCTTTACAACTTTTAAAATAATGGTTAGAATAAATTGACTATACCACTGCCACTGCTGCAGTAAGGGGGTTTTAAATGATCCAGTTTGGTGGTTTTAGGAGTTTTGTAATGTATTCTAGGGTTAAACGTTTTATAATTAATTCCACTCTTGCTTAATAAAGAAACATATGTAAGTTTTTCAGTTATTTGCCAGCCTTGGACATCAGGTCCTTTTCAAAAGGGGGAGAAAAGTTCAGGTGAGGCAACAACTAAAGTGAGTTTAACGTTATAATATGTCATATAACTTTGGATTATAGTCATTTGCTCTGGTTTACAGTAGCAGCCATTCAACATGGCCCTTCCCAGTCAAACGCCAGCCAAAGGGCAGCCCACTTCTCTGCAACTCCCAGCGGAATACCCTCCATGAGCCCAAAATATTTTTTTACTCTGACTCCAGCCTTTCACTGAATTACAGGGTCTGACCAGGAGAGAGCGCTTCTCTTTAGATCTTAATGTCCACAAATCCTGACAGAAAGAATATTTTAGTACAAAGATTGATGTTTGAAAAGGAATTGTAGGGGACCAGCCATGGACCAACCCAGGGTCCATCAAGGAAAGTGTGGAAATGGCTACTACTGTATGTATGAATGCAGCACAAACAGAAAGAGACAGCAGAGATAGAGGAACAGGCCAGAATGCAGAGACAAGCTTGATTTGAGAAAGCTTGATTAAAAATACCATTTGGTTGCTCACAAAACACAGTGCACTTTGAATTATTTAAAGGTTCCATATTCTGTAAAATTCACTTTATATAAAATATGTAACAATGATCTGTGTCCTGAAGCTTGCATATGAGATTCACAGGTGGAAAAAAAAAACTTTCCTCCTCTCTCACTGCCTTTCTCCATCTCTTAGTTAATGTTTGTTAAAAAAACAAACAACTGTGTTTGAAAACCATGCCCCTTATGATGTCATAAGGGGAAATAAACTGTCCAGAGCGGCCTGTAACAGCCCATCAGTCCATTTGAAGTAAATTAACATGACGTCATACTAACTAACGGTCAGCAGTCATGGCAAAGAGATCCTCCCTAACATGCGATTTACATGTTGCTCTAATTACCCTTTTGGTGTAAAACAAGTAAAGAACAAAGCTGAGAACAAAGGTGAGGGTGACCATGAGAAGGAGAACAGCACATTCATTATGATAAATATTTTCATGGGCTAAGCCCCTGATGATGAAAATAAGTTTTAGGGAAAATGTGTTTTAATTCAAATAGTAATGAATTAATTTGCTTTCTAGCTTAAATTTAGATTCAAACATTTTTAATCTATTCACTATATTTAAGGTGTTTTATTATTTACAGCATAAACCACTTTTAATCCAAATTTCGTTTGGTGTAAAAAATGACAATAAAGTTTATCTAAGTCTTAGAAAAGATGGTGTTAATGTATTTATTTCTTACCACAAGGGCATTTCCACAGGACTCCAGTGTTGCCAGGCTGATACTAAAGATCACAACAGTGGGAAATGTATTGTTATTAATAAATCCTCGACAGTGTGCATCCCCATGGCGTCCATTTAGAGCCAAGTCTGAGTCCGTGTAGCCGGAGAAAAGAACTGGGCAAAAGTTGACCTTAAGTGTGATGGTCTGAACACCACAGTACACACTGATATCCCTCTCGGCTGAAAGAAAGGCACATATAGACAGACACACAGCTTCTACCAACATGTCGCAAATACCCAGATGTTTTGTATTATTCAAACATACAGCTAGCCTTCTCTGTTTTCTTTTCATGTTATACCTTTATAGAAATTATGATCAGTATTTGAAAAATATAATGCCATCAGCATTCAGTAATTATTTAAGGTGGAAATCCTTTCTTTTTCATTCCGGTTTCTCACCAGGGAAGCGACTGTGCAAGTTGGCATCACAGTTGTATCCGTTGAACTGAGTCCTCGCTAAAACGACCTGACTGCAAATTAAAAAAGAATAAAATATATGTTCCATTTCAGCACCTGGAAAACAAGAATAAAAGGTAAATGAACTCATAATCAAGGGGGAAAGATAGCACTCAGTGAAATACCAATAGTGTTATTGGAATCCTAATTACCTTTGTAACATAAAAAAATATGGATATTTTGATGGCAAAAATGCATGTCAATGCAATAACAAGAAACGGCAACTATCCCGAATATATCAAGAAAAATAACAAAGTGCTTCTATAAGAAATTCATGAAAAAACTCTGAGTGAAAGAAACATATAATTTTTGGTACATAAGAGGCATTGATGCTGATACATTTTTTTAGTTTATAAAAATTGTTAATTAGGCTTACCTTTTTAACTTTAATATCTACCCTTTCAATTAGCTTTTTTCCCTTTTATCTTGACTTGTTTTTCAACTAAGTTTCCAGTAGGTAATATATCATTTAAGGGCTCATCTAATTGGTCAAATGCCAAAAGAAGATGTACAGCCATGTAGCAGGATCTTTGCTAAACGGCTGGATATAGATATTGGGCTCCTAGACCTTACTGAGGGGGGGACTTCATTTGTAAGGGGTATCCAAGTGATCAAAAACAGTAACTGACTAAAGGTTTAAGTCAGTTTTTATTTTTATTTAACTTGTGTTAAAAAGAAAAAAAGGTTTAGCAACATGGTGATAAACCCTGATTGCTAACAATCGAATGTAATGTTAAGTAACCTTATTCACAACTTTCATTTACATAACCCTTTATCAAACATCAGCCTAATTATCATCATCATCATTTTACATAAATTTAGGTGTAGCTTTTCTTAGAAAGGTTATATCTCCATATTCCCCCAATATTTAGGTAGAGTCGTGGGAGATGACACTGGAGCAAAGACTTTTTTTGTTTGGTAACGCTTTCTTTTACGGTACATCCATAACCATGTAACAACAAAGTAATAACCTAGCAAGTCAAACTATATTCCTATGTAGCAAGAAAAACTTTATTTGATAATTACCCCGAAATGAATGTATATAATTTGAAAGTAATTGACTGTGACTAGCTGGATATGCTCTCATCATCCTCTGTCATGGGAAATGGCTCGGAGCTTGTCTGCCTGGCTGTGTGTGTCTGCTTCCGTCTGCTTGAACCCCAGTCGGCCTCAGCAGATGGCTGCTCACACTGAGCCTGGTTCTGCTGGAGGTTTCTTCCTGTTCAAAGGGAGTTTTTCCTCTCCACTGTCGCTACAAGCATGCTTAGTGTGAGGGATCAAGTCATGAGTCGATTCAATCAACTGGTTTTCCTTAGATAGAAAACTGGATGAATTTCACTGAATCAATCTGGTTGAATTGTAAAGATTTGTTGTAAATTGGTGCTATATAAATAAACTGAATTGATTGAAATTAATTACCTGTATGTAATTATTACAATTGTATGTTACTATGCAACAACGGAAACTTTTGGTGGTACCATTAGATTACCACATAAAGGCTTCCATTATCGACCTCCACCTGCCAACAGCTTACAAAATAAATTGCAACTTATGATCAGGTAATTTAAGCATTATAAAGCTAAATTCAATTTATATATAAACAAGAGTTTAGGTAAGAAGATTTACTTGTCGTCTTCTAGGTTTGGTTTCCTGTTTATTGCTAAGTGATAAACTGCATTTTACTACATAATTGTACGTTCATTTATTGCTGTCAGTGAAATAAATGAGTTACCTGGTAATATCTGTTTGAAATCTAAGAAGTCTGAAATTACCATGTCTGCCTACAATTGGAAGCACAGCACCATTAAAAAGTTCTCCATAAAGTGTTTCTTGTTACCCAGTAATATAGTTTAGCTTGCTATGTTATTACCGTGTCATTACATGATTATTGATGTACGGTAAAAGGAAGCGTTTTTTTTTTCTTCGCCTAACTGCTGCAATAGTTGAGCTCTTACCGTAGTTCCTTGAAGCCAGCAAGTCAGTGCTCCTCCATAAGCCTGGGACAGACGAGGAGATGGTTTGCACAGCATCCCTACCTGACAACTGGAAACAGGACCCTGCAACACAGGTGAAAAAGGGGCTCTACACATAAGAGCCTCATTATTTGAGGATGTTAACAAAAAACGACTGTCCACACCGAACATGGGAAAATCCATCAAATCTGAATGTGTTATACAAATCCTTTCACCTGCACAGAAATATGAGCAGGTTTTGAAGTTTCCCACTCATATCCTTTTGGCCCAATGTAGCTCTGTCATTGCTGACAAATGTTCAGTCGCTGCATGAGGTCTGGTGGCAGTGGTGGTAGCAGGGTGTGGGGGGGTTTATCTTTTCATCACCCCAGTGGTCTTGGCTCGGCAATTGAGAAGGTTCTTTCTGCTGGGACCAGTTGTGGAGCACAGAGCCAAGCACATAGAGGTTCCAACCTGTCATGCTTTGTGCTCAGCGGTTTTCAGTCAGCACAGCAGCAGCCAAACTGCTAGGTGGAGCTGTTAACTGCTGCACAATTGCAGAACACGACCCCTTGACTTTGATTCCGACTCCTCGAGTTCCCTCACATAAGAAGGGCTTTTAAGAAGAGTTCAGGGGATTAACTGGTCTGTGCTGTCACATCTTCCATATGGAAACCAGATCTGATGCGGCAGACACACAGGGTTCATGTGAATATGGAACATGAGATCGACCGACTGTGGCATGAAACTCTCATGTAAAGTTGACAGGAATATACCTGGGTTATCTTTTTTTAAAATTACACATCAATATCCAAAGTTTGTTTAAACTCAGCCTTTTTCTGTATGTTTGTCCTCTACAAGAGAATTTACTGAATCTCTAGGGTGTGAGTACAGATAATTATGCTCTTGAGGTTAAAGAAATAAAAAGTATCTCTCAGATTTGCTTTTAAAGACTCAGTTTTTATTGTTCATTCCATATTTAGCTTATATTTCAGTTGTTTGTTCTTTAACCATTTTAGGTTGATTCTAAATAAAACCCCACAAACACCAAAAGTCATTTAGATGTTGGTTTTTAGTCTAAATCTGGTCGGTCCATCATAGTCTTGATTTATTCCAGAAATATTTAATGAAAATCGGGCGGTTTGGTTGGTCTGATTTTGTCCCCTTTAGTTCAATAATAGACATTAAAAACTGGGTTTTCAATGTCTCATTTCAACAATCAAAATATTACAGCTTTTCACCTTCCACTTTTCAACCAACTACTACTTCTCTTTCTTTTTTATTTATTTAATCATAAACTTTTGCTCCTTTCTAGGATTTCCCTCACACATTCATGTAATAGGATACTATCATTATTGACTTTGCACACTGCATATGACAATAATCACCCCAAACATAGACAACTTTACAAAAACACCAAAACATGTGGAAAAATATGAAATAATTACCCCACCTCCACTACCAAATAAATAAAAAAAAAAATGTTACACATTGACCATCAGATACACAGACACATTTTTTTTGCTTTATTTTGTGAGGGACGATCTCTTGTAGATCTATAAAGACTGCCCTGTTTAACCCACAGGCCTGTCATGAATAAATCTGTAAGGGAAATTACCCTACATATTTATCTATTCTTCGTGTCATTAATAGCAATGGTACTTATTTAAAAAAAGCTAGAACTTCTTGATATATAATTCTGAGTTTACCTCTGGTGTGATGTTAATCTTGGGCCACATGCTATTTAAACTCTTAGATCTCACTACCTTAAAGCCTGTAGTTATGCCCTTACAAATTCTGGATATTTATTTGTTCCAGAGGGTATCCCCATTCTTCAGATAGCCCCCTCTTCCCTGTGTAACTGTTGCCTCTAGCGCTGTTTTACATTATTCCAATTCTAGCTGGGAGGGGCATTTGAAAATTGACTTTTTTCTCCTTAAGAACCTTTTTTGTACACATATACTATTTTGCTGTCCACCGTTTTTATGATGTGCTAACATTTTCTATTTTACTTATTGACTTAAAACTGGAGAGTTATTTTTCTGTCAAGCTTGTTTAATTATTTCTCGATATCATAACTCGGAAATCTAACCAAAAGAGTGCCTAGAGTGGCTCTAGGTACTCTTTTGTTAGTCACTCAGTGTTCCACAACAAACATGGCGGTGCAAATAAAATAAGTAGTGTTGGTAAAATTTCAGGTCAGTTTATTTATATAGCGGCAATTCACAACACGTCATCTCAAGGAACTTTATATAGAGAATTCGACCAGATCATACAAGTGGAATTGATTCAAATTTTTCCAACTAAGGAAAACCAGTTGATTGCATTGACTCATGACTCAAAGGCAATCCCTCACACTAAGCATGCTTGTAATGACAGTTGAGAGGAAAAACTCCCTTTGAACAGGAAGAAACCTCCAGCAGAACCAGGCTCAGTGTGAGCGGCCATCTGCTGAGGCCGACTGGGGTTCAAGGAGACAGAAGCAGACATAGAAAAAGAAGCATAGATACAAAAGGCAACTGTCAACCAGCTCCACAGGCGGCCCCGTCCAGGAAACACACAGCCAGGCAGACGAGCTCCGAGCCAGCTCCCATGTCAGAGGATGAAGAGAGCACATCCAGTTAGTCACAGTCAGAGAAACAGGACTACACTGAAAAACAGGTAGAGCTTGAACATCTATAAACAACTGATATTTCTCTGCAGGATGGAGTCACAGTCAAAAAGGAACAAACCAGATGAAGCTACTATGACAAAAAACAGAGAGAGCAGAACGTTAGAGATTGAACTAACAGATTCTGTAGAATGGCAGATAGATAGAATGAAACAAAATAAGGAAATGTGAATAATGAAAGGGGTCCCTATGTCCTCCAGCAGTCTACGCCTATAGCAGCATAGCAATAGAGATAGCTCAGGATAACCTGAGCCACTCTAACTAACTCTAACTATAACGTTATCAAAAGGAAAGTTTTAAGCCTTGCCTTAAAAGTAGACAGGATGTCTGCCTCACGGACTAAAACTGGTAGTTCAATTCAATTCAGTTTATTTATATAGCGCCAATTCACAACACATCTTAAGGCACTTTCCAGTTCACCAGATCATCCAGTCAGATTGATTCAAAGTTTTCTATCTAAGGAAAATCAGTTGATTGCATCGACTCATTGACTCACATGCAATCCCTCATAGTTGGTTCCAGTTTTAGAGAGGAGCCTGATAACTAAAAGATCTGCAATCTTTTTTTTGCTTCTTTTGTTTGCGGTCTTTTTATTTGACCCATTACAGCTAAAATGTTTTTGCAGCCTAGTTTTGTTGTTATTTTTGCAGGTTGAATTTGATGAGGCGAGGCATTTTTTGATAAGTCACTGAACCCTCCTGCCCAAGCATATAGCCAGCCTTGATCAAGAACATGTGTTGGAAAGTGCTTTTGCACAGTTAATGATATAACAAAAAAGGAAATTAGCTCAAATGAAGAGGGTCTAAGCAGAACCACAGAAAACAGGTCTACAACAACCAAAACAAATATAATTAGATATTTGTCAATCTTTAAATTAGTGTAAAATTAGTAATAAGTAGCCTAGCCTCTGTGAATCTGTGTAAGTGAACTATATTAGTTGTTCTAATGTAAATTAGAATTACCAAGAAGGATATATTGGTAATTCTACTTTAAATACATAATATTTATATTTGAGTGGACGTTGTGTCTGAAAGTATGATTGCAGTTAAATCCCATTGCTAAGTAATAAACATTTCAAATCTTTGTCAGATAACTGCAATCACCAAAATCTAGCAAACTGTGAAATTTCTCAAAATTATTTGTTACAAAATAATACACTGATTATAAAACATCCTTTGACAAAAAATTTCCAAATTACCCCCAGAAAACACCTTTAAAGACCTTTTTTTTAAAGACCCTTTCTAATCCTTAACCAAGTGCATGTTTTAACCATTAGCATTGATATAGTGTACCTTTGAACCCTTGGAACCCTAAGGCTCTCCAGTAGTAAAACTGAAGAATAAAAGTACATTTTAAGCTGAGTTTTAAAGGTAGGTCTTGAAGGGGCCTCTCTTATGTTCAGAGGCAGAAAAAGCCCTTCCCCGTCTGAGATTCCTCTTAAACCTTAGAAATTAAGTAGGGATGAAACAGCTCAGAGAGAAATGGTGGAACATTGGTCATTAAAACACTTAAAAACAAAAATGAGAATGTGAAAATGCACTTCGAGCAAAACAGAATTTCCCTGCTGCATTTTGGATTCATAAAAGTAAATAAAAAAAAATATCTAGCCTTTGCTATATTGCCATGAGTCTTTGCCTTCATTTAGTTAGAACTGGATCTGAAGTCCATCCATTGCTCCATCATGAAGCACTGAATCTTCTTTTTAATATTCAAACATGCTGCCACCCAGTGACAAGAAAGAGTATTACATTACTCTGCTCATCTTTGTTAAAGCTGACAAAGATTAATTCATTTTAAATTGTCAAAAGGAAAACATTGGGTAATTTATCACAGCAAATCTTACATTTTTGCACAGAATAATCACTACTTAATCAGTGGTTGAAAATCGCTGATTTAATGAAGAAGGTTGGGAGAAAAGACACAAAAAAAAATGACTCCAACATAAGATATCGTAAGTCCTGCCCAAATAATATTCATCATGCTGATGCTGAGAAAGCCACAGTCAGGAAAAGGTTTGCAGCTTTCAGAGAGTTCATTGCAAAAATGTTCTGAAAATGAGTAAACATTTCTTAAAATAAGTGTATTTATCCTTAATTTCAGTAGACACATAAGATGATCGGCCAATGGAATGAGCATCTTTACTCATATAACAAGATAATTAGATAATATGCATTTGGAAGAAAGACACTGCAGTTGTTGTTTTTTATGTTGTTTCATTTGCAAAGTGTCTCGCTTACTTGCTTAATTCAAGAAACAAATGCAGTTATTTTAAGAAAAAATGATTAACCTAGATTTAGTTTTTTGTAGCGTTAAAGGGATAGTCCAGGACATAAAGTTGTGTGAAATGTTCACCATCAATATCTGACATGTAACAGTGTCACTGCTGTCACCAAACCTCCTGCTGTGGGAAACAGCTGCTAACATATTGGAGAAAACATATTTACAGTAATGTACTTTTCTTAGATTAATTAAAAAAATAAAATCCTGGTGCTATGTCAGCAGTGGCGGTTCTAGGAAATTTTAACTGAGGTGGCCGAGGGGTGGCTAATGGAGTTCCAGAGGTGGCCAAGTTAGCATGGCTCCCGACCAGTGGTGGTTCCAGAAAATGTTCCTGGGGTGGTCAGCCAGGGGCCATGTGAACTGAAAACTGATAGGCACCAAAACTCAATCTATACTGATCAAAATCATCCCGCCAGAAAATAAATGAGCACAACATCTATATTTACCAAAGAAATCCCTGAAGACCACATTTATTTTTGAATGAATATATGCTTCTACCTAATATATACATTAATGAGTTGAGCAATGATCTTTTTCTTTAAAGAAGACACCTAGGAGACTGGAGAGACAAACTCTCCCCTAGAAAACCATAAAAACTAACTAATAATAGAGCAAACATTCTGTATTAGTCCTCTTTATTTGACTTAGACATTAGACTTAGACAGATTGATTTTGTTATTTTGTATAGACAAGTGTAAACAAAAAGAAATTTAGCTAAGAACAGCTCTATAGATAATTTCATTTTTTTAAAAGGCTTGAAAACAGTAAAAAATATATAAAAACAGTAATATAAACATATGACTGTATGTTTACAGTTCTAACATTTCATTTTTTTTTTTTTACAATAAATATAATACAATACAATAAACTAACCCATGGCAGTGGGGAGGAAACTATTATGGAACCTGCTGGACCTGGGGAAGAGATGCCCCAATGAGAGGGGTGTATTGAAGCCCAGCTGTTCCAGTTTGCCCATCAGATGCTGTGGGATGATGGCGTTGAAAGCTGAACTGAAGTCCAGGAACAGCATCCGCACGTGGGTGTTCTTCTCCTCCAGGTGTGCCAGGCTCAGGTGGAGAGCAGCAGAGATGGCGTCCTCAGTGGAGCGGTTCCTCATCATGATTGGAGTCAATGCGACAGGCCGTTAATCATTTAGTGAGTTGACCTGAGGCTTCTTTGGGACTGGAATAACGGTGGCAGACTTGAAGCATGCTGGCACTATGGATTGGTCCAGCCAGGTGTTAAAGATGTCTGTGAGGACACCAGCCAGCTGATCTGCACACTCCTTATCCACCCACCCAGGGATGTTATCAGGCCCTGGGGCCTTCCTTGGGTTGACTCTCCTCAGAGTTTTCCTCACTTCAGCTACGTCCAGGTTTAGTGCCTCCTCCCCCTGGTGTGGAACATCTTTCACTGCTGGAGGCTGTTTAGTGCTTCAAACCTTCCAAAGAAATTGTTCAGTTCATTCAGGAAGTCAGTGTTTGCTGCATCTACCGGGGGGGAGGGTGCGTTGTAGTCTGTGATCATCCGAATGCCTTTCTATATCCTCCTGGTGTTGCTGTCGTCCTGGAAAAGATCCTGGATCTTCTGGCTGTGGTTCTGCTTCGCTGATCTGATGGTTTAAGTTGGCACGCGCTGTTCTCAGTGCCTCTTTATCACCAGAATTGAAAGCTGAGTTGGGTGCTTTTAGCGATTTCCAAACCTCTCCATTTATCCAGGGTGGTTGGTTGGCCCGGGTGGTGTTGTTCTTTTTGATACTGACGTCCTTAATGCATTTGTTGATGTAGGCTGAAACACTCATGGCATACTCATCAATATTTAATAAGTTGTCATATGTTGCTGTCAGAGCATTCAAAACAGTCTTGGTGTGTCTCCATGGCACCCTCAGACAGCACTCTGAACTCTTTAACTGTCGATTTAGCCCCAATCAGCTGGGGCTTATATGTAGAGATAACATGACTGATTCTGTTTCTCAATTTACAAGAACGCGAGTCCGTACTCGCGCTGTCGTGAACCCTGGTCTTGGCAAGAACAAAGGAAAGTCTGGACTTGGTGAGAATGGGAGCATGCAGCATAAATCTGGGTCAATTGGAACTGGCCCTAATACAGGTTTTGTTATTTTTTTATTTGTAGAAATAAAGTATTTTTTACAAGATATTAAACTTTTTCTGCTATTATTTACCCTTTTTACAGTGGATTATATTTATATATTTTGTGACCTTTTGCTTCTATAAAAATTAGAGTTAGTGTTTGCATTTAACAATTTGAATATATATAACTAAAGCTGTAATTGTACCTAAATAATTTTTTTAAATGAATGGATTTTAAATATTTTTTTCAAATTAAAACATATTCTCTGGTTTTCATTGTAAATTAATTAATTCGATGTATAGAAACAAAAACACAGTTCTTGCATTGTTGCATTGACTCTCTGTTGATTTTAAAATACAGTTTAATGTTTTTATGTATTTATTTTAGGGCACCCACTACCAAAAACTACATACATGTTAAACCCTTATAATTAGGTTTTCTAACCTGTTTTGCATGTTCTGTCTGCTCCAGCACGCTTGGATCAGGCTGGTTAATCACTTATTTTTTAAAGTCACATGCATGAAGGCAGGAGAAAATCCCCAAAAAGGAGTACAGTGGGTCCTGGAGACCAGAATTGAAGACCTCCCTTCTTCTCTCCTCGACTCAAACACATTCTGATACATTCAACATACACCTATGTACATATTCATGTAAACAGAGTTTTGGCTACATGAGCCGTTTTAACTTTTTTTTTTATTCTTGTGAAGCCCTTTGAAATTTCAAATTTTTATTTAATTGTATTAATAGAATAGAATCAAGAGAGCAGCGGCACTAGAAACTGCATGTCTTCTTGTGCCTCTCATGTAGCTCCTCCCACATACAGCAGATTTACTTTTCACTTGGTAAGGAGATACTGAGAAAGGTAAGTTCTTTTTTACTCAATTTATACTTGCATTGTTTTAAGTTTAATTGTTTTCTGTTCTATGATAATTCATGCCAGTATAGTTTTAAAAGATTGACTTATATAAGTTGCTATGAGTGGAAAACATTTGCAAAAAAGAAGTTGTTTCATTCCACAACCCACAAAATATACTGTATCGTCATACAACATAGAGAAGGAGAAATCTGTGAAGTTTCTGTGTGTTCAACCAAATTATAAGAACTATGTTAATATGAAAGTAATGACTTATTTCAGCAGTGGGATATATCTGTCGACAGCTGTCAAAGCTGTAAGTTGTGGTGGTAATTTTTTTTCTAAACAGTTAAGTTTACTATTTACAACATTTTAACTGACCTGGCCTCATATATACGTTATTAAACAAAGGCAGTTGCTAAAAATCTCAACATGCCCTCTAATCCTCTAACACGGACCGCACAATGCTAAACCTCTTTGGGATTAAATGAGAAAAAGGGTTGCTGAGGTACAGCATACAGCTGTAATTCTAGATATTCTTTTCTATTTTCTTTTCTTTTAAGTCTGACCAGTTTCAGAATGAACTTTGCCAGGGAGTGGTGACTCCAATTTGTTTTTAGATCCTGCTGTTAGTGTGATGAACAAACCTAAAAATCTAGAAGACAAATGTTCCACTTTTTTCTTGCAAGAAACAAGGAAATAATTTTGCAGCATTTCACAACTAGGCTTCCACTCAGGAACAACGGGAAATACAACATTCCTTTTTCTGCCTTGCTGCTATGCAACACCAAAGCAGTACTGCAGCTAAGGGGCATCAGCTCCAACGTTTGAAAAAATCTGTTCCTGTTTTTATTAAATGGAATTTTAAGAACTAATATAATGGTTGCACACAATACAAACAAGGATGAATCACATTGTGCATAACATCCAAACAGCTTTTCTACTAAGAGCCCGATCTTGAATTCAACTCAGTTTATTTATATAGCACCAGTTCACAGCACATGTCATCTCAAGGCACTTTACAGTTCACTAGATCATCCAGTTAGATTGATTCAAAGTTTTTTTAAACAAGGAAAACCAGTTCATTGCATCGACATTGACTCTTCAGCAATCCCTCACACTAAGCATGCTTGTAGTGCTTGTAGTGACAGTGGAGAGGAGTGTGAGATGTGAGCGGCCTTCTGCTGAGGCCATCTTCAAAGATTCCTCAATAGGGGAGCTAAATTGCAATAGCAATGATAACTTCGCCCTGTGCAGTAAGTGGGCACGTTGCAGGTGATCAACAATGACTGCGCAAATGTTATTTGGTTGTGACATTATGTGTTCTACAGTTAGTTTAAGAGCCACTTAAAAAAAGATGAGGTTCTTGAAATTAGTTGGAATTAGTAATAATCATTATTAAATTCTGGTGAAGATTCTCAGTCATCCAGGTCATAGTCATTCCAAAAAAAAAAGATAATTTGTTTCCAAATTTGAAGATGTTTCTCTTCCCATCCAGAAAGCTTTTTCAATTCAACATGTTAGGACCAGCGTTGAGTTCGAGGTTTCATATAGTAGCCCAACAAAGCCTTGTTTTTATTTGAAAAACAAGACTTTGTTGTTTGTTGGCTAGTGCATCCTAGGGACAAAACCCCCAAACCCAAATCTGAGCGGAGTGGTGTAAGAAGTTAAATGCATTGAGGAATGCTCTGATCTTTATATTGGAGAAACCAAATAACCTCTCCACAGAGACATGTCCCGACTCAGAAGAGTGCCCTCCTCTGGACAAGACTCTGCGATACATTTACACCTTATGGACAAAGGACATTCTTTTGTGGAACAGAATGTTTACATTTTGAACAAAGAAGACAGGTGGTTTGAAAGGTGCGTGAAGGAAGCCATTTATGTTAAGAAATAAAAACCAACCTTAAACCGAGGGGGTGGACTCAGGCTTTCAAAAGCCTACAATGCAGCAAATGAGTTGATTCCTTTCAGCTTTCATCGCAGCCCCAACCCCTGTACAGCAGTGTGGAGGACCTCACCTTTTCAGCCAGGCCAACAATTCCCTCAAATAACCCCCCTTTCAGAGACATAGACAGGTATGGGGCATTGCAAGCTAACAAAAGAAGCCAAACGACCCCCATTCCAAAGGGGGGGACCCGTTCATCTGTTTCTATTTGCATGTTTTCTAAACAAAAACCAGGCTTTGTTGGGCTGCTGGATAAAACCTGGAACTCAACGTTATTTCTGACATTTTGAATTGAAAAAGCTTCCTGAATGGAAGAGAAACGTCTTCAAACTTGGAAACAAAGTCCAGTAGATTGTTTTCAAATATTGTTTTGGAAATCATTATTTAAAAAAAAAATTATGATTACTGTAATCCAAACATCCCCTCATGCTACCAGTCCCCTGTAGAAATGATCAGAACAAGAGCATGTTAAAGCACTTTCCTTCATTAACTTCCCCTGCAACATCGGAACTCTTTACTTATTTTATCTTGGCAAAGCTATTGAACAACCAGATTTCATTTGGGACCTGGTTTCTGAGCTGAAAAAAGGACATGACATCCCCCCAAACACTAGACATCATTTAGACGCCGGTTTTTAGGCAAAATCTGGTCAGTCTGTCTGGATTTAGTCTACAAATGGATGTTGAAAATTGGGCAGTGTTTGGTCGGCCTAATTTTTCCCCACTTTAGTTCAATTATAGACGTTGAACAACCTTTTTTCAATGATCTGAAAATTACGGATTTTCACCTTTTACTGTTCACCCAGTTATAGACGCCGCTTAGATGTAAACCACGTCATGTTTTCAACCAATTTTTTTTTGATGAGCTAGAAAAGGCAGGGCCTATTTATATCAGCCATTCACGGACCCACCAATATCTCAATTAAAGACTACATTGCACAGTTCACAAAGTTAAATAAACAGCAACTTAGTGTATCTTAGATTGTATCTTTTTTTTTTATCGTTCAGTATTTAAGCTTAGAAAATGACAGACAAACAGCAAGACTTTAATATAAAAATAACATTTATTCACACAATTAAAAAAAGGACTGTGAAGCCCAAAGATGTCACACTGGAAAAATGATCTAGAAATGAGTAAACGTATCTTAAATGAATTGATTTACCCTTAATTTGAGTAGGTGAATGAGATAGTTTTGAATGAGGTTTTTTACTCTTAAAATAAGATAATGAGATAATATGCACTTGAACTAAGACAATGGAATTATGTTTTCCAATTTTAGGTGTAAATTGTCTTGTTTCATTGGCAAAGTGTTTATCTTTTACTTCCTCAATTCAAGAACAAATGCCCTTATTTTAATAAAAAAATGATTTATCTAGATTTAGATTTTTTTGCACGGTTAAAAACTTGTTTATTTTTTCCAGTGTACTATTTTTGTATCAAGACATTTAAAATGGTACTGTATTGCATCTGGTGCTACTGAAGGTGCTTCTGCCTTTCTAACAGGATTAGAAACAAGTTGGAGACAGGGGAAGGCAGAGAGTGTAAGAGACACTGTTGCCAGCAACTTTGTCCCTAGATTTAGAGCTTTCAGACCCCTGTAGTGACTTTTTATTTTAGAAAAGAGAATGCCGACTTCTGTCTGTGTTGTTGGAGACTTCAGTGACAACATGTGAAAGCATCGATCGGTCGGTTTACTGTTTTTAACGAGCGGTGCTGCTGCATTGCACTTAGCGCTCTCACATAGCATCTGCCTGCAGCTTGCTGATTAAAGGAGCTGCTGTGGATCCTGCAGGATGTTTTGTTGCACTAAAATAAATTTGCTTAAAGAAAGAGTAGTCTTTCCTCTGCGTAAAAATGTAGTCCTGTATCTGCCGTTTGAGGTTGTGGAAGATCAAAGGTCAATGACAAAGCGAGAGTGACTGACGCCACATCCCTGCCACAGAGATTATTTGAGCATCCGACTCCCCTTCCTCTTCTCTTTGCCCTGCGGCCCCTCAGGTCTGATAGCCATGTTACGTCCTTCACATTTCCTCTGGGCTCTAACGTGTTGCTGCTGCAGTGTTTTTGAGCTCAGACAAGCAGCACATGGCTTAAAAGAGCATATTGGAGGTTACAGCCCCACTTTTATCCATGCTTGGTTATTGTATCAAAACTTTCTTGTATTTGAAATATTTTGGCCTTTTAGGTTGTTTTTGGGATAAGATTTTACTTTCCTATATAAAACCAATGAAAAAACATAAGGTCAGGTAGTCCGCTAAGCTTTACAGCAGTGAACAATGGCTAGCAATGCTACTTTAGACAACGAATAGACTTCAAATGTGTAGGACTACTATAATTAGAAGCCCAATAAAGTAAAGAAATACAGAGAAGAGAATTAAAGACCAAAGGAGACAGACTGAGTTGTGATGTACAGTAGTAGCCAATCAAAAGTTCCCCACTTTCCCTGATGGGTCCCTAGCTGGTCCCCTACAATTCCTTTATAAAAATCAATATTTCAGTGGCAGCTGGCACATAGGGGGCGCTCGGGCACTGCCCTCCCTAGATGTGGAGGGGAAAAGTCATAATATATATAGATTTTAAAAGTATTATCATTGTCAGTTTTACTTAACAGTATGTGGCTACATGTGATATGAATTATTAAATAAAAACTTCTATCAATTGACTCTCATTGAACAGTGCAGTTCCACCAGAACATATCATCCCTGAAGTGTAGCGAAATAACTAACTGCATAGTGTTGCTAAGGAACATTAATTAGTATTTGGCCAATCAGCATTGCCATAATTAATGGCTTTGGGGCTCCTGGAATGTTGGTCCCTGCTATAGTGATATAGGTGATGTAGCTAGTAGTCAGTCAGGCAGTGAGGTAGAGATTATGGCGAGGAGTCCTTTTTCAAACGTCAGGATCTGATCCAGCATGGATAAAGACAGGTAGGACTGATTTACAGCACTTTTTAGAAAAGGCAAAGAAGAATGAACAGTCTGGGATTAATAGAATATCGTCTACTTTTTCTATGTCTGTTGATTTGCATAGTTGCTCTTAAATAAATACATTCTTAGAAAATAAATAGTTTTTATATATAAGAAAAATATAAAGCTGATTAAGAGCTTCTCCATTATTAAGCCGTTACATTGTTTTTTGACACCATTTTGGATCATGCAAAAGACAGATTTACCTTCACAAAGCCTTAGGAGAGTAAGATTTATGTACTAAAGAAAATCTTTACATAAAATTTTGCATTTTTCTAAAGTTTTTTTATAATGTTTTTTTCTTGTAAGCATTCATATAAATTTGCTGGTGTGATAACTTAGTATACGTTTGATTGGTTTTTGGTATACATCTATTTTGAATTTATAGCCCCCCCCTGGAGAAAACTCCACCAGCCGCCACTGTAATATTTCTACTGAAATATTCCTTATATCATGATTTGTGGACATTAAGATCTAAAGAGAAGCACCCTCTCCTTTTCAGACCCTGTAATTCAGTGAATGGCTGGGCAAAGTAAAAAAATATGCAAGAAGGGGGGTCACTCCAGTGGCTGGAAGTTGAAGGGGATTTTGCTGGGCTGTTGATGGGAAGAGGGCTGCCATTCGGCTGCTGTTTGACTGGAAAGGGACATGTTGAATGGTTGCTACTGTAAGAGCAACCAGTGGAGAGTGAGAGAACAGTGTTGCTTGATTGCTATCGTTCTGAGAGATTTTTCTAAAACTGCATAATGTGATCCTTTCCCAACAGACCGCTGTTGAATGATGCTGAAACCCAACATAGGAATGAGCAGAAATTAAATGCATCATTGCGTTCCCCGTAGCACAAAAGTAGTTTATTCAAGTATACTAAAAGTGCACTAATTTCAAACTTAAATTCAGGCAGTGACATAGAGTTGACTTATTCTAAACTATATTTCATATACTTAACAATAGTATAGTCAAGTGTACTTGACTTACACTGAGAAGTATTAAAAGTATTTACTAAAGTATACTTTAAGTATACTTTAGTAAAGTTAAAATGCCCCAATTTAGTATACGTCAAGTATACTACTTTTTGCTAAGGGCTAGTCCTCGTGCTACTGCGCCCCTACATGAATTAACTCCCACCTACCATACTGTAGACATTAATACGTAGACGCCTTATTGTGACCGCTGGACAGCGTAACCAAATCACTGCCATATTTAAGGAGTCAGAAATCGGGGAGGGTAAAATGCCTGGCATGTGTGCTGCCTGGAGTTTTTCAAATCACTTGGGTGTCCAAACCAAATAGTTTAGAACTATTTTCAACAGGGCAATATTTAAATCCTCTTGATCACGTTTGAGTCAAAGTCTGCGTGATTTTCACCAGTGTAACTGCTTTTTAGATTATAGTATGACAGCGTAATTGAAAAGGCTATGGTTTTCCATACATAATTCTTGCACTATTATATCTTTTCTTTACATATGTATATATATATATATATATATATATATATATATATATATATATATGTATATATATATATATATATATATATATATACACACCGTCAGCCTCAGCAGATGGTTGCTCACACTGAGCAAAGACTGTGTAAAGGGAAAGAATGAAGCAGAATGATTAAAAGGGGTCCCTATGTCCTCCAGCAGTCTAAGCCTATAGCAGCATAACTATAGAGATAGCTCAGGATAACCTTACAGTTTTCTGGGAGTTTGTTCCAGATCAGGAGAGAATAGAAACTAAATGCTGCTTCTAGAAAAGGTTGATACACTAAAAACAAACCTGTTATGTATTGAGATGCTGAACCATTCGCCGATTTCGAGTCTAACAGAAGGATTACAAAGTGTATTCTCTGAGCTACAGGGAGCCAGTGGAAGAACATCAGAACTGGGCTGATGTGATCTACGTTCTTAGTTCTGGTGAAAACAGGGAAGCAGTGTTTTGGATCAGCTAAATATGGTAGAAAAAAGTAGGTATTTAGACATGTAGCTCTAAATATGGTCATGGTAATGATGAATGAGTATAGTTCTCTCCTACGTTCCTTAATTTTCCTTAATTTTTGTCCGTGTTGGCTATGTGTTTAAAACATGTAAGTCTTATTTTGTTTAGTATAACTAGGATATGGATGGTTTTCAGTATTTTTTATGGTTATACCAAATGTTCAGTTGGTAGGAGACCCTATTCTAAGATGGAAAAAATATGTAAGCATGTTTCATTGACATACATTTCCCTCTGTGTTAAAGATCCAATCTCGGGAGTTGCTAAAGTCAAATTAAAGAGGAGCAATCCGGGAGAGTCCACCGAGTGTCAACATGATCGACTTGAGTTTTTTGACACAGGAAGAGTCTGAGAAGATTATGGCTGTGCTGAAAAGAGATGCTGAGTTGAAAAAGGCTGAGGAGAAACGAATACAGTGAGTTTTAAAAGTCTTTTTGTTTACTTCAGTTTTTTAATAAACCTGACAAAACTCATAGGTACATGATCATGATAATAAGCTTAAAGGCACACCATGTAACTTTTGAGCACTAGGGGCGCTAGACCTCTTACTGCCCGTATTTTGCTTCTACCAAACATCGAAAATAATAACTGATATACGTATGACTGTATACTAGGAGCAAAATGTTAACTTACCAGTCTAATAATACAGTTGAGAAAATAGAATCAGTTTTATATCCGGCTCCTTATTCAGCCTGAGCCAGCAAACTCTTTTCCATGATCGACTCTTGTTTTTCCTCTATCCCTTTTACATTTTCTCTTTTTAGTCTTCTGAGAAGAGTTAAACATTATCTTTGCCTTAGCCATGACCAGTAGTCGAGAAGGCGGAAAAGTAATAGAACAAAAGCCTTAGCTCCATGACTACATAAGACCCTGTGGCCGTAAAGCCATACGTTCCTTCAGGTCACATGACCTGGCAAATGATGGCGCATATTTTCCCAACTTACATAGTCGGTATTTCAAGAGTAGCAGCCCCGCTCGTATCATTTATTGTGGCTGTTTCTCAATTCACAAGACTGTGAGTACAGACTCGTGTACTCGCCAAGTATGTTCTTGAGAAGAACACAGGAAAGTATGGACTCACCTCCGGGCTCGCCTCTCAGGAAGTGGCCCCATTTAACAGTTAAAAAGGCATTTTATACATCTCCAGTCTGCGACATCATCATATTTTACATCATACACGTTAGCAGATGAGTAGACATCCATGGCTCCAGCCTTATCAAAATATCACCCAAAAAGCTGATTAGATTCGGATTCAGGTTTCAGGGGAGTCAGAGAATCAGACAGGCTGGTTGGCTCAGGCTTTGCTAACCATAACTGGCTTAACACTCTGGCGCTGGAGTGAAGTCCTGCCGCTGCTTATATGCTGGTCTCCTGATGACTTGATGAGCCGCAGGTGTGATTGTCAGCTCAGCTCCAGGAGACCTAGGGCGCCCTCTGCTGGAGAAAGGTGGACAGACCTCCAGATCCCAACAGTACCCCCCCCTCAACGACCGCCTCCTGGCGGTCCAGAGGATGTAGAGGGCAGAGACTCACGGTAGTCGATCAGAGAGGGGTCCAGGATGAAGGAGCCCGGAACCCAAGTGCGGCCCTCCGGACCGTAGCTCTCCCAGTCGACCAGGTACTGCCAACCGCGGCCCAGGCGACGGGAGTCCACGATCCGGCGAACGGTGAAGGCAGGATGACCATCAATGTCCCGGGCGGGTGGAGGGGAGTCGGATGGAGGGCACAGAGGACTGGTCAGAACAACCTCCGTGAACCCCCTAGGGGTCGCGGACCCCCTGTTGAAGACCTCTGGGATAGAGGAACCGTTTTAATCAGATAAACTATTGTGAAAAACATCAGTTCTGACACTCAACAGGCAGCAGATCCCATGGTGTAATAAACTCACACATCATCAATAACAATTATCTTAACATAATTAACACAGTCAGATAAACACAAATCAAATGAACATTTTGCTGTTGCAGACGGGCTAATGCTAGCCCTGGCTGCTGCAGATGGGCTAACGCTAGCCCTGGCTACGAGGTGCATGCAGCTGAGGAAGTAAATCGCTTTTGGTTTTGGCCTTTTGGGCTGGCTGTCCTAATTTCGTTATTTCCTTTCATTTAGGTTAAGATTCCATTTTGATTTGTCCGATTTTGGTCATGGCTTCGGCAGCCCCATAGAGTAAGCCATCTACCATGTCTGTTTTGTTTTTTGTTTTTTACCAGCCCAAATCACATCCATCCTTTTGGTTATGCTGGCCATTGGGCTTAGGGAGGTAAGGGAGCTTTTTATCTTCACAGAAAAAAAATGAAAAATTAACATCAAGCAACATAAACATAAAAGAAAACAAAGAAGAAAGAAACTAAGCTTATAATTAGTGTTGTGCCAATGCCAATTTTTGGCCCCGATACCTGGCTGTGCAGTATTAGCCGATACCATTTGTTTGAAATTGATGTATGTGTATACATGAAGAAGTGCATACTACTTGGATGTAAAATAATTGCCATCATGGCTTTTTCAAGCTGCTGCCTACCTTTGTGAAGCAGGAAACAGACTAATACAAAGTGAATCCAGTAGAACTTTTTATTGCCTACCTGGAATGGGTGAAAATAGTTCAATAAACTTTTGGCTCTCAAAATGGTATCGGTGCCCTATTTGTTGGTACTCGCCGATACCGATACCACCATTTTAGTGCTGGAAGGGGTGCCTGCCCGATACTGGTATCAGTGTAACACTACTTATAATAATCTTATATGTTTGAACGCAATTGATCTGTTTCCTCTGTTGTGATGTTCTGGGTTAGAATAAAGAGTGAAGTAAGAAGTTTTAATTGGAAAAAGTCGAGAGTGCTCATGCGCAAGCATGTGAGCAAGCATTTTATAACAGTTTTTAGCTATGTCTAATACTCCAAAATTTAAGACTTACCAATGGTTTGTACTATAACAGCAACATAATCATAATACACCAGGGATCCTTTTCACAAAACAGGTTTATTGAAAGCTCAAAGTTTTCTAAACCTGAAATCAGAGAAACTCTGAGTTTTCCTTTTAAAGAAGAGAGTTTATTCAACCTGTTTCTGTTACCGTAGTAACGTTTTCCTCAGAGCTACCCTTGGCAGCAGCAGGGTCTCCTAAATAAACTCAGAGTCTTCTGTTTCCACTTTCGTCAAAGAAAATCACATTGTTTTATTTCCTGATTTTATCAGCAGAGTTCTCACAGATTTGTGTGAACAATAAAAAGGAAATCATTCACTAGGTCTGTTGCACACATTAAGTGTTAAAAACAAAAAACAAAGCATGTCCTTTTGACAAGGATCCAATTGAACAATTAATGGCAATAATCCACAGAGATAACTTCTCATCCAGTTGCTTAAAATGAAAAAAATGGAAAAACTTTCAGGCTTCACAGAGAATATCATTTTTATAGGGAGAGAGTTCCCACACCGAGTTTCTGTATTCAGGTATCTTTATGAACGCTACCGTTTCACCTCACAATCCATAACATACATCCACAACCTCATCCGTCCTCGCATTTGCAGCATTGACTTCTTTAACAGGGATTTATAAGTAATTAATATTAGTGAAAACAGATTGTTATGTGATAACAGCATTATAAAAAATGTATGCATAATCCGATAGCCTCATATTTACTGTGTAATGGAGGAAGAAATAAAAAGAGGAGGAACCCTATGAAATGATTCACAGGTCCTTTCTATTAGAACTGCATATTTATACTTCATCTTCACCTACTAACGGACGCGCTTCTCTCCCTTGAGTTTTAATCTTAGATATAATTTCATCTTAAATATAATTCATTGATTCACTACCATTAAACCAGTAAACTAGTTATACCCATAATGTTATTGTTATTAGAACAGGCTATGGCAGGCCGTCTAGATATTTTTTAGTTTGGGTTTTAGATATTCGCAAATACATCTTTTCCTTGTCAAAATGAAGTTTTTAGGCAAAATGAGTTTCTGTGTGTCTAAAAGAAACATTCTGGATATCTAGAAATGAAATTCAGATCTCCACACTCCTATAGTTACGGGTGGTCATAATATGTATTGTTTTGTTTATGAAGAAAATGTATTTCAGAACTCATATATAAATATTCAGTCAAGCTGATAATTGTCAATACGGACACTTAAAATGCGTAAACATTTCTAGGTATACAAAATAAAATTTGTACCAGTGCAATTTTGCATTTTTTCCTTTCTGAAATTCAGTTTCTGCTGCAAAAATGTCATTTAGAAAATCTATTATCTCACTTCCATCTAGGAATGTGATTTTGATCAGGAAGATTCATATTTTAGTGATCTCCAAATGAAACAACAGAGAGGAGAGCACTATTAATAAATGTTATATTGGCCTGAACTTCATATAAATCTATGCATACACTCGAGCAGCAATCTTCTCCTTCACCATCTTCCTCTCCTTTGTAGCTGTAGTGCTGTTGCTGTCTTTTAAACACATTCTACTTTTTTTCATTTCTTAATTAAAATCTCTAGTTCCAGTGGTTTGAAATAGGCACTTCCTGTTGCCTGTTGTCATGGTGACTTTTCAAACCGGTGCTCCACCGATAATGGCTCTTCTTTAATTGTATGGCATGAATTCAACTCTCAGGGGACCTATTCAGAGTTGATTAACCTCACAGCAGCTTTTATGAAACCAAAACCTTAGTGTCCCACTTTAGGATTTAGAGTTGAGGATTTTAATCTGAGTTTGAGCTTTGTGAAAAGGACCCCGGGTTAACAAAAAAAGTTTGTTTAATTGCAATTGCTAACATGATTAAACGGAGGTATACAGCTTCTATACTAAATTTCTTTAAAGTTTTCAGAAAATCTTTTTTTTTCAGAACATGCTAGTTACAGATTGGATGAAGGGAGGGATATTTATGAATGGATTAAGTTGAACGTGTCTGTACGCAGGAACCTACAGAGGACTGTTGCTGATAAAAGCCAGCTGAAATGTCTGACTGGAGAATGGTTCTATGAGTCTAAGCAGCTTCGACATCAGGAGTGCATCCATGGCTCCGATATCATCAGGGCTTCCATTAGACGCAAGTCTATACCACTGACCAAAGGTGAGTCTTTACCAGCTCTAATTCCTTGGACTATTCAATTCAATGGTAGTCGTGTTTCGAACACAAATTTGCGGAAAACTGTTGGAATTCTGTTAAATGTTTGCAATACAAAACTAATATTACATAGGTAATACAATTAATGCAAGTGAAAACTTCTGTTCATAATTATGTATTATATGTATATCTGGATTGCAGCTAAAGCTCTAACGCTCATTAAAGCACACTAAATGTGAAAAATTATCTCCTTATCAATCCAAATACGCCACACCATCATCCACAAACAACTTCCACTCTTCTACTCTGTCTTCTGAAACCGGGTATACACTGTACAATAGTATCAACTGTTGTACTGAGCCACAGCTCAAACTGTAAGACGAAACCGCAGAGTTTGCATGTTCCTACACTGCACGGCCCAATGCTCTGATGCACTGAAAAAAATAATACATCCACTTTTGGCATTTACTTAAGCATATTTAGTTACTATAACACAATCGTTATAAGTTCTAACCTGCAAAAATGAAAAAAAAATTTGTTAAAGTAACTAAATATGACTAAGTAAATTCCAAAAACTGTCGCATTAATTTTTTACATGTTCGATTGAACTGTTAATGCTGCTTGTCCAAAAGCCACACGCTGGACTTGTCAATCTGGAAGAACAACTCCCTTGTTTGCACGTGCAGTCTGCAAGGGGCCAGTAAATGGGCTCTTAGATGCTCATAGAACGGGTTCAACAGCAGGATTTGCCCACAAACACCTCATGAGGGCCGACTGCATTTCAAACATTTTTCTCCCAACATTACGATTTCTGATCTGGAGGTGGTTGTGAGAGGCTAATTGCCCCTCGTTACCACCTGTATACTACAGGACGCACAAAAAGGCAGAAGCTCAGCCCAATCTGAAAAATTCTCACACGATTGAAGAATCAGCCTGAAAAGGGCAAAATATTGTACAGTGTAGGCTCGGCTCTACAAGATCCTAAGGTCCAGTTTCAGATCATGTGACCCATGTGATGCGAAAATAGAACTTTTTCTAAATTCCACTGTTGCCATTAAGCACATTTATATTCGGAATTGCGAAGTCTGATGGCTAATGTAAAATGAGCCTCTATGTAGAACCATCTTGAAACAAACGTTATCATCTCAAGCTGCATTTATGACAAACAAGCATTACATTTTTATTTTATTCAGTGCATTCATACAGACAGATTTAAAGAAAATTATACACCTTCAAATTTAATTCTACATATAAAATAATGCTTTAAAGCTCAATTTAAGATTAAAATTGGGAAATTTTTTTATGCTCAAAGAAAATTAATCAACTACATCAACACACTAACTTTTCCTTTTAGTCTATTTTTTCAATGAAACATTTCAAAGTACAATAGAAAAAAAAAGCATATAGGGGTAGGGTTGTCAAAAAATCCCAACAACTGCTGGGATGTAAACGCTGACTTTCCTCATAGTAGTGATGATTGTAAAGTTAAACCCACCCAAACAGATGATGGGAAGAAGGATCTGTGATAAAGCTCCTCAGTGCACCATGGGAGCAGCAATTTCTATTCATTACCAGGATTTTTTTTTACGCTGTTATAAAATTAATATCACAGCAATAGATATAAGCGATGAAAAAATGAATACATATAAATATATATATTATGGTAATAAGATAACAGTTTTTTCAGTTAAATTGGTGCAATATAAATAATTAAATTTAAATGAATGTCAAGACATAACGTTAAACAAATTGTTAAGCTCATTTATTATTGGATGGGAACATTTTTTGTATATTGTCATCAATATGCTTTTATGAGTGTGTAAAAATTCCACTCCTTGGTGTCATGATTGACAAACTTCTTTTAAACACAAACTGTGCCTCTATAGTGGAAGTCTCTCACACACTGACTAAAAAGTCCAGTTTTGGAACTAATGAAAGGAAGGGAGCTTCTGAACCATCTTCACCCTGCAAACTCGGTGAAGAACCCAACATTGCAGGGTAAGTGAATGCTTGAATCAAATGTTTGTAATTTTTTTATAGATCAGTCGTTATGTTAACTACGGTGAAGAATTTGCATTGTTGTTTGTCTCTTGTTTTTTTGTATGGGCTCTATAATGGTATAGTTTTGTATCCAGGCTGCTTGTCTTTCTCTGACTGCTGGAATACCTACTACTGTACAATAAATTTTTGCGACAAAAGTTAGATGTTGGGATCTATATGTAACATTGTTCTCACTAAATTTAAGGATAAAGAAGAGAATGGTAAAAAAATCAGTAAAATCATCCGATAATAATGGTTTCAGAAGATTGCCCTGAGCAAAGGTTAGTCCAGCTCAACTATCAATACAATTATTAAACCAATCCAGCCAGCGCTTCAACTTTTCAATTTTTTTGTGGAAATATTTTCTTCAACAAAGGGTAAAAGAATCTTTACAGCATTAGAAAAAAATTATTACCATATTTAGTGACCCAGAAGGATATCTGTGCATTTATTTCTGCATCAAAAAGTATTTAGATTTATTGATTTCAATTTATTGTAATGGAACCGAGACAAAAGCTGGAGAAAGGTATTTAAAACAAACCAAACCCATTTTTGAAAAGAAGATAAATGGCATGTTTTTCTGAAGTCATACTTATCAGACTATAAACACCATTGCTTGCCACATAAACACAGCATGACCTTTTTTTGAGTGATCTTAATTGCTGAGGGCTAAGTTCAGTTAGTGAAGGGCATAAGACCCCATATTTCTTTGTAATCCTCTAATAACTCTCACATGATGTTGTTTTCCACTGATGGGTGAAAAATCTTAGGTTCCTTTTAAACATGAAGAATCTCCTGTTAAACCTATACTAGCTGCATAAATGTAAAAACTCCAAGCAGGCTGATGGGTTGTGGGGAGGGAAGAAGAAATGATGAAGGACCAGACTGTTCAAAGGAGTTCTAATGTAATAAGATGAGAGATGAATTGGGAAAGGGCAGACTATTAACACTGATGAGATAAAAAAAAAGTGCATGCAGAAGTTTAATAATAGACAAATAATGAGAATGGAGAAAGAGCCCCCACCAGTGATCACAACAACGATATCTGCAATGATTCTCAGTCATCAAGGTCATGGTCAAGCTTGAAAACTTCAGTTTAGGCAACTGGACGTGAATTTTAAACCTGCACCATATACCTGTGCACTTTAAACCCGGCAACACCATGGAACAAAGACATAACACCCCCGAAACAAGGCTGACAACATGCTTTAGGCCATGCAGTGTATTGAAGAGTGCACAGACCTGTACATTGGAGAGACCAATCAACTGCTACACAGTCGCATCGCTCAACACAGGACGTTCAACTCCTCAGGACAGGACTCAGCTGTTCACCTACATCTGACGCCTAAAAGACACTTGTTTGAGGACAACGATGTCCATATTATGGTCAAGGTAGAAATATGTTTTGAGCGAGAGATTAAGGAAGCCATATTTGTTAACCTGGAAAAACCATCTCTCAACAGAGGAGGTGGTCTTAGACATAACTTTTTACCTACTTCCAAAGCACTTTTAGGAACAATACCCTGAAGACACCATTTGATGAGGCATGTTACTGAAAACATTCTGACGAGGGACTTAACAACCCATCAGAACTCCCTAACGACCATTAACACCTCCTAGTTGACCTCCATGGCCAATCCAGTAGGAGGGATCAGAGCCACCTTTTGTTCCCCTAATTCTTTGTTACACCTACAGTATATTAATCTAAGTGCTTCCCAACACTAGTTGGAACTGAAGAAGTCTCTTGAATGAGAGGAGAAACGGCTTCTACAAATACTTTATCTCCAGTTGCCTTGACTGAGGCCCCGTCCACACGAAGCCGAACCCTGGCCTAAATGCACAAATTTTTCACCAAACCAGCCTCACATCCACACGAAGCCGGCGTTTCGGGGGTCTGTAAACGATCTTTTTTTTATTCAGCCTTCAGAGTGGGAAGATTTTAAAACGCCGTTTTCGCGTTTCCATCTTTAAGCTCTAACCGCATTTTTTTTTTTACACGCATGCGTCATAGCGTCGCCTCTAAACACGCATGCGCGACACAGTATCACAACAACAATGGCGCCGTACTGTGTTGAATGGTTGCTGCTAATGCTACTTACCCTGCTGTCGGGCTTACAACAGAATCTTCTTCTTCTGGAATATCTCCAGGAAGAACAGAGCAATATCGACGACATAGTTCAGCACCTGATTTTGACTGAACCACGAAAATGGACCCGCAGGGCAACCATGTATAAATATTAGTGCGCATGCCCAACATTTCGTCGCCTATTTTTGCTTTGGCACCACAGCGCCACTTACAGGCCTGGCATACATTTTGCAGCGTTTTCATGCATTCGTGTGGACGATCACATTTATTTTACGTCTCCGTCTTTACGACAAACGTTCTGGAAAATATTAGCGTTTCGTGTTCGTTTTGACTTCGTGTGGACGAGGCCTGAACTTTTCAAGCCCCATCACAGCGAAGCCTCCTAAAAAGATTTTATGTGAATTGATAAGTCTTTGGGACACTGGTAGTAGACTGATGCTATGAATTGACATGCGCACTAATAGATAGAATAGTATAGCTCAGGAAAAATGTATCCACTTTAAGCATAGTACTGCCACCTAAGGGCTGGTAATGTGCTCTTAGTGCGATGCTGATGGAGCGCTGATGAGGGCCTTCAAGCACAAGGACAAAAAGGGGATTGGCCATGCCTGCAGATGTAAGGCAGGTTTCCTACACAAAGGAAGGGAGCAGAAGAGGAAGCTTACTGCCAGGATTGCTGAATGTGCTTATCTAGAGGCGGAGGAGGCTAAATACTATACCGATATCGATACAAATACCAATACTGATACCTGTATTGGGCAGGGCTCCGATATTGCACTAAAATGGTGGTATCGGTATCGGGAAGTACCGACAAATAGGGCACCGACAGAATTTTGAGAGCCAAAACATTATTCAACTATTGTCACCCATTCCAGGTAGACAATACAAAGTTTTATTTGATTCCCTTTGTATTAGCCTTTTTCCTGCTTCACAAAGGTAGGCAGCAACTTGACAAAGCCCCGATGGCAGTTATTTTACATCCAAGCAGTATGCAGTTCTTCATAGATACACACACACACATCAATTTCAAACAGAGGGTATATGTATGGTATCCTTATCGGCCAAAAAATGGCATCGGCGCAACCCAACTAAATACTTAAAAAAGAAGGGAGATCTGGATGAATATTGAAGAAAAACCTGAAGAGGGACAGCACCAAGTTGTATAGGAGAAGTTGCAACTAGGCATAATCAAAGCGAATAGAAACCAAGATAGTGGTTTTGTGGTGTAAATCAGCATCGCCCAATGGAAAGAAATGGACCATTTCTCTGGAGGTTTGGACCCGCTGTGATAACCGGTGCCTGAGGGAACCTTTGCTGCAAAGATATGTTCATCCTGATGGCTCCTGCCATCTGTGTAGGTTAGGTGTATTCGACACGTTGTTCAAAGCGTACTTGACATGGTCAACGTGTTCTTAACATGTTTTTAAAGGCAGACTACGTTAACACAGGGGCCAACCACACGCAAAACATGTTAATTCCATGTTCTCTACATGTCAGAAATCATTTGTGTTCTTAAACCATTTGGCTTTCCAAAACATGCCAAATACAGGTCAACTACATGTTGATATGTTCAATTGCTTCGAGCAAACCTCCCCCAAGTTACAAAAAGTAGTTTAACCCTAATACTCAGCAGTCAACAGGAAATAAGCAACGACCACCAGCTCAAATTAGGCAAGAGTTGAATGGCTCATAATCACATGAAATCAACGTGTAGTTGACATGTATTTGACATGTTGTCAACGCGTACTTCTTGTGTAGTTGACGTTTCTTAACAAGCTCTTAACCTGTCAACTGCTTTTGACAGATTGAAAGGCGAAGACAACTAGTTAACAATGCACAAACAGCACACAAAACAAAGGTTATTCACCTGTTGTCTGCTTGTCAGAAACCATGTGTTATTGAACGATTTGGCTTTCCATAAAGCGAAACTGGTTAAAATATTTACTTGCCTTGTGGCAAAAGTTGCTCTGGCATCAACTCACCAAATGAAAATTAAGTCGCATTTGGCAAGTGTCGAGCGTTAATTTTGGATCCTTTCTTCAGTTATTATAGCCTGAAACTGTTCACAATAACATAATCGTCAAATGAAAAGTTGACTTCTCCTTTTCTTTAAATATTACATTTTTATTACCAACATTTCACCCAAAGAGCTTCTTTTTAATAATTACAGCATCAAAAAGCATGTTGAAACCAGCATTGAATTATAAATCTCACATTTAATCCTGTGCTTTCTGATTTTGATCACCTCCGACGCTACATTTAGCACTACATTTCTTGTTATGTGTTTTTAGAAGCAAGTGTTAGTAAAACAAATTCAATATTAGGGTTGTGAAAAGGTAAGTTTGCAGATGCTATAATGACAAAGATGAACACTTTTCCCTCTAACAGGTATCAAAACCGCGATTTACAGGAAACTTCAAGAAATGCTGCAGAAGTTGTTTTACAATCAAGGCCTAAAGTAGGTCAGCAGATAATCACCTTAAAAAAAAGCAATAAATACTGCTTGTTGGTTTTGATGTTTCATTCATCATTTCCTCTTTTCTTTTAAAGTGGAGACAAAATCCATTTAACAGCGAACACACAGAGGCTATTAATAGCCAGCAATTGGATGGAGAGATGGATCTGACCCTATCAGAAAACAAGAGTGAGTAATACAAAAATGTATCTCTAAACCTAATAAAATCCTGTACATATCTCATTTCTATACATTTTAGTAAAGGGGGTTTAACCAAGTATTAATGACAGTATTTGTAGGAGCCTAAATGCAGTTTTTTTTAGTTAGAATATTTATTTTTATTTATTTAAAAATATGCAAATTCATAAGTAAGATAAATATTGTTTGTGATTTAATGATTCAAAGGGATTTAAAAGGGTTGAAAAATGCTATTTGCATGCGTACAGTTCATTGATATTGTGTGAGTAAGATATGATTTTTTTGTGACATTTAAAAACCCACGACTGGGGGTGGTTTATCTTCATGCCATGGGAGCGAATGGAGTGGGAATCAGGAGATTGGAGCGCAATAGTTTTTTGACCTCACCCTTCCCAGGCTCTGTTGGACTTTAAAAGTCTTAATTTAGTGGATACATTTTATGTTTTCTGTAATGTTGCGTTAAGTTTTTAAGTAAATCGTTAAAATGAAGAAGTGGACTAGTGGATTTATTTTCGGTGTTTTTTTGATTCAAGGGAGTCTGACGAGCGTCAAGCTAAAGCTTCAATAAGGACAGTAAGAACCTATAGTATGTATCTGTATTTTTCTGAACAACTTTAATCTTATGTGGACAAAAGAAAGTCCCTACATTCACCTGTGTACAAATAATTATTCTTTTCAACATAAATTTACGAAAAGAAAAAAAAAGCATCCCAAAGGCAAATTGAAAGTACAATTCAGAATGGGGGAATAATTTTACAAGTTATCATAGGTATACATCAGCTATGAAAGATAAAAAACAAAAACAAAAAAACAATGGAAAATTACAATTTAGGATTTCTGAAAAATGTGTTTGCACAATACTTCCTAGCTTACCCTTTATTGGCAATGACAGAGTCAAATGTTTCCCATAAGTCTTCACCAGGATAGTGCATAGCCTATTGTAGCTAGTATTTTTCTTCAGTGATCTTTTGAGGCTACCATTTTGCAACAGGGACTTTCAACTTACTCCATAATACTCTGACTTGGTACTGGTCTGAAAACTTACTTGGTCCCCATAGGACCATGAGATGTTTTTGTTAAGAGCCTCTTCTTAGTTGCCTGATTGAAGCATTTGGGATCATTTGGAACTTTTTCATATTCTTGACATAAATTTCTCTCCCTAGTGTGGGCTCCTGCAGATGTGTCACGTCAGATTCAACAAACGTTCCTAACTTTAGTAAATGGTCCTGAATCCAGGGTCGGCAACCCAAACTGTTCAAAAACAAATCTGTCTATAACTTGGAAATTTGAAAGTCTTATCGTATGGCAACATTTGGGAGGGAAAAAATTGAAAAAAGTTCCAATCCCTGCATCTGTCATGATGTTACTAAGTTCAGACCCATCAGAGCACCACCTGCTCGATACGTGAATAGTTTTCCATGCATTGCAACAGAACTAGCAGCAGCAGTTGTCATGATCATGGCGCTAATGACTGATGATGATGATTAGTCATTTCATTCACCTGCCGACCTCTGCCTAATTCTCATTACCGTTTATCTGATTCACCTGCTCCAGCCTCCATTTAACCAGCCTTCAACCCGTTATCAGTGCCAGATTATTCAAGGCTTTGGTGAGAGTTCTCTAGCGTACCTGGGATGTTTCTCATTGCCTGATCCTGAACCGCTCTGCCTCTGGACCTCTGAGCCTGCCTGCCCCCCTTTCTGATCTGTTTGCCTGACCTGTCCTCGGAGTCCTGCTGGATTCTACCTGTGTAGTGAACCTGGAACTGATTCCAGACACCATTCTGGACTTCTCTTCAGTACCTCTTGGTATCTCTAATCTCCTGGTATTGCATCCTGAACATAGCCTTGACAGTGGCTTTGGCCTCGCCCTCTGGATTATCCTGCCTTTCTTTGCCTGCCCGAATCTGATCTCCTGCCTGTTCTTTGACCTCTGGGACTTCAGCACCTGGGGCTCTCTGTGCGCTGCCGGTCGCTTCTTGTTGGAAGCCCACCGGCTACAACCAACCTTACCCTCTGGCCATGGACTGAAATTTAATACCAGGTTAGTGACTAACACATTCACGTCCAGATAGACGTGGTCACTAACCTGTGTTTTCCTCCTGCAGAGGTTCCTTAGATGCCAGTGTTGTCCTCTACACTTGCGTCTATATTAAATATCTTTTGAAACCGTCTCTCTGCCTTGAAAACTGGATACTTTTTTTCAGAGCCTGAGAGTATGGAGAGCCATTTCAGCCAAAATTAAATAAATAAATAAATAAATGGGTGAAATAAATAAAAAATTAGTAAAATAAATCAAAAAACGAAGAAAATGAGTGAAATAAATAAAAAATTTGTTAAATAAATAATTTAGCTTTTTCATTAAACCAATTTTTAATTTATTTATTTTTCATATTATCAATTTCCCAATTTCTCTTTTTCAGTTATCTATTTGACATTTATTCCTTTATCCATTTACCCATTTTTCATTAATCTAATTTTCATTTAACCACTTTTCAATTTCCCTTTTTCATTAAGCCAATTTTTTTATTTATTTATTTTTCATTTGTCCATTTTTCATTTATCCCTTTATTTATTTACCCATTTTTCATTAATCTATTTTTTAATTTAACCATTTTTCAATTTCCTTTATCCATTAACCCGATTTTCTATTTCCCAGTTTCATTAATCAATTTCTCATATATCCCTTTTTTTACTTACCCATTTTCTTTTATCTATTTTTCCTTTACCCATTTTTCATTAATCTCTTTATCTATTTACCCATTTTTCATTAATCTATCTTTTAATTTAACCACTGTTCAATTTCCTTTTTCCATTAACCCGATTTCCTATTTCCCGGTTTCATTAATCAATTTCTCATATATCCCTTTTTTGTTTACCAATTTTTCTTTTATCTATTTTTCATTTACCATTTGTTTGAAAAAATTTAAATTTCCCATTTTCCAATTTCCCTTATTAAGTATTTCCTTATTTTTTAATTTATCACATTCTATTTTCCCCTCTTCGCTTCTGCTTTAATATGATAATGAGGGGCGGTGTCTTCAGGCTACAATGGCAGCCTATTGGTTGGTTAGATGCGACTGCAGCGCTCACCAAGTGGAGTTTTGCAGATGAAATTCAATTCTTAAATCTATCTTTGCTCTCCTGTAAATTATCCAGAAGTGATGCAATCACACTTTTTCTCTCACTGCCAACTTTGTGATTGGTTGCAAATTTAGCATGCCTTACCTGGAAATGCTTTTCCAAACTACTCTTTTTATTTTATTGCAACTTCTCATTACAGAGCACACATGCAGGCAATTCTTCTGCATTAGTAATGAAAGCAAATGATTTGGTCCATTCTTCTTTGAATCCTCTGTTTTCATCAGCTAAATTTTTTCCCCTTTGGGATGCATGACCCAAGACTGACCCGCAGCTTTGTTTACAACAGCCACCTTCCTGGCTCCGTGCCATGCTGAAATGTGTGCTATGATGCAAATCTTCCTGGACAGAAATGTTTACATTTGTTGTTTAAATGTAGTTATTATACAAATTTTATACGGCATTGGAAAACATAATTAATGTTTGTTTGACCTCCTGCACACCATACTAAAACAAAAAAATCCATCCTTTTCAGTTTTCATACATTTTGTCATGATTTTATCAAGAGGTCGGACCCACATGCAGAGAGACCAATCCAGAGAGATCAGGGGAAAGGTTTAACAGGTTTATTCAGGAGTTTGTGATAAATCCAGTGTTGCTCTGAACAC
This sequence comes from Cyprinodon diabolis, assembly GCA_030533445.1. NCBI lineage: Eukaryota > Metazoa > Chordata > Actinopteri > Cyprinodontiformes > Cyprinodontidae > Cyprinodon > Cyprinodon diabolis. Next base: position 43,300,492 of record CM060072.1, on the reverse strand, counting down.
TGCTCAACCGGAACTGAAAGGTGAGGGGAAGACACTGCAGTTAGTTCAGGCTCAGTAGGAATTTTGATTCTGGAACTTGAAGAGGAGAATTTGGGAGATAACTCACATTTCCAGAGAAGTTGCAGACTCTTAGACTCCAGTCTGTGTACGGAAGTTTTAGTGTTTGTCTGATTCGGTGGACGGCGGACAGAGTTTACCCAGAATGCGGTTGTTAGTAGGTGAACGGAGAAGCTGACTGCCGCTCAGATTTCCTGTGGTACTTGAATGGGTCGTAGTGGAGATTAATCCCTTACTCAGTGTGAAGCTCAAATGATCTCTGAAGGGAAAGTGGATTAACCTCCAGTTTGAATCCTTAACTCAGTTTGAAGCTTAGATGATCCTTCCAGGGAGAGAAGGTCCGAAACATCCAGTTTGCAAGATGACCTTCTGCCGAGAGGGAAAGACAAAAACAAGATTAAAACTCAGGTTGACAAGAACTCAGTTTGACTCAGCAAAACTCAGCTTGGCTAGAGTACCCAAAACTGGCACTCTGGCTCGAGGTAGTGGCAGTCAGCAGCTTAAGAGCGCTCCGTTAATGAGGTAACTCACAGCAGGTGTGTAGAGAGGCGGACCAGAACCAGGTGCCTCCTGGTGGAGGAAGGGAGACAAACGCAGAAAAAAAAAAAACATACACAGACAGGAATCCTGACACATTTTTAAAAAATCTCCAGGGAGCCGCAAGGGGGGAGCTAAAAAGTCGCATGCGGCTCTGGAGCCGCAGGTTGCCGACCCCCCTGTCCTAAATTAGGTAACGGCGTTACTAACGCCGTTACCTTGTTTTAGTAACGAGTAATCTAACTAATTACTTTGACTCTAACTATAACGCAGTTACCATTGCAGACACCCCGTTACTGCGCGTTACTCAGGTCGCACAATTAACCTTTTTTCATGATAGGACTTGTGCGCAGCTGCGTGAAGCTGACACCCCACCCACATCAAAAAACTCTGCAAATAGACTGAATGGTTAGTGCAACGTTAGTGCAGATTTGTGCAGAAAAAATATTGTTTGTGCTACTTTTGTTTAAGAGATATTAAAGATTATTTTTTAGGTCATCCAGAGGTGCGCGCCTTGTCATGAGAGAGGGGAGGATGAGAATGGCTGATGTATAGTGAGATTCCGTCTGTCAGTTGGGTAGGTGGGTGTTTCAGCTGGTGGGTGTTAATGTACAGCACACAGAGAGATGGAGAGTGAGGATGACTCCAGCAGCAAAACAGCGTTTTCCTGATGGAAATACCGGTGTTACGTCAGATATGGTTTCCACTGCATCTCCGCACAGCGCAGGTGGCACGAGTCACCGCGCAAGCGACAGGAAACGCGCATGCTCTCTAAAGGCGCGCAACAGTCGCCCTGTGCTCGCGCCACAGGAGAACTATGGAGAGCGTGAACGATCAAATGATTAACCTGACAACAGCCAGAAATGATAGCCTATATGGAGAAAGGGAGAAATCTGGATGGATGGATGGATGGATGGATACTCTGCCTTCTCAACCTACTGTATTTTTTATTTTAAACATTATTTGATGGCCTTTGTGGCAGGGATGGAGATCCATATTTTATGTCACACACAGAGTATACATCTTGATAGATAGATGGATAGATAGATGTTGCAGTATCTATAACAACCCAAACACACAGGATTTCAGAATTAGACATCCCCAGTTATTAATTTCACCAGATCTGAATGCCCTGTTAAAAAACTTTATATGGCGTTCCCCCCTGATGTCATTTACGTTGAGTTGCAATAAATGCTAAACTCTCTGCAGCTTCTTGTCTTTGTCGTCCGCTCTATTCAGCTGGCTTTGGAAACACACCGCGAGAAGGTGGGGGCTGGGTGGTGAGGGTTACGGGGGCGAGAAATGCAAAAGTAACGCAATAGTTACTTTTACTAGTAACTAGTTACTTTTATTGTGGAGTAACTCAGTTAGTAACTCAGTTACTTTTTGGGAGAAGTAACTAGTAACTATAACTAATTACTTTTTCAAAGTAACGTGCCCAACACTGATAATTACTGACCCAATAATGCCATATCAGGTATGGCTTATCACACTTGTCAGGACCTCATTCACAAAAAAAGGCATTAGAAACAAGAAAAGAATTTTACAGGTTTGGAGATTAAGGTTGTGCTGACTAAGAGCAGAGCAGCAGATTTAAAGGACCAGTAAAAGCCAAGGAGTGGGAAATAAAGTGCAAGAGCTTTACGTGATGTAGTTGGACTTTTACAGAAGTAAAAATAAAATGAAACAATGATAATAAAAATAAAACTCCTTTCGTTGAGGCAAGAGGTGCAATACTGTATATGATGTTAAATGCTTAATATTGGTTAAACATCAACCAACACCAAAACAATCTGCTAAATCTCCTTTTAATACACATGCTCATGTGTAGCCTACAATCCGGACCCCATCAGTCATGTTTTCATCACATTCTCTGTCTCTCTCATACAAATTCACAGACCCAAGTATTCCATATTTAGTGTAATAAAAAAGCCAAGGAGCTGCATGGGAGTGAAATGTTTGCAAGTCTAACTGTTAGAGGAGTTTCAAGCAGCAAAACGCTGCTGAGCTCTCTATCCATTTTCTGTTCCAGATGTTCTTTCAGCTTGTTCTCTGACTGTTCTTTCTTTTGATAAAATGACAAAACATTAAACCACTCTCCTCTGGGTAGCGACATGCTAGTAGTTCTGTCCAGAGTCCTGCAAAGGTCTGATTTTTCAGAACTGTATCGGTCCGCACTTGTTAAGTTCAGAACCGAGACCTAACCATTACCCGTAATTATCCCCATTTAAAAATGCGGGACCGGGGGGTGTGTCATATGTACCCGCTCTCCCACATTCGAGTCCTGGCCGTGCTAACCATTGCCAAATGTCTCTCCCACCTCTTCTAACCCACTTTCCTGTCTCCATACTACCCCCATTTAAAACCCATCCAGGAACACAAGGAGCCCTAAAAATTCAAGTGTGACCCAACCCTAAATCCACTTTGATCACCACATTTTGTTTATTTATACCAGTGCCTTCACCCTTGAAATAATATAGGTTTTTGGTCTACCTGTAGATGTACATTTTACATGGGTACCTGCCCGATACCTGCCACAGTGCAGGACTCTCCTTCTGTCATTAGCCAAAATTTTTTTTATTTATAATTGCGGAGTTGCATTATGTAAAGTTACATAACATGTAATGATTTAGGCTAACAAAAATTGACATTGGCTTCTAAGTAAACAAAATTTTGTCCTTCAGTGAAAAACTAGGCTTGGATAACAGCTGACTCATTGCACAAAAGTTCTATCCCCTCAAACACCAGACATCATATAGACATCGATGTTTAGGTCAAATCTGGTCAGTCTATCATAGTCTTGATTTAGTCCAAAAATCTTTGTAAAAAATTGGGCTTTTTGGTCGGTCTGATTTTGTCCCACTTTAGTCCAAGAATAGATGTTAAAAACCCAGGTTTCAATGTCTTTTCAATGTTTGAAAATTACAGTTTTCACCTTTCACTTAAATGTAAACGTTGTTTGGATGTAAATCATGTCTTTTCAATGTTTTTTCTGCCAAATTTTGCTCTATGGGGTAAAGTCTGGAGCACTCATAAATTTGCTCTCACCTGAGAGAAGATTAGAAAGAGACGGAAAAAGGTCAGTCTTGGATTTTCTCCTAAATCACAAATGATTTAGCAACACATTTTTATTTAACAAACTAAATGTTTAGTTTGGAGCTAAATATTTATTTAAAAAAACTAAATATTTAATTTTTCCAAACTAAATATTTAGCTCCAAACTAAATGAATGAATGACATATTGAAAAAAATATTTAGAAAAAATAACCCCCCTTATTCTTAAGACACTATATAACCATAAATATTGCTCCTAATTTTTGACTACTTAACTTTACAAACGGCGCCCCATAAAAAAGCCTTTTATGTATATATACCTTGAGTGTGAATTTTTTATGTTTTTTGTATTTGAGCAATGAACTTTGCATGATATTTCATGCCAGTGACAATGATGAACGCCTTAAATCTTTTTGAAGCTGTGGTGAGTTCAGTATGTTCACTGTTATACTGTTATACAGTAGTGAACATTACATTTTATAAAAAAAAAATCCAAATTCTTGTTTAACAAAGATCTATGAAGACTGTATTTCTTCATGTTTAACTTTCAGTAGGACATTTTAACCAATATTTTTTGGAGTCAAATCTGTGTAAAAGTGTAAAAAAGTGTACCCTCCCCCCTAATTTTTTTTCTATGTATATAAAAATATGTATATATATATATTTATAAAATTAGGGTAGATCACAGTTTCTTTTTTTCTCAAGTACAGAATGTAAGTATCCAAGATCATAAGATTAACCGGAGCATTACAAAAACACATTCCAAACCTTAATCTCTGCCACATGACTCAGGGACACAAGTGGGGGAAATAATACATGAAGGAAACAGCTAATGCATACGATGAAACTTAGCATGAAGAACAACTAAGCAAATTACTAGGGGTGATCCTTTTCTTTAAAATTTGTGATCATACTTCCAAATTTACATTAACTTACTTTTTAAACACGTATATTTTTAAATATGTATTATCATTAGAGAGTATTCCTCCTTACAATGTATTGCATTGTAGCTGTTCGTCATGCTTGATATTTTCTGATTATTTCACAGATCAGGAAAAGGCAACTTGAGTATAAAAAAACAGATTAAATGTAAAAATGTACCTTTAGATTTATTTTTTTAAATAAAAAAATAAAACAAGGCATGCATTTAAGATGGATAATTAATCTCTTTGATATATGAAAACAAATAACGTAAACACATCCATTTTCTAAATAGGCCTATCTGAAGTTTAGAAAAGAAAAAGAAAAAAAAATCTTCATTCCAATCCATAACCTAAACACATTTTATGACATTTTGACGTATGTAAGTAAAACATCGATGAGCATAGCAAGCAACACCTGCTCCTTTTGGTAGACATCCTCTTCTCCAGAGGAATAGTCGGACCTGCTGGTGTTACACCTTGCAAAGGGGAATAATAAAAAAACATAGATGAACACTCTGTTACTTCTGTGGACAAGCAAAAGAAACACGTTTCCCCTTTTTCAAATCAGACACAACCAATCAAGACAAGAGTAGAAAACAAACCCCTAAAATTCAAATCTGGAAAGTTATCAGTCTTTAAATACTATAAATAATGATAGTCAGAAAAGTATGACGGAGTATTATGGCCAGGCTACAGAATTGTTTTTGTTTTTATATGCAAGAATAAAAAATAAATGAGAATAAAACATTATAAGAATAATGTTGTAACACTATAAAATCATAATGTTATGAGAATAAAGTCCTAATATTACAAGAATAAAATAATTACCTTACGAGAATAAAGTTGAAAAATTAAGATAAGAGATAAAGATTGAATATCGGTCTATAATTGACCAAGTCATCCGGCTCAAGACATACATTTTTGAGTAAAGGTTTAATTACAGCTACCTTAAAAGCCTTTGGTACATATCCCTGTAACAGGGATTGGTTAATCATATCAAAAATGGAGATGGAAATCAGAGGGAATCCTCCCTAAATGACCTGGTTTGAACTGGATCCAACATACATGTTCATGGCTTAGATGAAGTCAATAGTTTTGCTAACTCTGAAAGTTCAACTGGAACAGTCTAAACCCAGTTCAGATTTTATGCTTACCTCAGATGCTACCTCACCCTCCAGAGATAAACCAATTAAAGTTAGAGGAGTGCTTACTTTTAATAGAATCCCATAAAATCATCAATGCTTAGAGCAGGTGGGATGGACGTTTTAACAGAGCTATGGCTCTGGGTGAGTTTGACAAGTGGTTTAAAAAGAAATCTAGGTTTATTCTTATCCCCCTTTATCAATGAGGAGAAATATGCTGCTTTTGATTTATGAAGGGTCCTGTTATACAGCAGTAAACTGTTTTTCCAGGCAAGGTAGGATTACCGTAGGCATTTAGAGCACCATTTTCTCTCCAGTTTCCTAGCATTTTGCTACAAAGTGTGCAGCTCTCCATTAAATCATGGAGCCAGGTTTCTATTTTTAAATTGCCCCTTTTTCAAAGAGGCTACATTGTCTAAAGTGGAACACAGAGAACTAGCAACCCTATCAATGTAATCATCAATTTATGAAGGGGAATAATTTAATGTTTGCCCTCCGCAATATTATTCGGTGATATAGAGGAGATGGAAAGTGGAACGGATTGTTTAAAATGTATAACTGCATGATCTGATAATGATCTACTCAAGTGAAATCTTCTTTTGGGGGAGGAGAACTCTATTACAGTAATCCTAAAGGTTATTAAGAAGTGGTCAGAGAGGACAGGGTCGTGAGGAAATACTGTTATATCTTCACATTCAATGTCATGTGTTAGCACAAGGTCCAAAGTATGAAGATGAGAATGTGTCACTGCATGAAAAGTGAGATTTTCGTCCCTGTAAAGTCCCGCAGATCTCCCTGATTTTCGTCAGTTTCCGACAATTTGCAACCCGCGCTTGTCCGCGTTTGTCGTGCCACAAATTGTCGGAAACGGACTCTGACGTATGTGGAGAGCGATCAGCTGTACTAATGGCCCTAATTAGCATATGAAGGCAGCAAACCCGCGCGGCTGGCCAGGTCTGGCTTGAATAACCTACTCAGTATTGGCTGAAACCACTATTCTCAAACAAGTGAAATCGCTCGTGATTGGCAGCAAAACCACTAGTGGCCACGCCAGGCTTTAATTATCTTACTGAGTATTGGACGGAACCACTTCTTTTTAAACAAGTAAAGTCGCTCGTTGTCAGGATCCGGGACTTTGCCCACCAGAGGGCGCCGTGGATCCAAGCCTGGGGAGCTTGGACTCAGCTTGATCAGCTGTTTCCAGTCTGCTGATTAAGGAAGCTTCCTATTTAAGCTGTGTGTGAATTGCTCTCTGTGCTGGATCGTGTTTCTTACCTGTGCCATCATGCCTGTCTGAGCCTTGAACCTGCAGCTGCTTCTGGTTTCCAATAAATATTGGACTTTTATTCCTCCCTCTGTGTCTGTGAGTCTGCATATGGGCTAGTAAAACCAACGCATCATGACAGAACGATCCAGCCAACAGACTAGCCCCGCAGACTCCTTCTACGCGCTCCTGGAGAGCCCGCTCTGTGCCGTCTAGGAGACCCCTGAGCCCGCTCTGTGCCGTCTAGGAGACCCCTGAGCCCGCTCTGTGCCGTCTGGGAGACCCCTGAGCCCGCTCTGCGCCTTCCAGAGACTCCTGAGGTGGAGCCACATCGGTGGATTCCTCTGTTCCTGAGGTGGAGCTGTAGTTGACGGCTTCCTCTGCTCTGGAAGTGGAGCCGTAGTTGGCGGACCTGTTGCAGAGCTGCGGGAGCGGAGACGGCGTCCCTCCCGGGGCTTCGTGCTGAAGCGGAGACAGAGTTTCTGCGGAGGTGACGCCCTCCTCCAAGGCCCCTGCAGCTTGTGAGTCTCTGCTCTGCTGCCGGTTTCATGGCCGGCCACCTGAGACTTTTCCTGGCATCCCTGGTTCGCCCTTCGCCCTCCATGGGCGAGTTGTTTCTTTTTTTGTCCTTGGGGCGTCTGGAATCCGCCCTTGATGGGGGGGTACTGTCAGGATCCGGGACTTTGCCCACCAGAGGGCGCCGTGGATCCAAGCCTGGGGAGCTTGGACTCAGCTTGATCAGCTGTTTCCAGTCTGCTGATTAAGGAAGCTTCCTATTTAAGCTGTGTGTGAATTGCTCTCTGTGCTGGATCGTGTGTCTTACCTGTGCCATCATGGCTGTCTGAGCCTTGAACCTGCAGCTGCTTCTGGTTTCCAATAAATATTGGACTTTTATTCCTCCCTCTGTGTCTGTGAGTCTGCATATGGGCTAGTAAAACCAACGCATCATGACACTCGTGATTGGTTGGCATATATATATATATATATATACATATAAATTTACATATATATATATATATTTATTCATTCATATATTTATTCATTCATATGCTGTGTATTTATGTTATCCTACACTACTACACAATTATTAGGCTACCATCAAGGACATGAATGAATTTATACAGGAAATGAACATTTGCCAGGAAGCTGTTTATGCAAAGAAAGAGCTTTATTAAAACACACACAACTATATACAACGCGTATCCAAACACATGCGTATCTAAAAATTACAAGTCCGTGAACGGTCCGTTTGCTTCCTCGGGGTTGGAGGTAACTGGCAGCATTCCCTCCGAGGCAGGTCCGATGTGCAGACGCCTACTGTGCGTGGCCCTGTAATTCGGCAACGCTTCTAACCGGGACTGCAGCTTAACACAGAGTTCAGTGAGATCCGGCCTACGAAATGGCGGCGACCGTACAATCCATCCAGAGACACCGCCAACGACGCCATCTTCTTCGTCGGACATGAGGTCTTCCAGAGTTCCACTTCCTCATCTGCTAGCACACTCTGCCTCGCTTTCAGCAGCTGAAAAAAAAACAATGAATCAGCGCACTGCGTATGGACACAACACATCTATCAATGCAGCTGAAAAATATTCACCAAATAAAGTCTTACCCTCTTTCTTCTAACTCGACTCTGAGCAGATTGCTTGGCAGCCTCCGCACACAACGTGTTCTCTGGCTGCGTATATCTGAAGCTCCTGCGTACCATCTCAAAATACGTCTTACAGGCAGCTGGAAAACAATTAAATGAGAGTGGTATGAATAAAAAATCAAACGCAAGTCACAGTAACAAGGAAGGAGAAAACATTAAAACAAGTCACTTACACACAATGTCGTCTTTTTCAACATCGTGCAAATCTGGACTTGCTGATATGGCTCCGAGCAAATAGGAGGTCACCGCCTCATTGTGAGGCGACAGTAGTCTGAAAACAAAATGTACAGCTATGATCGGTATCTATCCGTATCCATTTCCTTTTACCGCAGAATGAAAGCATATTCTTTAAATCTTACCCTTGCTCCGGTTCATAGCGCCTGCAATTAGTCTCCGAGTTGTGAAGACGGCGTACTGCTTCCTGTGAATCACAAAAAATACACTTTAATAAAGCTTGTTCTTGCAAGGCTACTATTAGCCGTAGCTTTAGGCTAGGCTGTTATTAGCGGTAGCTTTAGGCTAGGCTTAGCTTAGCAGGCAGTAATCGAACATATATTTACCGCTAGCATCTCTTCTTTGAGTTCGTCTTGTTCGACTGCAGAGTCGCCATCGCGTCCAAGAGGAGTTTTACCCCAAAATCCCACATACTCCGCTCCAGACCGCATGCACAACACAAAGCATACATCCTCCGCTGTGGCTCCAGACCGCTCCGCTCTGAGTTTCTTGGAGATCGTAGAAAGCATGCACGAGATGAACCAGGGTTTCCGCGGATCATTAAGAATAATTACAATTCATTCATTTTTTTTTTATCAAGGCCTTAATTGGCACTAAAATTATTTAAATATGTTTATCGAAGTATTTATAATTCTTTAATAAAAAATGCTTATAAAAACTATTTCGTCAGACATATTATATCGCTATTAATTTGCGTGGAACTGATCATAAAGCCGTATGTTCGGAAAGGAAGCTCCAGGCGGAGAAAAAGCTAGAGGATATAAATATACGTATATATGTGTGTGTGTGTGTGTGTTTACATACATACAGGAGTCATGGATCTGTGCTTACAGCTCCTTCATATTTGATGTACACTAATAACTTGTGTTCATGGTTCTTGTTGATGGCATTAAAATCATTTCTAATAGCATTAAAATAGCATTAAAATAGAGTCACTCATTCCTGTATGAACCCTGTGAGCGCTTAATTTAATATGACATCTTAAAAAAATCCCACCATCATCCAGCATATGTTCAGTTTCTGCCCAAATATATATATATTATTTTGTAGATTTTTGTAACGGGGATAAGGATAATTCAAAACTGCTTTTGTTGAATGAACTTGTTCTCTACTCCCAAACTCAGTACCTCTTTTTATTCCTGTAATAAGAAGTTTCTTTTGAATGGATTTGATTAAAGTTTAAGTCCCTCGGTATAAAATAAATATTTTGATTGAGATGAGAAATCTGCTTCCTCGTTGGTGAATAACCAATAGTTTGGATCCAATCATTTAAATAAACGGTGGTAGTTTTTTTTTTAATATATAAAAATTGTGCTATAATTTCTAGTCACCGATCTGTTGCTGCCAGTGGCGGATCTAGGGGTTGGCTACTTGGGCTGCAGCCCCGGATGTTTCCCCAAGAGCCCCGGATCTCGCTTCTGAGCTGATCAGAGTAAGGCCCCGTCCAAACGAAGCCGAACCCTGGCCTAAACGCACAAATTTTTCACCAAACCAGCCTCTCATCCACACGAAGCCGGCGTTTCGGGGGTCTGTAAATGATCTTTTTTTTATTCAGCCTTCAGAGTGGGAAGATTTTGAAACGCCGTTTTCGCGTTTCCATCTTTAAGCTCTAACCACATTTATTTTTTTTTACACGCATGCGTCATAGCGTCGCCTCTAAACACGCATGCGCGACACAGTATCACAACAACAATGGCGCCGTACTGTGTTGAATGGTTGCTGCTAATGCTGCTCACCCTGCTGTCGGGCTTACAACAGAATCTTCTTCTTCTGGAATATCTCCAGGAAGAACAGAGCAATATCGACGACATAGTTCAGCACCTGAATTTGACTGAACCACGAAAATGGACCCGCAGGGCAACCATGTATAAATATTAGTGCGCTTGCCCAACATTTCGTCGCCTATTTTTGCTTTGGCACCACAGCGCCACTTACAGGCCTGGCATACATTTTGCAGCGTTTTCATGCATTCGTGTGGACGATGACATTTATTTTACGTCTCCGTCTTTACGACAAACGTTCTGGAAAATATTAGCGTTTCGTGTTCGTTTTGACTTTGTGTGGACGGGGCCTAAAATGTGCAGTACTGGAATTCACCAGAGAGTGGCAGCATGTGCAGGAAAGCAGCCTGTAGCATTCCTGTGCAGAAGAAGTCCCCACTAGATGTTGCTAAACAGACTGATGTCCCAGGTATGTGAAGCTCTGACTGACTTCCAGACGTTCTTTGTCCTGGAGTTGTATAAAATTCTGTTCCCCTTGGGTCGGTAGCGCGCATTGAAGCCAGAGAGGCGAACATGGCGGATGGGACCATTTTCATTAGGGCTGCAACGATTAGTCGACATTGTCGACAAAAATCGATGCTAGAAATTGTCAACAATGAATTCCATTGTCGACTATTGTCGCCAGACGCGTTTTTCCAACAGAGTGAGGCATCTCACTTGATTATGATCTCTGCCGAGAGTCGCTCATGCGCAGTAGTGTCTCTGTCTCTGAGCGCTAACATACAAATATGGCGGCGTCAATATCAGGTACGCGTACCAAGACTTCTAAAGTTTGGGAGCATTTTAGCCTGGATACGGCCAATAAGAAGATTACTTGCAAGGTTTGCAAAGCAGACCTTGCGTATCATGGCAGTACCTCGGTGATGCACGAACATTTAAAGAGAAAGCACGTCGGGGAGTGAAACGAAACGGAGTCTGACTCGCCTCGGTAAGATGCAAGTAACATTTAAGCCAATGCAGTTTTAATGACATACATTGTGCATTTTATAAGCGCATTTTTGCTATTAAAAAGAGCTTGAGCGTTATGCCAGACTGCCAGAATGCACGCAGTCCGAAGAAGAGAACCACCATGGACCCCTTCCTGCAAAGGAGACAGACATGCACCCCGCAACAGGCGGCTGCCGTCACTGAGTCAGTACTGCAGATGCTCATCTATGATATGAGGCCACCCTCCATGGTTGACTGGTGCTGGGTTTCAACAGATGATAGCCCAGTTCAACCCCGACTATATCCTGCCATCCAGGACCCATTTCACCCACTTGATGGAGCAGAAATACAGTACAATGTTTCTGAAGGTAATTGTTTAAAATACACAGAGTTCATATAAGCAATCACACATTTCATTTAATAGCTATTATGTATTTCATATTAGCAATCAATCACCCCCACCCACCAACACACACACATTTCATACAAGCAATCACAAATGTCTTTTAAAAGCAATTATATATTTAATTAATATATTACATATTTACATATTATGTATTAAAATATCTGAAATACATAACTTAATTTTGGTAGTATGATAGAGCAGCTGCAATAAAACTTTTATGTTGAATAGTTTCTGTTGATTTGTAGGTTTTTGCTCTTTAAATATTTACAAAAATCATTTTTTGTGTTTGAAGGTAAAGGAGATCCTAAAAGAGGTCAGCAGCTCCATCACACTGACGTGTGATGTTTGGACCAGCCGTGCTAGAGGCAGGCTCATTAGCAGCCAGCTAATGAGCCTGTTCTTGGTTTACAGGGGAAAAATTTTTATTTGATTTGAATTTATTAATCATTTATTTGCCTGTCCCTAAAAAATGGAAAGAGGTTTATTTATTTATGAATTTATGTCTCTGTTGACTGAGCACTGTGCCTAATTGAAGTTAGGACATATTTATTTAATTTTTGTACAAATCCACAGTATGTGCAATAAAATAAGTTTATTTCATTGTAACCATCTTTTTTGTGTTCATTATCATGTGCCACATAATTAAATCAACTTCATGCTGAATTTAAGAAAAAAGTAATAATTATCCGATTAGTCGACTAATCGTTTCAATAGTCGCTGACTAGTCGACTGTCAAAATAGTCGTTAGTTGCAGCCCTAATTTTCATTCATGTCAATGTTGTAACATCCAGTTTAATCAGCAGCTGTTGTCTATAAAATTGTAAAATAAAAAAATAGACGAGGTCCTTTTAAGCTGTTTTGTGTTATTTTTTAAACGCCAAGAGAATCTGTCTTTTTCCAACTATTGTCAGTTAAGCCTGACAGAAATAAAAGTCAGAAGTATTTATCATTTTTCACTGCTGATATAAGAGCACGGAAACTGGCTGATAGCAGGACACAAAAATTAAGATTTCCAGAAAAGATGAGAGAGTAGACTTTCTGGTAAATCCCGTTCTAATGTAAAATATGACAGATTACTGGATTAAAGAAATTTCTAGTATACGACATGCTATCAAACATAACATTTTTTGAGAATTTGGAAACAGTTGCTGTTTATTTCCTAAACATATGGGAGGAGGAGAGGAGAGAATGGATATTTCAGCTGCCTGGAATATTCCGTTCCTCCTCCATAACATGGGAAGGAATTAATTCACCTACAAATCTTTAACTGTGTTTATTCCTCTCATCATCAACAACAAATCCTGTGGATTTGGTGACATTAAATCATTATTTGCCAAAGTTATGAGAGGGAAATCGTATATTTTAGCCACCTGATATAATCAGTTTCCCCTTTGATGATCTTTATGAAATTTATTTTCTGTTTAAATGTTTTTCTAAAAATTTACAAATATATTTCAAAAGAAAAGTTCAAACTAAAACAGCTGGACTTTGTTTTCCAAGTTTGAAGATGTTTCCTTTTCCATCCAGAGAGCTTTCTCAATTCAAAATGTCTGAAGTAATGCTATTCCAGACATTTTGAATTGAGAATTGACATATTTTTATTAACTATTTAAGATTTCAAAATATAAAATAATAAATGTTTCAAACATAATATAGAAAAATAATGACAGTTTCAAAATTCACAGGATTTGTTTAATTTTTCCCATGTTATGGGGGAGCAGATTATATCAGGTGGCTAAAATATATAATTTCCCTTCATAACTTTGGCAAATAATGATCAAATGTCTCCACAGAGCTTGTTGTTGAAGAAAGAAATAAACACAGTTAAAGACTTGCAGGTAAATGAATTTCTTCCCATGTTATGGAGCTGGAATTATGTGTGATAGCACGTAGTATACTAGAAATTTCTTTAATCCAGTAATCTGTCATATTTTACATTAGAACGGGATTTAGCAGAAAGTCTACACGCTCATCTTCACCCTCGGGGCTAAGCCCCTGATCTCCTAGAATCCTAGATCCTCCCCTGGTTGCTGCTATATTTTAATTTGACGAACCGGAATTTGTCGATGTTCTTTTTCCTGTTTGGTGCGATTGCAATTGCGGATCTTGACCTGGCCGGACCTTATGACCACAGTGTACCAATCTTCTGATGGCTACTTCCAACAGGATAATGCGCCATGTTATAAAGTGAATCATCTCAGACTCATTTCTTGAAACTTTTCCACTTAAGTAATTGTGAATTGAGCATATTGACAGACAACATTTTATTTTTTCTCTTAAATGCAAATTTTTTTTTTAAATAATTACTGCTCTAAATGTATTGCTCTGTCAGCTACAGATCTGTTTTGGTCTCTATACTTTAATTAAATAAATCAATTCAAGCTAAAATGTAAGAGGCTATACTGAGCCTGATCTCTTTGTATCAGAGATTTTCTTACCTTTTAGAAAAATGTCACTTGGGGTAAAACTCCCCCTGCAACCCTGATTTGCATTTGTATAGCTCACAACATTTTCATTTACATGTTAAAGCCTCCCCTAGAATTCCATGGGGGGGAGGCATGGGGGTAACACTGCCTAAGAAAGTCTACGTCAATTTCTGACAATTTACGGGAGTTTTCGGCGAAGGCTGCAAATTGCCGTAAACTGCCGCTAACCTGAAGTTCCACGACAATCTACAGTGCCGCATATTGACGAAAATGCAGTGTGTGGGACTATTCACATTTTAAACACTAGGATGACCCCGTCAGTATTTAACACCGAATCAGATAGGAACGCTGACAACTAATCTAAAATTTCAGAGTAAGGAACTGGTGGATGATACAAAGTAAAAAAAAAAGAACAGGTTTTGTTGCTTTGCAAATTTGGTGAGGGAAACTAAGGGTTAAATGTTTAAATGATTTGTAATTATTAACAGCCTTTGGAGTAATCAGTAAGTCAGATTGAAAGAGTGTTGCTACTAGGGTGAACATGTTTTGATTTTAAAAAAGGAGGACATTTTGCCCAGGCTAGATACAGATTTGACAGGCTGCTCAGAGGAAATGAACATGCTTTAGTGAAAATACTGGATTATGATAGGGTATAGTTTTACTGCTCCGAGGTTAATCCCATCTGTCGAAACCTCACAATACTTGATTTATTTGAGTGCTTCATGAGTTACTTCAACAGAATGGGACTCTACAATACCAGTGACAATGCCCTCGGTGTTGGTGCAAGCACTACTGTTTTGTTTATTTAAGCGTTACAGTCTGATTGTTTTTTTTTTTTAGCAAGGTGCTCCTGCAATCCATGGGCCTGTAGCTGTTGTGGTGCTTCACAGTATGAAATGCTATTGCACCTTCAGCTGTATTTGCAGCATCCTCTGTTTTCCAAGATCTAAGTCAATTTTGCAAAAGAGGGCTCTCCTCCCACAGCTTTTTTATGATTTTCAGTGTCCATGTGAGCTTTGAGATCTGCAGCATATTTTTTAGACATCGACTGTCGTGACCGGGACAGTATGTGCAACATTTTTTTTTGCAGTTCTTCTGTCAAGCTGCACTTTCATTTCAGCATTTTGTGTCCCATGCTGGTTGCTCTGCTCCCTGTCTGTGTGTGGGTGTCTTGGTAGACCCTCCCACAAGGGAGTCCTTTGAGGATTTAGTCAGGCACCAAAGTATCGTAGTATTCTGTGCAAAGAAGAAGCCGATTTAATCATACGATTATGGTCCCATGAAAAACAGTGAAAATCAGACAATTTGATGAACTCATAATCCCCCTCTGGAAGCCCCAGACAGAATGTAATAAGTGGACATATCTGGGTAAAAGAGGAAATTTGGTCACCATAATTTCCTCTGCTCCACCTCGTACGCAATTTCTGGGTATGTGAAAAATCAAATACCAGTGGGGCAAAAAAGTATTTAGTCAGCCACCAATAGTGCAAGTTCTCCCACTTAAAAAGATGAGAGAGGCCGGTAATTTTTGTCATAGATACACCTCAACTATGAGAGACAAAATGAGAAAAAAAAATTCCAGAAAATCACATTGTCTGATTTTTAAAGAATTTATTTGCAAAATATGGTGGAAAATAAGTATTTGGTCAGTTACAAACAAGCAAGATTTCTGGCTCTCACAGACCTGTAACTTCTTCTGTAAGAGGCTCCTCTGTAGTCCACTCGTTACCTTCATTAATGGCATCTGTTTGAACCCGTTATCAGTATAAAAGACACCTGTCCACAACCTCAAACAGTCACACTCTAAACTCCACCATGGCCAAAACTAGAGACCTGTCAAAGGACACCCGAAACAAAATTATAGACCTGCACCAGTCTGGGAAGTCTGAATCTGCAATAGGTAAACAGCTTGGTGTGAAGAAATTAACTGTGGGATCAATTATTAGAAAATGGAAAACATACAAGACCACTGATAATCTTCCTCGATCTGGGGCTCCACGCAAGATCTCACCCTGTGGGGTCAAATTGATCACAAAAACGGTGAGTAAAAATCCCAGAACCACATGGGGGGACCTAGTGAATGACCTGCAGAGAGCTGGGACCAAAGTAACAAAGGCTACCATCAGTAACACACTACGCCGCCAGGGACTCAAATCCTGCAGTGCCAGACGTGTCCCCCTGCGTAAGCCAGTACATGTCAAGGCCCGTCTCAAGTTTGCTAGAGAGCATTTGGATGATCCAGACGATGACTGGGAGAATATCATATGGTCAGATGAAACCAAAATAGAACTTTTTGGTAAAAACTCTACTCGTCGTGTTTGGAGGAGAGAGAATGCTGAGTTGCATCCAAAGAACACCATACCTACAGTGAAGCATGGGGGCGGAAACATGCTTTGGGGCTGTTTTTCTGCTAAGGGACCAGGACGACTGATCCGAGTGAAGGAAAGAATGAATGGGGCCATGTATCGTCAAATTTTGAGTGAAAACCTCCTTCCATCAGCAAGGGCATTGAAGATGAAACGTGGCTGGGTCTTTCAGCATGACAGTGATCCCAAACACAACGCCTGGGTAACGAAGGAGTGGCTTCGTAAGAAGCATTTCAAGGTCCTGGAGTGGCCTAGCCAGTCTCCAGATCTCAACCCCATAGAAAATCTTTGGAGGGAGTTGAAAGTCCGTGTTGCCCAGCGACAGCCCCAGAACATCACTGCTCTAGAGGAGATCTACATGCAGGAATGGGCCAAAATACCAGCAACAGTGTGTGAAAACCTTGTGAAGACTTACAGAAAACGTTTGATCTCTGTCATTGCCAACAAAGGGTATATAACAAAGTATTGAGATTAACTTTTGTTATTGACCAAATACTTATTTTCCACCATATTTTGCAAATAAATTCTTTAAAAATCAGACAATGGGATTTTCTGGATTTTTTTTTCTCATTTTGTCTCTCATAGTTGAGGTATATCTATGATGAAAATTACAGGCCTCTCTCATCTTTTTAAGTGGGAGAACTTGCACTATTGGTGGCTGACTAAATACTTTTTTGCCCCACTGTAACTAGAGGGAGTTTCCTAATTTATGCTCTCATAATCCTCTTGCTGGAGCCAAGTCTCTGTAAGCCAGCATAAATCAATTTGATTATCACAAATCAAGTACTTAACTAACAGACCTTTTGAAGAAAGATATCTTATGTTAAATAAACCACATGAAATAGTCTTAACATGTTCCCTACTTGGAGTTATTTTAAGTATAATTAGATTATCATGACATACTCCTTTAGAATTGTTTTCCAATTTATTTGATATTGGTAATCTGCGACCCATTTCGGTGACGTTATTGCTTTTTCTTGTGTCAGCAGGTTGGTTTGAATAGTATTTTCAGATAAATGAAATTACAATTTGAAAAACACTTTATTTTTCTAAGTATTTTGCATAATTAAAAAAATATGTATGATCACCAACAATTTAAGTGTGAATTAAACAAAGTTGTAGAATTCATTAAGGGTTAACAATACGTCAAAGGCAATATATGGCTTTTGCTTTATCTAAGGCTTATATTATATTAAAAGTATTATTACTTGATTCTAGGGAATTAAAAAATATCACACAATTTCTTTGAATAGGAATTAGTACCATACCAAATTTCCTTTAGCTTTTTCTTGTATTTGTCTTGACTTTTTCTTAAATTGAGTTGTGTTTTGCTGTAAATGGGTTAAATTACACACCTCAACGCTACTGTACCCCTGTGAGAACAGCCACACAAAAGTCGACTGTACTCTCCTTTTCATTGGCATTCTTGATGGGATTGACAGCTTACAATACAGTTTGCCAATCCATAACAGCAGAACAGAAAATTGTCTCACTCTTCAAGAAATCATAAACAAGTTGAAATATCCATTGTTTAAAACTAAGATCTTCAGTGTGTTGCTTTTCTTTTCTCAGCTGTTTCAGAGCAGTATTATCCAGAACCACTGATTACAGCAGAGTCGGGATTAATTTTGGCTGCACATAAGCGAGGTGAGTTCAGTGAATTTAAGTCTTAGAAATATTGACTCGGCCTCCAAGACACAAAATTTTCTCTCTTAAGATCTATTCACTAACCAAACTAATGTTGAATGACATCTCAAAAAAGCATTAAATTATCTTTCATCTTCTAATAGAATTGTGGACATACCTTAGATCGGCAAAACAAAAGAATTGGAATTGAAACAGAATAGAATTGAAATGAAGTAGATTTGAAATGTCCTTGAGTGTCCCTCAGTGAGTACATTCACCTAGGTAAATAGACATTTTCCAACTACCTCTTCTTTGGCTAGGTAAATAGCAACTGAAAGCATAGAAATACACACAAGGCTAAAAAGATATGAAGAGAACAAAATTCCCCAAGTTAGATCATACTACGCAAAGAAAATAAAAAAACAAATTACAGAAAAGAAAATCCTTCTGACCCATATCCGATTTTTGCCAATATGCGACCTGTATCTGATAATTTTATGAGAGTCTGAACAAATGTAAAAACAAATTTCCACTGTGACACAGGCCACTTGGCCCTGTGGTTCTGAATCCGATACGAATCTGATGTTTTCAAATGCGCCCGAAGTCTGAACAGCCAGGTCGCATTCATCCGATCTGATCTCAGTTAAGATTCAACAAAGGTCCCTATTCTGCGTCTTGCTACGCAAGAGCAGGGAGAAAAACAACAACCAACTACAATATTATTTTCAACCTTCTTTAAATGATTGTGTCATTGATGCTCTGGCTGAGGTTACGAAAGAAATGAAAGATCGCTAGATGAGCTCCAGCAATACTGTCCATGGTTACTTCCGTAACCACAGACCACGCTTGCTTGTGACATCATTACATCCTCTACATGTGGGACACTCATGTTGTGTGAATGCAGTTCACACAGGAGATCACATACAGGTCGCATATATATGGAAATGTGAATGACCACTAAAAAGAATTGAATTTCACTTAAAAATCGGAATTTAGCATCAAGGCCTTCAGTATGTGAACCTTAGGGATGTCATGTTTTTATTGATAATGACAGAAGTGTGCTGGTGAAGATTTTTACGTTCAAAAATGTAGGTTCTGTCATGATTGGGTTTAAGGACTTAGCCCACATGCAGAACACAACGGAGTCTGAAGGAAAGTTTAACAAGGTTTATTGAAAGATGTACAATGATATAATACAGGATCTGGTTCTGGTACTGGTCCGGGACTGGTCTCAGAGTTTCTGGAGAGATGATAGTTTGGTTAGCCAGGCTGATGATGGATTGATAGAGAGAAGAATCAAGATGTACCTTGAGGAGATTGTAACAGAGCAGTGAGGTGAGATACCGTAAGTCCAGAGTCAATGATGTGGCAAAGAGTTTAAGCAGCAGCAGCGTCTAGTTCCGAGCTAGAAGGTTTCTGGCTTGGGTTTGTTCCTTGCTCTATCCAAGAGCTGAAGAAGGAATCCAAACTGAGATCTTCAGGTTTGGCTTTCATGAGCAGGCAGGCAGGTTTCTAGGTGGAGCTCATCCAGAGCTTCAGGGTTTCCTGTGAGCACAAAAGACAAAGGCGATTAGAAGACTAGTTCCTCTCTAGAGTCTACTAGTAAAGTTCAGACGTTCTGAGGCTCAGGTTCGCTAACCAAACTAGGTCATCACTTCGGCGTCAAAGGAAGGTTTGGCAGCTGCTTAAGTAGTGTGGACCTCTGATGAGCTGATGATCTCCAGGTGTGTAGAGGAATCAGCTCAGGAGGCCCACAGCGCTCTCTGCTGGAGATCAGGTGGCAGATCTCTGGATCCTGACAGGTTCGTAAAAGAGAAACTGAGTCCGCACAGAATAGGGATTAATGGCTTCTGCAGAAGGAGAGAGCCACGTTCAGCTACATCTGCTCTCTGGTGGGTTTCCTCAGCAGAAGCCTTTTTATTAGCAGATCATAACACATGGGGTGGGTTACAGAATAGAGTGTTCTTCTGACAAGGCAATTGATCAGGTCATGGGACAAAATGCTCCTTCTGATTGAATCACAGAATAGATTGGTCTCCCGATAACTGTGATTATCCATGCACAAACATCAGCAATTTTCTACAACCGTTGCATGACAGTTTGCAGTAAACAGAGTTAAGCATCTCATTTCTTCAAAGTTCCATATGCAAATACATTAACTTTATAATCATCATTGAATAAACCCGACAAAGATCCTCAGTCATTTAGTTCATACTCATTCCAAAAAGTTAAAGGTAGTTAGTTTTTTTGACATTTTCAATTGAAAAAAACATCCTGTATGGGAAGCGAAATGTCTTGGAAACAGTCCAGTGGATTATTTTTAAACTTTCTTTGGAATGACAGAAGAGGTAAAGCTTTCTTTATCATGTAAAATAATTTCACCCACACTCCCTGTAGTGTTTTAAACTTAACACTCAAAACAGCAGAAAGTATTTTTTTCTACCATACTTCCACATACAGAAAGGACATTCAAAACAATAGGAGACTTAACCCATTTCAGTACCCAAAAGAATCCAAAAGATTGTCTGTTTATACTAGTCACAGTTAAGGAGCTCTGACAGTAGTGTAGATACACAATCCCTTAATCAGAAAAGCAATATGTAGGCTTCAATGAAGTCAACAAGAAAAGAACCAATTGAAGGTAAATTTATCTCTCTAGGATCAATCGAGAAGAACGAGGAAGTCAAAAGGAGTCCATTGAAGACCTTGCATCCAAGGGTTCTTCCAAAAGAAACCACTCCCAAAGAACCCAACCCAGAAATAAATCCCTTCAGAACATTTCCTATAGACCTTAACGTGAAGCCCCAAACCACTGCAGAGTTGGAAAGTAAACCGTCAGCAGCAATGAGATCACGGACGGGATCTTCACAAACAACAATGCCATCAAAATTGAATCCCTCTGAAGACATCGCTCCTCCTCCTCTGTCTTTAGAGGTAATAGATGGAGAAACGTGTCATGGGCAACAAAAACAACCAAGCATATCAAAACCTACATTTTCTTCAGAATCAAACAAAACTCCGGAGACAATGGCACCCTTTACACAACTAGCAAGGGCCTTCATCCCACAGGACAATCAGCATTATCTTGGGCCACAGGAGAAGGCCCACATTCCTTCTTTCCAAGCAGACGAGCATGCTGGTGAAGAGACCGATGCTGTCGACAAAATGATAAAAGCCCCCAGCGCATCATCTGGAAACCAAAGTGACCAGACTTCTCCAAGTATGTATGTTTTTTTTTATTAAAAAAACTTTTACAGCTAACAGCCTAACAGCCACAAGCAGAGCTTAATCATTGTCCTTGGAAAAGTCTTATACTGAAACTTTAAATTATCTTTCCACTGAAAATTGCCCAGTCAAATTTACTCACTGAATCCAACAGGCTATGACCTAAAAATGAACATTTGCAATGGTTATTTATATGTGGGGTTTTCGTTTTTGTTTGTTCTGATTCATAACATTATTTAGAATGATCAATTTCACGTTTATCTCACTTAGATTTAGATTTATTTAATTATCTGACAGGGACAGTGTACATTAATAAGCATTCCTGCAAATGCACCAGAATTAGCCAAAAGTCTATTTTTCCATCTGTTGTCCCTGAACAGATCTTAAAATTGTCTCCCTAAAAAGACAACAGTAAGAATTTTGCAGTGAAAAACACAAATATAAAAAGAAATAAAACAGCTATAACTTTTCAAAACTTGTTTAAAAATACAGAACTAATGTTCACTAGACTACAGATTTTGGGTTATAAAATACAATAAAACATTCAAATCAAAAATAATTACACTATATACACAGCAGAGACACAAGTACTGACATGACTGATGTGTTATGAGCCAGTTTTTTAGATGCTTTTTGAAAGAAGTGTTGTAAGCTATCTTAAGCCTCATTCCCATTGAAATTAGTCATTTTAGCCAAAACTGTAAATAATACAACTTCTTCACACACTGTTTCTTTTTTTAACATATTTATCACACTGTACAGAATAAAAATTTTCCACACACCGCTTCTCTTTTTTCTCTATTTCATTTATATAACACTATGCAGAATAGAATTTCTCCACAGACTGATTCTCTTTTTAACATATATCACACTGCACACATTAAACCTTTTATCAGCTTGTTTCATCACATCCACAAAGTCTTCATCCTCAATGGTCCTTGCAGGCAGGCCAGAACACCCAGTCCACTTTAACATTGAGTTCTCCAAGGCTTTCTGCTCTTTGGTTTGTACGATGGGGGTGTTCCCAACATCTCTGCAACAGACTTCCCATCTTTCCCCAACATCCTATTTGGCTGTGGTGTCACTGTGTCGTGCATCTAGTTGGGAGGAAGAAATTTAAACAATTAATATCCTGTTTATCAGTAGAACATCTTTCTTTAATGACAGAGAGACAGACAGATACAGGCACGGGAATGCACACACACAGTCGCATACATGAAAACAACCAATTCAATAAAATGATCAGTCATGACCAGAACGCTTCTGTGTGTAAAAGCATCTCTCTCCAATTGTTTTGATATAGGCGACAAATAAAACCTAGCTGTCAGAGCTACCTAATGGCTAGTAGTAGATGACAAGAATACAGGCGGTACTACTGCTACAGGCCCAACCGATCCTACTACTATAGGCCCACCCGTTCCTACTACTACAGGTCCACCCGTTCCTACTACTATAGGCCCACCCGTTCCTACTACTACAGGTCCACCCGTTCCTACTACTACAAGCCCACCTGTTCCTACTGCTACAGGCCCAACCGTTCCTACTTCTACAGGCCCAACCGTTCCTACTACTACAAGCCCACCCGTTCCTACTACTACAGGCCCACCCGTTCCTACTACTACAAGCCCATCCCTTCCTACTTCTACAGGTCCACCCGTTCCTACTACTACAAGCCCACCCGGTCCTACTGCTACAGGCCACCCGTTCCTACTTCTACAGGCCCACCCGTTCCTACTACTACAGGCCCCCCCGTTCCTACTTCTACAGGCCCAACCGTTCCTACTACTACAGGCCCACCCGTTCCTACTTCTACAGGCCCACCCGTTCCTACTTCTACAAGCCCAACCGATACTAGTACTACAGGCCCACCCGGTCCTACTGCTACAGGCACCCCGTTCCTACTTCTACAGGCCCACCCAATCCTACTACTACAGGCCCAACCGTTCCTACTACTACAGGCCCACCCGTTCCTACTTCTACAGGCCCACCCGTTCCTACTTCTACAGGCCCAACCGTTCCTACTACTACAGGCCCACCCGTTCCTACTACTACAGGCCCACCCGTTCCTACTTCTACAGGCCCAACCGTTACTACTACTACAAGCCCACCAGTTCCTACTTCTAAAGACCCACCCGTTCTTACTACTACAGGCCCACCCGTTCCTGCTACTACAGGCCCAACCGTTCCTACTACTACAAGTCCACCCGTTCCTACTTCTACAGGCCCACCCATTCCTACTACTATAGGCCCACCCGTTCCTACTACTACAAGCCCACCTGTTCCTACTACTACAGGCCCACCCGTTCCTACTACTACAAGCCCACCCCTTCCTGCTTCTACAGGCCCACCCGTTCCTACTTCTACAGGCCCACCCGTTCCTACTTCTACTGGCCCAACCGTTCCTACTACTACAGGCCCACCCGTTCCTACTACTACAGGCCCACCCGTTCCTACTTCTACAGGACCACCAATTCCTACTACTACAAGCCCACCCGTTCCTACTACTACAGGCCCACCCGTTCCTACTACTACAAGCCCACCCCTTCCTACTTCTACAGGTCCACCCGTTCCTACTACTACAAGCCCACCCGGTCCTACTGCTACAGGCCACCCGTTCCTCCATCTACAGGCCCACCCGTTCCTACTACTACAGGCCTCCCCGTTCCTACTTCTACAGGCCGAACCGTTCCTACTACTACAGGCCCACCCGTTCCTACTTCTACAGGCCCACCCGTTCCTACTTCTACAGGCCCAACCGTTCCTACTACTACAGGCCCACCCGTTCCTACTACTACAGGCCCACCCGTTCCTACTTCTACAGGCCCAACCGTTCCTACTACTACAGGCCCACCCGTTCCTACTTCTACAGACCCACCCGTTCTTACTACTACAGGCCCACCCGTTCCTGCTAATACAGGCCGAACCGTTCCTACTACTACAAGTTCACCCGTTCCTACTTCTACAGGCCCACCCATTCCTACTACTATAGGCCCACCCGTTCCTACTACTACAGGTCCACCCGTTCCTACTGCTACAAGCCCACCCGTTCCTACTGCTACAGGCCACCCGTTCCTACTTCTACAGGCCCACCCGTACCTACTTCTACAGGCCCACCCATTCCTACTACTACAGGCCCACCCGTTCCTACTACTACAAGCCCACCCGTTCCTACTGCTACAGGCCACCCGTTCCTACTTCTACAGGCCACCCGTTCCTACTTCTACAGGCCCACCCATTCCTACTTCTACAGGCCCAACCGTTCCTACTACTAGAAGCCCACCTGTTCCTACTACTACAGGCCCACCCGATCCTACTACTACAAGCCCAACCGTTCCTACTTCTACAAGCCCAACCGATCCTACTACTACAGGTCCACCCGTTCCTATTACTACAGGTCCATCCGTTCCTACTACTACAAGCCCACCTATTCCTACTACTACAGGTCCACCCGTTCCTACTACTACAGGCCCACCCATTCCTACTGCTACAAGCCCACCCGTTCCTACTACTACAGGCCCACCCGTTCCTACTACTACAAGCCCACCCGTTCCTACTGCTACAGGCCCACCCGTTCCTACTGCTACAAGCCCACCCCTTCCTACTTCTACAGGTCCACCCGTTCCTACTACTACAGGCCCACCCGTTCCTGATACTACAAGCTTACCCGTTCCTACTACTACAAGCCCACCCGTTCCTACTACTACAGGCCCACCCTTTCCTACTACTACAAGCCCACCCGTTCCTACTACTATAGGGCCAACAATTCCTTCTACTACAGGCCCAACCGTTCCTAATACTACAGGCCCAACCGTTCCTACTACTACAGGAACAACTGTTCCTACTACAACAAGCCCAACCGTTCCTACTTCTACAGGCCCAACCGTTCCTACTTCTACAGGCCCAACCGTTCCTACTACTACAAGCCCACCCGTTCCTACTACTACAAGGCCACCCGTTCCTACTTCTAAAGGGCCAACCGTTCCTACTACTACAAGCCAAACCGTTCCTACTTCTACAGGCCCAACCGTTCCTACTACTACAAGCCCAACCTTTCCTACTTCTACAGTCCCAACTGTTCCTACTACTACAGGCCCAATCGTTCCTAATACTAAAGGCCCACCCGTTCCTAATACTACAGGCCCACCTCTTCGTAATACTACAAGCCCACCCGTTCCTACTGATACAGGCCATCCGTTCCTCCTTCTACAGGCCCACCCGTTCCTACTTCTACAGGCCCAACCGATCCTACTACTACAGGTCCACCCGTTCCTACTACTACAGTTCCATCCGTTCCTACTACTACAAGCCCACCCATTCCTACTACTACAGGTCCACCCCTTCCTACTACTACAAGCCCACCCGTTCCTACTACTACAGGTCGACCCATTCGTAATACTACAAGCCCACCCATTCCTACTACTACAGGTCCACCCAAATCCTACTACTACAAGCCCACCCGTTCCTACTACTACAGGTCCACCCGTTCGTAATACTACAAGCCCACCCATTCCTACTACTACAAGCCCTCCTGTTCCTACTTCTACAGGTCCACCCATTCCTAGTACTACAGCCCCAACCGTTCCTATTACTAAGGCCCAACCGTTCCTACTACTACAGGCCCAACTGTTCCTACTACTACAAGCGCAACCGTTCCTACTTCTAAAGGCCCAACCGTTTCTTCTTCTACAGGCCCAACCGTTCCTACTACTACAAGTCCACCCGTTCCTACTAATACAGGCCCACCCGTTCCTACTACTACAGGCCCACCCGTTCCTACTACTACAAGCCCACCCGTTCCTACTTCTACAGGCCCACCCATTCCTACTACAACAGGCCCACCCGTTCCTACTACTACAGGTCCACCCGTTCCTACTACTACAAGCCCAACCGTTCCTACTTCTACAGGCCTAACCGTTCCTACTACTACAAGCCCACCCGTATCTACTTCTACAGGGCCAACCGTTCCTAATACTACAAGCCAAACCGTTCCTACTTCACAGGCCCAACCGTTCCTACTACTACAAGCCCAACCGTTCCTACTTCTACAGGCCCAACTATTCCTACTACTACAGGCCCAATCGTTCCTAATACTACAGGCCCACCCGTTCCTAATACTACAGGCCCACCTCTTCCTAATACTACAGGTCCACCCATTCCTACTACTACAGGCCCACCCGTTCCTACTACTACAGGCCCACCTGTTCCTACTACTACAAGCCCACCCGTTCCTACTGCTACAGGCCCACCCATTCCTACTACAACAGGCCCACCCGTTCTACTTCTACAGGCCCACCCGTTCCTACTTCTACAGGCCCAACCGCTCCTACTACTACAGGTCCACCCAGTTCCTACTACTACAGGTCCATCCGTTCCTACTACTACAGGTCCATCCGTTCCTACTACTACAGGCCCACCCGTTCCTACTATTACAGGCCTACCCGTTCCTACTTCTACAGGCCCACCCGTTCCTACTACTACAGGCCCACCCATTCGTACTACAACAGGCCCACCCATTCCTACTACTACAGGTCCACCCGGTCCTACTTCTACAGGCCCACCCGTTCCTACTTCTACAGGCCCACCCATTCCTACTTCTACAGGCCCAACCGATCCTACTAATACAGGTCCACCCAGTTCCTACTACTACAGGTCCATCCGTTCCTACTACTACAGGTCCATCCGTTCCTACTACTACAAGCCCACCCATTCCTACTACTACAGCTCCATCCGTTCCTAATACTACAAGCCCCCCTGTTCCTACTACTACAAGCCCACCCGTTCCTACTTCTACAGGTCCATCCGTTCCTACTACTACAGGCCCACCCGTTCCTACTACTACAAGCCCACCCGTTCCTACTTCTACAGGTCCACCTGTTCCTACTACTACAGGCCCACCCGTTCCTATTACTACAAGCCCACCTGTTCCTACTACTACAGGCCCACCCATTCCTACTACTACAGGCCCACCCGTTCCTACTTCTACAGGCCCATCCGTTCCTACTACTACAGGCCCACCCATTTCTACTTCTAAAGGCCCACCCGTTCCTACTACTACAGGCCCACCCGTTCCTGCTACTACAGGCCCAACCGAACCTACTACTACAAGCCCAACCGTTCCTACTACTACAGGCTTCCCGTTCCTACTACTAAAAGCCCCACCGTTCCTACTTCTACAGGCCCAACCATTCCGACTACTACAAGCCCAACCGTTCCTAATACTACAAGCCCACCCGTTCCTACTTCTACAGGGCCAACCGTTCCTACTACTACAAGCCAAACCGTTCCTACTTCTACAGGCCCAACCGATCCTTCTACTACAGGTCCACCCGTTCCTACTTCTACAGGCCCACCCATTCCTACTACTACAGGCCCAGCTGTTCCTACTACTAAAGGTCCACCCGTTCCTACTACTACAAGCCCACCCGTTCCTACTGATACAGGCCACCCGTTCCTACTTCTACAGGCCCAACCGTTCCTACTTCTACAGGCCCACCCGTTTCTACTTCTACAGGCCCAACCGATCCTACTACTACAGGTCCAACCGTTCCTACTACTACAGGTCCATCCGTTCCTACTACAACAAGCCCACCCATTCCTACTACTACAGGTCCACCAGTTCCTACTACTACAAGCCCACCCGTTCCTACTACTACAGGTCCACCCGTTCCTAATACTACAAGCCCACCCATTCCTACTACTACAGGTCCAACCATTCCTACTTCTACAGATCCACCCGTTCCTACTCCTACAGGCCCACCCGTTCCTGATACTACAAGCTTACCCGTTACTACTACTACAAGCCCACCCGTTCCTACTACTACAGGCCCACCCTTTCCTACTACTACAAGCCCACCCGTTCCTACTACTATAGGGCCAACCATTCCTTCTACTACAGGCCCAACCGTTCCTAATACTACAGGCCCAACCGTTCATACTACTACAGGAACAACTGTTCCTACTACAACAAGCCCAACCGTTCCTACTTCTACAGGCCCAACCGTTCCTACTTCTACAGCCCCACCCGTTCCTACTACTACAAGCCCACCCGTTCCTACTACTACAAGGCCACCCGTTCCTACTTCTAAAGGGCCAACCGTTCCTACTACTACAAGCCAAACCATTCCTACTTCTACAGGCCCAACCGTTCCTACTACTACAAGCCCAACCTTTCCTACTTCTACAGTCCCAACTGTTCCTAGTACTACAGGCCCAATCGTTCCTAATACTACAGGCCCACCCGTTCCTAATACTACAGGCCCACCTCTTCGTAATACTACAAGCCCACCCGTTCCTACTGATACAGGCCATACGTTCCTACTTCTACAGGCCCACCCGTTCCTACTTCTACAGGCCCACCCGTTCCTACTTCTACAGGCCCAACCGATCCTACTACTACAGGTCCACCCGTTCCTACTACTACAGGTCCATCCGTTCCTACTACTACAAGCCCAACCGTTTCTACTACTACAGGTCCACCCATTCGTAATACTACAAGCCCTCCCATTCCTACTACTACAGGTCCACCCAAATCCTACTACTACAAGCCCACCCGTTCCTACTACTACAGGTCCACCCGTTCGTAATACTACAAGCCCACCCATTCCTACTACTACAAGCCCTCCCGTTCCTACTTCTACAGTTCCACCCATTCCTAGAACTACAGGCCCAACCGTTTCTATTACTAAGGCCCAACCGTTCCTACTACTACAGGCCCAACTGTTCCTACTACTACAAGCCCAACCGTTCCTACTTCTACAGGCCCAACCGTTTCTTCTTCTACAGGCCCAACCGTTCCTACTACTACAAGTCCACCCGTTCCTACTACTACAGGCCCACCCGTTCCTACTGCTACAAGCCCAACCGTTCCTACTTCTACAGAACAAACCGTTCCTACTACTACAGGCCCACCCGTTCCTAATACTACAAGCCCACCCGTTCCCACTTCTACAGGCCCACCCATTCCTACTACAACAGGCCCACCCGTTCCTACTACTATAGGTCCACCCGTTCCTACTTCTACAGGCTCACCCGTTCCTACTTCTACAGGCCCACACGTTCCTACTACTACAAGCCCACCCGTTCCTACTACTACAAGCCAACCCGTTCCTACTACTACAAGCCCAACCGTTCCTACTTCTACAGGCCCAACCGTTCCTACTACTACAAGCCCACCCGTTCCTACTTCTACAGGGCCAACCGTTCCTAATACTACAAGCCAAACCGTTCCTACTTCTACAGGCCCAACCGATCCTACTACTACAGGTCCAACCGTTCCTACTACTACAAGCCCACCCGTTCCTACTACTACAGGTCCACCCGTTCCTAATACTACAAGCCCACCCATTCCTACTACTACAGGTCCAACCATTCCTACTTCTACAGGTCCACCCGTTCCTACTCCTACAGGCCCACCCGTTCCTGATACTACAAGCTTACCCGTTACTACTACTACAAGCCCACCCGTTCCTACTACTACAGGCCCACCCTTTCCTACTACTACAAGCCCACCCGTTCCTACTACTATAGGGCCAACCATTCCTTCTACTACAGGCCCAACCGTTCCTAATACTACAGGTCCAACCGTTCCTACTACTACAGGAACAACTGTTCCTACTACAACAAGCCCAACCGTTCCTACTTCTACAGGCCCAACCGTTCCTACTTCTACAGGCCCACCCGTTCCTACTACTACAAGCCCACCCGTTCCTACTACTACAAGGCCACCCGTTCCTACTTCTAAAGGGCCAACCGTTCCTACTACTACAAGCCAAACCATTCCTACTTCTACAGGCCCAACCGTTCCTACTACTACAAGCCCAACCTTTCCTACTTCTACAGTCCCAACTGTTCCTAGTACTACAGGCCCAATCGTTCCTAATACTACAGGCCCACCCGTTCCTAATACTACAGGCCCACCTCTTCGTAATACTACAAGCCCACCCGTTCCTACTGATACAGGCCATACGTTCCTACTTCTACAGGCCCACCCGTTCCTACTTCTACAGGCCCACCCGTTCCTACTTCTACAGGCCCAACCGATCCTACTACTACAGGTCCACCCGTTCCTACTACTACAGGTCCATCCGTTCCTACTACTACAAGCCCAACCGTTTCTACTACTACAGGTCCACCCATTTGTAATACTACAAGCCCTCCCATTCCTACTACTACAGGTCCACCCAAATCCTACTACTACAAGCCCACCCGTTCCTACTACTACAGGTCCACCCGTTCGTAATACTACAAGCCCACCCATTCCTACTACTACAAGCCCTCCCGTTCCTACTTCTACAGTTCCACCCATTCCTAGTACTACAGGCCCAACCGTTTCTATTACTAAGGCCCAACCGTTCCTACTACTACAGGCCCAACCGTTTCTTCTTCTACAGGCCCAACCGTTCCTACTACTACAAGTCCACCCGTTCCTACTACTACAGGCCCACCCGTTCCTACTACTACAAGCCCAACCGTTCCTACTTCTACAGGCCAAACCGTTCCTACTACTACAGGCCCACCCGTTCCTAATACTACAAGCCCACCCGTTCCCACTTCTACAGGCCCACCCATTCCTACTACAACAGGCCCACCCGTTCCTACTACTATAGGTCCACCCGTTCCTACTTCTACAGGCTCACCCGTTCCTACTTCTACAGGCCCACACGTTCCTACTACTACAAGCCCACCCGTTCCTACTACTACAAGCCAACCCGTTCCTACTACTACAAGCCCAACCGTTCCTACTTCTACAGGCCCAACCGTTCCTACTACTACAAGCCCACCCGTTCCTACTTCTACAGGCCCAACCGTTCCTACTACTACAAGCCCAACCGTTCCTACTTCTACAGGCCCAACTGTTCCTACTACTACAGGCCCAATCGTTCCTAATACTACAGGCCCACCCGTTCCTAATACTACAGGCCCACCTCTTCCTAATACTACAGGTCCACCCGTTCCTACTACTACAGGCCCACCCGTTCCTACTACTATAGGCCCACCTGTTCCTACTACTTCAAGCCCACCCGTTCCTACTTGTACAGGCCCACCCATTCCTACTACAACAGGCCCACCCGTTCCTACTACTACAGGTCCACCCGTTCCTACTTCTACAGGCCCACCCGTTCCTACTTGTACAGGCCCACCCGTTCCTACTTCTACAGGCCCAACCGCTCCTACTACTACAGGTCCACCCAGTTCCTACTACTACAGGTCCATCCGTTCCTACTACTACAGGTCCATCCGTTCCTACTACTACAGGTCCATCCGTTCCTACTACTACAGGCCCACCCGTTCCTACTACTACAGGCCCACCCGTTCCTACTACTACAGGCCCACCCGTTCCTACTACTACAAGCCCACCCGTTCCTACTTCTACAGGCCCACCCATTCCTACTACAACAAGTCATCCGTTCCTACTACTACAGGTCCACCCGTTCCTACTTCTACAGGCCCACCCGTGCCTACTTCTACAGGCCCAACCGTTCCTACTACTACAAGCCCACCCGTTCCTACTACTACAAGCCCAAACGTTCCTACTTCTACAGGCCCAACCGTTCCTACTACTACAAGCCCACCCGTTCCTACTTCTACAGGGCCAACCGTTCCTAATACTACAAGCCAAACCGTTCCTACTTCACAGGCCCAACCGTTCCTACTACTACAAGCCCAACCGTTCCTACTTCTACAGGCCCAACTGTTCCTACTACTACAGGCTCAATCGTTCCTAATACTACAGGCCCACCCGTTCCTAATACTACAGGCCCACCTCTTCCTAATACTACAGGTCCACCCGTTCCTACTACTACAGACCCACCCGTTCCTACTACTACAGGCCCACCCGTTCCTACTACTACAAGCCCACCCGTTCCTACTGCTACAGGCCCACCCATTCCTACTACAACAGGCCTACCCGTTCCTACTACTACAGGTCCACCCGTTCCTACTTCTACAGGCTCACCCGTTCCTACTTCTACAGGCCCAACCGATCCTACTACTACAGGTCCACCCAGTTCCTACTACTACAGGCCCACCCATTCCTACTACTACAGGCCAGCCTGTTCCTACTTCCACAGGCCCAACCGTTCCTACTACTACAGGCCCACCCGTTCCTGCTGCTACAGGCCCAACCGTTCCTACTACTACAGGTCCACCCGTTCCTACTACTACAGGTCCACCCGTTCCTAATACTACAAGCCCACCCATTCCTACTACTACAGGTCCACCCATTCCTACTACTACAAGCCCCCCTGGTCCTACTACTACAAGCCCACCCGTTCCTACTTCTACAGGTCCACCCGTTCCTACTACTACAGGCCCAACCGTTCCTACTTCTACAGGCCCAACCGTTCCTACTACTACAAGCCCACCCGTTCCTACTACTACAAGCCCACCCGTTCCTACTTCTACAGGCCCACCCATTCCTACTACTACAAGCCCAACCGTTCCTAATACTACAAGCCAAACCTTTCCTACTACTACAAGCCCAATCGTTCCTTATACTACAGGCCCACCCGTTCCTACTACTACAGGCCCACCCGTTCCTAATACTACAAGCCCACCCGTTCCCACTTCTACAGGCCCACCCATTCCTACTACAACAGGCCCACCCGTTCCTACTACTATAGGTCCACCCGTTCCTACTTCTACAGGCTCACCCGTTCCTACTTCTACAGGCCCACACGTTCCTACTACTACAAGCCCACCCGTTCCTACTACTACAAGCCAACCCGTTCCTACTACTACAAGCCCAACCGTTCCTACTTCTACAAGCCCAACCGTTCCTACTACTACAAGCCCACCCGTTCCTACTTCTACAGGGCCAACCGTTCCTAATACTACAAGCCAAACCGTTCCTACTTCTACAGGCCCAACCGATCCTACTACTACAGGTCCAACCGTTCCTACTACTACAGGCCCACCCATTCCTACTACTACAGGCCCACCTGTTCCTACTTCCACAGGCCCAACCGTTCCTACTACTACAGGCCCACCCGTTCCTGCTGCTACAGGCCCAACCGTTCCTACTACTACAGGTCCACCCGTTCCTACTACTACAGGTCCACCCGTTCCTAATACTACAAGCCCACCCATTCCTACTACTACAGGTCCACCCATTCCTACTACTACAAGCCCCCCTGGTCCTACTACTACAAGCCCACCCGTTCCTACTTCTACAGGTCCACCCGTTCCTACTACTACAGGCCCAACCGTTCCTACTTCTACAGGCCCAACCGTTCCTACTACTACAAGCCCACCCGTTCCTACTACTACAAGCCCACCCGTTCCTACTTCTACAGGCCCACCCATTCCTACTACTACAAGCCCAACCGTTCCTAATACTACAAGCCAAACCTTTCCTACTACTACAAGCCCAATCGTTCCTTATACTACAGGCCCACCCGTTCCTACTACTACAGGCCCACCCGTTCCTAATACTACAAGCCCACCCGTTCCCACTTCTACAGGCCCACCCATTCCTACTACAACAGGCCCACCCGTTCCTACTACTATAGGTCCACCCGTTCCTACTTCTACAGGCTCACCCGTTCCTACTTCTACAGGCCCACACGTTCCTACTACTACAAGCCCACCCGTTCCTACTACTACAAGCCAACCCGTTCCTACTACTACAAGCCCAACCGTTCCTACTTCTACAGGCCCAACCGTTCCTACTACTACAAGCCCACCCGTTCCTACTTCTACAGGGCCAACCGTTCCTAATACTACAAGCCAAACCGTTCCTACTTCTACAGGCCCAACCGATCCTACTACTACAGGTCCAACCGTTCCTACTACTACAGGTCCATCCGTTCCTACTACTACAAGCCCACCCATTCCTACTACTACAGGTCCACCAGTTCCTACTACTACAAGCCCACCTGTTCCTACTACTACAGGTCCACCCGTTCCTAATACTACAAGCCCACCCATTCCTACTACTACAGGTCCAACCATTCCTACTTCTACAGGTCCACCCGTTCCTACTCCTACAGGCCCACCCGTTCCTGATACTACAAGCTTACCCGTTACTACTACTACAAGCCCACCCGTTCCTACTACTACAGGCCCACCCTTTCCTACTACTACAAGCCCACCCGTTCCTACTACTATAGGGCCAACCATTCCTTATACTACAGGCCCAACCGTTCCTAATACTACAGGCCCAACCGTTCCTACTACTACAGGAACAACTGTTCCTACTACAACAAGCCCAACCGTTCCTACTTCTACAGGCCCAACCGTTCCTACTTCTACAGGCCCACCCGTTCCTACTACTACAAGCCCACCCGTTCCTACTACTACAAGGCCACCCGTTCCTACTTCTAAAGGGCCAACCGTTCCTACTACTACAAGCCAAACCATTCCTACTTCTACAGGCCCAACCGTTCCTACTACTACAAGCCCAACCTTTCCTACTTCTACAGTCCCAACTGTTCCTAGTACTACAGGCCCAATCGTTCCTAATACTACAGGCCCACCCGTTCCTAATACTACAGGCCCACCTCTTCGTAATACTACAAGCCCACCCGTTCCTACTGATACAGGCCATACGTTCCTACTTCTACAGGCCCACCCGTTCCTACTTCTACAGGCCCACCCGTTCCTACTTCTACAGGCCCAACCGATCCTACTACTACAGGTCCACCCGTTCCTACTACTACAGGTCCATCCGTTCCTACTACTACAAGCCCAACCGTTTCTACTACTACAGGTCCACCTGTTCGTAATACTACAAGCCCACCCATTCCTACTACTACAAGCCCTCCCGTTCCTACTTCTACAGGTCCACCCATTCCTAGTACTACAGGCCCAACCGTTCCTAATACTACAGGCCCAACCGTTCCTACTACTACAGGCCCAACTGTTCCTACTACTACAAGCCCAACCGTTCCTACTTCTACAGGCCCAACCGTTCCTACTTCTACAGGCCCAACCGTTCCTACTACTATAGGTCCACCCGTTCCTACTTCTACAGGCTCACCCGTTCCTACTTCTACAGGCCCACACGTTCCTACTACTACAAGCCCACCCGTTCCTACTACTACAAGCCAACCCGTTCCTACTACTACAAGCCCAACCGTTCCTACTTCTACAGGCCCAACCGTTCCTACTACTACAAGCCCACCCGTTCCTACTTCTACAGGGCCAACCGTTCCTAATACTACAAGCCAAACCGTTCCTACTTCTACAGGCCCAACCGATCCTACTACTACAGGTCCAACCGTTCCTACTACTACAGGTCCATCCGTTCCTACTACTACAAGCCCACCCATTCCTACTACTACAGGTCCACCAGTTCCTACTACTACAAGCCCACCCGTTCCTACTACTACAGGTCCACCCGTTCCTAATACTACAAGCCCACCCATTCCTACTACTACAGGTCCAACCATTCCTACTTCTACAGGTCCACCCGTTCCTACTCCTACAGGCCCACCCGTTCCTGATACTACAAGCTTACCCGTTACTACTACTACAAGCCCACCCGTTCCTACTACTACAGGCCCACCCTTTCCTACTACTACAAGCCCACCCGTTCCTACTACTATAGGGCCAACCATTCCTTATACTACAGGCCCAACCGTTCCTAATACTACAGGCCCAACCGTTCCTACTACTACAGGAACAACTGTTCCTACTACAACAAGCCCAACCGTTCCTACTTCTACAGGCCCAACCGTTCCTACTTCTACAGGCCCACCCGTTCCTACTACTACAAGCCCACCCGTTCCTACTACTACAAGGCCACCCGTTCCTACTTCTAAAGGGCCAACCGTTCCTACTACTACAAGCCAAACCATTCCTACTTCTACAGGCCCAACCGTTCCTACTACTACAAGCCCAACCTTTCCTACTTCTACAGTCCCAACTGTTCCTAGTACTACAGGCCCAATCGTTCCTAATACTACAGGCCCACCCGTTCCTAATACTACAGGCCCACCTCTTCGTAATACTACAAGCCCACCCGTTCCTACTGATACAGGCCATACGTTCCTACTTCTACAGGCCCACCCGT
This sequence comes from Cyprinodon diabolis, assembly GCA_030533445.1. Classification (NCBI taxonomy): domain Eukaryota; kingdom Metazoa; phylum Chordata; class Actinopteri; order Cyprinodontiformes; family Cyprinodontidae; genus Cyprinodon; species Cyprinodon diabolis. The sequence goes on along the minus strand of CM060072.1, from coordinate 43,263,860 downwards.
TCCTACTTCTACAGGCCCACCCGTTCCTACTTCTACAGGCCCAACCGATCCTACTACTACAGGTCCACCCGTTCCTACTACTACAGGTCCATCCGTTCCTACTACTACAAGCCCAACCGTTTCTACTACTACAGGTCCACCTGTTCGTAATACTACAAGCCCACCCATTCCTACTACTACAAGCCCTCCCGTTCCTACTTCTACAGGTCCACCCATTCCTAGTACTACAGGCCCAACCGTTCCTAATACTACAGGCCCAACCGTTCCTACTACTACAGGCCCAACTGTTCCTACTACTACAAGCCCAACCGTTCCTACTTCTACAGGCCCAACCGTTCCTACTTCTACAGGCCCAACCGTTCCTACTACTACAAGCCCACCCGTTCCTACTACTACAGGCCCACCCGTTCCTACTACTACAAGCCCAACCGTTCCTACTTCTACAGGCCAAACCGTTCCTACTACTACAAGCCCACCCGTTCCTACTTCTACAGGGCCAACCGTTCCTACTACTACAAGCCAAACCTTTCCTACAACTACAAGAACAATCGTTCCTAATACTACAGGCCCACCCGTTCCTAATACTACAGGCACACCTCTTCCTAATACTACAGGCCCACCCGTTCCTACTACTACAGGCCCACCTGTTCCTACTACTACAAGCCCACCCGTTCCTACTTCTACAGGCCCACCCATTCCTACTACAACAGGCTCACCCGTTCCTACTACTACAGGTCAACTCGTTCCTATTTCTACAGCCCCACCCGTTCTTACTTCTACAGGCCCACCCGTTCCTACTACTACAAGCCCACCCGTTTTTACTACTACAGGCCAACCCGTTCCTACTACTACAAGCTCAACCGTTCCTACTTCTACAGGCCCAACCGTTCCTACTACTACAAGCCCACCCGTTCCTACTTCTACAGGGCCAACCGTTCCTAATACTACAAGCCAAACTTTTCCTACTTCAGAGGCCCAACCGTTCCTACTACTACAACCCCAACCGTTCCTACTTCTACAGGCCCAACTGTTCCTACTACTACAGGCCCAATCGTTCCTAATACTACAGGCCCACCCGTTCCTAATACTACAGGTCCACCCACTTCCTACTACTACAGGTCCATCTGTTCCTATTACTACAGGTCCATCCGTTCCTACTACTACAAGCCCATCCATTCCTACTACTACAGCTCCATCCGTTCCTAATACTACAAGCCCACCCGTTCCTAATACTACAAGCCCCCCTGTTCCTACTACTACAGGCCCAATCGTTCCTAATACTAAAGGCCCACCCGTTCCTAATACTACAGGCCCAAACGATCCTACTACTACAGGTCCACCCAGTTCCTACTACTACAGGTCCATCCGTTCCTACTACTACAGGTCCATCCTTTCCTACTACTACAAGCCCACCCATTCCTACTACTACAGCTCCATCCGTTCCTAATACTAAAAGCCCCCCCGTTCCTACTACTACAAGCCCACCCGTTCCTACTTCTACAGGTCCACCCGTTCCTACTACTACAGGCCCACCCGTTCCTATTACTACAAGCCCACCCGTTCCTACTACTACAGGCCCACCCATTCCTACAATTACAGGCCCACCCGTTCCTACTTCTACAGGCCCATCTGTTCCTACTAATACAGGCCCACCCATTCCTACTTCTACAGGCCAACCCGTTCCTACTACTACAAGCCCACCCGTTCCTGCTACTACAGGCCCAACCGATCCTACTACTAGAAGCCCAACCATTCCTACTACTACAGGCTTCCCGTTCCTACTACTAAAAGCCCAACCGTTCCTACTTCTACAGGCCCAACCATTCCGACTACTACAAACCCAACCGTTCCTACTACTACAAGCCAAACCGTTCCTACTTCTACAGGCCCAACCGATCCTTCTATTACAGGTCCACCTGTTCCTACTTCTACAGGCCCACCCATTCCTACTACTACAGGCCCTACCGATCCTACTACTACAGGTCCACCCGTTCCTACTACTACAGGTCGATTGGTTCCTACTACTACAAAACCACCCATTCCTACTACTACAGGTCCACCCGTTCCTACTACTGCAAGCCCACCCGTTCCTACTACTACAGGTCCACCCGTTCCTAATACTAAAAGCCCACCCATTCCTACTTCTACAGGTCCACCCATTCCTACTACTACAAGCCCCCCTGTTCCTACTACTACAAGCCCACCCGTTCCTACTTCTACAGGCCCAACCGATCCTTCTATTACAGGTCCACCCGTTCCTACTACTACAGGCCCAACCGTTCCTACTTCTACAGGCCCAACCGTTCCTTCTACTACAAGCCTACCCGTTCATACTACTACAAGCCCACCCGTTCCTACTTCTACAGGCCCACCCATTCCTACTACTACAAGCCCAACCGTTCCTACTACTACAAGCCAAACCTTTCCTACTACTACAAGCCCAATCGTTCCTTATACTACAGGCCCACCCGTTCCTAATACTACAGGCCCACCTCTTCCTAATACTACAGGCCCACCCGTTCCTACTACTACAGGCCCACCTGTTCCTACTACTACAAGCCCAACCGTTCCTACTTCTACAGGCCCACCCATTCCTACTACAACAGGCCCACCCGTTCCTACTACTACAAGCCCACCCGTTCCTACTACTACAAGCCCAACCGTTCCTACTTATACAGGCCCAACCGTTCCTACTAATACAAGCCCACCCGTTCCTACTTCTACAGGGCCAACCGTTCCTAATACTACAAGCCAAACCGTTCCTACTTCACAGGCCCAACCGTTCCTACTACTACAAGCCCAACCGTTCCTACTTCTACAGGCCCAACTGTTCCTACTACTACAGGCTCAATCGTTCCTAATACTACAGGCCCACCCGTTCCTAATACTACAGGCCCACCTCTTCCTAATACTACAGGTCCACCCGTTCCTACTACTACAGACCCACCCGTTCCTACTACTACAGGCCCACCCGTTCCTACTACTACAAGCCCACCCGTTCCTACTGCTACAGGCCCACCCATTCCTACTACAACAGGCCTACCCGTTCCTACTACTACAGGTCCACCCGTTCCTACTTCTACAGGCCCACCCGTTCCTACTTCTACAGGCCCAACCGATCCTACTACTACAGGTCCACCCAGTTCCTACTACTACAGGCAAAACCATTCCTACTACTACAGGCCTGTTCCTACTTCCACAGGCCCAACCGTTCCTACTACTACAGGCCCACCCGTTCCTGCTGCTACAGGCCCAACCGTTCCTACTACTACAGGTCCACCCGTTCCTACTACTACAGGTCCACCCGTTCCTAATACTACAAGCCCACCCATTCCTACTACTACATTTCCACCCACTCCTACTACTACAAGCCCCCCTGTTCCTACTACTACAAGCCCACCCGTTCCTACTTCTACAGGTCCACCCGTTCCTACTACTACAGACCCAACCGTTCCTACTTCTACAGGCCCAACCGTTCCTACTACTACAAGCCAACCCGTTCCTACTACTACAAGCCCACCCGTTCCTACTTCTACAGGCCCACCCATTCCTACTACTACCAGCCCAACCTTTCCTACTACTACAAGCCAAACCTTTCCTACTACTACAAGCCCAATCGTTCCTTATACTACAGGCCCACCCGTTCCTAATACTACAGTCCCACCTCTTCCTAATACTACAGGCCCACCCGTTCCTACTACTACAGGCCCACCTGTTCCTACTACTACAAGCCCACCCGTTCCTACTTCTACAGGCCCACCCATTCCTACTACTACAGGCCCAACCGTTCCTACTACTACAGGTCCACCCATTCCTACTTCTACAGGCCCACCCGTGCCTACTTCTACAGGCCCACCCGTTCCTACTACTACAAGCCCACCCGTTCCTACTACTACAAGCCCAACCGTTCCTACTTCTACAGGCCCAACCGTTCCTACTACTACAAGCCCACCCGTTCCTACTTCTACAGGGCCAACCGTTACTAATACTACAAGCCAAACCGTTCCTACTTCACAGGCCCAACCGTTCCTACTACTACAAGCCCAACCGTTCCTACTTCTACAGGCCCAACTGTTCCTACTACTACAGGCTCAATCGTTCCTAATACTACAGGCCCACCCGTTCCTAATACTACAGGCCCACCTCTTCCTAATACTACAGGTCCACCCGTTCCTACTACTACAGACCCACCCGTTCCTACTACTACAGGCCCACCCGTTCCTACTACTACAAGCCCACCCGTTCCTACTGCTACAGGCCCACCCATTCCTACTACAACAGGCCTACCCGTTCCTACTACTACAGGTCCACCCGTTCCTTCTTCTACAGGCCCACCCGTTCCTACTTCTACAGGCCCAACCGATCCTACTACTACAGGTCCACCCAGTTCCTACTACTACAGGCCCACCCATTCCTACTACTACAGGCCCACCTGTTCCTACTTCCACAGGCCCAACCGTTCCTACTACTACAGGCCCACCCGTTCCTGCTGCTACAGGCCCAACCGTTCCTACTTCTACAGGCCCACCCATTCCTACTACTACAGGCCCACCCGTTCCTACTACTACAGGTCCACCCGTTCCTACTACTACAAGCCCACCCGTTCCTACTGATACAGGCCACCCGTTCCTACTTCTACAGACCCACCCGTTCCTACTTCTACAGGCCCACCCGTTCCTACTTCTACAGGCCCACCTGTTCCTACTTCTACAGGCACAACCGATCCTACTAATACAGGTCCACCCGTTTCTACTACTACAGGTCCATCCGTTCCTACTACTACAAGCCCACCCATTCCTACTACTACAGGTCCACCCATTCCTAATACTACAAGCCCAACCGATCCTACTACTACAGGTCCACCCGTTCCTAATACTACAAGCCCACCCATTTCTACTACTACAGGTCCACCCATTCCTACTACTACAAGCCCACCCGTTCCTACTACTACAGGTCCACCCGTTCGTAATAGTACAAGCCCACCCATTCCTACTACTACAAGCCCAACCGTTCCTACTTCTACCGGCCCAACCGTTCCTACTTCTACAGGCCCAACCGTTCCTACTACTACAAGCCCACCCGTTCCTACTACTACAGGCCCACCCGTTCCTACTACTACAAGCCCAACCGTTCCTACTTATACGGGCCAAACCGTTCCTACTACTACAAGCCCACCCGTTCCTACTTCTACAGGGCCAACCGTTCCTACTACTACAAGCCAAACCTTTCCTACAACTACAAGAACAATCGTTCCTAATACTACAGGCCCACCCGTTCCTAATACTACAGGCACACCTCTTCCTAATACTACAGGCCCACCCGTTCCTACTACTACAGGCCCACCTGTTCCTACTACTACAAGCCCACCCGTTCCTACTTCTACAGGCCCACCCATTCCTACTACAACAGGCTCACCCGTTCCTACTACTACAGGTCCACTCGTTCCTATTTCTACAGCCCCACCCGTTCTTACTTCTACAGGCCCACCCGTTCCTACTACTACAAGCCCACCCGTTTTTACTACTACAGGCCAACCCGTTCCTACTACTACAAGCTCAACCGTTCCTACTTCTACAGGCCCAACCGTTCCTACTACTACAAGCCCACCCGTTCCTACTTCTACAGGGCCAACCGTTCCTAATACTACAAGCCAGACTGTTCCTACTTCACAGGCCCAACCGTTCCTACTACTACAACCCCAACCGTTCCTACTTCTACAGGCCCAACTGTTCCTACTACTACAGGCCCAATCGTCCCTAATACTACAGGCCCACACGTTCCTAATTCTACAGGTCCACCCAGTTCCTACTACTACAGGTCCATCCGTTCCTACTACTACAGGTCCATCCGTTCCTACTACTACAAGCCCATCCATTCCTACTACTACAGCTCCATCCGTTCCTAATACTACAAGCCCACCCGTTCCTAATACTACAAGCCCCCCTGTTCCTACTACTACAGGCCCAATCGTTCCTAATACTAAAGGCCCACCCGTTCCTAATACTACAGGCCCAAACGATCCTACTACTACAGGTCCACCCAGTTCCTACTACTACAGGTCCATCCGTTCCTACTACTACAGGTCCATCCTTTCCTACTACTACAAGCCCACCCATTCCTACTACTACAGCTCCATCCGTTCCTAATACTAAAAGCCCCCCTGTTCCTACTACTACAAGCCCACCCGTTCCTACTTCTACAGGTCCACCCGTTCCTACTACTACAGGCCCACCCGTTCCTACTACTACAAGCCCACCCGTTCCTACTTCTACAGGTCCACCCGTTCCTACTACTACAGGCCCACCCGTTCCTATTACTACAAGCCCACCCGTTCCTACTACTACAGGCCCACCCATTCCTACTACTACAGGCCCACCCGTTCCTACTTCTACAGGCCCATCCGTTCCTACTACTACAGGCCCACCCAATCCTACTTCTACAGTCCCACCCGTTCCTACTACTACAGGCCCAACCGTTCCTGCTACTACATGCCCAACCGATCCTACTACTACAAGCCCAACCATTCCTACTACTACAGGCTTCCCATTCCTACTACTAAAAGCCCAACCGTTCCTACTTCTACAGGCCCAACCATTCCGACTACTACAAACCCAACCGTTCCTCCTACTACAAGCCCACCCGTTCCTACTTCTACAGGGCCAACCGTTCCTACTACTACAAGCCAAGCCGTTCCTACTTCTACAGGCCCAACCGATCCTTCTACTACAGGTCCACCCGTTCCTACTTCTACAGGCCCACCCATTCCTACTACTACAGGCCCACCTGTTCCTACTACTACAGGTCCACCCGTTCCTACTACTACAAGCCCACCCGTTCCTACTGATACAGGCCACCCGTTCCTACGTCTACAGGCCCAACCGTTCCTACTTCTACAGGCCCACCCGTTCCTACTTCTACAGGCCCAACCGATCCTACTACTACAGGTCCACCCGTTCCTACTACTACAGGTCGATCCATTCCTACTACTACAAGCCCACCCATTCCTACTACTACAAGTCCAGCCGTTCCTACTACTACAAGCCCACCCGTTCCTACTACTACAGGTCCACCCGTTCCTAATACTACAAGCCCACCCATTCCTACTACTACAGGTCCACCCGTTCGTAATACTACAAGCCCACCCATTCCTACTACTACAAGCCCAACCGTTCCTACTTCTACCGGCCCAACCGTTCCTACTTCTACAGGCCCAACCGCTCCTACTACTACAAGCCCACCCGTTCCTACTACTACAGGCCCACCCGTTCCTACTACTACAAGCCCAACCGTTCCTACTTATACAGGCCAAACCGTTCCTACTACTACAAGTCCACCCGTTCCTACTTCTACAGGGCCAACCGTTCCTACTACTACAAGCCACATCTTTCCTACAACTACAAGAACAATCGTTCCTAATACTACAGGCCCACCCGTTCCTAATACTACAGGCACACCTCTTCCTAATACTACAGGCCCACCCGTTCCTACTACTACAGGCCCACCTGTTCCTACTACTACAAGCCCACCCGTTCCTACTTCTACAGGCCCACCCATTCCTACTACAACAGGCTCACCCGTTCCTACTACTACAGGTCCACTCGTTCCTATTTCTACAGCCCCACCCGTTCTTACTTCTACAGGCCCACCCGTTCCTACTACTACAAGCCCACCCGTTTTTACTACTACAGGCCAACCCGTTCCTACTACTACAAGCTCAACCGTTCCTACTTCTACAGGCCCAACCGTTCCTACTACTACAAGCCCACCCGTTCCTACTTCTACAGGGCCAACCGTTCCTAATACTACAAGCCAGACTGTTCCTACTTCACAGGCCCAACCGTTCCTACTACTACAACCCCAACCGTTCCTACTTCTACAGGCCCAACTGTTCCTACTACTACAGGCCCAATCGTCCCTAATACTACAGGCCCACCCGTTCCTAATACTACAGGTCCACCCAGTTCCTACTACTACAGGTCCATCCGTTCCTACTACTACAGGTCCATCCGTTCCTACTACTACAAGCCCATCCATTCCTACTACTACAGCTCCATCCGTTCCTAATACTACAAGCCCACCCGTTCCTAATACTACAAGCCCCCCTGTTCCTACTACTACAGGCCCAATCGTTCCTAATACTAAAGGCCCACCCGTTCCTAATACTACAGGCCCAAACGATCCTACTACTACAGGTCCACCCAGTTCCTACTACTACAGGTCCATCCGTTCCTACTACTACAGGTCCATCCTTTCCTACTACTACAAGCCCACCCATTCCTACTACTACAGCTCCATCCGTTCCTAATACTAAAAGCCCCCCTGTTCCTACTACTAAAAGCCCACCCGTTCCTACTTCTACAGGTCCACCCGTTCCTACTACTACAGGCCCACCCGTTCCTACTACTACAAGCCCACCCGTTCCTACTTCTACAGGTCCACCCGTTCCTACTACTACAGGCCCACCCGTTCCTCTTACTACAAGCCCACCCGTTCCTACTACTACAGGCCCACCCATTCCTACTACTACAGGCCCACCCGTTCCTACTTCTACAGGCCCATCCGTTCCTACTACTACAGGCCCACCCAATCCTACTTCTACAGTCCCACCCGTTCCTACTACTACAGGCCCACCCGTTCCTGCTACTACAGGCCCAACCGATCCTACTACTACAAGCCCAACCATTCCTACTACTACAGGCTTCCCATTCCTACTACTAAAAGCCCAACCGTTCCTACTTCTACAGGCCCAACCATTCCGACTACTACAAACCCAACCGTTCCTACTACTACAAGCCCACCCGTTCCTACTTCTACAGGGCCAACCGTTCCTACTACTACAAGCCAAGCCGTTCCTACTTCTACAGGCCCAACCGATCCTTCTACTACAGGTCCACCCGTTCCTACTTCTACAAGCCCACCCATTCCTACTACTACAGGCCCACCTGTTCCTACTACTACAGGTCCACCCGTTCCTACTACTACAAGCCCACCCGTTCCTACTGATACAGGCCACCCGTTCCTACGTCTACAGGCCCAACCGTTCCTACTTCTACAGGCCCACCCGTTCCTACTTCTACAGGCCCAACCGATCCTACTACTACATGTCCACCCGTTCCTACTACTACAGGTCGATCCATTCCTACTACTACAAGCCCACCCATTCCTACTACTACAAGTCCAGCCGTTCCTACTACTACAAGCCCACCCGTTCCTACTACTACAGGTCCACCCGTTCCTAATACTACAAGCCCACCCATTCCTACTACTACAGGTCCACCCATTCCTACTACTACAAGCCCCCCTGTTCCTACTACTACAAGCCCATCCGTTCCTACTTCTACAGGTCCACCCGTTCCTACTACTACAGGCCCAACCGTTCCTACTTCTACAGGCCCAACCGTTCCTACTACTACAAGCCCACCCGTTCCTACTACTACAAGCCCACCGGTTCCTACTTCTACAGGCCCACCTATTCCTACTACTACAAGCCCAACCGTTCCTACTACTACAAGCCAAACCTTTCCTACTACTACAAGCCCAATCGTTCCTAATACTACAGGCCCACCCGTTCCTAATACTACAGGCCCACCTCTTCCTAATACTACAGGCCCACCCGTTCCTACTACTACAGGCCCACCTGTTCCTACTACTACAAGCCCACCCGTTCCTACTTCTACAGGCCCAAACATTCCTACTACAACAGGCCCACCCGTTCCTACTACTACAGGTCCACCCGTTCTTACTTCTACAGGCCCACCCGTTCCTACTACTACAAGCCCACCCGTTTTTACTACTACAGGCCAACCCGTTCCTACTACTACAAGCCCAACCGTTCCTACTTCTACAGGCCCAACCGTTCCTACTACTACAGGCCCTCCCGTTCCTACTACTAAAAGCCCAACCATTCCTACTTCTACAGGCCCAACCATTCCGACTACTACAAGCCCAACCGTTCCTACTACTACAAGCCCACCCGTTCCTACTTCTACAGGGCCAACCGTTCCTACTACTACAAGCCAAACCATTCCTACTTCTACAGGCCAGACCGTTCCTACTACTACAAGCCCACCCGTTTCTACTTCTACAGGGCCAACCGTTCCTACTAATACAGGCCTAACCGTTCCTAATACTACAGGCCCACCCATTCCTACTACTACAGGCCCACCCGTTCCTACTTCTACAGGCCCAGCCGTTCCTACTTCTACAGGCCCACCCATTCCTACTACTACAGGCCCACCCGTTCCTACTACTACAGGTCCACCCGTTCCTACTACTACAAGCCCACCCGTTTCTACTTCTACAGGGCCAACCGTTCCTACTAATACAGGCCCAACCGTTCCTAATACTACATGCCCACCCATTCCTACTACTACAGGCACACCCGTTCCTACTTCTACAGGCCCAGCCGTTCCTACTTCTACAGGCCCACCCATTCCTACTACAACAGGCCCACCCGTTCCTACTACTACAGGTCCACCCGTTCCTACTTCTACAGGCCAACCCGTTCCTACTTCTACAGGCCCACCCATTCCTACTTCTACAGGCCCAACCCATCCTACTACTACAAGTCCACCCAGTTCCTACTACTACATGTCCATCCGTTCCTACTACTACAGGTCCATCCGTTCCTACTACTACAAGCCCACCCATTCCTACTACTACACGTCCACCCGTTCCTACTACTACAAGCCCACCCGTTCGTATTACTACAGCTCCATCCGTTCCTAATACTACAAGCCCCCCTGTTCCTACTACTACAAGCCCACCCGTTCCTACTACTACAAGCCCACCCGTTCCTACTTCTACAGCTCCACCCGTTCCTACTACTACAGGCCCACCCGTTCCTGTTACTACAAGCCCACCCGTTCCTACTACTACAGGCCCACCCGTTCCTACTACTACAAGCCCACCCGTTCCTACTACTACAGGCCCACCCGTTCCTACTACTACAGGCCCACCCGTTCCTACTTCTACAGGCCCATCCGTTCCTACTACTACAGGCCCACCCATTCCTACTTCTACAGGCCCACCCGTTCCTACTACTACAGGCCCACCCGTTCCTGCTACTACAGGCCCAACCGACCCTACTACTACAAGCCCAACCGTTCCTACTACTACAGGCCCTCCCGTTCCTACTACTAAAAGCCCAACCGTTCCTACTTCTACAGGCCCAACCATTCCTACTACTACAAGCCCACCCGTTCCTACTACTACAAGCCCACCCGTTCCTACTTCTACAGGTCCACCCGTTCCAACTACTACAGGCCCACCCGTTCCTGTTACTACAAGCCCCCCCGTTCCTACTACTACAGGCCCACCCGTTCCTACTACTACAAGCCCACCCGTTCCTACTACTACAGGCCCATCCGTTCCTACTACTACAGGCCCACCCGTTCCTACTTCTACAGGCCCACCCATTCCTACTACTACAGGCCCACCCGTTCCTACTACTACAGGTCCACCCGTTCCTACTACTACAAGCCCACCCGTTTCTACTTCTACAGGGCCAACCGTTCCTACTAATACAGGCCCAACCGTTCCTAATACTACATGCCCACCCATTCCTACTACTACAGGCCCACCCGTTCCTACTTCTACAGGCCCAGCCGTTCCTACTTCTACAGGCCCACCCATTCCTACTACAACAGGCCCACCCGTTCCTACTACTACAGGTCCACCCGTTCCTACTTCTACAGGCCAACCCGTTACTACTTCTACAGGCCCACCCATTCCTACTTCTACAGGCCCAACCGATCCTACTACTACAAGTCCACCCAGTTCCTACTACTACATGTCCATCCGTTCCTACTACTACAGGTCCATCCGTTCCTACTACTACAAGCCCACCCATTCCTACTACTACACGTCCACCCGTTCCTACTACTACAAGCCCACCCGTTCGTATTACTACAGCTCCATCCGTTCCTAATACTACAAGCCCCCCTGTTCCTACTACTACAAGCCCACCCGTTCCTACTACTACAAGCCCACCCGTTCCTACTACTACAGGTCCACCCGTTCCTACTACTACAGGCCCACCCGTTCCTGTTACTACAAGCCCACCCGTTCCTACTACTACAGGCCCACCCGTTCCTACTACTACAAGCCCACCCGTTCCTACTACTACAGGCCCACCCGTTCCTACTACTACAGGCCCACCCGTTCCTACTTCTACAGGCCCATCCGTTCCTACTACTACAGGCCCACCCATTCCTACTTCTACAGGCCCACCCGTTCCTACTACTACAGGCCCACCCGTTCCTGCTACTACAGGCCCAACCGACCCTACTACTACAAGCCCAACCGTTCCTACTACTACAGGCCCTCCCGTTCCTACTACTAAAAGCCCAACCGTTCCTACTTCTACAGGCCCAACCATTCCTACTACTACAAGCGCAGCCGTTCCTACTACTACAAGCCCACCCGTTCCTACTTCTACAGGTCCACCCGTTCCTACTACTACAGGCCCACCCGTTCCTGTTACTACAAGCCCACCCGTTCCTACTACTACAGGCCCACCCGTTCCTACTACTACAAGCCCACCCGTTCCTACTACTACAGGCCCATCCGTTCCTACTACTACAGGCCCACCCGTTTCTACTTCTACAGGCCCATCCGTTCCTACTACTACAGGCCCACCCGTTCCTACTACTACAGGCCCTCCCGTTCCTACTACTAAAAGCCCAACCGTTCCTACTTCTACAGGCCCAACCATTCCTACTACTACAGGCCCATCCGTTCCTACTACTACAGGCCCACCCGTTCCTACTTCTACAGGCCCATCCGTTCCTACTACTACAAGCCCAACCGTTCCTACTACTACAGGCCCTCCCGTTCCTACTACTAAAAGCCCAACCGTTCCTACTTCTACAGGCCCAACCATTCCTACTACTACAAGCCCAGCCGTTCCTACTACTACAAGCCCACCCGTTCCTACTTCTACAGGTCCACCCGTTCCTACTACTACAGGCCCACCCGTTCCTGTTACTACAAGCCCACCCGTTCCTACTACTACAGGCCCACCCGTTCCTACTACTACAAGCCCACCCGTTCCTACTACTACAGGCCCATCCGTTCCTACTACCACAGGCCCACCCGTTCCTACTTCTACAGGCCCATCCGTTCCTACTACTACAGGCCCACCCGTTCCTACTTCTACAGGCCCACCCGTTCCTACTACTACATGCCCACCCGTTCTTGCTACTACAGGCCCAACCGACCCTACTACTACAAGCCCAACCGTTCCTACTACTACATGCCCTCCCGTTCCTACTACTACAAGCCCAACCGTTCCTACTACTACAAGCCCACCCGTTCCTACTTCTACAGGGCCAACCGTTCCTACTACTACAAGCCCACCCGTTTCTACTTCTACAGGGCCAACCGTTCCTACTACTACAAGCCCACCCGTTTCTACTTCTACAGGGCCAACCGTTCCTACTAATACAGGCCTAACCGTTCCTAATACTACAGGCCCACCCATTCCTACTACTACAGGCCCACCCGTTCCTACTTCTACAGGCCCAGCCGTTCCTACTTCTACAGGCCCACCCATTCCTACTACTACAGGCCCACCCGTTCCTACTACTACAGGTCCACCCGTTCCTACTACTACAAGCCCACCCGTTCCTACTACTACAAGCTCACCCGTTTCTACTTCTACAGGGCCAACCGTTCCTACTAATACAGGCCCAACCGTTCCTAATACTACAGGCCCACCCATTCCTACTACTACAGGCCCACCCGTTCCTACTTCTACAGGCCCAGCCGATTCCTACTTCTACAGGCCCACCCATTCCTACTACTACAGGCCCACCCATTCCTACTACTACAAGCCCACCCGTTCCTACTTCTACAGGGCCAACCGTTCCTACTACTACAAGCCAAACCATTCCTATTTCTACAGGCCCAACCGTTCCTACTACTACAAGCCCACCCGTTTCTACTTCTACAGTGCCAACCGTTCCTACTAATACAGGCCAAACCGTTCCTAATACTACAGGCCCACCCATTCCTACTACTACAGGCCCACCCGTTCCTACTTCTACAGGCCCAGCCGTTCCTACTTCTACAGGACCACCCATTCCTACTACTACAGGCCCACCCGTTCCTACTTCTACAGGCCCAGCCGTTCCTACTTCTACAGGCCCACCCATTCCTACTACTACAGGCCCACCCCTTCCTACTACTACAGGTCCACCCGTTCCTACTACTACAAGCCCACCCGTTCCTACTACTACAAGCCCACCCGTTTCTATTTCTACAGGGCCAACCATTCCTACTAATACAGGCCCAACCGTTCCTAATACTACAGGCCCACCCATTCCATACTACTACAGGCCCACCCATTCCTACTTCTACAGGCCCAGCCGTTCCTACTTCTACAGGCCGACCCATTCCTACTACTACAGGTCCACCGGTTCCTACTACTACAAGCCCACCCTTTCCTACTGCTGCAGGCCACCCGTTCCTACTTCTACAGGCCCACCTGTTCCTATTTCTACAGGCTCACCCGTTCCTACTTCTACAGGCCCAACCGATCCTACTACTACAGGTCCACCCATTCCTACTACTAAAGGTCCACCCGTTCCTACTACTACAAGCCCACCCGTTCCTACTACTATAGGTCCACCCGTTTTTAATACTACAAACCCAACCGTTCCTACTTCTACAGGTCCACCCGTTCCTACTACTACAGGCCCACCCGTTCCTACTACTACAAGCCCACCCGTTCCTACTACTACAGGCCCACTCGTTCCTACTACTACAAGCCCACCCGTTCCTACTACTACAACCCCACCCGTTCCTACTGCTACAGGCCCACCCGTTCCTACTGCTACAAGCCCACCCATTCCTACTTCTACAGGTCCACCCGTTCCTACTACTACAGGCCCACCCGTTCCTAATACTAAAAGCCCACCCGTTCCTACTACTACAAGCCCACCCGTTCGTACTACTACAGGCCCACCCGTTACTACTTCTATAGGGCCAACCATTCCTACTACTACAGGCCCAACCGTTCCTAATACTTCAGGCCCAACCGTTCCTACTACTACAGGCCCAACCGTTCCTACTACTACAAGCCCAACCGTTCCTACTTCTACAGGCCCAACCGTTCCTACTACTACAAGCCCACCCGTTCTTACTACTACAGGCCCACCCGTTCCTACTACTACAAGCCCAACCGTTCCTACTACTACATACCCAACCGTTCCTAATACTACAGGCCCACCCGTTCCTACTTCTACAAGCCCACCCGTTCCTACTTCTACAGGCCAACCTGTTCCTACTACTGCAGACCCAACCATTCCTACTTCTACAGGCCCAACCGCTCCTAATACTACAGGCCCAACCGCTCCTAATACTACAGGCCCAACCGCTCCTAATACTACAGGCCCACCCATTTCTACTTCTACAGGTCCACCCGTTCCTACTTCTACAGGCCAACCTGTTCCTACTACTGCAGGCCCAACCGTTCCTTACCTTCTTTCATATGGCAGCATGTTGGTACCTCAGATGTTGCTTTAGATTCGTGTGTCCTTCCCTGCCATTTTGAAACTGCAGACTCTTTGGTGGCGTCCTTACTCCAGTGACTCCACATCTTGGCCACCACCATCATCGGCGGCATGATCAATCATTATCATGCAGGTTGTTGTCCTTCGCATTGTAAACAAAATGGGTCCATGCATGCAGGCGTTGTTTACGCCCAGCTCCTCCAACAAAGCACGATGCCATGACTGCGTGGTTGGGCTAGCCACGGTTAACTACTACCAGTGACCAGTATAAGCCCTCTGCTACTACTGATTGAACGGCCGAGGCACTGTGGGACAGGCGCTGCATGGGGAGAAACAGGGCAACAACACGTAATCCTCTATGAAGATCAATAAACACTTATATTAACAATTACAAATTACAAATTAATTATAAACAATTAAATTTTTTAATAGCCATTCGTCCATGGCTTGTAAATTTCTTCTGGTCTTAGTCTTGCTAACAAAAATAATTTCTCGCCATATATTTATTTTCTGGAAGCAATTTTTCTGCATCATCGTCCAGATACAGCACTGGGACTTGATCAACAGCCGATACCGCACCGTGACGTCACAAATCAGTAGGTGGCAGTAGTGTTCTTTGACAAAGCCAGCCAAGGAGGGGAAGCTAAAGGAGGCTTTAGCTGGCTGGATTTAGGGAGATGAAAGGAGTTCCTGAGAGGATCAGCAAAGCTTGCCTGGGCAGACATAAAATTACCTGGGGAAAGAAGGTATCCATTTCCATGTAAGGTGGCTTTTTAAAAAAGCCACCTTAAACGGCATTCCTACTTCCCCCTTTGTCAACATTTTTTCTCTATATTCCAATTGTATGTAAGAAGAGTTTGTTTCTGCTGTGCTGTTTCCCTGCTCCTTCACATGTAGTCCCTGACTGGATTTCATGACATGAGTATTAACAAAAGTTTAGATTTTTCATCTTCTTTCGCAGGCAAGGTGGTGATCAAATGCTACCAACTTCGCCAAAATTTAGGCCGTTTGCCTCCCTAAATTCGCCAGTGTAGGGTCCCTTAGCTCTGCTTTGCTATGCTCCAGATCGGCCATTTACATACTGTAGAGATAACATGTGAATCCTTTGCTTTACCTGTGAGATCTTCTTTCGGTTCGAACGTACCTTTACAAGAGTTCTGAAGAGGCTTCTTACATAAGACAGAAAACCATCATTTTGTCTGCAGCATCCTAAACATAAGTTAAAAAATACATAGATACTTACAAACGTTATAATTTCAGTTTAACTGGTGTAACCACAGCTCCCAGCATGTCTTGCAGTTCAGATATTTCATCAGATGGGATTAAAGGGATAGTTTGGATTTTTGACTCGGAGCTTGTCTGCCTAGCTGTTTGATTCCTGCTTCTGTCTCCTTGAACCCAAGTCAGCCTCAGCAGATGGCCCTCACACTGAGCCTGGTTCTGCTGGAGGTTTCATCCCGTTAAAAGAGAGTTTTTCCTCTCCACTGTCTCAATAGGCATGCTAAGCGTGAGGGATTGCCTTCGAGTCAATGAGTCGATGCAATCAACTGGTATTCCTTTGATTTCGTCCTTCATTTTAGGTGTGATTAATCTATCTCTGTTACAGGGATATGTACCAATGGCTTTTAAGGTTGCTGTAATTAAACCTTTACTTAAGAAACGGTCTCTTGACCCAGATTAATTGGTCAATAATAGACTGATATCCAATCTTCCTTTCTTATCTAAAATTCTTGAGAAAGTAGATGCCAGACAAGTGTGCGATCACTTACACCATAATGAACTTGAATGAACAGTCTGGCTTTAGAGTTCATCATAGCACTGAAACAGCTCTGGTGAAAGTCAATAATGATATTCTGATGGCCTCAGATAATGGTTTTGTATCTGTTCTTGTCCTGTTAGATCTCAATGATACGGTTGATCATAATATTCTTTTATGAAGACTTGGAATGATTATATAGGGTATTTGGTGCTGGTCCTTACTGTAAAGTGGCACTCTAAAGTGCCTTGAGATGACTTGTGTTGTGAACTGGCGCTATATAAATAAACTGAATTGAATTGAATGGAACTGATTGGTTGGTTTACAACAAGCGAAGCTGCTGAGCAAAGACGCATCATGGCAACAAGCACTCACTCACTGAAACATCAAATTGTTGATATGGTAGGGTGACCAAAAGTCCTCTTTTTTCCCAGACATGTCCTACTTTTCATACCTAAAAAAATGTCCGGGTGGAATTTCAAAATCGTCCGGTATTTTGGTCAACTACAGTGCAGCAAGTAGTGGAAACAGGGAGCCATCAGGGGGCTGAGCGACCAAACCCAATCCGCGGACGGTAGCCTGGATAACGGCAGCCCCGTGCTCTCCCCTGCCTTACCATGCTTCCCCCTGCCTGCCTGGTAAGAGGTTTGAACTTCTCTGTACATCCATTTAACCCACTGAATTATCGTTATTCATCTATGACAATGGAAACTTGGTTTTGCATTCTATGATCCCTTTAAAGGAACACCACCAGACTGATTTAAAACTTATCTATCAGATTGATTTCTGTTTGTTCACGTTAATGACAAATCTTCCTCATGCTCAAAGGTTACCTGTGGAGTACCACAGGGATCAGTGCTTGGACCAATTCTCTTTACTTTATATATGCTCCCAATCAGTAGAATCATTAGACAGCATGGGATTAATTTCCACTGTTATGCTGATGATACCCAGCTATATCTGTCTATAATCCAGATGAAGCTAACCCATTACATAGATTACAGGCATGTCTGAAGATATAGAAACTTGGATGACTCTTAACTTTCTCCTTCTGAATGCAGACAAAACAGAAGTTATAGTCTTTGGACCAGAGTCTTTGAAAAAGAAGCTGATTAGCCAGTCACTTCATTTGGATGGGATTAAACTGATTTCAGATAATAAAGTAAAAAATCTTGGTGTTGTTTTTGTATCAGGACCTGTCATTTAAATCCCATATCAAAGAGGTTTCTAGATTTTCCTTCTTTCATCTGAGGAATATTGCAAAAATGAGAAATCTCCTGTCCAGGGGTGATGCTGAGAAACTAGTCCATGCATTTGTTACTTCAAGGCTGGACTATTGTAATTCTTTACTATCAGGAAGTCCACAAGCTGTAGTTAAAAGCCTTCAGCTGATCCAAAATGCTGCAGCCAGAGTTCTGATAAAAATTAAAAAGAGAGATCATATCTCTCCTATCCTGGCTTCTCTTCTTTGGGTTCCTGTTAAATCAAGAATTGAATTTAAAATCCTCCTTCTCACATATAAAGCCTTAAATGGCAAAGCTCCATCTGATATGAGAGATCTGATTGTTCCTTATGTTCCTAACAGAGCACTTCGCTCTCAATCTTCAGGTTTACTAGTGGTTCCTAGAATTTCTAAAAGTAGAATGGGAGGCAGATCTTTTAGTTATCAGGGTCCTCTCCTGTGGAACCAACTACCAGTTTTAGTCCGTGAGGCAGACACCCTGTCTACTTTTAAGGCTAGACTTAAAACTTTCCTTTTTGATAAAGCTTATAGTTAGAGTGGCTCAGGTTTCCTGAGCTATCTCTATAGTCATGCTGCTATAGGCTTAGACTGCTGGAGGACATAGGGATCCCTATTTCATCATTCTGCTTCACTCTCTCTCTATTCTCTAACTCTGCAGAATCTGTTAGTTCAATCTCTAACGTTCTGCTCTCTCTGCTTTTTCTCATAGTAGCTTCATCTGGTCTGTTCCTGTTTGGCTGTGACTCCATCCTGGAGAGTTTTTCAGTGTAGTCCTGTTTCTCTGACTGTGACTAACTGGATGTGCTCTCTTCATCTTCTGACATGGGAGCTGGCTTGGGGCTCGTCTGCCTGGCTGTGTGTTACCTTGATGGGGCCTTTTGTATCTATGCTGCTTTTTCTATGTCTGCTTCTGTCTCCTTGAACCCCAGTCGGCCTCAGCAGATGGACGCTCACACTGAGCCTGGTTCTGCTGGAGGTTTCTTCCTGTTAAAAGGAAGTTTTTCCTCTCCACTGTCGCTACAAGCATGCTTAGTGTGAGGGATTGCTTAAGAGTCAATGAGTCGATGCAATCAGCTGGTTTTCCTTAGATAGAAAACTTTGAATCAATCTGACTGGATGATCTGGTGAACTGGAAAGTGCAGATTACAAGTGTTGTGAAATGGCACTATAGAAATAAACTCAATTGAATTGAATAGAAAGATTGTATGATCTGGATGAATTGTTTCTGTAAATGATGTGGCTGTGTAAAGAGCACTGATTTACTGCTGCTCCTGTCTGAGCTCCAGAATGCCACGGTTTCATCATGCCTCTGTTGTCTGTTGTGGATCCTTGTGGATCACCATGCTTTCGCTGGCCAGGAAATTTTCAAGGTGAGCAAAAGTAGATCGGAGAAGCCTGACAAGCTTGTTAGGGGAGTGGTGGTCTAGTGTTAGGGTGTAGAGCTTGGAATCTTGAGGTTGTGATTTTGAAACCCAATCCCACAGGCTGCCACTCTGGGTCTCTGAGCAAGACCCTTAACCCCTGATTGCTCCTCAGGCTCCCCACGATGGCAGCCCACTGCTCCCCAAGGGCATGGGTTAAACACAGAGGTAAATTTCTTCAATGTGATAAAAATAGAGTTCAATTATTATAGGCTGCGGCTGATCAGTGGCTCCGCTGAACAGAACCATCCTTCTAAGGCTAAATGAAATTGGTTTTTAAAAGTCACCCAGAAACCTCTCAAGAGCATTCCCCATTTCATCCACTCTCATCATTATCTCCTCTATTTTATATTTTTATTAAAGAATCCATGCTTCTTCCGATAGAAGACGCATGGACGAATGTGCACTCCACTTAAGGAGGCATGGATTCTTTGTGTTCCTTCTTTTTCTGGTTTAGTTTGGATAAGTCGTATTGTTGAAGAGATTAATTGCTTTTTACAGGTAATTATTCATTTAATAGATTTTACTCTATGTGGCTGTGGTTATTTTATATTGCTGACCTGTTGTTTCGTGGGCAAGTACTGAACACTGTCTTGGGTCAACAACTTGATTATTTGAATACATTTCTTGTGGTTTGGTTAATAATTGTTCATTGCAGTTAGAGATTTAACATTTCAGACATGAAATTTAGTGGTAATTAATTTATTCCTGGGTCCATAACCTGCTTAAATATCCACATTTGCTGGTAAATGAATGGGTTTATTGTTAATTGATATTACTGGTTGTTAATGATAGCAATTAAAGGCTGGTAAACATTAATCACAACTATCTAAAGTATTTTTTGTTAGGGTTGATATTGACTAGAAGGATGAATTATTGATTATTTTCAATTCTAATTAGTAATATTCATAATCAAATAGGAATAACTGTAAACAATACTTTACTGTCCTGCAAAGATTTCCCTAGGTTCTGAATCAGAACAAACAATGGTTCTTGCAAATCACCATCATTAACATCCTGTTACCCTATATATAACAAAACTAATACAAATGGGGGCAGTAATCTAAATGTTTTTGAATAACTATACAGGTAAATATGCCAATTCTGCTCAAATATTTGACAACTTGTTTTTTTTTTTTATCAGGCTATGCTAAAAATATTGAGAGATCGGCATGGACGAAGCTATCTTCAAGGAACCTAACTTCATCCAGGAGTCTGGAAAATCTCACCTCAGAAACAAGTAATAGACTATATTCAATGCAATGTGATTTTCGTACCAGTGTTTGATGTTGTTTAACATTTAATTTTTAATATATAAAGAAAAGATACATAAAAAAGGAACAAAAACTGTTTAGTGACTTGTTTAGTGAAATGATAGATGACACCTCATGCAAAATGATTTATAACCCCTTAACGATTTATGACTTCCCTCTTCTGCACCATCTGTCCCCTCTGCTGATGAAGATGATGATCCTCCATCTTCCTCAGATGTGTTTTTGACTGGAGCATTTTTCCTTTATTCCTGAATTAATTTACTATCATCTATCGCTTTTTTATGTCAAGCTTTAAATTGTTTAAATTCACCTCAGATATTCCTTTCATCCAGCATCTTACATCTTTCCTAAATGAGTTTATTTAAAGCTTTAAATTGCATGCCTAACTTGTTTTGATTAAGAAACACCATATTATGAGTATAATACATTCTAAGAGAAACTCTAAAAGTTTAAAAATAATGTGCTTTGAGTAATCATCCTATCCTTTCTGTGAATTAGGGCTGGACTGTTAAAATACATTTTCAATTTTCAAACTTGTGCAAGCGCTCAATTTTTAATCGCAATACATTTAACAAGACACAACATTTCTCTGTTAAGCCCCTAAGGTGGCAGTAATATGATTACAGTGGGCATGCTGTCACACAGAAAGGAAGACATTCTTAGCTAGCAACCTAGATTAATGCGTTATAGTAGAAGTAAGAACTTGTTTGTGCAAATTTTACAGTAAATTCCTTGATGTTATGAGATGAGCCGAGGCTTTCAGCCATGTGTTAAGCAATGAAGGGGGGTTTTCCCTGATGCTCGTGTCAAGGGGTGATTCATTTAGGGAGGGGCCAAAATTGATGATGTGTCTACGGTGATGCCATGTAATCGCTTCAGGAAGTTGATTAGACCACACAAGAACTTTGACAGGTATTTAAACAGCCTCACTACTCAGTCAAGATGTGGGAGATTGTAGGAGAGTTGCTGTCAGTTGGATACAGTTTGGATAGATTATAAAAATAGATGGGTTGAAAAAACAAGCAATCTAGTTTGTTAAAACTATTTGGTTAGATTTAAACAATTTAATTATCAAAATCTGAGCAAGCCACTGGTTACAGTTGTAACATTAGTGTTAAGTAGTATTGCTTTCTAGTGAATAGTTACCATTACCAGGGCATCAGCTGTAAGACATTGACTTCAAATCCTAAGGTTCACCTTAGACTTTTGAAAGTTGTGATAATACTTGCACAAGTATTTTGGCTTGGTTTGCCCTTGTACAAATATAGATTGGGTAAAACATTTACCAAATTAGATTGGATGGTTTAGCCAAAAGAACAAATAACTTCCAACCAGATTAAAACCAAAAACTCATAAAAACTATAATGTTTGAATAAAAATGACTAACACCTTTCATCATTGCCCAATTTGCACAAACACTTTCAGTGTCTGCTTGAGCTTATTTCACTAAAATGGCAAAAGAATTGTGTACCTTAAATGATTGTTCTCTTTTAAGACATTTTAAACCCAAAGAAACTTACAAAATATTTTATTATATACACCAATCATTAGCAATTTCAAATGGGAAAAAAAGCAAGAAAAACAATTGCAAAAAAAGCACAGATTATATTATAACTATAGTTAGGCACTCCACCAGTAGGTGGTGACATGTCCGCATGAAGCTTCATGAAGCAATTTGGCCAAACAGTTCAATGCCTCATATGGTTGGGAATTGATTTCACAATTCCCTTATCGATTCTGTGAAACAATGAACTTGGTAAGTGCACAGTGACATTCGTCTACCATCGCCTGGGACATTCTGTTTCTGCCTGCCTCAGCGAAAAACAGAAGGCAGTGAACGGGAGCTGCCAGCCTCTAAGACAGCCAGGCTGCCCTTCGAGTCACAGTCATCTAAATCAAATGGAGAAGCCATCCGTTTAATGAAAAAGCATTACTGTACAATTTTGGGAAATAAATACATCCCCCCCTGATTTAAATAAACGAGCGTCACCTTTCTCTAGCTCTCTAAATTGTGGAGCAACTTCGTAGGATGTTTCGTTACATCCATTGCAAATAGCTAGAATCATGTAAAAATTCCAGCTACCAGTAGTTCTAAATAAACATGCTAGCAACGAAGGGGTGGATTAACGAAAAAGAAACCTAACTACCCAAGATAGGTAGGTAGGTTTATTTCCGGAAATGGCATATGATTTACTAGGAACCACCTTAAGCACAGCCAGTGATATAAAATTAGCTACTTACCACTAGAGTTGCCTTCCATGCTGATCGTAACTTTAGCTTCTGTCAGGAAGCATCAGAAACATGGCATTCGTTAAAATGTATGCCATGCTGTGTGCGCAAGTATTTCTGCATGTTGGATGTACTTCCTCCGGCGGATGTATTCGCCACTTTGCAATGATTGCAAAGCCCCTTCTTGCCATCTTTCTCTTCCTTAAAATGAAGCTAAAGTTTTGCTTTTATAGACTTACGCCTGGTAAAGATGTATCTGCTTACTGAATGCCGTGTGCTAACTTGCGTAAAAAACGTGACTAAGTCATGCTGCCCAGAGATAGGCTCTGGTGCTGCCTGGAATCATTAAGGGAATCGTTAAGCAATCTGCCAAACCATGCCATGGAGTTGGAACACATGGAACCATCTCTGAACAGGAACAGGTTTTTGATTCCCATTCCTAATGCCTCATGAGGCTTCATCTCACAGTCACTACCTGCAACACTGGACTCTAGACAAGCAGGCTTTCATGGTCATGAAGAAACCATGGTGCAGGAGCAGCAGGGAAAATGCGACTCCTCCAACAGTCAGAACAGAAGAATGTATGAGGAAGGCAATGATGAATGCAGTAATCAATTGATTGGGAGCAGGTGTGGACAAGACTAGAAGGTGAGCTAGGGGAAATGAGACTGGCACAAGGGGGGGGCAGAGAGTAAACAAGAAATACATAAGAACTCAAATACCAGAAAACAACTAGAATGACACAAAATGGAAATGAAACCAAAGACTAAAATAAAATAGAACCAAAATGTCCTAAAAGGGCAGAATCATGACAGCAATAGATACAAACATGTAAAAAAAAGCCCATATATCTGTTAGCTGTGTTGAATCCAGTAAACTGTTTAGATTGTGTCATGATCAGGTAGGTTTTACTAGCCCAAATGCAGAACTCACAGACTCAGAGGCAGGATAAAAGTCCAATGTTTAATGGGTTACAGACTGGGTTCCTCCTGGGAGGCAGAGAGGACAAGGCAAGGTTACGGTTTACAGGAAAACAGGTTTACAGGGTCAGAAAAGGCAGGGTGGCTCAGGCTTGCTTAACCAAACAATCCGGCTCAGAGTGGAGCTCTCAACCACCTTATATAAGGAGAGTCCAATAATAAGCTGATGGGGATCAGCTGTGAGCGCTGAGTACCAGCTCCCAGGAAAGGATCCACGGCGCCCTCTGGTGGGCAAGCCTCTGGATCCCAACAGATAAACAGAAACCCACAATAAGGGATCCACATCGCCCTCTGGAGGGCAAACCCCTGGAACCCAACAGTAACAGAAGCCCACAGAAAGGGATCCACGTCGCCCTCTGGAGGGCAAACCTCTGGATCCCAACAGATTGTACATTTTAAAGTATTCTAGGAAGAAAAGTATGACATCCTTCAACTAGATTTATCAATGAACGCTGACTAAAAGGTTTCTTGTTTCTCACTTGAGGGTAAATTACATCTCATAAACTAATGTGACTGAAGTCAAGTCACATTCGAAAATACGATGAGTAATTCTTTAGTTTCTGAGAAGATTTTGTGTACTGTATTGTGAGTTGGTAGGTATAAGATTTAATTTACCTACAAGTGACAAAAATGAAACCCTCTTCTGGACATGGTCCTGAAGAAGGATAAATCTTTATGAGGGTCTGTCGTGATTCTACCCTTTCTGGACTTTTTTGGTTCTGTTTCTTTTTGAATTTTATAGTCCTTCTGCATTCCTCTTAGTTAAGGGTTTCTTTTCCATTCTGTGTCATTGTGATGGGGTTCTATCATGATTTGGTCAAAAATAAATGACTGACCAAGGCGTGAGATCACTTTAGTGAAATTTATTGAGCTTTTCTTCAGGTGAACAAAGATGGCAGGTGCAGAATATATGCAAATTAAGTCCAGAGCAGGTTAAAATCAGAGAAACAGCAGAGTCCATCACCTTCAGTGTGACTTCTCAGGAGTCCAGCACAGACGGACTCCCTGTGGAGCAGCCCTTCTTTTAAAGCTGCAGGCTCCGTCCACAGACACTCCAAACAAGCAAAAGGGAAAAGAAACTAAGAAATTACTTCTAACTCAGATAAATTCTGAAAGTTTACAAAATAATAACAGCAATAACAACAACACTAGAGAAACACACAGAGAAATTAAATTAAACTTGTAATCAAAATACAATACTCAATTTAATAGAAAACACTCAAACAGTCATCAAGTGACTCCCTCCTGGTGAGCCACAATCTGGAAACGACCCTCCTTGAAAATAGAACCGGGAAAATATTCAAAGCTGAAAATAACAGGTTAGCATGAATGTTAACTGAAGCAGGAACACAGCGTGTGCACCCACGATGAACCGCGCCAGCCTGAGCTGCAACAAAAAGTTTGCTAGCGATTATGTATGTGTTTGTGTATGCGTGTGCTCATGCTGACATGGACTTATAACAAAGTCCTGGCTGATGACAGCTCCTCTGTCACAGTCATTCTAGCTGTTTTCTGGTCATATTTAAGCAGTGTTGTTTTTTTTTTTTTTTTTTTTTGCCCCCTCGTGCAAGTCTCCTCTTTCCTGGCTCACTATCCGCACCTGATCCCTATCAACTGATGAGCCCATTTTTTGTGCAGTTCCTCATTGCAGAATTCTCTTTATTACTTTATTCCTTATTTTAGATTCTCTGAGAGTCTCCTAGTTTTATCATTCCGGAGTTCCTTGCCTGTTGTTTCTAGTTATTTCTGGATTATTTACTCATTTACTATCAGTATCTTCATTAAATCTGTAAATAAGTTTCTCCCTCTTCACTCTGCATTTGGGTCCACAACAATATCCAACAACCCTGACAGGGAAATACATATTGTTTGACGTAAGGTGTCATCAATCATTTTTTTCCTATGGTTCATGTATAAAGAGTTTTAGCTCAGCTTTAATGCAGTTTTAAAAAAGGAGTAGAAAGAAACCAAAATAGCTTAAGATTTGAATTTAACACGTGGATTCTGAAAAAAAATATATTATGATGAAATTGAGAACTTAACCTGTTAGAATCCTTTTTTTATTGAATAATAATTAATATGTAGTAAGGGAATAAAAGTCTGCTACTTTTTCTTTTTACCATTCCATCAACAGCTCTACCTCTTTCCAGTTTCAGTACCATGAAAAGCAGTGTTTCTTCGCTCAGTCTTCAGCCGCAAAAGGTAAATAACTCCTCTTTGATGATCTTTCAACAGAGACATAATGTTCTGTCTGTATTAGAGTTCCATGTCAGAATCAGAATTATTCATTAATTCCTTGTGCCAAATTCTTTTCTTGCAATAAGGCCGCTTACAAAAGCTGATTAACATTTACATTTCAGCTGCAAAAAGTGCCTGCTGCTTAATTTTTGATGCTTGTACACATTAAGGTCAGACGTGCCTCAAGAGCATCTTTGTTGCTCCTGAAGTGCGTCCAGTAAAGCGTGTCCAGATGTGTCTGATGTTTCTACTGCTCCTGTGTTTAGTTCCATTGTTAGCCCGTAATACATAGCATTACAGGCTAACGATGGAACTAAACGACCCATTCATCGGTTACCATTTGCATGTTTCCAAGCAATACAAGGCCTTGTCCATATAAGACTCAAACTCACTGCGGATCCAGACATTTGAATTGAGAAAGCTTCCAGGAGAGGTGGCGAAACGTCTACAAATCTTGAAAACCAAGTCCAGTGGATATTTTTTGAATTTTTACGGAATGACTATGACCTGGATGACTGAGAACCTTCATCAGCAAGTGTATTTAAGTTTCTCCTGAATTGTTCGCTGTCAGGATTTGGTTATTGAGTGTTGACCCAAAAGCAGAGGCAGAGAGGCAGAGGTGAATCTGTTGTCTATTTAATAATGACTTAATAGAAAACAGAGGCTGGTTATCCAAAAATCCAAAAGGAAAACAAAGTCCAAACAAACATGAAACCAGAAGTCCAAAAATCTAGAAACATGAAAACAAGTCTAACGTACCAGAAACCATGGGGACATCAGGGGAATCACAAACATAACAAGGAAGGCACAGAGAGAAGGAGTTGGAGCATGTAGACGGTGTTTGACGAGGACCCAGCAAAGGGGAACTGAACAGAGAGGGCTTTTTAAAGGAGACTGGGACAAAGAGGGGGCTAATGAGGAAACTGGGAGCAGGTGTGCAAAGAACAAGAGAGGGAAAGAGCTAGGGAAGAAGGAGAACATAAGAGGGCAGCAGAGAGCAACAAATAGAAACCTGGAAGACTGGAAATAACAACAAAATGATAATCAAATAACTAGGACTATAAAACATGGTGAAAAGAAAACTAAACACTAGAAATGAAGGAGTAAAGTAAGACTGAATACTCAAAAGAAAAACATAACAGAAACAGAAACCTAACAGTCTTTTTGTACTACTTTTGTCAAAGTTCATCCTGTCCTAAGAAAGGTTAGCAGTGTTTAAGCAGAATGAAATATGGGTATTCAACACCAATCAAAGACAAAAAGGCACAAATACTATTTTTGATTTCTCATCTCATACATGAGGAGGTTCAACTGTGACCATAAAAAATGCAGAGCCAGAGACTGGTGACACCTTTAATGACAACCCGAAGGCCTTTTATAAATCTAAGCTTTTATTAAAATCTGTTTATTTTATCACATAATTTAAAAGGCAGATTTTATTGTCTAAAATGAAATAACTATTCACTTGTGCATTACCTTATCCCAATTGTATATTTAATTATATAGCAATGATTTAGATAAATCAATATACATACAAGCAGTAAATATTCAATTGTTTCAGAATATGTACACTGTGTAAAGACACTCTTTAACCCTTTAAAGCCCGATCCAAGAATAAAACAAAACAGAAAATTTGTTTTTTTTTGGTTTGAAGTCCTTATTTGGCCTTTTAACAAAATATGTAAAAAGAAAAAAACAGAAATACATTTTTGATATTAACAATTTATTACTATCCGATAAGTCAAGATTACTTTTTGTGTCGTCTTCTGCCCTCTGTTGTCAGGTATGTCTGATTGTATACAATAGGATTTTTAGCAAAGTTTTTACCATTAAATTATTCAAAAGGTGTCAGACGCAAAACATTTCAGAAACCGTATGTATCAAATATGATACATTTGGAATTACAGGGTTAAATTTCAGTTTCAGCCATGCTATATACTTCTGATTTGTTTTTCCGTTTGAAACGTAGTGTGTAGGTGTTATATAACGTAAGTTATTCACTCAGCCTATTTGATTATGCTTGTAATAAAATCTGAAAAATGTTTTCTTTACATGTTAGTCTTTTACGAGCTGGTGCACCACCATAAATGTGCTAATTTCTTTTTTCTGAAATCCCATAATTGATCAGATGAGCAGCAGCAGAAGCAGCATCTACCCTTTAGACACTGAAGTACAAGGAAGCATTCAATTTGCTGTAAACTACATCCAGAAGCTTGAAGAGTTTCAGGTCTTTGTGGTCAACTGCAGAGGGTTGGCCATTGCTGAAACCAAGAAGAATCTTTCTGACCCGTAAGTTTTCGGAGCAAAGTTTTATTTTCAATGTGTTCCAAAAAAAATATCAAATGACATATTCCTTCAGATCTTTAGGGCTTTGTGTAATACTAAAAAAATCTTTGCAGCTATGTGAAATGCTACCTTGCTCCTGATAAAACACGACTGGGCAAGAAAAAAACTACTGTCAAAAAAAGGACACTAAACCCGACATACAACGAAGTTCTCAAGGTGAGAAATGTATTTACATCTATCTTTTTGAATGTGCATTTCACATATGCTTTAAATCACCTAAAAACCTGGTCTACTTGCAGTAGAATGTAATGATTTAATTCAATGGTGGATGTCACTTAATTTTTATTAGCTCCACCAAGGAGGTCATGTTTTTATGAGAGTTTGTGTGTATCTCTGTCTGTGTACAGGATAACATGAAAAGTTATTTTCTTCTGAGATGTCCCTCATGCCAAGGAACAATCTATAAAAGTTTGGCGATGTTCAAGATCATAATCTGGCCACAGGGATTTTTTAAAAGACTCTCATAACATTGTAAGATAGTTATATTTGGCTGAACAAGCAGTTCCCTACTAAACCAGAGGGGAGCAGCAGTGACTATTGACATTGGGCTGAAAAAAATTGGAGGTATTTTAGGGAAGAAAAAAACACAGGAAAAGGGAACGTTGTTGGTTTGCTAGCAGGATTCATTGTAAACTTAGAAACAGATTTTAATAATTTTTTTTTTTTTTTACCAGAGCTCCTCCTCAAGCCAAGGAACAATTCTTTTAAATCTGGTAACATACCTGTAAAGATTCATGAAGGTCATGGTCAAGCTTGAAAAGTTCAGTTTAGCTAGTAATCTGGTCTTATAGTTCAGTCCATGCCCAGAAGGTGGTTGGTTCCAGGTAGTCAGCAGCAAAAGCAGTACGGCGGGCGCCGCCCACAGAGTACTTGCTGCTGATGTCCCGGAGGGTGGAGAACAGGCAGGAGATCAGAACTGAGCAGACAGGGCAGGATAATCCAAAGGGTGAAGCCAAAGGTACCGAAGGGAAATCCAGGACAGAGTCGGGTATCAGTTCCAGGTTGGGGACATAGGCAGAAATCCAGCAGGAGTCAGAAGACAGGTCAGGCAAACAGATCAGAACAGGGACAGGCAGGTTTAGAAGTCCAGAGGCAAAACGGGTCAGGATCAAGACCGGCAATCAGGGCCAGATTATTCATCTTAGAACACAGACATACCTCTGTGTTCTAACATTGAATAATCTGGCGCTGATTGCGGGTCTGAAGGCTGGTTAAATAGAGGCTGGTGGATCAGATAAGCGGTAATGAGAACTGGGCCGAAATAGGCAGGTGAATGATTTGAGAAATCAGACCTGACATTGGAACTGAGATCATGACATTGGTGTACAAATTTAGTCTTAAAGGCTGCCATCTGCCATGTTAAAATCACATTTCAAGAAAGAAAAATGGCAACAACTGATTGCAAAACTAAACGGAGCCAAAAGGAACATTGAGCTAGCAGGTTCCTCAAACTCTAGTGGAGTAGAAAGTACAATATTTGTCTTTGAAATGTAGTGAAGTGAAAGTTAAAAGTACCCCCCTCCTTATGCTGCAGGAGGGGGGGGCAGGGCACCGCCCAATCACAGACACTCTGTAGGAGAAACACAGGTAAGTGACCATGATCATCTGACTGAAGATGATAAGCTCAGTGAGTCATTCACCTGGTTTAGCAGTTCAGTCCATCACCCTTGAAGGGGGTGCGATCTAGCCGATGGGCTGATAGGTGACATGGTACGCGTCACCCAGAGTGTCCCCTGGAACAGACAGGTGGCAGGATCCAGGCTTTCAGGCATCGTAGAGCTCCCAGGCAGGTTCAGAGTCTGACAGGGTCCGGAAGTGTGACCAGGGGGTCACGCACAGGAGCAGAAAGCATCAGGTGCAGACGGGCAGGTTCAGTGGCAGAGGGTAGTGGAGACAGGACATGGAACCAGAACTTGATGCAGGACCTTTAAATTGGTATCCACCTTGGAGCCAGACTTGCTGGGTTAAAAACTGATCCTCCCCGCGTACAGAGCCAAAAACCCAAAGGGCTCAGCAGGGGAGGGACAGTGGACAAGTAGGAGACGAGACAGGAACAAAACCGAGTACATATCAAAAAACCGAGGGAAAACGACAGGTAAAAGAAATAACCAATTAAGGGAGAGCAAACAGGCCAGATCATGGCATTGGAGCTCAGAGACAATGCCCGAGGCAGCCCCGACTCCATCCCAAACTCCTCTGCCACACCCCCAGCACACCTCAGCATATCCTACATTTGTCACACATGTCCTGCACCACTCTAAGAACTCCCCCGCTTTTCCAAACTTTCTCATACAATACCACAGCTCCTCTCTCGACACCCTAGTCTCTTGTTCAAACTCAATCCAGTTGTCCACAAGGTCTGGTGTCCTGGATCTTTTAGCTGTCTCTGCCCCAACACGGCTAATAATCAGGTCATTTGCAGGAACTTGAATGGATGCTGAGGAGGTAATTCAGTCATTTCATTGAGGTGTTGGAACAGAGACATACTTGAAAGTTGCAGGACACTAATAGCCATCCCCATTTATTCTTTATAATGTAAGGATGACTTTGGTGAAAGTTTGGAACATGCTTACGGACTTGGTATTGTGCAAATCCGTGTACTTGTTAGGTAGATATACATTTTTTGATTTTTCAGAATAAATTATTGTTCATTCTTTTATCGCATGTATTTTGATTGTTGCCTCTACAAATAGTATGAAAATAGAATCATTTCGATAAATCTTAAAATGTAAGAAGCAATAATTAAAGTTATTTAGCCTTTGCAGCTTTGTAGCAAGCACTGTTAATGGTGGGAATGGGTGTGGGCCATTTCATGCAATCCAGAACAACCAAAAAACTATTGTAATGTTTTTTGACTAACCAAAGAACAAGTTGATACAAAGTTTTGAGGGTTAGATCATAAGCTGAGTTTTGGGTGTCAAAAACGCTTAAACGCAGAACTTTGGATGATGGATCAAAATGTGCTCAAGTTGCTTTTGACACTTTAACTCTCTGGCTGCTCGACGTTCTGTTTTTTTTTGCTGCTCTGTTCTGTAGCTTCAGGCTAGAGAGCAGCTTGGCTTTATTTACTTTATGAATTGGAAAAATAGTTTTGACATGTTTTTAAGTGAGAAAGTCCAGCTCCAAACATAATCTGTTCATCAATTCATCATTATGATCCCACTAAAATGTGCAGTTCTTGTAGGGAGCTCCAGACCTCCAGCATACTGCCAGGAGGCAGCACTGGAAATCCAACCTGAAAGCTGAAAGTGGTCAGCCTGTGAGGGATTTCCCGCTGCCGTTCGTAGTGGCTGGAAGTGAATAGAAAATTAGTTTTTAAGGTTAGTGGTAAAAACTGCAAGAACCAGAATATAAAATGGAACATTTTTCATCTGCAGCTTTTACCATTTCTAGTTAATTTGGGTATTTATAAACTGTTTCTCCACCGTTCATAAAAAATGTTTTAGTGCAGCAATATTGATCAGAGCTGCTCTCTGTTCCTTCTACATAACATTTCAGTCTACCAGCTTTTTATTTTTGACCTTTGGAGTTTTACTACATTATTTTCATATGCAGAATGTCTGCAGAAAAGATAACAGCTTGCATGTAGTGTCTATCTCTCCCTAAAAAAACTTGAATTGGTTGACGCTCCAGCATCCAGCGGTAAAAGTCCAAATAACTGAACTCCAGCGTCCAATGCTCAGATGCCAGAATGCTCTGATGGCCCCCTTCAATATGCTTTCATTATGAACGCAGCTGTAGTCTGAAAGTTGTAAGCCAAGACGCCGTGTCCTACTGAATAGCTTTGTTATTGTGAGTCTGTTTTGGGTTTTTTTGATTTATGGTCTAGTTGTAGTACCAAAGCGGGATGTCTGATATTAACTCTTTTTGAAAACCTTAAACAACAGCATGTCCTGCTCTACAGAGTGATGTTTTCTCTTCACTCTTGGAACAATGAATAGATGCCAGCCTAAAGAATATCATTTAGAACTCATACACACTGCCTATCATTGCAATTTAAATTGTTGCTTCAGCTTTTTCTCTGATCTATTGAATTTGTTCTCTTTCAATAGTTTAAAATCCCATTTGAGGAGCTGAAAAAGCAGACTTTGATCGTCTCAGTGTGGCACAATGACCTCTTTGGGCGGAACAGCTTCCTTGGTGATGTGGACTTGAATTTATCTGAATGGGACTTCAAAAACGCAGAGATAAATGAATATAAATTAAAAGCCAAGGTAATTATTTCTGTCCACATACAGGTGAGTCGTAGCAGAAATCACATCTCACTGAGCTGTATTACAATCTTCAGGTCTCCACGGAAGTAATCAGAGGGTCCCATTTTGGTCTGCAACAAAATGGTGGAAAGATGAGAGTAGCCTTGAGATTCATACCAAAGAAAATTAAAAGTAAGTTGTTATAAACGTTCAGCTGTTGTCCTCTACTTGTTTTTTGTTAATTTTTCTTAGTGTAAACTGGTTTCCTCCATAGGTAAGGGGATTTCAACCACAGAGGCTGGGGAACTTCTGATTTGGGTGAAAGACTGCAAGGATCTTCCTCAAGTCAGACGAGTCATAATCAACCCCTTCGTGAAGTGGTATGGAAGTTTTCTAGATTGTTGTGAAGCTGAGTAGTAGGGCTCAGGGTTTTGGGATTTGGAACAAACCATTAGATGCTAAGGGTGGGAAAAAAATGCATAATGTGATAGACACCTAATCACAATCAATAAAAAGATAGAATGATCTGTAATTTCATCTACCAGCAATCCAGAACCACTAAGGCTACGTTCACACCGCACTCTGAAGTGACCCAAATCCGATTTTTCGGCCCATATGCGATCTGGATCTGATCTTTTCATGGCTGTCTGAACAACACAGATCCGATTTTTTCCAATCCGACCCAGGCCACTTGGCTATGTGGTCCTGATTCCGATACGAATCTGATCTTTTCTAATGTGACCTGTGTCTGAACGGCCAAGTCGCATTCATTCAACCTGAACGCTATTAATATCCGACAAAGGTCACTATTCTGCATCTTGCTACACAGAAGCGGCAAGAAAAACTACACCCATGGAAGATGATGATGCGGAGAGCAATATTTATGTTTAACCATATTGAAAATAATGAGTTTTTATGGTTGGAAAAGATGGCTAGATGTGCGGCGGCACTACCATCTATGTTTACTTCCGTAAACACAGAGCATGCTGGCCTGTGACGTCATTGCGTCCTCTACTGTGCATGCGGGACACTTGCGTTGTATGACTGCAGTTCACACAGGAGATCACATACAAGTCGCATATATTTGGAAATATGAGCAACGCAAAAAAAAAAAAATCGGATTTCACAAAAAAATCTGAATGAGCATCAAGGCCTGCAGTGTGAAGGTAGCCTAAGTCTTCTGGGGCATGAGATGCTTCTCAACATCTCATGGCCTAGCCAAGTAAGGCTGGAGCTAAGGCTGACCTCTTTTAGAGGTGAAGGTTATGTTTAAATGGGGTTACATTTTCAAGTATGTCCTTTCTTCTTTGGTCCTTTTTCAAAATGGGTATAAAAAAAAGCCCAAATCAATTATTACCAGAGTCAGGATTCCCTTGTGTGTGTGTTAGAGCTAGTAATGCATCTCTTCCTGAGAGGATCTTGGTGGGGAACCTGGGTAGCCTACACAGGTGGAGCTTATCAGTTTCATCAGAGTGCTGGGATTGTCTAAACCTGAAAACAGGGAAACTCTGACTATTCCGGTTTACAAAGAGAGTTTCTTCAATCTCTGTTTCAGTCACAGTAGTAACCTTCTCCCCAGAGCTAACCTGGTCAGAAGCACGTTTTCTTCAGTAGTCGTGCATAAAAATAAAATCATTCACTTGGTCCCTTAGACACATTAGTTTAAAAAAAACAAACATTGCATATCTGTTTGATCAGGATCTAATTAAAGACAGAGATTCATTGTTTTTGGTTAATTTAATATGAGTGAGATGCGGATCATTTTATTTTTATGTAGTTATATTTACATTTCATGAAGAACTACTGAAATTATTTTCAGATTAAACATAAATAGATTTATTATTTCCATGGGGGAAAACGAATTACTTTAGGGTTAGGATGATAACAACCGATGATAACCACCCACTGAGTCTACTGGCATAATCTGGGATGATAACATCCGAAGCTGCAAACAGCCACTTAGTATTTAGTGTGTAAAAGACTGAATCAACATGAAGAGGAACCCATGAGATGATGAACAGGTTCTATACATTAGAACAACATTTTTATTCTTCATCCTCACCTACTGCCAGAAGATTTCACATAAATAGATACATTGATCTACTACCATTCAATAAATAATCCCATAATATTTTCACGGTAACAACACCTGGCAAGCGCTTTTGATATGTACTTGTTTTACTGCATATGTATTCCTGATATCTAAAAAAAACATTTTTTTGTCTAATGACGATTCCATACTTCTCCTTACTGGTCAATACTTGTATTATTTTAAGTATATCTATAAATACATTTTAAGTCAAGCTGATTAATGTGAAAACGGCCGATTAAAATAATGAAACATTTCTAGATATATAAAACTTAATTCTTACTAGTATCTTTTTTTTTACTTTCTGAAATTAATTTTCCTCGACAAAAATCTAATTTAGAAAATATATTATTAATTGGCCTGCCATAGACCGTTTTATATAAACTTATGCATTAACTTGACCAACAATGTTCTATTTCACCACCTTCCTTTCCATAGTTCTTTTTTTTCTGTCTTTTAGACACATTCTCCTTTTTATAGTTTTTGCATTTCTACATTAAAATCTCTAGTTCTGATGGCACTTCCTATGGCCTGTTGTTGTCATGGTGACTCATGAAATCGGTATTCCACTGATAATGGCTTTTCATACTTGTTGCGCTCGTCCACTCTGAGTGGACCTAATTAAAATTGATTGAACTAATTGATAGCAGCTGTTGTGAAACCAAAAGGTGAATGGCCTGCACTTATATAGCACTTTTTTTCAAGTCAGGAGACTTGACCAAAGCGCTTTACACTACATTCAGTAATTCACCCATTCACTCACACACTGATGGTGGCAAGCGACATTGTAGCCACAGCTGCCCTGGGGCTCACTGATAGAAGCGAGGCTGCCGTACACTGGCACCACTGGGCCCTCTGACCACCATCAGTAGACAATGCAGGAGTGTGTGAAGTGAAGTGTCTTGCCCAAGGACACAACAACACTGAAAGTCTTGAACCGTCAATCCTTCGATTTCAGGACAAATTCCCACATCCGACGCCACTGTCGCCCCACACTCAGAGTTCCCGTCTTTAGACTAGAGCAATTTAGAGTTGCGAATTTGAATCTGAATTTGTTAAGCCTGCTTTAGTTCTGGTTTCCTGTTTTTGTTTTGTTGCTCCGTCGTTTCCTGGCTCCTCATGTGTGTTTGTCCTGACGTTACCTGGATGTTTTGGTTCTCAGTATTTTTGTATTTTTGCCTCTGTTGCCGTGGACTATCAATTAAATCAGCAAAACTCATCTCTGCCTCCTCATCTTTGCATTTGGGTCCTGAAAACCTCCACCCAATCTTACAACCAGTATCAACTAATATGAAATATTATATTGTGATACATTTTTGATACAGTACAGGCCATTTTTAGCCATATTGCACAGCTCTACTTGAAACTACAAAAGGGAAAACTGCAGACATTACTGGTTTGGGTTCATACAGAAATTACATATTTAGTGATCATTTCTGTTTTATTTAGCATATTATTGCTCTGGTTTGTAAAAAAATAAATAAATAAAACTAACAAACAAGGCAACCCAAACAGGATTAGTTTCTTAATTGTAATACAAAACTAGTCTCAGGTTGATTCATACCTCCGCTGGGAGCAATATTACCTTAAGTCAATTTAGTACTTCATGTCAGTTATTTGGAAAAAATAGTATTATAAGAAGGGTTTTGTAGATATTGCTAATATGAATATAATTTTTTTTTGTTCACTTATTTCTTTCTGTGCAACTGGTTTTCTCTAATTTTAGGACTTTCATTGCTTTGATCTCACTGCAGCACTGTACTTCCTGACACAAGTCGAAAAAGCCAGCAGAAGACCCGGGTCGTAAAGAGAACAGCCAACCCTCTGTTCAACCACACCATGGTGTACGATGGCTTCCAATCAGAGGACCTTCGACAGGCCTGTGTGGAAATCACAGTGTGGGATCGCGATCGGCTTCACAACCACTTCATAGGTGGTGTGAGACTTGGACCTGGGACAGGTTGTGTAATGCGTTTCTACTTTTTTTTTCATGTTGTAAAAAATCCTGACACCTATTATGATTGGGTCACATAATAGCACTTGTTCATATTTAGTTATCTGCATAAAATACAGAATACTATATGTTGTTTATTTGACTGCACTTGTTCCAACAACTTGCCTGTTTTACATGTGGTTTTAAGATTGAACTATTAGATCTTTAATTGAATACATTTTTACCATAAAATATTGATACATAAAGTCTTTAAGTGTACATTACAGTTTTAATCAATATTATAACTATTTGCCATGAATGCATAGGGTTTACAACAGCAAAATACAACTTTATTAGATGTATTGACCAGTTATTTTTTCAAACATAAATAGATAAATACATTCATACAACATAATATTACTTTGAACAAAGGCTGTATTCATCAGTATCATATAGGAGTTCTTACAGAGGTCATTTGTGAAAGAATCAATCAGAAATGAAAAAATAGTGAGGAAAGGGGCAAACTATCTTGTACAAAAAATTGAAGTAATCTCTCTGCAGTTTCTAGAAGAAGATATAAACACACATAGCCCACACTGCGGGCCTTAATGCTCAATTCCGATTTTTTTGTGAAATCCCATTTTTCTGTGTTGTTGTTCACATTTCCAAATCTATGCAACTTGTACGTATCTCCTCCTTTGAATGTGGGTCAAAGCTCAAGATGAACTGAAACACATAAGAAAAACATACTTTTTATTTTGATAAAATCTTGTTTTATCTTTTAGTCGGGTCCTCACAAAGCAGAACCGATTACAGCCTTATTTTATTTTAATACCTGAGAAATAAAATATTTTAATGTACCCCTGTAATAATATTTTCATATTCACCTTGCACTGCACACATGGACCACTAGGGGTACGAGTACCTCCTGTTAATAATCAATGTACTACCCGACACAGAACACACAATAAATCTGAAACACGGCCCAATCCAAGAAATTGTCACAAGATTGGAGAATCGGCCTGAAAAGGCAAAAACTCGCACAATTTATGCCTGACTTTTACCATTTCTACAGCCTAAAGGCCCTGTCACACCTTGACGATTTAGACCAGCGTATGCCTGATGTACAAAAAATCTGGCAAAAACCCCGGCACACGTTGGATAACTTATGGGTCAGTTTCGTGTAAGTTAAGATTGCACTGAAGTACGCTGAAAGACGTTGACATACTGCATACTCAAAATTTCTCGACGTGTAACAGCGTATGCCATACATGGGCTATAAGTTACAGGTAAGTTATCATATTGCTGACTAACGTTAAGTGTAAATTACTCATAAGTCGTGGTGTCCAGCTTATGCGTAACTTATCAAGAACTTCTCTGGAACGCATACCAATGTATCTGACGTGTTCCAGACGAGCGCTGATCGT
Source organism: Cyprinodon diabolis (assembly GCA_030533445.1). Taxonomy (NCBI): domain Eukaryota; kingdom Metazoa; phylum Chordata; class Actinopteri; order Cyprinodontiformes; family Cyprinodontidae; genus Cyprinodon; species Cyprinodon diabolis. Next base: position 43,225,216 of record CM060072.1, on the reverse strand, counting down.
GTTTCTACCTTCCAGCTACTGTATAATGGCGTATTGGCAGCGTTTTGGTATAAAGGGGGTTCACAGGAGGAAACCGTCAGTTCTCCTCCAGACTTCATCCCCTTCATAGGGTGAAACAGAAGGTGAGGGTGATGGATCCTCCCTGCGTTGACGCCCACCACCAACAAACGTCCTATCAGACATGATGCTGAATCAGCTGTGACTGCAAACCTTATTTTTTGGGCGGGTGGTGAACAGCAGCTAGGTTAATACAGCGGTCAAAGACATCTTTCTATGCAGGCCGGGTACCTCTTGGTGCCTCCTGCACCTGACGGGGGCAGTTTTACAGATGCTTTGTAATGCCCATGGGCATTACACAATGTCGTTATGCATAAGTTAGGCTGTCGTTTCACAGTAGTTCCTAACTATTATGGGTTCATACCTAACCCTGATCTAAACTCAATTCACACCTTTGCCCTAAATGTGCCCCACCAGGCAGCAGTTGCTCCCACCACAAAGTTTTAAATTCAAAACACTCACATAAAAAACAAACAAAACAAAACAGATTGCCAATGTTTGTTAATATTCTATCCGATTAGCTAATCTGTTGAAATTCATTTCCCCTCTGCCTGATTACTAATTCAGTCCACATGGTGCAGCTTAAGCTACATCCTGACTAGCTGAAAGTGCTAGTTTATTGAAACCTTAGATATCCAGCGTTCTGATTCTCTGAGCCTGCCTAAACCCTATCAGACCTATCATGGGAAAGTTTTAGATCTCTGACGTGTTTTCTTTTTTTCTGCAGGAAAGAGTTATGGTGTTGATGTTCCATGGATGGATTCAACAACAACCGAAGTCAATTTGTGGAACAAGATGCTACATTCAAATGGAGAATGGGTGGAAGATGTTTTGCCCCTGAGAATGTTGTTAATGGCAAAGGGCCTGTAAGCCTGATTTAGTATAATGTAGGGGTGCAAAAGCTAATGAAGTAATGTTTGCTATATAAAAAACCTATAATGGATTAACTCAGGACACAACAAAATCAATCTTATAAAAAAGAGTCTCAATGTAATATCAGAGCTGAATGTGAGCTTGATTGAATGACATATTAAGAATAGATTTCTTTAAGCAAAGTTAACCACTGTTTGAAATGCTCCAAGATATGTTTCTATTCATCAGGGACATTTGTACATTTTCTCATGTCAGTTTTTCAATATGGAACTTAGGTGAGTTGCATGACTACCAATAAAAACCATCGGATTTCTTACACTTTTCACATAAATGGGAAATTTATTAGTAGCTCTTATATTGATTTGATCTTTAGGCAATGTTATCTATGTCTGACCTTAAATTAAAATATATATATTCTAGCATTAATTTAACATTAATAAATGTTATTTAAAGCTTGCTTCCATGTTTTGTCTTGATTCTAAATACTTATTAATTTACATATTTTGAAAAGGTACCTTAATTCCACCTGATTAAAACATCTTTTCAGTGTCTAAGCATACAATGACTTACCTTTTAATCAGTATGAAATTTATAATTGAATTTTTCTGACTTGGCTCTTGGTTTGGGAAGACACTTTTTCTCTGTCTCCCTGAAATCTCCTATTTAACAGGATGAATGCACAGGGTATTAAATAGGTATTTATATTATTATGCATTATTTTATTAGCTATTTATATATATAGTTATTGAACAAGTTATTGCAGTTATAGTGCAGTAGGGATGAATGACCTGCAGTAGCGCTACTTTTTACAAATAGGATGTATAAGTCTTTCACGAAAGGAGCTCCTTAGCTCCTTTACAGTCTGGTGCAGAGGGGGAGGGGTGTTGTCCGTGATGCATGGAAGCTTGAACAGTAGCTTCCTCTGAGCCACTTAATCCACACAGTCCAGAGTGCAGCCCAGGCCAGAGGTGATCTATCTCACTAGTTTGTTCAGTCTCTGCCAGGGGCCCAGAAGCAACAGCGTAGAGGGGGGCTGATGCCACCACAGAGTCATAGAAGGTTTCAAGCAGGAGCCTGCTCACTCCAAAGGCCCTCAGGAGGTGGAGGCGGCTCTGGCCCTTCTTGTAAGGGTGTCGGTGTCATGAGTCCAGTCCAGTTTATTATTGACATGAAAACCCAGGTATTTGAAACTCTTATGCAGTTTCTACGTCCTGCCCCTGGATCTGGTCTTACTGTTGTTAAGACACAGGTGGTTCTTCACACAGCAGTCCACAAAGTTCATGATGACCGATCGATACTCCAGCTCCTTCCCCTCAGAATCACAGCCTACAATGGCAGAGTCATCGGAAAACTTCTGAAGATGGCAGCTGTGCGTGTTGTGGGTGAAGTTCGAGATGTAGAGGGTAAAGAGTAACAGCGACAGAACGGTGCCCTGGGGGGCCCTGGTCTGACTGACAGCCGTGCAGCCGCATGTGCTGAGGGTGTTCGGTAAGGTAGTTGATGGTCCAGGGAGCAAGATGTCTGTCCACTCCAGTGTCCTCCAGCTTCCTCTTCTGCAGCTCTGGTCTGATTGTGTTGAAGATGCTGGAAAAGTCAAAGAACATGACTCGCACAGTGTGGTCTCCAGGTGGGTGATCGCCCACTGCAGCAGGTAGATGATGCCATCCCCCACTCCGATGTTGGGCCAGTAAGCAAACTGCGGTGGGTCCCGGGTGGGGCTCTACATGGTGCATGGGTGTGCAAGGGTTCAGAGGCGCACCATGGTCTTCATCGGGTGGGTGGTCAGGGTAACTGGTCTAAAGTGGACTGGTTTCTTGGTGTGCAGAATTTTGGGAACCAGGACCATATAGGAGGTCTTCCACAGAGTGGGGACCATCTCCAGGCTGAGGCTGAGGTTGTAGATGTACCTGAGGACCTCACAGAGCTCTTCTGCACAGGTCCTCAGCAGCCCTGGGGGGATGTCTTCTAGCCCTGAGGCTTTCCTCTGTTTCAGTCTCTTCAGCTGGCCTCTCAACTGCATTGAAGTGACTGTGAATGGGGAGGGAGGCAGGACTAAGGGTGTGAGTGGGTCAGGCATTGGAGAGAGTGGCAGCAGTTGGGCCTAGAAAAAGGTCTAAAAAAAGGTCTAGAGCTTTGTTGTGCCATATGCCATGATTATGGTTTTTGGGACATTGGGAAACAGTGTCCATATCTCATCTTGACATGATGACCAAAGAAGAAGATAAAAGTTTGGTGAATAACCAGCTATACGATCTTTCCAACCCCTACGTTTCAGCCAACTCCTCCACAGGACCTCCCACAGAGGTCTGACTTGCCAGCCCCCTCTCTGTGAGAACAAGAAAACCACATAACATTCTCTTTTCACTGCCATCTTTTTCCCATGAGGCTCCCGGGGGTGCACGTCGAAGAGGCAGCAAAAATGGAGATCCAGGCAAAAGCTCAGATCTCCAGGCTGATCAAGGATAAGTCATCAGAATAACCATTCAGAAACAGACTAGTGCAAAATAGACCTTTTGCAGCACTTTTTTCTTGAGTTTCAGAACTTACAGAGCCAGACTGGAGAGAAGGCCTCCCAAGGACCCCAGCTTTGAACCCCTGAGACAGAGAGAGCCTGCCTTGCTGTTAGCCTGCCTGCTAAACTCCATCTGGGTGGAAACTCAACCTTCCAAATGGAAATGAACAAAAAGGTTTGCAGGTCTGGCATAATTAAGGACAGAGCAAACAAAATGTCTTTTGATGATGTGGATCATTTAATGTGTTTACTGATGCATAGAGACAAAGCTAACAGGATGGACTGCATGCTACGCTATGCTACAGAAATATGTGTTGAGCTGTTGTTGAAGCTTGGACAAGCTATTATTTCACTAAGGGTTTAAACACTGATATAACATTAGTGTTCATGTGTTCCTCAGATGCTCATTACATTTCCATTACCAAGTATGACCAAGAGTCATTTAGTGGAATCCTGATGTCTATTCCCTGCTTGCTATTACAAAGAGGGTAAAGAATCATTAACTAAAGGTTATTGGTTCTTGATTAAACAAATCATTTAATAAAACATTAATAATGTTTTATTCATCTCATGGATTTGCATTGTTAATTAGTCTTAAAACATTTCAATTTCTTTAAATTAGTGAAAAGCTAATTTGATCATATCCCAAATTCTTCCAGATAAAGTTTGGTTTTTAAACACAAGATCCATCTTAAACTGTAATATGGTTTTCATCCACGCTTCCCCTTCCTCTTGCTACATAGTAGTTTAGTTTAGTTGAGTTTAACTAGTTTTAGTTAAGAGTTTTAAACTGAAATATATTTGACTTGGCGCTGAATGATTATGTTAATAAACTCATATTTTGAACAGTTGTGGTGAATTTATTCTGTGTATGTGAAGAATTAACTGTTTCACCATGATTAGAGCTCGAATCACTCTTTTATTTATTGTTCTAACACACAGCTAGTAGGGCGTGTGTTCATAAACAATTTATGACAGTCTGAAGAATATCTGATTAAATAAGATATTTACCACCCCTACCAGGCATGGCAATAAACATCTTAACGTATCAGAAATATAAATTCCCAGCTGGCTGGGAATAGAATTGAACATAAAATCACAACAAACAAAAGTTATTGATGCCCCTCTCTAAGGAGCTATGAGATAAACAGAGCCAGCAAACTCTGAATCAGCAGAAAGTGAAACCATTCCAAAGGAAAACGGGTACTGAAACAGACACAAAATGTCCAAATTCTGAGTTAATACAAAATATCTTTGAAAATAAAGATGTTCAAAGTAAAATTGGTGCCACAGACAAAGACAGAGAGAAACAAATAGATATCTTAGTGGTGCCAAGTGGTTTAAAATGTTGCAGAGGACAACTATCAAATCCCTACACTGTCTCACACGACTTTAGCACCAAGTGCCAGAATTCACAGCTTGAAAAGCTCTAAGGAGAACCAGTCTCCCTTGTGTCATCAAAGGTTAGCTCAAAACCCCCCACCATTTTATGAGCAGAACCAACTTCCTGATGGGCCAGGTCCACCGAGCGACCATAGAATTCAACAAATTGAATCCTTGGCCAAAGACATTGATATTTTTCACCCAGAAAATCAACACTACAACATAACTGATTATCTGCTAGAAGTTGAGCACGGTTTAAACGACTTGCCATTTTCTTCTTTTCGTTAGAAATTGAAGCTGATTTGGAAAACAACAGCCAGAAGTGTCCATGGTTTCATAAAATCTCTTCATCCAAAAATCGGAGAAAGTTTTTCAGCTCTGTGTCAAACCTTAAGAGAAGAATATTCTGGTTACAGGGATCCAGCGTTAGCAACGCTTGAGGCATCTTTAGTTCTCCAAGGAGAAAATGAAACACCCAGAGAATATTACTTTTGCTTGAGACAAGTTTATTTTGAGGGCTGCAGTCCTTCAGATATTGACAAAGAAGATCCCACATTTAAGATGTTCTTCATTCAAAATCTACATGAAAGTGTACGATATACTCGCAGATACGCTCAGGTGGTTTGGGTGTCAAATCAGATAGATTTCAAAGCAAGCTTAAAGTCTTAAACCTTCAAACAAAGAACAGGACCGGAAACAGACACAGATTCAGTTCCCCAGGCCTTGACCTGAAAAGTTCTCTTAACAGAAGTAAGAGCTGTGAGAGGTAGAGCTGTCTGACTATAATTTTTAATGAATATCCTGTAAAAGTTTGCAAAACCAAGAAATCTCTGAAGTTGCTTGCGGTTTTCAGGTGTAGGCCACTCCAGAACTGCCTTTATCTTGTCTTCTGATGGCTTCACCTGCCCGCCCTCGAGCACAAACCCTAGGAAAGTGACAGATTTTTGATGAAATTCACATTTTTAGGCTTTCACAAAAAGTTTATTCTCTGAAGGACTAAACGAACATGTTTTTTGTGGTCAGAGAGGTTCTTGGAGTAAATCAAAATGTCATCGATGTAAACAAAAACAAAAATGTTAAAAAAAAGTCTCTGAGGACGTCATTAACAAGAGCTTGGAAACAGGCAGGAGCGTTAGTGAGGCCAAAAGGCATGACTAGATACTCGAATTGCCCTAAGGGGGTCTTAAAAGCCGTTTTCCATTCATCCCCTTCTCTTATTCTGAGGAGGTGGTAGGCGTTTCTTAGATCGAGTTTGGTAAACACTGTATCACCTTGAACAGGTTCAAAAGCAGAAGCCAGTAATGGTAGGGGATATTTATTTTTAACAGTGATCTGATTTAAACCTCTGTAATCTATACAGGGGCGCAGGGACCCATCCTTTTTTCCCACAAAGAAAAAACCAGCACCGAGAGGGGATGAAGATGGACGAATTATTCCAGCAGCCAGGGATTCGTTAATGCATTTTTCCATAGTTTCTCGTTCTGGTTTGGAAATATTATACAGCCTGCTGCTGGGAAGAGGGGCTCCAGGTAATAGATCAATGGCGCAGTCATATGGTCTGTGAGTTGAAAGAGACGTCGCACTGACCTTACTGAAAACTGGAGCCAGATCATGATACTCAGGGGGAACAGAAGTAAGGTCAGGAGAGTCCATCTCCCCCCTACCTCTAGGGGACTGAATAGTTGGAGCCGCAGAACGAAGACAGGATTTGTGACAGGAAGTTGACCAGGATTCAATGTGGCGTTCAGCCCAGTTGATATGGGGGTTATGACGTTCCAACCATTCGAATCCTAGCACCAGGGGAGAACAAGCTGAAGGAAAAACAAAAAATGTTAGCATCTCCCGATGGTTTCCAGAGATCAACAGTTCCAAAGGTTGTGTTTGATGAGTAACTTGATGTAGCTTTTTTCCATCGATGGCAGAAACTCTGAGGGGTTTAATTAATGGAACAGTCTCAATCCTTAACTGCTGGACCAGTTCAGCATCAATCAGGTTTCTTTCACAACCAGAGTCGATGAATGCTGACAGGGTGAGATTCTGGTTAGCAAAAAACAGAGTAGCTGGTAACAACAAATGAGGAGTTTTTTCAGATCTTAGGTGGCCCGTCAGACTCCTCACATCCTCTGACGGGCCCAGGCTTTTGATTTAGCCGGGCAAGAAGCAATAAAATGTCCCGTCTCACCACAGTACAGGCACAGTTTAGCACTGAATCTTCGTTGCCTTTCTTCAGGAGATAGCCTGGTGTGTCCAATTTGCATGGGTTCGCCCTCAGCTCCTTCAGAGGAAGAAAAATGAGAGATTTTGACAGGAGCTGGGCGAGTCAGATCCTTTGACCTTGGCTTGGAACTGGGTTCTGGGGAACCAGAAAGAACAGAAGCATTATCAAATGCAGGGGTTGAAACAAAATTTTTTCGGTCTTTCTGCCTTGAGAGAATTCTAGTCCGAAGTCTGTTATCCAACCTGATAGTCAGACGGATTAAATCCTCCAAACTAGCTGGTTCGTCTAATGTGGCGAGTTCATCTTTAATGTTGTCATTCAGGGCCTTAAAGTAAGCACTCTTAAGTGCGCACTTGTTCCAACCTGAGGCTGCAGCTTTAACCCGGAAGTCAATGGAAAACTCAGCTACTGTTGAATTTCCCTGTTTCAAATTTAGCAGGGCTTGAGAATCAATGGTTTTATCAGACTCATGGTTGAAAACCTGAGAGAACTCAGAGATGAATTCAGAAAAAGTACATGAAAAACTGGACTCAGAAGAGAACCTTGCCTCCGCCCATTCAAGAGCTCGTCCAGAAAGCTGAGAGAGAACGAAAGAAATCTTCTTTCTATCATTGGGAAAACTACCAGGTGAGTGTTCAAAAAATAAACGACACTGAAACAAAAATCCTTTACACTCCCTTAGATTACCTGAAAATCTTTCAGGAGGACTCGGACGTAATTCAGGAAATGACGTCACAGACGGTGACCTGAGTGGCGGAAGTGGTTCCGGAACCGGACGGGCTGCAGTAATTTTGGATGTGATTAATCTATCTCTGTTACAAATAAATTGAATTGAATTTTTTTTTTTTACTTTTTTGGAATTTTAGATGTGTTTAATCTATCTCTGTTACAGGGATATGTACCAAAGGCTTTTAAGGTTGCTGTAATTAAACCTTTACTTAAGAAACTGACTCTTGACCCAGCTTGACTTGGTCAATTATAGACCTATATCCAATCTTCCTTTCTTATCCAAAATTCTTGAGAAAGTAGTTGCCAAACAAGTGTGCGATCACTTCCACCATAATGAACTTTTTGAAGAGTTTCAGTCTGGCTTTAGAGCTCATCATAGCACTGAAACAGCTCTGGTGAAAGTCACTAATGATATTCTCATGGCCTTGTATGGACTTGTATCTGTGCTCGTCCTGTTGGATCTCAGTGCTGCATTTGATTCAGTTGACCATAATATTCTTTTAGAAAGACTTGAATATTTTGTTGGAATTAAATGACAAGTCTTTCTCATGCTCAAAGGTTACCTGTGGAGTACCACAGGGATCGGTGCTAGGACCAATTCTCTTTACTTATATATGCTCCCAATCCGTAGAGTTATTAGATAGCATGGGATTAATTTCCACTGTTATACTGATGATACCCAGCTATATCTGTCTATAAATCCAGATGAAGCTAACCCATTACATAGATTACAGGCATGTCTGAAGACATAAAAACCTGGATGACTCTTAACTTTCTCCTTCTGAATGCAGACAAAACAGAAGTTATAGTCTTTGGACCAGAGTCTTTGAAAAATAAGCTGATTAGTCAGTCACTTCATTTGGATGGGATTAAACTGATTTCAGATAATAAAGTAAAAAACCTTGGTTTTATTTTTGATCAGGACCTTTCATTTAAATCCCATATCAAAGTTTTTAAAATTTCCCTCTTTAATCTGCGCAATATCGCAAAAATGAGAAATCTCCTGTCCAGGGGTGATGCTGAGAAACTAGTCCATGCATTTGTTTCTTCAAGGCTGGACTGTTGTAATTCTTTACTATCAGGAAGTCCACAAGCTGTAGTTAAAAGCCTTCAGCTGATCCAAAATGCTGCAGCCAGAGTTCTGATTCTGTCCTGGCTTCTCTTCATTAGCTTCCTTTTAAATCCAGAATAGAATTTAAAATCCTCCTTCTCACATATAAAGCCTTAAATGGCCAAGCTCCATCTGATATCAGAGATCTGATTGTTCCTTATGTTCCTAGCAGAGCACTTCGTTCTCAATCTGCAGGTTTACTAGTGGTTCCTAGAATTTCTAAAAGTAGAATGGGAGGCAGATCTTTTAGTTATCAGGCTCCTCTCCTGTGGAACCAACAGTATTCTGCTTTTGGGCTTGTCTACTGAGAAGAGGCAAATTAAGAAAGCTGATGTTGAAGCTGGTGTGGTAAATGACTGGTGGGAGGTGGGACTTACTTGGCTATTGTTGGAAAGAGCTGGGGAGGAGGTTTGGATCCTTTGACAATTGTCCTGGTCTGAGAGAGTGAGGGTGAGTTCCAAAAAGATGTTTCTTTGGTGATCAATCCCTGGAGAGTGGGAAGGCAGATGAGGGAGACAGAGGATGCCACAAAGCTGCAACCGGCAGCACACAGGTAATTCTACCTTTCAAAGATTTCAGAGTGACACTGGAGATCATCAAAAAGCCTGAAACACAGGAGTGGGAAAAACATAAGACTGACATGAAAGCCAAAAATCCCTGGTAAAACTACAGGAGCTCAAAAACTGGCTGGAGATACTCGTACTCGTCGTCTCCCACTTTATCCGGAACCGGGTCGCGGGGGCAGCAGACTAAGCAGAGACTCCCAGACTTCCCTCTCCGCTGAAACTTCCTCCAGCTCTGTTGGGGGAAGCCCTAGGAGCTCCCAGGCCAGCCGAGAGACATAGTCTCTCCAGCGTGTCCTAGGTCGTCCCCTGGGCCTCCTCCCGGTGAGACATGCCTGGAACACCTCCCGAGGGAGGCGTCCAGAGGGCATCCGAAGAAGATGTCCGAGCCACCTCAACTGACTCCTCTCGATGTGGAGGAGAACCGGCTCTACACTGACCTCTCCCGAATGACAGAGCTCCTCACCCTATCTCTAAGGGAGAGCCCAGCCACCCTGCGGAGAAAGCTCATTTCAGCCGCTTGTATCCGGGATCTCGTTTTTTCGGTCATGATCCAGATTTCATGACCATAGGTGAGGGTAGGAACGTAGACCGACCGGTAAATTGAGAGCTTTGCCTTTTCGCTCAGCTCCCTCTTCACCACGACAGACCGGTGCAGCGTCCGCATTATTGCAGCAGCCGCACCGATCCGTCTATCGATCTCCCGCTCCATTCTTCCCTCACTTGTGAACAGGACCCCAAGATACTTGAACTCCTCCACTTGAGGCAAGGACTCTCCTCCAACCTGAAGGGGACAAGCCACCTTTTTCCGGTGGAGATACCATATTAGATAATCGTTCGGCAAAGAGTGATAATCCTACAGCTCCCTTTTAAACACCAGTCAGTCTGATTAGAAGATTGCCTCTAGGTTTGATGCAACCAGAGCTGATAGAACTCTCCAGCAGAGATATTTTCTGAAAACAGGAACTTCACAAAAAAAAAAAAAACACACCAGAATCCTAAAAGTTTCCATTCCCATCTCATTTCTTTTTAAAGAGATGGATAAAAGAATATCAAGGTTTGTTTGGCAAAATAAAAAGGCAAGAATTTAACTCAAAACACTTCATTCCTCAAAGAGCTATTATGGGTAAAGGATTTGAGAGATGGACAAAAAAAGGACTGGTATTCACAGCACAGCTTTTTAAGGGGTCAACAATGAAATCTTCAGAGGGAAATTTAATCTACAAAAAACGTTTTTTTATAGATATTTGCAGCTTAGACATTATCTCCAGAATCATAGTGAATGAAAGAAAATTTCTACCGATATCACAAAGACTGAAGCATAATAGCAAAAGGTCAATAAAAAAAAAGGCCTGATTGCAAAACTATACAAAAGCCTACAATAAGAATCTAATTTTAATATAAGATGCGTTACTTTAACCCTCCAGTTATCATATGGTAAAACATCTCGGCTTTGTTGGAGAAATTTTGAAAAGGTGGGGGATTTTTCTCATATGTTTTGGGATTGTCCGAAGGTGACCGGGTTTTGGAAAAATGTGCAAAGAGAGATAAAAATATTTTGGGCATTCATTTTGATCTGGATACATCTGTATACATATTCTAGGAATAATTCCCTTGGACATAATTGATGGAGACAATAAATATTTCCTCAGAGTTCTGCTTCTGAATGCGAAGAAGTGTATAACATACTGTATGCTTGGTTAAAGACCACAACCTCCCAGTATTACACTGTGGAGAGATAGAATAAGAAAAGTCTATATTATGGAAAATCTATTAAACGAGTGCAAAAGAATCCACAAGCCCATTTCTCCATGTGAACAACCTGTTTAGAAGTTGCTGTTCTCATAGCTCATACAAGTTTACTGTGCCCGAACGTCCACCCTAATCCCTAAAACCCTCAATCACTATGTAGAGGAGGGACTATACAGTGAGCGGACTTAGTTCGGACAGATGATAACAGCTTTTTGCTCTGCTAGTCACGTAACTCCTCCTCCACTGAGTGGGGCCAGCGCCATCTTTGTTATTAGTCACCACTGTCGGGTAGCGACAGCCTATGGCAACAGCGGGCCAGTGTGACAGCAAATCCCATAACGCTGCACAAAGCATTCTGGGATATATCGGCCGTTTCTGAGGCCTTTCTTTTCTTCTCATGCACTTCGTAGACATTTGTTCTCTTACAACCCTCGGCCATTTTAAAACAGCTGAAACTGTAGCTCACCGCAGATATACGCCTGAAAGTGCGCAGAAAAAGAGTTTACGTGGCGAGCCTTAGCCTTAGGTAAACATATCACCAGAATGATTGACAGGAGTTTGGTTTAGTTGAGTTTTATTAGGATCCCCATTAGCTGCTAAATAAATGGCCACTAATCTTCCTGGGGTCCTCACATAAAGAAATTACATTACATTATGAACAAACCATTAAAAAAATTGCACAAGTTGCACATTAGGAAATAATAGGAACATGAAAAAGAGTAGAAATATACAACATAAATACACAGGTCAGTTCATCATATCATCTGCAGTAGTTCTGAAGACGGTATCTTTTTGAAGCTTGTTCTGTTCTGGACTCTTCGCGTGGTTATTGGCAGTTGGTTCCAGTGACAAATGGCTCTATAATACACTGTGGATTTTAGATAGTTTGTTCTGGGTCGAGGGAGTTTAATATCTCCACCTAGTGCCCGCCTTGTTAAATGATCATGACTTTTTTCAAGAAGGACTAAATGTTCAGCAAAAAATGAAGGCTGTTTTTTACAGAAAACATTCCATATAAATAGGAGAAGTCTTCATTTAAGTTTATAGGTAACTGTTAACCATGAAAGCCGTCTATGCATTGAAGCCACATTTGTTCTTTGTGAGCACTGAAGGACCACTCTGGCCGCCCTGTTTTGTGCCAGCTGAAGCTTGTGAAGCTCACTCTGTGAAGCAGATGACCATATCACCGGGCAATACTCCAGATTACTCAGGACAAGAGAATGTACAACCTGTTTAGCAATAGCAGCAGGTATGAATGAAACACATTTCTTCACCATCGTAATGCCTTTACCCATTTTAGCCACAATACCATCTATATGAGCAGCCCAGGACAGGTGTGAGTCTAACCACTTAATTAGGAGAACCACTTAATGAGATGAATCATCTGGAAATAAAAAATCATCCTCTATGCCTTTAAAATGGAGACGTTTGAAACAAAGTGGAAATGTCTACTGCTGTCCCTTTCTATGCTAGTAATGTGATTTATATGTCCATGGAGGTTGTTAACGAATATAAATTTCTCTTAATGGGACCAATGTCTATTTGGAGGAAATTTATCTCTGTTTAACTGCATCCTCCATCAACAATTCCTGGATAACTTTTGGCATAGCTGGAGCTTAACAGCCTGGTCTTAGCCTGGTCTGCTCTTAGCAGCAATGATTTTATGGGATTCTTTATAAATAAGATTGATCTTATTAAAAATAAGATCATAAGCACTCCTCTATCCGCGATTGTACCTGAGGTAGTCATGGAATCTGAACCGGGTTTAGACTGCTTTGATCCAGTTGAACTTTCTGAATTAGCAAAATTATTGTCTTCATCTAAGCCTTCAACTTGTATGTTAGATCCAGTTCCAACCAGGTTATTTAAGGAGGTATTCCCTTTGATCTCCTCCTCCATTTTAGATGTGATTAATCTATCTCTGTTAAAGGGATATGTACCTAAAGCTTTTAAGGTTGCTGTAATTAAACCTCTGCTTAAGAAACCGTCTCTTGAGCCAGATGACTTGGTTAATTATAGACCTATATCCAATCTTCCTTTCTTATCCAAAATTCTTGAGAAAGTAGTTGCCAAACAAGTTTGCGACCACTTACACCATAATGAACTTTTTGAAGAGTTTCAGTCTGGCTTTAGAGCTCATCATAGCACTGAAACAGCTCTGGTGAAAGTCACTAATGATATTCTCATGGCCTCAGATAATGGACTCGTATCTGTGCTCGTCCTGTTGGATCTTAGTGCTGCATTTGATACAGTTGACCATAATATTCTTTTAGAAAGACTTGAATATTTTGTTGGAATTAAAGGAACAGCACTAGACTGGTTTAAATCTTATCTATCTGATCGAATTCAGTTTGTTTATGTTAATGATAGATCTTCAAAACGCTCAAAGGTTACCTGTGGAGTACCACAGGGATCAGTGCTAGGACCAATTCTCTTTACTTTATACATGCTCCCAATTGGTAGAGTTATTAGACAGCATGGGATTAATTTCCACTGTTAGGCTGATGATACCCAGCTATATCTGTCTATAAATCCAGATGAAGCTAACCCATTACATAGATTACAGGCATGTCTTGAAGACATAAAAACCTGGATGACTCTTAACTTTCTGCTTCTGAATGCAGACAAAACAGAAGTTATAGTCTTTGGACCAGAGTCTCTGAAAAAGAAGCTGATTAGCCAGTCACTTCATTTGGATGGGATTAAACTGATTTCAGATAATAAAGTAAAAAATCTTGGTGTTATTTTTGATCAGGACCTGTCATTTAAATCCCAGATCAAAGAGGTTTCTAGAATTTCCTTCTTTCATCTGAGGAATATTGCAAAAATTAGAAATCTCCTGTCCAGGGGTGATGCTGAGAAACTAGTCCATGCATTTGTTACTTCAAGGCTGGACTATTGTAATTCTTTACTATCAGGAAGTCCACAAACTGTAGTTAAAAGCCTTCAGCTGATCCAAAATGCTGCAGCCAGAGTTCTGATGAAAATTAAAAAGAGAGATCATATCTCTCCTATCCTGGCTTCTCTTCATTGGCTTCCTGTTTAATCAAGAATTGAATTTAAAATCCTCCTTCTCACATATAAAGCCTTAAATGGCCAAGCTCCATCTTATATCAGAGATCTGATTGTTCCTTATGTTCCTAACAGAGCACTTCGCTCTCAATCTGCAGGTTTACTAGTGGTTCCTAGTATTTCTAAAAGTAGAATGGGAGGCAGATCTTTTAGTTATCAGGCTCCTCTCCTGTGGAACCAACTACCAGTTTTAGTCCGTGAGGCAGACACCCTGTCTACTTTTAAGACTAGGCTTAAAACGTTCCTTTTTGATAAAGCTTATAGTTAGGGTGGCTCGGGTTATCCTGAGCTGTCTTTAAAGTTATGCTGCTATAGGCTTAGACTTTTGGAGGACATAGGGACCCCCATTTCATCATTCTGCTTCATTCTCTCTCTGTTCTCCTATTCTGCAGAATCTGTTTGTTCAATCTCTAACCTTCTGCTCTCTCTGCTTTTCCTCAGAGTAGCTTTGCCTCGTCTGTTCCTGTTTGGCTGTGACGTCATCCAGGAAAGAAACATCAGCTGTGCTGCTTCCATCAACACCCTTGTTTGTAGATGTTGGAGATCGGCCTGTTTTCCAGTGTGGTCCTGTTTCTCTGGCCGTGGCTGGGTGGATGTGCTCTCTTCATCCTCTGGCATGGGAGCTGCCTTGGAGCTCGTCTGCCTGGCTGTGTGTTTCCTGGAGGGGGCCGCCTTTTACAGCTGCTTTTTGTATCTCTGCTTCTGTCTCCTTGAACCCCAGTCGGCCTCAGCAGATGGCCGCTCACACTGAGCCTGGTTCTGCTGGAGGTTTCTTCCTGTTAAAAGGGAGTTTTTCCTCTCCACTGTCGCTACAAGCATGTTTAGTGTGAGGGATTGTATTTGAGTCAATGAGTCAATGCAATCAACTGGTTTTCCTTAGATAGAAAACTTTGTATCAATTTGACTGTATGATCTGGTTGAACTGTAAAGTGCCTTGAGATGACATGTGTTGGGAATTTGGCGCTATATAAATAAACTGAATTGAATTGAATTGGTCACTTAATGTAGGTGAACTGTCTAAAATGAATTGTGTAAACAAAATTAAGATGTGAGACAGAGTGTAGACAAAAAGAGTTTTGGTTCAGTACGGCTCTGGAGACGTTTTAATTTTTTAAACTGCAGCTGCGATAAAGGTAAGCAGCAGTGATAAATGTAAAGATACGACTGTAAATTAGTTACAGTTCAGACATTCAGGTTTTTTTTTTAATTTGAAATCCAATTTTATACAATATTCGGCAGTCTAATGGCAGTGGGGAAGAAACTGTTCTGGAATCTGCTGGACCTGCATCGGATGCTTCGAAGTCTTTTCCCAGAGGGCAGCAGGGAGAACAGTTCATGGTGGGGGGGTGAGGGGTCAGTGATGATGTCACAGGCTCGGGACACGCAGAAAGACTGGGATGAAATGTCTTTAATGGAGGGAAGAGGAGCCCCCATGATCCTCTGCTGTTCTCACCTTCTTCCAGTCTGAGGCGCTGCAGCCTCTACACCACACAGTGAGACAGCTGGTCAGAACGCTGTCTATGGTGCTTCTGGAGAAGGTGGGGTGGATGGGGGGGGGGGGGCAGGTGGGCTCCTCATCCTCTGCAGGAAGTCCAAGCGCTTCTGTGCCCTTTTGACCAGTGAGGTGTTGTTTCCAGTCCAGGTGAGGGTGTCTGTGATGTCACCCCCAGGAATTTGGTGCTGCTGACCACCTCTACAGCTTAGCTGTTGATGAGCAGTGGAGCGTGCTTAGACCAGTTCTTCCTGAACTCCACCATGATCTCCTTGGTCTTCTCCACCTTCAGGATCAGGCTGTTATCTCTGCACCACCAGCTGCTCCACTTCCTCTCTGTAGTCCAGGTCATTGTCGCCTCTGATGAGGCCCACCACCGTGCTGTCGTCTGCAAACTTCACCATGTGATTGGTGGTGAACCTGGGGACGCAGTCGTGTGTCATCAGGGTGAACAGCAGGGGGCTCAGGACACAGCCCTGAGGGGAACCTGTGCTTCGGATAATGACATCACAGGTGTTCTGTCCAACCTGGACTGACTGAGGTCTCTCTATATATATATACCTACTCTGTAGTTCGTCATTGTTGGATTACCTTCATCACTTCATCCATCCATTCCTTCGTTCCTTTGGTTTGTTTTCCCCCCAGTGTCTCCTACTTTTTGGTTTGGAGCTTCTTTTTTATCTGTTCTTGATTATGGCTTCTGTATTTTTAGTTTACTTAAAATTTCTGCCTCTTCGTCTCTGCATCTGGGTCCTCAACAACTTTCCACAAATCCTGACACACCCCCAGTGGACCAACCATCTATAGGTGGAACCCTGATGTTTCATATACGTTAAATAATGTTTCTTTTCATACAGTGCTCTCTATTTATCATCATTTAAATATGTAGGTGTCTAAGGCTACGTTCACTCAGCAGCCTGAAGTGCCCCAAATCCGATTAGGTTGCCCATATGTGACCTTGATCGGATCTTTTCATGACAGTATGAACAACACAGATCCATTTTTTTCAATTGTGACTCAGCCAATCTGATCTTTTCTTCTGAAAGTCATTTATACTCAACAAAGGTCCCTATTCTGCGTCTTGCTACGCAGAAGCAGGAATAAAAACAACAACCATGGTGGAAGATGCTGAGAAGAACAGTCTTTATTTTCCACCTTCTTGAAAAGATTGTGTTCATGCACTGGTTGAGATTAGGAGAGAAATGAAAGATCCCAGATGCGCTCCCTCACAACCATCCATGTTTAGTTTCGGAAATACAGAGCATCTGCTTGTGACATCATTGTGTGCTCTACTGCGACAATTAAGTATTATGTATGAATGCAGTTCACACAGGAAATCACATACAAGTTGCATATATTTGAAATTATGAACGGCAATGCAAAAGTATCTGATTTCACAAAAAAGTTGGAACTGAGCATTAAGGCCTGCAGTGTGAACGTATCCTTATTCGATACATACTGTGTGTTTTTATTTTCAATATTCATTATAATTATATCATTATGTTTAACATTTACAGGAACTGTTGTTCAACTGAATCCATGTAATCAATCATGTTATCTTTAGCACAGGGGCAGATTTAGGAGATTTGGGGCCCTAGGTAACGTCAAGTAGGGGTCCCACTGAAATTAGAAGACAACACATAAAACCCATTATATAGATACAGAGATTTTATTAGAATAGACATACATCATATGTTCAAATCAAATTAGAAGATGACAATTCAACAAAACCAACTAAAGAAAATGAACCTAAAGCAGTGTTTAAGATGCATTAATCACAAACATCACATAAGTCCTAATTCCCCTCATAGTCATGGAGGGTCCTATTATGCCTATTTTATTCTGATGCCTTTCCAGCTTTAGACTTTGGCTTCGTTCACACAGCAGCCTGTATGAATTAGAGGGATTCTGAATCTCGTACTCCTGGATGATATTACATGTGCTAATTGAGTGACGAGGTCACCTAGAGCCTTTCAGCACCTTTTAGGACAGCCAATAGCAAATTTTCTTGCTGGGGAGTTGGCAACACTTGTGAAGACACAAGTCGAGCAGAGAAGTTAGTGTTGGGTTGGTGGGGCGGTTGCTAGCCAACTGCCTCGTATTGCCTAATGGTAAATGCCCCCACAGCTTTAGCATTCCATTTTTTGTTTTTTAATTTTCCATGTGTATTCAAATTTTTGTAAAAATTGACCAGAGAGGTGTGTTTTTTTTTGCCTTAAATTTAAAAACTCCTTTGTTTTTCCAACAATATGGAATATAGTTTGCTTTTGGTAGTAGCACATTCTAGTGGTGTATTATTCCCCATACAGTTTAAATGAATCATTGTCTGCCCTTCATGAAATGACCCAGACAGTCTGAAGTTTTATCGTATACTATTATTCAAAGTCTCCAAATAAAATTGAACAAATGTTTTAGTATACTGCTAGAAAAATTCACATTTCCTCTCATATGAGTTAATTTCACAGAATTACTTTGCTGCATAACGGAACCTAACAAGTAACAGTTACTAAGTTAAGAAGCAGTTGTTTTTTTAGCTCTGCAATCTGAGCAACGATGAGATCACCAACTTCAAGGAGATTATCAAGTGGACAGAAATAACAGGGAAGACAGTATGAGATGGCGATTTGTGTTATGTAATGTTTTTCAAGTTGCTGACCTGAGCTATTAAAGATATTTTGTTTTTAAACAGTATATAGGCAAATATAAAAGAATAAAGTCCTTGTGTTAGTAGCAGTAGTTTTGCTGGATTGTGTTCTTTAACAACATGATCACACGCACTGCTCCTAAGATAAAAACATGCTTGTTCTTATTACATTTTTCTTTAAATACTAACTCTTATATTGCAGCATTTTGCTGTTCTGATATTTTTTAATTTGATGTGTGGCTTGGAATCTTAATCAACTTTAAAAAAAAATAATTTGTTTTGATTTTTGTTAAATGAAGACCATTTTGTGATCCTTTATTAAAATCCCCTTTTTGGTCAAATTCATATTTAAAAAAAAAAAAACTACATTTAAACTTTCAGTTTAAAGGAATTTCTGCAGAATATATATATATTCAATAATTTCTTATGTTTCTCTTCATTTTTGCCCCAGGAGAGAACCGAGTTTGTCTGATAAGTATGTTAACCTTAGAAGCAGCAGTGCTGTGCTGTCTGAGCATTATTCCCTTTAATGCTCTAAGCTCATGCTGCCTGACTTGCACCTGAAAAGATTAACCCTGCTGATCAGGCAAGGGAATCCTGAGCTGCTGAATGTGTTCAGTACCGACACCTTCAGACTCTGAGCCTATAGGTGCTTGTTTTTCTTCAAATGAAGGCAGTTATTAAGGTTCAAATCTGCAACTCACCCCAGGACTGCTCCAGCAAACAGGTACTGGGGACAAATATTTGTGAAAGAAATGTCCTTTAACTTAAAGTGATTGACTCTGTCCAGCAGGAGAGTTTTGTGGGTCTAAGATGATAGGGTTTCTAAATAATTGTATATTTTGCCTGTCTAATTTCAAATATTTTGCATGTTTTGGATGTTACGGTCAGTTTTGTTCTTCAGTGTCTAAGCCAGATACATTCCAGCAGTTATTAAGAAACTTTACACTCAGCAAATATATCAGTGTTACCAATTATGGAGTCATCAAATATGTTTCAGTTAGTTACAACAGCAAAGTGATGCATTAATTTAATTGGAAGAAAATGATAAAATGATAATGTTACGATAAAATCAGGAATTATTCTTTTTGTTAACTGTTGTTGCCTCTTGTGCATGTATGTATTGCTCAAAATTTAAAATGGTAACTTTAAGAATGTTACTGTATTGAGTAATTAACAAAATATAGGTCATGATACACCCCTAAACAAAGGATATTTGCCAATGGTTATGAGATCAATTCCCAAAAACATATTCAACAGCCAGTCAGATTTTGGAGTAGAATGAGAATTTAAGAAAACATCCTTGGTCCATAGAAATTCACTGGATATTAGATTCCAATAAATTCAATTCAATCTAGTTTATTTCTATAGCACCAATTCACAACGCGTCATCTCAAAGCACTTTACAGTTCAACCAGATCATCCAGTCAGATTGATTCAAAGTTTTTATATCTAAGGAAAACCAGCTGATTGCATCGACTCATTGACTCTTCAAGTATCCCTCACACGCATGCTTGTAGCGACAGTGGAGAGGAAAAACTCACCTTTGACAGGAAGAAACTTCCATCAGAACCAGGCTCAGTGTGAGCAGCCATCTGCTCAGGCATCTGCTGTTTGGATATTAATGCTAACATTGTCTCCCTGTGTTCCTTAGGACCAGCAACATATAGGATACCAGGAAAAAGAATCCTTACCTCTGCATCAAGGACTTTCACATGTATTCAATGATATGGACACTCCAAAGCTTCTGTATGTATCAGAGAGGAAACTCTCTGAGAGTGAGAAAGTGCAAGGCTATGTAACCCATGCCCACATCTCTTCCCTTAAGGTTAGAACTTGGATTCTTCTTTTTGCTTTCTTTGCTTTTCTGGTGTTGATTATTAACTTTTTCCAACAGAATGCATTCAGGTTATTTAATAATCAATCAATAACTTTTTGTCTATCAAGTATTACCTAGGATTTCCACTTTGATTACATCTCTTACAAAGCACTGGGTAATCTTTCTTGAGTCCAATCCAAAAGTCAGCAGGTGTCCTTGATTTAGGCCATATCTCAGTATGTGTACTTGTGTTTTCTCATGTGTAGTGGAATGTCAGCCCCAGTACTGTTCCATCTGGCAGAACACAAGACCGAGAACGGACAAAGTCCCCCGGCATTGTTCTCGCCCCTTCCTCTTTACCCAGCATGCATCAGAGGAATACTAAGTTAAAACATCACTTTTCTGTTGGCAATGTTTTATAAAGATATTTTTAACATCATTTGAGATGAGAATGTTATGCATTAAGCTTCACTATATGGCCCATTCACTGGTTCAGTGAGTAATTTAAAAAAAACATCCAATGTTGTAGCAGCCAGGACTAACGTTAGCCTGTCTGCAGCAGCCCTCTCTCTGCATAGCCGTGTTTGAAGTACCGCTGGCTCTGATGGAGGTTTTTGTTTGTTTTTGGTCTATTTGGGAAAGTTTTTATTTGATTTGTGTTTATCTGACTGTGTTCATTATTATTCCCCCACAAAATGAAAAAAAGTCATAATTTATTATTATCTAGAGACTATTCATAACAGGAGGTGAAATGAAGCTCCAGACTAGCTTTGAATGTGGTGATGTCATCAGTACGCCTCTGTTCCGATGGACCCAGATTTATGCTGCGTGCTCTCGTTCTCCCCGAGTCCACGTTACTGTGTTCTTTTCAAAAATGTACTTAGCGAGAACACAAGTTCACACTTACGTTCTTGTGAATTGAGTTGCGAACATTAACTGAGTCAGTGGTTATAAAGATGAACAGTTCCTCCTCTGATGTACCAAAGTCTGCAGTGGGTAACATGTGAGTCAGCCTCAAAGTGAATACGGCAAACCATTTGGTGCCTCCAGAATGGGAAGCGGTTATTTGCAGTAGGACTGAGGGACTGCTAACCCTAACTGAGGACATTGATGGATGGTAGGATCACTTAAGGGATGTTCTCCGCTCTGCTTTCAGCAGACCCGGCCGCACAGGCGGGCATTGTGGGGCCGTGCCCGCCCACGAAGGCACCCGTGCCCGCCTTGGACTGGCAGCCGTCTTTTTTTTTTCATTTTTCCTTTAACTCAACGTATCCAGCTTTCTATTATTCCTCTCTCATTCTGTCAATCATACAATTCAACCAATCAAACCGACGACTAAAGACAACATCCAATCAAACAACAGAGGGGGCGGGAGTCGCGGGACATTGAGTCAAACATACTTAACGTTCGCACATGCTTTAAATACGTCTGGTCACCAGCCAGTGCGCGTCGGTGTGGATATTCAGGCATATTTTCAAAGCAATAGAAGGACAAGTACTGAAAACAGAGCAAATGAGAGTGGCCAGGGAGCAGTTTCTGCTGGAAATGTAAGCAAGACAGTCAGCATTGAAGTAAAAAAAACGCTTTTCCAATCAGTTTATTTTTAAATAAATCAAATGATGACAATAGAGTTTCAGGTGCAATATAGTCATTCCAGCATATATGTGATCTATGTGCCTGGACTGGGTCCAGCTTGAATTTACACAGAAAAGGTTAGCAAATACATCAGCTTTACATTTCCTAAAGCAAACGTATTTCAGTGCAAAGCTCATCTAAAAAGTGCTAATAAGATATATGAAAGTCTTAATGCTGTTTGTTTCCCAGTGTAAATATTATATATTGCATGCTTTCTCTTTCTCCTGCAGGGTAATTTGTGTCTCAAAAGAAAAAAAAAATGAAATGAGCACCGAACATTTAAACCTGAATAATGCCCCTGACTGAATGATTTAAGCTCAAAGTTACACGTTACTGTGTTTTATGAGGTCAGATTTTATAACCCGCAGTCAATACTGCACTCAGATTTCTAAATAGTTCACTTTGAAAGACTCTGATTCAAACTAGGAGTTAACTTTTGAGTTATTTGAATGGCCACAGCACTACACTGTTTATTTTTTATATTTTGTGGATCTTTGACTATTTAATCTGGACCTAATTGTACCTAAAATTTTATCAATAACAATGTTCAATAAATGTTTTTCAACAAAATACAGATGTAACACGTATCCAGTTTCTGAATGATTGTAAAAAATCTTGTTTCTACCAGCAGCTGGGGGAGACATTAGAACATGGTTCAGAAAACCTGTCAGGACAATTTTTTTTCTAACACTAAGAATCAAACAAATGCTGATTTCTAATTCAGCAAATTATTCTTAAAAGATTTTAAAATAATTTTAATAAATGTTTTTATAAAGATTTGAGAATTCTTTTACTGAATGAATGGTCACAAAGCTAGTGTTAAGCTTGAAGTAAATCAAATTTTTGCTGAAAAAGTGTGCCCCCCCCCAAAAAAAAAGGAATGCCCCCCCTTTAATTTCTTTCTGCTGTCAGGCCCTTTAACTGCCTGGCTGTGTTACAGTTGCCTTTTGTATCTATGCCTCTTTCTGCATGTCTGCTTCTGTCTCCTTGAAAATGTCCCCACTTTCCTTGATGGGCCCTTGGCTGGTCCCCTACAAAGTCTTTTTAAACATCAGTCTTTGTACTAAAATATTCTTTCTGTCATGATTTGTGGACATTAAGATCTAAACAGAAATGCCATCTCCTGGTCAGATCCTGTAAATCAGTGAAAGGGTGGAGTCAGAGTAAAAAAATTTGCACACCCAGGAGGAGGCTAATGGCTGGAAGTTGGATGGGATTTCGCTGGGAACTGCAGGGAAGTGGGCTGCCGTTCTGCTGGCGTTGAACTGGGAAGGGCCATTTTGAATGGCTGCTACTGTATATCTGGGGAATTTTGCATAAGAAAACACACCAAGCAAGGATAGATACACTATATTGCCAAAAGTATTTGCTCACCCATCCAAATTATTGGAATCAGGTGTTCCAATCACTTCCATGGCCACAGGTGTATAAATTCAAGCACCTAGGCATGCAGACTGTTTTTACAAACATTTGTGAAAGAATGGGTCGCTCTCAGGAGCTCAGTGAATTCCAGCGTGGAACTGTGATAGGATGCCACCTGTGCAACAAATCCAGTCGTGAAATTTCCTCGCTCCTAAATATTCCACAGTCAACTGTCAGCTGTATTATAAGAAAATGGAAGTGTTTGGGAACGACAGCAACTCAGCCACGAAGTGGTAGGCCACGTAAACTGACGGAGCGGGGTCAGCGGATGCTGAAGCGCATAGTGCGAAGAGGTCGCCAACTTTCTGCAGAGTCAATCACTACAGACCTCCAAACTTCATGTGGCCTTCAGATTAGCTCAAGAACAGTGCGCAGAGAGCTTCATGGAATGGGTTTCCATGGTCGAGCAGCTGCATCCAAGCCATACATAACCAAGTGCAATGCAAAGCGTCGGATGCGGTGGTGTAAAGCACGCCGCCACTGGACTCTAGAGCAGTGGAGACGCGTTCTCTGGAGTGACGAATCGCGCTTCTCCATCTGGCAATCTGATGGACGGGTCTGGGTTTGGCGGTTGCCAGGAGAACGGTACTTGTCTGACTGCATTGTGCCAAGTGTAAAGTTTGGTGGAGGGGGGATTATGGTGTGGGGTTGTTTTTCAGGAGCTGGGCTTGGCCCCTTAGTTCCAGTGAAAGGAACTCTGAATGCTTCAGCATACCAAGACATTTTGGACAATTCCATGCTCCCAACTTTGTGGGAACAGTTTGGAGCTGGCCCCTTCCTCTTCCAACATGACTGTGCACCAGTGCACAAAGCAAGGTCCATAAAGACATGGATGACAGAGTCTGGTGTGGATGAACTTGACTGGCCTGCACAGAGTCCTGACCTCAACCCGATAGAACACCTTTGGGATGAATTAGAGCGGAGACTGAGAGCCAGGCCTTCTCGTCCAACATCAGTGTGCGACCTCACAAATGCGCTTCTGGAAGAATGGTCAAAAATTCCCATAAACACACTCCTAAACCTTGTGGACAGCCTTCCCAGAAGAGTTGAAGCTGTTCTAGCTGCAAAGGGTGGACCGACGTCATATTGAACCCTATGGATTAGGAACGGGATGTCACTTAAGCTCATATGTGAGTCAAGGCAGGTGAGCAAATACTTTTGGCAATATAGTGTATTTAATAAAGGCTGGTAGCATCTAGCAGAAAAACTAACCCCCCTACAGAGGTTCAATGGCTGCAAACAGCCAAGTTGCACCTGTTTTAAGACACGCAAACCCTCTGAAAGTCAGGCCCTCAGTGTATATGACCTTACTTAACCTGATCAAGTGTTTTGTGGTCTTTGTTCTATAGGCATATAACATTACTATGCTTCTTTGAATAATGAACAAAAAAAATGTTTCACCAGAAACAAAAACAAAAAAAAATGTAGAAAGTAGAAATGTAGATATTTTCTCTAATCTTTTTCTTCTTTGTGCTTATCTTGTCTTACAGGCTAGTCCTGCTGCAGCTATTGTCAACACAGAAACTATGGAGGCTGTTCCTTTGGTGAGTGTCCTTTTTAAATTAATTCATTAATATTTCAATACAAGGTTAAAAACTTTCAATGCTGTTGACAAAACATAAATAAAATAATGTAGACAAATATATATTCTGTAACATACTATAGTGGAGGCGTCTCATAAGTGTTTATCTGTCTAAAAACTACTCTATCAACCACCCCTGGTACTTCCTGGGTGGTTCGAGTCCTCTAGCAGAGGCCTGGGAGTTTGATGCTATGTTCACGCCGCGTGCAATTTCAGCAGCAAAAAAGCTCCTGCTGCTTAATCTTTGATGCTTGTCCACATTAAGGTCAGACATCCAGTAAAGTGTGTCCAGATGATCTGATGCTTCTGCTGCTCCTGTGTTCAATGGCAGAGAGCGGTTTTGCTATATTGTCTCTGATCAGTGGGTAGAAATTAGTTTCAACATGTTTTTAAGTGAGAAAGTCCACAAACATAATTTGTGTAGTCGGATCATTCAGATTATGATCCTGCCTTGTAATTTCTCTGTGGGAGCCGCTCAGACCCTCACATACCGGCAGTGCGCTTTCACTCGGATTCCCCAGCAGCAGCTGCCTCAGGCTGGTCGCCTCTTGGGAAATTTCCCCTACTGTTGGTGGCGGCTGGAAGGAGATGTTAGCTTTTTTAAGTATGTAGTGCATACTGCAGGCACCAGAATAATAAAAGCAAACATATTTTGCCCGCTGGCTTTGGCATTTTAAGTTAATTTGGGTATTAATAAACTGTTTGAAGGAGTAATTATAGCACCTTGCATCAGCAGCCCTGTGTCTGTCTCCCTGCCAGCTTCCAAGATGTGCTGTTGCTGCCGCAGGACCTTTTGATGCTCCTTGATTCATGTCAACCATGGAATTTAAAAGTAAACCGGCTGCTTCTGCTGCTCAAACCACTTTTGGTGGGAACATAGCATGAGAGTTCTCAGCAGCTACTTAGTTCCATGGGGCACTTTAGTTGCCTTAACCTTTTAGGCTCTTTCTAGTTTTTCCCTCAATGTTTCTCCAGTCTCTCAAGTTCTTTTTTTCTGATGTTTGCATCATTTGGAAAGGCATCTCGATTACTGTTTGTTGGCTGTCCTCTTGCACCCTGCTGTGAGATGCTGGATTATTTCTGGGGCCTCTTTGGATTGCTTGAACCTTGGATCCTGCCTTATATGATAGATCTTGTATTGCCTGTATTGCTCTGGTGCATAAGGCCTGCTCCTGTAGTGCCATGATCAGTGCTTCTGTGCTGTCCTTTGGCCCAGCTGTCTCCAGCCATTGGTAGGATTTAGTGATATCAGCCCTTTCAGCTATCTGTCTATTGAACATCCCAAACGTTTTTTTTCCCCTCCTCTATCTTCCTTTGCCTTCAGAGAGCACTTTATCCCTTAGGGCCATCTTACAGACGTATTATTGGAGCTTGGATGTTTCACCGTTCTCTGGTGGCTCTGATGCCCACTAGGCCTCATCCTCCTGTACAGAATGTGGTTGATAATGACCCCATTTTTGAGTTATCGTTAGCCACGCTTGTTAATGCAAAAAGAAAAAGGGCACAGCTGTTTGAGGTGAAAGTGCTCCTTGGGATGTTTAAAGCTTGAGAAACCTTTTTGGATCCAAATCTGGCTTAAAATTTCTCCACAACAGCATCTCAGACCTGACTGGTGTGTTCCGTGGTCTTCCTGATGTTCTCTACTATAAACAGACCTCTGAGACGATCACAGAGCAGCTGCATTTATACAGAGACTTTATTCCCATCAGGTGGATTCTATTGATCATCATCAGTCATTTAGGTAAACATTGGATCATTCAGAGATCCTCACTGAACTTCTGGAGAGTTTGCTGCACTGAAAGTAGAGGAGATTTATTTTACACTCCCCGATCTTCATCCATCCATCCATTTTCTGACACTCTTAATCCCAAGCGAGGGGGGCTGGTGCCTATCTTCAGCTGTCTACGGGTTAGTGGCCGGCTCCACCCTGGACAGGTCGCCAGTCCATCGCAGGGCAACACAGAGACACACAGGACAATCAACCAGTCATGCAAACACTCACACCACCATATCTATCTATCTATCTATCTATCTATCTATCTATCTATCTATCTATCTATCTATCTATCTATCTATCTATCTATCTATCTATCTATCTATCTATCTATCTATCTATCTATCTATCTATCTATCTATCTATCTATCTATCTATTTATCTGTCTGTCTGTCTGTCTGTCTGTCTGTCTGTCTGTCTGTTGAATGTTATCAACTGTCTGTTGTGCGCATGCCATCCCGTTGTTTTTGTGTCTGAGTGTGGTTAACTAACCTCACTCTCCAACTCTTCTTCTGACTCGACGCCGTTGCTGCTGTTAGGTTAGCCACGCGCTGCCGTTAACAATGTCAACCTCCAAATTCTACATCTGGTGTATCCTCCTCTGGACTATCCTCTCCACTCTACATCGACCTGGGGCTGGTCTGTCCCAGAATTCGGCAGCTGATCTCCTCCTGCTCCGTGGGCTTCTGTCTGCGCCTCCCCCACCAGTTCTCCAGCTACACCCGGAGATCATGCTCCTTCCCCGCCGGAGATACATCCACCGCGTATCCGGTTGGAATTTCCACATCGATGACTCCAATCCAATACCATCATTCTGGTCAACTTCACGCCGCTCTCGCCGATATCCCAGTTGGACCACTGA
The DNA here is from genome assembly GCA_030533445.1 of Cyprinodon diabolis. NCBI lineage: Eukaryota > Metazoa > Chordata > Actinopteri > Cyprinodontiformes > Cyprinodontidae > Cyprinodon > Cyprinodon diabolis. The sequence continues at coordinate 43,197,716 of CM060072.1, read as the reverse complement.
CTTCAGTTCGCTTGCTAGCCTGGCTAAGGCAGCAAGCCCCGCCTCCGGTCATATCAACTCTACCGTCAACTTTGGACTCCTGAACATCTGCTCTCTCACAAACAAGGGTCAGCTCATCCAGGATCTCATCAATGACCGTAAGCTGGACTTCCTCTGCCTCACGGAGACCTGGCAACAACCTAAAGACTTCTCCCAGTTCAACGCCTCCACTCCACCTGGGTTTGTTTACCACTCCCTACCTCGTGTTTCCGGCCACGGGGGAGGCCTCGCGTTACTTCATCATAGGGCTGGGCGATATAGAAAAAAAGCTTATCGATAAAAAAAAATGCATATTGATCGATATCGATAATTATTGAAAAGATTTGAAACCATATTTTATGTGCAGCTCTGCATGGACTTTTTATGATATTGCTAAATGATTTAATTTTAATAAAGAACACAAACACAGACTTCCAATTAAATCTTTATTTGACCAACTTTTTTAACCATAACAGAATTGTTTTAAAGAAAAATAACTTAAAATACCTGAGTTATGTTATTAAATACTGACAAAGAATAAACTAAAGTGACCAAAATAAATATAACAAATAAACCTGGTTCAGCTTAGTTTCCTGCTTTAACCTGAGTTATTACTTTGAAGTTGCTGGCCCCTCAGCATTTTCTCTTAATTGTTAGAACTACGTGGGAAACTGCCCAGAACTGAATATATATATATATATATATTTTCCCGAAATTCCCGAAGATTCCTCGGAGGAGAGCCGCGCCGGGGCCTACACAGCTCGTACTCCTGCGGGTGTGTGCGGCTGAGATGATAAAAAAAAAAAAAAAAGTTGGTTGTGTTATCAGATTTGGTTTTCACTGGTTCCCGACACATTTTACAGATGACTGTGGTTTGTTTTTGGTCCGACTTGCCATGACCGAAATACTGCCAGACTGGCGAACAACAAAAACCCTTCTTTGGAACAACTTCCTCCGCCTCTCCTGCTGCTACATCTTCATGTAATCTGTGTTGTGGTTTGAGAGGGCGGCGCTTGGTGACGGCGTGCCTGGGTCCGCGATTGTGATTGGTTGGGAGGAAGAAGTGACTAGCATAAACCTACATGCTAGGCTACAATGAGAAGGAAGGAAAACTGCGTTTCTTTATCGAACTTTTATCAAGCCTATTTTTTTCTATTGCGCCACACGTCTATCGATCGATATATATCGTTATTGAATTATCACCCAGCCCTAGTTCATCGCGAGAAGTGGAAGTTGTTCCCTGTTTCTATTCCAGTTTTCCGCTCTATGGAATGCTTTGCATTTGAACTGCCTGGTCCTACTCCAATATTTATTTCCATAGTCTATCGTCCCCCCAAACCACATAGTGACTTTTTAAATGAATTATCCATACTACTTACCCACCTGACTACTCTCTCTCCTAATGTCATTCTCCTCGGTGATTTCAATATTCATATGGACAATGTAAACCTTTTACTCACCAGAGACTTTACCTCCTGCCTGGACAGTTCTGGATTTCTTCAGTATGTTGATTTTCCCACCCACATAAAAGGACATTCACTGGATTTGATTTGCTGCTCTGGTTTAATCCAATCTAACTGTTCTGCTGATGATGTCCATATTTCAGATCACTTTCTTTTATCCTTCAACATTTCCCCGTCTCTCTCTATAATCAAGCCTGTCCGCCAGATTTCCTTCCGCAATATTAAGAACATAAACACAGACATTTTATCCTCCCACATTGACAATATCCCAATCCCTGCTCTTTCCTCTCCGGACCACCTTGTCACCCACTACAACTCTGGACTTTATTCTCAATTCCCTTGCCCCTCTCAAAACCCGGTCTGTATCCTTTTCCCGCTCTTCCCCTTGGTTTACTCCTGAGCTCCGCCTCATGAAAGCCAAAGGTCGGCAACTGGAACGCCTCCACAAAAAAACTGGTCTCTCCATACACAAAGAAATGCATAAAACTAATTTACTTTAATATTCAAACTTAATAGCCATTACTAAATCAAACTAGTATTCTGACCTTATCTGCTCCAATGATGGAAATTCCAAGTCTCTCTTTTCCATAATGCATAAGATCTTTGACCCCCCTGATACCCTGCCTTTTTACATGTATTCTACTCAGACCTGTAATTCTTTGTTAACCTTCTTTAATGAAAAAATCAGCTCCATTCACCAGCAATTACATATGACCGCCTTGCCTCCCCCTTCCCCTCCGCCCCTCCCCCATAGCCAGTTATTCTCCTCCTTCCTACTGCCCACTTCTACTGAAATTTCTGACCTCATTCGAAAATCCAAGTCCTCTACCTGTTCTCTTGACCCCCTCCCCACAGCTCTGGTCAAAACCTGTCTTACCTCCCTCCTTCCCTTCATTACTTCCATTATCCATTCCTCACTCTCTTCTGGTATTGTTCCTTCACTTTTCAAAACTGCATCTGTCTCTCCGATTCTGACTAAACCTGGTTCTGATCCCGCTAACTTTAATAATCTTCGTCCCATTTCTAATCTTCCCTTTATCTCTAAAATACTTGAAAAATAGTGTCTGCTCAACTCCACACCTCTCTTTCCCTCAACAGTCTTTACAAGCCTTTCCAGTCTGGTTTTCGCCCCTCTCATAGCACTGAAACTGCCCTAGTAAAAATCATAAACGATCTCCTTATAGCTGCTGATTCTGGACTCCTCTCCATCCTCATCCTTCTCGGTCTTAGTGCGGCCTTTGATACCATTTCTCACCCCATTCTCCTCAATAGATTATCCTCTCTTGGCATCTCTCACACCCCTCTTGACTGGTTCCGCTCATATCTCTTCTACCGCACTCAGTTTAATTCAACTCAAATCTTTCACATCGCACCCCTCCCCTGTCACTTCTGGTGTCCCTCAAGGCTCAGTTCTTGGCCCCCTCCTCTTCATCACCTATGTCCTTCCCCTTGGCAGTATTTTTCAACATTAATTTTCACTGTTATGCGGATGACACCCAGCTTTATTTATCCAGTATACCCACTTCCTCACTCCCCCCCTTCTCCCTTACTAACTGCCTACTTGAAATTAAAGACTGGTTCACCTCAAACTTCCTTAAACTAAACAGTGATAAAACAGAACTCCTCCTCGTTGCCACTAAATCCACCATATCCAAAATCAAAATTTTCTCACTACGCATAACAACCCTTTGGTCTTCCCCTCCCCTCAGGTCAAGAGTCTCTGTGTCATCCTCGACTCCTCCGTCTCCTTTCAGTCTCACATAAAAAAATTACCAGGTCTGCATACTTCCACCTTAGCAACATTAACCGTCTCCGTTCCTCCTTCAAACTCATACTGCCTCTGTCCTTATCCACAGCCTCATCACCTCCCGTCTTGATTATTGTAATTCTCTTCTTTTCGGCCTCCCTCATAAATCCCTCCATAAACTCCAACTTCTTCAGAACTCAGCTGCTCGTGTCATCACAAGAACCCCCTCCTTTCATCATATTTCCCCTGTTTTTCACCAACTCCATTGGCTCCCAGTTCAATTCAGAATTCAATTTAAAATCCGTCTCTATACTTTCAAAGCCATCCATAACCTTGCTCCTCCATATCTGTCAGACCTCCTTCACATTGCCACCTCCTCCCGCTCCCTTAGATCCTCCTCCTCCATCCACCTCACTGTACCCCCAGCTTGTCACCATGGGGAGCAGAGCGGCTGAAGGCTCTGCTCCCCAGCTCTGGAACTCACTTCCTCCCGACCTCCGCAGTATTGACTCTCTCCCCTTATTCAAAGCCAGACTCAAAACCCATCTGTTCCAGTTCGCTTATCTGTGAATACACTGCTCTTTTCCCTATCCATGATTGTTTTTATGTTCCTGTATCTGTATTTTGTATTTTATTTTTTTATTTTTTTTTATCGTTTGTATTTTTTGTAAAGTGACCTTGAGTGTCAAGAAAGGTGCTGTTAAATAAAATGTATTATATATATATATATATATATATATATATATATATATATGATGTCATTGACACATTATTGATTTATTGAGATAATCTGTGAAGCTGAACGCATCTTCAGAAACATTTTGTAAAAGCCAGCATAGCTTAATCCTTTATCCTGCTTTGGTGAACTAGGCCTCAATTAGATGACTGTTGTTGCCAACATCCTGATTTAAGTAAAAACACAGAGGAATGTCACATCACAAAAATAGCTCGACTCTAGTGTGTAGCGAAGCTAATTTTCATTGAATTAGGAGTTTTTTTTTCCTTTTGTTTATTACTGATGAGAAAGTTGAATCTTTGATAGATGTTTCTTTCATTGTTTTTTCATTACTCAGGTCAGTGGAACGAATACCAAATATGAGTTTGAAGAAATCATTTTAGACCGGGTGAGTATATCAGTCCACACCATTTTGCTACATCTCAAAATTCTTGAAAAGATAGAAAACATTAAGATTAGTTGACTTTCTCTTTAACTTGTAATCGTGAAATAAGCAAGAAAATGCTTAAATTTAACAATCTCTATTTTATTGTCCTTTAATTATCTATTAACAGTTAATTTCCCACTAGAGCTAAACAAATCTGAGATTAAGAATATCTCCCACATCTGTTCCAAAGGAGCCGTCAATCAACAATAATGCAGTATATTGAAAAAACTCAAGCTCTATCTTCTACTCAGGAAAAAACTGGAAAAACTGACAATCTTCTACATAACAATCTGTTATCAGTGCACCAGTTATTAAAATTGCTGCTCTGCAGATGTGTATATATGCAGCAATGGCAAAAACATAAAGTTAGTAAAAATCATGGCTCTCTAACTTCTTGTTCTCCTACTTGACAGCTAAACTGTCAAGTAGGAGTAAGCTTCTGCTTTATTTCCCAGCTTGCTAATTATAGCGCTTGGAACCCTTTTTTTTATAAATGATTTCCTGCAGAACCTCCTGTATCTGCTTTTGTCACAATTCAAAAAGCTGTTAAAGCATTAGAGAGTTTCATTGCACACATCTATTTCATAATTCATCCATAGATTTAGAATAATCTGACTGCTGTTGGTAGAGAATAAATTCATTCAGTTTAAATGATTCCATCATGCCCCTATGATAAAAGTTAGGCGGTCAAAAATATTTGGTAATTTTGACCCTATCTTTGGCTGCTGGCTCTTGTAACTGATGTTTACATAAATGGGTTTTATCCTATTTTAAGCTTTTATGAAGTGTTATTATTGCTGCAGGAAAACAAATTGTACCCTCAGCTAGCATTGCTAAATTTTTGGACATCACCTCCTTAAGCATTTCTCTGGCTGATGCCGGGTTTTCCAGCCTTTGTTTTTTTTTTTGGTGTAAAGTCTAAATCTGTCAGTGTGGGTAAAATATTACATTGGGTCACATTGGATAATAGAAGTGCTCTATTTTGTTAAATTGTAGCTAATAGGGCTACATTCACACTGCAGGCCTTAATGCTTAATTCCGATTTTTTTTGTGAAATAGGATTCTTTTGTTTGGTCATTCACATTACCATATATTCGACTTATATGTGATCTCCTGTGTGAGCTGCATTCACACAACTTATGTGTCCCACATGCGCAGTAGTGTCATGAAACGCGGACAGATGGACCCAGTATTCAAGGAGAGACAGTCAGTAGGAAAGTTCAAAAAGTTTATTAAATAAAACAAAAACTAAAGTGGAGCTGTGGCTCTTGGACACTGCAGGATGGGGAGGGAGGCACCGCCCAATCACAGACACTCTGCAGGGGGAAACACAGGTAAGTGACCACGATCATCTGACAGAAGATGATTATCTGAGTTGGCCACTTACCTGGTTTAACAGTCCAGTCCTAGAATGTCCCCCAAGTGCTGCAGTTCCAGAGGACATGCTGGAAGCCGATCCTGGTCAGGAATCCAGAACAGACAGGAACAGGATCCAGATGAGGCAGTAACAGAACAGGTGGCAGGATCCAGACTTCCAGGCATCCACGGGCTCCCAGGAGGGTTCAGAGTCTGACTGGGACCTGAAGCATGACCAGGCGGTCACGCACAGGAGCAGACAGAATCAGGTGCAGCTGAGCAGGCTCAGTGAAAGAGGGTAGCAGAGACAGGACGTGGAACCAGAACTTGATGCAGGACATTAAACACATCTCCTCCCTGGAGCCAGGCTTACTTGGATAAAAACTGAACCTCCCCACATATAGAGCCAAAAACCCAGAGGACTCCGCGGGGGAGGAACAGTGGACGATCAGTAGACGAGACAAACACAAAAACCCTCTTTCCACTGGCTGCTAGGATCCAGGACATGAACCATGAAATCAAAAACTAAACGGACAGACTAACAGAAGGACAAGCAATGATCTGGCACTGAATGCTCAGGCTGAACTGAATATAACCAAAAGGAAACAGGTGAGAGGAATACATTATAATTAAAGCAGGGAGGAAAATGGCAGGTGAAAGAGATTATCAATTAAGGAGGAGCAAACAGGCCAGATCATGACAAGTAGAGGATGCAATGACGTCACAAGCTGACCTACTCTAAGTTTAGGGAAGTCAACATGGATGGTTGTTCTGGAGCGCATCTAGCAATCTTCATTTCTTTCCCAACCTCAGCCAGTGCATTAACAACTGAATCTTTTCAAGGTTGAAAATAAAGACTTTTCTCTGCATTATCGGCTGGCATGGTTGTTGTTTTCTTCCTGCTTCTATGTAGAAAGATGCAGAATAGTGGTCTTTGTTTAGTACTAATCACGTTCAGGTCGGATGAATGCTACCTGGCCGTTAAGACACAGGTCACATTTGAAAAGATCAGATTCGTATCGGATTCAGGACCTAAGAGCCAAGGGGCCTGGGTCACTTTGGAAAATATTATAGGATCCTCTATGACTATAAAGGTAATTTTTGACTTATGTGATATTTGTGATTAATGCATCTTCTACTCTACTTGAAGTTCATTTTCTTTAGTTGGTTTAGTTGAATTGTCATCCTCTAATTGGAATTGTCTCTTGGACAATGCCATTATCATTCTGATATTATTATGTTGTGCTTGTTTTCTTTACTAATTTTAACAAATATTTTAAATTTACTCACTCATCCACTTTCCATTGATTTGCATTGCTTCATGATAACCATATACCTAAATATTTCCAGTACATACTCAACCCTATACCTGTTTGTTTTTTTGCCACAGGGTGACTCAGCGCTCGGTTTTACTATAGCTGGAGGAGCTGATAACCCCCAAATCAATAATGATCCTGGTATCTTCATAACTAAAATCACCCCTCAAGGAGCTGCAGCTGAGGATGGACATTTGAGGTAAGACTCTTGCTGAATATTGATTTTTTATGAAGGTTATTTTGTTTTAAAACTGTTTGTGCATTGTAAGTGTGAATTTGAAGTTGTAGAGAGAGTTATATTCTAAGTTTTGTATTTGTAGAATAAAAAAAATCAAAAGTACACTTTTTTTTTTACACCTGTTCAAATTTTAAGTAGAAGTACACAAATTCTGTTCTACAAGTTGCACTTCAAAAGTCTCTACATTCTCAGTTTTGCTCCAAATTGTCCAGAACTATTGTTGAAAACTATTTCTGCAATGTAACTTTGGTGTTTTGTAATTGTAGATTTTTTAATCTGTCACAATTACAAAAATAGTTACACCTCTTCAAATTCTTGAACACAAGCACACAAATTGTTTTCTGTGAGTTGCACATCAAACATGTCTTCCATTCAGTTATGCTACAGTTGATCTAAAACAAATTGTGCAAAAAAAAATTCAAACACGTGTATCACAATCTTCAAAAAATATATATTTATTTCCTTAACACAAATACAAATCAATGAATACCACTGCACGAATCAGCTGCTATAAGTCACAAATTCAACTTTGCAAGTTACAACTTCATTTTCACTTTTGACACAAATGTCACGCCGGTAAAAAATTATCTGTAACTTGTGGGTTTGCTGCTCGGTCAGTTGGATATACATATAAGGCCTACTGCCATGTTTCTTTCCAAGGACCCAGCCCGCATATGACTTCGAAGGACGCCAAATTTATTTCAAAATGTATCAAGGGTAAATTTCTTCCTATTTCAAAAATTGTGGTTTTTGCACTTAAAGCTACAGTGTGTAATAATTACAGGGATATACAGTCAGAAATGTAATATATTATACATAACTATATTATTTATCATCATCTACGAGCTCAGCCTCTTAACCTTAATATTTGAGTTGCCTTAGAATTCGTTATTTATAATTACATAAGAGCGGGTCTCGCAGCCATGGAGGCAGACATCTTTGCGCTACGGCAGCGCAGAGCCAACAAACTAGCGATTGCGAGATCGCCCATTACGCTCGAAAGTAACTACGGCAAGTTGAGAGAGATGAACTGAGACGGTACTAAACAATAGATGGCAGTATTATGCCTGAGAATACTATCTGTAAAATTATCTATGGAAACAAACCTCATCACTTGAGAAGGTAGGTGATGCGGAAGTCGTGGAAGACATTTTGTCCCGTAACGCTCGCCGTACTGTTGGGGGGGAGAAGCGGTGGGGAGGAGATGTTCATGTTGCTGCGGTCTGCAGTCTGGACGTTAGATTTCACTAAAAATTACACACTGTAGCTTTAAGTACTTTACGTTCTTGTTTCATTTGCAAATTAATAACTTTTCCTGTTATGCTAACTTCTCATAAGTATTTTTTCAATGAAACATTTATAATCTACCTAATAAAAAATAACACTACTTCTGTTTCGTTTCTCAGGCTATGATAAAGCTAATCTATTTTAGTTTGCAGATAGTATTCTCAGCTTATATCTTGTATTGGCTAGGTTGATCATTTTTTCCTCTGAAATCTTGTTCAAGTTTTGTCTCGAAGGGTGAGGATAATTTAACAAAAATATACACTACTCTCTGTGTAAGTGGATATTACGGAGTGATTAAGAATTAGCTCTTCAAAATGGGTAATTTGAATTTGGTAATTTCAAATAAAGTGAAATTGTCAAATCAAACCTGTCATGATGTTGCAAAGTTCAGACCCAAATGCAGAAAACCCAATAGAGAGACCAGGGAAAAGGTTTAACAGGTTTTATTGAAGAAGTTAAACAGAGGGAGAAGTGTTGCTCTGAACACAGCTCAACCGGAACTGTAAAGTGAGGGGAAGACACAGCGGTTAGTTCAGGCTCAGTGGGGAATTTGATTCGTGAACTTGGAGAGGAGGATTTGATTGCCGACTAACGTTTCCAGAGAAGTTGTTGAATCCTTGACTCCTGTGCGCTGTGGTTCCAGTGTTTGTCTGATTTGGTGGAGGGCAGAACAGGGTTTACCCAGAATGCGGCTGTTAGTTGGTGAACGTAGAAACTGACTGCCACTCAAATTTCCTGCGGTACTTGAACGGGTCGTAGTGGAGAATAATCCCTTTCTCAGTGAGAAGCTCAAACGATCTCTTGGGGAAAGTGGATCCAAACCTCCTGTTTGAACCCCGGCTCAGTTTGAAGCTCAGTTGATCCTTCCAGGGAGAGAAGGTCCGAGAAAACCAGTTTGCAGGATGACTTCCCAAAACTGGCAAACACTCTTGCATCGAGGTAGTGGCAGTCAGCAGCTTAAGAACACTCTGTTGAACGAGGAAACCATCAGCAAGTGTGTGAGGAGGCGGACCAGAACCAGGCGCCTCCTGGTGGAGGAAGGGAGACAAACACAGAAACACAAACACAAAGACAGGAGTCCTGACAAAACCCAAGCAAAGGGTATTCTGTTTTTAATTAACTTCAGCATATGTTTTTAAGACTCTTCAATGGAAGCCAAATGAAGCCTGATAACTTTCTGTAATTGTTGAGGTGTATCTCCAGGTTCTTCTGGATTTTCCAGGGGATCGATGAAAACATCTAAAAGCCATTTCTTTGGTCTGACATTGGTTAATCAGTTATGGAGATAAATAAGGTTTGTTAACCACAAAACATGCCTAAATCAAACATAGCTTGAAGTTTTCTTGATTTCTAGTAAATTTTATCAGTTGTGATGACTTGCACAAGAGCTACCTCTGGTTGGAGTCTGCTCTTTGAAGAACATGGAGGATGGGCCCCTTAGGCTACTTTCAGACAGCAGCCTGAAGTGACCTAAATCCGATTTTATTCCAATGCGACCCAGGCCACTTGGATATGTGGTCCTGAATCCGATACGAAGCTCATGTTTTCAAATGCAACCTGTGTCTGAACAGCCAGGTCGCATTCATCCGACCTGTACGCCATTAATACCCGACAAAGGTCACTATTTTTGCTATGCAGAATCGGCAAGGAAAACAACAACCTCGGCACGATGAGCAGTATTTATGTTAAACCATATTGAAAAAATTGTGTTTTTAAGGTTGGCAAAGATCGCGAGATGTGCTCCAGCACTACCATCAATGTTTACTTCCGTAAACACAGCGCACACTGGCTTGTGACGTCATTACGTCCTCTACTACGCATGCTGGACACCTGCATTGTATGAATGCAGTTCACACAGGAGATCACATACAACAGAACAGTATTTATTTTCAACCTTTTTGAAAGATTATGTTGTTAATGCATTGGCTGAAATTGGGAAAGAAATGAAACATCTCTAGATGCGCTCCGGCACACATCATTTTGTTCTCTACTGCACATATGGCACACTTAAGATGTGTGAAGGCAGGTAACTTGGTAATTTGGGAAATTTGAACGACTACACCAAAGAATCGGATTTCAGAAAAGAAAATCAGAATTGAGCATTAAGGCCTGCAGTGTAAAGTTATCCTTAATCACATTTCTAGAGAGATGGTAATCAATGACCCACCCATGTTGCTCCTGAGTCTTTGCCGTCTGTTGTTTGATATGAGGTGTCTATTTGTCCATCTGAATCTTAATAAAGCTGCTTATGTAATACCTTTTGAATACGTTTCAAGGCAAGGTTTTTTATGCTTTGGATCTAAAACCATCATTAGCAAAATACCTTGTGACGACCAGCAAAATTTCCTCACTTTACAAAAACCTGTCCCCATTGCAATGATGAAATGGGGAAATAACGGTCTTCACTCTGATTCCTTGACAGATATAAACAAAACATGGCCTTTCTTGTTTCAGGGTAAAGGATTGTATTCTGCGGGTGAATGATGTAGATATATCCAGGGCCTCCCACTTCAAGGCTGTTGAGGCCCTAAAAGATGCCGGTTCCACTGTACGTCTTTATGTGCGCCGTTGCTGTTCAGTCCCAGAGACCATCCAAGAAATCCAGCTGGTCAAGGGTCCAACAGGTGAGTTCCCACAGCAAATTTGAAAGCATTGATTCAACTCCTAAGGAGTTAAACTCAACACTTTGAAATTGTCTATAGCCTATTGGCCAAAACTAGCACTGCCAGGGTTATAGAGTCTATCAAGGGTTGATTCTTACTGTAGTTTAAATGGAATACACAAGTATGGAGTTAGCAATGTACTTTTAACACACAACACCAACATTGGAAATCTAACACTGTCCATTTTTCTATTCATTTTCAATAAATACGTTCCACCATGTTTAAGAAGTTCCTTTAAAACAGTTAAATATAAATATTGCAGGGGTACTGTCCTGCATACCAGTGAAGTGAAACATTACTTACACAGTCATAAATGTGATACTGACCTGAAAGCCTTCTCAGGCAATTGCTAGGAGCGACACCATACTAATAATAGTCACACCGACCCACAGCTTATTAACTGACTCTGTCTTCTTCACTGGCAGGTTTGTGCTAGGAGAAGAAGGTGCACATCTACACTTTAGACAAACTTTGCATCATCATGTGGCAAATTCACATGAGGATGCAATGAGAAAATATGGCATTTGTCATTCTTTGTCAGCAGAGGTGTCAAGTAACAAAGTACAAATACTTACTGTACTTAAGTACACTTTTTAGGTATCTATACTTTCCTTCATTACTTATTTTTCTTCCTGCTTTCTACTTCTACTGATTACATTTTCACACAAGTATCTATACTTTCGATTCCTTAAATTTTTTAAAACAAACATTACTCGTTACTCTTGGCTTCGGGTTAATGCAGAGGTCACGGATTAGCGGACCGCGGTCCGGTGTTATGTCGAAAAGTGCATGCCCGCTGAGACATGCGTCCCCAGTCACGGGAGCGCGCCTCACTCTGTACAACTGCGACACTCAAAGAGGAAAACTGATTAAAATATAACCAATGGAACTACTTGTTATACTAACGATATAAAAACGTTTATTTATACCTCTTGTTGGGAAAGAAATTGTGGTTATTTGGCAGATTCACTTCCAAAAATACGGTTGTTATGAACAACATTAAATCCAAAGATGCTGTCTGAGGTAAAGCTGATTTATTTGTTGTAGTCTCTTGTTATTCACACACAACAATAAACAGTGATAGCCGACGGAAGTTTGGAAACCACAATCAAACGCGCATCTACACAGCACAGCATTCACAGACCAGTGTGATGCATTCACAAGCGTCAGATAGCTATGGTGCATTCAGGAGCATGGGACATTTCACACTTACAAGGAAAGAGATACAAACGGAACAGAACTTAACTCATACAATAATGTATTTATTCAGAAACAGTGTGGGCTTTCTTATAATACTGAATGCTCTATAATTGTATTTCTGTTATTTTTTGATTATGCACATCTGCTAGCATTTTTTACTAAAAAAATCTATAATATTGCAGCAGCAAATTATCAAAGTTTTTCAAAAGCCTGTTTAAAAGCTCCAAATGAGACTTCAGATCGTACAGCGACAATTATGCTGTCATTGTTTTACAGGGAAGAATTTGCATTTGCTGACCCTTGTCCTTTAACTACTGATGGATATACAGGTATACAGTCATACAAGTGTCAACTCCTCTGAGATAGCACGAGATGCAATTTTTGGCAATTTCTATTTTTATCTATTTAAATATTCAGTGTATAACATCGTTGCATAAACACCTCATTTTATTTTAGTGTTAAATTCTGTTTAAAGTAACAGATCATTAAAAATGCGTCCGGCCCTTTACTGGTTGATGATTTTCTTTATTCTAGCCTTGCTGATTTTTAATTGGTTACATCTGGTTTAATGTTTATAAATATTTATTTCATGTCATGTGCGCCATTCACATCTAGTAAAAACTAGTTTGGGATCCTAAGCTCCTTCCAGCTGCTGACTATTGCAGCTATTGGATTTAAATATAAATGTGGTTCTTTTTAGTTTTATGTTTGCCTTTCTTTGTTTGTTTGTTTTTTTGGGGGGGGGTATGTAGTGCATAATCTAAAGAAAAGCACAACTAAAATGCAGAATAACATGGCTTGCACTGAGCATATCTGATGATGAGTGACGTCAGAGAAGTCATTTCATGAAGAGAATGTAAAACCCATCCAGTTCTCTCAGAAAAACATTAAATGTTTTTTGTAAGATGTAGTTTAGCATAATTTGGTGATTTAAGGAGGGAAGTAAGCACTTTGAGTACATTGATTACATTAAATATCACGACCTGTGTCAGTATCTCCTAACACGTGTGAAATAGAGCTGGTGATACAAATGAGATATGACCTTCTTAGAAGTCTTCAAGTGCTGCAAAGAAGTCTCTTGTGTTGCAGTGAGCAGGAATCTTTAACATACAGGGCAGTGGTACTTGAAGACCAGGATTGAGAACCACTGTATTAATCTGCTCTCCAGTCTCTTCTCCAAATTCTTCCACAGGTCACTAAGCTTCTGAGCGAGATAACCGAGTCACCTTATATCAGACCTGTCGAATTTTGACAGATATCATAATCATTAATACATTTTATAATTTATGACATGATTTATAGGGGTAGGAACTGTCGTTTGTCGTGGGAAAAAAGTATTCAACTATTCATCCTAGTTAAATAAACGGAGATCGATGGATTTCACTCAGTCGGCACATTTATTCAGATCTTTGCAAAGAGAGAACAGTCATCAGGAAGCCCTCATGGCAGAGCATTCTGCTCTGTTCTGATCTGGGCAGGGTTCGTCCCCCCTAGTTACAACAATGGAAAGCAGTCAGAGTCATAACAAATTACACACACTTTGCTTAACAGTAACATGTTATGAATAAACCTTGAGAAAGAATCTGGTTTGTTATGGGAAGAATCTATGTCTGGTCTACAAACAACATTCTGCAGGGAATGGTGTGGCCTTGAGAGAGAAACAGACTGAGTGAAAACTTTTATAGTGAGTAAATATGAATATTAATATATAATTAGAGAAAGATATACATCTTCCCACAACAGTCCACCGTTTCGATTATAAAAGGATATTATCCTTGTGTAATCGATATTATAAAAAAAAGGAAAATTTATGAATATAAAAAAACTAAGAAACTAAAATTTTGAGTATATGTAAAGAAAGCTAAAAACTAAAACACTAAAAATATAAAAAAAATAATAAGAAGAAAAATAATGATAATTAAAAAATAATGAATCAAAAATCCACAACTGCATTAAGTCGGTGGACAATGTTAAATGATTATAATAGATGGAAAAATTATGGAAAGGATTATGATAGCTAAAATATGTTGCCAATAAAAGGAGCCCTGGAATCATCTTAGTTGGCAAAAATATTTACTGTTTTTCCCCATTATGATACTTTTATGGTAAAATATCTATTTGTTGAAAATTTTAATTTTTAGTTCTTATCATTATCAATTACCCTTTTTGTTTCCCTGGAAAGAGAAAAGTTCAAATCAGTCAAAACAATAGACCCCTTCATGTCTACAAAGTGTAAGTCAAATTATTAATCTGAGCTTCATTAAAAGTAAAAAGGATCAATCTCTATGCAAAATGTTAAAATCATAACACAAAGATGTTTCACGCAGATGACGAGTTCAGCTCTTCAGAATCAGGGTCAGTCAAAGCACACATTGAAAAGTTGGAGGATTTAATCTCAGCGCTCCTCTTCCCCAATGGTAGCTGAGATGACCCGATCATCAGAGTTCATTCTCTAATCCAGAAATCTCTGCCAATACTGACCATCAGCCATCAGGTGGTCATCTAACACTCGGACTTTCTTTTATTATCAAGAAAAGTAATATCAAACACTTAGATACTAAAAATGTTAATCTTTGATTAAAATACAACACATCGCAACAAATTTCCCTTCTCATTCATGTTGTATGATTAAAAAATCAAAAAGCCAAAACTGATGTCAGACATCTTCAGGTGGGCGTCTTCATTTTTCTGTTGATGTTGGTCCCTTACACAGGCGACATTTTGTACGTGGTTCAATGGGTGGTCTGCAGAGCAGCTGGTCTCAACACATCAGGTGGACGACTGATGTGTTAATTACCAATCAGAGGGGATTATTCTGCCCCTTTATTCTGATTTGTTTTGTTGAAGCTTTTCCTGGTTCCTTCCAGATGAGCTCAGATGAGCTCTGATCACTTTCTTTTGATGACTTTGAGCCACACCTCCTCCTGCTGAAGGATGGAAGGATGGCTGTGATGGTCCTCCATTAGGGTCTCCAGGCACCTTGGTCCCTCTGTAAAGCCGTCTCTGACTAAGGGAAAAAAGGTCTTGTAGGTCATTTTAATGTTTCACCGGTCAGTCCCAGTCTGGCCAGAGGTCAGTGGTCTGGCCCGTTCTGTGGTCCAGGAACGGGTCGACCCGTCATGAGCTCATGTGGAGGAAAACTGGGAGTCAAAGTTACCAACATGCTGAGGGAGCTGAGGGAAGGACAGATCAGATGTTATCTTACCCTTTCACAAACAATAGTAGATCAAAATAAGTTCATGTAGCTTAAAGAACTTTAGATTAAAATTTGAACTTTAAACTTTGTCACAAATCATTGAATTATTCCATAATTTCAAACTTTCCCAGTAAATGTACTTCCTTAGTGTTCGGTTCTCTTTATCACGTCTGCACCTGCAGAAATCCAAACAAACTTCTCCTCAGCAGAGGACTGCGTGTGTCAGTGGGCTGCAGCGCTGTAAACAAGGGGAGACGCTGCAGCACAGCCTTCTGTTGCTTCCACCAGACATGATGTGTGTGGAAGAAGAAAATAGGCTTTCTATCCGATTTCAAGAACGATGTTTCCAAGGCAAAGCAAAATTAAAGAACCAGAAACAAGAGTTTCATGAGGAGAAGGAACAGCGAACCAGGGGTGCAAGAAGCCGAACCATCAACAAACATCAACAAAGCTGTTTTTTCCCAAACGCACATCAGACAGTCAGGCTGAGGTGTTCAAACTTCATCCTGCAGTCTAGCAGTCGTTTCTGTCCTCTGCTGCTAAGAATTACCTTAATAGATCGTTTTCCTTTATAAGGCCATTTTATTCCCTTATTTATTAACTTTACTGGTTTAGTCATAATTTAGTATTTTATTTAGGTTGTTTATTTATTCTGCTCTCAATTACCAACCCAAATTCTACATGGACTGTTCCAGATGGAAAAATAAACAGCATCTATATGGATCCTTATGAGTTTAGCTTTGCTGTTTTTCTCTTGTTTTATCTTCTTTCCACCCTTTTCTTCATCAGAACAAATAAAATATGTTCTGTTGAAGAAAACCCATAAAGTTTCAGTCAATTTAACCTCCAGATATTTCTGAACTATGGATTCATTGAGAATAGGTCATTTTAAAGTCTCCACCATTCATCTTAATATAGGAAATAAATCCTGTTATTTATATCCTCTATCATTGTAATCATTATCAATGTTATCGTAATTATTATTATTAAATAATGTTATTATCATCATTATTTCCAATTGAGTCATTTGAACACCGTATAATTATTAATCAATAATTATGTTAAATAAATTTGCATATTTATTCCAGATCAGCTTAAGATAGATTTACTTCTTAAAGAATTTAAAAGCAAATTCAATCAGCCTAATTTATTTTTATACAAGCTATTTGCGCTACACACATATAGATTTATTTACCCTTAAAGCTTAATCTAAATCTTAAAGAATTAAGGTTAACAAATTAAACTTTGGCATTTAGCATTTAAATAATGACACAGGTCCTTGATTATTTGAAGAAATGCCCAATTATTGTTAAACAAGCATAATCTGTTAATTTGATTTAATTTTTAAAATCTGTCTCATTAAATTTTATTTGTTGTGATATTTGAACCTTATGTCAATCCCCTTTATTACCAATTTAAACAGCTGTGCATCTTTAACACATTTAACTCCTGCTTTGTTTTGAAAACAGGTTAGGGAAAAGAATGAGCCACAGAAACTAGAAACTGTCCTTATTTTAAAGTTTAACCTTAATTATTCCCTCATTTCTATTTTACCAAGACAAAAAAACTAAATTATCATTTCACAAATGGATAACATACAATAGGTAGAGTGGATCCACAACGACAGACAACATATAAGAAAAACAGATAAGACAAACAAAACACAAACAAATGGCCATAACATAAATAATTAAACGTAATTGTTGCATGCAAACCTTCATGTGTGTCAGGCCCTTTTCTCTCATTGGGGGGGACCCTTAGCCCGCCCATCTTTACCGAACCTCCTGTAACTGCGTCAACGGTAAAATGGACGCTTTCAGTCTATTTATACGCAGGTACTTTACCTCTAGTCAAATAAACAGCGAATCAGTTACTATTCTGCTGTAAGCCAACCAATTATAACTTTATGTCAGGTGCTTTTTCAGTCCTAATTCTGAAAGTTAGGATGTTTTTTCATTTTTTATCATCCTAGATTTAAATCCATTAAGCAGGTTTTAGGTTTTATTCATTTTTGAACATACTTGTTTTAAATGAGCCAGAAATTGTTATTAATATTTCACTCTCTCAGGAAAATATGCCATTTTGATTCAAATCTTTCAGGAATTAATTATTTATTTATTTTGCGGGGGGTCTTCAAGATGGCGGCTTAAGGGACGGTCGGGACAGGGGGCGCTGGCGCTTATTTTTTACCTATTTCTTCAGTTTATACCCTGCAAAAAACGACAAGGCAGTCTCTCTTCGTCGGCTAAACTTGCAATGAGTATTAGTGATTATTTTTTAAGGCCGTCTGAGAACATGCCACGAAGGAAAAACGTTGTGACAGAGATGACAGGGGAATCGAGCGGAGAAGCTAATGAAGCTACTGGCGGTCTGGCTAGCGAAAAAGTTCGCGACTCTGAGAGGATGGACCCAGCTCTTCAGGAGGTGATTCGTGCGGTAACTGAAAACCTTACGAAGGTATTCGAAGACAAATTAAGGGACCAACTTGATCCGATATCGAGATTTATGCATGATTACCGGGAGCAGCTTCAGGAACATGAGAAGCGCATCACAGAGACAGAATCCCGCATCTCCACCTTAGAAGACGAAACAGCCCCTGTCGCTAATAAGCTGAAGTCACTGGAGGGGCGGGTGAAAGAGCTCACGGATCACAATGATGACATGGAAAATAGAGGCAGGAGACGAAACTTACGCATAATTGGGCTCCCAGAGTCTGCGGAATACGCGGAAGGGAATGATCCCGCTTTATTCTTTGAGAAGTGGCTCCCAAAAGTGCTGAATATCCAAACAGAAACCGGGAAGTTAAAAGTGGACAGAGCTCATCGCACCGGGGGCCCGGTCCCCGCCGCTGGCCAAAGACCGCGTCCAGTCCTGGTCAGGCTGCACAACTACCGCGACAAGGAGAGGGTCATGCGCGCGTCTGTGGAAAAGGGCAAGAATGGGCAGCCCCTGGAGCACAACGGTGCCTCTGTGATGATCTTTCAGGATTTCTCAGCGGCTGTTGCACAGAAGCGTAAAAGCTCTGATGGCGTTAAGAAACGTCTGAAAGCCGTGGATGCCAGCTACAGGCTCATCTACCCCGCCAAGCTTAAAGTCACTCACCGTGGTTCTACAAGGGTGTACCAGAACCCAGCTGAAGTTGAACGATTCCTGGATACGCTTAAATAAGCCCCGCTGTCAGCGCCATGGGACACATAGGTACTTCGTTTTACAGTTTATACACCTATGTGAACTCATATTGTGATGAATAGTATTCTTATGCAGAGACATTATGCTTGTCGTCGTTATATATAACTTTTTGTAAAATGGGTAAATATTGGCTCTTATTATCCAAGTGCCGGCCCCCCTTTTCTTTTTTCTTTTTTTTCTCGCTTTTTTTGGTTGTTGCTCTTGAATTAGCTAAACAGGTGACTGTTTGTTGTCAGAAGACCTACACACTTGCTCTTCACCGTTTGGAGGAGAAATAGTGTATCTGTTATGCCAATGTTAGGCAATGTTTGTTGGCAGTTAGTTAGTTTTACTGTTTGTTACATGTTATTCCAGCTCTTTTTGAAGTATAGAGGGGGAGGGAGGAGAGAAAAATGTTCGACCTCATTATACCAAGGAAACTATGTTGGAATCCTCGCGCCTTGTTTTTATAGCTAAAAGCTATTATGTCAGCACTTAATATTTGTACACGGAATGAAAGGGCACAGGTTCAAGTGGCTTTTTTACAGGAAACCCACATGGATGCGAAAGAACATGCAAAATTGCAACAGGGTGTCTTCAATCAGGCCTTCTTTTCCTCCTTTACATCTAGAAGCAGAGGTGTTATCATTCTGATCCGGAAAAATGTTCCATTTAAACTTGTAGATTGCATAAAAGATACCGGTGGGAGATATATTATTGTGAAGGGTATTCTGTTTGGGGAGGAGATCGCCTTCATGAACGTCTATTTTCCACCTGGTCAACCAGGCAAATTTCTAATGTCTGCTTTTACAAAACTGGTGGAATTGAACATCAAGAATACAATTGTGGGTGGAGATTTTAATTGTCATATCTCCCCCTTGGTTGATAAATCCCCAACTGGCAAATGTCGTATTTCATCTCAGGCCCAATTGGTTTTGACTTTGTGTGAGGAGTTGGCATATGTTGATGTGTGGAGAACGCAACATTTAACAGATAAGGACTTCACATTCTTCTCCAAAGTACATTCCTGTTATACAAGAATTGATTATTTTTTTGTCCCCAGGCAGTTCCTACCTTCAGTCATTTCTAGCTCAATCGGCAACATAATAATATCAGACCATGCCCCTGTATACATTAAATGTAACATGGGAACTGTGGCCAGCCGATCAAGACGGTGGCACTTTGACTCCTCTATTTTGTATGATGGAAAATTCAAAACTTATTTCGCAGAGGAATTCAAACATTTTCTCTCAGTTAATGCAGCATCCACCGACGATCCATCATTACTGTGGGAGACCTCCAAAGCTTATTGCAGGGGCCTCATTACTACTTTTACAAATGGTAAAAGACGCAGGCAAGCAGAACAAAGATTAATTTTGGAAGCCAAATTGAAGAAGGCTGAGCAGGGCTATCAAGTTAGACCCTCCACGGAGAAACTCAAAGAAATCCAGACTCTCCGCTCAGCGTTAAATTGCCTGCTAACAAACGAAGCAGAGAAGAAAATAAGATTTGCAAAACAAAAACTATATGAACACGGCGACAGGCCTGGGAAATATTTGTCATACCTGATCAAAAAGAAATCACATTCTCAAAATATAGCATTCATTAACGACAGGAATGGCAAACAACTCTTAGACTCAAATGATATTAACAACACCTTCAAAGAATTTTATGAGAATCTCTACAAATCTCAGATCTCTATTGACACTACAGATCTAATGAACACCTTTTTTTCCAACCTTAACCTTCCTTGTCTGACAGATATCCAAACATCAACATTAGACAGTCCTATAACCATTAAGGAAGTCACAGAAGCTATTAAAGGTCTGCAGTCTGGAAAAACAGCAGGGCCCGACTTTCTTATTGTAGAATTTTACAAGGAGTTCATCACCATACTAGTCGAACCGCTGCTGCAGATGTTTAACGACTCATTTCGAAAAGGTCACTTGCCCATGTCATTGAGGGAAGCAAACATATCTCTTATACTTAAGAAAAATAAACCACCGGAAGATTGTGCCTCATACAGGCCAATTTCCTTATTAAATGTAGACTTAAAGATCCTTTCAAAAATATTAGCCAAACGTTTGGAGATCCTACTCCCAACACTTATTAATGAGGATCAAACTGGCTTCATTAAGGGACGTAGCTCCTTCAATAACATGCGTAGGTTGCTCAACGTGATCCAGCTCTTTAATCAAAGAGCAATGCCTGGTCTAGTTGTTTCCCTAGATGCCGAAAAGGCATTTGATCGCGTTGAGTGGCCATATTTGTTCTACACCATGAGAAAGTTTGGCCTGGGGGAAAATTTTGTTAATTGGATCAGAATACTTTACAGTGAGCCTTGCTCAGCTGTTATTACTAATGGTTTAAGATCGCCAAATTTCCGGGTGCAGAGGGGAACACGCCAAGGCTGCCCTCTATCGCCCCTGCTTTTTGCTCTGGTTATGGAGCCTCTGGCAGAGGCGGTGCGGACACATGAGGGGATATGTGGTCTGACCACTGGTGTAGAGGCAACACAAGATTACTTTATATGCTGACGACGTGCTCATATTTCTATCTCAGCCTGAGGACTCTATCCCACATCTCATAGAGACCATTAACAGGTTTGGGGATTTTTCGGGCTATAAAATCAATTTCAACAAATCAGAGGTCATGCCACTAGGCACATTAAAACATAAACCATCTATACCTGTTCCATTTCCTTTCACTTGGTCCCCAGAAGGATTTTCATACTTGGGAATAAGAATTACCCCCTCATTTGACAAAATGTATAGGGCAAATTTTACCCCCTTATTTGAACGTATTCGGCTGGACCTTGAAAGATGGAGAGCGCTGCCTCTCTCGTGGTTGGGCCGCGTGTCTCTTCTAAAAATGAATGTCTTGCCCAGACTTTTATATCCCATACAAATGATTCCAGTTCTTTTTCTCCGTAAAACAATTAAGGCTCTAAATGGATGGCTAAGTTCTTTTATATGGGCGGGAAGGAAATCACGCTTAAAAATTTCTACACTGTGCCTCCCGTCCGAGTGTGGAGGTCTGGCTCTCCCAGACATACGAAAGTATCAGATCAGCGCTCACATGCGTGCTGCTGCTGATTGGACAGGGGGGCCTAATTCTCTGTGGCTCGATATAGAAAGCTCTATGTCCAGGTTCCCTTTAAAAAATTTACTTTTTTTAGGAAAAAACTATGCTATAAAGACATACTGCAGTAACCCCATTACTATTAACACTGTGAGGGCATGGCAAATGGTCCAAAAACTTGAGGGCAGGTTCCAAATTATATCACCTCTTACACCTATTTGTGATAGCCCGATGTTTCTGCCAGGCGTTATGGACTCTGGCTTCAAAACGTGGTCAATAAAGGGAATCCGTACGCTTTCTGACTTGATGGAAGGTAACACATTATTATCTTTCTCGCAATTATCGGATAAATATGATATTGGGAGGCAGGATTTCTTTCGCTATTTACAAATTAGAGATTTCATTCAGAAAAAAACCACACTCCATGTGGACCAAACAATTTCAGTGTGTGAAAAAAAGCTTTTTTCCTCCAGGGTAAAAACTTCAATGAAAACCTTTTACAACTTGCTGAAAGAGCACCCCTTACCAAATACATTTCACCTAAAAGAAGTTTGGGAAAAGGAATTGCAGTGGGCAATAGATCAGGAGGGATGGGATGAGGCCTGGAAGAATGCAAAGTCTTTAAGTATTTGCAATCGGGTTAAGGCCATACAATTTAAAATTTTACACCGTGCCGCATTTCTCCTTCTCAGCGAAGTAAATTCAATACAAGCCTCTCACCATTGTGTTTGAAATGTAGAGTGGATATTGGTAGTCTCACACATTGTTACTGGTCCTGCAGGGAAATTCAACATTTTTGGCATATAATAAAATGTGAATTAGATAAGATCTTCTCTGTTGGCACACAATTCAACCCATTGTATTTACTACTTGGTTTAACCGACACCGGTATTACTGGTAAACGTCAGCGTCAACTCTACAGAATGCTTACTTTTTGTGCAAGAAAATGTGTGGTACTGAATTGGATTTCTGACAAGGCACCAAGTAAATCACAATGGCTAAATATAGTACTGGACTATATATCTCTGGACTATTTGACGAGCAAACTGCACGATAAAGAAAATAACTTCTATAAAGTTTGGGAACCTTTTATCTCTTATGTAGGATTTGAAACCTCGGCTCTTCTTCGGAGAGGATTTATAATTTGAGGATGTCCGAATTGTAAACATCTGTAATGTTTTGGTTCGGACCATTTGTTTTCCATTGCTGTCCTTTTTTTTTTTCTTTTCTTTTTTTTCTCCCTTCTTTTCTCTTTGGTCGGTATGTATGTGTGTGTATGTGCACGCATATGCTCGTATACAGGTATTTAACTTTAAGAGCTGGATTGTTCTTTTGTTCTTGTCTTGTATTGTATTTGTTTGTTTGTTAACACATTAAAAACCAATAAATATAATTATTAAAAAAAAATAAAAAAATTATTTATTTTGCAAATCTATAATTTTAGTTAATAAACTCATAGCTTTTATATATTTTAGTTGCATTTTCCAAACTACATCCCATATATTTGGTTAACTGTGAGGTTTATTTATGTTAAACACTTAACGGATGGATATTGTTGATTTCATTGTTTAAATGTTTTAAAGGATATACATGTGTATTAATATTTTTGGAGGAAAGGAAAATCAATTTCTGTTAGTTTTTAATTTAGTGAAATCTAATTCAGATTAAACTGACACATAACTTTAGATTTTATTCTATTGGATTATATTATTCATTCTTTTTCCTCTATAAGTTGCTGTTTTGTTTACATTTTCATAAGTCAGAGCAACAATCACCCTTTCTCTGTCTTAGTCAGAACCTCAGACATTAATGGCACAGGGACGAAGCAACATACCACATAATCATGAAGCGATGAAGCTAATGTCTCCGAGTGGCTGCTGTGGAAATAGAGAATTTGGTTTGTGACTAAAACCTGTGCACATTTTCTACTACTGTGTCAGACCATGTTTGTACCCTTTTCTGTCTCTGGATTTGCCTCATTTTTCACCTCTAGGTCCGTCCATAACATTATGGAACATGGTGAAAGCAGGAAATGAACAAAACGAGACCCGTCCTGTTTTTAAACAACCACAGGCCTGATAAAAAACGTTTTGTTTTCCAGTCCTGAAGCCGACATAGGAAAAGACAGTTGCTGCTGAATTTTTCTTTTAAAAGATAATTTTTGGTTTAGATACTTAAGGTTGGTTCTAATTTGATCATAAATTACTCTAAAACTATCATGGTTTAGTGAAAGCCAACCAGGCCGTTCATTATCACCCTCATTAGACATTTTCCCTAAATAAAGTCATGTCAGTCAGCAAGCATTTTCTTCATTGCAAGATGCAGAAAGGAATCTAATAAGAGAAAGTTATCAAGCTTTTCTTGAATAGTTGGAAGTCTATGGAAATAGAATATGAAAGAAAAGAAAAGAAAAAAAAAGAAAATATGTAATCGATCATTTTACCCTTTACTGATTTCTGCCAACAGGCGGTTTCAGTCCTGGAGCTCCACCACCTCAGTTAAAAAGGTCAGCCACTTCTCAAACAAAAAAATTAATTCAATAATTAAAAAAATAATTTAGCACCGGAGAGAAGGAAAGCCTTATGTTGGTGCACCTCCTTGTTTCCCCACAAAAAAAAATGTCCCCAGTGTCTCTGTCCTCATGGTTTTTGCACACACACACATTGTGGAGCAAGTTGCAGCTCAGGTGAGCTATTAGGGTCAGGGGTTCAGAGCAGATGAAAATCCTTTTGTCTTGTTTTCCCCATATTTTAACCCATCATTTCCATCCGGTTGCTGTGTCGGTGTGTGTGGGTTGCGGGGTGGGGGGAGATTGATGCTTGAAGCAGGCTGTCTTTCTCCGGCGGGCTGATAGGAGGGGGGGGTACTCCTCCAGGTCTGAATTCCACAAGGAGCGGCTCCGATCAGGGAGTCCATGTTTAAAGGGCAGGGAGTAAAAAAAAACAATGATTAGTTTAAGTTTCATTATCTCAAATGAATAATAATAATAAAAAAAATAAAATAAAGTTGTTCATCTTTACCATAAAAAAGAAGAAGCCTTTTCAGGAAAGGAATGTTGTCTCGTCAGTCGCCCCACTTCATCCTTCAGTCACTTTAAGTCACGTTTCCCTCTCGTCACAAACTTTTCTCATCTAATTTTCTCAAATTTTGTTTTTATCATCAACCTTACTTTTCTCTATTTAATTTTGTTCTTTCTTTATTTAATATTAGGTTAATTCCTCCATTTTATTCTATTTTAAGTTTTTTCAGTTTTTAAACTTTTAATTTGACCTAATTTTATGCCCTACTTACTTTTTTTTCTGTAATAATTTAATAGTTTTTTTATTTTTAGCTATGAGTTATTAATTTCCTGTAAGAGTTTAGAGTTTTGTTTCTTTAAATGCACCATTGAAATTAAAATTCATTATTATCACTTAGTATACAGTAGTGTAAGTTTAATATGTAATACAGTTTAAATATGTTTAGTATCAGGTTTAAACACTGCCTTTTTTTGACTTCTTATTTTAACCCATTTCTTTTTGAAGCTGAGAGTTTCTTTGAACTCTCCTTTTAACCATCCATCATTTTAAACTGTTTTTTTCTTTTTTTCTTTTCCCATTTTTTTTTGTCTTTTTTTCCAAAATCTGTAAATTTCTTACCTTACCTTCTTTTAGCCTCTAACTTCTCATGATATTTGTTTATCTTATCTTCAACATTTTTTTCTATTGCAACATTAAATCAAAAATTTCTTCTTGAGGAGTTGACAATTCTCTGGAACCTTGCCTTTTGTTCTACTACCATAGAACTGCAAAATCTTTCCCATTATCTACTGGTAATTTAACTCTGCCGGATACACACCAATCCCATGGTGCCAACCTGGATAACTGGGGGGGATCCCACTCTAGATTACCGACGTCTCAGTAAAATTAAGTGCCTTCTGGTGGCACCTACAACCTTTCTCTCACCCTTAGAGAGAGCCTCACGTTCCTATGCGAGGTCTTTGGGTTCACAGGTGGAAAAAAACCTGAACTGCCTTTCTGCTCCCCAAAAACAAAAATTATCTGTTATTTCATATGTATAATCTTTAGTATTATACTAATTTTAGTGCATTAAAATGAATAACCTATTAATCTTTAATTTAGTTAGTTTTTTGCTAGATTATAATTTTGATGGGGATGAAGAGGACTTTGTTTGAACAAATTTTCCCGTATTTGATTTCTAATTATCTTTAAATCTGTAAACAATCTGTTTTGTAATTTAGTTTTGGAAATTTAATTTAAATTGTGCCGACAAAAGATTCATCTCACTGTCTCAAAAAAAATGGTTGGTTTTGATCCTCCTGCTGACCTCCAGGGACCTCGATGCCAGAAGTCCTCACTCCCTTAACCTTCTAATTGGGGTATTGAGGCTGGAAGACTGCTTCCTCCAGGTGGTACCTGACACTTCTGACAATCGCTGTCCTCAGAAAAAATCAGCCAAGGAGAATCCTGCCGACAACGCCAAATTGTCATGGGAAAAAAAGTATTCAACTATTCATCCTAGTTAAATAAACGGAGATCGATGGATTTCACTCAGTCGGCACATTTATTCAGATCTTTGCAAAGCGAGAACAGTCATCATGAAGCCCTCATGGCAGAGCATTCTGCTCTGTTTTGATCTGGGCAGGGTTCGTCCCCCCTAGTTACAACAATGGAAAGCAGTCAGAGTCATAATTTCATGAAGAGAATGTAAAACCCATCCAGTTCTCTCAGAAAAACATTAAATGTTTTTTGTAAGATGTAGTTTAGCATAATTTGGTGATTTAAGGAGGGAAGTAAGCACTTTGAGTACATTGATTACATTAAATATCACGACCTGTGTCAGTATCTCCTAACACGTGTGAAATAGAGCTGGTGATACAAATGAGATATGACCTTCTTAGAAGTCTTCAAGTGCTGCAAAGAAGTCTCTTGTGTTGCAGTGAGCAGGAATCTTTAACATACAGGGCAGTGGTACTTGAAGACCAGGATTGAGAACCACTGTATTAATCTGCTCTCCAGTCTCTTCTCCAAATTCTTCCACAGGTCACTAAGCTTCTGAGCGAGATAACCGAGTCACCTTATATCAGACCTGTCGAATTTTGACAGATATCATAATCATTAAAACATTTTATAATTTATGAAAGGATTTATAGGGGTAGGAACTGTCGTTTGTCGTGGGAAAAAAGTATTCAACTATTCATCCTAGTTAAATAAACGGAGATCGATGGATTTCACTCAGTGGGCACATTTATTCAGATCTTTGCAAAGAGAGAACAGTCATCAGGAAGCCCTCATGGCAGAGCATTCTGCTCTGTTCTGATCTGGGCAGGGTTCGTCCCCCCTAGTTACAACAATGGAAAGCAGTCAGAGTCATAACAAATTACACACACTTTGCTTAACAGTAACATGTTATGAATAAACCTTGAGAAAGAATCTGGTTTGTTATGGGAAGAATCTATGTCTGGTCTACAAACAACATTCTGCAGGGAACGGTGTGGCCTTGTGTCATGATGGGTTCACTAAAGGAGACCCAGTTATGCAGAACACCACTGACGGACACAAGGATAAAAAGTTGAACAGTTTATTTAAGCACAAAACACACAGAATGTACTGATTCTGGTTAGGGCCTGGATACTGGTTCACCGGAGTCTGCGTGAGAGACAGCACAGTTAGTGACTGCTGACAGGGTTTGATTTCCACAGGTTCACTGTTTGTACCTTAAGGGTTCTTGAGGTTTACTTTGGGAGAGTCACTGTTGGTTCTGGAGAAGAGTTTGTCAGCAGAGTCCGTTTGCTGCTTCAGCGTCTCGCGTCTTAGCTTGAACAGACCTTGGCTTAGATTTCCCAGCTCTAGTCCTGAGCTGCTTGGGGTTTCTCTGTGAGTCTTCAGGTTTTGGCTCAGAGGGTCGACTCGGCAGGTTAGCTCTTCCAGAGCTTTCACAGAGGAGGCACAGGTTTCCTGGAAAACAGAGACAGTAGTTAGAATCCAGACTGGATTCAAAGTCATGGAGATTCACTGAGGATCTAGGCTTTAGCGCTGACCAACTGGAACAACACTGCGGCGTTGAGGCAAGGTCTGAAGACAGCTTATGTAGTGGATCCTCTGATGATCTTGACGAGCAGCGGCTGTGCAGGAGGCTCCCTCAGAGGATCCACGGCGGACTCTGCTGGAGAAAGATGGGATTTTCTCCAGCTCCCAACAGTACCCCCCCCCCCCCCTCAACGACCGCCCCTTGGCGGTCCGGAAGAGGTTGATGGGCAGGAACGCTCGTATTCCTCGATGAGTGCCGGGTCAAGGATGTACGAGCCTGGGACCCACTGGCGATCCTCGGGTCCGTAGCCCTCCCAGTCGACGAGGTACTGCCATCCGCGACCTCGTCGACGAGAAGTCCACGATGCGGCGCACCGTGAAGGCCGGATGGCCATCGACCTCCAGGGCGGGTGGTGGGAAGTCGGACGGAGGGCACAGAGGGCTCGAAGAGACGGGCTTGATCTGGGAAACGTGGAATG
Organism: Cyprinodon diabolis; assembly: GCA_030533445.1. Classification (NCBI taxonomy): domain Eukaryota; kingdom Metazoa; phylum Chordata; class Actinopteri; order Cyprinodontiformes; family Cyprinodontidae; genus Cyprinodon; species Cyprinodon diabolis. The sequence continues at coordinate 43,169,312 of CM060072.1, read as the reverse complement.
TAGGGTGGATTCGGAGGGACTGAGGTAACTGGAGACGGACAGCTGAGGGGTTGATGACTCGAGAGATTCTATATGGTCCGATGAATCTCGGGGAGAGTTTTCGAGACATCCCCTTGAGGGGGATGTCCCGAGTGGAGAGCCACACCTCCTGGCCCTCAGAGTACTCGGGGGCGGGACGTCTTTTGGCGTCGGCGAAACGTTTTGCTGATGCAGATGACTGATTGAGTGTGGCGATGGTTTCCCTCCAAATCCTCTGGCAGCGACGGATGTGATGATTAACGGATAGCACCGATATCTCTCTCTCATCTGCGGGGAAAAGAGGTGGTTGATATCCGAGACTGACCTGGAATGGGGACTGTCCAGTGGATGCAGAACAGAGGGAATTGTGGGCATATTCAATCCACGGAAGGAATTGGCTCCAGTCCACGGGGTTACTAGACGTGAGGCAACGGAGGGTGGATTCCAGTTGTTGGTTCATGCGCTCGGTCTGACCATTCGATTGGGGGTGGTAACCTGAGGTGAGAGAAGGTTTGCAGCCGAGCGCAGAGCAGAAAGCTTTCCATACCTGGGAGATGAATTGAGGACCTCTGTCCGAGAGGATCTCCTGGGGGATGCCGTGAAGCCGGAAAACATACTTAATGAGGAGTTGAGCGGTCTGGAAGGCTGTAGGAAGCTTTCTGGGGGGAACAAGGTGGCAGGACTTCGAAAAACGATCAACTATGGTGAGTATAGTGGACATACCTCGGGAGACTGGGAGACCGGTGACAAAATCGATGGCGACATGGGACCATGGGCGCGAGGGAACAGGAAGTGGTTGAAGCAGGCCAGAAGGAGGTTGGTGTGAGGCTTTGTTACGGGCACATGTGGGGCAAGCCAACACATACTCCTTAACGTCTTTGTGGAGAGTGGGCCACCAGAAGCGTCTGGAGATGAGAGCAACTGTCCTACTGACTCCTGGATGAGCTGAGAATTTGGCGGCATGCATCCACTGGATAAGACGGGACCTGACAGAAGATGGGACATACACTATATTGCCAAAAGTATTTGCTCACCTGCCTTGACTCACATATGAGCTTAAGTGACATCCCGTTCCTAATCCATAGGGTTCAATATGACGTCGGTCCACCCTTTGCAGCTAGAACAGCTTCAACTCTTCTGGGAAGGCTGTCCACAAGGTTTAGGAGTGTGTTTATGGGAATTTTTGACCATTCTTCCAGAAGCGCATTTGTGAGGTCGCACACTGATGTTGGACGAGAAGGCCTGGCTCTCAGTCTCCGCTCTAATTCATCCCAAAGGTGTTCTATCGGGTTGAGGTCAGCACTCTGTGCAGGCCAGTCAAGTTCATCCACACCAGACTCTGTCATCCATGTCTTTATGGACCTTGCTTTGTGCACTGGTGCACAGTCATGTTGGAAGAGGAAGGGGCCAGCTCCAAACTGTTCCCACAAAGTTGGGAGCATGGAATTGTCCAAAATGTCTTGGTATGCTGAAGCATTCAGAGTTCCTTTCACTGGAACTAAGGGGCCAAGCCCAGCTCCTGAAAAACAACCCCACACCATAATCCCCCCTCCATCAAACTTTACACTTGGCACAATGCAGTCAGACAAGTACCGTTCTCCTGGCAACCGCCAAACCCAGACCCGTCCATCAGATTGCCAGATGGAGAAGCGCGATTCGTCACTCCAGAGAACGCGTCTCCACTGCTCTAGAGTCCAGTGGCGGCGTGCTTTACACCACCGCATCCGACGCTTTGCATTGCACTTGGTTATGTATGGCTTGGATGCAGCTGCTCGACCATGGAAACCCATTCCATGAAGCTCTCTGCGCACTGTTCTTGAGCTAATCTGAAGGCCACATGAAGTTTGGAGGTCTGTAGTGATTGACTCTGCAGAAAGTTGGCGACCTCTTCGCACTATGCGCTTCAGCATCCGCTGACCCCGCTCCGTCAGTTTACGTGGCCTACCACTTCGTGGCTGAGTTGCTGTCGTTCCCAAACACTTCCATTTTCTTATAATACAGCTGACAGTTGACTGTGGAATATTTAGGAGCGAGGAAATTTCACGACTGGATTTGTTGCACAGGTGGCATCCTATCACAGTTCCACGCTGGAATTCACTGAGCTCCTGAGAGCGACCCATTCTTTCACAAATGTTTGTAAAAACAGTCTGCATGCCTAGGTGCTTGAATTTATACACCTGTGGCCATGGAAGTGATTGGAACACCTGATTCCAATAATTTGGATGGGTGAGCAAATACTTTTGGCAATATAGTGTATGTACGGTTAGATGGGCCGTTAGCTGGGTCGGGTTCAGTGGCCAGAGCTGAATTAATGAGGTCTGTTATCTCCCAGTTGACCACTCCCACTGTACATGATGCCGGAAGGACAGGTTCAGGAGTCTCAGGATGATCGACGGAGTAGAGACGAGAGAGAGAATCAGGCTTCACGTTCTTGGATCCGGGTCTGTAGGAGATGATTAGGTTGAAGCGAGAGAAGAAAATTGACCACCTGGACTGGCGAGGATTAGCCTGTTTAGTTGACTGGATGTAAGCCAGGTTCTTATGGTCAGTCCACACAAGAACCGGGTGCTCAGCTCCCTCCAGCCAATGCCTCCATTCCTCCAACGCCAGTTTGATAGCCAGAAGCTCTCGGTCACCCACATCGTAATTTTGTTCAGCGGAGGAGAGCCTACGGGAGAAGAAAGCACAAGGGTGTATCTTCTGATCTGAGTCGAGCCTCTGGGATAGGCCAGCTCCAACACCAGAATCTGAAGCATCCACCTCTAAGATGAACTGCTTAGTCGGATCAGGTTGAATTAGGACAGGTGCTCTGGAAAACAAGGATTTTAATTTCTCAAAAGCTGCTTGAGCCTCGGGGGTCCACTGAAATGCGCGTTTAACAGAAGTTAGCAAATCCTAAAAACCTCTGAAGTTGTTTTCGGTTCTCTGGAACAGGCCAGTCTAAGACTGCTTTGATCTTGTCCTCAGAAGGTTTTACCTGGCCGCCCTCGAGCACAAACCCCAAAAAGGAGACAGAAGGTTGATGAAATTCGCACTTCTCGGCTTTCACGAACAGCTTATTCTCCAGAAGTCTCTGTAAGACAAGTCAGACATGTTTCTTGTGTTCATCAAGGTCCTTGGAGTAAATGAGAATGTCATCAATGTACACGAAAACAAACACGTTGAGAAAGTCTCTGAGAACATCATTTACTAGGGCCTGGAAGCAGGCTGGAGCGTTAGTTAGACCAAAGGGCATAACGAGGTATTCGAATTGACCCAAGGGTGTTTTGAAGGCTGTTTTCCATTCATCGCCCTCACGGATCCTAAGGAGATGGTAGGCGTTTCTTAAATCCAGTTTGGAAAACACTGTAGCACCCTGTACTGGTTCAAAAGCAGAGGCGAGAAGAGGCAGTGGGTATTTGTTTTTAATTGTAATCTGGTTCAAACCTCGATAGTCTATACAAGGTCTCAGAGAACCATCTTTCTTTCCCACGAAGAAGAAACCGGCGCCCAATGGAGAGGACGAAGGACGAATTATTCCAGCAGCCAATGATTCGTTGATGTATTTTTCCATAGTTTCTCTTTCGGGTTTGGAAATGTTATACAATCTGCTGCTAGGAAGAGGAGCACCAGGTAAAAGTTCAATGGCGCAATCGTATGGTCTGTGTGGAGGTAGGGACGTCGCACTGACCTTACTGAAGACTGGGGCTAAGTCATGGTACTCAGAGGGGACAGAAGAAAGGTCAGGAGAGACCATCTCCCCCCCACCTCTAGGGGACCCCACCCAGGGGGCAGCAGAATGAAGGCATGTTTCGTGGCACGAAGTGGACCATGATTCCAGGAGACGTTTAGTCCAGTTAATGTGAGGATTATGCTTCTCCAACCATTCGAACCCGAGAACCAGCGGGGAACATGCAGAGGGAAGAACAAAGAATGTTATTGCCTCTCGGTGGTTACCTGACAGAAGTAGCTCGAGGGGCTGGGTTTGGTGGGTAACTCGATGGAGTCTCTTTCCGTCAATAGCGGAAACATTGAGAGGCTGAGAGAGAGGAATGGTTTTAATCTGGAGTTGCTGGACGAGGTTTGAGTCGATGAGATTCCGTTCACAGCCTGAGTCGACGAAAGCAGAAAAAGAAAGACTTTGATTATCACAGAAAAATGTGGCAGGTAGTAACAGTCGAGGAGATTTCGTAGAGTTAATTCGGCCCGCCAGACTCCTCAGATCCTCTGGCGGGCCCCGGCTTTTGACTTTGCCGGGCAGGAGGCGATGAAGTGTCCGCTCTCACCACAGTAGATACATAATTTGCTTAAGAAGCGCCTCTGTCTCTCCTCTGAAGTGAGCCTGGTGTGTCCCACCTGCATTGGTTCGACCTCCCTTTCGCCAGAATGAGAGGCCTGAACGGGTAATGGTAAAGGCTGGGGTTTAGACCTCTGAATGGGCAACTGCCCTGTAGAGGAAGAGCAAACAGTCACGTTATGTGAGGCAGAAGAAAATGTACTCTGCTTCTTAGAACTGTTTCTGGCTCGAATTCGATTATCTAGTCTGATGGATGCGAATTAAATCTTCGAGGGTGGCTGGTTCATCGAGGGTTGCAAGTTCATCTTTAATCTGTTCATTTAACGCCATGAAAAAGGCTCCTTTCAAGGCGCTTTGGTTCCAACCGGAAGCTGCCGCCTTAACCTGGAAGTTAATTGAAAACTCTGCCACCGAAGAATTTCCCTGTTTAAGGTTGAAAAGGGATCTAGAATCAATTGTTTGATCTGTTTCTTGGTTAAAAACCTGGGTAAATTCAGCAATGAAATCAGAGTAGTAGCAATTTAAACTGTCGTCAGCGGCAAATCTTGCCTGAGCCCATTCCAAGGCTCTTCCTGTTAACTGAGAGAGAATGAAAGTTATTTTCTTGTGATCCGTGGAAAAACAGCCAGGGGAGTTCTGAAAAATTAATCGACATTGAAAAAGAAATCCTTTGCAATCCTTCATGTTGCCAGAAAATCTTTCTGGGAGACTAGGACGGAACTCTGATGACGTCACGGCCTGTGACCTCGGAGGTGGGACTGGACCCGGAAATGGTTGTGGTGCAGCATTAGCGCTGTTCAGAAAATTAGCACAACTCTGTAGCATTTGGTTATGAGTTCCTACTAGATGGTATAACTCACGGAGCGTTTGGGTTTGTCCCTGTAGTTGGGCATCCTGCTCTTCCAAACGACGGGTGAGGTGATCTGCTGGGCCTTGAGTTTGGCCAGAGTGTTCTGTCATGATGGGTTCACTAAAGGAGACCCAGTTATGCAGAACACCACTGACGAACACAAGGATAAAAAGTTGAACAGTTTATTTAAGCACAAAACACACAGAATGTACTGATTCTGGTTAGGGCCTGGATACTGGTTCACCGGAGTCTGCGTGAGAGACAGCACAGTTAGTGACTGCTGACAGGGTTTGATTTCCACAGGTTCACTGTTTGTACCTTAAGGGTTCTTGAGGTTTACTTTGGGAGAGTCACTGTTGGTTCTGGAGAAGAGTTTGTCAGCAGAGTCCGTTTGCTGCTTCAGCGTCTCGCGTCTTAGCTTGAACAGACCTTGGCTTAGATTTCCCAGCTCTAGTCCTGAGCTGCTTGGGGTTTCTCTGTGAGTCTTCAGGGTTTGGCTCAGAGGGTCGACTCGGCAGGTTAGCTCTTCCAGAGCTTTCACAGAGGAGGCACAGGTTTCCTGGAAAACAGAGACAGTAGTTAGAATCCAGACTGGATTCAAAGTCATGGAGATTCACTGAGGATCTAGGCTTTAGCGCTGACCAACTGGAACAACACTGCGGTGTTGAGGCAAGGTCTGAAGACAGCTTATGTAGTGGATCCTCTGATGATCTTGACGAGCAGCGGCTGTGCAGGAGGCTCCCTCAGAGGATCCACGGCGGACTCTGCTGGAGAAAGATGGGATTTTGTCCAGCTCCCAACACCTTGAGAGAGAAACAGACTGAGTGAAAACTTTTATAGTGAGTAAATATGAATATTAATATATAATTAGAGAAAGATATAAATTTTCCCACAACATTTTATAATTTATGACATGATTTATAGGGGTAGGAACTGTCGTTCATATGCTTTTTTGTTTAAATGATGACCTGTACAGTCTGTCAAATGCTGTCATGTTTGAATCATGAAGTTAGAAACCTTTAACTTAAAACTCTCAAGTTTTGAGTTGAAACTCAGTCTGAGCTCCGGATTTTGCCCTCCTGTTCTTCAGCGTCTGCTGGCTGCTCTTCTTCGCACCTGTAAGCCTCTAGGTCAGGGGTCACCAACGTGGTGCCCGCGGGAACCAAGGGGCCCCTCATGGACCACATGGGTGCCCTCAGACTTCTAAACAAAAGAACAATTCACCAGTGGGCTAAGTTTGAAATTTTCTTCTCTTCTCTTTCTCTCCTTTCAGTCATAGCTATTGACAAATTTATAGATCCTTTTAAAATGACAATGTCTAAAATACAATAGAACTTAAAGGAAACAATAAATTTTTTATAATGTATAATGAAGTTTAGGTGAACACTGACCCTTGCTGTGCATGGGTCAGTATTGGTAGCCCTTTCTATGACTCAGTACCCTTGAAGTGGCCCTCAGCCTTAAAAAGGTTGGTGACCCCTGCTCTAGGTGTAGGGAGAAGTCCCCTGACTGGCTCCTAATCCTTCCTCTGGACATAGACTGAACTTTCATTAAAGAGTTTTTCCTTTGAACTAACCTGCTCTGTCTTCCTGAATTCTCGGTCCAATAGTCTGAGCCTTAAAAAAAGAGCAAAAACTTCACAGAAACAAAAGGTCAAGAAAGTAAGATTATATTCAGATTTGAGGTAAAAACGTATTATAATATAAAATTTATAATTTTCTCATGCAGGTTTTAACAGTTTTGGTTAATAGGGGTATTTATAAACTTGGAGTGGAGTATCTGTCTTCCAGAGAACTACTAGATTATCTTTATAGATTGGTTGATTCTTTGTTTCAACCGGCAGAAATTCTAAAGCACCAGAAAGAGCCACTTTCGATTCTCTGACGCGAAACAGGATCTCTGGACACTTTTGACCCTTTCCAAATAGAGTTGGAAGGTAGATGTCCTGACGCTTAGAACGCTTTTGTTCTGAACACTCCACTATGGGGAGAACATCAAGGGAATAAAAGGCTGCCTCACAGCCCACATCCATTTATTTATGGATAATGGTGTCCTGTTTCTTTATGGATAATGGTCTGATGACTGTAAGGTGTTTCTCCAATAACAAGACTAAGATAAACCCAAACTTTCGACTCAGGGTACATGGAGAGTCATGCAGAGAAAACTTCAAAGAAAGATTAGAGATGGAATAAAATGCCTCACTAACAAGCTGGAAGACCAGCTGCAGCAAAACACCATCATTGTTTTTGGAAATGTGTGAAAAAAAGATCTCCACAGCTAGAGTGACCCAAGTCAATGAGTGCTACGTTCACACTGCGGGCCTAGTGCTCAATTCTGATATTTTTGTGAAATCTGATTATTTTGCCAGGTTGTTCACATTTCCAAGTATGTGCCACTTATATGTGATCTCATGTGTGAACTGCATTCATTCAACTTAAGTGCTCCGCATGCGCAGTAGAGGGCGCAATGACGTCACAAGTGTGCGTGGTCTGTGTTTACTGAAATAAACATGGATGGTAGTGCTGGAGTGCTTCTAGATATCTTTCACCTCTTTTCCAACCTCAGACAGTGCATCAACAACACAATCTTTTCAAGAATGTTGAAAATACAGATTAGCATTATCGTCCGGCATGGTTGTTGTTTTTCTTCCTGCTTCTGCATGGCAACATGGAGAATAGTGACCTTTGTTGAGTATTAATGGGATACAGGTGCAATGAATGCAACCTGGCCGTTCAGACACAGGTTGCATTTTAATAAGATCAGATCCGTATGGGATTCAGGTCCACAGAGCCAAGAGGCCTGGGTCGCATTAGAAAAAAATCTAACCTGTGTTGTTCAGACTATCATGAAGAGATCAGATCCAGGTCGCATGTGGGAAAAAAAACAAAAAACATATTTAGGTCACTTCAGGCTGCTGTGTGAACATGGCCTTAGTTAGGTGAAGTAACTGTATCAGAACTCTCCCAAGTTTGAGCAACCAATCACCACTCCCTCTATCCAGTCTCACATGCTGACGTTCCACTCATCTTTTAAGACTTTCTTTTAAGACACTAGCTAAGATACTTGTAATTGGCTGAATGTAATAACCTATTTATTACACCTGTGCACAGGACTTGGGTTCAGTATTGCAGGTGGAGTTGGAAGTCAACACATCCCAGGTGATAACAGCATATATCTGACCAAAATCATTGAGGAAGGAGCAGCACACAAGGATGGACGGCTACAAGTCGGAGACAGATTGATAATGGTGAGCAGTGGAATAGTTTGTGTACTCATATATGAACCTCTCTGAACAAATGCTTTGTAAAAGCACCTTATCTGCACTTTTTACCAACAGGTTCTGTGTGTTATATTTCTATCAGCTACGCTTATATCAATTTAATTTAAAAATACTTTATTCCTCTTAAAGGGAAATTAAATGGTCCAGTAACTAATAAGTTATCTTTTACACAGGTGTTGTAGTTGTTGTAGGCAGGATGGATCTTTTGCAGTGGTCTGTCTTGCACTGGACCTGGAGAATCCCCCGACTGAAGACACTCTGTTGTTGTTTAAGAATTTTCATAGACTTAAACTTAGACAACTTTTATTGTATACAAAACTAAGTTTCATTTAGTACAGCTTTTCAGACAGTAAATGAACATTTCCATTCCATAAATTGCGGCAGTGGACCTGCATCGAATGCTGCGAAGCCTCATCCCAGAGGGCAGCAGGGGGAACGGTTTTGAAGAAGATGCTCACTGTTGTCCATGATTTTCAATTCAATTCAGTTTATTTATATAGCGCCAAATTCACAACACATGTCATCTCAAGGCACTTTACAGTTCAACCAGATCATACAGTCAAATTGATACAAAGTTTTCTATCTAAGGAAAACCAGTTGATTGCATTGACTCATTGACTCAAATACAATCCCTCACACTAAGCATGCTTGCAGCGACAGTGGAGAGGAAAAACTCCCTTTTAACAGGAAGAAACCTCTAGCAGAACCAGGCTCAGTGTGAGCGGCCATCTGCCGAGGCCGACTGGGGTTCAAGGAGACAGAAGCAGAGATACAAAAAGCAGCTGTAAAAGGCGGCCCCGTCCAGGAAACACACAGCCAGGCAGACGAGCTCCAAGGCAGCTCCCATGCCAGAGGATGAAGAGAGCACATCCACCCAGCCACGGCCAGAGAAACAGGACCACACCATCACACCTCCAACATCTACAAACAAGGGTGTTGATGGAAGCAGCACAGCTGATGTTTCTTTCCTGGATGACGTCACAGCCAAACAGGAACAGACGAGGCAAAGCTACTCTGAGGAAAAGCAGAGAGAGCAGAACGTTAGAGATTGAACAAACAGATTCTGCAGAATAGGAGAACACAGAGAGAATGAAGCAGAAAGATGAAATGGGGGTCCCTATGTCCTCCAAAACTCTAAGCCTATAGCAGCATAACTTTAAAGACAGCTCAGGATAACCTGAGCCACCCTAACTATAAGCTTTATCAAAAAGGAAAGTTTTAAGCCTAGTCTTAAAAGTAGACAGGGTGTCTGCCTCACGGACTAAAACTGGTAGTTGGTTCCACAGGAGAGGAGCCTGATAACTAAAAGATCTGCCTCCCATTCTACTTTTAGAAATTCTAGGAACCACTAGTAAACCTGCAGATTGAGAGCGAAGTGCTCTGTTAGGAACATAAGGAACAATCAGATCTCTGATATAAGATGGAGCTTGGCCATTTAAGGCTTTATATGTGAGAAGGAGGATTTTAAATTCAATTCTTGATTTAACAGGAAGCCAATGAAGAGAAGCCAGGATAGGAGAGATATGATCTCTCTTTTTAACTTTCATCAGAACTCTGGCTGCAGCATTTTGGATCAGCTGAAGGCTTTTAACTACAGTTTGTGGACTTCCTGATAGTAAAGAATTACAATAGTCCAGCCTTGATGTAACAAATGCATGGACTAGTTTCTCAGCATCATCCCTGGACAGGAGATTTCTAATTTTTGCAATATTCCTCAGATGAAAGAAGGAAATTCTAGAAACCTCTTTGATCTGGGATTTAAATGACAGGTCCTGATCAAAAATAACACCAAGATTTTTTACTTTATTATCTGAAATCAGTTTAATCCCATCCAAATGAAGTGACTGGCTAATCAGCTTCTTTTTCAGAGACTCTGGTCCAAAGACTATAACTTCTGTTTTGTCTGCATTCAGAAGCAGAAAGTTAAGAGTCATCCAGGTTTTTATGTCTTCAAGACATGCCTGTAATCTATGTAATGGGTTAGCTTCATCTGGATTTATAGACAGATATAGCTGGGTATCATCAGCATAACAGTGGAAATTAATCCCATGCTGTCTAATAACTCTACCAATTGGGAGCATGTATAAAGTAAAGAGAATTGGTCCTAGCACTGATCCCTGTGGTACTCCACAGGTAACCTTTGAGCGTGTTGAAGATCTATCATTAACATAAACAAACTGAATTCGATCAGATAGATAAGATTTAAACCAGTCTAGTGCTGTTCCTTTAATTCCAACAAAATATTCAAGTCTTTCTAAAAGAATATTATTTTTCTTCACTTTATGGGGAATTCTTCTCGGTGAAATAATCTCCAGGGGTTCTAAAGGAGTTCCTTGAACAGAGTGTTCTGTCAGATCAGCATACCCCGTCAGACCAGCATAATATGAAGTTGTCGAGAAACTGAGACTTCAGGCAATTCTTCGAGCAGGGACAGGTTTATATTTACATCGGCAGAGAGAGAGAAAAAAACTCTGACTGTGGAAAGTTCAGTAAGTACATTTATACAACAACTCCTAACACACACTCCCCATCCCACCGAGGACATTTCCTGTTAGGTTAATATATCTTCAACTGGCCAGATGGAACTTCTCAAAACAACCTTCCTGTTCATGCCATGAGGGAGGCTGTGGGAACTCATTCTTATCTCTCATGACCTTACCTTGTCTAGAGTGAGGATCACTACTATCAGGCCGAGAAAAGGCACACTCAGATATTTCACGTTGCGCATAGTCAATACGTATGTGCAAGGGGTCAGATTTGCATACGTCTGACACCATAAGTCCACTAGGCTACTTTATTTATGCATGATATTATAAACAAAAAGTTGTAGTTGAAGTTAAACACACAAACCTACCCGAACAGAATATTGAACGTTAGGTAGGCTGGTTTATTTATGCATGATGTAATAAACAAAAAGTTTTATTTGAGGTAAACAGAATTTAAAGCTGTGTTCGCTACTTCACACAAAGACGTAGCTATCCTGTCAGATTGTGGTTGGGTGAATATTGATATTTACAGGCTGATCTGCAAATGTAACAGAAGCATGTGTAGTACTATGGGTATGCTGATCTGACGTGGTATGCTGACAGCAGCAGCCTTCTTTATCAGCTTGTTGAGCTTTTGTAAGTTTTTAGGCCTGATGCCTTTACCCCATCAGAGGATGAAGGAAGAGATCAGACTCTCCACAACAGACTTATAGCAGATATGTAGCATTTTGCGGCAAAAACCAAAGGGCCTAAGCCTTCTTAGGAATTCCAGTCTGCTCTGTCCATTCTTGTAGATTGTTGTAGTTGTTGTCCAGGTGAACACCAAGATATTTATACTCTTCCAACACCTCCACTTCTTCTCCCAGAATGTTGACAGGATTCCACTTGTTCCTGTTTCTTCTGAACTCTAAAGTCACCCCCCTTGTTTTATTTACATTCAGGATCAGATGATTGTTTTCACACCAGGCCACAAAGCGGTTCACCAGCTCTCTGTACTCAGCTTCTTGTCCATTTTTGGTGCTCCCAATGACTGCAGAGTCATCCCAGGATTTCTGCAGATGATAGGACTCTTTCTGGTCCTGAAAGTCAGAGGTCAGCAGAGTAAAAAGCAATGGAGAGAGTACCTTCCCCTGTGGTGCTCCTGTGCTGCTGACTAGATCAGACAGCTGAGCCTTTAGTCTAACAAACTGTGGTCTGTTTGTCAGGTAGTCTTTGATCCAGGTGATTGTTGATGCCTCCACCCGAGTCTTCCGCAGTTTCTCACAAAGTCAGTAAGGATAAATTGTGTTGCGTGTTCTGGAGTAATCAAATAACATGATCCTCACAGTGCTGTCTGCCTTCTTTAAATGACAGTGGGAGATTTCTGCCTTGGAAATTGGGGTGGAGGATTTAAAAGGAGTTTTTAACAAAGGCAGAGAGAATATAACTTGAACCAAGAGGGTTTTATCTGTAATTTCTAGCTAAAAAAACAAAAACTAAGTAAATCCATATTAATTACACAGCTGTCTGATTCTAATGAAAACTTTTAGTGGTGTGTAAAATTGAGACATAAAATGACAGCGGTAACTCTGCACCTGTACTGCAGAGTCATTGACCTTCAGACATGTATTTTCTTTTTTAGCATCCAAAAGGTTTACTTCAATGATTGTCCTGTATTTAGATCTTCACATCTGTTGTTGCACTCTGACCAGCTTCCCTGGCCATGGTGAAGTAAGGCCAAATAAGTCCAAATTAAATGCATTTTAGTCGCTTGAGTTTCCATTTATGTGCTTCTTTTCAGAGGAGAAGTAAAGTATCAAACATTCAAACCCTAATATGACTTGGGAGGGCATAGGCACCTGGGCATAATAATTCCAAGGCCAGGTTGTAAAAAAGCACCACGATATAACAATTCAATTCAGTTTATTTCTATAGTGCCAATTCACAACACATATCATCTCAAGCACTTTACAGTTCACCAAATCATATAGTCAAATGGATTCAAAATTTTCTAAGGAGGACCAGTTGATTGCATTGACTCATTGACTCGAAGGCAATCCCTCACACTAAGCATGCTTGTAGCGATAGTGTCAGAGAAACAGGGCTACACTGAAAAACAGGCCGATCTCCAACATCTATAAACAAAGGTGTTGATGGCAGCAGCACAGCTGATATTTCTCTCCAGGATGGAGTCACAGCCAAACAGGAACAGACCAGATGAAGCTACTATGAGAAAAAGCAGAGAGAGCAGAACGTTAGAGATTGAACTAACAGATTCTACAGAGTGGGAGAATAGAGATAGAATGAAGCAGAATGATGAAAAGGGGTCCCTATGTCCTCCAGAAGTCTAACCCTATAGCAGCAAATTAGAAGCTAACAGGTTAAAATCCCTCAGAGAAGTTTGATGATGTTCATCATGTACGAACCAAAATGGCCTACTTCCTCTTGGTTTTAGAATATACCTCCAAGACACATTATTCATAATTTAGAGAGATTTAAAATTCTACAATGGTTTATCTGTCTCAGTTAAGAGAACATAAAATATCCCTTTTCGTATCCATTAAAATACTGGAAAATATTCAATAAGTTTCCATTAATGTACTTTTTTTCAGATGAGAACTAAAGCATCAAATATTGAAACCCTGATAGGCCTTTGGAGGGCATAGGCTCCTGGGCCTAATAATTCCAAGGCCAGGTTGTAATGCTTGTATATGCAGAATAGCATCTATGTATTTATCTTTTTACCTTTTCAAACTTCATTTGTTGGCAACAAAGCGCTATATTTTAGTGCTTTGTTGCCAACAAATGAAGTAGTGTTACGTGTGTCTTCACAGGTGAACGGCAGCAGTCTGGAGGATGTTTCTCATGAGGAGGCTGTAGCCATTTTGAAGAATACTTCGAACGTGGTCCACTTGAAGCTGGGAAAGTCTACCAAAATATGCCTATCAGATGCGTTGGAGCTTCCTCCCATCTCAAACTGTGGGTTCTTGCATCTTTTATTTTAACTAGTTACTTAGGTAGCGTAATAATCTTTTAATTTCAAGGGTATATCATTTGTTTTTGATCAGACATTTGATTTGTTACTTTGTCATCTGTTGTTGACATAGTTGTTTTACTTATAGTGACTCAACCTGATAACTGCAAAGAACAAATACTTTATTACCTTAATTAAGCAGAAATTTTGGTTATCTATACTTTATTCACACTATAGTAATTATTTTTAGACAATTTTTTACTTTTACTCCTTACATTTTAAAAATAGAGTCATTAGTTTTGTTTCCTTTAAAGTCATTTTTGTGATGGCCTGTTGCAGTTTAAAATAAAAAAACGTCATCTAGAATTATAGGAAAACATTTCCCTTAATTGGGTAATGCATTTCTCGAAATTTTCTTTCATTACTATTATTTTTATACTGTAAGTAGTTTTAGAAATGCTAGTTTTACACTTTTACTTAAGCAAAAAGCTTAAAGGAATAGTACACCCAAAACATGATTAGCATTTATTTTCTACTCACCCCCATGCTGAACAACACTCTGGAGTACTTTTTTGATATCTCAAATGCATCTGGAGATCTGGGAGGCTTCTTGCTGTCTGCTGACATTCAAATAATGGAGGTCTATGGCGCCCAAGGCAGAAAGGTCCATAACCATAACCAGATGAAAGTGCGCATTCAGCTCGGCAAAGAACTCATGCTCTTCCTCAACACTGAAGTCCTCAGACATTTTTCTTTCGTTTTTTCTTTCTTTGCACAGGTAAACAGCACATTTCTTCTTCTACGCTTGCATTATCAAGAGCAGACGCTGAATGCGCACTTTCATCTGGTTTGGTCTGCCGCAGTTGCCGTAGGCTCGTGAACTGGCAGGCGCACGCTTTTAGGAAATCCTATACACTACTGTTTATGCTCTAAAAACATTCTAAATGACTTTGTTTCGAGTAAATTATGGACGCTACCCACTCAGGACACTTGGAATACATTGGACGAGCAGTATGGAGGAATATTGACACGTTTTTTGTGGACTTTTATGGACCTTTCTGCCTCGGGCGCCATAGACCTTCATTATTTGAATGTCAGCAGACAGCAAGAAGCCTCCCAGATCTCCAGATGCATTTGAGATATCAAAAAAGTACTCCAGAGCGTTGTTCAGCATGGGGGTGAGTAGAAAATGAAGGCTAATCATGTTTTGGGTGTACTATTCCTTTAAGTCGATACTGTGGCTTCTGCAACTGTTTTTAAACAATAGAATTCACACTTCTATTTGAGTAATAAACATTAATGCATTTGACACCTTTGGGTATTTCCATAGCCTATTTTGCCTTAATACCCACATTCAGCAAATCAGTTTTGAAACAGAATTTTTCGACGTTTTAAAATGACTTTTGGCAGACTGCAATAGCTAAATTAATGACGCCACTGTACCAGGGAAACACTGAAGCCTTTTTTTCTTAAAGTTATCAATCTATATCTTCCATGAAAATACAGGGCAGACACTAAACAGTGGTAGATTTGATATTTTATAATCATTATGTATATTCTGTCTTACTCTTTCTACGCAGCTTACTTTTACATGAATGATCACGCCTTGTCCGACCACAGCACTCCAGCGTACAAGTTTAGGTGGCCTCCCATCTGTCCTGAGAATTATTTGAGCCTCTCTACACATCCTGGTTTTGAAGAAGTTATAGAAAGGTTAGATGTTTATTACTGTATTATCCGGACTATAAGCCGCTACTTTTTTCTCAAGTGGTTTATAAGAAGCTGCAGCTTTTTTGTAGATTTTTGCTAACCGCCAGAGGGGACAGTGAAAGTTAGAAATAAAAAAAAGGGGCTAACTGTCATTTAGCCTAAGAACATGCTAGCAGCAGGCACAAAGCAGAAAAAATATCCTAAATTCACACATTATGACAATTATTTGCCGCATTAAAGTTACTGAACTAATGAAGAGACAGCGCTCAGCTCCTGCAGAGCTAAAATAAAGAGCAGACGAAGCCCCATCTTTCAGTTGAAGCTCTTACTGGTGTGAGCCAACAAGCTAAAGGGAGGTAGCATTCTTCTCCACCCCTACTCCAAGGGCTATATGCAGAGGCTGGTGGAGTTTTGTCCATAAATTCAAAATAGACGTATACCAAAAACCACTCAAACGTATACTAAATTATCAAACCAGCATATTTATATGAATACCACCGAAAAAATCTTGATTAAAATTAAAAAAGATTTGAAACAAAACAGAATTTCATGTATAGATACAAAACATAATTTCATGTACTGGCTTACTTTTTGTACATAAATCTTGCCCTTCTGTCATTATTGCAGCCTCGGGAGCTGATCTGATAACTCACTTAATTCACCTGCTGTTTTCTCCACGCTATTCGATTATCATTGATCTTATTCACCTGCTCCCACTGCTATATATATATATATATATATATATATATATATATATGGTTCCGCCCCCAGATAAAGGGGCCTGATCATTATTTGTGTATTCTTAGTCTATTCGTGCTAATTTTTCATGTCAGTTTGTTCATGTTTGTTTTTCTAGTTTTGTTTAAATCCCTGGTTCATATATCGAAAAACCAGACAGATGGACCGAGTTTTCACGCAAGTCAGATAGTGGGAAGTTTTAAACTTTTAATGACAGAAATTAAAACTGAACAGAACAGAAATGTGGGCTGCTGTGGATAAGCAATGTGCAGCGGCTGCAGGAGGGGGAGCAGGGCACCGATAATCATCTCCCGTCAGATGATCGTGGTCACTTACCTGTGTTTCTCCCTCCAGAGTGACAGTGATTGGGTGGTGCCCTGGTTTAACAGTTCAGTCAATACTCTCCGAGGAAGACAGAATCCATTGGCTGACAAACGAGCTGCGGCACAAGGAGCCGCCCAGAGTGTCCCCGATGCAGCAACCCCAGCGAGCAGGCAGGAATCCGATCCAGGTCAGGGCTACAGATTGGACAGGAACAGTTCTGGAATCCAGGAGTCTGTAACCCAACCAGGGACCAAACAGGAACAGATAGATCCAGGGTTCCAGGAATCGACAGGATGCGAAGGCAGGTTAGGAGATCCATGAGTCCAGGTGCGAGCTCAGACAGACACACTCAGGTGGAGATAGACGGGGTCAGTGGTTGAGAAGAACAGAGACAAGACATGCTACCTGGATAATTGCAGGAACTTTAAATGGATCTCCACCTAGGAACCAGGCTTACAGGACTAAAAGTGATCTCCTGACGTTCCGAGCCAAAACCCTGAGGGCTCGGCGGTGAAGAGCCGGGTAAGAATGAGGAGACAAACACCAAACCCTCTGAATCCACTGTCCTCCGGGGACGGAAACATGATGCTCTTTACATGTAAAGCAAAATATGTAAAAAAAAAAATAAAAATGTTATTTACCCAGAAATACCTTTATACACTAAAATATTTTAAAAAGTAGCCACTACTCCACATTTCTTATTTCTGACATCCATCTATTACAAAGTAATAACTTAATAATAAATAAATCAATGACTCAATTACTGGTAATAATCTTGGTGTGATATTTCTAGGTGAGATATGGTTACATATATCTTACAAATTAATAGTTAAAAAAAACACATAAATTGGGATTTCTGGCTTATTATTTTTTAGATTATGTCTCTTACTGTGGACATCCACATACAATGACCCTCCATGATTTCTGAATGCGAGAACTTGCAAAATAGCAGGGTGTTCAAATACTTATTTTCCTCAGTGTATTATATGCCCAAGACATTTGAACATGAACTTTTGACTAACAAAACTAATGAAACAGAACCTATAGATATCAAACAGCAAACCAACAGAAAGATAACAATGGTCTGGCCCCGATAGCTTGGGCTCGGTCGAGTACAAAGCTGAAATCCAGGTGGATAGGATGATTTATAGTTAGGAGCATGACAGAATTAAGCAGGTGAAAGGCATGAATAATTAAGATGAGCTATCAGGGCAGATCAGGACACAGTGCATGCAATGAATCTACTAATGTTTGGTTGTGCACTTTGTCTTTTATCATACCATCAACAAGAACATGGTTGATTTAGATAACGTGGTTTAGTGCGTAAGCATTAGAAAAAATGTAATTAAGTATTCTCTAGTTGAATCATACTAGTTTTTAAATAGGTTAAAACATCTTAATCTATGTGAGTTGTATTTAGAAAGCATTTTAGATTCTGATTGTTTTTGCTAAATGTGTCAACCAGACTAAAAGAGAAAGACTGAAAACATTTTAACTACAGATGAAAGTATATAATACATCCATTCCAAGTTTGAGGCTCAAAACAGTGATCTTTGCTACATGTCTTTTAACTCTAACCCTCCCATTTCCTTTCAGTCCATTTTCAAAATAAAGGCTTGTTGTGCCAGAATAAAAGCATAAAGAAAAGGGGTTAAGTGTGGGTAGAGGAACACCGAGTGTGAGCAAATACACACGAGGGAGATAGGGAAAGAGAGAGAGAGAGAGAAAGTGAATTTGGGTCATACAGGCCTAAGTAGAACATCAGCCCCCTTAAGAGCTGTGACAGTCTTGAAATTTGTGTGTTTATACTGTCCTTTGGATTCAGCCTTCTGCTACCAGTGTTGAACATGCTGAGACCGACCGACTCTCAAGAGCTGATATATTATCTCAACTGTGTATACAGGGAACCCAGGACAGTTGTGCTTCACAAGGGATCCACAGGCCTGGGCTTCAACATAGTGGGTGGAGAAGATGGTGAAGGTATCTTTGTCTCCTTCATCCTATCAGGCGGGCCGGCTGACCTCAGCGGAGAGCTAATGCGAGGAGATGAGATCTTATCGGTAAGTGCTAAAAAAACCTGATTCATATAGAGAAACAGTGGAGAACCTGAATGAGGTTACATAGGATGGCTCAATTTATTCAAACCAGTGTCTTTGCTTGTCAAACTTTTATTATTACAGCTTTAAACTAAGCAAATATGGCTTTTTAGACACTTGTTAAATATTGCATAAAAATATAAAAACAATGGCTGCTATTTTGTTATCTATTTACAGTTTTCTATGTTTTATATTATCAAAAGACGTCGGTTTTTATATAAAAGCTCTATAAACCAAATGTATCCAAGCCAATGATTTCTTTTATCAATATAGTGTTGCACAACACTTTTTTTAATCATTAGAGGTTTTCAGTTTTGTTCCACATCAGTCTTGCAGCTACAAATTCAGTTCAATTATGTTTATTTCTATAATGCCAATTTACAACACTTCATATCAATGCACTTTACAGAGACAATTCGACCACATCCTACAGTCCGATTAGTTCAAACCAGCTGATTACATCGACCCATTGATTCTTTATCAATCCCTCACACCAAGCATGCTTGTAGCGACAGTGGAGAAGAAAACTCCCTTTTAACAGAAAGAAACCTCCACAAGAACCAGGCTCAGTGTGAGCGGCCATCTGCTGAGGCCAACTGGGGTCAAAGAGAAAGAAGAAGACATTGAAAAGGAAGCAGAGATACAAAAGGCAACTGTCAACCAGCTCCACAGGCGGCCCCATCCAGGAAACACACAGCCAGGCATACGAGCTCCGAGCCAGCTCCCATGTCAGAGGATGAAGAGAGCACATCCAGTTAGTCACAGTCAGAGAAACAGGACTACACTGAAAACAGTCCAATCTCAAACATCTATTAACAAAGGTGTTGATGGCAGCACCACCGCTGTTACTTCTTTTGAGATGTAGTCACAGCCAAACAGGAACAGACCAAATGAAGCTACTGTGATGAGAAAAAGCAGAGAGAGCTTAATGTTAGAGTTTTAACCAATAAATTCTGCAGAATGGGAGAATAGAGATAGAATGAAGCAGATTGGTAAAAATGGTTCCCTATATCCTCCAGCAGTCTTGGATAATAGAGATAGCTCAGGATAACCCCTCTAAATATAAGCCTTATCGAGCCTTTTCGACTTTTGAGTCTACCCTTAAAGGTAGACATGTTGTCATAGACCTTTTAAATAGAAAAGCTTTCTGGGCTGGCCTCACCACATGTCACTAAAAGCAGCTAAGTACAGAGAAAACCAAATGAATGGAAGATACCCACGTCTAAACATTACCAACACATTCCAGATGTTAATTAAATAAGTCTTAGCACATTTTAAATCGATTTTTAAATAGAGAAGCATTCATAAAGACGAATATTTGACTGAAGTATGCATAACTTGCTTAGTGGGATTATGAGCCACATATCTCCCTAAACTAAAAGAATAATTTTTCACCAGAAAATATGTAAAGGATAATTTGTGTGGTCTTAACTTAGACTTAAGATAGCTTTTATTGTTATTTGTATACACAGAAGTGTATACAAAATAAAATTTGGTTTTGTACAGCTTTCAGAACATTTTCATTTTTTAAAACGCAGCCATGATCAAATGTAAACAGTGTGGGAGGAAAAAAAACATGATTCAAAAAACGCACCATGGAAGTGGTATGAAGTGGTTGATATGGCATTTCAGAGCCTTAAATGTTTATGGCGCAAAAAGGCAAAATTTTGGTTTGGTGTTATCAGTGTAAGTCTGTGACATAATTGAGAGTTTTCTCAACATTCAGCTGTCTGATAGCAGTGCGGAAGAGGCTGTTTCGGAATCTTCTGGACCTGTATCGAATGCTGTGAAGCCTCTTCCCAAAGGGCAGCAGCGCTCATGAGTTCGAGTATAGAGTAAATTTATTTTTTTAAAGGCCAGATGTATCACTCTGATAACATCTTAAACCAAAAATGCGCTTATCTGGTTAAGCATGGACTTACACAAATTTTCAATAAACGTTTAAGTTGTTTTATATCATATTCGTGTAATTTAATTACACAATGAATTTATTACTGTCTTTGGACAAAGGCAGCACACTGCTCACTTGATAAGATCCCATATAACAACAAACATCTTGGCAAATGTCATGATGACTGGCTTGATTGCTTATTTCATTCTCCTGCCTATCTCTGCCCAGTTTCTCATTACCTCACATCATATCCACCTGTTCCATCTTCTGTTTAACTGCATGCTCCCAGTTATCAGTGCCATATTATCAGTGATGGGACTAACGGCGTTGAAAGTAACGGCGTTACTAACGCCGTTACCTTCTTTTAGTAACGAGTAATCTAACTAATTACTTTGACTGTAACTATAACGCAGTTACCATTGCAGACACCCCGTTACTGCGCGTTACTCAGGTCGCACAATGAACCTTTTTTTCATGATAGGACTCGTGCACAGCTGCGTGAAGCTGACACCCCACCCACGTCAAAAAACTCTGCAAATAGACTGAATGGTTAGTGCAACGTTAGTGCAGATTTGTGCAGAAAAAAATATTGTTTGTGCTACTTTTGTTTAAGAGATATTAAAGATTATTTTTTAGGTCATCCAGAGGTGCGCGCCTTGTCATGAGAGAGGGGAGGATGAGAATGGCTGATGTATAGTGAGATTCCGTCTGTCAGTTGGTAGGTGGGTGTTTCCGCTGGTGGGTGTTAACGTACAGCACACACAGAGAGATGGAGAGTGAGGAGGATCCAGCAGCAAACAGCGTTTTCCTGATGGAAATACCGGTGTTACGTCGATCTGCGTTTCCCCATCAGAATAGGTTTTCCTCTGCATCTCCGCACAGCGCAGGCGGCACGAGTCACCGCGCAAGCGAAAGAAAACGCGCATGCTCGCAAAAGGCGCGCACCAGTCGCCCTGTGCTCGCGCCACAGGAGAACTATGGAGAGCGTGAACTATCAAATGATAGCCTATATGGAGAAAGGGAGAAATCTGGATGGATGGATGGATGGATGGATGGATGGATGGATACTCTGCCTTTTCAACCTACTGTATTTTTTATTTTAAACATTATTTGATGGCCTTTGTGGCAGGGATGGAGATCCATATTTTATGTCACACACAGAGTATACATCTAGATAGATGGATAGATAGATGTTGCAGTATCTATAACAACCCAAACACACAGGATTTCAGAATTAGACATCCCCAGTTATTAATTTCATATACTCACCAGATCTGAATGCCCTGTTAAAAAACTTCACATGGCGTTCCCCCCTGATGTCATTTACGTTGAGTTGCAATAAATGCTAAACTCTCTGCAGGTTCTTGTCTTTGTCGTCCACTCTATTCAGCTGGCTTTGAAACACACGGCGAGAAGGTGGGGGCTGGGTGGTGAGGGGTACGGGGGCGAGAAACGCAAAAGTAACACAATAGTTACTTTTACTAGTAACTAGTTACTTTTATTGTGGAGTAACTCAGTTAGTAACTCAGTTACTTTTTGGGAGAAGTAACTAGTAACTATAACTAATTACTTTTTCAAAGTAACGTGCCCAACACTGCATATTATTCTTGAGCCATTGGTGTGAGAGTTTTCGAGCTTTACTGATTGTGCTCTGATTGCCTGATCCTGACATATGTCTTCATACCCTTTGAGCCTACCTATCCCTGTTCTGATCTGTTTGCCTCACCTGTCTTCGGTCTCCTGTTGGATTCTTCTTGTGGACTGTACCTGTATCTACCTCTTGACTTCGCTCTCTGGATTATCATGTCTTCCTTCAACTGCTTGGATTTGATCTCCTGCTTCTTCTGCAGTCTTCAAGGTTGCAGTGTCTGGAATCTACCATGTTCTTTGAGCACAGACTGAACTGTTAAGCCAGGATAGTGACTCATGTGCATAATCATCCTCCGTCAGATTATCGTGGTCATTAACTACTACTAACACTTCTGCACACTACTGCAGTTATGCCAATCTGTTGCTTTAATAAATGCTTCTTGAGTAATCCACTGTCTGTCTTGCCTTGAATACTGAGTCCTCTTTTCTGGGCCTTGACAGAATAATCTGGCCAAAACATGGACCCATTGGCAGACAGACATTGGCTTTTGGACATTGGACAATGCATTTCTCAGCTCAAGTCAGGCTGAAAGGAGATTGTTGATTACAGTTTACGTAATTTTAATATTAGCTAGAAACGCTCAGCTGTGGGGAACTTCTGAATGGCAAAACACTTCTAGTTTATGTAACTCTTAGAAAGCATTTTCTCAGGAACTAATCAGAGTTTTTGCCCAGTTCTTCCTGGTTGAGAAGCTTCATGGAGACTTCTGTCACTTAGGCAGGGTAATCGATCTATTGACTTCCACCTGTTATCCTCTGAAAGAACCTGGAGTGAGGACACCCTCAAAGACATAGTCTTTTTTTTGCCGTTAATGAAAAGATTAAGGATGAACTTTCAACCCATGAAGCACTCGGACCCTGAAGCAGCTCACAGAACGTCACAAAGAATGTAAAGCGCTGGAGTCAGCTATCCCTCAACCAGCTCCTCGCCCCGATCCCTTTTCACCTGTGTCGGTACTTGGTCCCACTCAAACGCCGGATCCCAAACCGATGCAGCTGGGATGTACACGCTTGTCCAAGGAGGAGAAGAAATTATATCATCAGCTTAACCTGTGTTTCTACTGTGGCGGAGAGGGACATCGAGTGAGATCCTGTCCTGTAAAGGGTAGAACTCAGCTGAGCTTACCAGACTGAGCTTCCCCAGGTCTCCTGTTTCCCAGATCTCAGTTGATTATTTCCAGGACTCAAAACCTTTCAACATCCATGGACGCTTATCCTGTTTGTGTTCCTCCACCAACTTCTGAATCTGTACTTTTTGATTTTTTTTATGGGGATAGGGAAGATCACCTATTTCCCTTCCAGGCACCTCCTCCTACTTCCTGTAACACTGGTCTCTTCAAGTCAGAGCCCTTTAGTGGGGCAGTTTTCAAGGCAAAGCCCTTTTGTTGGGCAGTTTTAAGCTGAAGCCCTTTAGCAGCCAGTCCCTGAGCTAGAGGCCTTTAGCGGGCCAGTCCCTGAGCTAGAGGCCTTTAGCGGGCCAGTCCCTGAGCTAGTCCCTGAGCTAGAGGCCTTTAGCGGGCCAGTCCCTGAGCTAGAGGCCTTTAGCGGGCCAGTCCCTGAGCCAGAGCCCTTTAACAGGCCAGATCCCCTTTGTGTTAAGCCAATGTTGTTTTTAGGTGGCAAAATGATTTCAGGTGTTCCCTGATTTAATGACATTTTCTTTTGGACCCTCCTTCCAGACCCCCTGCTCCCATCCTGTTTGGGTTGTTTGGTTTTTGGACATCACCTGCCTTGTTTGGGTCATTATGTTTTGGTTTGTTCTTCTTGAGCCTTTGGCTTTTCTAGCATTAGTGATTGTGTTCTACACAACTTATTTTGATGGGTTCTATGTTTTTATATCAACAGGCCATAACGTAAATTAGCTTAGATTAAATATAACTAATAAATCTATTTTTAAAATGTAAAGAGTAGAAAATAAAATTATTTGCAAAAAATGTAAGGAGTAGAAGTAAAAAGTTGTCAAAAGTAATACAAGTAAAATATTGATAGCCAAAATTCCTACTTCAACAAAGTAACCAAGGATTTCGACTTTGTTACTGCTTGCACCTCTGACCGTTTCTAGTATGAATTCACTTAAATGCCCTCGTAACTATCGACGTATCTATTGTATATATGTAATGTAATTCCACAATTGATA
Organism: Cyprinodon diabolis; assembly: GCA_030533445.1. Classification (NCBI taxonomy): domain Eukaryota; kingdom Metazoa; phylum Chordata; class Actinopteri; order Cyprinodontiformes; family Cyprinodontidae; genus Cyprinodon; species Cyprinodon diabolis. Next base: position 43,144,903 of record CM060072.1, on the reverse strand, counting down.
AATGTATTACTGTCTTTAAATAGAGGCAGCACACTGTCATGGTTTTGGTTCTGTTCAAGTTTTATGTCTGAGTTTCATTGGTCTTATTTCCATTTTTTGTGTTCTAGTTATTTTTGACACAAGATTCTATCTTGTGTCAGTCTCATTTTCCCTAGCTCCCTTCTTGCCTCTGTTCACACCTGCTCCCAATCTGCTAATTGGCCTAGTCTTTGTTTCTCTCTCCCATATAGTCTCTTTCTGTTCAGTCACTTTTTGCTGGTTTGTCGTCATTTCTTTTCCCCCTTCTTGTGAGTATTCCTGGTTCTCAGTTTTTGTGGATTTTGTGGATTTATGTTTTGGATTTTTACTTCTTTTTAACTTTTGGTTAATTAAGTCTTCAAGAAATCACTTCAGCTTTTCTTTCTGCATTTGGGTCCTCCTTGAAACCGGGCGCTCCTCGCCTCCAAGGCCCCTCAGCAGGCCCTCCTCTGTGTTTCTTTGTGGGTCCCCAAGGTTTGAGTGCCGCAGTCGTTGCCCCCCTAGGTTTGAGTGCCACAGTCGGCAGCCTTCAAGGTTTGAGTAATGCAGTCAGTGGCCTTCGAGGTTTGAGTGCTGCAGTTGGCGGCCCCCAAGGGTCCTGCAGCAGAGACGCTGTCTTCCAAGGGTCCTGCAGTGGAGACACTGTCCTTCAAGGGTCCTGCAGCAGTGACGCCATCCTCCAAGGGTCCTGCAGCATTGAGGCCATCCTCCAAGGGTCCTGCAGCAGAGAAGACATCCTCCAGAGGCCCTCCTTCATCGCCGTCCTCCAGAGGTCCTCCTTCGTTGCCGTCCTCCTTTGGTCCTCCAGAGGCCCTCCTTCATCGCCGCCCTCCAGAGGTCCTCCTTCGTTGCCGTCCTCCTTTGGTCCTCCAGAGGTCCTCCTTCATGGCCGGCCTCCAGAGGTCCTTCTTCGTGGCTGGCCTCCAGAGGTTCCCCCTTCGTCTCGGGCCTCAGGGCCGGCCTCCAGAGACTCCGCCTCTTCTCTGGCCCCAGGGCCGGCCTCCAGAGACTCTGCCTCATCTTGGGTCTCACGGCCATCCTTGTGAGACTTTGCTTGGCCTTGGGCCTCACCGCTGTCCTCTTGAGACTTTGCTTGTCCTCGCCCACCTTTTGATGGGTTTTTTTGTGTTTGTATTCTGTGTTTGGTTTTTGTTTCTTGCCCTCCTTCCTGGTCTCCTCTCTGCCTACCCTGATTTTTTTGTTTTTGGACTTTTTAGGGCATCTGGAATGTGCCCTTAAGTGGGAGGTACTGTCATAGTTTTGGTTCTGTTCAAGTTGTATAATTTTCATTGGTCATTTTTGTGTTCTAGTTATTTTTGATTGTTAGATTGAGCTCTTAGATATTGTTTGCCCTCTTGTGTCAGTCTCTTTTTCCCTAGCTCCCTTCTTACCTCTGTTCACACCTGCTCCCAATCTGCTAATTGGCCTAGTCTTTGTTTCTCTCTCCCATATAGTCTCCTCCTGTTCAGTCACTTTTTACTGGTTTGTCATCATTTCTTTTCCCCCGTCTGGTCAGTATTCCTGGTTCTAAGTTTTGGTGGATTTATGTTTTGGATTTTCATCTTCTGTTGAACTTTTGGTTAACGAAATCTTCAAGAAACCATTTCAGCTTTTGTGTCTGCATTTGGATCCTCCTTTAAACCTCCACCCCATTTGACACACACTACCAAATACAGCCCCTCTGAGATATGCGATTAGTGACTTGGTCATTCATTTCCATTAAGCGGGTTTTTATAATTGTTGCCTAAGCATTGTTTCTAAATCAGATTAAAATCCTTCCCACATCTCCCTCAGAAAGTATGGGTGGTGTTTATTTGTTTTTCCTATGAGAAAGTCATATTGAAACCTTAAATCCATTCCTGACCTTCAGCAAAATGTTTCTTATATCTTAATATCTAACAAGTTTAAACTGGGTCTCTGTAAACTATTAAGACCTTCTTAAAGCTACAGTGTGTAATAATTACATGGATATACAGTCATAAATGTAATATATTATACATAACTATGTTATTTATCATCATCTATGAGCTCAGCCTCTTAACCTTAATATTTGCGTTGCCTTAGAATTCGTTATTTATAATTACATAGGAGCGGGTCTCGCAGCCATGGAGGCAGACATCTTTGCGCTACGGCAGCACAGAGCCAACAAACTAGCGATTGCGAGATCGCCCATTACGCTATATATATACGGTATATTTATTATCTTAAGTCTACATGAAATCTATACCCTACACAGACTAATGAAATACTATCTGTAAAATTATCTATGTAAACAAACCTCATCACTTGAGAAGGTAGGTGAGGCGGACGTCGTGGAAGACATTTAGTCCCGTAACGCTCGCCGTACTGTTGGGGGGGAGAAGCGGTGGGGGGGAGATGTTCATGTTGCTGCGTTCTGCAGTCTGGATGTTAGATGTCGCTGAAAATTACACACTTTAGCTTTAAGACATATCTTATTAACAGGAAATGACTCCTTCTTTAAATTGAGACATGATCCATGCCGCAGGTCTACCACTGGCTTTTCCTTCCATGATAATAATTGAAACATGCACTGTTTATAAAAAAAAAAAAGTCTTTACATAGCCATCAGTTTTAAAATAACTACAGGTGCTGGTCATAAAATTAGAATATCATGAAAAAGTAGATTGATTTCAGTAATTCCATTTAAAAAGTGAAACTTGTATATTATATTCATACATTACATACAAACTCATATATTTCAGATGTTTATTTTGTTTAATTTTGATGATTACAAATGACAACAAATGAAAATCTCAAATTCATCATATCAGAAAATTAGAATATTACTGAAGAACAATAAAAACAAAGGATTTATAGAAATGTTGGCCAACTGAAAAGTATGAACATGAAAAGTATGAGCATGTACAGCACTCAGTATTTAGTTGGGCCTCCTTTGGCCTGTATTACTGCAGCAATGCGGCGTGGCATGGAGTCGATCAGTCTGTGGCACTGCTCAGGTGTTATGATAGCCCAGGTTGCTCTAATAGTGGCTTTTAGCTCTTCTGAATTGTTGGGTCTGGTGTATTGCATCTTCTTCTTCACAATACCCCATAGATTTTCTATGGGGTTAAGGTCAGGAGAGTTTGCTGGCCAATTAAGAACAGGGATACCATGGTCCTTCAACCAGGTACTGGTAGCTTTGGCACTGTGTGCAGGTGCCAAGTCCTGTTGGAAAATGAAATCTGCATCTCCAAAAAGTTGGTCAGCTGCAGGAAGCATGAAGTGCTCTAAAACTTCCTGGTATGTGGCTGCGTTGACCCTGGACCTCAGAAAACACAATGGACCAACACCAGCAGATGACATGGCACCCCAAACCATCACTGACTGTGGAAACTTTACACTGGACTTCAAGCAACGTGGATGAAGTGCCTCTCTTCTTTTCCTCCAGACTCTGGGACCTTGATTTCCAAAGGAAATGCAAAATTTACTTTCATCAGAGAACATGACTTTGGACCACTCACCAGCAGCCCAGGCAAGACGCTTCTGACGCTGTCTGTGGTTCAAGAGTGGCTTGACACAAGGAATGCGACAGCAGAAACCCATGTCTTTCATACGTCTGTGTGTGGTGGTTCTTGAAGCACTCACTCCAGCTGCAGTCCACTCTTTGTGAATCTCCCCCACATTTTTGAATGGGTTTTGTTTCACAATCCTCTCCAGGGTGCGGTTATCTCTCTTGCTTGTACACTTTTTTCGACCACATCTTTTCCTTCCCTTCGCCTCTCTATTAATGTGCTTGGACACTGAGCTCTGTGAACAGCCAGCCTCTTTAGCAATGACCTTTTGTGTCTTGCCCTCCTTGTGCAAGGTGTCGATGGTCGTCTTTTGGACAACTGTCAAGTCAGCAGTCTTCCCCATGATTGTGTAGCCTATAGAACTAGACTGAAAGACCATTTAAAGGCTTTTGCAGGTGGTTTGAGTTAATTAGCTGATTAGAGTGTGGCACCAGGGGCCATCAATTTTGAACCTTTTCACAATATTCTAATTTTCTGATATGATGAATTTGAGATTTTCATTTGTTGTCATTTGTAATCATCAAAATTAAACAAAATAAACATCTGAAATATATGAGTTTGTATGTAATGTATGAATATAATATACAAGTTTCACTTTTTAAATGGAATTACTGAAATCAATCTACTTTTTCATGATATTCTAATTTTATGACCAGCACCTGTATACCAGAAAGATGATGGATTAATCTTTGTGTGGAAAGGAAAAAGTGAAAGGCCAGCAATCATTTGGATGTTCTGTTTAAATATAGTTCTGCACATTCCTAGGACAGTGTGACACTGTATGAGATTCAGGTTCCTTCCAGTTAGCATGATGAGCTGGTAATTAGAGAAAGAAATTAGGCAGTTAATGTTCCAGCACTGACCTGGTTTTCTGATCTAACAATAACTTTTCTCATCTGACCTCTCCTATCTCTATTCAACACTATTTTCATACTTTCATGCTAAGTACATTTATGTCTTTTCCTGTTTTGCATGATGATGAATTGATGAACCATGCATGCAGTTTCTTAATTCAGGGTGCTTTCCAAAATGCACCTTTGTGATTTTTTTGATTTGAAAAGCATTTATTAAGTCTCCAGTTTGTGTTGCATCTAATTTTCTTTTGATCACATATAATTCATATCATATATTCACTCACTCTAAAAGTGGGAAATCATCATTTCATCTACTCACCATATGCTGAAATGTGTTTTTTGTGGTTTAGGCTTTCATCTTTTTATTATTTTAGATCATTTAAATCACTGACAAACTATGATAGTGTAATAAATAGTGTTCTGTTGTACATGGTATTTATTTTTTAACACCCTGTGAATTGACTTGTTATTAAAACAGGTTAATGGCATTGATCTACGAGGAGCAACACATGAACAGGCAGCAGCTGCCCTGAAGGGAGCCGGGCAGGTGGTCACCATCGTTGCTCAGTACAAACCAGAAGGTCAGTTGGAAAAGATGAAATTGGCTTTAAAAATGATCACTTTTGATTTGAGTTGGGGGTGTCATAATGCTTATTTCATTATTTCTATATTTTGTACTCCTTTAAAGATATCTTTTGGTGTTGGATTTAGATGGTTGACATGTGTCATGGTTGGGTTGAAGTTTTGAGGACCCAAATACAGAGACAGAGAGGCAGTGGTGAATTTTGTAGATTTAATGGAGCAACTGAGGAAAAATCCAAAAAAGCAAAAATAAAAAGAACCCAGAAAATCAAAAACGTTAGGGAAAACTCACGTAGAACTCAGAGAGCAGGGAAACAACAAAGCACAACAAACCAGCACAGAGTGACTGCAGAGGTGAGGTATATATTGGAAGACTGAACCAACACAAGCTAATCAGCAGATCTGGAGCAGGTGTGAGTGGACTAAAATGAAGGGCACCAAGTGAGAAGGAAACAAACACAAGAGGGCAACAGAGAGCAGCACAATAACTAAACAACTCAGCACTGGTAGAACTACAAAGACAGAACACAAACAAACTAAAAATAAACTCAAGCAGAGGGCAGAACCCTGACAACATGTTGCCTGTAGATAACATCACCAGCAGATTTTGACTTTGACTAAAAAACAAATTGCCCATAAGTCATACGCAATGATTTTTGAGTGAAAATAAAGCTTTTATCAACTTTATTTATTGGTTTTAATTCAAAGCAAAAGATAAAGTTCTAAGCAGGTTTTTTTTAGGCATAATATGACCACAACTCTGACAGACGTAGATAAAGACACATTAGTAAAAAAAAACAGGGCTTTCTCATTCCCGTCTCTTTTATGTCAATTGAAATAAATGGTCAAACTTCCCTTTATTCCTCTGCCGTCTTTAGTACCATGACAATGTAGAGCTCAGACCAGAACTTCTTATGAGTTGGGGAGGGGGACAATGTCTATAGTTTTTTTTTTTTTTTTACCTTGCTCTGTATTATCTCCTGGGCTGTAGTGTGTTCACCTTCCAATGATGGTCTTAATTCTCATATTCGTATCAGTTTTGATCATTTGTTTCTGAGTTGCTTCTCCTAAGGGTCCCTTAGGAGCAAGAGATAAGCTAAATAGAGACAAGAGATCCTTAGGACATAAGGAGGTTGAGTTGAGAAAACCATTTAAGCAGTAATTTAGAAGTACGATCAAGAAAAGAGATCTCACAAATGTATGTATCTGATCTCAATTATTTCTCGGTTCTTTTAAATCTGAATTAAAGAGAATAAGATTACATAAATCTGAGAAATCAAATAGAGAGAGAGCCTGTTTATTTCTTACTGAACCACAACTGAAGGGTGCAATTGTTCACCTGTTCTTAACAATGCAGGGTTCATGTCTTTACAGAGGTTCTCTCATGTATATGTGCAAATAACGATGGTGTTTGAAAACAGTTTCCACAGCCACTAGGCTTATAGGCATTTTTCCACTGTAATTCTAGTATTTGCAGCATAACCAGAGTCTTGGCCCAAATACGCCGGGAGTATGCCAGTCAAGCGGCTGTTTCACTCGAAAAAATGTACCTAATTTTCAGTCTAACCTTGACCTTTTGAGAGTAACACCCTAATATGCTGAAATACGCCAGTGAGTACCCTGCATATTAACGTCACTGACAGAAAGCCTCCCCAATACCTCTTTCCCACTGGCCGAAAAACCCATTTACATCCAGGAAGAATTAGCTTTTAGTGGCAGTGGAAACAGCAACAAGGGTTAGACTGCAAAAAATTAAAATCTAGATAAGTCATGTTTTTTTTTTAATAAGTGCTTTGTTCTTGAATTGAGGAGGTAAGAGACATTTTGCCAATGGAATAAAAAAATTTGCATTTAAAATAAGAAAACACAATTGTCTTATTTCAAGTGCATATTCTCTAATTATCTTATTTTAAGAGTGAAAACACTCAATCCATTGGCAAGCTAACTAATTTTACTTACTAAAAATAAGAGTAAATACACTTTACCTTCCTTCCTTCCTTCCTTCCTTCCTTCCTTCCTTCCTTCCTTCCTTCCTTCCTTCCTTCCTTCCTTCCTTCCTTCCTTCCTTCCTTCCACTAATATTCATGGTAGGTAGAGGAGATTTTCATCTCATTAATTACCCTTGATGCAAGGACTCATTATGCCACTTAATTGTTTTTTATTTGGTGTGGGGGGGAGCTAATATTTATGCTCTTCTTGAAATATATTGGAAGATAATGCACATATCTCAAATCTGTTTTTGCATTGCAGAGTATGAGTGTTTTGAAGCCAAAATCAATGACCTCAGAGAACAGATGATGAACCATAGCTTGAGCTCTGGGTCAGGGTCTCTGCGAACTAATCAGAAGAAATCACTCTATGTAAGGTGAGTGGACTTAGATATAACCTCAAAACTTCTTATCTAAATAGGAGTTGATCTATTGTTTGAAGTGCTGCTGCAGCAGAGAGGATCTGAGTTCAAATCGTGGTGTAAATTGTCTTTGGACGATAGTTCCCCAGTGTCTATAAAGGTTCATATTAGGTCAGTCGGCACAAGGTAATTTTCTTGTGTCCTGAGTGCCTTTGTTGGTCTGTGGAAAGACAAACTTCCTACAGCTTAGCATTCTTTTCACCTGTTAATCTGAGGAAATAGGAAGAATGTATCCTGGACAAGTTAACATGGACATGAGTGAATTGCTTCCTTAATGCACTCTGATGGATGTATGGATGATGAATGAATGTATGGATGGATGTGTCTGTTTCCAAGAAGGCTTAAATAACAATAACAACTCATTCTATTATTACCCATAAGAGTGAACTCATTTTCTCATTAGATGAAGCATTTAATGACTTTCTGCTTTGAAGCTTAGATGCAACAATAACCCTGATCTTTTATGTATTTTCCCACTTTTAGGGCACTCTTTGACTATGATAAAATGAAGGACAGTGGGCTACCAAGTCAGGGGCTCAGTTTCAAGTATGGTGATATCCTCCATGTTACTAATGCCTCAGACGATGAGTGGTGGCAAGCCTGCCGGGTCACTACCCATGGAGACAGTAAGGAAATAGGAGTCATTCCCAGTAAGAAAAGGTAATCCTAGGATACACTTCTGTTTAACATAAATAAAGGCAACAGTGACATCCCTTGTTTACAGCAGAAAGAATTACTCTCATATGTCCTGCTTCTCTGATAAATCTACCCAGTTGGCCAATCACCCAGCTTGATACATTGGGGAGTGGTGACCTAGTGGTTAGGGCATAGAGCTTGGAATCCTGAGGTTGTGAGTTCAAAACCCGCTGCCACTCTGGCTCTCTGAGCAAGACTCCTAACCCCACACTGCTTCCTGGGTGCCCCACTGTGGCAGCCCGCTGCTCCCAAAGGGGATGTGTGAAATGCAGAGGTACTGTTCTCCAATGTGAGACCGATAAAGTTCTATTGATTATTTACTTGACTCATACAATATACTGACCTGCTTCAACTGATTAGCTTCATCCCATAGTCAAATCTGCACAACATTGATTTTTTGAACTCTTCATGAAGCTTGTAAAAACTTTGCAGTGTTTCTGATTCTACTTCATCAACATGCTCTTCATTGCCCTACATCCACTCTATCTCCTTCTTTTTAGCATTAATTGAACAATTTTTGCTCTTCTTTGTCCAATAAGCCTGTGTAGGCTCTCTTCAAGTTACCTTTATATGTGCTTTGGCTCCCTCTTGTGATCACCTGCATGTGGTTCATCTGGTGCAGCAGCAAGCAATTACTCATTTTCCATTTATTCTAAACTTCAATTCCTCACTTCAAACAAACTTTGAAACATCCACAAGAAGCCTCCGTACTCCATGACATAAGAGGCTTTAACTTCTTCTGAATTTGTAAACTTTATCATTAGCGTTAGCAGCACTTCTACTCACTGTGGCTTCCACACAGGCTTCCTCTTTTCAGCTTCCTTCTTTCTTTTGAATATCCTTTCCTTGTGGGGCGGAGTAGTTTTTGTCTAATGTTATGGCAACAGATCCAGTATCTATGTCATTCTCATTCTCATGGATAAGTAAAGGACACATGAAAAACCATTAATTTTAACCCAGAATATCTTTATCCAAGAAATATGACATACAAAAAATTTCTTTCAAAAAAAAAAAACATGATATGCGCAGTTAAAAACTGTATAACTCCATGCTGCACAATCCTTCTGCAGTCTGTATCCATTTACAGAAAAAACTCAAAACTGGAAATAAGCCTTTCAACATTAAAGTAAACTTCACAATAAAGTACACCTGTACAGATGTTAACCTACTGTAACAACCAAAGACAAAAATTACAGAAAAAAGGCACCACAAAAACATTTGAAATATTCCTATAACCAAATTATGTCTTTTTTATGGCTCTAACATTCCCTGAACTTCAATTAAATTCATTCACACTATGCATGCTTGTAGCGACAGTGGAGAGGAAAAACTCTCTTTTAACAGGAAGAAACCTCCAGCAGAAGCAGGCTGAGTGTCAGTGGCCATTTGCCGAGGCCCTGTGGGGTTCAAGGAGACCGAAGCAGAGATACAAAAAGCAGCTGTAAAATGCGTCCCCTTACTTAGCTAACAATTATACTATTAACTGTATAAAATATGCATTATTTGTTGTTATTGAAAAGTTTAAAGCACTCTTTTGCTATTAGATTTCCCAAGCCATGGAGCATGTTCAGCCAAAAAGTAAAACCTGCGAACCTGCCAAGACAAGACCTTCCACCTAAACTCTCAGGACAAACAAGGAAAGGACTGAACATACAGTAGCAGCCATTCATAACGGCCCTTCAAAGTCAAACAGCAACCGAATGGGGGCCCACTTCCCTGCAACTCCCAGCAAAATCCCCTCCAACTTCCAGCCACTGGAGTGACCCCGTCATTTTCCTGGGCGTGCATAATTTTTTTACTCTGACTCCACCCTTTCTCTGAAAAACAGGATCTGACCAGGAGATGGTGCTCATTTTTCAATCTTAATGTCCACAAATCATGACAGAATATTTTAGTACAAAGATTGATGTTTAAAAACGAACTGTAAGGGACCAACCAAGGACCAGCCAGGGACCAGCAAAGACCACCCAAGGACCCATCTAGGAAATTTTAAATGGCTAACACTGTAGATGCTGCCAATAGGCCAATGCCTTAAATGTATAGACGTGTGTATCTGTTTGCCAGAGCGTTCCAAATCTAATATTGATGTCGAATTTGTCCAATATCAGCCAAAAAAATGAATACTGGGATATACTGTATATCAGCCTGCCTCTTAAATCTCTTATATTAGAAAGCTCAGAGAAACAATTTCCTTCTATCCGCTGTTGTTCAAAGTTTATGCAACACTTCTGTTTTCATACTTGATGTTGTTGACTGTTCTTCTCTCTTTGACAAATATCAATTTATCAAGCATTTGCTATCATTCCACACTATAAAATAAGCATAAAAGTATCTATGATTCATCTTGATTTGTTATCAGGTCAATATTGGCATCAGTACGTATTCAAAGCTGCAACTTTGCTATTATATTAGACATGAAAAAGTTGTTTATTTCAATTACCATTAATGTATACATACCTATGTTACACTTAGACAGATTTTATTTGTTATTTTGTTTACATACGTGTAAAACAAAAAGAAATTTAGTTTGGAAACAGCTCACTGGACAATTTCCTTTTTCAAAAGTGCAGCCTTGAAAAATAGTAAAAATGACTGTAATTTTACAGTTCTAACATTTTTTTATATATATATATAAATAAATAATGATAAAATATAATAAATATAATAATAAAATATAATACAATAACCCATTTCTACAAAACATTCAGCAGTCCAATGGCAGTAGGATAGAAGCTGTTGCAGAACCTGGTGGACCTGCATCCAATGCTGTGAAGCCTCTTCCCAGAGGGCAGCAGGGAGAACAGTCCATGGTGGGGGGGGTGAGGGGTCATTGATGATGTCACGGGCTCAGGACACGCAGTGCTGGGATGAAATGTCTTTAATGGAGGGAAGAGGAGCCCCCATGATCCTCTCTGCTGTTCTCACCTTCTTCCAGTCTGAGGCGCTGCAGCCTCCACACCACACAGTGAGACAGTTGGTCAGAACGCTCTCTATGGTGCTTCTGGAGAAGGTGGGGAGGATGGGTGGGGGCAGGTGGACTCTCCTAATCCTCCGCTGGAAGTCCAAGCACTTCTGGGCCCTTTTGACCATTGAGGTGGTGTTTACATTCCAGGTGAGGGTGTCTGTGATGTGCACCCCCTGGAATTTGGTGCTGCTGAGCACCTCTACAGCTGAGCTGTTGATGACCAGTGGATCGTGGTTAGGCCGGTTCTTCCTGAAGTCCAAGATGATCTCCTTGGTCTTCTCCACATTCAGGATCAGGCTGTTATCTCTGCACCAGTCCACCAGCTGCTCCACCTCCTCTCTGTAGTCCTGTTCATTGTTGTCTCTGATGAGGCCCACCACCGTGGTGTCGTCTGCAAACTAGACTGATGACATCAGAGGTGTTCTGTCCAACCCGGACTGACTGAGATCTGTTGGTGAGAAAGTCTAGCAGCCAATAGCAGAGGGGTGTATTGAAGCCCAGCTGTTCCAGTTTGCCCATCAGAAGCTGTGGGATGGTGGTGTTGAAAGCTGAACTGAAGTCCAGGAACAGCATCCACACGTGGGTGTTCTTCTACTCCAGGTGTGCCAGGCTCAGGTGGAGAGCAGCAGAGATGGCGTCCTTAGTGGAGGACGTTCCGTCCATAGGGGAACTAGAGTGGATCGAATGTTGGGGGGAGAAAGGAGACAACGTATTTTTTCTTACCAGCCTCTCGAAGTCTTTAATCATGGTGGGAGTCCGTACGACCGACTGGTAGTCATTAAATGAGGTGACCTGAGGCTTCTTTTGGACCGGAATGATCGAGGCTGATACACTATATTGCCAAAAGTATTTGCTCACCTGCCTTGACTCACATATGAGCTTAAGTGACATCCCGTTCCTAATCCATAGGGTTCAATATGACGTCGGTCCACCCTTTGCAGCTAGAACAGCTTCAACTCTTCTGGGAAGGCTGTCCACAAGGTTTAGGAGTGTGTTTATGGGAATTTTTGACCATTCTTCCAGAAGCGCATTTGTGAGGTCGCACACTGATGTTGGACGAGAAGGCCTGGCTCTCAGTCTCCGCTCTAATTCATCCCAAAGGTGTTCTATCGGGTTGAGGTCAGGACTCTGTGCAGGCCAGTCAAGTTCATCCACACCAGACTCTGTCATCCATGTCTTTATGGACCTTGCTTTGTGCACTGGTGCACAGTCATGTTGGAAGAGGAAGGGGCCAGCTCCAAACTGTTCCCACAAAGTTGGGAGCATGGAATTGTCCAAAATGTCTTGGTATGCTGAAGCATTCAGAGTTCCTTTCACTGGAACTAAGGGGCCAAGCCCAGCTCCTGAAAAACAACCCCACACCATAATCCCCCCTCCACCAAACTTTACACTTGGCACAATGCAGTCAGACAAGTACCGTTCTCCTGGCAACCGCCAAACCCAGACCCGTCCATCAGATTGCCAGATGGAGAAGCGCGATTCGTCACTCCAGAGAACGCGTCTCCACTGCTCTAGAGTCCAGTGGCGGCGTGCTTTACACCACCGCATCCGACGCTTTGCATTGCACTTGGTTATGTATGGCTTGGATGCAGCTGCTCGACCATGGAAACCCATTCCATGAAGCTCTCTGCGCACTGTTCTTGAGCTAATCTGAAGGCCACATGAAGTTTGGAGGTCTGTAGTGATTGACTCTGCAGAAAGTTGGCGACCTCTTCGCACTATGCGCTTCAGCATCCGCTGACCCCGCTCCGTCAGTTTACGTGGCCTACCACTTCGTGGCTGAGTTGCTGTCGTTCCCAAACACTTCCATTTTCTTATAATACAGCTGACAGTTGACTGTGGAATATTTAGGAGCGAGGAAATTTCACGACTGGATTTGTTGCACAGGTGGCATCCTATCACAGTTCCACGCTGGAATTCACTGAGCTCCTGAGAGCGACCCATTCTTTCACAAATGTTTGTAAAAACAGTCTGCATGCCTAGGTGCTTGAATTTATACACCTGTGGCCATGGAAGTGATTGGAACACCTGATTCCAATAATTTGGATGGGTGAGCAAATACTTTTGGCAATATAGTGTATGTCCCTAGTGCATGTTAGCACTCGGGATTGGTCTAGTAATGTGTTACAGATGTCTGTCAGGACACCAGTCAGCTGACCTTCACACTCCTTGAGTACCCACCCAGGTATGTTGTCGGGACCTAGGGCCTTCCTTGGGTTCACTCTCCTCAGAGTCTTCCACACATCAGTTGTGTCAGGCACATTGCCTCCTCTCCCTGATGGGGAACAGCTTTCAAAGCTGGAGTGCTGTTTAGTGCCTCAAATCTTCCAAAGAAGTTGCTGGTCAAGATTATCAGTCATCCAGGTCATAGTCATTCCAAAAAAAGTAAAAAAAAAAAAATGCTAGACTCCAAGTTTGAAGACGTTTCACTTCCAAAGAAGTTGTTCCGTCCATTTAGGAAGTCAGCATCAGCTACACCCACTGGGGGGGAGGGTGTGTTGCAGTCAGTAATTGCCGGTATGCCTTGCGACATCCTCCTCTTGTTGCTGGCATTGTATAAAAGGTCCTGCATTTTTTTGGATGTGGTTCTGCTTTGCTGATCTGACTGTCCTCAGTACATCTCTGTCACCAGACTTGAAGGCTGAGTTCCATGCTTTTAGTGGTTGCTAAACCTCCCCAGTCATCCAGGCTCGTTGGTTGGCCCAGGTGGTAATGTTCTTTGTGGTGCTGACGTCCTCAATGCATTTGTTGATGTAGGCTGACACAGTCATGGCATACTCATCAATATTCCAGTCAGAGCAGTCAGAACAGTCTTGGAGTGCCCCCTGAGACCACACCCTGAACTGCTTCACTGTTGGTTTTGCTCTGATCAGCAGGGTCTTGTATGTATGTATGTAGGAATTAGCATGACAGATTGGTGGTCTGAAGAGCCAAGGTTGGGCGGGGGGCTGCTCTGAAAGCATCTTTGATGTTAGAAAGTTCTGTCCTTGAGTTGCAAAGTCCACATGTTGGTAAAAATTAGGAAGAACATTCTTCAAATTAGCCTGGTTGAAATCCCCAGAAATGATGATTGCAGATGTGAGTGCAATTTGAAGTTCAGAGATAATGTGACCCTTTCAGGCTAATGGTGTTGTCCAGTATGGATGAGTTAAGCCATGACTCGGTCAGGATGATATTGCAGCAGTTACTAAACTCCTTTAATGAATAGAGTTTGAGTTGTAAATTATCCATTTTGTTGTCCAGTGAGCAGATGTTGGAGAGCAGGATTGAAAGGATCAGCAGTTTGTAGGGGTTTGTAGCCCGTCTCTGCTCCTGCGTTTTCATTGTCGTTCACACCATCTTGCTCCTCCTTCAAGCGTGTGCTGCTCGACGGGTCTGCTGCTTTGTGGGCCTCTGGGGCATTTGCACGAAGCAATCCGAAGAGCCTGAAACAGTCGAGAGTAGTTGTACTATGTACAAGTACAGAAAAAACACTTCATGACCGTAGCTCCAGCAGATGCTGGTGGTCATAGACTAACTTACTGGATTGATGCATAGTTTGTAGCATGCTAGGCTAGGTGATATATTTGGAAGAAAAAGCTAGCAGATTGTCGATAGCTATAGCAGCCACTGCCATTACACCGGCTTTGTAAAATATCTTCCAAGTTTAGGTAGATATTTATTCAGGACATAATTGTTGCAACTTTCTATTTGACATAATTTGCTGTTTTTTGTTAAGGAAAGCTATGCGCTTACACCTTGACGGTTTCTCTCTCCTGTTCTTTTCCTGAGAAGAGATTACTCGGGAAGATCTCTTTAAATAATACTTCATAGTGTATATCTATCAAATAACCAGGAAACATGACAATAGATTCTGACAGGAATTGTAATCTTGTTATTGTAATGTATTGAAATATTACACTTTGTTTTTGGATCAAGGACACTGCTCTCATTTCATTCCCAAGTTCTTGCCACATCCTAATTAGATAAACTACTTGGGAAAACATTAGTTGTGGCACACAACAGGCAGGTAATACAAGGGTTAAACAGACTCACACATCATCAGTAACGATTATCCTAACATTATAAAGTAAATTCAATGCTTCATCGTGTTTCTTCATGGTTAAAAGCTGTTCCTTAAAATGCTTCACAGAGTGGATAGCTGTTAAATATCATATCATATTTTTCTAGAATTTAAGCAGTTTTATTACGCTAAACTATATTTAATATGATTCTTTAAACCAGAAGCCACCTCATGTCTTCATTGCAAAATCTTAAACCTTTGCAAAGCAAAAAGCTAAGTCCGTGTGAGAAGCTTGTTGTAGATCAGGGGTGAGCAATTCCAGTTCCTGAGGGCTGCTATCCTGCAACTTTAAGATGTGCCTTTGGTTCACCTGGATCAAGTAATGATATGATTGAAAGGACTCCAGAGAAACTGGCTGCATATTGAGGAGGTAACTAAGCCATTTGATTCAAGTGTGTTGGACCACGGATGGATTTAAAAGTTGCAGAATTCCGTCCCCCAGGAACTGGAATTGCCCAAGCTGGTTATTTATGGTTAGCTCTTTTTTGCCTCTCCCCTCTGTTGACCAACTGTAAAATAGGAATGGGTGGACTACCAACATTGCTTTAGTGGCCATTGTTTAGTTGAAAAATTATATAGAAGCAGTGACATTCATCAACAACATAACTCAAATGATTTGTATGTAGTTAATGACGAACATGGTTCTTTGCAGGGTGGAAAGGAAGGAGCGGGCACGTCTAAAAACTGTCAAATTTAACGCCGACACAGGAATGTCTGATTCAAAGCTGGTAAGTGTCTTTTTGAGACCTTAGAAGAATTTTATCATTTTATAAATGAGATCCTTTATGAATCCCCAAATGTGTCTTTGTGTCAGAATTCATCTTTATAGATTCCCCTTGGACATTTGTTTGTCTTATTTTTTTTTTTATCATCTTATCTCAGGGAGACATTTTTCTTACTTTTATTTAGTTTATACTGTTAAATATTTCTTCTATTGCTTTCTGCACAGCTGTAATTTGAGAAAGATTAACGTATTAAATCGTGTTAAAATCCTGTAAAGAAAACTTGTGTGGGACAACCTTGCCTTTAATGTCAGTGAGATGTCTTTGTGCGATCAAAATTCAATTCTACTCATGTTCCACTTTCAAGGCATGATCACTTCATTTAAATTTGCTTTTAATTTGCTTTTTTTGGCTTAGTGTACCATTTTGGTTTTTCACATCTCTGGCATGGTTTTAAAGCTTGGCTTGTCCGTCAAATGGCAAAGAATTTATGAAATTATAGAAATGTCACAATAATAAAATTTGTAAAATGATGGGCTAGTTTAAAAAAAAAATAAGAATGACATATAAAGAAGCTTTATGTGTTCATTTCTTAGTTTTATGTCTTGGATTTTTTGTCTGTCATTTTTTTATACATATATATATTTTTTATAAATATGAGAAGAAGAAAAAAACAGAATTTGTTAAAAAATTTTTGTCAAATTAAATCAATCACACTAATAAACACGCAAAGGGAGCACATTCAGTTAGTCCCAGTAAAAGCTGAGCCCATTAATATGGCCAGGAGAGAAACAGGACAAAGCACTGACTGATCTGCCTCCAAATTTACTTTTAGATATTCTAGGAACCACTAGTAAACCTGCAGATTGAGAGCAAAGTGCTCCGTCAGAAACATAAGGAACAATCAGATCTCTGATATTAGATATCATTACAAAAGCCCAAGTCTTGAAGTTAAAACGTATGGACTTCTCAACATCATCCCTGACCAAGATATTTCAAATTTTTTGCAATCTTTTATAGAGGACAGAGGGCAATTCTGGAACCCTTTAGCAAGGGAAGCCACATCAGACTTTGCCCAAACTTGAAAAGGCAGGCTCTCTCCAAAGACACAGTTGCATTTGTTTAATTATTTATACTGTTTTTCTTTTTAATGGATTGTGCCACAGTGCAATATGCAAAGGGGATGAGTATGTCAATAACCTACAAAAAAATGAGATAAACATTAAGCATCAGAAAAAACAACAAATTTATTTGACTTTAAATAATTAGCTTTTTTTAATCTAACCTTTCTAATTTACCTTTAACCTTAGTGAATGAAAATAGGTCAACCAATCTGTAAATCATTTAGTTCTAGCTTTCTATATTAAATAAGAATCATATATCACAGTGGTGACCTAGTGGTTACAGCATTGTGCTTGGGTCTTGGAAGTTCTGAGTCAAGTCCCACACACTCCCACGGACTGTCACTTTGGGTCCCTGAGCAAGACCGTTCACCCTGTACTGCTCCCCGTGTGCCTAACAAAGGCAGCCTACAGCAGCAGAGATGCAGAGAGTTTATTTCGTTGCTCTGTACTTGTGACAGAGTAATGACAATAAAAGTAAAAAAATAAATAAACTTTGAGTGAATTCTGCCATTTTCTATCACTGGTGTCTTTGGAGAAGCTTTCAGCTGAAGTTCTCTGCCTGACAAGAGATCAACATGGGAGCTTATAAGCTTATAGATTTGCCTGGATTTACCTAAATATTGATGATAGTCGGAGGTACTGGGGGCGCCAGTGTACGGCTGCCTCGCTTCTGGGGCTGCCGTGAGCCCCAGGGCAGCTACAATGTAGTTTGCCAACCTTATTGTGTGACTGAATAGATGAATGACTGAATGTAGTGTTGCGCTTTGGTCAAATCCTCTGACTTGAAAAAGTGCTATATACTATAAGTACAGGCCATTTACTTTTGAGAAATTGAGAATCGAATTTCTTTCTAAAGTGCACTCCAGATGTGGGGAGATTAGGGCTGAAACAATTAATAGGATTAATCCCTATTATTATAATAACTGTCAACTAAGTTCACCAATCGATTAATATTTAAAAGGTGTAGAGAATCTAAAATGTGCCTTTATCTGACAGAGCAAAACACCAGCTGTAAATATACCAAAATTGTAAAAAAAATAAAAATAAATAAAATTACACATTTTGCATTTAAGATTAAAAAAAAATCTGCTCTATCCAGAACTCCAAGAGTAGAAAGGTTTTAGTTTCACTTGGTTTAATTTAGTTAAAAGTCGTCTTTAAGGAACCTTTAGCTATCCGATTATAAGTCATTTTATTTCCCGATACGAATCCAATTAGTGATATTTCTCAAGTAGCATACACAAAGGTGTAAGCGCTCAGAAAGGAAGAAACCTCTAGCAGAACCAGGCTCAGCGTTAGTGGAATCTGCCGAGGCCGACTGGGGTTCAAGGAGACAGAAGCAGACATAGAAAAAGAAGCATAGATACAAAAGGAACTTGTCAACCAGCTCCACAGGCGGCCCCATCCAGGAAACACACAGCCAGGCAGACGAGCTCCAAGCCAGCTCCCATGTCAGAGGATGAAGAGAGCACATCCAGTTAGTCACAGTCAGAGAAACAGGACTACACTGAAAAACAGGCCAAGCTCCAACATCTAGAAACAAAGGTGTTGATGGCAGCAGCACAGCTGATATTTCTCTCCAGGATGGAGTCACAGCCAAACAGGAACAGACCAGATGAAGCTACTATGAGAAAAAGCAGAGAGAGCAGAACGTTAGAGATTGAACTAACAGATTCTGCAGAGTGGGAGAATAGAGATAGAATGATGAAAAAGGGGTCCCTATGTCCTCCAGCAGTCTAAGCCTATAGCAGCATAACTATAGAGATAGCTCAGGATAACCTGAGCCACTCTAACTATAAGCTTTATCAGAAAGGAAAGTTTTAAGCCTAGCCTTAAAATTAGACAGGGTGTCTAATAAATCATAGTGTACCACCAGTCTATCATTCAGACAATCATTTTCTGTAGTATCATTTTTTTATTGTTTTGTTGTCTTTTTATTTATTTTTTATAATATCCTACCTGCTTTGCTAAAATCATTCCTAAACTTTTCACAACTAATAAACAGATGTTTTGTGGCGCTCCTGTTAAGCAGTTGTGGAACATCAAGAAGTACCATTAGTACTTCTTAAAAAACATAATTGGTTAAAATTGCCTCGGTGACTTTTGACCTCTATGCCTTTTAAGCAAACAAAACATTTTGCGATCTTCACCAAACATAAAAGGTTTTTAAAAAAATCGTATTTACAGATTTATCATATTGTATTTTTTATTGTATTTGCATTGTCTGTTTCTATGGTGCAAATAAATAAGTTACAACTTGCTAAACATACAGTTCTCTGAAACACTTCCCAGCTCGGTTTTTTTGCTTTTTCAGATCATCAAACAAATTCCAATACAGCAGTTCAGTTTGTACTCTGGAAAAAGTAACTGCCTTGTTCATTTTATCCTGAATTAAATGTATTCATTTACCTGAAGATGTGATAAATATTTTAAATATAAGCTTTCTGACAGCTGAGAAATCAAAATAAAAGAAACACCTTCCCTTATAAAAAAAAAACTAAATGTAGATAGACATGGTCATAGACATCTACCAGTCTTGAAAGTGTTGAAGAGACTTTTCAAATGCAACGGAGAAAAGATCATGAATACCAGCGCAGATCAGCAATGCAGCTAGGGTGTTACTTTACAAAACAACCCAACATTTTACAGCAAAGCAGCCTTCAAAATTTCTCATTTAAGTTCTTTTATTTAAAGGGGAAGTCCGGTCAGCAAGGAATAATAAATGGATCATTATTTATACCTAAAACTAATATGTTCGTAGTGATTTAATGAATTAAGTATTAATCAGTAAAAAATATATATTTTTCGTCGCAATCATTGAGTCTGGGAGCGGCCATTTTTGCCCAGATATAGTAACCCCTCCCTCCTGCTGTCTTCCAGCAGTGACGTCACGGTGCGGTAAGCCTAGCGCCATTCTCCCCGCTTTACAAGCTAAATCAATGGGAACTACTGGACACATCTGCAATCAACAACAATTATTGAAGATTTCCAGAGGACTTCACCATTGAAATTCACCAGAGCTATAGTGAAACTGACAATGCCCACGTGCATGGCAGCTGGATGCTGGAATACATCGGGTAAAAGTGAAATAAAGAAATAGTTATATCACCTTTCTGATTCCTGATCCTCCACGGACGGGTTGGTCGTTGGATCGCCAACTTGAAGAGGGAGGATTTGCCATCGAACTTCTGGCCAGAGAAAAAACACGTAATATGTAGCCAACATTTGGAAGAAGAATGTTTTCAAGATGACTTGGATAATAGCGCGTTGTGACAAACACCAGATACAGCACTGGGACTTGATCAACAGCCGATACCGCACCGTGACGTCACTAACCAGTAGGTGGCAGTACTGTTCTTTGACAAACATGGATGCCTCCAGTAAAGCGCATTCACATGAAAATTACTCTGAATTAAAAACACTGAGCATTTATTGAACAGTTTGTAATAATTTCATATTTAAAGAACTTACCAAAGTTTGTATACCAAAGGGGACCGGACTTTTCCTTTAAAGATTAAAATGCTAGAGACTTGAATAAACTCCAGTGAATAATGAGGATGAAACAGATAAGATAAAAGTAAAAGCTTTTGGAAGTTGAGTTTCATGTTATATCTTAGACTGATAGTGATTGTCATTCAAGTAGCATTATAGAATAAAATGTTTTTAGTTTTTTTTGTTTTGTTGCATAGGTTCAGAAGAGGTGCAAAAATAAAACAGCAGCAGCATTTTGTGTAAAATAATTAGCAGAATTGCAACAAAAGCTAAAATATTAGAATAGAAAAATGTGTATGGAACGGACATTGTCACAAAAACTAACATAAAATATTTTGAATTTTCTTTTCTATCTGACATAATACTAACAGTTTAAACATCATCTCTGTAAAGGATCCAGTGGTGGTTTCACTGTGAAGGTTCTGAGCTGCTTTACTTCCCCAAAACCTGGACAACTTTTTGTAATTTCTGTAATTATGGATTTTTGCTCAATTTAAAAGAAAACTTGTAGCAGATTTATCGAGTTTGACTCCTCATGAAGTCGCACAGCTGTGGAAGATGCCAGGATTGTATGTGGGGGGTATAAACGTGAATTAAATGGCCTCTTCCCTCCAATGAAAAAGGAAAACAGTAATTCCTATGCCAACACAGTGACATCGTATGTGCGTGGCTGCAGCTTTGTGCACAAACATTTGCTATTTCATTAAAAATTCATCTATTCATTCAAATAAAAGTCTTTTTTTTAAAAGAAACTTCTTACATTTGGACAGGTTTGAAAATGCTGGTGACAGCAAACATTCAAAGCCCCACAGCTCTGGAACTATTGTAGCCAGAGGTCTGAAATTTTCTGCATTTGTCATTGACATGATGTAGAACAAATGTAATACAAGGAGACATACCTATTCTCAAGCATATCTTTATTACTGCTGTTCAAAAAAAACCTATTATCGAAAAAACTATTTTTCAATAATAAAATAAACAACTTTGAGTCATGTTTGAACTGATGTAGCTTAGGCTGTTTTACTCACCCAATTTTCATTTATATTTTCAGAAACTAGAAGATGTTAGCTTTCAATGATGCATCACACATATAATGTGGCCTTACAGTTCCTTAGTAATTTGCTTTTCTATTTGAGTATGCAAAATACATTAGATTGGGTGGGTGTTTAATGCATAGGGGCCGGTTTGGGATTGGGCCGTTGACTCTGCAGTAGAACAACAATCACAGCAGCATGGTCGCCACATGGCTGAAAATATAAGGTTATAGCCAGATACAAAAAAAATTTAAAAAAAGACACGCCTTTCATTATCAGAAAATAACTTTGCCCAGAAAATTGGCTAAGCTTGATGAAAAGTGCCTCTGGTGAGGTTTGTTGTGTTTTTGTTAACACATTTTCAAAATGGTAAAAAAATAAATAAAAATCATCATTAAAAATATGTTATTGAAAACACCTAAAAAAACGATATATAGACAAGATAAACTTCAAATATTTAATTAAATAATATCAATAAATATATTTTTTTACTACAGTCAAATCTCAATTAATTTAACCAAAGATTTTTATTTGTTTCATTATTTGAATTGTAATAAAAGTCTGATTTTAAAAAGCAGAAAAAGGAAACCCCTTAGTAGGTCTTCTCTGTGATAATTTTGTTTATTAATAAATAAAGTGTGCCAGTAGTTAAATATCAGTATAAATTTAAGCCACCTGCCTGATTTTTCCTTAATTACATCCTGCAGTTAGAAATAGTGGTTTTCCACAGGTGACCTGCAAGCAACTCAAACTCATGCATTTACCAGGGCTGGGCGTTAGGAATTAAAAATATGATCTATTCACTGAAGCTAATTCATCCCATTTTTTTTCTCGCTAATGTTTCATAATAAAATCACATATATTGCATTCAAAAATTTGATTTGATTTCATTCGTCTCCTCTGGGACGTGACCTTAAGTTAAAGGGCAACAAAATTCCAGCTGTGAAAACTATTTGTAAAACTATCATGTTTCCCAAAAAAGAAGATATAACACATTTAATGTTTGCAGCAGTTATGAGTATCTATCCAAGAACAAAAGGGGATGAACTGATGTTGCTCTAGTAAAAATCCTGATTTTATTCTTGTGTAAAAACTTTAGTCTCTGATTATTTCTGATGAACAGGGCAAATTGGGCACATAGTTATGGACAGAAAAATGAAAAAAAAAGAGTAAAAGAATGGGACATCTATTATATAACCTGCATTAGTGATGCTGCAGGATATACACTTTGTTTAAGAAATAATCATAAGCATAAAAGCAATTTAATGAAGTGTAATTTTTGCCTCTACTTACTTCAACACTTTACTCCCAGCTGAACCACAGTAATTTACTCACCAGATTGTCTTTTACAATCGGCCCCACCTGTCAGCCTACTGTTCTGTATGTGCTGCCAGTAAATTGATGGCACCTCTAAATCCAAAAGAAGCAAAGTTTTTAAAACAACTTGACCATGTAGAAATAAGTAAATTTCTCTTAAATTAGGTGTATTTAACCTTAAATTGAGTAGGTAAATAAGATGATTTGCCAATGGAATGCATATTTTTACTCTTAAAATAAAATTATTAGATAATTTGCACTTGGAATAAAATTGTGTATATTGTCTTGTTCCATTGGCAACATGTCTCACCTTTTCCTCCTCATTTAAAAAATGCACCTATTTTAAGAAAAAAACAACTTATTTAGAATTACATTTTTGCAGTGCAAACATCTGCTTTGTCTGCATGAAGCTGACAGTCATGCCTGCATGCCACATTTTTTCCTTTTCAGTCATTCACTGACAAGCAAAAAAAGCACTTCACCTTTACACGAAAACCCCCATTCTACAAAAACAAAGAGGGTCAGCAAGATGGCAGCGATGTACAGCGTAAGTAGGCTCAGACACACAAGCATCTCCACACAGGTTCAGTGTAGTCTTCATCTCCTTTGTCTGTATAAGCCTTGCAGTGAGAAAAACTGCTTAAACTCTTGGTCTTGTTTTTTTATTGCTGATCATTTTCCATGTTTGCTTTAACAGACTGATCATTGTGATCATCTTTATTTTTCTCCCATACGTTGACAGGTCACCTATTTTCCACCTAGCCTTCGTTAAGATTTAGTTCCATTTAGCTAATGATTTTGTGTTGTATGTGGATCCCCTGTCAGCTACATGTATTATTTATTTTCTTCTCCGGATCTTTTTGGATGATCGATAGGACATCGTTGGAATATGTGATGATGGGTATGGGACCAGAACATTAAGTAAGTTGGTTCAGAGAGGATATCTCACTTATGTTCAGCAGAACCACCCTACCAAGCGTATTGAACATATATCGTCCGTCCATCCATCCATCCATCCATCCATCCATCCATCCATCCATCCATCCATCCATCCATCCATCCATCATGCTTATCCCTGCTGGGGTCTCAAACATATATTGTATAGTCCTAATTATTTTTTAAAGTGTATGTATGAGCAAGTTAAGATATAATCAGATGCAGGTTTATACCATGGTAAGCTGACCCTTAATGGATTATGGGGCAATATGACATTATATACTACTAGTACATCACTTCTCTAATTGAATGTTTTATCCTGATTGATCAATTCATGTCATTCTCTGTCTGTTACATAATTTTTATAAGATTTTCAGCACCTTTCTCTGTATTATGCTCTATATGTCTAACCATTGTTTCCTAAGAAATGTTTTTCTGTATTATTGGATAGGTTGTTCCTTGTGTTTTCCCCGTGTATGCCCCTTTAATCACTCTCTGCTCCACCTGTGCGCTGCTCTATTGAAGTAGTCGGGAAGAACTTTTGTTCTTCACTGAATCCTCTACTTTTGTCTACTGTGTCCAGTCCAAATTTATGCTCTTTTGCAAACTCATTTTATTAAAGTCATCAACTCAACATGCTTCTTCCTAGTTTCTGTCTGTACTTTGGTCTGGAACAAAAAAAAACAAGGGTTAATCTACGGTCATTTGGGTCCCTGTCTGGGTTGTTGCCCACGACCAATCAGATCCCATCTCCAGTTCAATTCAGTTCAATTTAATTTATATAGCAATTCACAACACTTCCTCTCAAGACACTTTGCAATTCAACCAGATCATCCAGTCAAATTGGTTCAAAAGTTTCTATCTAGGAAAAACTGTCATGGTGCAGGACAGAAGGACCCAGTATTCAAGGCGAGAAAAACAGTGGGTTAACTCAGAGTTTATGAAAATCAAGATCGGGCTGTGGATCCGCAGTATCAGTGGCTACCGCCCATCACTGGAAACTCTGATTTAAGAGAAAAACACGGATTAGTGACCATGATAATCTGACGGTTGATTATCCATTCAAGTCACTAACCTGGTTTAACAGTCCATCTCTTCAGAAAACGAGGTAGTATTCAGCCGGTGGGTTGCCAATGAGATGTGGCAGGACCGCCCAGAGTGTCCCAGATGCTGCAACCCCAGAGAACATGCAGGAATGAGAGCAGGTCAGGGATACTGATCGAAACAAGAACAGGCTGGCTCAGGGTTCCAGGACCCCATAGGTAGTGCAGGCAGAAAATTCACATGGGAACAGGCAGGTACAGTGGTCGAGAGGCAGAATAGGTCAGGATATCAGGAACACTACAGAACGCTAAAAAAATGCTCTCTCCACTAAGCCAAGACAGGAACAGGACACGCTCAGTGGATAAGAGACAGATCAGGATCATGAAATTAGAAACACTACCAAACCCTCTTTCACCTGGCCCCTGAGAAGAGAACATGAACAGGAGCATCAGTGTCAAAAATCTGGCCATGATGGCTGGGACTGAGCCGTATGAATAGAAGCAGCAGCAGGTGGATTAAATGAGCAGTAATGAACAACCGTGAAGATTTAGACAGTTGAATGGAGTGAGCAATTAGGCCAGCTGTTAAACTGTTTGTTTGATGATCCAAGATCATGACAAAAAACACCTGATTGCATAGACTTATTGACTAAGGCATCCTTCACAGCTTATCAACAGTGTATCTCAGCATGCCAGCTTCTTTTTAATGGCAGCACATCTAAACATACAGTCTGTCTCCGCAGTGCAGACTGACATAAACTCCAGATTGCTGCCTTTTCCTTCTCACCACAGGGTCCACCAATGTCAAACCCTCTAGTTCTGTACCAGATGGATCTTGCTAGTCTAAATTTGAATAATGCACTTTTACAGCTACTGGACACTGCAAGTCGACAGTAGTGCTTTTATATACAGCTACAGCAGCATCAGAACCTTCCAGGTTTGTTGCTGAAACACCCATTGCTGCTGTCACAGTCATTGGCCTAGCTCTGCAGTTTAGTCTCACAATTTCAATTGTATGACGTAAGCGTAGCAAAGTACTGTTTCAGTGACTACAAGATGCTAACAGTCTCCCCTGGAGATGGTTTATCTTGGGTTATAGGCTGAAGTCCTGGTTGGACGAATGGGGGAAATTCTTCCTTTTATGTGACATTAAAGGAGCAATGGGGAAAATGATTTTGTCTACCAGAGAACCGTGGCAGAGATCATCACTTTCAGGTCCAAGCAGTGATCTGTAGCCAACGAGGGCCCTGTCATTATTTTAATTGATGCTATATCCAAAGGGCAACATGGTGTCTTGCTCTGAGGGTCTTCACAGGACCTCTGCTCTTATCTTGAATGGGTTTAACAACAACGCAGCTTCTTTCTTTGAGGGTCTCAACAACCACTTGGGTTTTTCTGACACCTCAGATTCTGTCTCTAATGCCTCTGCTTGTGTCACTAAGCGAATTTACAAAACCTCTGCCTCTGAGGGTCCTCAAGACTCCTCTGCCTCTGATAGTGAGGCTAAGGCTTCTGCCTATGATGGCTCTGTCTCTAAGGGTCAGCCCAATGCCTCTGCATCTGCCTCAGGTCCACCTGGCACCTTCCGCTTGCCTAAGTCATTCATGTGCTGCAGGACCGGTCACAAGGTCTCTATCACCATTGACATCCCTGCAAACCCAGTTCCTATGTCTGTATCAGAGTTGGCTGATCTCTCTCTGAAGGGCCCTATAAGTTTCTTCATCATCATCATTGTCATCATCTATGCTCCTGGCTCTGTCATAATCATCCCCATGTCATTATCATCATCATATGATGATGATGATGATGATGATGATGATGATGATAACCTGAGTTCCAGGTGCGCTTCAAGGATAAGTTGACTCATTTTCATGTACCTGAGCGAATCCAAGTGGACCCACATCCTGTCCTGATTCCTGAGTTGTCTCATAAGGGAGTCCTGGCATCTGTCTGCAAATTGGTTCAAACAATCAAACCCTTATAATTAAAAATGCCGAATCAATTCTGAAGGGAATAATTGTTTAGGTTTATTAAATACACTGAAGATATTGGTGGCTGTAGGTATCAAAATACCATTTTTCTAGGATCGATGAAGAAATTACCAAAGGGTGTCAATATTCTTCATTTTATGGAAAGCTGTTATTTAACAAAATAAACTTTAGAAGTAATTCCAGAACAGATCTGGTCTTCTTTTTTTGCTCCCTGAGTGTCTTTAGGCTATGTATTCTGATGCTGCTACTCCAATGGCAAATGGCAGAATATCACACTCTCCACAACAACTTATAGAAGCTGTTGAAAACACTAAAGGACATAAACCTTCCAAAGCTCAGTCTGCTCACTATGTTCTTGTAAATGGCTTCACAGTTGTGTCTCCAGTCCTGTTCATTGTATAGATCAACCCAAAGATATTTATGCTGCCCTACCATGTAAACTTTTTCTCCCATGATAGAACAAGTCTTTGACCTGTTACTTTTTTCTCATTAAATATAGTTATTCTCCTTGCTTTATTCATATTGAAGATAAAATTCTTCTTCACACAAAGGCCATAAACTGATCCGCTGGTTGCCTGAACTCTTAATGCTTCTTGTCCATATCTGATTCAATCCATGACAACAGAACTATTCGAGTATTTTTGCAGATTACTAGTCTGTTTTTTACGGGAAGCGCGAGTAGTACAAAGTAATAGTAAGAGTACAGTATCGTGTGGTGCTCCTGACTACCTGGTTAGGCAGTTGACTCTTTAGTTTCTAACTCGTTTCTGTTTGTCGAGTATTCCAAAAAAAAAAAAAAAAAACACTGGACTTTGTTTTCCAAGCTTGAAGACATTTCTCTTCCAATCCAGGAAGCTTTTTCAATTCAAAATGTCTGAATTAGTAATAAGTTCCAAGCTTTATAGAGAAGCCCAACAAAGCATTGTTTTGGCATAGAAATCATACAAATTGAACTTGAATAACGGGTCCACCCCTTAGTAATGGGGAGTCGTTTGGGTTCTTTGTTTGGCTGCAATAACCCGCTATGGGCCTATGCCTCTGAAAATGGGGAGTCATTAGGGCCATTGTCAGCCTGGCTGACCAGGTGAGA
Source organism: Cyprinodon diabolis (assembly GCA_030533445.1). NCBI lineage: Eukaryota > Metazoa > Chordata > Actinopteri > Cyprinodontiformes > Cyprinodontidae > Cyprinodon > Cyprinodon diabolis. The sequence goes on along the minus strand of CM060072.1, from coordinate 43,117,033 downwards.
TGTCTTGGTCCCCGAAACGGCGATGAGGATTATGATAACGGGAAGGAATCAACTCTATCGCTGCGTTGTAGGATTTTGAGAGCTGAAATGTGACTTCAACCCCTCTGTTTAAGGTTGTTTTTTCTTTCTTAACATAAATGTTTTCCTTCACCCCCCTTTCGAACCACCTGTCTTCTTTGTTCAAAATGTGAACATTCTGGTCATCAAAACAATTTCCTTTGTCCATAAGGTGTAGATGTACTGCCAGGTCTTGTCCTGAGGAGGGCGCTCTCCTATGTTGAGCCATGAACCTGTGGAGAGGTTGTTTGGTTTCTCCAACATAAAAATCAGAGCATTCCTCACTGCACTGAACTGCATACACTGCATATACCACTACTAGTGTATTTCAGCCCACAGAAAAGTTTTTGCATTTGGTTTGAATTTCAATTTTTTTCTGTTCTTTTTTGTGTTTCTTTGATATTTTCAACATAAAGGGACATTTTAAATGTAGTTCTTATAGTTTGAAATGTAAGAAATTATATTTATTTGACTTAATTTACAAAAGTTCAACATTTTCGTCCTAATATTTTCTATCTGTATCCCTCCAGGAAGTCAAGAGGATGTAGGTCTCTCATATGAATCTGTTTTACGCCAAGAAAGTAAGTTCACTGAATAACAAAGAGAAGAAAACAATAACCAGAGGAAAATTCATTGAGGACATATCCGGGAAAAAGGGGATGTCTGGTCAAGCTATAACACAGCCCTGTCAGTTAAACCCAGTTTGGCAATCCAGTTGTTGACTGAGGAAATTCTCAATCATTAAACTCTCATCTTCTGTTTTCTTTGTTTTATTACTATTGGAGTTATTGCAGTCTTCCTGTCATCGCTGCATTATTTCCTCCAACTGCAGACCCAAGGTGCCTATTAACTGGCCACACCAAAACCATCAATGATGCCTCACTCAAAATGCCTCCCCAAATGAAATCAATTGCTGTTTGTTGACCCTTTGGCTTACATGACAGAGCTTTGTGTCTGTATGAAGAAGACATGCTAAAAGTTTAATTTCTGCACTCAAACCTCCTTTAATTGTATTCACAATGTAGCTTTTTAGTGTTTGAACACAAAACAATTGCAAGATCTCTTTGTGACACCATTTGGAGTCTCCAAATGGAACCTTCGGGAAACCAGTCTATTTCACAAAGCGGGTTTAATTAAAACTCTACCTTGTTAACCATGAAAGGAGGGAAACTCAAGAGTTTTCAGCTTCATGAAGAGAGGTTTGTCAAACTATGTGTAGCTACCAGTAACACTAACACTAGTGAGCGCTACAACCAACGCTTCATTATCAACATAATAAATTGTCATTATTAGTGGTTATCAGTCCCACAGAATGACTTCAGTGCCAGCAGTAGTGTAATGGTCCCTGGACAAGTGGGTATACATGTACTGTTTTTAATGCCCAGAAACAATGACATGTAAGACCGCTCGATGTACACTACCGTTCAAAAGTTTGGGGTCACATTGAAATGTCCTTATTTTTGAAGGCAAAGCACTGTACTTTTCAATGAAGATAACTTTAAACTCGTCTTAACTTTAAAGAAATACACTCTATACATTGCTAATGTGGTAAATGACTATTCTAGCTGCAAATGTCTGGTTTTTGGTGTAATATCTACATAGGTGTATAGAGGCCCATTTCCAGCAACTATCACTCCAGTGTTCTAATGGTACAATGTGTTTGCTCATTGGCTCAGAAGGCTAATTGATGATTAGAAAACCCTTGTGCAATCATGTTCACACATCTGAAAACAGTTTAGATCGTTACAGAAGCTACAAAAATGACCTTCCTTTGAGCAGATTGAGTTTCTGGAGCATCACATTTGTGGGGTCAATGAAATGCTCAAAATGGCCAGAAAAAGAGAACTTTCATCTGAAACTCGAAAAGAAGGCTATTCCATGCGAGAAATTGCTAAGAAATGAAGATTTCCTACATCGGTATGTACTACTCCCTTCAGAGGACAGCACAAACATTACTTTGCCATTGCTACCACTGTGCTTCCCCACCCTGATGTTTATACCGGTCTTTTGTTTTGTTTTTGCCCCTCAAAGACAGTCCATGTTGGGAAAACTGTTTTAACCCTATGTAAGCGGGATTTCAAAAACAAGGGCTGATTTTTTTTTTCTGACAGTTCAATAAAAGTACAGAACATTTAATTTCATGGAAGACAGATGAAATGGTAAGTCTGCTTAGATTTAGGGATATGTAACAGGAGCAAACTTTTTTTTTTCTTTTTTTTCCTCTTCAGTTAATTATGCCAGACCAGTCATAATTCTTGGACCCCTGAAGGACAAAATCAATGAAGATCTGATTGCAGAGTTTCCAAGCAAGTTTGGTTCTTGTGTTCCACGTAAGTTGCCATTACAAATGAGGTCGTACAGCTGGCAGTGAACAGACAAGCAGTAATTAGTAATTGAGTTATTGCGTTTTATGTGTTTATGTAATGCAGAAAGCTTGAATTTTTAATTTATCTTACCTTGGTTCCAGCCTGGGAGAAATTCGATGTCCAGTTTTGCAGATTAAGCTCTAGGAATTGATGTCCTAGAGCAGGGGTCTGCAACCTGCGGCTCCAGAGCCACATACGGCTCTTTGGACCCCCTACAGCGGCTCTTAATAGTGGCTAAAATATATATAAAGAGCTAAATAATGTACTAGCCTTAAATGTTTTCTTAAACACAAGATGGAAACGAATGGCATTAAAAGAACCAGAAATATGTTTTTAGAAGCATTTTTCTTTGAATTAGCTTGGAATTTATGTGTTCAATATTAGTTTAAAAGCTAAAAAATACATAATTTGTTGGAAACTAATTTCCCATATGAGATATTAAAAGGAAAAAAATGCTTTTTTTTTAAAAGTCAGGTTATATTTTGAGGCCCTAAACAACTTTTACTTGGTCGGATTCGGGGCTAAATGGCTCTTTGGATATGAAAGGTTGCAAACCCCTGTCCTAGCTCATTATAGTTGTTTTCACAATGTATTAATCATGGAGTGGGTTTATGTATGAATCTTTATTGGAAATGCTTAAGGGAATAAAAATATATGCAACGGACACATTAGACAGAAAGAGGGGCTTAGAAAGGGAGAGGGGATAAGAATTAAGGGGGGAGAGAGGGAGATCAACGAAGAGAAAAAAAGTCGGTGAGAAAAAGAGAATAAGCAACACATAAACTATGCAGTAGCTTCAGGAAGTTTGCCTCCGCACCTGAAACAACTGAGAGGAATAGAAAAACAGAAAACAACACAACGCCTGCAAAAAGACTGTACTTACATAGAGCTTTTTCAAGTCAGATGACTTGGCAAAAGATCTTTACATTACATGCTGTCATTCAAACACACACTGATGGTGGTGGGCTTTATTGTAGCCACAGCTTCCCTGGGGCTCACTGGCAGAAGCGATGCTGCCGTACAGTGGCGCCACCAGGCCCTCTGACCACCATCAGTAGGCAATGCAGGTGAAGTATCTTGCTCAAGGATGCAACAACACTAAAAGCCGAGGTTGGGGCTTGAACTGACAACCCTCCGGTTGCAGAGCAAACTCCTACATACGATGCTCCACCAACACACCAACAAAAAGGTGAATAGAAGTGGTTTAATAACAAAGTAACAAAAAGTTCAGCAAAAAGATGTTGACATCAATTTGAGATTGGATCATTTTCTGACTGAATATCATTTGATGCTCACATGTAACTGATCTGGGTTTTTTTTTTACCTTCCCTGATCTGCTGAGGTACCTTTTTAAGATTATCCATCAAACAGAGCTGTTATTTCATGTAACTTGGTTTATGATGTTTTTTTAATCATGAAGGCCAGCTGACAGCCTTAACTGGCCCCATTGCCCCCCCCTTATCGGCGGGTGTGAATGCATTCACACTTTCAGTGACATAATACAGCTATGTTATTATGTCATTGAAGGTGCATTTCACGTCATATTTTAGCTCTAAGACAGAAAAGTAATGACAAAGATTTTGACATACAAAAAAAAAAAATCGGAAGGTAACGCTGTTAGCAATTTAATCTTAACATATTGAAAATGTTAAAATGTTAATATTAAAACAGACTCATTCATGCCGGGACAAAAGGTTTAAAAAATATTCCTCCAACAAGTGACTTCTAAAAAGCATTTCCCTCCACTGTTCCAGACATGCCTGGGAATGCAGCTTTTAAACTCACTGGGCCGGATCTATCAAAGGTTTGCGTGTATAAAAACGTGAGCTATTTCACTGCGCACGCTGAAAAATGTACAAACTGATCTATCAACAGCGTGCTAAAATGATTTGGTCTCTAAAACATGCTAAATAGCGCCTCTTATCCATTTAGTACTTTTTCTGCAATGAATATGCAATATGGGGCGTTTACACTCAAAAGTGCGTCTTGTGGGAGGAGAACATGTAAATATATTAATTTAGCACTCGCAAAGTGATTTATCAAACCTGAAAGCAATTTTGCTAACGGTATCTGACTCTATATTTAACACGTTTCAAAAGAAGGTGCAAATGGTCTGCATGCGTAATTGCGCACACATGGCAGCGGTTATTGTCGCAAGAAGGAGACATCGAAATGAAGCAAGGAGACGCAGAGAACGCATTTTTTTCACTCCGTGTGAATATTTTTGGAATGAAGGAGGAAACGATCATCAAAACAAATCGTTTATCCAGCATTGCCATTTTGGAGCTGCTGGGGGAACTCAGAATGGATTTGGAGCCAGCCACAAGGAGGACCCACGCAATACCAGATATCACAAAACTCCTTGCAACATTGGATCTCCCAATCTTGTTTTTCAGAAGTGCTGTCCGACGTTATAAATGCCATGTCGCCCTGACGCCCTAACGGAGAACCCCGACCTCCCCCCTGCACATGTGGAGCAACATGCCAATGCTGCGGGGATGCGTACGCAAATTACAAACTACTTTGCCGGAAACCACAAAACGCGCAAATCCATCATTTAAATAGGGCGTCTCCAACAGTTTTGCACCTGCCACCAGTTGCGCAATCACTCTTGTTAAATCACCCGCAAACCATGGTTCAGCCCCTCGCGCAAAATTCCAGTTTGCGAGCGCAAATTACTGCACGCAAAATTGGATCTTGATAAATCCGGCCCACTGTTTGATTCCCTTATTTTGGATGGTTCAACAGCTGGCTGGAGGAAAGGACAGATATCTTCTAAAAGGGAAGACAGTTTAAGTCTTTCAAATCAACTAGTGATACAAAGATCTAATAGTCGTATGTTCTTCTTGGTTTGTCAGGTTTTTATTAACTTCATCGCAAGCTACAGATGCTAATCAGATAGCCTGGTTTCTCTGTGCTTCAAATGTTTTCAAAAGTTTTTAAGCAAGTTTTATTTTTGCGTGTTTTTATTTATAACATTTTCATTTCATCTCATTCTTGTAACCAACAAAGCTGCTAACAGTTCAGGGTCTAAAGGTAAGTGAGCAGGAAAATAAATTTTAAATCCTGAAATTCCTCCTATTTAAAACAGCTCCAGAATTCAAAGTTTTTATTAATTCAATTTTATTGATTCCAAGGAGCATAGAGGGAGTTCAGATTGGAATGTAGCTAGACTAAAATGTTTTTTTTCCAACCTAGATATCTGCTTAGTCCCATAGTTTTCCAGTCCTACCATGCTAATGACAATCTAAGACAACTAATTTTGCATTTAGTTACTACCATCTGTCTAGACAAACCAATAGCTGGTTCTGCTAGTCTCTAGGAAGCCTTTCTGTCTCTTTAACAGTGCTTCAAGTCTCTGCTGCTTTATGTTTTTTGTATACTGCTCCAAAAATTCAGGGAACGCTCAAATAACACATCCTAGATGTGAGTGAATGAGATGTTCTCGTTGAATACTTTATTCTGTACAAAGTTCAATGTGCCGACAACAAAATCACGCAAAAATCATCAATGGAAATCAAACTTATTAACCAATGGAGGCCTGGATTTTGAGTCACACACAAAATTTTATTGAAAAAAAAATTCTAAATGCTGATCCAACTTTGATGTAATGTCCTTAAAAAAACATACGTGACAAGAAAACGGCACCAGTGGCGTATTTGCCAATCCTGGTGATCTCTGGCAAATACCAAGCATCCTGCACGGTGTTGAGCTCTGAGCACAATCTGCATCTGTGGAAATTGTGCACCCATACCATCCTCATGGAGTGGGTTTCTAACCGTTGGTGCATAAACATGCACATTTGTGGCCTGCTGGAGGTCATTTTGCAGGGCTCTGGCAGTGCTCCTCCTGTTCCTCCTTATGTAAAGCAAAGGTAGTGATCCTACGGCCTCCTCCACATTTCCTGTTTTATTGGCCTGTCTCCTGGTAGTGCATACAGCCTCTGGACTCAATGCTCACAGAAACAGCAAACCTTCTTGACACGGCATGCGTTGATGTGCCATCCTGGATGAACTGAAATTCCTTAGCGACTTGTGTTGGTTGTAGAGTTAGTGTCATGCTAACAGGAGTCATAAAGCGAAGATACTGAGAAGTGGTCTGTGGTCCCCACCTTCAGAACCACTTCTTTATTAAGTATATCTTGCTATTTGCCAACCATTTCCATCTGTTGTCTTTTCCATCTCCACAAAAACGTGAATTCGATTTTAATCAGTAATTCTTCCTAAGTAGTAGTCAGCTTGATTTCACAGAAGTTTGACTTTATTGAAGTCTTTTTGTGTTGTTTACGTGTTCCCTTTGTTTTTTTAGCAATGTATTATTGTCTGATTTTAAACAGATTGTAGCAGGCTTTAATGCTATAGGGATATCCTAGGAATTGATTATCTTTCTTAAATCTTAAGACACCACAAGGCCAAGAAGGAGCTATGAAGTCGATGGACAAGACTACCTGTTTGTGATGTCCAAAGAGCAGATGGAGAGGGACATCCAAGATCAAAAATTCATTGAGGCTGGACAATACAATGATAATCTTTATGGAACAAGTTTCCAGTCTGTAAAATATGTGGCCGAAAGGGTAAGAATCTATGCAATTTAATCAACTTTACCTTAGCTGCCCATCACAGAAGCAGAAATGTTCAAATAAATCTAAGAACACGTAATGTTTCTAATCTTTTCTCAGTTTCTCTGGTTCCTATTTTGTGCTGTCAGCAAAATATGAGAAAAGAAAAGTCATTACAATTAAAGATAAACTTCTTGTTTGTGAATCATTTTATAATTATCTCTTTTCAGGGCAAACACTGTGTTCTTGATGTTTCTGGAAATGCAATTAAACGACTACAAATTGCACAAATACATCCAATAGCTATCCTGATAAAACCCAAGTCTCCCGGTTCACTAATGTGAGTATATCACTGGACACACTGGTTACATCTCAGTCTCATATCTTTATGAAATAAAGCTTTCAAAGCGTTCTCATCCACTGCTAATACAAGATATAACTTATATATTTATAAATATTATATCCATCCATCTTTGCCCGCTTATTCCTTGTTAGCGGTTAGCGTCGTGGTGGGGCCTGTGCCCATTTCCAGCAGTCTAAGGGCAAGAGGCAGAGTACACCCTGAACAGGTCGCCAGTCTGTGGAAGGGCAACACAGCGACACACAACCATGCACACACTCGGACGTTAAGACAATTTAGAGAAGACAATTAACCTAACAGTTTTTGGACTGTGGGAGGAGGCTAGAGTACCTGGAGAGAACCCACGCATGCACGGGTAGAACCTGCAAATTCCATGCAGACAGATGCGGGGCAAGGAATCGAACCCAGAAACATTTTGCTGCAAAGACAACAATGCTACCAACTGCACCACCATGCTGCTCTATTATATCCACATTGATATCTTAATCTATTTCTACATCTGATATTGAAATTGATCATATACTTCTATCTATGTGTTAAATCTAAATATTAAGACTTTTTATTAGGGCCATATTGGGACTTTTAGCCTTACCATCATGAGGGTAAAATCATATTATCATGAAATAGAAAAGCTTTTGTTATAAGACTAAAACTTTGGTAGAGTTATTACTGAGCTCACCCAGACTGCAGCCTGAGTGGTTTTCTTGAAGAGTTTACATTAGTGTAGACTTCTTCCTCATCTCATAATATGGCATTGCTCTCGTGCTCTACTTTATTCCCGCGATGCTATGACTTCATTGTGTTAACATTACAATTTTTTTACCCCGGTGGACAAGAGGGTTTGCATGGCTTTCTCCTCTGGGTAGAGGGAAGGTCCCTGTTCTTCAGCCGAACATCAGTGCAGAGTACCAGGGAATTTCATCATACCTCATAGTGAATTTGTTTCCAAGTTTGAAGACATTTCTCTTCCATCCAGGAAGCTTTTTCAGTTCAAAATGTCAGAAATAGCGTTGAGTTCCAGGTTTTATCCAGAAGCCCAAAAAAGCCTTGTTTTTGTTTTGAAAACATGCAAATTGAAACGGATAAACAGGTCCACCCCTTTGGAATGAGGTTTGACTTCTTGCATCCACTCCCTTCATTGCAAGCTAACACAAAAAAATGCATTCGAAAGTCATTTTATTTACCACTGAATGTGTCTGTTTTTAAGTCCTGAATCGTTTTGACCCTGGGATGGTTTCCCTGCCAACGACCCCTGCCTCATACTCTAAGGCAGATTTATCCAGACTCCAGACCCATTGTTCCTGAACAATATAATTTGTGTAACAACACTGAATAAACTGAAAAACTAACATTTTATCTTAAATTGTATACTTCTGCACAGGAACATGAATAAGATGCTGTCAGAGGAGCAAGCAAAGAAAAGCTTTGACAGGGCTCTGAAACTTGAGAGGGAGTTTGGAGAACTCTTCACAGGTAATTTTTTATTAGTAATATGAATAAAAAAAAAAACATAAAACAGACCTAAACCTTATTGTAAAACATGGGAAAACACATTAAAATTAAAAAATGTATGTGTAAAAGAGCGCTTTTAGAAATTAAAGAAAATAACTGTGCATGATCTCTGAACCTTATCTAAGCTCATTGCTGCAGCATCTTGGATCAAAGTATACATATCTCTATAAATTATCAACACTTTATTAACAGTCGGCAGAGGAGGGGAGTCTCTACCTTCCATCATTTAAGATATTTTCGTTTGGTGATCTGTTTTCATGTGTAGCCATGTTAAATGCCAGCAGTAAACACCTCAGAAGGAAGCAAATTCAACCCATTCCATTACTTGAAGGTGTCCAATAGGTTTGAATCTCTTGGACAAATTAAAAGCTGAAGCTGCAATGGCTCGATTCGTCATGCCTGCCAGGATGTCCTGAGACTCTCAGCTCTCAAGCTCATTCATAAAGTAAAATGCTTAGTGCAAAACGCAGCATTTGTAAAATTGGGTAATTAAGCCATTTATAGCATATTTCCTACAGAAAATTAAAGAATAAACAGTTTCTGTCTTTCTGCACTGCATATATTTTATATATTTCCTCTGGCGAATATATATGGAAATAATACACAGTAATAGGATTGAAAAAAAAGAAAATTGTTGTCCCTTTCCTGAGTCTTTGTTTCTTAATTTCAATTCCATTCAGTCTTCTGTCCAGGAAACACACAGCCAGGCAGACGAGCACCGAGGCAGCTCCCATGTCAGAGGATGAAGAGAGCACATCGAGTTAGTCACATTCAGAGAAACAGGCCTACACTGGAAAACAGGCCAACATCTGTTTTTACAGTGTTTAAAGAGGCAGTTAAGCTTCAGCCCGGGTCTGGTACAATTACTCCTTTGTTATAAAAACATCCAACACCCTTGTTTATAGATGTTGGAGATCGGCCTGTTTTCCAGTGTGGTCCTGTGACTGGGTGGATGTGCTCTCTTCGTCTTCTGGCATGGGAGCTGGCTCGGAGCTCGTCTGCCTGGCTGTGTGTTTCCTGGACGGGGCCGCCTTTTACAGCTGCTTTTTGTGTCTCTGCTTCCGTCTCCTTGAACCCCAGTCGGCCTCGGCAGATGGCCGCTCACACTGAGCCTGGTTCTGCTGGAGGGTTCTTCCTGTTAAAAGGGAGTTTTTCCTCTCCACTGTCGCTACAAGCATTCTTAGTGTGAGGGATTGTATTTGAGTCGATGCAATCAACTGGTTTTCCTTAGATATAAACTTTGTATCAATTTGACTGTATGATCTGGTTGAACTGTAAAGTGCCTTGAGATGACATGTGTTGTGAATTTGGCGCTATATAAATAAACTGAATTGAATTGAATCTTGCTCAAGACTGTGTAAATGATCAATCACCTCTAAGATGGCTTCAAAAATATTGAAGCTAAAAACATAAATTCCAAAGATGCACTCCAAAGAGAAGGCAACTAGTTTTCTGACCATTTTCTCATGTTTGGTAGTCATTGAAAACGTAACCAGGGAATTTGACATCCACCGCTTTTCCATAGGCTGATCTCAGCCCGATTTTGATATCAGTCAGCGAACGGACTGCTGGTCATTGTTCGTTCATCAGCGTGGTCGGACAAATGTTGGCAGGAATTGGATGCAGATATGAGAAGGAGTTTACCAGGGTAATGGAGGGAACAACAAGCCATACACCACATTGCAGGGGCTTTTTAAAATGTCCTGACACTTTGAATGGAAAAGAGGTTGATGATTCTGCCCTCACTGCTGCACCCTCCTCTCATGGTGTATGGGAAGGGCAAATGTTAGAACTCTGACAATCCTGCATCATTTTATATCTTTTCTGTTTGCTTTCAGCTCTGGTTCAGGGAGACACCTTCGATGATATTTATCACCAGTGTAAACAAGTCATTGAGGAACACTCCGGACCCTACATTTGGATCCGATCAAAGGAGAAATTAAAATGACTCATAATGGTAGAAGGCAAATGTGAAACTATATTGAGATAAAAATGTTCTCTTTCATTTGCTGTTACACTTATTTTATTCCTTTTGTTTTCCTACTTCCCTTATTCCCACCGAATTGAACTGAAATTGTTTATTTTATTTGACTTTTTTATGTTTTTGAATTTTTAATATGTATAAAAACGTAGAAGCTAGATTAGCAAGATGAGATGTATTTACATCAGTGAGTGGAATTCCAGACAGACAGTAACTGTAAAACCAAACTATCTTCACGTTGCCACTTTCAAATAAAAAGACTTATCTCTTGTCTTATCTCTTCTCATAAATTCATACTTTGTTATTTTGTTGGAATGCTTATGTTCATATTAAAATAAAAGTATGTATCTTGTTAAAATTAGCTATTTTTTTATTTTTTGTTTTGTTTTTTTGTTTTGTTTTTTTTTAAGAAGAAGAAGACATAACTTAATCCTCAGCAAAACATGTTTGTTACTCTGTTGGGGATATACTTTATGATGACTGCTTTACTCCCCTCACCATGCCAAACGCTTGATCTGGTGCCAATTTGAGGGCATTTAATTATCCAAGGATTTTGTAAAAATAAATAGGAAAATACACTGAACACCGTAAGCAGGAAGTCAGAATCAAAATCAACTTTAATGGCCAAGTTTTCTTGCACAGTTTTTTTTACATTTTTATATAAAAGAGGAAGGCTGCAGGTCTTTGTTGTTCTTGTGGAGTCTGACTACGCTGGTTAACAGATGTTCTCTGACTTCAACAGAGAGACAGGAAGGAAGAAAGAAACTGTCTTTGGATGCATTTAATTTCAGCGACTGTATCCTCCAAAGACCTGGACCAGGTGGCCCTGGTCCTTGGAGGACATATATACCTGGTATATATATGTTGTGAATGTATATTCAATGCCCATCCAGGTTGGGCATCATATTAATGTTGTGAATAACTGTTATATTAAATTCCCAACCAGCTGGGAATTCATATGTTCTGATACTTTAAGATTATTATTGCCCTCCCCGGAAGGGGTGGTAAATATGTTATTTAATCAGATATTATTTCGGCTGTTATATATTGTTTATGAACACACGCCCTACTAGCTGTGTGTTAGAACAATAAATGAAGGTGTGAGTCGAGCACTAATCATGGTCAAACAGTTAATTCTGCACATACATGGAATAAATTCACCACAACTTCTGTCCAAAATATAAGAGTTTATTAACAAAAATCATTCATCTCCAAGTGAAATATATTTCAGTTTAAAACTCTTAACTGAAACTAGTGAAACTCAACTAAACTTAACTGCTATATACAACAGCTCAAAACACATTACTGTAGCATTGTCACGGTTTTATCAAGAGCTCGGACCCAAAGGCAGAGACCAATTCAGAGAGACAGGGGAATGGTTTAACAGGTTTATTTAGGAGTTTGTGAAGAATCCAGTGTTGCTCTGAACACTGCTCAACCGGAACTGAAAGGTAAGGGGAAGACACTGCGGTTAGTTCAGGCTCAGTAGGAAATTTGATTCTCGAACTTGAAGAGGAGAATTTGTAGCCTCGTGAGACCATCCTGATCTCGCTAGCTTTCAAGGTTTCACTCGCTAATCAGTATGGAGACTCTCCGTTAAAGAAAATTTGGAGCCGTTCACCAAACGAACGTCCAATCAGCATTGGCTTTGAGGCAGGTTGAGGTGTGACGGAACGAGAAGCGCGACCGTTCAGTCTAAAGAACATGGCGGCTTCAGCCGGTGAAACTAGCGTTAGCGTAGCTATCGAGCAAGTTTTATCGGAATTACAGAGTATTTCTTCACTGAAAGGAGCAAAACACTGCTCTGGAGGCTTTTCTCAGAGGAAAAGATGTTTTTGCTCTTCTCCCGACTGGTTTCGGCAAGAGTAGCCTGGCTTGTGGTTGTGTTTTCATCGTCGCTCTGTTAGTATGTCATATGCTTCGTTGATCTGATTTTATTTGGCCCTCTATCACCAACATAGGCCATTCAACTAACCAGTATTTTCACCCCTTCCCAAAATTACTTCAACGGAAGGTTTCCAGATGGATATGCGGAGCAAATCCATCTGGCGGAGTTAGGTTAGAGAATTTGGTAGGTAACTCACGTTTCCACAGAAGTTGCTGACTCTTAGACTCCAGTCTGTATGCTATAGTTCCAGTGTTTGTCTGATTCAGTGGAGGGCGGACAGGGTTTACCCAGTATGCGGTTGTTTGTAGGCAAACGGAGAAGCTGACTGCCATTCAGATTTCCTGCGGTACTTGAACAGGTCGTAGTGGAGATGAATCCCTTACTCAGTGTGAAGCTCAAACGATCTCTTGAGGGAAAGTAGATTCAAACCTCCAGTTTGAATCCTCAACTCAGTTTGAAGCTCAGATGATCCTTCCAGGGAGAAAAGGTCCGAAAAAATCCAGTGTGCAGGATGACTTCCTGTCGAGATGCAAAGACATAAACAAGATAAAAACTCAGGTTGACAAGAACTCAGTTTGACTCAGCAAAACTCAGCTTGGCTAGAGTATACAAAACTGGCAAAGTCTATGGCGTTGAGGTAGTGGCAGTCAGCAGCTTAAGAGCGCTCTGTTAATGAGGTAACTCACAGCAGGTGTGTAGAGAGGCGGACCAGAACCAGGCACCTCCTGGTGGACTTCCTGTTTGGATTAACTGAGTGTGCAGCTGTTGCAGCTGTCCAGAGGAACTCCATCTGAAGTTAAGTTTTTTCTCTGTGATATCTCTGTATCTAAGTAACTCTAACTGACTACTTTAAAACGTAACACCTTCTGCTGCACTTTTCTACTGAGCACTTGTCAGTTTCACACGGTTTTATTTCTGATAGGAAGGAGTAGCTAGCCTAGGCTAGCGCTAGCTTAGCATTGCTATGGCTTCTCTCTCTCCCTCCCTTGACTCTTTTCCAACTCTTCCTTCTTCCTCTCCTCTCTCCTGCTCTCTGTGTTGGTTGTTCAGTTATTCCTCTGCCTCCTTTAGTGATAATGGGATGTGTAATAAGTGTAGTATTTTTGTAGCTTTGGAGGCGAGGGTGTCAGAGTTAGAATCCAGGCTTCAGGCTGTTGAACATCCAGGAGTTAAAGTAGGCCCCCCACGTAGCTGTCCTCCAAAAGTGCCTGAGCAGCCAGGCGATTGGGTAACTGTACGCAGAAAGCGTAGTCATGGATCTCTGCCCACTGGTCACCACCAACCCGTTCATGTTTCTAACCGGTTTTCCCCACTCAGTGACACACCCACTGAGAAGCCCACTCTGGTGATTGGCAGCTCCATAGTCAGGAACGTGGCATTAGAGACACCAGGGACCATAGTCAAATGTTTGCCGGGGGCCAGAACGGGCAACATCAAATCCTACCTGAAACTACTGGCTAAGGATAAGGTTAAATACAGTGAGATTGTTATTCACGCTGGTGGTTATGACACCTGGTTACGCCAATCGGAGGTCACTAACATTAGTGTTGCTTCGGTGTGTAAGTTTGCCAAAAAAATGTCGGACTCCGTAATTTTCTCTGGTCCCCTCCCTGATCTGACCAGTGATGACATGTTTAGCCGCATGTCGTCATTCAACCGCTGGTTGTCTAGGTGGTGTCCTGAAAACAACGTGGGCTACATTAATAATTGGCAATCCTTTTGGGGAAAGCCTGGTCTGATTCGGAGAGACGGCATCCCTCCCACTTTGGATGGTGCAGCTCTTCTTTCTAGGAATCTGGCCACATTTATTAGTCCTCCAAAACCCTGACCACCCAGGGTGCAGACCAGGAAGCAGAGTTGTAGTTTAACACACATCTCTGCAGCTCCTCTACTGTTACCCACTCTTTACTCCATCCAGACAGTGACTTGCCCACGACCAAAATCTGATAAATTAGCAAGATTCCCAAAGGAGTAAATCATGATAATCTAATTAAAATCAAAATAACTCCAATTGGGGGAAAAGTTAAAACAATTAAATGCAGTCTGTTTAACATAAGATCTCTTTCCTCTAAAAGTATGCTAGTTAATGACTTGATTTGTGATAATCACATTGACTTGTGTTGCCTTACAGAAACCTGGCTGCAGCAAGAGGATTATCTGAGCATAAATGAGGCAACTCCTTCAAGCTATTTAAATTTTCACATGCCCAGAAGTTCTGGGCGAGGAGGAGGAGTAGCAACAATCTTCCAGTCTGACTTACTGATTACTCCCAAAACAGTTAATACCTACAACTCTTTTGAACATTTAACCCTTAATTTCCCTGATCCAAATTTCAAGGCAAGAAAACCTCTTCTTTTTGTAACTTTGTATCGTCCACCAGGTCCTTACTCTGAATTTTTAGATGAGTTTTCAGACTTCCTTTCTGATTTGGTATTAAAAACTGACAGGGTCATCATAGTGGGAGATTTTAACATCCATGCTGACATTGAAGGCGATAGCTTAAGAGCAGCCTTTAATGCTATCTTAGACACTTTTGGCTTTGTTCAAAATGTGAATAGTCCCACACATTCTCATCTGCATACTTTGGATCTTGTGCTGACATACGGCATAGAATGTGAAGAAATAACAGTATTTCCTCACAACCCTGTCCTCTCTGACCACTTTCTAATAACCTTCAGGATTACTTTAACAGAGTTCTCCTCCCCCAAAAGAAGGTTCAATTTTAGTAGATCTTTATCAGATAGTGCAGTTATACATTTTTAAGGATCTGCTTCACTTTCTTTCTCCTCTGTGTCGCTGAGCAGTGCTGCAGAGTGCAAAAGCATAGCTTATTCCCCTTCACAGATTGATGATTTTGTTGATGGGGTTGCTAGTTCTCTGCGTACTGCCTTAGACAACGCAGCTCCCTTGAAAATGAAAACCGTTGAAAATAGAAAGCTTGCTCCTTGGTTTAATGCAGAGCTGCGTACTTTGAAGCAAAATGCTAGGAAACTGGAGAGAAAATATCGCTCCACAGGCCTGCGGGAGTCCTTCCTAGTCTGGAAAAATGGTTTACTGCTGTATAAGAGGACCCTTTGTAAAGCAAGAGCAGCATACTTCTCCTCATTAATAGAGGAGAATAAGAATAATCCTAGATTTCTTTTTAATACAGTTGCCAAACTCACCCAGAGCCATAGCTCTGTTGAACCGTCCATTCCACCTGCTCTTAGCAGCAATGATTTTATGGGATTCTTTATAAATAAGATTGATCTTATTAAAAATAAGATCATAAGCACTCCTCTATGCATGATTGTACATGAGGTAGTCATGGAATCTGAACCGGGTTTAGACTGCTTTGATCCAGTTGAACTTTCTGAGTTAGCAAAACTATTGTCTTCATCTAAGCCTTCAACTTGTATGTTAGATCCAGTTCCAACCAGGTTATTTAAGGAGGTATTCCCTTTGATCTCCTCCTCCATTTTAGATGTGATTAATCTATCTCTGTTACAGGGATATGTACCTAAAGCTTTTAAGGTTGCTGTAATTAAACCTCTGCTTAAGAAACCGTCTCTTGACCCAGATGACTTGGTTAATTATAGACCTATATCCAATCTTCCTTTCTTATCCAAAATTCTTGAGAAAGTAGTTGCCAAACAAGTTTGCGATCACTTACACCATAATGAACTTTTTGAAGAGTTTCAGTCTGGCTTTAGAGCTCATCATAGCACTGAAACAGCTCTGGTGAAAGTCACTAATGATATTCTCATGGCCTCAGATAATGGACTTGTATCTGTGCTTGTCCTGTTTGATCTCAGTGCTGCATTTGATACAGTTGACCATAATATTCTTTTAGAAAGACTTGAATATTTTGTTGCAATTAAAGGAACAGCACTAGACTGGTTTAAATCTTATCTATCTGATCGAATTCAGTTTGTTCATGTTAATGATAGATCTTCAACGTGCTCAAAGGTTACCTGTGGGGTACCACAGGGATCAGTGCTAGGACCATTTCTCTTTACTTTATACATGCTCCCAATTGGTAGAGTTATTAGACAGCATGGGATTCATTTTCACTGTTATGCTGATGATACCCAGCTATATCTGTCTATAAATCCAGATGAAGCTAACCCATTACATAGATTACAGGCATGTCTTGAAGACATAAAAACCTGGATGACTCTTAACTTTCTGCTTCTGAATGCAGACAAAACAGAAGTTATAGTCTATGGACCAGAGTCTCTGAAAAAGAAGCTGATTAGCCAGTCACTTCATTTGGATGGGATTAAACTGATTTCAGATAATAAAGTAAAAAATCTTGGTGTTATTTTCGATCAGGACCTGTCATTTAAATCCCATATCAAAGAGGTTTCTACAATTTCCTTCTTTCATCTGAGGAACATTGCAAAAATTAGAAATCTGTCCAGAGGTGATGCTGAGAAACTAGTCCATGCATTTGTTACTTCAAGGTTGGACTATTGTAATTCTTTACTATCAGGAAGTCCATAAACTGTAGTTAAAAGCCTTCAGCGGATCCAAAATGCTGCAGCCAGAGTTCTCAAGAAAAATTAAAAAGAGAGATCATATCTCTCCTATCCTGGCTTCTCTTCATTGGCTTCCTGTTAAATCCAAAATAGAATTTAAAATCCTCCTTCTCACATATAAAGCCTTAAATGGCCAAGCTCCATCTGATATCAGAGATCTGATTGTTCCTTATGTTCCTAACAGAGCACTTCGCTCTCAATCTGCAGGTTTACTAGTGGTTCCTAGAATTTCTAAAAGTAGAATGGGAGGCAGATCTTTTAGTTATCAGGCTCCTCTCCTGTGGAACCAACTACCAGTTTTAGTCCGTGAGGCAGACACCCTGTCTACTTTTAAGGCTAGACTTAAAACTTTCCTTTTTGATAAAGCTTATAGTTAGGGTGGCTCAGGTTATCCTGAGCTATCTCTATAGTTATGCTGCTATAGGCTTAGACTTCTGGAGGATATAGGAACCCCAATTCATCATTCTGCTTCATTCTCTCTCTGTTCTCCTATTCTGCAGAATCTGTTAGTTCAATCTCTAACGTTCTGCTCTCTCTGCTTTTCCTCAGAGTAGCTTTGCCTCGTCTGTTCCTGTTTGGCTGTGACGTCATCCTGGAAAGAAACATCAGCTGTGCTGCTTCCATCAACACCCTTGTTTATAGATGTTGGAGATCGGCCTGTTTTCCAGTGTGGTCCTGTTTCTCTGACCGTGACTGAGTGGATGTGCTCTCTTCGTCCTCTGGCATGGGAGCTGGCTCGGAGCTCGTCTGCCTGGCTGTGTGTTTCCTGGACGGGGCCGCCTTTTACGGCTGCTTTTTGTGTCTCTGCTTCTGTCTCCTTGAACCCCAGTCGGCCTCAGCAGATGGGCGCTCACACTGAGCCTGGTTCTGCTGGAGGTTTCTTCCTGTTAAAAGGGAGTTTTTCCTCTCCACTGTCGCTACAAGCATGCTTAGTGTGAGGGATTGTATTTGAGTCAATGAGTCAATGCAATCAACTGGTTTTCCTTCGATAGAAAACTTTGTATCAATTTGACTGTATGATCTCGTTGAACTGTAAAGTGCCTTGAGATGACATGTGTTCTGAATTTGGCGCTGTATAAATAAACTGAATTGAATTGAATTGGATGAAGGAAGACAAACACAGAAAAAACACATACACAGACAGGAATCCTAACAAGCATAGCATTGCATGCTGTCCATCCTGTTAGTGGTAGTGGGTAGCACTGCTCCCTGAGCATGCGTGGGATCTCTCCAGGTACTTCGGCTTCCTCCCACAGATCCAAAAACATGACTGTTAAGTTAATTGGCTTCTCTAAATTCTCTTAATGTGTGAGTGTTGTGTTGCCCTGCGATGGACTGTGTTGTGTGATTTAAAATAAACGTTGAAGGAAAACACGGGACAACTGGCGTACGTTTCTGTCCAACTGTATTGTATAACTCCCGTTCTGATACAATGCTCTGCCTTACATACCAAGGGAGTAAGGTTCCCCCTAGTGGTCACATTTGGTATTACACATGGCAGGTCTTATCACATAAACACTGGTTAACACCACATCCCCCTTACTGGAAGTTAGAGAAGGTAACTGACATAACATAAACAGTGTTTTAAACCAAACCAATCATCATTTCACATTTTCTTTTCCATTTCACAGGTAAGTACATAAACAGTGTTTTAAACCAAACCAATAACCATTTCACATTTTCTTTTCCATTTCACAGGTAAGTATATGTTTCTTTTTTTTTTTTTTTTTTTTTGATTGTCATATACAGGTAAGCATTTCACCTTTAAATCACGCTTATTATTTTCACAGGTCAAGTCTGTCCGGTCTCTTTATTTTCCTGCCAGACCTGGTTCTTGTGATATGAGGTGAGCTCACAGTCGGTCTGACTGCTGAAGGAGTCTCTTCACCTCTGTCCACCTTGAGTGGCTGCTGCTCGCACTCTGACCTCTGCTCTGGCATAGGAATCAGGTGAGAACGGTTCCGCCGCAGTGTCCCCTGTGATCCAGCGACCAGGTAAGATCGTGGGGTGCCGTGTGCGGATGTTACCGTACCTGGCTCAGCTGTGTCTGTGATCCAGACGTCGTCACCTGGTGACAGCTTACCCAGGTCTCGTGCTCTGTGTCTGCTGTTGTAGTGTTGTGCGTCTGCTCGTCTCTTCTCCCTCTCTTTCCGCTGAAGGTCGCGAAGGTCTGGAAGTGCTGGCTGTAACCTCTCTGGCAGGACCGGCAGAGTGGTGCGCAGGCGCCGTCCCATGAGCAACTCGTCAGGGCTGTAGCCGTTGCTCAGGGGTGTCGCTCTGTAGGCCAACAGAGCGCGGTAGGGGTCGCCGGCTTTCTTAAGCAGGCTCTTCACGGTTTGGACGGCACGCTCGGCCTCGCCGTTGCTCTGGGGGTGCTTTGGGCTGCTGGTTACATGCTCAAAACAATAGTCACTGGCAAAGGCTTTCATTTCATGCCCAGAAAATTGTGGCCCATTGTCACTAATTAGAGTCTCTGGAATGCCGTGACGTGCAAACATTGATTTGAGGTGTGTGATCACATTTACAGATCGTGTGGGGCTGAGTTGGGCAATCTCAATATAGCGGGAGAAATAATCAACTACTAACAGGTAAGTTTTGTCCTTCAGCACGAAAAGGTCTGCACCTACTTTCTGCCATGGCCTATCAGGTAGTTGGGTTGGCATCAGGGGCTCTTTTGGGTTGGCCCTCTCCTTGATGCATTCTCTGCATTTGAGTACCAGCTCTTTGATCTGGTTGCTCAGCCCAGGCCACCATACTGTTTGGGTAGCCCTCTCCCTACACTTCACTATGCCCTGGTGCCCCTCGTGTATTTTGTCTAACACAGTGTCTCTCATTGTTGCAGGAATGACTAACCTTGTGCCCTTCAGGAGTAGTCCGTTTTGCACAGTCAGGAACGCCCTCTCGTGCCAGTAGTGCTTGGCGGGCCCCTGTAGCTGGTTCCTGTCCGGCCAGCCTTCCACGCAATATTTTATCACCTGCGCGCAGACGCTGTCGCCCTGCAGCTGTTTGCGGAGCTCTGTGAGGTACCTGTCGCTGGTCGGGAGGTGCTCCAGCACCGCTTCGACGTAGATGTTGGTGTCCTCCATCAGGTCGTTGTCGCTGCTTGTCACTGCATTTGTCAGTGGGGCGCGTGAGAGTGTGTCAGCTGAGGTAAGGCTTTTCCCAGGTGTGTAGAAGATCGTGTAGGAGTACCTCATCAGACGCATCCTGAATCTCTGGATTCGTGGTGGCAGTGCGTCCAGAGCCTGGCCTCCCAGCAGGCTCACTAGAGGTTTGTGGTCTGTTTCGAGTTCAAAGTGCACTCTGAGGATAAAGTCACTGAACCTCTCACAGGCCCATGTCAGTGCCAGTGCCTCTTTCTCCAGCTGGGCGTATCGCTGTTCAGTGTCGGTCAGCGACCTGGACTCATACGCGACCGGTAGCCACGTTTCTGCCTTCTTCTGTAGCAGCACGGCTCCCAGCCCATAAGATGAGGCGTCCGCCGAGATCTTGAGTGGGCTGTTTGGGTCATACAGCTGGAGTACTGGCGCTGAGGAGAGTTCATGTTTGAGGCCGCGGAAAGCACGTTGCTGGTCGTGCCCCCAGCACCACATGTTCTTCTTTGAGAGCAGGGCTCTCAGTGGCTTGTCCTTCTCAGAGAGGTTGGGGATGAATTTCCCGAGCTGGTTTACCATCCCCAGGAAGCTGCGAAGCTCGCTGATGTTCGTCGGCTCCCTCATGTCTTGGACTGCCTTTGTCTTCTCAGGGTCTGGTTTCACCCCCTCAGCTGAGATGATATGCCCCAGGAACTTTACCTCTTCTCTCCCGAACTCACACTTTGCCATGTTCAGCGTCACACCGGCCTTCTCTGCTCGCTCCAGGACTGCATGCACCCTGCTGTCGTGCTGCTCCTTCGTGTCCCCCTAGATGAGGATGTCGTCGACGTGGCAGACAACGCCTTCCAGGCCTGCCGTGACCTCAGATGTCATCCTGTTCTGGAAGTGCTCCGATGCTGAGCTGATCCCGAAGGGTAGCCTGTTGAAGTGGTACCGCCCGAATGGCGTGATGAAGGTGGTGTACAGTGCTGAGTCTTTGGAGAGCGGTATCTGCCAAAAGCCCATGTTTGCGTCGAGTTTGGAGAAGTATTTGGCCCCTGTCAGCATGCCCAGGGTGTGTTCCACAGATGGCAAGATGAACTTTCACACATATCCTCACCTCGTTGTTTTTCTTGGGAGCTACCACCATGCCGCAGCACCACTCGGTTGGCGCCTCAATGCGGCTGATGACGCCCAGGCTCTCCATTCTCTCCAGCTCCCGCTTCACCTTGCCCATGAGAGGTAGTGGTACTCGCCGTGGAACTTTGAGAGAGAAGGGTTTGGCGTCCGGCTTGAGTTTGATGGTGTAGGGCTTCTGCACCAGCCCCAGTCCATCGCAGAGTTTTGGGTACGTCGTCCTCACCGTCTCCTGGTCGATCATGTCCATCCGCGCAACCAGTTTGAGCCTCACTAAAGCTGGCCTGCTCAGTAGCCCGACGTGTAGGTCTCTGACGATGTAGATCCTCTCTGTGATGCTCCTGTCCTTGTAGGTGAGTGTTTCGGTCACTGGCCCTAGCACATTCAACTTTGTACCACCAGGGCCATACAGCTGTTTCATGGCGGCTTTAATGTCTTTGGCACCGGGCATGGTATTTTTGTATATTGTCTCTGGTATGGCTGTTACATCGGCGCCCGTGTCTATTTTAAAAGTCACTTTGCTGCCCTGTAAGCCTAATTCAGCCATCCATGGATCTTCACCCGAGGACACCTCACCTAGAAACAGTCCGTCTGTGTCCTCGGCTAACTCATTCACAGAGCTGATGAGTCTGCATACCTTGCCGTAGTGCCCTCTTTTGCCGCAGCTGTGGCATTCAGCGCTCCGTGCCGGACACTGAACCGCAGGATGAGATGGTGATTTTCCACATTTGTGGCATGTCTTGTTTCCCGTCGCCATGTGAGTCGTCGCTTTTGCATGTCCCGGTTTAAGTCCTTTTGCTTTGAAATGCGTCGCGTTCCGCTGCTTTCCTTTAGCTTTGTGCAGTGCATCCACAGCTACTTTGCTAGCAGTGCTCATTTCCCCCCTCAGGTCCGTCTGTTGGCGCCGAACTTCCTCCGACTGCCTGGCCATGGTGATCGCCTTGGTGAGAGTGAGTTGGCTATCCAGCTGCATTTTCTGAGACAGTGCTGTGTCTCTTATGCCCACTACCAATCTGTCTCGTAACAGTTCATCATGTAGGGGACCATAGTTGCAGCTTTCTGCTAGGGCATGAAGTGCTGTGAGGAATGCGTCGACTGATTCGGTAGGTTGCTGTACTCGTTGGTTAAACTTTGCACGTTCGTAAATAACGTTCTTCTTCGGGACGAAGTAACCGTCAAATCCCGCCTTCACTGCATTGTACTGCAAACGCTGCTGCTGGGTTAGCACTAGCCCTCTTAGCACGTCGTCCGCCTCATCACCCATGCAGTAAACTAGCGTGTTAACTTGATTAGCCTCAGAAGAACTGTTCAAGTTACTTGCCAGCCGGAATCTCTCGAAGCGACGAATCCATTTCTCCCATTCGTGCGGTTTAGAAAAGTCAAACGGTTCCGGTGGCTTTATGGTAAACATTGCACTCGGGATAGCAGCTTGACCTAGCCCACTCGGTATGCTAGCCGCTCCTTGGCCTTCCGTCACAGCGTTAGCCACATAACGGTCTGTAACGTTAGTATCTTCGTGGTGGTCCCCTGGCGCTTCAACATGCCCCTGTTGCTGCTCTCGCTCGCTCATATTTGCCCGATGTCTCCTCTGTCGCCGTCTGGAAATGGATCCTGGCATTCACGCTGTCTCTTGTCCGCAGGTCGTGAAAGTCTCCACTTCTGACACCATGTTGTGTGATTTAAAATAAACTTTGAAGGAAAACACGGGACAACTGGCGTACGTTTCTGTCCAACTGTATTGTATAACTCCCGTTCTGATACAATGCTCTGCCTTACATACCAAGGGAGTAAGGTCCCCCTAGTGGTCACATTTGGTATTACACATGGCAGGTCTTATCACATAAACACTGGTTAACACCACAAACTGGAGACCTATCCAGGGTGTACCCCGCCTCTCGCCCATAGACAGCTGGAGATAGACACCAGCAGCCCTCGTGACCTCACTTGGGATTAAGCGTGCCAGAAAATGTATATATATATATATATATATATATATATATATATATATATAGGTGTTGGAGGTTCCGTCATGAAAGGATAAGTTACTACACAGGCTCTACCACCGAAACATAACTGAAGGGGCGTATATGAGGAAATCCTACCAATGGCTATACAAAACCGGACTGATGGACAGCACAGGGGCACTCCCAGGAGCAGGCCCTAAGCACCAGAGCAATAGAGGCCCAGATCTACCACACCAGACAAGACCCCAGGTGCAGACAGTGCAAAGAGGCCCCTGAGACAATCCAGCACATAACTGCAGGGTGTAAGATGCTGGCAGGGAAAGCTCACATGGAACGCCATAACCCAGTGGCTGGAATAGTATACAGGAACATCTGTGCAGAGTATGGGCTGGAAACCCCAAGGTCAAAGTGGGAAACACCTCCAAAGGTGGTAGAGAATGACCGAGCCAAGATCCTGTGCAACTTCCAGATACAGACGGCAGAATTATAATGGCAAACCAACCGCACATTGTGATGGTGGACAAAAGGCAGAGGAAAGCCCTTGTGGTTGCCATAGCAATACCAATTGACTGCAACATCAGGAAAAAAGAACATGAGAAACTAGAGAAACACCAGGGGCTCAGAGAAGAGCTGGAGAAAACCTGGAAGATCAAGGCATCAGTGGTGCCCGTGGTCATTGGGGTCCTCGGGGGAGTGATCACATTATTAAAGAACATTAAAGAACAAATGTTCACATATATATAAATAATGAAAAAAACAACAGAGTTTGAAAAAGAGTTTTTGAAGAAGTTTCATTCACTATGATTTCAAAACAAACTCTTGACAATGACAAAAAATAAATAAAAATTAAAATAATAATAATAATAATTAATTAAAAAAACAAAATAATAACTTTACTCTCTTTTCTTAATCACATTACTGCAAATTTTCCTCTATAGACCATAATACTCATTATCAAATAGCAATCCTTTAAAATACTGAATAAAAATAATACTAATATACTATACATATATACGTATATAATAATTGTAATAAATGATCTTATAATATATAATATAAATGTTGTATTCATCATATTAACATTTATTTGCGAAATATATAACTTATGCATATATCTCACCCAGTTTGAGTTCAGTTCGAAAAGTTTTTAATCTGAGTAAATCTGTGTAATCTAATTGAAAGCTAATTTTAGAATTTGTTTTGGTCTTCTAAGGCAGCGGTCCCCAACCACCGGGCCGCGGACCGGTACCGGTCCGTGGGTCATTTGGTACGGGGCCGCACAGCAAAAATATATATATATATATATGTATATATATTTAATTCATCGCCAATCAGAGTCTGAGTGATGTTTTATTTTGAAAAATATAAAAAATTGCGGTATTCTCTCCCAATTACATCAGTCGGTGCATCTGTGCCTCTTGACACAGGTTAATTCAGTTCAAGACTCATCCTATCTATAACATCCTATCTTTGTGAAGCGGGATTTTCTGCGGTTACAGCGACCAAAACAAAGATACGGAGCAGACTGGACATCAGGAGCACACTTCGTCTGTCATTTTCTCTGACGTATAGCGGTCCGTGGTGCAAAAAAGGTTGGGGACCGCTGTTCTAAGGGGTTGTGACATGTTAGAGATTATTTTAACATTATCTCTGACTCGTCTTTCATGTGATGAATATTAGATCTAAGGCGCCACCTATTCATTCTGACAGCAGCTGTCCGAACTGTGGTCCTATCCAAGATGGCCGCCCACTAGGTACATCGGCCAGCATCCAATGAGGCATCTAGGTTTAAGTGTTTTAGAGGTATGTGCATAATGAGAAGTCTTGCAAATACAACAGACCTTGGCGCCGCGTTATGATGTAATCGGCCTACGAATCCGGCCTTCGGAGGATGCAGCCGCTAAGCTAGATCTCAGCAGATGAATCACATTACTCTTATCATGTCATTGCTTCATTTCATGTGTCGGATTTAAAAATAAAAGTGCTATTAAACATGCTGCTCCGTGGGTTGTTGTAGGTAGTTTTGTCTTGTATCAGCAGATAAACCATCTGAGAGTATGATAACAGATTTATCTCAGAGAATAACGGAGAATCAAAACAAATGAAGACCTTTGAATTACAGCTCAAAACAAGGTTTAATAAAGTATGTTTGCACTCTAACTGATGGCGATTTCATCACTAGCACTTACTTTGTGTCTTTTTAAATGTTAGTTTGTCTGTGTTGTGCTGTATACAGTAATGAATTAGAAAATATTTGTCATTTTATGTATACAAAATTGGTTTAGTTTTGTACAGATCTCATGACATTTTCATTGTCTTAAAGTACTGCAGTGATCAAATCTAAATATTGTGGGTGGAAAAACATGGTGGAAAAAACACATTGATATGGTCAGTTTGATGCAGAGTCTTTCACATGATTTAGAGTATTCTCAACAGTTCAGCAGTCTGATGGCGGTGGGGAAGAAGCTGTTTCTGAACCTGCTGGTCCTGCATTGAATGCTGTGAAGCCTCTTCCATGAGGGCAGCAGGGAGAAGAGTCCGTGGTGGGGGGGGGGGGGGGGGGGGGGGGGTCATTGATGATGATACGGGCTCAGGACACGCAGCGCTGGGATAAAATGTCTTTTATGGTGGGAAAAAGGAGCCCCCATGATCCTCTCTGCTGTTCTCACATGCATCAGCATTACAGAACCAGGGGGGGATTTACCATTAGGCAATACTAGACAGTTGCCTAGGGCCCCAAGTTCCTGAGGGCCCCATACAATTCTGTTTTCATGTATGGTTAATACAACTATTCCTTATATGTGCACATTAATTATGTTTCTGATAAAAATCCTTTCACTAAAATACCATCAGAAAGCTTAAATTAAGTGTGTCTCAGGGTGTCTAGGAGCCAAAAGTTTCCTAAATCCGCCCCTGTTGAGAACCGTTGATGAGAAATCATACACCACAGATAAACACCAACCTGTGTATGAAATTTCTTTCCTAAAATTAGTTGACGCTATTAATCTATCTATGTCATGAAACGGCCGTCCAATCACAGACACTCTGGTGGGAGAAACACAGGTAAGTGACCACAATCATCTGACAAAAGATGACCTCAGTGAGTCACTTACCTGATTTACCACTTTAGTCCATCACCCCTGAAGGGGCGCAAACCAGCAGATGGGCTAATAGCTGACGCAGCGCGCGTCACCCAAAGGGTTCCCGGTGCTGCATCTCCAGAGGATTGGCAGGAAGCTGATCCTGGTCACGGATACAGAACAGGCAGGATCCAGGCATCTTAGAGTTCCACGCTTCTGAGTCCAGAAACGTGACCAGGCGGTCACCCAGAGGACTCAGCAGGGGAGGAACAGTGGACGAGCAGGAGACGAGACAGACATAAAACCCTCTTTCCACTGGCCGCCAGGATCCGGGAAATGTACCTTGGAATAAAAAGAACTACACAAACTAACAGAAGACAAATAATGATCTGGCCCCGAATGCTCAGGCTGAACAGAATATAAACCAAAGGAAACTAGTGAGAGGAATAAATAATCATTTCAGGGAGGGAAAACAGCAGAAGAAAGAAATAACCAATTTTTTTCAATTTTGTAATTTATTGTTTATTGTCTAAATTAGCAGAAAAAGATTTTTTGATAACTTTAACCCAAATATTCATCCACTAGAAATATCAAATAAAGTTGTTTGATCAGCAATCTCTCAGTCTCACACAGGAGAAAAAGACTAAATGCTGTTGGAAGAATGAACTATAGAGGATCTCAAGAAGTCACAGAAAGTCAGTCCAAGACATCAACTAAAACAAATGCCTTAGAAAGTCTACCCTTTAGAAGGATTATTTTTGGTATAAATCATTCTAATAACTTAAAAGTAATGACACAGGCATGTAACAACAAACTTTATTTTGAAAATATTGCACTCATTGCTGTTTTCAGATTTTTTTACAATATGGGAGCTGTCATAGTGTGTGTGCTGCGCAATAGTGAGCAATAAATGAAGCATCAAGTAATGAACCTTTAGGCCAGAGATCACAGATTAGCGGACCGTGGTCGGACCCGCCTGCTGGCTAATCCGGACCCAGCTTGATTTAAAACATTTATAAATGACTTTGGGTTGTCTGATGGTAGTGTCTAACTTCACTTGCTGCGCTTCTTCTGTTAATACGGTAAAGCCTTCCGGAGGCTGCACGTGATGCATATTAGCCAATGAGCTGTCAGTCTGGGTTGCTGCTGCTGCTACTTTTAGACACAGCAGGCAAACCTGTGGCAAGCCAGGCGATGGGAAAGAAGGAGAAGATGATGAGAAAAAAAGAGCAGAGAAAGTGTGGACTGCTGGAAGAACTGTGGTGAACTGGTGAAAGAAAAGTGAAATGGCGTGCTCAAAGATGACCCTGCAAATCATACTGTTTCTCATTCTCTAAGCTGAAATGTTGAATGACATGAAAAGGCGAGACAAACAAAATACAATTATTCTCTAGGTTTCTTTCACATAGTGAGCTTTACAACAATATAAATGAGTCTGTTGGTGAATGGACAATATAAATAGTCTCTGCCTTGCCTTGTTGGAAAAGCATGGTTATGACCTGTTCTCAGCTCAGGAACTAGGACCTCTGGTTGATATCTGGTTGTTCAATAGGTTTGCCTAAATAAAAGATTTAGATATGACTTATGAAGATATTCCTTCAAAAAGGTCTGATATTGTAGGGGAAGGTAATGAAAAGTGTTTGGAGCATGATCTTGTTCTGATGCCAGTTTGTTTCAGCCCCTATCCAGTCTCATGTAGAAGGGCTGGTTACATCGCAGGTTATTTGCATTACAAGGACAGTTAGCAAGGTAGAGTAAATACACAAACTTAAAGAGGGGAGGGGGGCTTGCAGGAAAACTGAAATTATCTGGGACATCTAGTGTTAAAAGGAAGTTTTCCTCTCCACTGTCCCTAAAAACATGCTTAGTGTGAGGTATTGCCTTAGAGTCACAGAGTTGATTCAGTCAGCTGGTCTTCCTTAGAAAACTTTGAATCAATCTAACTGGATGATCTGAACTGTAAAGTTGCTTCAGATGACATGTGTTGTGAATTGGCACTATAGAAATAAACTGAATAGATAAGGAAATGAACGGGACAGTTAACAGGCTTTATATTTCATCAGAAACTTTATTTCCTGAACCCGAACATCCATTGAATGAAATACAATTTTGACAATTTACGAAGCTTTTCATTGGTGCGTTGCAGCTGTCTATCAAAGTGAACGTCCAATCACACGCGGCGTTTCCCGCTAGGAGTGGGTTTTGTCACTATGTACAGTAAAACTTGATCAATTTCAAACCTTAAGCTTTAAGCTGCAGTTGTTGCTTTATGGCGTGGATCGACAGGTACGTAGCGCTTTGGTGCGTTTCAAATGTAACTTTTTACGGTAACATTTTCCCAACTCTGTGGCTGCAGAGCCTCGCAGAGCCAGGGAGCTGGAGTTGGTGATAATCTGCGCTCAGCCGTTTCGATGGAAGCTTCGGATTTTTTAGAATCGGTTGTCATGGTTTGAATAGGTCTGAAGTAAAGTCAGGGATGTGGTTTGGAGGCCAGCCCAGCCTGGTAAGAAGCGCTGTGAGCCGGGGGAGGGGACTGCTCACTTCAACCTTTTCTGCCTGCTTGGGGAAAACGAAAGCAACTTTAGCTGCACGATGTGACTGAACAAGTGCATCTTTTAGTCAGGATCGACTCCAGACGGCCGCACTTTTTCTGCTCTAACTCGTTAAATGTTTCATCGTTGTAGATTACACTGTTCATCTCCGAAAAGCTGCGTTTTCTTGCATCTGTACAAGTAACCCAGAGCAACAACGGTCACATCCGGTTTAGATGTGTAAATAAAGGTAATGCAAGGTAATGTCAGTCCGTCATCATCATACGGAAGACGATCAGGGCCACTGATTTTTACATTTTATTTCAGGATAATATGAGAAAAAAGTCAGAATTCTGACTTTATTTCTCATATTATGCTGAAATCAAATCTAAAAATCTGTAAACTTTTTGATTTTTCTTCAGTGGCCCTAACCCTCCTCTGTATCATTATCACCCAATAATCAAATTATAGGTGCTTCTCATTTACAGGATGTTTTCATAGACCTTCCACTCCAGACTTACTTGTAAAAGCAAAGTTGCGGAACTCTGAAGCAGCATTTACAGTAAAGTTTATAAAATAAAATGTAGAAAAAGATCAATAAGATTACCATATGGTTATAACAATCAAAATCAATTGAAAAGAAAGCTATGTGCTCCAAATGTTTTGTTAATGTAAGTTAATGTGGTTCATAGGCCTGAAACAATAATCAGATTAACAGATTTAAAAAAAAAATCATTAACTAATTTTGTAATTGATTCCTTGTTAAACGGATTGTAAAGACTGTAAAACATGCCTTTAGCTGACAGAGCAACCCACTTAGAGCAGTAACTGTACCAATATTATTAAAAAAATATATAAATATTTTGCATTTCATATAAAAAAAATAACTTTTTTTCTGTCAATCTGCTCTATCCAAAACTTCTCAAGTGCAGGGGTGGATTTGGGTGTCATGATGTAGCAGTATTTCTAGCCCAGATGCAGAACTCACAGACACACAGGCAGGATAAAGTCCAATAATTTATTGGATGAACACAGGTTTCTACCTGGGAGGCAGAGAGGACAGAGCAGGTTAGGTTCAGGTTTACAGGTTCTCAGGTTCAGACAGGCAGGGTGGCACAGAAAGGACAACAATCCGGCTCCGAGTGGAGCTCCTCTACAGCTAATATAGGGAGAGCTCCTAATCAGCTGATTGGGAACAGCTGTCAACGCTGCTCCCCAGGAATAGATCCACGGCGCCCTCTGGTGGGCAAGGCCCCGGATCCTAACATTGGGAAATTTGGGGCTCTAGGCAAAGACAGGCAGGGGGCCTCTGAATTGAGAATACTACACATAAAACAGACCCATTATACAGATAAAGAAAAGTTAATAGAATAGACATCCATTATTTATTCTAGGTTTTGTCCCTCTCTTCTTGTCCCTTTTCTTGTTGTTTGATTGCTCCTTCCTGTGTTTCCAAAAAGGCCAAAGTAAATAACCCAGTCCTTCTTTTCACTGTAGACAAGCCATGATCTGCTTCTCTGTTCTCCATTTTTCATTTGGATGAAATAATAGCTGCAAGAATCATGACAGCAGACAAGATAGAGGAGAGCAGGAGGCGGGGTTACCAATCTACTTGCTCTGGAGAGCAGAGTTCGCTGCTTTTAGATGTTGTCTCCAAAGTCTCCAGTAGCAGAGAAAAGTCTCTAGATTTGGCGCTAGGAGCTTTTTAGAAATCAAAGTGCTAGAGGGGTCTGAAAAGTGGCTAAATATAGCAACTAAAGCGCTAAGTTGGCAACACTGCTCTTTGCATGGTTTGTTTTCAAATGGTTTTCTGCTGTCTGTTTGGACCTTTCTGAACATGTGCAGCAAATGGACTGATCCAATATGGTGGACACTGAAGGGGGGGGGGGCTAAGACACTTAATATTATCAGCATTCTGATGGCATTTTAGCCAAAGGATTTTTATCAAAAACATAATTAATGTGCAGAAATAAAGGAATAGTTGTATTTACCTAACATTTAAAGAGAGATTTATTGGGCCCCCAGGCAACTGCCTAGTTTTGCCTAATGATAAATCCCTCCTGCTCAAGTGGAAACGTTTTAGTTTCACCTGGTTTAATTTATTTTTAAAAATCTTCTTTAAGGAACCTTTGGCTATCTGATTATTAGCTGAAAAAATAATCCACGGATTAATTGATTTGCTAAATAATCGTTAGTTGCAGCCCTAGTGTTTAAAGTTGACATACACTCACCGGTCACTTTATTAGGTACCCCATGCTAGTAACGGGTTGGACCCCCTTTTGCCTTCAGAACTGCCTCAATTCTTCGTGGCATAGATTCAACAAGGTGCTGGAAGCATTCCTCAGGGACTTTGGTCCATATTGACATGATGGCATCACACAGTTGCCGCAGATTTGTCGGCTGCACATCCATGATGCGAATCTCCCGTTCCACCACATCCCAAAGATGCTCTATTGGATTGAGATCTGGTGACTGTGGAGGCCATTTGAGTACAGTGAACTCATTGTCATGTTCAAGAAACCAGTCTGAGATGATTCCAGCTTTATGACATGGCACATTATCCTGCTGAAAGTAGCCATCAGAAGGTGGGTACATTGTGGTCATAAAGGGATGGACATGGTCAGCAACAATACTCAGGTAGGCTGTGGCGTTGCAACGATGCTCAGTTGGTACCAAGGGGCCCAAAGAGTGCCAAGAAAATATTCCCCACACCATGACACCACCACCACCAGCCTGAACCGTTGATACAAGGCAGGATGGATCCATGCTTTCATGTTGTAGACGCCAAATTCTGACCCTACCATCCGAATGTCGCCGCAGAAATCGAGACTCATCAGACCAGGCAACGTTTTTCCAATCTTCTATTGTCCAATTTCGAGGAGCTTGTTCAAATTGTAGCCTCAGTTTCCTGTTCTTAGCTGAAAGGATTTGCACCCAGTGTGGTCTTCTGCTGCTGCAGCCCATCTGCCTCAAAGTTGGACGTACTGTGCGTTCAGAGATACTCTTCTGCCCACCTTGGTTGTAACGGGTGGTTATTTGAGTCACTGTTGCCCTTCTATCAGCTCCAACCAGTCTGGCCATTCTCCTCTGACTTCTGGCATCAACAAGGCATTTCCGCCCACAGAACTGCCGCTCACTGGATGTTTTTTCTTTTTTGGACCATTCTCTGTAAACCCTAGAGATGGTTGTGCGTGAAAATCCCAGTAGATCAGCAGTTTCTGAAATACTCAGACCAGCCCTTATGGCACCAACAATCATGCCATGTTCAAAGTCACTCAAATCACCTTTCTTCCCCATACTGATGCTCGGTTTGAACTGCAGGAGATTGTCTTGATCATGTCTACATGCCTAAATGCACTGAGTTGCCGCCATGTGATTGGCTGCTTAGAAATTAAGTGTTAACGAGCAGTTGTACCTAATAAAGTGGCCGGCGAGTGTATATTTATTATGGAGACGAGTAATCAAATGCGCAGTGTTGGTGAGTAATTTTAAACATTTACCATATAAAAAAGGCAATCTAACTGTATGTAAAAGTGCATCAGAAAAAGACGTATTACAGATCTGAAGAATTCTGAGGTTCAGCTAGAGCAAAACAACTTTAGGGTGGGGGAGGGTGTCCATGATCATCTCCTCCTCAGGTGCTTCAGCCGGATGCATACCACTGATGTATGTGGACACATACATCAGCACAAAGCTTGGAAGTAAAACACTTGTCAGCAAGCTAATTATTTATTTTACAAACTAAATAGTTTTTTAAATAAATAATTAGTTCTGAACTTTGATTTTTATAAATTAATGATTTACATATTGAAAATATTACTTGGAAAAAATAACCCCCGTAATTTTCTCTTAAATCACGCTAAATAACAATAAATATTGCTCCTAATTTTTGACTGCTTAACTTTACAAACAGCACCCCAGAGTTAAAGTAAAAGTCTGGTCATATTCGGAATTCAAACTTCTAAAAGTATTTTAAATATGACATTATAACATCCTGTTCAATAAACGATCAGTGTTTATAATTTAGAGTAATTTTCATGTGAATGTGCTTTAGTGGAGGCATCCATGTTTGTCAAAGAACACTACTGCCACCTACTGGTTTGTGACGTCACGGTGCGGTATCGGCTGTTGATCAAGTCCCAGTGCTGTATCTGGTGTTTGTCACAACGCGCTATTATCCAAGTCATCTTGAAAACATTCTTCTTCCAAATGTTGGCTACATATTACGGGTTTTTTCTCTGGCCAGAAGTTCGATGGCAAATCCTCCCTCTTCAAGTTGGCGATCCAACGACCAACCCGTCCGTGGAGGATCAGGAATCAGAAAGGTGGAATAACTCTTTTTTTCACTTTTACCCGATGTATTCCAGCATCCAGCTGCCATGCATGTGGGCATTGTCAGTTTCACTATAGCTCTGGTGAATTTCAATGGTGAAGTCCTCTAGAAATCTTCAATAATTGTTGTTGATAGCAGATGTGTCTAGTAGTTCCCATTAATTTAGCTTGTAAAGCGGGGAGAATTGCGCTAGGCTTACCGCACCGTGACGTCACTGCTGGAAGATGGCATGAGGGAAGGGTTACTATATTTGGGCAAAAATGGCCGCTCCCAGACTCAGTTACCAGGGGGAAAATTATCTTTATTATTTTCTCTGAAGTTAGGAATCTGAGTCGGAAGCATTTTTTTGCAAGATAATCAATTTTATTTATTGTCCTTCAGATGGAGAGTGAGATAGAGCTCTCTCTGACTTAATCATTCTAAACACAAACCAAAACACCCCAACACTTTCTCTCTCCCATGAAACTAAACCCACCCCCTGCACAAAGATCTCTCTCACACTTGAACATCTGGTTATTCCCAAGAAATAAACTTCAGAAAAAACTTCAGGCCGGGGCTATGACGGTGTCCTGGGCAGTCCTCAACGACTTGTGATAGTAACATACAGGTACCACAGGGGGGCATTGTTTGCTAACGCATCAAAGCCATTAGCATGGGAAGTCCCATTCTTACGCAGAGATCGTAGTGGCCTTACTCGATTGTTCTGACCTGAAAGCCACATGTGATCACCGGGTGGTCTGTTGGTAACCAGGCAGCGTTAAAATGACAGAATTTCATTGGCCTTCGTTGTTCTGAATTTCCCTTGAAATATATGATACTGGTAGCCTACTTCCACTTAGCCTGCCTCAAATAAAATTTAGCTGTGATGGCAGAACAGTTTCCATTATTTTTTTTTAAACTTTGTTTAGCAAGTCAGTTTGGCCAAGATTCCAGTCTATTGCTGTGCAGAAAAATTGCAGCTGCTGGAAGATGTCTGAATAATGTTCTGTATACCGTTATGGTAACTGTACTTTTTCAATAAAAAAAGCTAGTATTTTATAGGTTCAAAGAGACACAAAATATGGTTTTTATTCGTTCCACTGGTAGTCTGTTTTGATCTAATAGAAATAGAGGCCTGTCTCTATCTGTGGCCTCCTTCCAATAATGGCCTGGACCAAGATGTTCCTGAGTGAAATAAAGGCCCTGTTCTATATTAGAGGATTTATGATAAATAATGACCCATTGAGTATTACTTGTTTACCGGACTTTTCCTTTAAATTACTTTACCTTTGGTCCAATAATATAAAAAGCTAGAGTTCTGCAGGTAACGTATACCTTTGCAGGGAGAAGATGAAAACTCCTTAGAGACAGCTACTGGCTGGATCAAACCTGCTGTCCTTTCTCCCCCAAGTAGCTTTAGTTAAAAGAATGATAATAATAAAATGTAACATGAGGTAAAATGTTTACGTTTGACTTATATGTTTGGATTATTCTGGGTGTCATGGCACAAATGAAATCCAGAGTCCATAAATGAATGATCTAATTCACTGAGTTGACCGGACTTCTCCATTGAGTTTGCAAAAAGTAAGGATCTAAAAAGGCTACAGAGTGGAAATTTAGAGGGGTGCTGTTTATAAAGTTGAGTCAAAAATTAGAAGCAATATTTATGATTATTTAGTGCGTTATAAGAAGGTTATTTTCTCACTACATCATTAATTTATTTATAAAAATCACTGTTCCAAACTAAAAAAGCAAGCTCAATATTTATTTTCCAAAGTGAATAGTTAGTTTACATGTATGGTTAATACAACTATTCCTTATTTGTGCACATTAATTATGTGCACAAATAACACACACACACTAACCCCCCCCCCCCCTGCTACTGGAGACTTTGGTGCCAACATCTAAAAGCAGCGAACTCTGCTCTCCAGAGCAAGTAGATTGGTAACCCCGCCTCCTGCTCTCCTCAATCTTGTCTGCTGTCATGATTCATGCAGCTATTATTTCATCCAAATGAAAAATGGAGAACAGATAAGCAGATCAAGGCTTGTCTACAGTGAATAGAAGGATTGGGTTATTTACTTTGGCCTTTTAGGAAACACAGGAAGGAGCAATCAGCTAAGTGAGCTTAGTGCTTGGAAAAAATCTTTCATTCCTTTAGAGACAGCATGAAAACATAGAGAGGAAAACAACAAGAACAGGAATAATAAGAGAAGAAGAGAGAACATTTCTCTATCTGTATAATGGGTCTGTTCTATGTGTTGACTTCTTCATTCAGAGGGGCCCCTGCCTGTCTTTCCCTAGGGCCCCCCATTTCCTAAATCCACCTCTGTCAGGGAGTAGCCCTTTTATTTTGAAATTTCAAAACTTCCGGTTACTCTGCGACCAGCCGTTTAACTTAACGGAACTGTTCTCAGTACAGCAAGTGCTGAAGTGTTGTCATGTGTCAATAAGTTAAAAATGTGAACGGGACCGAAGATGATGAGAGGCTCCGGCTGCTTCCTGACGGCGGTACTTCAGGTATGACCTTCCCAAAGACGACGCTTCGGCGCGGGGAGGAAAACCCGCTCAGCTTTGTGAGGAATTGTCTCTATCGCTGCTCTGGACATGATGTCTGCCTGCTGTTTTTTTCCCCTCCTCTCTTCTTCAGCCTCTCTTCCAGAGACGCTCCGCTGAAAAGCAGCATCGGGTCGAGTAGATCAGTGAGGCTGTTGCTGCGCAGCACTCAGTGTGTTTCCAGCCGTAGAAATGCTTTGCTTAAAATGTCAAAAGCAATTAAAGTGCTAGGACTCCCCCTCCCTCCCTCCCCCCTCGCCCCCCTCTCTCTCCCCCCCTAACTGCATCACAGCTCCAGCCGCATTCAAAGGAACAGTTGCAAAAAGCCCACAGAAGGCTTTCCATCGCAGTTTCTCTGGTTCTGACCCAGTTGGTACCGATCCGGTTCCGCCGGACCTCGGTGCTCTCTGCGCTGTTAAATCATGACGCGTCCAGTTAGCAGGAGCAAAGCTAGCAGGCTAACTAGCTACTTTATTCCTGTCAGAGAACCGCTGCTCTGCTAAACATCGAGTCCAAACGCAGGAGGTTTGTCATCAATGGAGAAATTTAATTCGGTTCCTCTGGATTATTTCAGCTGATATTGATAAATAAGAGAGGGGGGGGGGGGGGGGGGAGTTTGACAGAAGTAAAATCCTCAGTACTGTAGTTGGGGGGGGGGGTCCACTAAACATCAAGATGGACTCAGGTTCTGCTCCGATTTTGCTCTGTTTCGGTTCTGCTCCGATTCTGCTCTGGTTCTGCTCATCTCAGCTCAGATCGACGTTTCGCTCAGAGATTAAAACATTCTGAGCTCAGAGGCAGCAATCCAGGCTGCTGGCCATCGGGTCTTCCTAATCTCACACAGAGAGAGAGCTCAACACAACGAGACAGTAAACAGTGGCTGCTCGGTCCGGCCGTCATCACTTTAAACAAGTGAAGCTTAAAGGTTAAATTTGGACCGAACTGCTCCTCAGAGCTTCGCTTTCAGGGGCCTTGATGTTTTGGGTGGTCGAGCTGCACTGATGATCCACCCAAACTGTCCCATCCACTGCCGTGTGCACACATGTTGGGGGGCAGGTGCTCTAGTAGGGAAAAAGCAGTGCCTAATCGCCTATATTAAATCATTAGCCAGATTCTGTCTGATAAATATCTTTGATAAATAGGGGTGTAAATAATAATAATAGTTTTGTATCGATGCATCGATCCGACAGCCGATGATCCAAAGCATCGACACGTCCCTAGTTTTCTTTTTCCTCCAGTCTATTTTCATCCATTTGCTCCTGGACGTAATTTGGACTCCCGTGCTGCGATGGCGCTAAACCTATTTTGCCCTCCTACCTCGCTTCTATAAACCACTACCCTCTTCCCACTCAATTCTTTCATGTGAAAATACATGGAAACTATAGACAAGGCAGACATGGCGGAGGAAAACAAAGATAATGTATTCTTGAGTGTAGAATATAATGGAGTCGTTGGGTCAGGAAAATTGATACTGAATGGAATCGCCATGATGGGTGTGATTTACATGCCTATTGATAATGTTAAAAACTCGGTTTCCGCAGGTCATTAAAGTCATTGAATTATTTTTTAAATTAAGGCCTTAATTGGCATTGCATTCATTGAATGTGATTATCTTGGCATTTAAAAGTTTATAAAAACAAGTGTTGCACCGATACCAGTATCGGGCGGGGCCCCGATCCAGCACTAAAATGGTGGTATCGGTATCGAGTACCAACAAATAGGACACCAATACAATTTAGAGAGCCAAAAGGTTATTGAACTATTGTCACCCGTTCCAGGTAGGCAATAAAAAGTTCTACTGGATTCACTTTGTATTAGTCTGTTTCCTGCTTCACAAAGGTAGGCAGCAGCTTGACAAAGCCATGATGGCAATTATTTTACATCCAAGCAGTATGCAGTTCTTCATAGATACACACCCACACACATCAATTTCAACAGGTGGTATTGGCCAATACTGCACAGCCAGGTATCGGTTATCGGTATCTGGCCCAAAAAGTGGCAGTGCCGCAACACTAATAAAAACAATTTCATCAGATAAATTATGTCCGATAAAAATGGTCCCGCTTATCTGTGCGGAACAGCTTCCGGTTCATGGTAAAGTCGTATGTTCGGAAAAGAAACTCAAGGTGGAGCAAAAGCTAGACAATGGGGAAAAGGAACATTTCAACAAAAGTGGCTTGAATACAAGGTTATCGGGCCTGTTTATAGTAAAGATGATGAAGAATTTTGACTTGTTTCACACACACACACACACACATACATACATACATACATACATACATACATACATATATATATATATATATGTATATGAGAGAGTCATGGGTACTTGTTGAAGGGCATTAAAAACATTAAGTTAGAGTTACTCATTCCTGTATAAACCCTGACACAGTATAATGAAACATTAGTGTCTATGAAGTAATGAACCATCTCAAAACATTCAGTTTTGGTGGGGGATGAGGCGAGAGAGGTAGGTTTGTCCTGCAAAACCATAAAAGTTAGCGTTTTCTGTATAAGTTTTTAAATCCAGAAATGGGCCACAAACTAAAGCTACACTGTTAAAAAAAAAAAGAATCATCATTATGGCACTCCTTTGGTTCAGCGTGAAAAGGGCAGGTGTTCTAGTTTATATCTGTGCACCTCCCTGCTCCCATCCTCCTAAAGCCTGCTTGATTCTGATGGGTCACTGTAAGGTTGTCTGCCTGTAGTCTGCAGACTGACTGTAATGAGAGTAATGCATGACTGAGACCGCTGTCTTTATTTTATAGGTCATCATCTTTGTATGACGGGTTGTTCCAGCTTTGTCTTCATCATTCATTCAGCATTTTCATCATTTTTTCTTCAGTAAGTATTCTTGTTTTCCACTCAGCATCCATCCACACAAAAAAGGTAGTTTCTGATCATTAGATCATTCATTTATGGAGTCTGGATTTCATTTGTGCCATGACACCCAGAATAATCCAAACATATAGGTCAAACGTAAACATTTTACCTCATGTTACATTTTATTATTATCATTCTTTTAACTAAAGCTACTTTGGGTAGAAAGGACAGCAGGTTTGATCCAGCCAGTAGCTGTCTCTAAGGAGTTTGCATCTTCTCCCTGCAAAGGTATACGTTTCCTGCAGAACTCCAGCTTTTTATTTTTGGACCAAACGTAAAGTAATTTAAAGGAAAAGTTCTGTCAGCAAGGAATAATCAATGGGTCATTATAACTAAAATTAATATGTTGAATTTATGAATTTAGCGTTAATCAGTAAAAAAAAATAAAAACAATAATAAAAAAAATTATTTTCGCCCAAATATAGTAACACCTCACTGCTGACATCTTCTGGTAGTGGCGTCACGGTCAGTAGTCTAGTTGAAAAAAAAAAAAGAAGGGAGATGATGGAATTATTTATTATTTTTGGAAGCATACATAGCCTAATTAATGTAGTCTTTTAATCTAAAGCACTATGCATGATATGGAACCATATAATGTCACTGCTGTCACTGTCACATGGAACCCCCTGCTGTCGCTGCCCCTACATAGTTAGCACTGCTGTCGCTTCAGTGCTAACTATGTAGGGGCAGAAACAGCAGTGCTAACTATGTAGGGGCATCGACAGCAGGGGGTTCCATGTGACAGTGACAGCAGTGACATTATATGGTTCCATATCATGCATAGTTAGCACGGCTGTCGCTGCCGCTACATAGTTAGCACGGCTGTCGCTGCCCCTACATAGTTAGCATGGCTATCACAGCCCCTACATAGTTAGGATTGGCCATCACAGCCCCTACATAGTTAGCATTGGCCATCACAGCCCCTACATAGTTAGCATTGGCCATCACAGCCCCTACATAGTTAGCATTGGCCATCACAGCCCCTACATAGTTAGCATGGCTATCACAGCCCCTACATAGTTAGCATGGCTATCACAGCCCCTACATAGTTAGCATTGGCCATCACAGCCCCTACATAGTTAGCATGGCTATCACAGCCCCTATCACAGCCCCTACATAGTTAGCATGGCTATCACAGCCCCTACATAGTAAGCATGGCTATCACTGCCCCTACATAGTTAGCATGGCTATCACTGCCCCTACATAGTTAGCATGGCTATCACTGCCCCTACATAGTTAACATTGGCCATCACAGCCCCTACATAGTTAGCATGGCTATCACAGCCCCTACATAGTTAGCATTGGCAATCACAGCTCCTACATAGTTAGCATTGGCCAACACAGCCCCTACATAGTTAGCATTGGCCATCACAGCCCCTACATAGTTAGCATGGCTATCACAGCCCCTACATAGTTAGCATGGCTATCACAGCCCCTACATAGTTAGCATTGGCCATCACAGCCCCTACATAGTTAGCATGGCTATCACAGCCCCTGCATAGTTAGCATGGCTATCACAGCCCCTACATAGTTAGCATTGGCCAACACAGCCCCTACATAGTTAGCATTGGCCATCACAGCCCCTACATAGTTAGCATGGCTATCACAGCCCCTACATAGTTAGCATGGCTATCACAGACCCTACATAGT
This sequence comes from Cyprinodon diabolis, assembly GCA_030533445.1. Lineage (NCBI taxonomy): Eukaryota > Metazoa > Chordata > Actinopteri > Cyprinodontiformes > Cyprinodontidae > Cyprinodon > Cyprinodon diabolis. Next base: position 43,076,603 of record CM060072.1, on the reverse strand, counting down.
TAGCATTGGCCATCACAGCCCCTACATAGTTAGCATGGCTATCACAGCCCCTACATAGTTAGCATTGGCCATCACAGCCCCTACATAGTTAGCATGGCTATCACAGCTCCTACATAGTTAGCATGGCTATCACAGCCCCTACATAGTTAGCATTGGCCATCACAGCCCCTACATAGTTAGCATGGCTATCACAGCCCCTGCATAGTTAGCATGGCTATCACAGCCCCTACATAGTTAGCATTGGCCAACACAGCCCCTACATAGTTAGCATTGGCCATCACAGCCCCTACATAGTTAGCATGGCTATCACAGCCCCTACATAGTTAGCATGGCTATCACAGCCCCTACATAGTTAGCATTGGCGATCACAGCCCCTACATAGTTAGCATTGGCTATCACAGCCCCTACATAGTTAGCATGGCTATCACAGCCCCTACATAGTTAGCATTGGCCATCACAGCCCCTACATAGTTAGCATGGCTATCACAGCCCCTGCATAGTTAGCATGGCTATCACAGCCCCTACATAGTTAACATGGCTATCACAGCCCCTACATAGTTAGCATGGCTATCACAGCCCCTACATAGTTAGCATTGGCCATCACAGCCCCTACATAGTTAGCATTGGCCATCACAGCCCCTGCATAGTTAGCATGGCTATCACAGCCCCTACATAGTTAGCATTGGCCATCACAGCCCCTTACAATTTAGCATGGCTATCACAGCCCCTACATAGTTAGGGACTAATTTCCCACTGTGATCAGCTTCATAGTCATAGTAGGACACTTCTTTGATTGTAGAAATTTTACACATTCAGTAATAAATTGTCTCAGGTGGGGTATGGGGGTACGCTGAATATGACCGGACTTTTCCTTTAAGCTCCTCGGGTCGACGGTACTTTAACATGAAATGGAAACGGAGCCGCCATTGAAACAGTCTCCATATAAGTGCTACATTTTGGGTTTTCTGCTTTGGTAGTTCAAGATTTATAGTTGAAGTTAAAGAAATAGAGTAAACAAAAACGTTTTGTCTTAACTCAGCAACAACGAATGAATGAACATACAGAACAATATTCAGCGGGTGCGGCTTGATTTCCAAATTCAAGGAGATGGAATGGAGAACCCCCTGCATGAAAAGATCAGGAGAATGATAAATAGAATTGTAAATAGATATAGTTTATTCTATTTCTTATATTTGATTTACTATCAAAAAAGAGTTCATACTGTGTTAACTAGGGCTGCAACTAACGATTATTTTAAAAATCGATGTATCGGCCGATTATTTTTTCGATTAATCGGACAAAAAATATTTTTTATATTAACCTCTTTATTCCAAAATAAACATTTTAGACAGAACAAACAAGCACACAAGTACAGGTTGCTCATTAACTGTACTGGTGCAATATGAAATGAAAAATAAATGTTTGTGTTAAAACCACGCAAACTTACATGAGAAATGTAGCTGTACATCCACAAAATATAGGGTACTTTGTTTCATAAAGCGCAAAAAAAGACATTTTTGTTTTTTAAAGCCTCTAAGGGGTTCAAACAATAGGTCCCCCCATTTCAACAAATTAGTTTTTTTTTAGACTAGAAGAGTTCTGCCTTTTAAGACAGGAAAGTATAGCAGTTAAAGGTGGTACTTGAGAAAATACTTAACCGTAGAGATAAAAATAGCCCTGTGATTCAAATTATAAATTGTATTTGGAATAAAAATGAGAGAACTTGGGGTGCTAAAAAACACATCCTCCAAAGACAGATATTTACCTGGAAATGCGGCATATAATTAATTGACATATTACTGATCTTGCTGGATTTTATTCTGCTTTACTTCCATAAATTGCAGGATCTTCTTTACTTTATCTTTGCCAGAAGATTTAAACTTTAAAAGCCTTGCCCTCATAATTTGCAAGTTAATTTATTTATAAAGTAAATATAAACGCTGCTTAAGCTAATTCAAATTAAATTAAAAGTAAAATAAGTAGCCAACCTTATCACTGTCTGTAACCTACTAACAAGGTAAGGAAAGCATCAGATGAGCTACCTGAGAAACTAACGTTACGTTTCCCCACTTTAAAACCAAACAAACATGGTGGTTCCGTGTCAGGTTAATTTGTTTTGACAAAAGTTGCATGTTACGACTTTTTTCACTTTACAAAGCGCAGGCTATTTTAATTATTGTGATCAGTTTGCGCCGTCAATCCCGGCGCATGTGAGCTTCATTTGCAGTCTGGACGCTGAGGGTAAACTTACTGCGGCTCTGACTGCAGCGCTGAGAGGGACTCCTGCGGGAGGAGGGAGAACGGGATTGGGATGGGGGAGGCGCCCCACGGCAGAGTAGGAACGATGCATGCTTTCACGTAAGAGTTTCCAAAAGCCGCCAGTGACACCGTAAAAAGTCGCCAGATTTGTCGCTAGTCGCTTTTTTGAAAAATAGTCGCTGGAGGGGTCTGAAAAGTCGCTGAGTTGGCAACACTGCAACTGCGGCGCTGGCTCACTCTGCCGAATTTTTTTTTCTTCCCCCGTTTCAGTCAAGTGGATGTGATGACGGCGGCGGCGGATGACGCATTAATCACGCAACACAACTAATCGATGATAAAATTCGTTGCCAACGCTTTTAGAAATCGATTTTTATCGATTTTATCGATTCGTTGTTGCAGCCCTAGTGTTAACCATGACAAATTTTAAAGAAAATGTAAAAATTTTTATTGCTTTTGTTCTGAAAACAATGTCAAATTTAAATTTCCATCCAAAATTATGCAGTCATTTTTTCATGTATTTTTGAGAGATATAGGAATTAAAATTAGAATCTGCAGCTTAAATATTTTTGAATAAATAAATATAAAATGCCTGAGTAGCTGAAAGACAGAGCCTAGACAGGTCACCGTCCACTAACAGATTCTGCAGAGTGGGAGAATAGAGATAAAATCAAGCAGAATGATGAAAAAGGGCTCCCTATGTCCTCCAGCAGTCTAAGCCTGTAGCAGCATAACTATAGAGATAGCTCAGGATAACCTGAGCCACTCTGACTAGAAGCTTTATCAGAAAGGAAAGTTTTAAGCCTAGCCTTAAAAGTAGACAGGGTGTCTGCCTGATGAATCCCTGACTAGTGTGTGCCTTCCCATCTTTGAAAGCAGTGTCACTATCAGAAAATTTTCCCTTACTAAAAAACACAATTGTTATATATATAGTCACTAATCAGATTACATTAGTGCTTATAAATTTGATTATTGGGTTTTTCTTCCAAGATTTTCAGGTAACCCTTTTACAATAGAATGGTAAACGGTATAGAAACTATCATTTGTTTCTATACTGTAGTGACATCAGCAAACCTTCTGAAGCCTAAAATAAGTCTTTCTTTTCCTTTGAGCGTTTTTCTGCTCGCTGATCAATGATATTTATCTGCAAAATTCAGTTCTGATCATGCATTGCAATTAAGGATGCAGGGACACTGCACGTCCAAAAACCACACGTAGGAGTCAGGGACGAGAGGTGGCGCTGGTTGGACTCTTGAATCTGGAAGAAGAAGAAGAAGATGAACTCCCCCGTTTAAACATGCGCAGTGCTCGAGGTTCTGGTAAATCTGCTTCAACAGCAGGATTTACCCACCAGCACCTCAGGAGGGCTGACTGAATTTCAAACACCTTATGACCGGACCTTACGATTCCTGATCGGGAGGTGGTCATGAGACGCTAATCACCCCTCGCTACCCCCCTGTACATGGCAGGATGCACCATGAGGCTGAAACTCGGCCCGATGAAAAATATTCTCTAACAACTTGAGAATTGGCCCGAAAAGGGCAAAACATTGTACAGTGTATGCCCAGCTTTACGTGTTCCGCATGCGCAGTGGATGACGTAATGATGTCAGAAGCGAGCATGCTCCGAGTTTAAGAAGTAAACATGGATGCTAGCGCTGGTGTTTGAAAATAAAGACTGCTCTCTGCATTATCGTCCACCATGGTTTTTCTTCCTGTTGCTGCGTAGCGAGACAGAATAGGGACCTTTGTTGAATATTAATGTCACTAATATCGCATTTGAAAAGATGAGATTCGTATCAGGTTCAGGAGCACAGAGCCAAGTGGCCTGGGTCGCATTGGAAAAACTTGGATCTATGTTGTTCTAAATGTCATGAAAAGATCAGATACAGGTCGCATATGGGTACAAAAATCGGATTTGCAGGCCTTTTGCTCAAAACCTTGTTCGGGTCCCGCCCCATTGTCAACACGACTGGTTCATGCTCCACAACTGCTTTATTGGTACTGGGTTCTTCAGCTTGACAGGTTTAAAGAGTCAATGCTTTTTCTGTCACTGATGCATTTTTCTGTTGTAATTTCTTTAGGTACGATAGTACCATGAAGAGTGGAGGAAAGGCTAAGATGCCACCTGCAGAGGAGGTCACTAGCAAAAGACCAAAACGCAAATGCCTGCAGTGGCACCCCCTTCTTTCAAAGAAGGCCTCTGAATTCTCTGAGGGAGAAGAGGAGGAAGATGAAGAGGAGCTGGGGAAGGTAAGAGTAAGAGGCTTCATGTTTGGGCAAAACACAATAACTTTTTGTGTAGCAGCATTGCTTTAGCAGCTACAATGTTAAAAACCTAGAGAGGTAGAGTGGCTGTGCAGCTGACATCAGCCAATCACCCGTTTGTCTTCATATTACCTTGAAAGCAGCAACAAAATCACTGTGATCTTGGTGTACTGCCCTCCCTGCCCTGAAGGAATGGGCATCTCATTTTATTGCTAACCTGAAACCCAGGAAAAGGCAAGATGGACGGCTGCCATTAAGAGACAGAGCCGCTCTCATGCAAAGTTCTCTTTGCTGTTTCAGGAGCGTGCACAGAAAGCACCAGTGCATCTATATTTGAAGGAAAAAACCTCTTCAGACTTAGTAATATTTACTGATAATTTGCTTCTGAAGCGTAGGACAGGGGCGGAGCTAGATCGGGGGTCAGGGACTTAGCCAATCATTGGCCAGCCATACCATTTTCTTCCCTCTAATACAGATGGTGGCAGCAGCAATACCCTCAAGTGGAATATTCAAAACTTTTTTTGTGGTTAATTATATACATCAATATACTAACATCAAAGATAAGCACATAATTCATGCTCTTTTTACAGCTAGATTTTGAGTTACATGGGCTAAAGAGAAAATGATGTGTCTCAGCAAGTCATCTAGGAGTCTTCAGTAAAATCATAGATAAATAAAAATTTTAATAATAAAAACGTATCAAATAATCAATTTATGTACAGGGTTTCCGCAGGTCATTAAAATTCATTAAATTATTATTTTTTAAATTAAGGCCTTAATTGGCATAAAAATTGATTAAATTTGATAATCATGGCAATAAAATCCTTCGGAAAAGAGGCTTGAGGCGCAGAAAAGGCTAGAGAACGGTGAAAAATGCAAATTTGAACCAAAGTGGCGGGAGAACGAGGAACTTGGGACATGGCTGCAGCCTGTCCACGGTGAAGATGATGGAGGATTTTGCCGTGTGTGTGTGTGTGTGTGCGCGTGCATTTTTTTTTTATTTTTTAGAAAGTATGGATGTTTTGCTCATTATTTTCCTGTTGGAACAGTGTAGACTGACCCTGAGGTTCTGGTGCCTATCCGCTTTCCATCTCCCCTCAGTGTACATTGCTTATTGCATGGCCACCCTTATAAACATTTTCTGGTTACGCCTCTGGCGTAGTGGCTAAGTATGTCTTTTCCAAAAGTCTTTTAATGCTACATTTAGAGTGCAAGCAGCAGCAGCTACTTTACATTCAAAGTCAATGGTTGACGCGCATCATAAGGTCCTGCAGTACGCCTGAGCAGTTGAATCAGTGCCTCACGAGCTTCTGAGCATCTGATGCGCTGCTGCTGGAGGCTTGTGCCTCATTTCATGGGCATTACACTACCGTGCGTTATGCATAAGTTAGGCTGTCGTTGGACATAAGTCCTGGACTCGTTATGAATACTCTATGCATACGCCCAAACTTGAAAAAATCCATAGGAAGTTAAGCGTATGCCAGCGTTTTAGGAGATTCTGGGTGTGACCTAAGCAAATTATCAATAAATATCACCAACTAAGGATCAAGATGTTCTTGCCTCCTAATATAAACGCATCATTTTCCAATGATTTACCTTCCAACTTTCTTCCAGAAGAATCTGTTTCTTCCAGCTGAAAAAAAAAACCTGGAAAAATCCTGGGAAAAAAAACACCATCCAGAAGAAACTTCCAACCCTGCATCTCTTGCAGCGTTATTAGGGAGCACGCAGGAGTTTTTATATCGTACAAAAACAGACAGCGGTCATATGACTCCATGAGGCGTAGAAGGAGGTCGAGGGGTTTCTTTAGCCAGGCTCTTTGTAATCATGCAGACCACCAGAAGTTTATTCTACATTGATGTTTCTGAATGTGTTAAAAAGCAGTGCAGTGAGGACCAGAACCCCCCAGTGCAGAGCGTTAGGTCCACAGAGGAAGCTGAGGAGGACTCCAGCGAACAGCGGGCACGTCGACCTATGAATGCCTTCCTCCTCTTCTGCAAACGCCATCGCTCCCTGGTGAGACAGGAGCATCCTCGTCTAGACAACCGGGGGGCCACCAAAATCCTGGCTGACTGGTGGGCCGTGCTGGAGCCCAAGGAGAAGCAGAAGTACACCGATATGGCCAAGGAGGTAAGGCACCATTATTGCAGCGTAAGTCATTTCTGATGGTGACTAACATTGATAACAGGGAAGGTTTCTTCATAGTGGAAATTGGACGTGACTAACTGGATGTGCTCTCTTCATCCTCTGACATGGAAGCTGGCTCGGAGCTCGTCTGCCTGGCTGTGTGTTTCCTGGACAGGGCCGCCTGTGGAGCTTGTTGACAGCTGCCTTTTGTATCTATGCTTCTTTTTCTATGTCTGCTTCTGTCTCCTTGAACCCCAGTCGGCCTCAGCAGATGGCCGCTCATACTGAGCCTGGTTCTGCTGGAGGTTTCTTCCTGTTAAAAGGGAGTTTTTATGGTACGCCATTATTCATAACATGTAGGCGAATGGATTGTTTTTTAACTGTTTTGGAATGACTATGACCTGGATGACTGAGAATCTTCACCTTTTCATCTTTTTTTTTAAGCGTATGGCGATCTCCCTTTAAATTGTTTTTATTTTGTACATGACTAAAGGGATACACACCTGTTGAGATAGTTTAAAGTCTATTCTTCAAACAGCATATGTTTTTGACAATGGTGGTCTGACAGAACACCGCTCGCCTCTTAGGGGTTTTTCCCCTCTGTTGATGGTGACTGGACTTAGATGTTAGCATTTTTCAGGTATGTGTTACAAACTGCAGACACCAGAATAATAAAATCTAAAATATTTTTCCAGCAGGTTATGAGATTTGAAGTTAATAAGCTGTTTCAGAGGAGTGATCATAGCGCTCTGTGACAGCAGTGCTGTGTCTGACTCCCTGCCAGCTCCCAGATCAGCTTCTCTGATTGGTTGATGCAGCGCGTCCAGCAGCTAAAGTTCAATTCTTCCAACTCCAGCAGCTGCTTCTTTTGCAGCTCATGAGGCGCTGCTGCTGCTGCTGCTGTAGACGCGCTGCAGGATGTTTAGGCTACATTCACAGCAGCCTGAAGTGACCCTAATCCAATTTTGTTTTACCCATTTGCGACTTGAATCCGATCTTTTCTTGACAGTCTGAACAACACAAATCTGAATTTTTCCAATGCGACCCAGACCACTCGGCTCTGTGGTCCTGAATCCGATACGAATCCGATCTTTTCAAACGCGACCTGTGTCTTGTCCGGCCAGGTCGCATTCTTCTGACCTAAACGTCATTAAAATTCAACAAAGGTCACTATTCTACTATCTACTAGAGATCACATACATGTCACATATATATTGCAATGTGAACTGCAAAGCAAAAAAATCGTATTTTTCAATAAATCTGTATTAAGCATTAAGCCCTGTAGCCTGTAGCCGTTGATGTGCGTCAACCATTGACTTTACATGTAAACCGTCTGCTTCTGCTGCTCAAAGTACATTAGATGTGAACGCAGCATTAGGATTCCTCTTTCTGTTGCCACTAAAATTAAAACTTTTATATCTTGCTGAATAGTAAGTAGAGAAGAACAACCTGAAAACAAACCTTTCTATAAAATAATATGTGGAAAAAGTCTATTTCCGAAGGCAAGCTGCAAAATATCAAAATGAAGACATTTCTGTTTCTTCTTTTTTATTGTTTTAAAATGCAATACATCAACTCCAGTCACAGAAATGCAGTTTACCTTTTCCCTTTTTTTTTCTTTTATAAAACATATAGGAACACGGTCATATATACACATAGAAACAAGAACCAAGAGAGAGAACAAAACAAAAACATCCAGAACAATAACACTCTGAAAAAGCTTCCTGGATGGGAAGCGAAACTTCTTCAAACTTGGAAACGGAGTCCAGGGGATTGTTTTTTTTTTTTTTTTACTTTTTTGGAATTTAGTTTTTTAATGTAATCTCACTTGTTCTTCCAGTACAAGGACGCCTTTATGAAGGCCAACCCCGGCTACAAGTGGTGTCCCACCACCAGCAAACCACTCAAGAGCTCCTCTTGTCAGCCGCTCGGCTTTCCTCGGAAAAAAGTTTGGTCTTTCTCTTGCAACTCATCCAAGGAGTCCACAGTTAAGAAAGAGCCCAAAAGCGACAGTTTGCACCAGCTGAACTTTGCTATGGCAGGTGGGCTTTTTAGCCTAGTAGAAGGAAGATGATAAAGATTTCAATTAACTTTTCTAACTTTTGCCATTTTTTTGTAAAAGATCCAACAAAGATGGGCGGCCTGAGCATGCTGCTGTTAGCTGGAGAACACGCCCTCATCAACAGGGAGGTAGGTCTGTCTGCCAGAGAGCGGCTGCTCGGAGGGGTTGTTTTAAAATGCATGTCTTCAGGTTTCCTACATTTTGTTTTATTTTGATTTTTTTTCCTCTACCTGTTTAACCGAAGTGATGTTATATTTTCTAGATCCCTCCCTGCACTAAAGCTGCATTACCTGACAGAGCCAGTAGAGGAAAGCCCCTTTCAGAGGAAACTGATGAGGTTTGTTTTTGTTCCAATAGCTTTACTTCATATTGAATTATGCCACATTCACACCGCAAAGGTTTTAGCAGCTCTGATGCTCGTCCACATTAAGGTCAGACATCCAGGAAAGTGTGTCCAGCTGCATCTGATGCTCCTGTGTTCAATGGCAGAGAGCGGCTTTGCTATATTTCGTCCTTTCTTTAAATGTGTGGAAAAAAACTCAAATATAAACTATAGTTAATTTAGCAGTTATTATGTCTTGGTGATGTAGAAAGATTTGTTGCTGAGGCTAATTAAATGCAGGAATTCTTTGCCACTTATTTAACAGAAGGTTTAATCTGTGTTTTCATTCGGAGTGAATTCTTTCATTGGTGATGTGGAAATAAATCCCTAACATATTATTTGGGAGCAAAGTTTGTAACTGGCTGATTTTTGTTTAGACGTTTGCCCAGACGATTCCCAACAGACTGCCTGACGTGGCTGAAGATGACGGCAGGATGAAGACTGGCCTTTCATTGGTGGAGGAGGTACAGAGAACCTATATCCCATCACTGTTATCAAGACTCCTCAATGGGAGAGGCTTTTAACTTATTGATGACAGAAGCACTCTGTCGCCATCTTGTGGTTGTAATATGAGAAAATCTTTTTTGTTGAGTTGACTTAAAGGAATAGTATGAATATACTGTTATGGGTGTACTAGTCCTTTAAAGAAATGTATCGAGATTGTGTTTTTGATGGCAAGGAAAAAAAGGTTCTTTAAAAACACTAGGCTTATTCTAAAAGCTCAATTAGGGTTTTAATAATGCTTCAGTAGAACTAGTTTTCAGTTATTTTACCTAAAAGTCAGTTTCCTTTCTGTTTTTGTCAACAATGCAGAGTTTGATTTGGATCCTTGTCACCCTGCAGAACCTGGTTGCACTTTAGTGTTTAGTGTCTAGAACAGATGAAGCTGCGGTAGAAAGCAGAATTCATGGTTCAGGTCCTGACGCACCATTTTATTACCCAGAACACCACATTAGCATCACCATTATACGTTGATGTTTGTGGAATCCTGTGTTAGTTTTCTGCCAGAGTTGATGAAAACACAACTTTAAAAATTTCTGTTTTTTTTCTGGCCGGTCCAATTAGTGTTTTTCTAAGTCCATTGCTTAGGCCCCTGTCACACCATGCAGATTTATCCAGCGTCTGCCTGACGTCCCAGAATCTTCTAAAATGAACTATCTATATATATTTTTTTCAATTTAGGGGCGTATATTCATAGCGTATTCATAACGAGTCCAGAAATCACCGCCCACCAAAAAAAAAGAATAAATAGCAGACTGAGCGTCATGTCTGCTTGGAAGTTTGTTGGTGGTGGGCGTGAACGCAGGGAGGATCCATCACACTCACCTTCTGGCTCACCCTATGATGGGGATGAAGGCTGGAGCACAAGTTACTCATAGGTTTAGGACAAGCTAGACGCCACGACTTATAAGTAACGTACACTTAATGTATGTCAACGGTCAGATAACTCACCTGTAACTTATGGCCCACGTATGGTATACGACAATCTTTCTAACTTGGCTTTAATTCTTTTTTTGTGTTTCATTTTGGGTATTAATTTCATTTTGTTTGCTACAGTTGTTGAACTGTAAAACATTTTAGCCAGTTTTGATTAATTCAATAATCTGACAAAGAATTTTCGAATTACTGCAAGATTTCAATTTTAATGAAAAGTATTTCAATATTTGGACTTTTAGAAAGTAATTTCTACAGAATTCTACGGCGATCAGACTAAACTATTCTATAGCATCAGGAAGCAGGACTATTGTTCATCAGTTATGTCCTGGTGTGTTCATAGCGTTCCTTGTCCGCCACCGTTGAAGGAAAACCATGCAGACAGTCGGCGCTCTTCCAGCTCGCTGAGGTAAGTGCTTCATCTAATGAAGGACAGAACATAACTGGGCCTCAGTGGCCAAAAGGTGAATAGTTGCTGCTTGGAGGAAAAACTGATGGCAGCTTTAACATGGTTAGCTTTGTCATCATTCTAGTAAAGTAGGTTTTTTCTCATTTTTTATTACTTTGAAGAACTGCAAGATTCACTTACAATGACAATGATCAGGCAAACCTCAGATATTTATAGCACAAATAGAAACATTTTATTCAAAATGTTAATTATAAAGTTAGTTCACCTATGACCAATGGTGGCTGGCAGAGTTTTCTCCAGGGGGGGGCAATACATTCAAAATAGGCGTATATCAAAAATCAATCAAATATAGACTAAGTTATCACTGCAGTATATTTATATGAATGCCAGCAACAAAAAACATTAGAAAAACACTTTATAAAAAACAAAACATAATTTCCTGAACAGGTTTACTTTTTGCACATAAATCTTGCCCTTCTGAGGCTTTGAGGGTAAATCTGTGTTTTGCATGGTCCAATATTGTGTCACAAACCTAAAAAAATATATTGTATTACTTTAATAATAGATAAGCTATTAGTCAGCTTTATATGTTTTAATACATAAAAACTGTTTATTTTTTGAGAATGTGTTTATTTAAGAGCAACTATGCAAATTAACAAACACCAAGAAAAAGTAGAATATATTCTATTATTTTCCATTAGAATCCCAGATTGTTCATTCCACTTTGCCTTTTGTAAAAAGTGCTTTAAATCAATCCATGCCGGCTCAGATCCTGACATTTGAAAAAGGAGGCAGAAAAGAAGGATAAAGCCTTAGCCTCGCTGCATGCAGTTAGCCGAGCCTTGGAGCTAAACCAGCTCCTGGAAAAGGATGTATCTTCAGGGATCCCACGGGTCCTTAAAAAGTCTTAAAACGCATTGCATTCTTCAAAATAAAACTAAGGCCTTAATTAGTATTCAAATGTCTTAAATCAGTCGTTCGTAGGTCTTAATTTTTAAAACATCATAAATAGGAATATTTTTATACATGTATATGTAACAAAAATTGTCTATCCAGCCAATAGTTTTCTTCATGGCTAAAACCAGGGAACATATATGAGGCACAGTGGATTTTATGCAAAAAGTCATTCAAGTTCGGAACGATGGGAATTAAGGCAGTGGAGTCGCATGCGCAGCACGAAACACAAAGCGTCAAAATAGAGTTACAGAGAAACAGCCGGTATTTCTCGGTTTTGTTCCACCCTTGTCTCTGCATCGCCTCCACTTATAACCAAATCAAACATACTAAGAAAACGATAGAAAGAAAAATAGCTGCAAAAAAGACTTAGCACTGGTTATGTTGGGGCTTTAAAACTGATTTGTTTTGTTCCCTGCTAAAACAAAGTTTGTGAATTCAGTTAAATAATTGTTCAAATATATCTGTCATTTGTGTGTTTTTAGCTTTCCTCGTGTATGGCAAGCTTTTTCAAAATTTGAAACATTAGTGCAGTGGTTTATGTTATAATAAACCTTTGGGTTAAGTTGTCGCAAGCAGTTTTTTTTCTTGTGTTTCTTGTGAATTTGGTCTTAAATTTTTATTTCAAGTGGCATTAAAAAGTCTTGAATTGAACTTGCAGTATGCTGCAGGAACCCTATTCTTGCGTTTCTCTCTCTCTCTCTCTCCTGCACCACAAGCTCTCCTATACTTCTGTATTGCAGAGGAGCTAATGCGCATTTACAACTTTTAACGAGAGTCAATGGCCAAAGATTTTTGCGCCCTGGGGCGGAAATACGTCACCAATCCAATGAAAAATGGAATGACGCTTTACTAATAATTAAAGATTAAATATTTATATTGCACATCTAAAAAATATATATCAATATATTTCTGTTATTTTTTTTTTTCATTTAAATTTAAGGTATAAATATGAAAAAAATTCTTTATTTTTTTTTACATCTTAATCAGGGTCATTGGGTGGGTGGGGCACCCTAGCGCCCTCTATTGGCTTGCCAATAAATTTTTCGCTTATAACAGATTTGTTTTTCTAAGGAGGCCGGGGTGTTTTTTAATGCAAAAGAAGAAATTGAAAACAAAGGAAGTTGATTCACTCCTCGTCAAAAAATGAGGAATGAATAAATCATCCTCTCCTGGTGTGAACAGTGCAAAATATTGGGCCTCATGCAACAATATTTTCAGATTGTTAGTGTAAATTTCTCTTAGCTCCGTCGGCTTTTAGGACACGTAGATTCAACAAAGGTTCCTAACCTCATAAAGCTGTTGCAGTCCACCGGGATGTAAGTGAGCGCGCGATGCGGAGAAATGTAAATCAGCATAATTACTGCCCTGATAATGCTATATAAGGCTACGAATTCACACACCTCTGTTCATTCACAGAAATGGCCTTAAGGAGAAAGAAGAAAAACTTTAACGGTTTGCAGATTCGGGCTCTGCTGACTGAGAACTGAGCAGCAGAATTACAGGACCAGTAAAACCGAATCAGTGGGAAATAGGTTTGAAAAGCTGGAAATGATGTGGATAAACTGTTACTGAAGTGAAAAAATTATATAACAATAAAAATCATTTCATCCAATATCATTCAATAAAAACTACTGATGGGGGAAAGAGGTGCAATATTTGATGTAAAGTTTTAATATAAGTTTGTCATCAACCAACATGACAGCGCTCTGATAAATCTCCTTTTAATTCACACACGCACCTGAACCGTACATTTACAGACCAAATCTGTCATCCCTTTATCGACTCTCCATCTCTCTCATTTGACCCATTAAAAATGTTAACAGTGAACGTCTGAACTGATTAATTCAGACCCATTTAGTGTGAGAACAAAGCCAAGGAGCTGCCATGGGGGAAATGAATGAAAGTCTGAATTTTAGAGGAGCTTTGATGAACAACAATCCATTTTCTGTTCCAGATTTTATTTCAATAGTAGCTTGATCTGACATGGGGTCACTGACTCTTATTTCTATTGATGAAATGACAACCAATGAAACCAGAGTCCCCTGGATCCCAACATGGCAGCCGCAAGTGTAGTGACACATAGGTCTTTCATCCACGAATAAAAATGTCATGTAGAATTCTAGAGCTACAGTGTAAAGAACGATGCATCCTTAAAAATTGCTGCTGCAGACGGGTTAACATTAGCCGTGGCTGCTGCAGACGGGTTAACGTTAGCCGTGGCTGCTGCAGACGGGTTAACGTTAGCCGTGGCTGCTGCAGACGGGTTAACGTTAGCCCTGGCTGCTGCAGACGGGCTAACGTTAGCCGTGGCTGCTGTAGATGGGCTAACGTTAGCCGTGGCTGCTGAGAACGGGTTAACGTTAGCCCTGGCTGCTGCAGACGGGCTAACGTTAGCCGTGGCTGCTGCAGACGGGCTAACGTTAGCCCTGGCTGCTGCAGACGGGCTAACGTTAGCCCTGGCTGCTGCAGACGGGTTAACGTTAGCCCTGGCTGCTGCAGACGGGCTAACGTTAGCCGTGGCTGCTGCAGACGGGTTAACGTTAGCCGTGGCTTCTGCAGACGGGCTAACGTTAGCCGTGGCTGCTGCAGACGGGCTAACGTTAGCCGTGGCTGCTGAGAACGGGTTAACGTTAGCCGTGGCTGCTGAGAACGGGTTAACGTTAGCCCTGGCTGCTGCAGACGGGCTAACGTTAGCCCTGGCTGCTGCAGACGGGCTAACGTTAGCCCTGGCTGCTGCAGACGGGTTAACGTTAGCCGTGGCTGCTGCAGACGGGTTAACGTTAGCCGTGGCTGCTGCAGACGGGATGACGTTAGCCCTGGCTGCTGCAGACGGGTTAACGTTAGCCCTGGCTGCTGCAGACGGGTTAACGTTAGCCCTGGCTGCTGCAGACGGGTTAACGTTAGCCCTGGCTGCTGCAGACGGGCTAACGTTAGCCCTGGCTGCTGCAGACGGGTTAACGTTAGCCGTGGCTGCTGCAGACGGGTTAACGTTAGCCGTGGCTGCTGCAGACGGGTTAACGTTAGCCCTGGCTGCTGCAGACGGGCTACGGTTGGCCATGGCTGCTGCAGATGGGTTACCGTTAGCCCTGGCTGCTGCAGACGGGTTAACGTTAGCCCTGGCTGCTGCAGACGGGCTACCGTTGGCCATGGCTGATGCAGATGGGTTAACGTTAGCCGTGGCTGCTGCAAACGAGCTAACATTAGCCCTGGCTGCTGCAGATGGGCTAACGTTAGCCCTGGCTGCGGTTAGCCTCAGAGCTCTGCTGGTTGCTGCGGTACTTTCAACTTCGGAATTTATTTTTTTTAATGACGCACTACATCAGTAAATGGACCATATAGTGACGCTTAAAAGTATAATGTTCTCGCCTCAAATGATCTTAAAATATACTTTTTCAGAACAGCAGAAAAGAGAACTTTTAACTTAATACTGTGAGAGCTAACCTGGAAGCTGCTGCTGCCGCACTGCATGCTTGGACAGCTCTCAATCTCAATAACGGACAAGTCTGCTCTGCATGCTGGGTATGGAAGGGAGGGAACAACATCCGGGACTTTGTCCGTTCTCGGTCTTCTTGTTCTAGTGAATTGGAACGGTACTAGGGCTGAGGCTGTTGACGTTTCAAAAGCACATAAGAACGCACAAGTACACATGTTGAGAAATGGCCAATGCCTCACATTTAAGCTAATGAACAAAACTGTGTGAACTTCTTTGGTCTGTATTATGAAGAGAAGCATTACAATTATATAGGATATCGAAAGGGTAGAGAATTATTTTACAACTGAAGATTCCTATAAGCTTCTTTTTGTTTGTTTTTCATCAGATGTGTTTAGCATCAGAAGCAGGAAACATAGACACCATAGTATCCCAGCCAGACGACAACTGCTCCACAGCAACTCTCAAACAAACCTTTCTGAAGTCAGAAGTTAAAGAGGAAGGCGGAGAACCTGACCCCTGTACGCCCACTCACACATCAGCTCCTCCCTCTGTTACATCTACCTCCACTGATGCCACACCCCCTCCTCAGCATGAAAGCCAAAGCGGATGTGTTAAGAAGAAAAACAAGAAGATTGATGGGGTCAAGTTGAACGACATCAAGTGTCCAGAGAACACAGTCGCCAAGAACTGTCAGCAGGCTGAATCAAATGTGGATCGCACGATTGAAGCTGTGGCCAGAGGAGTCTGGATCGACAAAGAGGACAAAACCAAGAGGAAGACCTGTCCCAGTCTGTCAGTTAGAAACCCTGGTCTGCCTCAGAAGAAAACAAAGACCAAAGTGAAGACACCAGTCAAAGCAAAAGAAGAGGAGTTGGGAAATGGCAGTGAGCAGCATGAGTCCTCTGATATGGAGACAAATACAGCGGCGCCATGCATAGTACCCCCGACTGAAGCAGAAGGTGTTGATACTGACATCACAGGCCCCCAGATCTGCATGCCAGAGTTCCCCCAGTCTCCTTCTGGCCAATCACCCGCTAAGCCCAAAGAAGAAGACCAGGAGAAGCACAAGGAGAAGGCAGGTGACATGACCTGGGAGCTAAACAAACACAGCCACGGCTCCAGGAAATCAGAGCGCAGCTGCAAGGGTGCCTTGTATAAAACGCTTGTGTCTGAGGGAATGCTGACGTCACTGAGAGCCAACATAGACAGAGGTATCCTGCAACGAACACATGAAACACTCTAGGCTTATCTTGGCACTTAATGTAATGAACTAACTTGGTTGCCACATGTCTGCAGGTAAAAGAGGAGCTTTTCGCGCTTTTGATCACGATACTAACTGGACTCAAGAAAGCTGGACAGTTTCACACACAGGACCAAGTAATACCAAGAAGCTAAAGAAATCCAAATCCAAAGATGAGTCTTCACAGAGGTTCGTCATGTCCCATTCTAAATGAAACATGAGACAAGCTGGTTGCATTCTCCACATGAAACAAGAATTATTTTCTTTTCCTCACTTTTCCTGAGCAGCTCAGCTGCCAAACCAATAGAAAGTCCCTTTGGCTGTACAGTAGTAGCCATTCAAAATTTCCCCACTTTCCTTGATGGGCCCTTGGCTGGTCCCCTACAATTCCTTTTTAAACATCAATCTTTGTAGAACTAGAATATTCTTTCTGTCATAATTTGTGGACATTAATATCTAAACAGAAGCGCCATCTCCTGGTAAGACGCTGTAATTCAGTGAAAGGGTGGAGAGATTAAAAAAATATGCACTACCAATTGAAGGAGGGATTAACTCCAGTGGCTGGAAGTTGGAGGGGAGTCTGCTGGGAGATGCAGGGAAGTGGACTCCCATTCAGCTGCCATTTGACTGGGAAAGGCCATTTTGAATGGCTGCTACTCTAGCTCTACCAGAGAAAACACGTCATGATGGCAGGGAGGCGTTTTCCAGACAAATGATGAGGGGAGTAAAAGCTTGAAAAGTTCAGTTTAGAAAACTGGACGTGAGGTGAGATTAGCAGTGGAGGTCACCTGGGGGGTTAATGCTCGTTAGGGGTCTCTGATGGGTCGTTATCTCCCTCGTCAGAGTGGTTTCGGCCACAAGCCTAATTGAAGGTTGAGTCAGGTGAGGGGAGGTGAGAGGTGAATCTTCGGGGTATCAGCTGTTCACCTGCACCTGAAGGCTAAACCAAACATCCGCATCCTGGCCAAGGAAGATGGATGGTTTGAGAGAGGGGTTAAGGAAAGCTCTGTGTTTACACCTTAAAACTTTCTTCAGTAGGGATCACTCAGGACAAACTATTTAAATAAGACTTCATAATGTCGGCCTATATGTATTAAATAGCCAGGAGACATGATAACAGATTTGGTCAGGAATTGTAATCTTACTTAGACCAAAGAGGTGACTCCGAATCACCGTTAAAGAAGCATTTTATACAACTCCAGTCTGTCACACCATCACATCATTACACCGTACACGTTTTTAGATGAGGAGACATCAATGGCTCCAGCCTTATCAAAATATTACACTTTGTTCTTACATCAAGGACACTGCTCTCATTCCATTCCCACATCTTTGCCATGTTCATAATGAAGATGACTTTCTATCCTGATAGAGGAACTGTCCTATTTAGATAAACTACTGGGGAAAACATTAGTTCTGACACAACAGGCAGGTAATATTAGGGTTTAACAGACTCTGTTCAGTTCAATTCAGTTTATTTCTATAGCGCCACTTCACAACTCATGTCATCTCAAGGCACTTTACAGATGAGCAGATGTCAGAGGATTAAGAGAGCACATACAGTTAGTCACAGTCAGAGAAACAGGACTACACTGAAAAACAGGCCTATCTCCAACATCTATAAACAAAGGTGTTGATGATATTTCTCTCCAGGATGGAGTCACAGCCAAACAGAAACAGACCAGATGTAGCTACTATGAGAAAAAGAACGTTAGAGATTGAACTAACAGATTCTGCAGAGTGGGAGAATAGAGATATGATGAAACGGGGGTCCCTATGTCCTCCAGAAACTCACACATCATCAGTAAGAAAAATCCTAATAGAGGGGTTAGGAAGCCATCATTGTTAACCTGGAAAAAGCAGAGGAAGTGGTCTTAGACATAACCTGTCACCTACTTACAGGAACAAAAACATCTTCTAGAAGATTTTATGTCCAGTTGCCTACACTGAGCTTTTCAAGCTCTACCATGACCTGGATGACTGAGATATGAGGAGAGTAAAGTGCTTTATATTACTCTGAAGACGCATCATACAAACGTTCATATGTTCTTACCGCCTTGCTCAGCTGAAACTCCAAACTACTTTTCAGTGAACAGATTTAGGAGCCGAAAACAAAAGGGAAGAATCATCTCCATTATTCCTAGTTAACAAATCCCTTTTTTAGACATGATGTAAGAAAAACAATGTGTCGAAAACAAGCAGCAAGAACAATGAAGAAATGTCATTTGGTTCTTGCAGGTCCCCCGGTTCTTGTAGTTTATTTAGCAGCCTTTAGGGTCATTTGCCAGGATACAAAATAGAAACAACATGATCGAGAGATTACTGTGTCTGATTGAGACTTAAATCAAATCTTTATTTCCTGCACCATCATATGATCTAACCTTGGACTTGGTTTTTCAGCCTCGGGAAGCTGGAGGAGGAGTTTGAAAAGAAGTTTAACAGCCTGCCGCAGTTCAGCCCCCTGACCTTTGATAAGAAAGGGACGGCTGTGGCCAAGAAAAAGAAGACTGACTGCTCCTCTAACCTGGAGGACTCCTCTAAAGGCCCAAAAGGTCAGCATACGGTCTGCACTAAAGATCACTGTAGTTAGCAAAAAAAAAAAAATGTTCATTCATGGTTCGATCAAATTCACTCAGCTGTGTCAGACCCTTGAAAACCCGATCCATGCCGAGACCGGTCCGAGCTCGGATCAGTTAACCAGGCCGAATTGGTTCTGACGACCGTTTACGCATCACGCTATCTTGGTTCCTCGACTCCTTGCCTCCTAGTGACGATCTGCGGTATTACTGCCAGTATTGAAGGAAGAAATCAAGCAGTTGGTGGCGGTAATGCACCAAAAGTTGTTTGCCAACCGCCATAAAACACAAGAAGAAGAAGACGAAGAAGGAGGGAATCAAGCAAATCAAAATGGCGGCGCCCGTCACATTCAGAAAGTTATGCTTGATTATTATTGCTGTACTTCGGTGTTATTATTTAAAATGCTGCGTGGAGAAGATTTCGATTGTTGTTTGTAGTTGAAGAAGCAGTTGTTCTTCTTCTTCTGTTTCTGGAGGGGCATTACCGCCAACTACTGGAATGGAGTGTGAATCGCAATGTGCAGCCAGACGGAGATGACGCGTTCTGCTCATGCGTCCTTGTTATCAGAGAACCTAGCCAGGGAAGAAACCAAGCCGAGCCCACCTCTGGAACTGGCTCGTTAGCTCGGTTTGGTTCAGTTATCTTTCCATTTACACACGATAAGTTATCTCAGTTACTGAGCTCGGACCGGTCTCGGCACGGTTTTTCAAGGGTAATGTAAATGGGGTATTTGATCCAAGCATTATTTTCAGTTATATGAAATGATGTCAGGAAGGGCTGGGCAATTAATTGCATTTGCAGCATAATCACAATTTAAGAAAATGCAATTTTCTGCACATATTTGACCATTTTTACTTATATTCTCTCGCTAGTCTGTGGGTCAGCATTTAGTTATTTACTAATCCTTCCTCCCCAAGATCAAAAAACGGAAATTAGAAGACATTAACTAAATACTAGAAATTTTTGGGTAAACTACATACTTCCATGGATGCAGTAGTCTTCCATGTCATTGTTTCTGGGCTACATATAAAGGAGTGCGAGTATACCCACATCTCCAGGGACCATTACAGTATGTATATGACTGGATACTAGGAGCTAAGTGGTAACTTACCAGTCTAATAGTCTCCCTGTGCGTGAGTGAGTTCTCTCCGGGTAGTCCAACTTCCTCCCTAAGTCCAAAAACATGACTGTTAAGTTAATTGGTTTCTCTAAATTCTCCTTAGGTGTGAGTTTGTGCCTGAATGGTTGTTTGTCCTGTTTGTCTCTGTGTTGCTCTGCGATGGACTGGCAACCTGTCCAGGGTGGACCCCGCCTCTCACCAGTAGACAGCTGGAGATAGGAACCAGCACCCCTCGCAAACCCCAGCAGGGAGAAGCGTGACTGAAAATGGATGGATGGATATTTCATATGTTTTCATTAAAAAGAAATCTTATGTATTCCCTGTTTGAATCTTTTCTTTTTTGCTTGTTTTCTTCTGTGTTTAATCTCGCAGTAGATCAGAGTGATTCCTTCCCTCTGGATTCCGTTTCTGAAGCCAAATCCTCTACTCTCATCAACACCATGTTTCCAGATCTCTACAGCGCCACCAGCACCATGGAGATGCTGGTCGGCAGCCAGAAGAGGAAGGCTAGGAAGACCAAGATCACGCACTTGGTGCGCACGGCTGATGGCAGTGTTTCTCCTGCTGAGAGTGAGTCCGCAGCCACCTGATGGATGAATGAAGCTGGGATTTCAACTCAGTAAAAATTTGAGCATTTAAAGTCAACAAACCAACACTTTGGCCATTACGCATGGGAGAGTTTTCCTGCCAAAAACCAAGAGCAGTAACTGCAAACTCGGTAGAGGCAGTCATTCTTTTGGCAGGAAAGGCTTCTAGGTGATGATCCGACTCCCGTCTGAAAAAGCCAACAGGCTTGCACTGATATTAAAAATGTTTGCTCTTGGTTTTTGGCAGGAAAAATCTTCCATAGTTATGTCATTTATGCTGTGCTCACACCGAGGCTGTTATGGGCGTCAAATACGCACAAATGCAGAAATCTGGATGCTGAATCAGACAGGTCGAGTTGCTCTGGTTGCTCCAGGCTCTGGTTGTTTATCAGCTCTGTTCTGTAGCTTCAAGCTGGAGAGCAGCTTGACTTTCTTTAATTTATGAATTGGAAAAATTGTTCTGACATGTTTTAAGTGAGTTTCCAAGTTTGCAGACGTTTCTGTTCCCATCCAGGAAGCTTTTTCAATTAAAAATGTCAGAAATGGCGTTGAGTTCCAGGTTTTATCCAGCAGCCCAACAAAGCCTGGTTTTTGTTTAGAAAACATGCAAATAGAAACAGATGAACGGGTCCCCCCCTTTGGAATGGGGGTCGTTCTGCTTCTTTGTTAGCCTGCAATGCCCCATACCTGTCTATGTCTCTGAAAGGGGGTCGTTAAAGGGAATTGTTGGCCTGAGTGAATAGGCGAGGTATTCTGTTCCCCTGTAAAGGGGTTGGGGTTGCGATGATCGTGGGAAAGGATCAACTCTATCACTGCATTGTAGGTTTTTGAAAGCTGAAATCTGAGTCCACCCCCTCCGTTTGAGGTTGTTTTTTCTTTCTTAACATAGATTAACATATTTTCTTTGTCTAGAAAAGAGGTGGTTTGAGAGGGGCAAGAAGGAAGCCATCTAATTTAAGAAAGAAATGTCTGCAGAACCAGTGACAGCTTGCAGGTAGTGTTTGTCTCCCCAAAAAACTCCTGGATCAACTTTTCTGATTGGTTGATGCTCCACATCCAGTGGTAAAAGTTCAATTTACTGAACTCCAGTGTTGAACGCTCTGAATGCGACACTGGAACCCACAATGCATTTCCCGGTGGTCATGTTAACGGACGCGCCCGGTGTGAACGCAGCATAAAAGATGTGCTGCAATTAATATATTAGGATCATAAAATGAGTGAAATGTTTGGTTCATTTGTGAATATTTGTTGTTTTTCTTCAACAGAAAACAAAGCCAGGGATCTAAACCAGGAAGAGGATAAAAAGCCATCGAACCAACAGAATTTATGCAATGAAAACAGGTGCTACAGCGCTCCACAGGCGGACGAGGTGAGGAGGAGCACCTTACCACAAGAGCTACCTGCTCTCTTCAGCTTGGCTGCCCTGGCCGAGGTAGCAGCCATGGAAAATGTTCACAAGTAGGAGCGCCTGCCGTCCTGAAACGTTGTGCGTCCCCAAGTGGAGCTTTTCTGACAGTTTGTTCTGATGTCCCTGTTTCAGAGGCCAGAGGAGCTTGGCTCAGAGCCAGAAGAAGGAACTTGCACAAACTCTGCTTCTCATCTCGTGCGCTGACCAGTGAAGAGTCGCCCGTCCTCCGGATGTATAAGCCACGGACAGCAGCAGCGGAGTTTTGGTTTGGGAGGGCTTGGACAAACTCCTGACTCTGATTTTGCTTGAATCACATGTAAGGGGAAAGACCCCACCGCTCCCCCCCCCACCTCCCGCCCTGTAGGCGTCTCAGCGTTTACCACTGAGGCAGAACGCCTTAGGTTTTCCTGTTTGATGGATGATGTACTGGACGGTTGTTTCATTCCTTACAGAAGTGATGGTGAGTACAGTCCAGGTGTGAGGTGGACTTCAGGTAGACCGTTTAGTCAAATGCACCAGTTGCTTTGAGAAGAGCGGTCCTTAGAACATTGGAGCTGCTTGTTTGTGAAGCAGAAGGGCCAAATGCTCCTGTGTTATGCAAACTAAAACCATCCCTTCGTTGTAGTTCTTGGTTATAAAGGGGGCCATATAAACACTTTCCTTCTACATGCCTCTTCACTTGAAGAGAATTGAGCATTTATGGTGAAATCCTTAGTTTTCAGTTTCTGAGCTGCAGCTGTCTGACGAGGATCCTCAGTCTGTGCCGTAAGGAGGCTCTTAACAGTGCTGCCAATTCTGCAATTCTGTCGCTAAATTTAAAATTTATTTTAAAAAAAACAAACTTTTTTTTATTTCTGTGTCAATTTAAACAAAAGCACCAAACTCTGTCCTCCTGAGTGAATCTTAAAGAAAAATCCAGTCAGCAAGGAATGATCAATGGATCGTTATCTATACCTAAAACTAATACGTTCGCCATGATTTAATGAATTAAGCCTTTATCAGTAAAAAAATAAAAGCAATGATTTTCTTTGTGATCACTGAGTCTGGGAGCGGCCATTTGTGCCCAAATATAGTGACCCCTCCCTCCTGACATCTTCCGACAGTGACGTCACGGTGCGGTAAGCCTAGCGCCATTCTCCCCGCTTTACAAGCAAAATCTACTGACAATGCCCATGTGCATGGCAGCTGAATGTTGGAATACATCGGGTAAAAGTGAAAAAAATAGTTATTTCACGTTTCCTATTCCTGATCCTCCACGGACGGGTTGGTCGTTGGATCGCCAACTTGAAGAGGGAGAATTTGCCATCGAACTTCTGGCCAGAGAAAAAACTCCTGCTGCTGGATGGCATGATGATGCATATTAGATGATGACGACATGAAGCGACTTTATGACTTTTCTTGCTGAGGAGTTGGCAGCACTGTCAGTTAAACTGGTCCGTTTTTTCGGGGTTCAGGTGGGAGCGCCACATGCCTTCGTGTTTAAAACGTGAAGAACACACAAAATGTCGACCTATGCCGAAGCGTTCCACGAGTACAGAGATGATCAGATCAACGTCGGCACGTTGGCGGCTGTGGCCACGGCACTGGAAACCAAACAGGAAACCCTGCGATTAGCTTCCCTCAATGCACGGCTTCCTTCTATAGATGGCTAATGTAGATCTACTGTTATAGATGACACTGTTATGTCAGATGGAAGCCATTTTGGAGGTCAACCGTTGAGATTGAAAAGCCCTCGATCATCCATTGCTTGCAGTTTTCTATTTTCTTCCCTGCTAATTGCCCACCCCCCCCCGACACACACACACACACACACCGCTTTGCAACGCATCTATATTTGGAAGAGCTTCTTTGGCTCCTGCTCCAAACAACGTTTAATCAGGGTAACAGATTTCCACGAACTGCTACTTGTCTGCTTTATCTTGGTTTTACACTAACACAGTGTCCTCATGTGTGTTTATGAATGACCGTTTTATATTAATGCGAAGATGTTTTAGCGAAAGCAATGTTTGTGGCGACCAATGTTTCATGGACTGAATGTTTAGGAGACAAATCTGCTTTCTGTTCTCTGTCCCTAAACGACGGCCGCTGTTCCGTCAGATAAGCATACCTGGCCTGACCACCCTCAATACCCATTTATCCCTTTAGTTTAATTTTGTATGAAAAATAGACTACCTAAACGTATCCCTTTAGACATGTACAGAAAACTATTTAATTACAAATTTTTTGGTGCTTTTTTTAAAAGCGTACTGCAATCTGACCTTAAATTGTTTTTCTTAGGTTTTTTTGTACATGACTAAGGGGATACACGCCCGTTTAGGTAGTTTAAAGTCTATTTTTCATTGTAAACTAAAGGGATAAACACAAATCTGGCGTCTTGCGTATCCGTATTGACTATGGGTATGCTGGTCTGATGGGGTATTCTCATCTGATAGAACAGCGCAGCTTTTAAACCCTGCTTCCTCAGACCCGATATTCAGCCTTAACCTTCCTGCCTGCACTCTGCTTGCCAACACAAAGCCTGAAGCAGCTTTGTCTTCCCACTTTGAACGTATTTTTACAGGCGAATGAGTTCCTTTTCTGAGTCCTTGCTGCTGGTTTGAGCTACAATCTCAGCCGATTGGACGGTGAAACCTGCTGCAGGTGTCTTTTGCTTCAGAAAACGTTCCAGCTGACGTTAGGAGCAGAGAGGCTTATTATTTGGTAGTTCTCCTGAAGTTGGGAGTAAAATAAATTCAATTGAGTTTATTTATATAGCATCAATTCGCAACACGTCATCTCAAGGCACTTTCCAGTTCACCACATCATACAGTCAGATTGATTTAAAGTTTTCTATCTAAGGAATATCAGTTGATTGCATCGACTCATTGACCCTTACACTTGCTTGTAGCGACAGTGGAGAGGAAAAACTCCCTTTTAACAGGAAGAAACCTCCAGCAGAACCAGGCTCCGTGTGAGCGGCTATCTGCCGAGGCCGACTGGGGTTCAAAATAAAGACAGCAGTATGTGATTTAGAATCTTAAAATAGAAAGAAAACGAGCCCTTCGAAATAAAACATTTTCTTTAGCAGATATTTATTAAGAAATAATAAGTAGTAATTTAATTACCTTATTTACTGCATTTTTCTATCATGATTAAAAACAAAATGATTATTTGGCTGTCCGTCGTTCCCCATAATAAATAATACATTTAGCAGTGAACTATAAGCGATAGCTTTAATGGTCCTGATAGGGTTATTGTTATGAGTATTTGTTTTATCTTCCACTGTCTTGGTTTTTTTTAGTCTTTAAAAAAAAGCGTACTGCTTTTAGTCTAACTATGCCTTCTGTACTCTGACACAGATGCAGGCAGTGTTAGAATAACTTCGTTGCCATGAGGCGAGGGTTGGCTGATGTTCAGGAAAGCACCGTGTTTATAACACTGCTGTAAACCCCTAAACTGTTGGATCGATTCGCTTTAAATTGAGTGGAATCCTGCTAAAGCTATGAATCTGGTTCATATAAAGGAACAAAATCATCTCAAGTTGTTTTCTCTGAAAAAAGGGTACCTTGAGACCAACAGACAGAAATCAGACTGAACCATAACCCTCCTTCTTCCCCTGGAGCTCCTTTTTTCTGCTTCTAGACCAATACTTCCATGACCACATACTAAATACCATTATTTAGTAATTTCCATGACTAATGTATTTTTTTTCTTTGTTTTGAAATATAGGTGTATTTTTGTAGTATTTTTGCTGTTTTTTTAAACTAGTAAAAACCATGGATGTACCCGTACTGATCCGACAGATGACGCAGTCTAAAAACAATGTTTGTTATGACGGAGTACTAGGGCTAGAGATTTATTTCAAAGAATACAAAAATAATGTAACATTACAAAGTCGTAATATTATGAGATTAAAGTCAGAAACTTATGAGAAATCCATAAAATTCCGAAAATGTATTTAATGACAACTCTTAAAAGAAGAACTTCCCTAAAATGAGAAATGTCGAGTTATACTTTGGCATCGGTTTCACTTATAAGGAAATATCTTTTAGCACGAGTGAAGTCATCATACCACAACCCCGTTTGAAAGAAAAATTTGAACATGCACTGATCATATATATATATATATATATATATATATATATATATATATATATATATATATATAAAATATGATGGTCAGAGCATGCTCAAAGCTTTCTAGATGATCAGCATGGTCTGGTCATATATATATGCTTTCTTTCTGAAACTGGTTCTGGTATGATGACTACACTCGTAATTTTCCAATTTTAGTCTCAGAAATTTGTGACTTTATTCTCATATAAAATAAAAATCTCTAACGTGGCCCTAATACTCCGTCATAGTTAGTCCTGATAGTCCAGAGGTTTTTATTTAACTGGGTTTTCTCAGATTTTCTTAGATTTAAATATTTGTCTGCCAATTATACAGATTTCAGTCAAAGTTTGGGTTTAACATAGAGCAGAGGGCCCAGTATGCTAAATTCATTTGATTATAAACAGTATAAATAAATATATATTTTCAGGTATATGAGAAACGTCTGATCCTCCAAGCAGAGTAGAGAAAAACGACTGCTTTCAGGATACCCACCCCTGTGCCTCCCTATCCAACACCCTACCTTTTTAAATGAATATACCTCCTTACAGTAAGTGAGTTGATTGACATTTGCCAAAGAAACAGAAAGGTATATCCGAAGGAAAACCCTTTAGGAGGACGTTAAAGAAAAAATGAGCTTCATAGCTTCCAGTTGCACTGCATTTTTCTGAACTATTTGACTCTTCAGGTAACGATGTTGGTGCAATTCATTGGAATTATCTAACAGGATAACATTTTAATTCAGAGTTTGACTCTACTGCAGCACAAGGGCACGGATCTGTGCCTCTTGGATTAAAAAGTATTTGCACCTTATGACCCCGAACCAAAACGATCACGGTCGTTAAAAAATAAAACTATACATCTACAGATCAGCCCTTCATCCCCTCAACTTTTCTATTAAAAATGCTTCTCTAAGGTTTAATACTGCTATATTAGTTACCAAATTAACTAGAATACCCTTTTGTGCTAGTACTGTCTTCTTGAATGTAATCATTTTCTACATATTTTTCTAATTGAGTCTTGATTGTACTGTAGGTATGCTACGACGGTATACCGTGGCTTCTGTGCGTGTTGTGTTCTAACGGTTAACAGAAAGGAGAGCTGCTGCACTGTTAACTTGGTGGAAGTGTTTCCAAATGACTTCTTGGAGCGTGTTTGCATCCATGAGAGCCAGAACGATGGACCATTGCTTTGGGTTTCGGGGGTGATCTCCTGGTCCGGTTCAGTTTCAACAATAGGGACAATCCTTCAAGCAGAAAATTTGTGTGTGACTTTTAGCTTATTTATAACTTTTCAAAGTTTAGTCCGATTTCAAACAGAATAAAAAGCGTTATATGTATCAGTTTCTACATAACCATGTACTCCATGATTTTTCCTTAACTAGAATGTAGACGATGCCTTCCTTATTTTCATCCAACTTTGCAACCAGGTTCCTTTGAAGCCTTCCTGATAGGTCAGACATCAATTAAAAATGATTAATCATGTGCTTGCCATACCTTATGTAATCAGTGTTCTTCATAATGTGCTATTATGACTAGTTAAAGCCTGGTTCGTTTAGTGCTGCCTTGCCTTACTGTGTTCCCATTGAATTGTGGGATCCCCTCCTTATCCAGCCCACATTGCTGTCAGATCACTGTTTGATTACACAAATATTACTTGTACAACACCTATTAAAATACAATGTGTTAAAGTTATATGTTTGTGTGTGTTTGTGTTGTTAAGGGGAGGCAATCTTCGTTTTTCTTATAAATTAAGGGCTGAAAGTTTTGCATTACTTTGCACAATGGTGTTCTGTAATGACATTTCTATCAACAGGCTCTCATTTTCACACAAAAAACAAGCTGTGGCATATTTTCTAGAGCTGCAACTAATGATTTTTTGCTGATTGGTTGACCTGTTGATTTTTTTTTTTTTTTCCATTAATATTAATAATTGGATAGCGGAAGGTTCCTTGACCATTTTAGACCATATTGATGGACAAAAAGTTTTTATTTTATTTTATCTTAAATGAAAAAGTTTTATATTATGTATAATATGTGTGTATATACTGTATATATATATATATAATATTGTTTACAATTTTGGTTTAATTACTGCTCTGTGTTGGTTCCTCTTATAGCTAATGTTATATAAGACCACACAACCAAGACCGAGGAGTACCAGAACAGAGACAATGCCATGACCTTTAGAGGCCTCTGAAGGCTTTGTCTCAACTTCTAAAGGTCTTGGCCTTGTCTCGGTCTCTGCCTTTGTCTTTCTCGTCCTCTAAAGGTCTCTGCCTTTTCTCGGTCTCGTCCTCTATAGGTCTCTACCTTTGTCTCTTGTTCTCTAAAGGTCTCTACCTTTTCTCGGTATCGTCCTTTAAAGGTCTGCACCTTGTCTCGGACCCTAAAGATCTCGACCTCTAAAGGTCTGGACCTTGTCTCTGTCTCGGACTCTAAAGGACTCTGCATTGTCTCCATCTCATCCTCTGAAGGTCTCAGTCTTATCTCTATCTCGTCCTTTAAAGGTCTCAGCCTTGTCTCTGTCTCATCCTCTGCGGGTCTCGGTCTCATCCTCTGAAGGTCTCAATCTTGTCTCGGTCTCGACCTCTAAAGGTCTCTGCCTTTTCTCGGTTTCGTCCTCTATAGGTCTCTGCCTTTGTCTCTTGTCCTCTAAAGGTCTCTACCTTTTCTCGGTATCGTCCTCTAAAGGTCTCTGCCTTGTCTTGGTCTCATCCTCTGAAGGTCTCAGCCTTTTCTCGGTCTCGACCTCTAAAGGTCTGCGCCTTGTCTCGGACCCTAAAGATCTCGACCACTAAAGCTCTGGACCTGGTCTCGGTCTTGGACTCTAAAGGTCTCGGTCTCTAAAGGTCTCTGCATTGTCTCAGTCTTGACCTCTTAAGGTCTCTGCCTTGTCTCTGTCTCATCCTCTGAAGGTCTCGGTCTCCACCTCTAAAGGTCTGCACCTTGTCTCGGACCCTAAAGATCTCGACCTCTAAAGGTCTGGACCTTGTCTCTGTCTCGGACTCTAAAGGACTCTGCATTGTCTCCATCTCATCCTCTGAAGGTCTCAGTCTTATCTCTATCTCGTCCTTTAAAGGTCTCAGCCTTGTCTCTGTCTCATCCTCTGCAGGTCTCGGTCTCATCCTCTAAAGATCTCAATCTTGTCTCGGTCTCGACCTCTAAAGGGCTGGGCCTTGTCTCAGACTCTAAAGGTCTCGACCTTGTCTCGGTCTCTGTTATTCTTGGTCTCGGTTGGTGGGTCTTGACTTTAAAACTGGCATGTTTTAAAGTCTCAGTATTGCAGTTAATGATGAACTGATTACTAAAGTAAGTCATTAATCCAATGAATTATTCTAGCCCCAATATTTGCGAAACAAAGTTTAGGTTTTTTGGCTTCTAAATACTCAAGGGAAAAAAACTCACTTTCTGTCAGATTGTAGGAAATTCAACATTTAGTATACGAAAACATGCAACATATTCCATAGTTTAAGCTGTAAGTGGAAAACACACAACTTCCAGTAGTGGAAAAAGTACTCAACAGTAATACTTGAGTAAAAGTATTAATACTCATAGTCAAATCTTTCTCAACTACAAGTAAAAGTTACTTTGCCAGACATCTACTCAAGTTAAAGTATTGAAATGCTCACTTTTGAAAGTATTCAAAAGTACAGAATGTGTTTTCTAATATTAATATATTTCTGTCTAACTTTCAGGCTAATTTTAAAGAAGCTTGTAACTCAGAAACCACCTGATGTATTGATGTGTAGAACCTCCTGCTACAAATTCTACATCTGTAAAGAACTTCAGCGTTAAAATGCCTAAGAAAAATAAGGACAGCTATTTTGATTATTATTTCTTATTTAAAAACAAACCAAAAAAGACAACGGGAGTGTCTCGATTCTCCTCACACTTTCATTATAGAAAAGAGGTTTAGGGTTGAATCTATTACCATAAAGAAACCACAACTCTGATGTCAGAACTCATCCTACAGAGCAAATAGGCCACATGGCAACAACTAACGCCTTAATAAAATGTATAAAAAACAAATTATATCTGCCCTGAATTTTTCATATTTGTGGAATGCCATTAAAATTAATCTGTGGGCTGCACAGTGGTTAGCACTGCTGCCTTGCAGATAGAAAGTCTTGGGTTCGAATCCCGGCCTGAGATCTTTCTGCATGTAGTTGGCATGTTCTCCCTGAGCATGTGTGGGTTCTCTCCGGGTACTCCGACTTCCTCCCACAGTCCAAAAACATGTTAGGTTAATGAAACCACTTCTCTAAATTCTCCTTAGCTGAGTTGTTGGCAGCTGCATATACCTAGGAAAGAGAAGAAACAGAAAATGAACTATTGCCCTGCAATAGACTGGTGACCTGTCCAGAGTCATCCTGTTTCTCACCCATAGACAGCTGGAGAAAAGCACCAATGACCCTCGTAACCCCAGTAACGATAAGTTTGATGAAAACTGGACGGATCTGCCATGTTCAAGAAAGAAAAACAGCAACAGCAAATTAGAAAGCTAAGCTGTACTGAAACGAACAAGGAACTGGCATCTTCCTCCAAACATAGTGAAGAAGAAAGCACAATATTTGACTTTGAAACATATCGGAGTAAACTTATAAGTAGCCCCCCCCCCCCCCCCTCCAAAAAATATCACTCAAGTAAAGTAAGGATACTCAAAAATGTACTTAAGCACAGTAATCAAGTAAATGTACTTCAGTACATCAGTTTTTAAACATTGCCATGAGAACAGCAGAGAGGATCATGGGGGCTCCTCTTCCCTCCATTAAAGACATTTCATCCCAGCGCTGCGTGTCCCGAGCCTGTGACATCATCAATGACCCCTCACCCCCCCACCATGGACTGTTCTCCCTGCTGCCCTCTGGGAAGAGGCTTCACAGCATTCAATGCAGGACCAGCAGGTTCTGCAGCAGGTTCTGCAACAGCTTCTTCCCCATCGCCATCAGACTGATGAACTCTATACTCTGTGAATACAAAATGGCAAAAGTTGTCCAAGTCTGGAGATAAGAAATTGGCCCAAAATAAAAAGCTGCTTTTGAGTTATTAGACCATATTTAAAAAATAAAAAAAGGGGTGGGGGGCGACAAAAATTGAACTTTAGGATTAACCTCTGCATAAAGAAAGGTGTCATAACACAAAAAATAAGCATCTTCTAAAACCATGCTTAGCTGAGATGCATCTACTTTGTTGATTCAATTACATTCAAATATTTTTTTAATCTCAAAGGGAAATTAAATGATGGATGTTTGCATCTAGAATCGAAATAGTTATATATCTAAAGCTCATACCCCTCTAAACTAGACTGGAGAATTCCTTTTTTTTCCAGAGGTGTCAAAAGTATTAATATTAATTGGACAAGTAGAAGGTTAAAAACACTTGTATAGAAGTATCAACTGAAGTAAAAGTGTAAAGTAGCATTTTTAAAACTACTTGAAATATAAAAAGAGTTATGCAGGAAAATTTTTAAAGGCGGATGCTTTAAACTGTATATTGGTTACTGCACTACCCTATCAAATAAAAATATTTATAAATTCTCTGTGATAACTTTATCCTCTTGTAAAACTATTTATTTCGTATGTGACGAACAAAAAGGTGGGGGAGCACCAACTCCAACCACAATGAAATTGTCTGAATGAAAATTATTTAGATGGTTTTATTTTTTTTTAAATACCAACAAGCCATAATGAAAATGAGCTGAAATGAAACAAAACTAGCAAGTCTATTTTGAAAATGTAAGGATTAGAAAGTAAAAAGTTGTCTAAAAAATGATTACTGCAGTAAAGTATAGATAGCTAAAATTTGTACTCAAGTATTGTAACGAAGTATTTGTACTTCAGACACCTCTGCTTGTTTCATTCAGCAGGCTGGAGATGCAGAAATCCATGCCACTTGTGAATGAATAAATGTCACCTCATTCAGCCAGGATGAAGAAGTTTGTGCATATATACTTTAAAATACTGGATGTCTGCTTCAAGATGTAGTCAACTCAAAGCTATGGATATCTAACCCATTTCACATTGTTCATCAAAACCATAAAGAAATACAGAAACAATCTTCCACATGGTGCTAGTGTTTTGCTATCACAAATACAAGATACAGATGTAGGTTTTTCCTTTATCCCATTTTGGAATGATTGCAGTCGGTGGAACTGCATTTGAGGACCAAAGCTCTAGAGGGAACATCCATCATGTGCGGTTGACAGCTCACAGCCTTCACATTTCCAGAATGTGCATTGCGATTCAGTTCATTACCTGTAAACACACAAGTGAAGATAACTAATATGATACACAAAACTCACTTAAGAAAGAAAAATGTAAACATGGGACCATGGCATAATTGCTCTTAAAATATTTTTTGTGGCTTTTAAAAAAGCCGTTTTAAATAATGAAAAAAACTGTGGAATCCTGCTGGAGGCTGCCACGGTAATGCTCCTTCCACCAAGAAGAACGTGAATGCATCCCTGACATGTCTTGTATCTGCAGAAGAGTAGTTGACAGCGACACCTCTCTGGGTGCTGGCCCCTCACAGTGGGTGGCTTACAAGTTGTTGAAGTACGCATGAAGTTGTGAAGCACACATGCGGCCTTCACACACAGCTCCACAACCTCATTGGGTACTTCCACAACATGGGGATACCATCTGCATTGTGAGTAATTAAAGACCTCCTACTCAAGTGGCAGATGACCACGTCCAGGGAAGGGCTGCATCATGTTCGTCCTTAGTGGGAACGCCTCATCTGCCAAGAAGACATGGCGCTGGGGATCTCGGTGCTAAGGCCAAGGGTAGGTGCTGCTCAGAGGGCGGATGGAGTGTGTCAGCCCGCATAGCTCTGCCAAACACAGAATTATCCAGGGTCCTACTGTCACAGATCATAACCCCTAACATCAATGATACGGAACCAGTACCCTGCATCTGCAACTGCTGGCAGGACATTTGAGAGATCCTCCTGGTAGTTAAAGAGTTGGTACCCGGGGTTGGGGGTGCAATCATGGAGACGTGCCTGCCGTCCAGGATGCTGCAACAAAGAAGAAAGTGCCACCGGTCCTGGAACCCCTGAACAATGGCCACTCAGTCTTTAGTGGAGGGCACCGCCATGAACTCCTCCACCAGGCAGTCCCAGATGGTCCTCGCCACCTGAGGGACAACGCTATAGACAATGGAGACTCCCACCCAGAAACTCTTTGCAATTGTCCTGTAGGACTCCCCTGTGGCAAGATACCTAGGAAAGAGAAGAAACACAAAATGAACTACACCAAATTTCACAACAGTTTTGGCTACATAAACTTTCTGATATGTGCAATTCCAAAAAAGCTGTGAGAAAAGGCTAATATATGTATTTTTTTATTTAAACAGTATGATAAGTATATATAGTAGAGTGGGGACAGTTGCAACATTGTGATATTAAACAATGTAAATTCAGCTAGACTGATGAGAATCGGAGAGGACATGCTCAGTTACCCCCTGAGAGGAGATCCATTAGGGGGGCCATGGCACCCCTATGAAATTATTTGCCATCCCTGTGCTGCCCCTTCCTCCACCAGGTCATCTGTTGTTTTCCCTGAGATGCATTTCACCACCTATGAAACAACCAGTTCTTTCTTAATTAAACCAGTAGGCGGCAGCAGTGGTTGCATCATGCAGATCATCCTATATTTGCATTTTAAGGTTGGCAATTAAAGCTACAGTGTGTAATTTTCAGCGACATCTAACGTCCAGACTGCAGACCGCAGCAACATGAACATATCCCCCCCACCGCTTCTCCCCCAAACAGTACGGCGAGCGTTACGGGACAAAATGTCTTCCACGACGTCCGCATCACCTACCTTCTCAAGTGATGAGGTTTGTTTACATAGATAATTTTACAGATAGTATTTCATTAGTCTGTGTGTTCAGTACCGTCTCAGTTCATCTCTCTCAACTTGCCGTAGTTACTTTCGAGCGTAATGGGCGATCTCGCAATCGCTAGTTTGTTGGCTCTGCGCTGCCGTAGCGCAAAGATGTCTGCCTCCATGGCTACGAGACCCACTCCTATGTAATTATAAATAACGAATTCTAAGGCAACGCAAATATTAAGGTTAAGAGGCTGAGCTCGTAGATGATGATAAATAACATAGTTATGTATAATATATTACATTTCTGACTGTATATCCCTGTAATTATTACACACTGTAGCTTTAACCCAAACCTGAGAAGAAACTCAGCAATTTATTCTGCACAACAATATATTACAAAAAAATATATATATACAATTTGAGACTTAATACTCTTTTAGGGATTATTCTTTATAATATATGGGGACCGTTTGTCTCAGCAGTCATTTAGGTGTCTTCTGTGTATTCAAAGAAAAAGGATCGACTGCTCAGCCTTTTCAATGTATGAATAAATTTAAACAGCATAAATATATGAGTATGCTTTTATTGGGAAGGGGCTCATGAGGATCTACTCCAGTGATTTATTTAGAGAATATAAGTTCATCATGTTGAGTCTAAACTGAACCTGAACTGGTCTTCTGGCCTATTGGTTGGTTTACCTCCTCGCCTTGGCTTTGAGAATTTCCTGGATCTACCATGGCCTTCTTGTTCCTACAAGACAACAGACACATCCCATGATACTTTCAGGGAGAACTAAGAATATTGGTTGAACAGTAAGGTTTTCAATGATTGCTGTTCAGTCATTGCAACAATATATTTTAGATCAGCAGTTTCTTGGCTTAGAACGTGCATAGAGCACACGGGGCAATATTTATGGTTGAAGCAAGCAGTGCTAGTTTAATGTTATTAACTTTGCATTGTTCATCTGACCATAGCTCAAGAGGATGTCTGCTTGCAATGTTGATCAGACATTCATAGGCAGGTGAGAGCTCAAGCCCCTCCTTTTTCATAGAACAGCATAGAATTCAACTTTATTGTCATTACACTGTCACAAGTACAAAGCAATGAAATATGGTTTGCATCTATCCAGATGTGTTATACAGGATATAAACATTTATTTACATATATACAGAGACCATGTATGCATGGACTATAAATTGCAGATATAAACAGAGAGTAATTGTAAGAGGTTTTAAAATAGATAAATATGGAAGCTATATACAGAT
The DNA here is from genome assembly GCA_030533445.1 of Cyprinodon diabolis. NCBI lineage: Eukaryota > Metazoa > Chordata > Actinopteri > Cyprinodontiformes > Cyprinodontidae > Cyprinodon > Cyprinodon diabolis. Next base: position 43,041,151 of record CM060072.1, on the reverse strand, counting down.
TAAACAAGAAAGTTAGAATATGGAATATATATATATTAGTGGTGTTATAAAACAGTATAGATAATGACAGATAATAGCACATAGAACAAGGGACAGGATCTGAGGTGAGCTAAAACCAGCTCAAAACACTGAGTGATGATTGGTTGATGATGGGCGGTAGTCATTGAGTGTGGATGGGTTGGAGTTCTTGGGGATCGGGACGATGGAGGTGGAGTTGAAGCAGGTCGGTAACACAGTGTGGGCCATGGACAGGTTAAAGGTGTCACTGCTTTATTCATTAGAACAGAGGTCTTCAACAGGGGGTCCGCGACCCCTAGGGGGTCCGCGGAGGTACTGCATGGGGGTCGCGAAAGTCTTGGTTTATTACTTTTTTTTATATTCCCTCCTGCAATTTTTTGCACTAATTAAAATGTCTTTAAATCCACATTAACATGAATTCAACATACTGTAGTAAACAGATAAATGGAGGCAGAAGATGTCTTTCAGTCATCAATGCACACATTCAGCGACACACAGGAGCTCTTTCAAACCTGGGCACCGTTTCATTCACAACACCTGTCCCCTCAACCAGGAATCAGATTCAGAAATACTTTAATAATCCCAGGGCGAAATTACTTTCGTTACATGACTCCATATGTAATAGAGTGACTATAGGACCAGTTTGATATAACACAATTTCATACAATATATATAATTAGGGGGTCCCCACTCCATCTCGCAATCAGTTTGGGGGTCCTTGGCTTTGAAAACGTTGAAGACCCCTGCATTAGAACATATTAACAGAGTTTGCTATTCAATATATAGCTAGTGCTATCTCTGTTAGTTCTAACAGTGAATAGAAGAACCCGGTTCTTGGAAAACATTGATTTAAGTGCCTCATTCTTGTCACCCTCTGGAAAATGTCACAGCCAAAGCGACACACTTCAAATGTTTAGCTATACAGTGAGGAAAAAAAGTATTTAAACACCCTGTTATTTTGCAGGTGTTCCCTCTTAGAAATCATAGAGGGATGTGAATTGTCAGTGTAGGTGCATGTCCACTGTGAGAGACATGATCTAAAAGCAATCCAGAAATCACAATGTATCATCATATTTTTTTCTATTTATTTGTGTGAAGTATTTCAACACCTGAGAAAATCCTGCAATACGTGGCCCCGGTCATCCTCTCTTTAATACAGTGCAGTCGACGTGTCACATGTGTAGAAAAACATAACAAAAGCATGAAGCTACCACCCCCTTTCTTCACAGTAGGGATGGTGCTCTAAGGATGATACTCCTTGGCAAATTAAGAAGGGCCTTGACATGTGCTGGTTTGAGCAGGGGAACCTTCCATGCTATTTATGATTTCAAACCAGGATGTCTTAGTGTAATACCAACAGTAACCATGGAAACAGTGGTCCAAGCTATTTTCAGATCATTGACCAGCTCCTCCCATGTAGTTCTGGTCTGATTTCTCACCTTTCTTAGGATCACTGAGACCTCACAAGGTGAGATCTTGACACACAAAGCAGGAAAAGAATGAATAACGAAGTTTTCAAAACTGTTTAGGAAATTACTTTTGTTACACGCTCCAGTTACAGTTTGATACATATATATATACATATATATATATATATATACATATAGATACACACACACATATATATATATATATACATATATATATACATATAGATACACACATATATATATATATATATATATATATATATATATATATATATATATATATATACATATAGATACACACACATATATACATATATATATATATATATATACTATTTTCTCACCCCTCGTGGGGTGGTATGTGTCATCCTCAAGCTCGGGTCCTCTACCAGAGGCCTGGGAGTTTGAGGGTTCTGCGCAGTATCTTAGCTGTTCCTAGGACTGCGCTCTTCTGGACAGAGACCTCTGATGTTTTACCTGGAATCTGCTGTAGCTACTCTCCCAGTTTGGGGTCACAGCCCCCAGTGCTCCAATTACCACTGGCACCACTGCTGCTCTTTCTTTACACATCTTTTCTAGCTCCTCTTTCAGCCCTTGGTATTTCTCAAGCTTCTCGTGTTCTTTCTTCTTGATGTTGCTGTCGCTTGGGATTGCCACATCTATCACTACTGCCTTCTTCTGCTGTTTGTCAATCAACACGATGTCTGGTTGGTTAGCCATCACCTGTTTGTCAGTCTGGATCTGGAAGTCCCATAGGATCTTAGCTCGGTCATTTTCAACTACCTTAGGAGGTGTCTTCCATTTTGACCTAGGGACTTTCAGCCCATACTCATGGCAGATGTTTCTGTACATTATGACAGCTACCTGGTTGTGGCGTTCCATGTATGCACTTCCTGCCTGCATTTGACACCCTGCTGTTATGTGCTGTGTTGTTTCAGAGGCATCTTTGCACAGTCTGCACCGGGGACTGGATAGCTCAGTAGGTAACACCGACGACACCGACTACTGCGGTACAGTTGATCCTGAGCCGATTCCTGGGATGGACGGACATCCAGGTGGCAAGGTCCTTAGTGCTTAGTGCTTAGTGGCCTACCTCAGGCATGAGTGTAACCACAAATACAAGAGCCATACCGGCTCGGAGGTCTGCGTCAGTTGCTAGGGAACCAGGGCAACTTGATGACAAATTGGCTACTGGAACAAGACTGTCACATGTTTGTCAGGAGGCCAAGCAGTCTTGGAGGTGGGACCCAAACTGGTTGAAAGAAGAACATGCTTTGTAGAGTTTTCAGCAGACAAAATTTTAATTTCTTCTTTTGCAGGACATCAACCAAACCACACCAACCAAGAACAATGGCAGACATGTTTCTTAAATAGAGGAGGAACTAAATTGGAAGAAACCATTTTTAAAAAGACTGTTCAGCTTCACAATAAGAAGAAAAGGAAATTTTGGTTTAAACAAACAACTACTTAAGAAATACTTTTACCAATAAATACAGAAACAAATATATATATTCAATCCAAACATATACTCAAACTCAATAAAGAAAATACCATACATCAGATCAACCTCCCCCCTCTTCAATTATCTAATGGTACAGTCCTGTACACACCTGCTTGGAGAGTGAAACAGCAGAGGTGAGTATTTCAAAATATTTTAAATCTTTAATGTCCCTTTTATAAATAAACAAAATATTTATATATATATTTTAAAGTGAAATCAATTTACCTTTTTACAAAAATAAAAACAAGATGTGGCCAACCAAAGAACCAAAACCCAAACAAATATAAACCAATGTAGAAAACCAGATCCTGTGTTTAGCTGCTACTATGGCCAATATACAATTACAGTTTTTCTCAAATGCTAAAACACAAAAGCCAATCCTCTAAACCAAATTACCAGTTGTCTAAACACATTTACTAAATCTAGCCATCATTTTCCAATATCATAAACACATGTAGCTTTAGAAAAGGGTGTTGTGTTTAGACATTGAAGAACATGGACAAAACTTTTGTGAAATGTGTTTTAGCATTTGAGAAAAACTGTAACAATGGCTCATTGTTACATCTCCTCCCCCTTCACCCAAGAATACACTACTTCAATTTTCATGTACCCGGGAAAGACAGTCTGCCACCAGGTTTGCCTTTCCTGACCTATAGTGAATAGTGAAGTCATAAGGCTGAAGTGAGAAATACCACCCTGTGAGACGAGTGTTCGATTCTTTTATCCTCTTGAGCCACTGCAGAGCCCGATGGTCAGTTTCCAAGTAGAAGTGACATCCTAAGAGGTAGTACTTCAGGGAACTAATTGCCCACTTCATGGCCAAGCACTCCTTTTCCACAGTCGAGTAACGTGTCTCTCGATCCAAAAGTTTCCGGCTCAGGAACAGTACTGGCTTTCTTTGTCCATCCACATCCTGCAAAAGCACAGCTCCCAGGCCAACTGCTGAAGCATCAGTTTGAAGAATGAATGAATTATTGAAATCAGGGGTGTGAAGAACAGACTCACTTGTTATGGCCATCTTCAGGTCTTTAAAGGCTCTGTCACAGTCCTCGGTCCATTTCACCTTCGTTGGTGCTGAAGCCTTTGTCAGATTAGTTAACACCGCTGCTCTGTCAGCAAAATGTGGACTAAATTTGCTGTACCAACCTACCAGTCCTAGGAATGCTCGAACCCTCTTTTTGGTGCTTGGAACAGGATAGGAGTGGATGGCATCCACCTTTCCAACTCGAGGCCTTATAACACCTTGAGCAACAATATGGCCCAGATACTCCACTTCACTTTTTGCTAAGGAGCATTTGCCAGGATTGATTGTAAGCCCAGCATTTTTTAGCAGCCGAAGAACCTGCTTAAGGTGAGTAACATGGTCCTCCCATGTCTGGCTAAAGATGACCACATCATCCAAATAGGCAGCAGCAAATTGTGGTACATCTCGAAGAATCTGGTCCATGAGTCTCTGAAATGTTGCTGGTGCCCCCTGTAGACCAAACGGCATCACCCTGAACTGGTACAAACCAAATGGTGTGGTAAAAGCTGTCAGTTCTTTAGTTTCTTGTGCCAAGGATAGTTGTCAATATCCTTTGCTCAAGTCAATAGTGCTGATGAACTTTGAATTGCCAACATTCTCCAACAACTCATCTATTCTTGGCATTGGGTATGACTGACACTTTGACATTGAGTTAAGATATCTGACGTCAATACAGAATCTTAGAGAACCATCTTTTTTTGGAACCAAAACAATAGGACTGCACCACTCACTTGTAGATTGTTCTATTACGTCCAGCTGCAACATCAGCTCGACTTCCTCTTTGAGTTTCGGCAGCAGACGTTCAGGGATCCAATAGGACCTTCGGCGTGGTATAGCATCAGCTTTGAGATGAACTTTATGCTCAACCAGAGTAGTAAAACCCGGCTGTTCTGTGAAAAGGTCTGGGTCAAGCAATGCCTGGATCTCTCTCTGCTTACCAGGCTGAAGATGTGACAGATCCACTGTCATGGATTTCTGGTCTTTTCTTGGGAACTCCTGTTCTCTGTCCTCGTCCACTTCACAAATGAAGAGATGTGGCTGAGGTGAGTCATGTTTCAACAGTTGGACCTGCTTGGATGAAGGACAGTGAAACTCCTTCAAAAGATTCACATGAAAACACTGATGTTTCTTCTGTTTATCTGGTGTGTGGAGTTCATACGTGACCTTACTCACACATCTTGTGATCTCATAGGGGCCATGCCATTTGGCCAGCAGCTTGTTGTCACTGGTGGGTAGAAGAAGCAAGACCTGCTGTCCAACCTGAAAAGTTCTCTGTCTGGCCTTTTTGTCATACCACAGCTTCTGGTTAGCTTGTGCGGTCTTCATATGCTCCTGTGCTAGTGTTGTCATCAGCTCCAACCTGTCTCTCATATGAAGAACATAGGCAACCACGTTGTCCTGTTGAGATATCGGAGTCTCCCTGTGATCTTTCAAAAGATCCAGTGGTCCTCTGACTTGGCGACCATAGAGAAGTTCGAAAGGAGAGAAACCTGTGAATGCTTGTGGAACCTCCCGGTATGCGAACAAAAGATATGGCAGCCACTGGTCCCAGTCAGAGCCTGTTTCGGAGACAAACTTCCGCAGCATGTTTTTTAGAGTCTGATTGAATCTCTCCACCAGCCCATCCGTCTGGGGATGATATGGGGTGGACCTAATACCCTTAATACCTAACAGCCCATAAACCTGCTGCAGCAGTTTTGATAAAAAGTTTGTGCCACAGTCAGTCAGGATTTCTCTGGGTATGCCCACTCTTGAAAACAGCTGGATCAAACAGTTAGCCACATGCCTAGCAGTGATAGATCTAAGAGGAAATGCTTCAGGGTAACGAGTGGCATAATCACAAATAACGAGGATATATCTATGGCCAGATGAGCTTTTCTCAATACTATATCCATTCCAATTCTGTCAAATGGAGTAGCAATTAGCGGCAATGGCTGAAGTTGGGCTCGTGATACCCCCCTAGGTAATGTTAGCTGGCAAGTTTGACATGTAGCACAAAACTCTTTCAGTTGTATGTACATACCAGGCCAAACAAACCTACTGGCTATCCTTCTGAGGGATTTCTGAAATGCAAGATGACCTGCCCATGGAACAGAATGACCAAGCTCCATTACTTTCTGCGTTAAACATTGTGGTAATGCCAAAGCCTCAATCATGCCCTGTCTTTGATAGAGAATGCCATTTTTAATTATATATGTAGTATCTGCTAGACAATCTGCTGTGTGTAGTTTGTCACCCTCTACCTCTGTAACTTTATCAAACCAAACTTTTAGTTTTGGATCAGTCCTTTGAAGTGCAGCAACATCTGAGGGAATTTCAAAATCTATGGCCTCACTTGGTTCTTTAATAACTTCACACAGGTTTTTTGATGAAACCAAAAACTTCTCCCTCCTCTTTTGTGCTCTGGTCTTCTGTGGCCTCACTGGGCCCCATCTAGCTCTGCATGGTAAAAAGGTAACTCCTCAAGAGTGTTCTTTGCTCCAGTGGCGGCCGGCCCATAGGGGGCGCTGGGGCACCGCCCTCCCTGATAAGAAGAGAGAAACATAAAATATATTTTTAGAAATTAACTCATAAATGTCAGTTTTACTCTCTAGAGTGTGTACCTATAAGCAAAACAAATTATATAAACTACATTTCCCTACCTACTGTCATTCATTAGTGGATTTCCACAGACAGACTCCTACCGTCTCTGTCTTGGGGCGCTGATCAGACAGACCCACATTTGCAGAGAATCTGTCAATCATGTACTATTGCTAGGTGAATTGAATGGCCAATCAGCGTCTCAGAACTTTATGGTCTTGGGGCGCTGAAAATACTGCGCTTTAACAGGCTTCTGCACCCAAGCGCAGGTGCAGACAATTAGAGGGACGATGGCGAACGTAACGAGCGAGATGCAGCTTCCACCAAATTCGGTGAGATCCTTATTTATCTACCCGTTTGCCAGAAGAACATCCCTGTTGTAGGATATGAAAATTTCCTGTCATGGTTATTGTGACTGCGACGAATCCACCTCGTCGCTTAAAACTTTGCGTGCCAAACACACATTCCTGTTATACTGTGTTTGTGAGGACCAATCCGCTCGCGCTGAGCCCAGTAGCTCAATTAACTTAAAACACACAAGCTGTTCCTGGTTACCTGCTGGCGTATTGAGGGTGCACACTTAATATTTCAGTGGGGTTAGCCGTGTGTGTGTGTATGTGTGTGTGTGTGTGTGTGTGTGTGTGTGCGCTACGGGGACTTGTCATCTTCAGTCCGGCTGCGTCTTTGCTGGGTTCAAACCCAGTTTGGTGTAATTGAATAAGTCAATGAATCTGTGTAAAAGAATTAAGTTGTAAAATTATTTGTTTGTTTTTGTACATCAATTGTTTGTGGAGGTAATATATGGACAAAACTGATTTATGAGAAGAAATCAGAAATAAGAGAGCCTGAGGGGAGGGGCTTAAACTATTTAATGAGGGCTGTGGGAAGAAGAGCGGCCATTTCTGTTTTCTGTTTCTTTGTTACATTGCTGGTAACTGGAGAGAGGCTGAGGCCCAGAGGATCTTGTATATGTTTAGTTTCTTTTGCACCCTGTTTTGAGTTTTTGAGCACAATAAATCACCAACACCGGTAACCCGACTGAGCCTGGATTCTTGGAGGCCAAAGAACCCTGTCACAGTGACCAAAATCATCACTGTTACTGTTATTATACGTATAGTAAATTAAATCATTACTGTTAAATTGTATGTATTGTGCAATTGTTTATTTGAATTCTTATTCCGGATTAGTTGGAGACATACACTAGGCTATATCAGCCCCACCAAAAATATTTTTCACCATCCGCCACTGCTTTGCTCCCTGAGCTCTGGTGATTGCCATATTACAAGAAGTATGAATATTCCCCACTAAATGTCTCTCTACCCCTTGAGCTTCTGCCGAGACACTATTCTGTCCATTCAGCTGGGATTTGTTTTTTGCTAGATGGATGAGATCAAAAAGAACTGGAACATCACTGCCCAAAATAACAGCATAAGGGAGCTTATCCACCAAAGCTACTGACATAAGGTATGTTTGACCATCAGCAGTTAGGTAAACCTCAGCTGTAGGGTATGCCTTCTCATCCCCATGAACACAGCAAATGTTAGCCGAAGCATCAGCCCACAGGTCTCTTGGCACAATACTAGAGTGAACCACAGACTTAAAGCAGCCTGAATCTAACAAGGCCTCCTCACGCTGACCATTAATCAGAACAGGGACAGTTAAAACCTCTTTTTGAACTGGAAGAGGTTGAGACGGTCTTGGAACTGTACACAGCAGGGAGGGTGTAGTATGTCTGCTTGAAGGGCATGTATACTGAGTATGACCTAGTCCATTACAGAGGTAACAGCGAGTGTCTGGTCTAGAGTTGGAAAAAGATTGTCTATTCTTATTCGGTCTTGAAACACCAGGTTTAGAAAAAGGTTTTCTGAAATTACAGTGGGACCTATTTTGAATTTTTCCACCCCCATCACCCCCATAGGACTTACTGCTTCCAGTGAAACGGCTGTCACTGTAGAAGGCTGAACTGTGGCTCCCGGTCCTGGCAGACAGGAACACCTCTGCAAGTTGAGCAGCTTCTTCAGCAGACTTGAGGTCCCTTTCACGTATCCAAATCTCCATCTCTGGGTTCATCATTCTCAGGAACTGTTCCAGAATCAGAAGTTCTGAGATGTCTTTCACTGTAGAATTATTAGGCTTCACCCATTTATTAAAGAGGTCTTTTAGTCTGACATACAGTTCACGTGGGGTTTCACCAGGATTGATGTCCAGTGCACGAAACCGTTTCCTGTATGTGTCACGTGTGATTTCATACTTTGCCAAAATCACCTCTCTGACCTTCTTATAGTTGACTGAGTCATCAAAGTCCTTTAAAACATATGCACATCTTGCTCTACCAGTGAGCAGGGGAACAAGCTGAACTGCCCATTCATCTTTTGACCAACCGCAGAATAGCTATTCTTTCAAAATTCATCAAATAATGTTCAATATCATCTTCTAGTGATAATGGCAGGATCTTAGGCTGTTTGGGTAACTTTAACACTCTTTGTATGGGTGGGCCTTTCTGTCGATCACGTGCAGATACTTGATAATCAGCATCATCATCTTCAGTGTCATCAGTTTCATCATCATCAGCAGTTACTTGTGGCCCAGTACTTTTGTCAACATCATCTCTCAGTTGTCTCAGTTGAGCTTGAATCTGCTGGAACTGATGTTTCAGTGACTTCATCATTTTTTCTTGCCGTGTGGACTCCTTTTCCAGTTGTTCATCTCTGGAAGCCTGGGATTGGATTAGAGACTTTACCAGACTGGTTAATTCCTCCAATTTATCAGGATTGCTGTCTTCTGCTGCTGGTGCTCCCTGCTGCTCATCAGAGGCAACTGGTTCACCAACATCTGGTCCCTCTTGGTGCTCCACCTTCTTTCCACCTCGCGGCATAATTAGCATGTAGTTTCAAACCGTAGCTTCTGACACCACTTGTCACATGCTTGTCAGGAGGCCAAGCAGTCTTGGAGGTGGGACCCAAACTGGTTGAAAGAAGAACATGCTTTGTAGAGTTTTCAGCAGACAACATTTTAATTTCTTCTTGTGCAGGACATCAACCAAACCACACCAACCAAGAACAATTGCAGACATGTTTCTTAAATAGAGGAGGAACTAAATTGGAAGAAACAATTTTTAAAAAGACTGTTCAGCTTCACAATAAGAAGAAAAGGAAATTTTGGTTTAAACAAACAACTACTTAAGAAATACTTTTACCAATAAATACAGAAACAAATATATATATTCAATCCAAACATATACTCAAACTCAATAAAGAAAATACCATACATAAGATCAACCTCCCCCCTCTTCAATTATCTAATGGTACAGTCCTGTACACACCTGCTTGGAGAGTGAAACAGCAGAGGTGAGTATTTCAAAATATTTTAAATCTTTAATGTCCCTTTTATAAATAAACAAAAATATATATATTTTTTAAAGTGAAATCAATTTACCTTTTTACAAAAATAAAAACAAGATGTGGCCAACCAAAGAACCAAAACCCAAACAAATATAAACCAATGTAGAAAACCAGATCCTGTGTTTAGCTGCTACTATGGCCAATATACAATTAACAATGGCTCATTGTTACAAAGACATAAATGGACTAGAGCAGAAAACTTGGAACTGATGAAATGCTACTATATATACACAACCACACAACAACACAAGATAATAAAGATATAAATAACTCATTTATATATCTATATATATGTATGCATATGTATAACTAAGTCCAAGTGAAAAAAATATAAATGTGGGGGGTCTGAATCACTTGAGGGAGGTGTTATAGAGTTTGATGACCACAGATAGGAATGATTTCCTGTGGCGCTCTGTGGTGCATCTGGGTAGGAGGAGTCTTCTGCTGAAGGAGCTCGTCTGCTGGACCAGTGTGTCATGGAGAGGATGTGAGTCATTGTCTAAGATGGACTGAAACCTGGATAGTAAAAGAAAGTAAATCTAAACAATGTATGTATAAAGAATATATCTGCAAAATATCTAATATTCAACAACCAAAAATTTCTAGTTTAGCATATAGTGCAAAACAGCAATAAAAAAAAATTTAAATGGATATATTAAAATGGATGTATGGTTCCCACTCTGCAGATATATAGAATCTGTCCTTAAATTACAGCCAAACTCATTTACACAGTAACAGATAAAAACCTTTAGATAAACCAAACATTACCGCCACATATCTGACTCAATAACCATTAAAACAACTTTTTTCATTCATTTCAGACGGAACTATTCACTGACTGGATTATATTAAACTGAACTTCCAATTTTCACCACTGTTCGGCTCCAAGTAACCTTTCCTCTGATCACAGAGCAGCCGGCTTGCTTGGTCTCGCAATGAATCCTGGGATATCTAAGGATAGAGAGGATACTTTTTTTTTTTTTTTTGAAAAATAAAGAATATCAATGACAATCTCAACAATACGTCAATAATGAACATTACAAGAAACAAATAAGATCACAACTCCGATTAACTCCAATAAAAATTACAGGCTAGAACAAGGAAGAGGAGGGAATAAATAAATAAACAAATAAATAAATAAATAAATAATTAAGAAGAGGGGACTAAATGAAATTCTTCCAATAACTCAGACAATTTATTTGCTTTAAGTTTCTGCATCTTTTTCAGACATCGCTTGAATGAGAGGGAGCATTTTGCATAACGACATTTATGGATATAATATTTGTTTAAGAATTGGCTAAGAATTCCACCTTTTTTCATTAATATATAAACCAAACTGAATTATTTGTAAGGACTTAAAGTCCACATTTATAGGTCTAGAAGATAGAAAGATCTGAAGTCGATCCCATAGGTTTCTTACTGCTTTACATTCATAACATAGAGGATTAGTAGTTTCCAAATGAGTGGTACAGAAACCACAATTCCCAACATTGAGTTTAAATCTCTCTCTTAAGTACCCATTTGAAGGATACATGTCATTTATTATTTTAAATTGGAATTCTTTATATTTAGGAGGAATTGGGAATTTCAAATAATTTGTCCTAATTTTGGTTATCGTAGATTTGTTAAAATGTTGTAAGAGAAATGTACGTTTAGTTCGACCAGGGTACATATTATTTATAGAATATAGATTCAAGAACCTATTGGTGCATTTATTATCTCTAATGTCCACATGCTCAATTTGAAGCTTATGGAGTCTTGGAAAAGAGAGATGAGATATACTGTTTTTAACTGACATAAGAAGAACATTAAGTATATTATGTAAAACGTTATTGTAACTTGTTAATGAACAATCAGTTCCATGAAGCCTGTTAAAATCCTCCAAACTTAAAATTTGTTTGTTTATTCCACCAATCCTTTATAAATATAGATCTTCTACCACATAGAATGGCTCTGTTGTTCCACAGTGGGACATTATGAGGGCTGGAGCTGTGCTTGAAAATTAACTTCCACTGTAACAAACCCTGTTGATTGAAATGTGAGAGTTGCAGGGGGAGTTTAGATCATTTAAAATCACATTTTAGAAGCAACTCAATACCACCCACACTTTGAAACACAAACGACGGCATAGCAAACCAAATGAGATCACCATTTTTTTAAAAAGGCTGAAGCCATCATGTTTTTTAAGGAACCATTCATAATTTCAAAATCAGTCACTTTGATACCACCTTCTTCGTATTTTTTTAGCAAATTACTTTTTCTGATATAATTGGTGTTTGTTTTTCCAGATAAAATTTAAATGAATTCTGTTAATTTGTTTTATGAGATTTGGAGGGACGGCTAAGGAATAAGTAGAAAAAGTCAACCTGGATAAGGATTCAGTTTTTGTTAATAATGTTCTACCAAACATCGTCAAGTCTCTCTGAAGCCAATTATTCAAGGTTTTACCACATTTATCAATGTTTTCTGGTAAATTTCTCCTTACACTGGTAGCTTTACATTTAGTAATCTACACTCCTAAGTACTTAATTTCAATTTCAACTGTAATATTGGAAATTAAAGAATCGCAACAGTTGTTAATAGTCATAATTTCACATTTATTAATATTAAGCTGCAGACCTGAGGCTTGTGAAAACAGCTCTATTTCCTTTAGAGCTAGAGGAATTTGTTCTTTTTTTTTAAGAAGAGGGTTGTATCATCTGTAAATTGACTAATTATTATTTCTTGGTTATTTATTTCCAAACCTTTAATATTGATAATGACGATACAACGGACCCGTCCTTCAAATCAGGCTAAAAGAAGGACACATTTTAAGGCCGCATAACGAGGAGTCTTGGAATCCGATCAGACCTCGGCGCCGTGCTATGACGTAATCGACCTTCAAATCTGGCTTTCTAAGGACTTTTTTTTTTTTTTTTATTGAGCAAAAATGATTTACATTTTCAAATAGGAATCACCACATTTCTTTCTTATATAAAAAAAGACAACATATACTATAAACTTAAACATTGCAAGGTAACAGAGATAAATGCATAAATAAACAGACAGTAATATTACAACCAAAGGAAACATAAAAAGCTTAAGAAAAAAAGAAAAATTTAAAAAGAAATCCTTATACTACTACAAGATAGCTCCTTACATCACGTTAACTTTAGCATGTTCCTGATCAAAACCCAGAAATGTTGACATGTCACTACATAATTTTTGTAAATGTCAATATTTGTCAGCTAACAGAGATAAAGAGGAGTAGAAGATTTTGAGTTTGTTTTTGAAAATTATTACTGAAGGTTTTTGATTTTTTCCATTTACATTCATGTATATGATATCCTCCCATACTGATAACAGTATTGACCATATCAGATAAGTCCTTCGGGAATGTCATCCTTGTATGTTAATATTTGATTTATCTCAAAAGGTGTTATATTATCTATTTTATTACTTAACCAAATGTGCAGGTTCTGCCAAAAGCAACTGGTGACTCGACACGAATAGAAGAGATGTTCAATAGTTTCTGGTTCTTCAATGCAAAATATGCAGGCATCCACCTCAACTCCAAATCTTTTCCTAAGAGTTTCTGCTGTTCGATAATAACTATTAATAATTTTATATTATAATAATTTTATAATTTCTTTTGGAGGAATTGGCCATTTTAAATATTCAAAAAGTTTTTCTATGTTATCGGAATCATTAAATATACCATTTTTTGTTATTCCAGTAAAATTATGAAAGATTAATTTTATTCCAAGATAGTTCTGGCCTTCTAAGGACGCATTCCATAAATTCGAACAGAGCATTAGTCTCTAGTATCTTTGGACAGCTCTTCTACTTCTTTTTGTGAGGTTTTATGGCGGTTGGCAAACTAGTTAAAGTGCATTACCGCCAACAAACGTTAAGGAGTTAAGCAAGGAAACAGGAAACAAGACCTACCCCCAGAAAATAAATAAATAATAATAATAATATTAACATGAACTATTTAACTTAACCCAACATAATAAATACTTAATCAGATTTGTCCTCATAATCTCTCATTCATCTTTAAGTTATCGTCACTCTGCCCGTTTCTGATGGTCCTATTGGTTTCCCATCATGTTTTCAACCATTTCCCAGTTTAAATCTCTAACTTCAAGATACTTTTCTGCAGCTTTCACTATTATTTAGATTTTTTCGTTTTTTCTTGTTGTCTGATCACTACAATAGATCACTTCTACCATGAAAAGAACAAAATATTTCTGCTACAGAGGTTTTGAACTTGCCATGTGCTGAAGTGTATGTTTGGGTTTTTCTGACTGGGACAGGATCCTGTTTGCAGCTTCAGCATAAGTTATTCTGAGCTCTAATTTCACTTTTCTAATTTCCTCAGATCTTTTACTTACTTCACACCTGCTAAATGCAGCAGTATGTTCTCCACCAGAGTTACATTTGATTTTATCTTCTTTCCCACATTTTCCTTCCACATCGCTGTTTTTCTTTACATACTACTGCTATATGTCCAGATTTTTGGCATTTGAAGCATCTCAGAGGTGTACGATTGTACATATTAACATTTTAGCTCATGTAACCAATGAAACTTTGCTTGGTAATTGCTCTTCTTCAAATTTAATCAACACAGATAGCTGTCATATATTTCTCTGTTTCTTGTTGTTTCTAAGCGTTTCACTTCTTTTACCTTTTGTAGAATCTCTTTTTCAGAAACTTTTAGAGGAACTCCTCCAAAGACTCCCCTGCTCATCATTTTGTTCTCCACCAAGGTGCAATGAACTCTTATCCCCTCCATCTTGTTAATCTCTATTGCTTTGCCTATTTAAGCGCTGTCTCTGCAGTTCATTTTACAGGATTCTGGCACTTCGGACTTCACCTACCAGCACATCCTCCCCAACTTGGAGAAGGCACTCTACCCTTTTCCGGCCCAAGACCGTGGTCTCGGATTTGGAGGCATTGATCCTCATCCCGGCTCCTTCACACTCGGCTGTGAACTGCTCCAGTGAGAGCTGTAGTTCACGCCCTAAAGCAGCCAATAGAACCACTTCATCTGTGAATAACAGAGACGCAATCCTAAGGCCACCAAAACAGATCCCCTTAACACCTTGGCTGCGCCAAGAAATTCTGCCCATAAAGGTTATGAAGTGACAAAGGGCAACCTTGGCAGAGTCCAACCCTTACCGGAAACGAGTCTTAGTATGCCAAAAAATATTTACAGTTGTATCATACAAATCAATTTTTTTTTAATCATACATTGTGATTTTTTTCTTAGATTATGTCTCGCACGGTGGACATGCACCTACAATTACAATTCTAGACCCCTCCATGATTTCTAAGTGGGAGAACTTGCAAACTAGCAGGGTGTTCAAATACTTATTTTCCTCACTGTGTATTAGATCTATTCAGCAGGTGGTAAAATGTTCATTGCATTGATGAATATCTTATCTTTTCCGGGTGGTAATACTCAATCTAAATACTATTTAGATAGAACTAAGCCTAGCTATAAGCCGTGTTAGAGCTCATTTTATCTATCTATTAATCTATTATCTATCTATCTATTAATCATATGAAACTCTGTGTGTAGCACTGACGACTGGCTTGATTGCCCATTTCCTTCACCTGTTTTGCTCTGCCCTGTTCCTCATCATATCCACCTGTTCTCTTTTCCAATTTAAGTTACCTGTTTCCCAGCCATCTGCGCCAGGATATTCTTGAGCCTTTGGTCTTGACAGTTCTCTAGCATTTCTTTAGAGTTCTAATTTCAAATCCTGACCTGTTTCTGTATTTTGACCTTTGACCCTGTCTGATTATTTTGCCTGCCTGCCTTTGTACACATGTCGGATTCTTCTGTGGACAAAGCCTGTATCTGCCTTTTGACTTTGTCCTTTGGATTATCCTGTCTGCCTTCGATGGATTGGATCTGATCTCCTGTCAGCTCTGCAGCTTTCCAAGTCTGGAACTCTATGGCAGCGTTATGCTTATGTTCTGTCGATCAGCTGGAATCATCTTCGTTCTTTGGGCACAGGACTGAACTGTCAAACCAGGTTAGTGACTCATGCTTTCATAGTCATCTGTAAGATTATCGTAGTCACTTACCTGTGTTTTTCTCCAATAGACGTTCCTGCTTCAGACGCTGCAGCTGCTGCCACTTCGATCGCTCCGTCATTGTTTAAATAAACGATTTTGAAATCCGCTGTTGGTCTTGACTGAATTCTGAGTCCAAGGTTCTGGTTTCACATTTCACTGTGATAACAAAAATTTTTAATAATTACTAATCAGAAAAAATATATTGTATATTATACACTGGTGTAAATTATGCATTCATCCTTTTCTATTTATATATATTTTTTTATTTAACTTTAGAAATCATGTGTTTATTATTAGACTGTTGTCACATATTCGTCTGATGTCTTCAGATGCGCTAGTGAGGTTTCTCCTGTTGCCTCCACCTCAGCACCACAAAACAGCAGTGATAAGGTAAGATCAGGTGATCCTCATGTTGCTCCGGCAGACCTGACTGACCTTATCCTCTAACCGATAAGGTACTACTGAGTTGGTTCACAGAGGTCCATTATAAATTAAAAATAAAAAACTTGACTTACTCTATAAGAGACAGATGAAGGTGTCACCATAACTATTTTAACAGACTCTTTATCAATGGTGAAAGAAATCTGAAAATCTGGCTTATGTACTCTGAAAAGATGATAGCTTGCACTGCTTTTTTTCTTTTCCCCAAAAGAGAATACAAACTAAGTAGGGTGGGACTAAAGGATTGAAAAAAATGCAAGTCATTTCCTCAAGGTCCATGAGGATAGCCAGGAGCGTAATGCTGACATGACAGCATGGAAGGACTTGGAGGTCAGTTTTACAAAAAGGCTAACAGTTGATAAACAACAGATGGCACTGGCTGACGCTAAGAGAAAAAGGTGGTGTGACGTTTTACATCAATTGGTGACAATAATTCAGTCCTTAGCTGAAAGAAACATGGGTTTCTTAACATTTTAAATAAACCAGACGATGGACATTTTCTGAAAGAGGTGATTATGACCAGATTTAATCCAGCGAAGCAGCATGTCAGCAGGGTAAGTGAAGCTGGCAGTCCATTATCTTGGAAAAACAATTCAAAAATGAGCTGATAGACTCCATCAGATCTAAAATGATAGAACCTATTGTGACAAAAATGAAAATTTCCAAATATTTCTCCATCATTTTAGGCTCCATCCCTGATCTGAGTCATAAGGAACAGCTCACTGTTCCTGAAAGAGCATTTCTCAGGCTTTCTGGTGGCAGAGATGTCAACTGGAGATCATTTGTCATATTTAATCCTGAAAGGCTAGAGGAACTTAACATCCCATTTGAGGACTGCTAGTCCTATGACAACGGCGCCAATATGAAGGAAAAAAATAAAGGTGTTCAGGCAAAATTGCTTCAGTTGAACTCAAGAGCTTTTTATGTCCCAAGTGGCGCTCACAGTTTAAATCTGGAAGTAGCTGATTCTGCAAAAAGCTCAACAGATTCCCTTGGCTACTTTGGGCATTTGACAAAATTATTCAAGCTCTTCTCAGCCTCCACCAAAAGGTGAGATGTCCCCTTAAATATGTGAAAATCAGAGACCAGATGGGAAAGCAGGATAAAAAGTGTTGAGGCAGTAGGTATCAGGCTGGGCAAATACGACAGGCTCTTCTGGAGGTGAGGTGAGAAACTACAGACCCTGTGGTGCGAGTTGAAGCCCAGTCTTTAGCTGAGGAGATTGGTTTTGCATTTCTACAGACATATGGTATAAAGTTCTCTGCAAAATCCATCATGTCAGAAAACTGATGCACTCAGCCTCCTTGCAGCTTGACATCGCTGTTGACTTGGTGAAGAAGACAATAGTTTCCTGGGCCAGTTACAGAAACACTTGATGTTGCGATGAACAGACAGAAGCAAAGGAGATGTGAGAAGACATGAATGTGGAGGCTGCTGCTGAAAGAAGCTTCTCCAAACTTAAACTGATTAAAACTTACCTGAGATCTACTATGATGCAACAATGTTTCTGTGGACTTTCCATCATAAGCTTTAATCATGTAGTCAGGGGTGGATTTAGGAAATATCGGGCCCTAGGCAAATACAGGCATGGGGCCCTCTGAATTGAGACAACTCATAAAACAGATCCATTATACAGATAAAGAAATTTTAACAGAATAGACATAGATTATTTGTTCTACGTTTTTGTCCCTCTCTTCTTGTCCTTTTTCTTGTTGTTTTTGTGTTCCATGTTTTGTAAAAAATTCTAACACCTTTTTTGGTGTTCATATCACACTAGAAATGGTCTGGCTCTAAAACTACAACATCTAGACACATCTAACCTGGACTAGATTATTCTAAACTACTTGAAGAATAAAGAGAACCAAGATTGGTCCAGGTTAGATGTGTCTAGGTGCAGTAGTTTTAGGGCTATGCCACCTTTAGTGTGATATGGACACTAAAATAAAGTCTTAAAATCTGCCTTTATTAAAGTTTCACAAATCAGAGAACTGATTTTATTTCTTGTACAAGTAGTTTAGAATAATCTAATTCAGGTTAGATGTCACTAGGTGTTTTTTTTTCCATTAGAGTAGATTAAAGATGCTGAAGATAGGGAAACATGAAGTGGAATCGCCCTTTACTCATTTGTTGAATCGGAAGCCAACTTCAGCTTCATTTCGAGTGAACAGTGCGATACTTTGAAGGTGGATTCAAATACATCGTTGTCTGGATGCTGATAAGGGACACGTGGATTTTTTTCAGCTGTGTGTTTCTTTTGACGGTGTCACTTTACGCTCCCCTCTGATCAAATTTTAAGATGACATCACAAAAAGCTGCCTGATAATCACTTGAACCTAGTTCTAAACACTCCCACCATCTTTGCAGTGTTATTTTTCTTTTCTGTAAGTTTCCATCATATTTACAAAAAAATCCTCCCCTGCTCTGTTTTAAGAGCGTCCTGTGCAGGACAGTGATGACCATGGAGGGATTTACTATTACGCAATACTAGGCAGTTGCCTGGGGCCACAAGTTCCTGGGGACCCCATAAAACTCTGTGTCCATGTACGGTTAATACAAAGATTACTTATTTGTGCTCATTAATTATGTTTTTGATCAAAATCCTTTGGCTAAAATGCCATCAGAGCTCTAGCACTTTGATTTCTAAAAAGCTCCTAGCGCCAAATCTAGCATCTTTTTTCTGCTACTGGAGACTTTGGAGACAACATCTAAAAGCAGAGAACTCTGCTCTCCAGAGCAAGTAGATTGGTAACCCCGCCTCCTGCTCTCCTCTATCTTGTCTGCTGTCATGATTCATGCAGCTATTATTTCATCCAAATGAAAAATGGAGAACAGATAAGCAGATCATGGCTTGTCTACAGTGAAAAGAAGGACTGGGTTATTTACTTTGGCCTTTTTGGAAACACAGGAAGGAGCAATCAGCTAAGTGAGCTTAGTGCTTGGAAAAAATCTTTCATTCCTTTAGAGACAGCATGAAAAGTCAGCTGAGTACAAAACATAGAGAGGAAAACAAGAAGAAAAGGGACAAGAAGAGAGGGACACAACCTAGAACAGATAATGGATGTCTATTCTATTAACATTTCTCTATCTGTAGAATGGGTCTGTTCTATGTGTTGTCCTCTCCATTCAGAGGGCCCCCTGCCTGTCTTTGCCTAGGGCCCCACATTTCCTAAATCTGCCCCTGGTAATGACCAGGGGCCTTGTGGCTGCAGCTCTGCATGCATCAAGTAACAACATTTCACCTTTTTTTCTCATTTTGATTCAGTCCAATAAGGTACATTGTTTTGATTTGTGGGACAAACGTGAAAAAGCGGCACACCCCCTAAATTAATATTCCGCCCACAGAGGCAGGGGGGCCTGGCCCTCAGCTCCTGCAGCTTCATAACCCAGCTGCAGTCAGAGGGACACGGATGGAAAATACAGATTTTAAGACGTTAGAAGTGAAATACCTGGGAGCAACTTTTGTTCAGATTATTTTGGGTTGAAATGAATTTATTTCTTGGAGAACTTCTGGAAAGAGGATTTTCTACGTTTTTTTGAGCATAAATCATTCCCTAGAGATGAAAGAAAGATCGAAAAACGCTGCAAAGACGCGCAGAGAGAAGGAAAACGGAGAGTTTTGTGAGCTGGCGAAGCTGCTTCCTCTGCCGGCGGCCATCAGCTCCCAGCTGGACAAGGCCTCCATCATCCGCCTGAGCAGCAGCTACCTCCGGATGAGAGCGCTCCTCCCACACGGTACCACCTCATTCAGAGCATTAACAGAGAAAAGGATGTTTATTAAAGAAAAGCATTCATTGGTTTTCCTTCACTAGAAATATTGGCAGATTAACCTAATAAAATATAATAAAGATTATCATTAAACTGCTGATTTACTCCCCCCAAAAAACATTTTCATTACTTTTACATCATTAGACATTTGAATTTCATGATAGTTTTTAAAATTTATTTTAAAGCCTATAGTTTATAAATAGATTCATAATAGGCTATTATAATTTTATACATGTTTTTCGCGAATATAACCTGAAAAAAATGCAACTGTTTATATATATATATATAAATATATATATATATATATATATATATATATATATATATATATATATATATATATATATATATATATATATATATATATATATGTATATAGCATAATAACAATAATAATAATAATTGTAATATTTATTATTATTATTATTATGCTACGTCCTTTCAAGTTTATTTGAGCTAAAACTAACTCCTAATAAAGAACCCTTTATGGATAAAATGATGAAACGACCAACTTTTTAATTTGCATGTTTTTTTAAGCAAAACGAGGCTTTGCTTTTATGCACTCTATAAAACCTGGAACTCAACGCTATTTCTGACATTTTGAATTGAAAAAGCTTCCTGGATGGAAAAGAAACGTCTGCAAACCTGAAAAAAAGTCAAGTGGATTGAATTTTTTTCTTTTCTACTTCTTTGGAACCAAGCCGCAGAGTTTTTCCTCACTTTAATCCTTTTGCATCCTTTCTTCTTCCAGAGAACTTGTCTTCTCTATATCTGCATGCTAAGATACTAAAATCACTCATTTATGCGCAGTTTTTGTAATTTGTCATTTCTAGCAATTTTGTTTTCTTCTTTTGGCAGGCAGAAAATATTTCAGTAGTTTAAAATAAAATTGTGCAATTTAATTTTTATATCTGCAATTTTTTATGTTGTTAGAGCCTCCTATTAATTGGAGTAATTAGGAACACAGCGGCTGCTGGGGGAGGTTTGCAAAAAATTATTTTCTGACCACTTTTTTAGAGGTTCACACAATAAATAACAATATTTTTCGTTTCTACTAAGTTGCAAAACATTTTAGTAATTAATGTTTTGCGCGGGCCTTATGGAAATGTTGGTGTTTTTGGAACAGAAGGCCGATAAAAACACCTAAAGTAGGACAGATCTGACGTCAGAGGAGGTTTGCGGTGAAAAACCAGCGCTTCTGCCGCGATGCTAGAAAAAGCAATTATGAAAAACACATCCAATCTAATGGAAAGCAACTAAAGAAGCACCTTAGAGAAAACATGATCAAATGTTTTTGATTCCTGATTGAGAAACTCTGAACCATTGGCGTTTTTAACCTATTTTTGGCGGGTTTGAAGCAACCCTCATTTAAATCAAAGCCCCTAAAATATGAGTTGTTTTTTTGTTTGTTTGTCTGCTTCTGTTGCGTCTGTTTTAAAATAAATAACAAAAAAGGTGATATTGGAAAAACTACACAGTATTTGGTTATTTAACCCCTTCAATTATGTTCTGGTTCATCAGAAATAACAATAAACAAACAAATAAAGAAGATAAACAAGCCTAATGGAGACCATGAACCAAAATGTCGAGCAACACTTTGAAGCAATCACTGCAACAGGTGTTTCTAAAATATTCAGTCCGATTTCTGCACCTATTGATGGTGTGTTTTTTTTTTATTATTATTATTTATAATCCATTTTATGATTGCCAGTCTAAAGAGGGAGAAGGGGGAACGCGTAGCAAGGTGTGCGAAAGGTGAAAGGTCAGAAAAAACAGGTAAAAAAACAGAGAATGGCGACAGGAGTTAAACTGGCAAAGAAAAACATTTCATTCAGTTGACTATTTTACATATATCAGGGATGTTAATTTGGCACAAAAAAAGGGAAAACTCGTTTCATGAAAACTGATTCAAAGGTTTCCATGAAATGAGTTGATTTAAGACCTTTAATTGGTTAGAATATTCTTCTAAATATGTTGCTTTTTGCTTTGCTTGTCAGGTTTTGGCTCATGTCTTAGATACAATGAATTAGTGAATGATGGAGTCTTTAGCAAAATGCACTGAACACTGAACATTAAAAAAATATGTGTAGAAAACAGTGAAAAGAATCTTGTCTGGTCAGACAGCTCTCTGGGAGCTCAGCCTCTGATCCTAGAAACTACGATTTTCTGTTTATTTTTATTTTGTTGTTATGCAGAAAAGAACATATGTAATGCTGAAACTGCTTCATCAAAAGATAAAAGTCCAATAGCCTTTAGGTCAAAGACAGTTTTTAACTAATATTTTTTTAAAAACAGTTTCAACACTTTTGTATTTTAAACAACATTAGTTGTGAATATGTTTAGCTTTACAAGCAGCTTTAACAATTTATTTAAATAAACACATAATTTGAGCTCTTGGAACAATTACAATATTTAACAATTTTATTCCATTCTTTAAACACTGTTTAATCATTCCTACTCCCAAAATTATTAATTCACATGTTACATGTTTAATCTTTTTGTTAGTTGCATCATTTTACCATTAAAGCCTTTCTTTTACTTTCACAATGGCCTCATGAACACTGGTGACCTTTGAAAACAAAATTTACCATTTACCTAAAATGACAGTGTTTAAAAGATATTATTCTATATATTATTCTTTAAGTATGAAATTATTCCATACTGTTCAATAAATGATCAGTGTTTTTAATTCAGAGTAATTTTCATGTGAATGTGCTTTACTGGAGGCATCCATGTTTGTCAAAGAACACTACTGCCACCTACTGGTTTGTGACGTCACGGTGCGGTATCGGCTGTTGATCAAGTCCCAGTGCTGTATCTGGTGTTTGTCACAACGCGCTATTATCCAAGTCATCTTGAAAACATTCTTCTTCCAAATGTTGGCTACATATTACGTGTTTTTTCTCTGGCCAGAAGTTCGATGGCAAATCCTCCCTCTTCAAGTTGGCGATCCAACGACCAACCCGTCCGTGGAGGATCAGGAATAGGAAAGGAGAAATAACTCTTTTTTTTCCCTTTTACCCGATGTATTCCAGCATCCAGCTGCCATGCACATGGGCATTGTCAGTTTCACAATAGCTCTGGTGAATTTCAATGGTGAAGTCCTCTGGAAATCTTCAATGATTGTTGTTGATAGCAGATGTGTCTAGTAGTTCCCATTGAGTTAGCTTGTAAAGCGGGGAGAATGGCGCTAGGCTTACCGCACCGTGACGTCACTGCCGGAAGATGGCATGAGGGAAGGGTTACTATATTTGGGCAAAAATGGCCGCTCCCTGACTCTGTGATCAGGACAAAAATTATTATTTTTATTTTTTTTACTGATTAATAGTAAATTCATTAAGTCACAGCGAACGTTTTAGTTTTAGGTATAAATAATGATCTATTGATTATTCCTTGCTGACTGGACTTTTCCTTTATAATTTATATTTTTTCTTTAAAGGTTTAGAACCTCCTTTTTTTGGCTCTTTTGGTTTTATCACAACATCGTTTTACTTGCTTTCTTTGAAATGATTCGCTCTTCCCTTAAATGTTTATATTCAAAGCCTTTATCCCATTATTCCACCTTTGGACCTTATTGATCGGATTGTTTTCTTTATAGATGGAGCCTTCCTGATTACCTCAGGCTGACCCCCGCATTTCTATCCCTCCACTTTAATTTCCTCCTTAAGCCTCCGCCTCTTAATATAATCTCCAGGACTGCTTTTCAATTTTAAGTCCCTGTTATTAATTTCTTTTTGAAATAATTAATCACACCACCAAACGACTTTAAAAAAGCTGATTTTTTAAATTACATTTCAAAGGATATTGTACTATAATAATGATAATTATAAAGCTTTGTTACATTGATACAAATACATAAGGTCAGAACTATCTGGGCTTTAGTATAAGGCTTAAAGAACATTTCTATTGTTTTGGTTGATGGAGAGTTTGGTTTATAGATTAGAGAAGTAGAACCAGCACTGAGACTTAGTGGATGAAGGGTCCAAAATGTTTGGTTCAAAACAGGAAAAGTCACTTGAGGCTTAAGGATGCTGAGGCAGCTGGACCAGGTTCTCTCACTTCTTTATGACACTGGAATTATAAACAAGACGATGCATCGATGTCTTCACCTGCTAATTGAAGGCTTTAGAAGTCAGCAAGGGGAGTTTACAGGATTACACCATCATCAGAGATGTGGAGCCACCTGTCAATTAATCCTGAAGGCCTGTCAGCAACTGACCAATCTGGTCTTCTGTCCCCCCGTAAAGAGGTTGGGGTTACAATCATAGCGGGAAGGAATCAACTCAGTTGAGTTGAACCCTTGTTGGTCTATAAGGCCTCAAACTCAACACTATTTCTAACATTTTGTCAACGTCTTGAAACATCTTCAAACTTGGAAACAAAGTCCAGTGGATTGAAATACTGGGAGGATCATATTCTTTCCGTTCTCCAATGCTTTGAATGACCTTCCCACCAGGAATTCTGAAAGAAAAGATGGAGGGCGCCATCAGGAGTGGATCGCCATCTAACGCAGTAAATACAGGATCATCTCACTGTTTGCCTGTCGCCTGACAGACTTGTCCTGACTAAGGTCCTGTAGAGATCTGTGCTGCACCACACGGGCTCATCAAAGTGATGTGTCATTGTGGGCTGTTATAAGCCTCCAGACTCAACCGACCTGACCAAAAGAGTTTTTGGAGTACAGCTAGATTCTAAATCCATTCCTTGACTCTTAAGTGGCATCATTAAATTTTATGTCTTATGTTGGGCCAGCATCTTATCTGCAGGTCAGAGGAGTCTTCAAATAGGCTCACTTGTAAGGCCACCTGGATGATGACAGAAGTGTTGCACGTTTTCCACCACATGCATAAAGCTTTTACAGATATGGACACAAATATCAGAGAGAGCTTGCTGCACCCCAAGTGCACTAAAGAGCATCATCCAGACCTTCCACCCAGCAGCTGTGTCACCGTGAAGGTGGTGGTTTGACAGGATCCAAATGCAGACACAAAACTAAGGTGGTAAATTGAATGTTTAGATAACCAAAAGTTTAACGGGAAACACCAGTTCTTTTTTTACATTGACCCCTTGATTTTATGTTATTACATCCTGTTCTACTCACCCATATTAGTTTTGTGTCATTTGGAGCCATTCTCAAGATATTCCGTTAGGTTATATTCAAGTAACGTCTTCCTATGTGCAACGACTTGAAGGCAAAAACTAAACTGTTCATAATTTATTCTTTATGGTACGCCAGCACTCAGAACATGTAGGCCAATCACTGTCCCCCAGACATCCACAGTTATATTTTTTATATTTATATTTTTTTAAACAAAGCAGTGCGTGTATGACATCATCCAGCGCCAGACTGGAGTTGTGACAGGCAGCCCGGGCCACAGGCGGCTACGCTCTACCCCTTCTATTCATTCAGCTAATCTGAATCGCTCAATTTCATTTCTAGAGCAAGATCATCTGTGGTAGCAGCACTAGACATCTTCCAGGCATGTGAGGAAAACAAGCAGCAGTTCAGCAGACAGGATGAATGAACGGTAGGCGGGGCGCACGGTTTTTCTTATTTTCAGAACAGCTCCAAATGACACAAAACTAATGTGGATGAGTAGACCATGATGTAATAGCGTAAAACCAAGGGGCCAATGTGAAAAAAAAAAAAACAGAAAATAAAAACGGTGTTCCCCTTTAACAGAAGCAAAAATCCCAAAATATAAATCCACAAAAATCCTAAAATGCTCAAAGCCAAAAATACTTGCAACAAGAAGATGCTTCCAAAAGAGCCAATGAATATTTTTTTCCATTCCCGTTGTTACTTGCACTTTTTTTTTTCTTTTTTTCCTTTAAGTGGGCTGCCTTTTTTTCTTTTTCATCTGGAATTTCTTTTATATAACATTCTTAATAAATTAATTAAAACAAATAACAGTCATTAAAAAGTCCCAGTAGACTACAGGAGGTCCAGGAAGATTGACATGATCTTCTGTATGAAAAGACCATAAAGTTCCCGGAGGTTATTATTTCCTCTGACCTATTCTGGACTGAGAACGCCTTCTACCTGATCAAACATCCCCAACAATTGTTCCACTTTCTCAGGAGGTTGAAATGAACTGGACTCACCTCTCAACTGCAGCCTGTTTTGTACAAGATGGCAATTAAAGGGATCCTGTATATCAGCTCAGCTGTCTGTTAAAGGAGCTGCACAACACAGGATAGGCCAGGGTGGTGAGGAGTACAGGGGATTCTGGGACGCAATTAGCCCCAATTAGCAAAATATTGAAAAAGAGGGCGATATTCATTCCTGTTGCTATTCTCTTACTGAACTTGAAATACATTTTAAAAGGAAATATTAGAGTACTTCATTAAGCATCCTGGCAGACCTGTTGGTTGCTCATTGTTTCTTGCCTACTTCTTTTCTTACTTAATAATGTTTTTGTTTTTGTCTGCTCTTAGCCCACTCTATTTCACCTCAGGGATAAATGAAGTTATCTGTTCTATACTGTTCTATTGTTTTCTATTCTGTTTTAATCTATCATGTTCTATTCTGTTGTGAACTCTTCTGTTCTATTATATTCTATTAGATGGCACCTGTGACTGGCTGTGTCTGCTGCTGTGTAGATTATTAATTGTCATTTTTTTCCATATTTGTGATCATATCAGCCTGAATAACAAATGAGTGTGTCTTGGCTTTGATTTTTATATATTCTATTCAATTCTATTCTGCTCTATTCTATTCTGTTCTATTCTATTCTTTTCTATTCTGTCCTGTTTTATGCTGTTCTATGATGTTTGATTCTTTTCTACTCTATTCATTTCTGTTCAATTCAGTTTATTTCTATAGTGCCGATTCACAACACGTCATCTTAAGACACTTTACTGAGACAATCCAGCCAGATCATCCAGTCAAATTGATTCAAAGTTTTCTATCGAAGGAAAACCAGTTGATTGCCTTGACTCATCAACTCAAAGGTAATCCCTCACACTAAGCATGCTTGCAGTGACAGTGGAGAGGAAAAACTCCCTTTGAACAGGAAGAAACCTCCAGCAGAACCAGGCTCAGTATGAGCGGCCATCTGCTGAGGCTGACTGGGGTTCAAGGAGACAGAAGCAGACATGTTCATGTTTAGTCTGATGCATAACTTGAAATATTTTGTCATCATGTCCATCATACAGGTCTTGGAGAAGGGTGGGACAGCTTACCAAGTTTCGTTCCTCTGGGCAGCTTGACCAAGGACCTGTGCTCCCATCTTTTACAAGTTAGTATAATCTGTGATGTTTGGAATGAGAGTTAAGTATGTTGTTTTACTTAACTAGTTTAATACTATCTGTGTGTGTGCACGTGTGTGTTCTCTCCAGATACTCCTGCTTCCTCCTACATAACAAAAACATAACCGTTAGGTTAATTGGCGCATCTATAGCATCTCATTCAGCAATTATAACTTCCTGGTGTTTAATTAATTCATATTTCTTTGTATTGAACTCAATTTATTTTCATAATTTTTTTTACTTTTGTTTGTAGCACTTTGAGATTGGCTATCTATGAGAAGTACACTACAAATAATATTTGTAATACTATTATCGTTATTTTATTATTATTGACCCAATTCAAACACATGACTTAGAAACACATCAAGCTGCCAGTATCACTAATTATCTGCTCTTTTTCTTTAAAAAAAAAAACTTTTGCACATTTTAACATCTTATAGCTTATATCACTTGCAAAAGATCAGGCCCATAAATTGAAACAATGTAGTAGAAGAGGCTGGCTAAAAAGCAGCAGAAGAGCTTTTATTAATAAACATCTTTACCCTGAGATGTGTTTCAAGGTTTTTCATTCTTTTAAAGCTACAGTGTGTAATAATTACAGGGATATACAGTCAGAAATGTAATATATTATACCTAATTATGTTATTTATCACCATCTACGATCTCAGCATCTTAACCCTAATATTTGCGTTGCCTTAGAATTCGTTATTTATAATTACATAGGAGCGGGTCTCGCAGCCATGGAGGCAGACATCTTTGCGCTACAGCAGCGCAGAGCCAACAAACTAGCGATTGCGAGATCGCCCATTACGCTCGAAAGTAACTACGGCAAGTTGAGAGAGATGAACTGAGACGGTACTGAACAAAAGATGGCAGTATTAAAATTATCTATGTAAACAAACCTCATCACTTGAGAAGGTAGGTGATGCGGACGTCGTGGAAGACATTTTGTCCCGTAACGCTCGCCGTACTGTTGGGGGGGAGAAGCCGTGGGGGGGAGATGTTCATGTTGCTGCGGTCTTCAGTCTGGACGCTAGATGACGCTGAAAATTACACTCTGTAGCTTTAATTTGCTTCCTTTTTTGTTTTGATGTTATTTTATACTGTAGTTTCTGTGAAAACTTATAAATACTTCATCAACTTGTAGTTTATTTGGTTTGAATTTTTTGTCTCCTAATTAATAGTAAAACAATAGTTTTCATTCCAAAAAAAGTAAAAAAAAAAAAAAAAAAAAAAAAAAAAGTTTAAAAAAACAAACCACCACCAACATTCGGACACCACAACAGGTCCAAATGTTGATGTGCACTCTGGGGTCGTGGAAATAAAGTCTCTCATGAGCATACAAATCCTAAATGCCTTTCTGTGCCATATTTCCTCCTCGGTTCTGTCATTAGACTGTAAATTTACTAGTCCGCTGCCATGAGCGGATACCTCTTTAATTGGTGACCTCTTGATGTTGCCATGACAACCTAGCTTCCGTGAACTAAATCAAAAGCAGAATACACTTAACAGTAAAATAAAAAAGTCAAAATCATTTATAATAATTGTGTTAATTGTACAAAGTATTTTTAATATTTTTTTTCAACAGCAGCTAATATTTCTTTCTGTCATCATAATCCCGATTGCTATGCAGGGGACCAAACATCTTGTCTGGTCAGCCAGGCTACCAGTGACCCTTTTCAGAGGCATAGGCCAATATCCAGTATCGCAGGCTAACAAAAACCTCAGTGAACTCCATTACTAAGGGGCGGTCCTGTTTTTTCGATTCAATTTGTGTTATGTTATGTTTTCTAAGCCATAACATTTTGAATTGAAAAAGCTTCCTGGATAGAAGGTGAAACATCTTCAGTATTGGAAGCAAAGCCCAGTGGATTGTTTTCTTAGTTTCTATGACCTGGATGACTGTGAATCTTCACCAGCAATAGCTTCTATTGATCAGCATGTTTTCTCTAAGACGTTCACCAGTCAGAGGAGCCTGATCAGTGGGAGATTGCTCCTCCCAAATGTAGGACCAACAGACTGAACTGCTTTGTTCCTCAAGTCATCAAGCTGTCAACTCCTCACTTGGGGGAAGGAGGAGGGGATGGGAAGAGGGGCAAGGGTCAGCACCCCCCTCCTTGAACATCTTATAAAAAACATTTCCTATTGTCACTCGTGCAATATTCTACTCTCTTACTGTGCAATAACACATGCCAATTACTGTGTTGGCTGTGTAATTGTTTTTAACTTATTTATAAGGTCAGTACATCTCTGCAGTATGAGTGCAATAATCCAAGTCAACTACTGTGTAGTCTGTATTCATTTTACTTATTTATATGGTCAATACATTTCTGCAGTGCAAGTGCAAAAAATTCCAAGTAAACTAGTGTGTAGTTCTCCCTTAGCTCTATACTGTGCGGATATTTTATTTGTTATGTCTAAATTAACCATATTCAAGGACATTACAACTTTTTTGTACTTTAAACACTCTTTTTAAATCATCTGTTTTATTTTTATCTTTAATGTCATCTTGCTTTAACTCTTTGTACTCGATATAACCTAATGGAACCAGAATTTCCCTTAAGGAGTAATTACAAGTTTTAAATAAAGTTGAGTCTACGTCTAAATCTAAAATTGTAATTTGGAAATTAGTGTCATTGCAATTCAAAATATTTTGCAATGTTTCCAAATATAAACTCTTGTAAAAAGAATTTCTGTCTAACAGATTCGTTTTTACAAATAATTGAGAATAACAGACGCTTTTTTACCCAGATAAAGATTATGGGAATTTATGTAAAATGAGAATTTCCAAATATTTTTTTTCTTTTATAAAGAGAAATAATCTATCTTGATCTTGTTCCAAATCATTTCAGAAAAGAATAAAAAAAAAACTAAATAGAACCGTACCAGCAGTCCATCATGGTAAATGGGAAATACTGCTTTACTCATTGATTTTGGTTTTACAAACAGCGTCAGGTATCCCTACTGATTGCTCATGTATTTGTATTTAACCAGGGAATGTGAATCTATTTATAGAAAAATTACAGTATCATCAAATCAGTGTTTTTATAAAAACATTCATATGCAGGCAGAAGGTTTTGTTCTGATGATAAGGTTCTTTAAAAAAAAATGATTACCAATTTTATATAAAATATCAGCTGCTTGTCACTTTGCTCCTCAGACTCTAGATGGCTTCCTGTTTGTCATTGGACCCAATGGGAAAATAATGTACATCTCGGAAACAGCATCAGTCCACCTCGGCTTATCCCAGGTAGGGTCCTCCCTCCTTCAGGTCTGTAGGTTTTTGATAAAATGTAGCAACAAATTTGTTTAGTTGCTTCAACAACGTTCAATTGGTACAATTCCTGCAAGAAATATTAGCCGCTGTAAATGTTTATGTTGCAGGTGGAGTTAACAGGAAATAGTATATTTGAATACATCCACCCATCAGACCACGATGAGGTGACAGCAATACTAAGTGCTCAACAGCCACGGCACCACTACTTCTGTCCAGGTACCACAAGCCCTCACAGTTTAGGAGGCGGTTTGAATTTTAGAAATGCTCATATTTTGTATTTTCATATCATCTTGTGTAGAAGTGCTGTTATACTGTAAAAATTTGAACCAGGAATAATGTAACTTGGCTAGAAAGCAACATGGAAAATCCTTTCAATCTGTTGTGTGTGGAGGGATAAGCCGGTGTGCCTCATGTGTTCATCATTGATTATGTTAGGTCCAAATAAACCTGCTGTTTGATAATGAAATTAGCATTGTAGTCAAGACCCCACCATCCAACACTAAGGAGTACCGTGACAGAGACAAAGACCTCTTTAGGCTAAGACCTTTAGAGGGCAAGACCGAGACAAGGCAGAGACCTTTAGAGACCAAGTCAAGGCCGAGACCTTAAGGGGCCGAGACAAGGCAGAGACCTTTAGAGACCGAGACAAGGCTGAGGCCTTTAGAGGCCAAAAATCTTTAGAGGGCAAGACCCAGACAAGGCCAAGACCTTAAGAGGCTGAGATAAGGCTGAGACCCTTAGAGGCCGATACCTTCAGAGGCAGAGACCTTTAGAGGCCGAGACAAGGCAGAGACCTCTAGAAGCCGAGACAAGGCCAAGACCTTAAGAGGCTGAGAAAAGGCTGAGACCTTTAGAGGCCGAGAAAAGGGATAGACCTTTAGAGACAGAGTCAAGTCCGAGACCTTTAGAGGCAGAGACTTTAAGAGGCCGAGACAAGGCAGAAACCTTTAGAGGCAGATAAAAGGGATAGAACTTTAGAGACTGAGTCAAGGCCGAGAACTGTAGAGGCCGAGATCTTTAGAGGGCGAGACCGAGACAACACCATACGAGGTCCTGGTCCTGTCTCGGCTTCTAAAGGTCTCAATACTCCTTGACCTCGGTTGATGTGGTCTTAATTCCAACACTAAATAATACGAGCAAAAGTATAAAATGAAAACTTTCCTACAGAATATAAACAAAGTCTTGTATCAACAACGTGACTAAATCTGGATATTTATGCTCCTGAACAGAATATGAAATTGAGCGATCCTTCTTTTTGAGGATGAAATGCGTCCTTGCAAAAAGGAATGCTGGGTTAACCTATGGAGGCTATAAGGTATGTACAGCTTGCTTTCTGTTCCTACAGTTTGAGATTTTCTCACAGCACCACTAGGCCTGGTTGCATGAAATAATTTTACCCCATCTAGTTCTTTATCTATGACACCAAAAGTGTTTCAGCTTTAACAACTATAAACAAACCAAATACAACATGTTTAGGTTTTTCAAAGTCGAATATGCAAATAGCATCGGAATACCAGAAGAAAGTAAACCAAACTCTAGCGCTGTCTGTTATATGGAACAGAGCAGATTTGGAACATGGGCCCAGGTCCTCCAAACTGGGTACCTTAACTAAGACATTTCCCAGCTGCAGGTTCTCTCAATGAATCAAACACCTGTCCGCCCAGTTACCTACTTAATTCAATTCAATTCAATTCAGTTCATTTATATAGCGCCAAATTCACAACACATGTC
Organism: Cyprinodon diabolis; assembly: GCA_030533445.1. Classification (NCBI taxonomy): domain Eukaryota; kingdom Metazoa; phylum Chordata; class Actinopteri; order Cyprinodontiformes; family Cyprinodontidae; genus Cyprinodon; species Cyprinodon diabolis. The sequence continues at coordinate 43,008,666 of CM060072.1, read as the reverse complement.
ATCTCAAGGCACTTTGCAGTTCAACCAGATCATACAGTCAAATTGATACAAAGTTTTCTATCTAAGGAAAACCAGTTGATTGCATTGACTCATTGACTCAAATACAATCCCTCACACTAAGCATGCTTGTAGCGACAGTGGAGAGGAAAAACTCCCTTTTAACAGGAAGAAACCTCCAGCAGAACCAGGCTCAGTGTGAGCGGCCATCTGCCGAGGCCGACTGGGGTTCAAGGAGACAGAAGCAGAGATACAAAAAGAAGCTGTAAAAGGCGGCCCCGTCCAGGAAACACACAGCCAGACAGACGAGCTCCAAGGCAGCTCCCATGCCAGAGGATGAAGAGAGCACATCCACCCAGCCACGGCCAGAGAAACAGGACCACACTGGAAGACAGGCCGATCTCCAACATCTACAAACAAGGGTGTTGATGGAAGCAGCACAGCTGATGTTTCTTTCCTGGATGACGTCACAGCCAAACAGGAACAGACGAGGCAAAGCTACTCTGAGGAAAAGCAGAGAGAGCAGAAGGTTAGAGATTGAACAAACAGATTCTGCAGAATAGGAGAACAGAGAGAGAATGAAGCAGAATGATGAAATGGGGGTCCCTATGTCCTCCAAAAGTCTAAGCCTATAGCAACATAACTATAGAGAGAGAGCTCAGGATAACCTGAGCCACCCTAACTAGAAGCTTTATCAAAAAGGAAAGTTTTAAGCCTAGTCTTAAAAGTAGACAGAGTGTCTGCCTCACGGACTAAAACTGGTAGTTGGTTCCACAGGAGAGGAGCCTGATAACTAAAAGATCTGCCTCCCATTCTACTTTTAGAAATTCTAGGAACCACTAGTAAACCTGCAGATTGAGAGCGAAGTGCTCTGTTAGGAACATAAGGAACAATCAGATCTCTGATATAAGATTGAGCTTGGCCATTTAAGGCTTTATATGTGAGAAGGAGGATTTTAAATTCTATTCTTGATTTAACAGGAAGCCAATGAAGAGAAGCCAGGATAGGAGAGATATGATCTCTCTTTTTAATTTTCATCAGAACTCTGGCTGCAGCATTTTGGATCAGCTGAAGGCTTTTAACTACAGTTTGTGGACTTCCTGATAGTAAAGAATTACAATAGTCCAGCCTTGAAATAACAAATGCATGGACTAGTTTCTCAGCATCACCCCTGGACAGGAGATTTCTAATTTTTGCAATGTTCCTCAGATGAAAGAAGGAAATTCTAAAAACCTCTTTGATCCGGGATTTAAATGACAGGTCCTGATCAAAAACAACACCAAGATTTTTTACTTTATTATCTGAAATCAGTTTAATCCCATCCAAATGAAGTGACTGGCTAATCAGCTTCTTTTTCAGAGACTCTGGTCCAAAGACTATAACTTCTGTTTTGTCTGCATTCAGAAGCAGAAAGTTAAGAGTCATCCAGGTTTTTATGTCTTCAAGACATGCTTGTAATCTATGTAATGGGTTAGCTTCATCTGGATTTATAGACAGATATAGCTGGGTATCATCAGCATAACAGTGAAAATTAATCCCATGATGTCTAATAACTCTACCAATTGGGAGCATGTATAAAGTAAAGAGAATTGGTCCTAGCACTGATCCCTGTGGTACTCCACAGGTAACCTTTGAGTGTGTTGAAGATCTATCATTAACATAAACAAACTGAATTCGATCAGATAGATAGGATTTAAACCAGTCTAGTGCTGTTCCTTTAATTCCAACAAAATATTCAAGTCTTTCTAAAAGAATATTATGGTCAACTGTATCAAATGCAGCACTAAGATCCAACAGGACGAGCACAGATACAAGTCCATTATCTGAGGCCATGAGAATATCATTAGTGACTTTCACCAGAGCTGTTTCAGTGCTATGATGAGCTCTAAAGCCAGACTGAAACTCTTCAAAAAGTTCATTATGGTGTAAGTGGTCGCAAACTTGTTTGGCAACTACTTTCTCAAGAATTTTGGATAAGAAAGGAAGATTGGATATAGGTCTATAATTAACCAAGTCATCTGGGTCAAGAGACGGTTTCTTAAGCAGAGGTTTAATTACAGCAACCTTAAAAGCTTTAGGTACATATCCCTGTAACAGAGATAGATTAATCACATCTAAAATGGAGGAGGAGATCAAAGGGAATACCTCCTTAAATAACCTGGTTGGAACTGGATCTAACATACAAGTTGAAGGCTTAGATGAAGACAATAATTTTGCTAATTCAGAAAGTTCAACTGGATCAAAGCAGTCTAAACCCGGTTCAGATTCCATGACTACCTCAGGTACAATCGCGGATAGAGGAGTGCTTATGATCTTATTTTTAATAAGATCAATCTTATTTATAAAGAATCCCATAAAATCAGTACTTACTACACTGCTAACAGGTTTTGGGTCACAGGTCCAAAAAGGAAACCAGACCTTCTCCGCTTCACTGTGGAATCATTGTTAGGAATCTGCAAACGCTTCCAAACAGTTGAATATACACTTCATAATAAGAGTATCTTTGGTCTTCTGCTGACTTGAGTCATTCAATGCTCAAGCTACCTCAGACACTTTTCAATTGAGGTGGTTCTCCAAGCCCACACCTGATGATGGTACTCCAAACGCTCCATTCCTCATCACTGGAGTACAAGAAAGGAATCTGGCAGACAGAAAAAGTTGTGCTTTGGTTGTACTTCATTAATGCTGTGAGTCCCATAAAGCATCACTCAAAGGTTCTGATTTACATACAAAGTCTATAGGGGATGGCGTCGCAGGGTCCACCAGTGCGTTCAAGCATCGGGAGGGACAATCCAATTCAATTCAGTTTATTTATATATTGCCAATTCACATCATATCATCTCAAGGCACTTTACAGTTCAACCAGATCATACAGTCAAATTGATTCAAAGTTTTCTATCTAAGGAAAACCAGTTGATTGCACTGACTCAATGACTCAAACAGGATGGAGTCACAGCCAAACAGGAACAGACCAGATGAAGCTACTATGAGAAAAAGCAGAGAGAGCAGAACGTTAGAGATTGAACTAACAGATTCTGCAGAGTGGGAGAATAGAGAGAGAATGAAGCAGAATGATGAAATGGGGGTCCCTATGTCCTCCAGCAGTCTAAGCCTATAGCAGCATAACTATAGAGATAGCTCAGGATAACCTGAGCCACTCTAACTATAAGCTTTATCAAAAAGGAAAGTTTTAAGCCTAGCCTTAAAACTAGACAGGGTGTCTGCCTCATGGACCAAAACTTGTAGTTGGTTCCACAGGAGAGGAGCCTGATAACTAAAAGATCTGCCTCCCATTCTAATTTTAGAAATTCTATGAACCACTAGTAAAGCTGCAGATTGAGAGCGAAGTGCTCTGTTAGGAACATAAGGAACAATCAAATCCATTTAGGACACATTCAAGCATTCTGCCGTCCAAGAGTCAGAACTTCCAAGCATGCAAGCACTCAACGCTGGAGTTCATAATCTTATCTAGGAGTTTTTTTGGGTTTGTGTCGTGGGAAAAAAGTATTCAAACTATTCACACTAGTTAAATAAAAGGAGATCGAAGGATTTCATTTAGTCGGCACATTTATTCATATCTTTGCAAAGAGGGAACAGTCATCATACAGCCCTAATAGCACAGCATTCTGTCCTGTTCTGCATGGGCAGCGTTCGTTCCCCCTGACTTACAACAATGGAAAAGTAGTCAGAGTCAAAACAAATTACAGACACTTTGGTTAACAGTAACATGTTATGAATAAACCTTGAGAAATAATCTGGTTTGTTATGGGAAGAAGCTATGTCTGGTCTACAAACACCATCCTGCAGAGAATGGTGTGGCCTTCAAGGTGAAACAGACTCAGTGAAAACTTTTATAGAGAGTAAATAGGATAAATTAATATATAATAGAAGAGAAATCAAAATATTCCAGCAACAGGTTGATAGACACTATATACTGTTTCCTTTTCTGCAGAGCTGTCTGTATATGAAAACTAGATAAATATCAATAGTTTAAGGAAAACTATTGACCCTAGGCCGAAGGTCGATGATCGATTTTGTAGTCGTATCTTCTGATCTTCGGCCGCATGTCCTGGACACTCGGGTGAAGAGAGGGGCAGAGCTGTCCACCGACCACCACCTAGTAGTGAGCTGGATACGCTGGAAGAGGAGGAAGCCTGAAAGACTCGGCAGGCCCAAACGTGTAGTGAGGGTCTGCTGGGAACGTCTGGTGGAACCCTCGATCAGGGACGTGTTCAACTCCCACCTCCGGGAGAGCTTCTCTCAGGTTCCGAGGGAGGTTGGAGACATGGAGTCCGAATGGGCTCTGTTCTCTGCCTCTATTGTCGATGCAGCTGCCCGTAGCTGTGGCCGTAAGGTTTGCGGTGCCTGTCGTGGTGGCAATCCCCGAACCCGGTGGTGGACACCGATAGTAAGGGATGCTGTCAAGCTGAAGAAGGAGTCCTATCGAGCTTGGCTGGCTTGTGGGACTCCTGAAGCAGCAAGCCGGTACCGTGAGGCCAAGTAGTCGCGGCCCGGGCGGTTGCAGAGGCAAAATCTCGGGCCTGGGAGGAGTTCGGAGAGGCCATGGAAAAAAACTATCGGCTGGCCTCAAAGCGATTCTGGCAAACCGTCCGGCGCCTCCGGAGGGGGAAGCAGTGCTTCGCTAACACTGTTTTCAGTGGGAGTGGAGAGCTGCTGACCTTGAAGGAGGATATTGTCGGGCAGTGGAAGGAATACTTCGAGTATCTCCTCAACCCGACGGACACGCATTCCGTAGGGGAAGAAGAGACGGGGTGCTTGGGGCTGGAATCGTTCATCACCCAGGCCGAAGTCACTGAGGTGGTCAGAAAACTCCACGGTGGCAAGGCTTCGGGGGTGGACGAGATCCGTCCTGAGTATCTTAGAGCTCTGGATGTTGTCGGGCTGTCATGGTTGACACGTCTCTTCAACATCACGTGGAGGTCGGGAACAGTTCCCCTGGATTGGCAGACTGGGGTGGTGGTTCCCCTCCACAAGAAGGGGGACCGGAGGGTGTGTTCCAATTATCGGGGAATCAAACTTCTCAGCCTCCGCGGAAAGGCCTATGCCAGGGTGCTGGAGAGGAGAGTTCGGCTGATTGTCGAACCTCGGCTGCAGGAGGAGCAGTGTGGTTTTCGTCCTGGCCGTGGAACAGTGGACCAGCTCTACACCCTCTGCAGGGTGCTTGAGGGTTCATGGGAGTTTGCCCAACCAGTCCACATGTGTTTTGTGGACTTGGAGAAGGCATTCGACCGTGTCCCTCGTGCTGCCCTGTGGGGGGTGCTCCAGGAGTATGGAATCAGGGGCCCTTTATTAGGGGCCATCCGTTCTCTGTACAAGCGCAGCAGGAGTCTGGTTCGCATTGCCGGCACTAAGTCGGACCTGTTCCCAGTGCATGTTGGACTCCGACAGGGCTGCCCTCTGTCACCGGTCCTGTTCATAACTTTTATGGATAGGATTTCTAGGCGCAGTCAAGGACCGGAGGGGGTCTGGTTTAGGGAACAGCGGATCTCGTCCCTGCTTTTTGCGGATGACGTAGTTCTGCTGGCTCCCTCCTGCCAAGACCTACAGCGGGCGGTTCACAGCCGAGTATGAAGCGGCCGGGATGAGAATCAGCTCCTCCAAGTCCGAGGCCATGGTTCTCGGCCGGAAAAAGGTGGCTTGTCCCCTTCAGGTTGGAGGAGAGTCCCTGCCTCAAGTGGAGGAGTTCAAGTATCTTGGGGTCCTGTTCACGAGTGAGGGAAGAATGGAGTGGGAGATCGATAGACGGATCGGTGCGGCTGCTCCAATAATGCGGACGCTGCACCGGTCTGTCGTGGTGAAGAGAGAGCTGAGCGAAAAGGCAAAGCTCTCAATTTACCGGTCGGTCTACGGTCCTACCCTCACCTATGGTCATGAAATTTGGATCATGACCGAAAGAACGAGATCCCGGATACAAGCGGCTGAAATGAGCTTTCTCCGCAGGGTGGCTGGGCTCTCCCTTAGACATAGGGTGAAGAGCTTGGTCATTCGGGAGAGGCTCAGAGTAGAGCCAGTTCTCCTCCACATCGAGAGGAGTCAGTTGAGGTGGCTCGGACATCTTCTTCGGATGCCCCCTGGACGCCTCCCTCGGGAGGTGTTCCAGGCACGTCCCACCGGGAGGAGGCCCAGGGGACGACCCAGGACACGCTGGAGAGACTATGTCTCTCGGCTGGCCTGGGAGTGCCTAGGGCTTCCCCCAACAGAGCTGGAGGAGGTGTCTGCGGAGAGGGAAGTCTGGGAGTCTCTGCTTAGTCTGCTGCCCCCGCGACCCGGTTCCGGATAAAGCGAGAGACGACGAGTACGAGTAGGAGTAGTTTAAGGAATGGATTGTTATGTAGAAGAAACAGAGTGCTCTCATATCATCATTTGTGCACTAAAATATGTTTTTCCGAATTATTGTGAAAACTATCTATGTCTCTGTATATGTCCCTTTAATGACCACCTTTTCAGAGACATAGACAGATTTTGGTTATTATAGGCTAAAATAGAAACAAAACGACTCCCATTCCAAAGGGACGGACCCACTGGTCAGGTTCAGTTTGCATGTTTCTAAGCCAAAATAAGGCTTTGTTTTTGGTCCACTCTACAAAGCAGGGGTGTCAAACTGATTCCAGAAAGAGCTGTGTGGCTGCAGGTTTTCTTTCCAACCAAGCAATGGTACACCAGACTCAAGTCATCTGATCAAGGGTGTTCAATCTGAACATGATGACTTGATGACATGAATTGAGTCTGGTGTACTATTGCTTGGTTGGAAAGAAAAACAGCAGCCACATGGCCCTTTCTGGAACCTGTTTGACACCTGTCCTATAAAGCCTCAAACTCAATGTTATTTCTGACATTTTGAATTGAAAAAGCTTCCTGGATGGAAAGAGAAACATCTTCAAACTTGGAAACAAAGTCCAGTAGATTGTTTTTTTTTTTTTTGCTTGTTTTTTCTTTTTACTTTTTTGGAACTTGACCACAGTTTGATCCACCATCCAAATTTCTGCGCTTTGCTGTTTTTGAAGCCAAAAACTTCACATTGGGAATCTGCCTTCTTATCAACAGTAGCAGAGACTGAGACAGACTCATCATAGGTACAGATAACCATCTGACACTCCTGCACAAAAGTATCTACTTTATTCTTATATCTGCATTTTCTGTTTATTATTTGTCTGGTTTCCACGACACACAGAGTGGTGAATAAAGACTCTTTGTTAATGAAAGGCAACAACAAGCTGAATCCATTGAAATCAAACTTATTTGCATTAAACACAAGCTTTTCTGCTGACCAATCAGCAATTTTCAACAGAAAAAAACTGTAAACCCAAGCAATGGTACTTGTTTAGAATTGAGACTGGCTACAGAATTCATTTTGAGGTGAAGTATGAGTTTGCATTTTCGTAAAATCGACTTTCAGGCTTGAAAGATTAACCAGGACAGCTTGGAGTAAACTCTACATGTAAAGCACCAATTACTCGTAAACCCCCCCAAAACAATACAAAAATACTTAATGCATCCCAGGTGGATTCATGGGTTTTTTAAAGACACTTCAAATGTTTATAGCCACTCACCAGCAGCAGCAGTTCCGGAGATGCAGACTGAAGACACCCTGTTGTTTTTAAGTCTGATGAACAGGATGCTCACAGTTCTCCATAATCACAGTCATTTCATAAAAAAATACTTTTTTCTAAAATCAACTCCAGAGTTTTTAGAGGGGTTCCCAAATTAGAACTGGCCTTTTCTGTTAGCTTCTTTCAGTTGTTTGCTCTGATGCTCTGTTATCCCAGCAGATGATGGAGGAAGAGATCACAGCAAACTGATAGAAGATCTGCAGCTTCTGCCTGCTGAGGCAGTTCTTATTAACTTGCAAGCCAGATCAATTGTTGTGAAATTTGTGAATTCATAAGCTCCGAACATAGATCTTGGCAGGGGAACAACAGATGTGCTGAATTATAATTCTCCAATTATAATTCTGCACATTTAACCATTTATTTCTTTGTGTTTTTTATTTTTGAAGGGTCATTAAATTACTGTACCTCCTTACCCAAATAGCCAAAAATCAGCTTAAATCAGCAAACTTAAAGTATCAAAAGCTTAACCAGCTGAAGTTTTTTAACCAATTTTTGGATTCCTAGAGAAAATAAAACCTCCTTTGTTGTCATTTTTAATTTTCCATTTGGTGCACATCCTCTTCTTTTAGGTGCTGGCCTAGCTTCTGTCTCCTGCACACAACCTTTTCATTCAAACTTTCACTCCCCTCCACCCCATCTACTCCCTTATTCTGAGTCCCCCTCTGGCTTATTCCACCACCAGTGTCCGGGGCCCTTGGGGAAGACTGCTTTTATCTTTTTCTAGGTTACTACTTATGTTGATTCACAGCATCAAAGTCTTTTTCTGGGGCCCAACCAGTGTTGGGCAAGTTACTTGTCCATTGTATCAGTTACTCAACAATAAATTAAGCTTCACTACACAAAAGCTACCACCTAAAGAATTATAGCAAGCTAAGTTACACTAATGTGTTAAAAGTAGCTTAACTACATCAGAAGCTACTTAACGTTGTACCAAGCTAATGTCAATTCAAAATGAGTCTGACACACTAGTTAAAACATTTATTAAAGATCAGTCAATGACATAACACAGTGTAAAAATTGCTTTATGATCAGCATAATAAAAAAAAACTAAAGTATTTACTAAACAAACTAGTAAACAATCTGCTGTTATTAGAACCAAATTAAAGGTACTGTGTAGTGTTCTACACATGGAGACATGGCTATGAGTTTGCATTCAATGGACATCTCTAGGGAAAACAAAACCCTAAAAAAGGCATCTTATTTTTTTAGGGTCTCCCTTAGAGAAAACTTCTTCAGACCTCAATTAAACAGTCGATTCAAGTAACAAATGAAACTGTTTACAAAAAAGGTGAAATGATAAAGAAGCTAATTAAGAGATATATATACATTTATGTCTCACTGTATAATTTAATTTCTACCTACATATTTATTCATTGTATTTTGGGGGGTTATTAATTGAATGCTTATTTATTTATTGAGCATGTATTTATTTATGTATTTATTTTTATACATGGGAGAGCTGTTCCTCCATACCTAAAAAATCTTATCTGTGCAAATAAGCCTTAAAACATCTGAACGCATACTTTTTTTCAGATGATTCAACAAGTTTCATAATCTCTGAAGATAAGGCCACGGTGTGGTAGCAACAATTGGCTGCTCTTCTCGCTCTGCTCCTGTCTCCTCCTCCATCCTGTGTGTGTGGCTCTGTGTGTCTTTCTTTGAGTTCCACTGCCGTGCACATGTTTCGTAGACACAGACAGGAGAGGCAGAATAGAGGCTCATGCATGAATGTCCAACGAATAACTCCGATTGTTGTTTCAAAAATAGAAAACCTGCTTTCATTACTTAGTTTTGCCCTGGATTTTGTAGCGTTTGTGGACGCTACGTCGCTTCTTGATAAAAACAATAACATCACTACTGGAAAGTTACTTGATAAATAAAGCAGCGACGCTACAGTCAAGCTACTGGAAAATGTAGTTAAACTAATAGCTTCGCTACATGTAGTGGCGCTACTGCCCATCACTGGGCCCAACCGCCAAATAACTTATTTAATTTATGTGTATATCTGCTTCTGCATACTGAGCCTGGTTCTGCTGGAAGGTTTCTTACTTTCCTCTCCACTGTCACTGCATGCATGCTCAGTGGGAGGGATTGCTGAAGAGACAAGGAGTCGATGCAATCAACTGGTTTTCCTTAGATAGAAATATTTTCAAGAATATGACTTTGTTACCTGTATAAATAGACTGAATAGTTTTCTAACTGTGTCTTTTTTATCTGTGTGAGTCTCTTTAGGTTGAAATCCACTTTAAAGTGCAGTCGGCTGACTTTCCCTTTTACAGCCCCTCAGTAAAAATCATTTTAAGTAGTCTTCCTTTCCCTTAGAATATGTCTTTAAATTGCTGCTTTACACTATGATGGTTGTGGAAAGTACCATGGCACCCTGTTTTTCCAAGGTGATCCATTGCAGTGGCTACCTGAAGCTGCGTCTACACCGGACTGAGATGACACTGTACGAATGCTGCTATCAGACTTTGGGTCTAGTGGCGGTGGGTCACTCCCTGCCCCCCAGCGGGATCACTGAGATCAAACTTTACAGCAACATGTTCATGTTTCGGGCGAGCCTCGACTTGAAGCTCATCTTTTTAGACATGAGGTAAGGAAAAGTTTCTGTTTATTGGAGAATTTCACTCTCGCTCTGCTGTTAACAGGCTTGAGTGCGCTGCAGCCTTTCAGACATCTGGATGTGTAACCTGTGTTCTCTGCTCTGCCGGAGCCAGGGTTACCGAGCTGACAGGTTATGAGCCTCAGGACCTTGTAGAGAAAACCCTATACCACCACGTTCACACCTGGGATGTTCTGCAACTGCGTTATTCCCACCATCTACGTGAGTTATCCAACCGTCCGGGTAGATGTCAGGGTGGCAGTTAAAGGGACTAGTTTAACTATTACAACTTTAACAGAAGCCACTAGTGTTGCTTCCATTCTACATCTCTTACTGGCTAAATCCTCTAACATGTCATCCCCCCAGTTTAAACCTCCTGTATATGTTATGCATTAGCAACATTCAAGCCCAGTGTGTTCAACAGCAAAACATTTACACATCATTTCTGAATAAAGAAGAGAAATGAACAGAAACAACGCATATTCTTCTATGAAACTCAAGAAACACTTATATTAACAATTACAAATTAATCATAAACAATTACACTTTTTAACGTCCATTCGTCCATTTCCCGTAAATTTCGTCTGGTCTTAGTCTCGTTAACAAAAAAATTTTTTTATTTTCGTCATATTTTTATTTCCTGGAAACACTTTTTGTGCGGCATCGTCTCGTCATCGTCACTGGAAAAAGGGGCGAAATGTTTTCGTCATCGTCCTGCTTGACAAAATTAACACTGGCTGCATACAGCATTGTTACAATTACTCTGATCAACACAGACTCCCACCTAACTGATGGAAGATTAGATTAGATTAGATAGAACTGTATTGATCTCACAATGGAGATATTTGATGTGCTTCTGTGGCGCAGTGTTTAGCGCGCATGACTCATGTACAGATTCCTTGGTCCTCGACACGGCTGAGCCAGATTCGGGTCTGACCTGTGGTCCTTTTCCCCCTCTCTCAGCCCCCCTTTCCTGTCAGCCTACTGTCCAAAAAAAAAAAGCTACTAGTGTTGCAAAAAATCAAAAAAACAGTGGAGAATTTCACTTGTGACATCAGTGGTTATAAACAACAGAAGATGCACAAAGGAGGAAAAGATACATGAATTATATACAGTGTATCCTGATATATATAGTGGATGGTATAAAATAAAGAAGACATCTTAAATGCCACTGGTTCGCTGGCTCATCCTTTTTCTATATTTACATCAAACACAGCAGTATGCTGGAAAATAACACGGGTTAATCTTTTACCAATATAGATATGTTAGACATTGTTAGAAAGCGAAGATTCTCCACAATTCAACCGCCAAGTTCATTTTATAGACACAGTGAGCACAGGTATGGAGCATGGTACAACGTAAATATGAAAAAGCAGCTGCAACAATCATACCTTTGAAGGCATCCAGAAGCCGGTATATAAATTCAATCTTAAATTGTTTATACTCCATTCATCCATAGGGATCCACAGATTAAAAGTTATCTAGCATTTTCATAACACAAATATTCCGTGATAAGAAAATGACCACAAAACATCAGTTTTTTTGACATAAAAAAGTTTGCTGGTGAAAGCTAATGCTTAGCATCTTGTTAAAAAGGCTTACTTCCTGAAACAATTGCCTGTGATGTTTGATATGATTGTTTTCATCACTTTTCTGCAACAAAAGTGGCCCCATCTTAAAATAAGTGAGGTAACTGAAATAGATGAACGCTCTTAGGGTACAGGATTCTTGCACAGGTTATCAAAAAGTCATTGCAGTGTTATTACATCAGAAAAGGGAAGGCAGTAGTTTTAAGATGTGGAAAAGGGGTTTCGTGTAATGCAGAGAAGTTTGTGGCAGCAGAACAGACACTTTCTACAAACATTTAAAGGAAAAGTCTGGTCAGCAGTCCTGCCATCTTCCAGCAGTGACGTCACAGTGCGGTAAGCCTAGCGCCATTCTCCCCGCTTTACAAGCAAAATCAGTGGGAGCTACTAGACACATCTGCAATCAACAACAATTATTGAAGATTTCCAGAGGGCTTCACCATAGAAATTCACCAGAACTATAGTGAAACTGACAATGCCCACGTGCATGGCAGCTGGATGTTGGAATACATCGGGTAAAAGTGAAAGAAAAGAGTTATTTCACCTTTCTGATTCCTGATCCTCCACGGACGGGTTGGTCGTTGGATCGCCAACTTGAAGAGGGAGGATTTGCCATCAAACTTCTGGCCAGAGAAAAAACACGTAATATGTAGCCAACATTTGGAAGAAGAATGTTTTCAAGATGACTTGGATAATAGCGCGTTGTGACAAACACCAGATACAGCACTGGGACTTGATCAACAGCCGATACCGCACCGTGACGTCACAAACCAGTAGGTGGCAGTAGTGTTCTTTGACAAACATGGATGCCTCCAGTAAAGCACATTCAGATTAAAATTACTCTGAATTAAAAACACTGATCATTTATTGAACAGGATGGAATCATTTTAAATTTAAATAACTTTCAGAAGTTTTATTCTGAAATGACTGGACTTTTCCTTTAACAAAATGCTCCAAGGTGATGTTTTAACCCTGCTGTTCTGAGGTTCCTCCCATGTCTGCCCCTCAGGCAGAACATAAAATTCAAAGTTCTCAGAAGCTTCAGAATCGTATTCCACTTTTAAAATATTCTAAATAGGTTTTTGACTGATGCTGTGTTACTTTGAGCTGAGCTATAAATTCTTTAATCTGTGTGTTTCTGGGTTTACATCTATGAAGGCATTTCCTCTTAAATCAAATAATCTTTTATTAACTGGAGCAAAATCACTGAAATCAAACATGGTGGATTTTTTGGATAGATGACCATCAGAAGTCATACTTTGCTTCTCTGCGTCCTTTCAGTGCTCACTAAAGGACAAGTCACCACCAAGTATTACCGCATGTTAGCGAAGCATGGAGGCTGGGTGTGGGTGCAAAGCTATGCCACCATCGTCCACAACAGTCGCTCTTCCAGACCTCACTGCGTGGTCAGTGTGAACTACGTCCTCACGTGAGTTTACAGCCTTCTGCCTTCCACAAATAGAAAATATCACAAGAAAACTTTAATGATCGTTTGTGTCTTTTTGTGCATAGAAGCACCGAGTACAAAGAGCTGCAGTTCTCTGCAGAGCAGATCCAAGCTGTTGAGCCTTCTCCGCACTTCGCTTCATGCCTGGAAAACCACAGAAAGCTTAGAACCAAAGCTGCCCGGCAGAAGGTGAAAATCAGACCAGCTCCTTATAACCAGGTAGCTTTTTCATTTTATTTTACTCCTTGCTTTGTTGCTTTAATCTATTTTGAGACCAATTTCTTTACAGCGGATGAAATAAGTATTGAACAGAAGTAAAGAATAGGCTTAGACTGCTGGAGGAAATACTGTAGAGACCCCTTTTTCATCATTCTGCTTCATTCTATCTCTATTCTCCTACTCTGTAGAATCTATTAGTTCAATTTCTAACGTTCTGCTCTCTCTGCTTTTTCTCATAGTAGCTTCATCTGGTCTGTTCCTGTTTGGCTGTGACTCCATCCGCCATCTGCTGAGGCCGACTGGGGTTCAAGGAGACAGAAGCAGATGGAGTAAACCTTCAGTTTACTCATATAGCGCCAATTCACAACACACGTCATCTCGAGGCACTTCAGCCTGAAACCAATAAAACCAAACCTAATACACTATAATATTGTAATGATTCAAAGTTTTCTATCTAAGGAAAACCAGTTGATTGCATTGACTTATTGACTCTCAGCAATCCCTCACACTAAGCAGGCTTGTAGCGACAGTGGAGAGGAAAAACTCCCTTTAAACAGGAAGAAACCTCCAGCAGAACCAGGCTCAGCATGAGCGGCCATCTGCTGAGGCCGACTGGGGTTCAAGGAGACAGAAGCAGACATAGAAAAAGAAGCATAGATACAAAAGGCAACTGTAAAAGGCGGCCCAGTCCAGGAAACACACAGCCAGGCAGACGAGCTCCGAGCCAGCTCCCATATCAGAGGAAGAGGAGAGCACATCCAGTTAGTCACAGCCAGAGAAACAGGACTACACTGGAAAACAGGCCAAGCTCCAACATCTAGAAACAAAGGTGTTGATGGCAGCAGCACAGCTGATATTTCTCTCCAGGATGGAGTCACAGCCAAACAGGAACAGACCAGATGAAGCTACTATGAGAAAAAGCAGAGAGAGCAGAACGTTAGAGATTGAACTAAAAAGATCCTAAAAAGATTTCAGTCCAAAACAATCCAGCTTCATTTCTGTAGCACCATAAAAAAAAGTGCTGCAAAAAAGCAGACATACAAACACTATGAAATGCACTCAAAATGAATGAAAACAATATAAAAATATGTAAAAGCAATATAGAAAATAAAAGAAAAATCTCTTATTTCCTTTAGGGTATTAAATAACGGAGAGAAAAGACGAGTAAAGATGAAATGATTAAATTTATTTCAAGATATTCTTCCTTCTTAAAACATACTTAGGTCAATAAAATGTACACTCTATTTTATTTACCGTATATGTCTTTTAATTTGAACAAACTGAAACTATTAAATAAAATCTGCGAAGAGATTTTTTTTTAATGATTTTTCTGGTTTATTTCTTTGTAAAAAGCCCCAAATCAAAACAGCAGGACTGAAGGTGAAATTATTTGTATTTAGGAAGATTTTTCAAAAAGAACAATTTACTAACATGCCTTTATTAATGATTAGCAGCACATCTCCAGGCTTCTCCTGCCAGCCCTCCCTAGTTCTTCCCCATGGAAAAGGAACCGGAAACAGAGATCCATCCATCAAGCGGATAAAGTCTCCAGAAAGAGAAGTTCTAGCTTGAACCCTGATGCAGGTCTGATTTCCTGCAACACAAAGAAAACTCCAAATGTCCTGAAATCCTACAAACATTGGCAAATTCCTCACTCAGCTGCCTCTTCTCAGCTGCCTCAACAGATCATTGGATCTCTGGACAGTAAAAGAGCCGATGGGTGAAACGCAGACAGCTCCAAAACCTCCAGCAAACACAGGTGCACTGATATACTGTCAACATGGCAGAACATTTTTATCCTAAAAAAAATAAATAGCAAAAGGCAGGATTTGCAAAAAATATTTTGTTTTGTCTCAACCTGTTTTGCATAGTTTTCCCAAAGTTGACCCTTGCTCATTATGACAAAATGTGGGAATAAATGAGCCAAACTATCTCGAATTGAGAGCAAAATTATAACAATTAGTGCTTTGCAGCATTAGCAGAGCCAGAAAACAAACAACAAATTCTGCAGCTCTATGTAGTTTTCATCACGCCGAGCTAAATGTCTGCAGCTATATGCATTGAAATCTATTAGTTCTGTTTTTTTTTTAATGTTTTTTTGGTTCTAAGGATGACCTATAACCAGAACTTGACATTTGCCTGCTTTAAACATGTTTCCCTACATTTTGTTTGCCTCCCCAGAGCCTTGGCTGACCTCTGACCATAGATGCGTTATGAACCTGCCTGCTATCAGCCGTCTAAAGGATAAACCAAATGATCGTTACAGACTCCTCCGTGGTTCAAGGACTGGATGTTTCCTACATCATTAACTCTATATAAATGAGGATATAAAGATTTTACAACACCAAAGAAGAGGCGCTGAGAGACTCAATGCTGCTAAAGTTAGGTATCCATCCATAATCTCCAAATGAAGCTGGATAAACCCTGAATATAAAGGAAGTTCTCCACCCAGAGGCAGAACATATGGAGATCTAATATTCTAATAAATGCATGTGGGAGCTCAAAGGATCCTCAGTAGTTAGTCTCTCTGTTGTGGTTGTTTCATAATAAAGTATGAATGAGTCAGATAAGATGACATTTTTGCTCTTATTTCTTGATTTTATATAAAACAAATACAAATCTACAGTCTAAACATGTAAAAAAAAAACAGCTTTTAAATCATTTTTATTTAAGCTCATTGTCATGCTGGTATAACTGGGTTCCGTAAAAATTCAAAAAATATCCACTGGACTTGGTTTTCAAGATTTGAAGACGTTTCGCCACCTCTCCAGGAAGCTTTCTCAATTCAAATGTCTGGATCCGCAGTGAGTTTGAGTCTTATATGGATATCCAGACATTTGAATTGAGAAAGCTTCCTGGAGAGGTGGCGAAACGTCTTCAAATCTCGAAAACCAAGTCCAGTGGATATTTTTAGAATTTTTACGGAATGACTATGACCTGGATGACTGAGAACCTTCATCAGCGTATAACTGGGTATTTATTGATCATAATGGATCAGCGTGTCGGAATGACAGAACAATGACTATTAACAGCACAGTACGCTGCAACGTTAACAGCTGGAAAAACACATAATGCAAAACAAGTTCAGAATCTAAAGATCATCGTTGATCTTAAAGGTGTAGTGGAAGAATTTGATTTGATGAATTTCTGAAAAGACCCCCCCCCCCCCCCCCCCCCTCCACTTTAAAAAAATGCAAATTCACACCCCCTCCTGAGAAGGAATGCCTATTAAACAATCGCCAGATCGTGCATGAGCCCATTTCACCCCATGCACGCTCTGTTTAAAAGTTTCTGTTTGAATCGCTCATACAAGCCTGTTTTCCAAAAGAAGATTTGCAAAATTTCCACTTTATCAGACTCACGACTGGTAAGTGAAAATGGGGGCGAGAACATAGGACGGCCTTACGTAAACATATCAGCACAACGATTGACAATTAGGAGGACCACTTATTTAGATGATCCATCTGGAAAAAGTACATCCTCCACTAAACCTTTAAGGAGCTAAACCTTCTGATTCACTGCTGCCAAAACATTTCCCATCCCTGGTTTCTGAATGTATTTTGACGCCAACAGAAACATTTTTTACTGACTTTATTTTTTTCAGTTCGTCCAAAGAAAAGACCTACCTTTATGGGCTTGATTGATGAGCTAAATCAGTGACAACTTACATTGACATAGAATGGAGGTTTGGCAGCAAACATTTAAACACTGAAAATTTCAAACATTTATATTTCCCTTGTAAAAGTAAAATCTTATCAAAATACTGACATTTTTATCTGGTGCATTGTTCGATGAGAGAGGATTTTAGTGTCACTACAAGCTGGCACTGTTTTATTGTCAGGGAGGCAGGGCTAAAATTAAGGCTCATTCACTGGTTTATTGAATAGAAAATCCCCTTATTGTCCCACAATGGGGGGGATTGTGGTATTACTGCAGCATTACAGCTAAAGCTGTCACACAAATGTATGATAATAAAACAGAATGAGGGGCAGAGGTAAAAAAATAACAAAATATAAGACAATAGTTTTGCTAACTCTGAAAGTCCTGGAGAGAAATATCAGCTGTGCTGCTGCCATCAACGCCTTTGTTTCTAGATGTTGAAGATCGGCCTGTTTTTCAGTGTAGTCCTGTTTCTCTGACAGTGACTGACTGGATGTGCTCTCTTCATCCTGTGACATGAGATCTGGCTTGGAGCTCGTCTGCCTGGCTGTGTGTTTCCTGTCCAGGAATCTCTGCTTCTTTTTCTATCTCTGCTTCTGTCTCCTTGAACCCCAGTCGGCCTCAGCAGATGGCCGCTCATACTGAGCCTGGTTCTGCTGGAGGTTTCTTCCTGTTAAAAGGGAGTGTTTCCTCTCTACTGTCGCTACCAGCATGTTTGGTGTGAGGGATTACATTCGAGTCGATGCAATCAACTGGTTTTCCTTAGAGGACTTTTAATCAATTGGACTGTATGATCTGATGAACTGCGCTCTAGAAATAAACTGAACTAAATCAGTTTTACAAATATAAATACTGTGCAGTAACCGTAATATTAAATAATCAATATGCTGTGGACATTTTTACAGTAGTGGATATGTGAAAATAGCAGCAAACCCAGAGGAATCAACGGCAGTCGCGCTGATGCATCAGAAACCAAAAAAAAAAGGAAGACTGGAACCAGAGATCAGTTAATTGTCATCTGACAGCATTTATTTACATAAAAATCAGATTTTTTTTTTTTTTTTTTTTTTACAAAATCCCAATAATTAGCGGCACCCCAAATAACTTTTACTAAAGTAGAACTTTTATAATCAGTTTTTACTTTTTAAAGTGGATCCAAGTGTCTGAAAATATCAAAGAATGACTCAAATCTTTCTGATGTCAAGATTAAGAACATAAAGAAGTGTGCTAGTTTCTGTGGTAAACAAAAGACATGATGATCGGCATCCAACGGGAAACCACAGCAAGAGAAAAGCTCCGTCCCTGAATCTGGTCCCGTTTATAGTCAGAGGAATAATTCACATAGAGCTGTGACCAGCGGGGCTGAATGGACCCAAACTCATCCAGTAACACCAGCAGGATGGAAGGACCTTCAGCTCGCTGGCAGAGGACAGCAGCAAAGAGCAGCATCATCATTTATTCATTTCCTACCAGAGTTTATTGAAACTGATTGGACCACAGTTAAAGGTAGCTTTTTCCTGTAGAGACTTTTCTACTTCAACAATAAAATGTTTAACAGCCTTTCAGTCATTTCACTCCAGTGGGTCTGTAGCAGTTTGGATTTGTTGCGTCTGTAATCGGTGTTGATTAAAGGAAAAGTCCGGTCAGCAAGGAATAATCAATGGATCATTATTTATACCTAAAACTAATACATTGGTGGTGATTTAAATGAATTTAGTGTAAAAAAAATGAATATAATAAATTTCCTTGTGATCACTGAGTCTGGAAGCGGCCATTTTTGCCCAAATATAGTGACCCCTCCCTCCTGCCATCTTCCAGCAGTGACGTCACGGTGCGGTAAGCCTAGCGCCATTCTCCCCGCTTTACAAGCAAAATCAATGGGAACTACTAGACACATCTGCAATCAACAACAATTATTGAAGATTTCCAGAGGACTTCACCATTGAAATTCACCAGAGCTATAGTGAAACTGACAATGCCCACGTGCATGGCAGCTGGATGCTGGAATACATCGGGTAAAAGAGAAAAAAAAGAGTTATTCCACCTTTCTGATTCCTGATCCTCCACGGACGGGTTGGTTGTTGGATCGCCAACTTGAAGAGGGAGGATTTGCCATCGAACTTCTGGCCAGAGAAAAAACACGTAATATGTAGCCAACGTTTGGAAGAAGAATGTTTTCAAGATGACTTGGATAATAGCGCGTTGTGACAAACACCAGATACAGCACTGGGACTTGATCAACAGCCGATACCGCACCGTGACGTCACAAACCAGTAGGTGGCAGTAGTGTTCTTTGACAAACATGGATGCCTCCAGTAAAGCACATTCAGATGAAAATTACTGAATTAAAAACACGCATCATTTATTGAACAGGATGGAATAATTTCATATTTAAAGAACTTTCAGAAGTTTGAATTCTGAATATGACAGAACTTTTCCTTTAGAGCTACATATTGTTCGTATACGTCTGGGCGGGAACTGAACAAAGTTACAAATTTGTTTCTGTAAATTCAACTGTTCCACCATCTAAAAAAAAAATAGTTTATTCATGTTATACCACTGTTACCAACAGTGCTGTTTGTTAAGGTTCAAATATGACTTTTCAGGTTTTACCTCTAATTTGGCAAAATAAACCAAAATATGCTCTGCTATAAATAATAATATATTTATTTCATTTGTTTGGAGATAAAAGAGGAAAAACAAAATGTATCTTAAAGGTTTTCTCCCATTTTATGTGATGTTGTGGAAGAGAACTCATTTATTTTAAGGGAGACATTCAGATGGAAAGAGGAAGCAATCAAACAGCCAATAAGCTTCTTAAACACCTTTTAGTTTTAAAACTTCTTCAGGGAGCTTATTTCTTCTTGCAGGCTTTCATCCAGCTGACATGTCAAACAACAGAAATAAAAACAGATTTAAGCATAAAAAGGTCCCACTACTTTTGGTCACTTATTAAAAAAAAGACAACCTTCCATACAGGGTGCCATATAATAAGGCTTAGCAAATATAGATCACAGATATTTGAAAAACAGAAGAAAAAAAATTGCTGGCATCCAAATATAACTTGACCATACTCTCTTGTTGTTGGAACATTTTGTGTCTCACTGAAGGTAGCGTTGCTCCAGTGGGGAGACTAAAGGGGTGACAGCAGCTCTTTCTAGTTCCGCTTCCTCACCACCAGGTTCTTCAACATGTCAAATGAGTTCCCATCAGGCTCCACAGAGATGACGCCTTCCTCTTTATTGTACACCTGCAGGAAGCCGTTATCATCGAGGCCTACCACCTGAGCTTCTGGTCCCTCCTCGCTCCACAGACGTACCAGAGTCCCACTGCGGACAGAGCACAGGTGGGTTCAGTCAGGGGTGTTTCATCGGGTTCAATGAACTAGCTCCTTCAACTTAGCTCTAAGTATTTTAAATATTATGAAAATAAATACTACTTTTTTAAATAACATTTCAAAGGAAAAGAGAAATCAAACAATGGCCAGTTTCTCAATTCACAACAACGTAAGTACCAAGTTCATTCTAGACAAGAACACAGGAAAGTGTGGACTATGTGAGTACGGGAGCACGCAGATTAAATCTGGGTCAATTGGAACAGAAGCGTACTGATGACATCACCACATTCAAAGCTAGTCTGGAGCTGCATTTCACCTCCTGTTATTAATAGTCTCTAGATAATAATAATATATGACTTCTATAATTTAGTGGGGGAATAATGATGAACACAGTCAGATAAACACAAATTAAATCGGCATTTTGTCAAATGAAACAATCAAACCTCGATCAGAGCCAGCAGTACTTCACACATGGCTATGCAGAGAAAGGGCTGCTGCAGACGGCTGACGTCAGCCCCGGCTGCTGCAGACGGGCCAACGTCAGCCCCGGCTGCTGCAGACGGGCCAACGTTATCTCTAGCTGCTGCAGACGGGCCAACGTCAGCCCCGGCTGCTGCAGATGGGCCAACGTTATCTCTAGCTGCTGCAGACGGGCCAACGTTAGCTCCGGCTGCTGCAGAGGGGCCAACATCGGCCCCGGCTGCTGCAGAGGGGCCAACGTCGGCCCCGGCTGCTGCAGACGGGCCAACGTTATCTCTAGCTGCTGCAGACGGGCCAACGTTAGCCCCGGCTGCTGCAGGCTGTTAATGTTAGTAAGCCGTTACCATATTAAACATTTCTGGTAAGAGTGAAAACAGGAAGCCAAAAGGATACAAATCATTTTATGATGGTTTTCCTTCACCAATCGACTGAAATTGTTTAAATCCTGCTATAAAACAATGTGTGTTAATATACCTGGAAAAACTGGCAATCACCTGGGATGGTACATGTTACAACTAGTTTAAGAGCTGCTTTAAGACATGGTCAGAAAAAAGAAAAAAAAAAAAAAAAAATGAGTGAAGTTTGCACCACCAACCTGTGAAGCCATCTTTTATAGTAGGTGGGCAGAACAGCATCTGGTCCTTTGTGCTGAAAACTGTGGATGAGATCTTCCAGGCAGTTCAGAGTGAGAGCGATGAGCTGGGAGCAGCTGAGAGGCTCCAGACTGCAGTGGTTCTGCCTGTTGTACTGATGGATCAGGTCATTAATGCACACTGTTGGGTTGCTGTTTGTCACATTAAAGCCACAACCTGTATTCAAAATATTGGAAAGATCAAAACACATATATACACATTCACATATACATACAGTAAGTATTAGAAAACCTTGCTATTTTCCAAATTTTCCCACTCAGAAATCATGGAGGGGTCTGAAATTGTCATCGTAGGTGCATGTCCACTATGAGAGACATGATCTAAAAAGATATGAGAAAAAGAGTTTGAACTCCATCCAAAGATTCTCTGTTGGGTTTAGGAGACCAGCTAGGCCACACCAGAACCTTGATATACTTCTTCCACAGCCACTCCTTGGTCATCATGACTGGGTTCTTCAGGTCATTGACACATATAGACAGATACGTACATACATATATATATATATATATATATATATATATATATGGGCTGTCAAAATTAATCGTGAGATGATTAATTTCTGGAATGAACGCAATATTTTTTTTATGCATTAACGCAGTCCCGCCCTGTTTTACCCACAATTCAATTGTCCGACTTGAGCGAGATGGAGGAATCAGAAGAACCCGTTGGCCTGCTGGATGGACAGTTTGAGTATAAAAAAAACAAAAACGGGACAATGAATAAACATGTTGTGGTTTGCTCACACTGCAAGAAGGACTTTTTGTTTCGCCGAAGCACCTCGAGCCTTAAATATCATCTTAATGCCAAGCATTCCTTTGTTGGGGCTTCGACTTCAGGTGTTACGACTGGCATGGTTGGTAACTGATGAGTGGGTCACTTGGTTAATCGGTGAATCGGTTACCATTTGCATGTTTCCAAGCAAAACAAGGCTTTGTCTAAATAAGACTCAAACTCACTGCGGATCCAGACATTTGAATTGAGAAAGCTTCCTGGAGAGGTAGCGAAATGCCTTCAAATCTTGGAAACCAAGTCCAGTGGATATTTTTTTGAACTTTTACGGAATGACTATGACCTGAATGAGAATCTTCATCAGCATGTTCCCCTTTAAGTTTTTCTTTTTTAATAAATTTGTAAAAATATCTACATTTAATTTTTTTCTGTCAACATGGGGTGCTGAGTGCACATTAATGATAAATAAAATAAACTTTATTGATTTTAGCAAATGGCTGCAATGAACCAGTAAAACATTTTAAAGGGGTTTGAATACTTTCCGGACCCACTGTATAACACTGTGAAATCTGCATTCAATCATGCTTGTTTATTTTTATTTACCTATGAGCAGATGAAAAGTTGATCCTACGACGGTGGATGTGACCAAAACCCCCCCGAGCTTCATCAGGTTACTGTAGTAGATGTCGTTGGGCCATTTTACTCTCAGGTTTATGTCCTGTTGAACAATGAAAAATTCAACACAATGAGACAATAAAACAGTTATTTTATTTCACGTGTTTAACGCAAGAAAACTTCAACAGATCAGTAAAAAAAAAAAAAAAACAATTGAATAATGTTATGAATGTAGCTGTCAGTCATTCACATTTAGTTCTTTTATAAAAAAAAAATGTTTTTTTTTCACCATCTGTTCTAAATCTTCATAGCACTTTGTTTTAACTCCTTCTTCTTAATCCGGACATACACTGTGGGATATTTTTAATCGCTGCACGCAGCTACAGCTCAAACTGTACAACAAAACCGCAGGGTTTAGAAGTTCCCAGCTCACGATGCATGTTCTCACACTGTGTGACCCGATGCTCTGATGCGATCTACCTGCTTACACTATATGTCCAAAAACCACACATCAGACTCAGCGCCGAGAGATGGCGCTGGTCGGACTCGTCAATCTGGAAGAATGTTCGTGGCGCTCAAGGTTCTGGTAAATCGACTCATAGCTCTGCTTCGGCTGCAGGATTTTTCCCCCAAACACCTCACGACGGCCGGCTGAATTTCAAACATGTTTGATTTTTCTCCCGATCTTATGATTTCTGATCGGGAGCTGGTCGTGAGAGGCTGATTGCCCCTCATTACCTCCTGTATACTACATGACACATGATCAGGCAGAAACTCGGCCCAATGGAAAAAAATTTTGCTCGACTGGAGAATTGGCCCGAAAAAGGCGAAAATCCTACAGTAGATTAACCCAGCTGGGTTAATGGGCTTCATAAAGAGAACAGATGTGATTCATTACAGTCTGTTTGTATAATACAATACACTCATGGAAAGGTAGAGGAAGACTTTCCATCTGAAGCTTAATCATTTATCTTTAAGGAATACAGATACTTAAAACTGTATGAAACCAGAACCTAGTTTCTGTCGATAATCTTTATGATGGCAGAGAATGTCCCCTGTGGATACTGACTTTTAACTTTTTAAATATATTTAAGGTGCGACTAATGCTCACACCTCGCTATGAGTCATATTACTCATCTACGAATAGATTATTTCCTTCAGCTCGTCATGTTTTTTTAGACATCTGACAACTGAAATTCATGCTGTGCAGCAACGCTTTAATGTCCCCCTTAGAGCTGTTGCGCAGAGGGAAGGTAGAAAGGCTTATACCTGATATCCAGGAAGTGTACAAACGGCTTCCACAACAGCTAAAGCAGCCAGATGTTGCAGGAAAGGAATCCTTTGACCGAGCCTGGAGTCCAGCTCAACTCGGACCCCAACAGTGAACATGGCACAGCCCAGTGGGCTGAGCCAGGCATTTCTGCCTCGGCCTGAACAAAGAAGGAAGAGATTGGTTTTAAAACACTTTTGGTGAAGTTTGGTTTTGCAGATGCAGAATTTGGTGAAGCTCTAACCTTTTCCCTGTGTTTGCTGAGAAGCAACTGATATCACACCAACATCCTTTGGCAAGTGGAGCAGCAGCCTGTGAGGAATTAAGGGAGAGGAAGATGTTAAAAAACAGTTATGGAGACGTATTATTGCATAACATCTTTAGTTAAGGATTTGCCTTTCTGTTGCCTTGCATGCTAAGAAATGTTTTTGGTGGATGGTAAATATAATCCATGCAAATGATTTACCATGACATATTAAGTACCAAATCAGCTAGATTGTCATGGGTTAACCCTACCTTTTTGTTAACAGCAAATATGAAACAGAAATATCGGGGGAAAAAAGTCAAAATGGTCATTACAAGTGTGATTGTGCCATGAAGTAACTGCTCTGCTTAACCATTACGAACAAGAGAATGATGTGACCTGGACATCCCGATCAGACAAACCATACCAATATCGGCTGCTGATACATCCTTCGTTAGAAAATGGGAAATGATCCGAGTTCATCACAGGATCTGAACATACAGTTTGCAAGTAAGCTTTCGGCGTCATCAAGCTTTACAGCTGCTGTAAATCAAGGTGCAACGCCATGCAAAGATGTCTGATGTGTTGCAATACCCTTTCACTTTGAAAACAACTCTGGATCAGACAACAACTTGTAATATCTGTAAACTGGACTTTCTTGTGCCATCGCATGAGCTGATATCACTAAATACATTTTTTACCTAAAAAGGATTCTAAGGGGAGGGCAGAGGTGTTTGCTTTGAAAATATAGGTATTTGATCGTATTGGTGTCTGAACGATATAGGATCAGTATGGGATTGGTATCTGGTTGGTGTGGGATCAATATCTGGTTGGTGTGGGATCGGTGTCTTGTTGGTGTGGGATCGGTGTCTTGTTGGTGTGGGATCGGTATCTGGTTGGTGTGGGAACGGTGTCTTGTTGGTGTGGGATCGGTGTCTTGTTGGTGTGGGATCGGTGTCTGGTCGGTGTGGGATCAATATCTGATCGGTGTGGGATCAATATCTGGTCGGTGTGGGAACGGTGTCTTGTTGGTGTGGGATCGGTGTCTGGTCGGTGTGGGATCGGTGTCTGGTCGGTGTGGGATCGGTGTCTGGTCGGTGTGGGATCGGTGTCTGGTCGGTGTGGGAACGGTATCTGGTCGGTGTGGGATCGGTGTCTGGTCGGTGTGGGATCGGTGTCTGGTCGGTGTGGGATCGGTGTCTGGTCTGTGTGGGAACGGTATCTGGTCGGTGTGGGAACGGTATCTGGTCGGTGTGGGAACGGTATCTGGTCGGTGTGGGAACGGTATCTGGTCTGTGTGGGAACGGTATCTGGTCGGTGTGGGAACGGTATCTGGTCGGTGTGGGATCGGTGTCTGGTCGGTGTGGGATCAATATCTGATCGGTGTGGGTTCAGTATCTGATCGGTGTGGGATCGGTATCTGGTCGGTGTGTGAACGGTATCTGGTCTGTGTGGGAACGGTATCTGGTCGGTGTGGGAACGGTATCTGGTCGGTGTGGGAACGGTATCTGGTCGGTGTGGGAACGGTATCTGGTCGGTGTGGGAACGGTGTCTTGTTGGTGTGGGATCAGTGTCTGGTTAGTGTGGGATCGGTATCTGGTCGGTATGGGATCGGTGTCTTGTCGGTGTGGGAACGGTGTCTGGTCGGTATGGGATCGGTGTCTGGTCGGTTTGAATCGGTGTCTGGTCGGTTTGAATCGGTGTCTGGTCGGTGTGGGAACGGTGTCTGGTCGGTATGGGATCGGTGTCTGGTCGGTTTGAATCGGTGTCTGGTCGGTGTGGGAACGGTATCTGGTCGGTTTGAATCGGTGTCTGGTCGGTGTGGGATCGGTGTCTTGTCGTGTGGGAACGGTGTCTGGTCGGTTTGAATCGGTGTCTGGTCGGTGTGGGATCGGTGTCTTGTTGTGTGGGAACGGTGTCTGGTCGGTTTGAATCGGTGTCTGGTCGGTGTGGGATCGGTGTCAGGTCGGTACGGGATTGGTTTGTGATCGGTATCAGCAAAACTAATCATTTAGACAATTGGATCAGCCAGGGAACCAAAATATTGGGATCAGGACATCCTTTGTGACCCGGAAATTTACAAAGCAAACTCTTTGGGCTCCTATGATGATTAAGTTGGTTGATGATAAATCAGTTTAAAACTAGTTCTAGTTAAGTACTGATTCTCAGTCTAATGAACTGTAGCTTGGTTATAGTTCATGCAGTGTTATGGTTCTTCCGTTTGTCTTTTAAGACAACTACAGGTGGATAAATCTGGCTTCAAAAGGTAAAAACCAGTTTTCCTTCTCCCGGTTCTCCCCAGTGACTTTAAACATGAGTGCCTGTCTCTGCTGTGGAGCAAGAAATGCAAATAACTGGATGTCAGGCTTGTTACCAGTTTGACTACCCACATCTGTATATGACATTAATAAAAGACAACAGAAAACAGGACTCTGTGGTCATTCTCACAGTGTTTGGACCACATAAGACCAGTTCAAATGTTTCAGCGAGATTATACATTTTATCACATAAATATCCATAATTGGAGTAAGATTATATAAGAACCGTTTGGAAAGCAGATACAGATCTGTCCTTGGCTCTTGCCATTAATTATATTCACTCAGGCTGTGCTTAAAATGGCAGGAGGCTTGTAGTGGAGGTGGTGTAGCTCAGAGCAGAGGAAAGCTGAACACATAAAACTTTTTCTTTAGACTGCATTTAATCTGACCTGCAGCATTTAGAGGGCTCTTGGCATATATGTTTAGAATTAAGTGGAGTTTAAGCTCCTTTTAAACCTGGTGAGGAGCCGATTCTGTTTCCACATTCAGGCCCCTACCATAAAAGGTCAAACTTTCAATATAACATGATTGCTTTGTCCATCAGGAGATACCTTAAAACAAGATTTCCTCAATATAAGCACATTTGCATTGATCATCCAGCAGCTTCGCAGGAATGATCAATACAGAAAAACCTAATCCATAAATGTGATTAATCACAACTAATCCTGTTTACTGAGGATCAGCTAAAATTATAATTTTCTAATAGCTCAAGGTGATGGGTGAGAAATGTCTGCACCATTATAGGGCGTCTGAGGCAGACGTTGCGACTGAACAATGAGGTGGACTGGATGAGCAACAAGAGGCAGCACTTCAAGGCGGCGCCGGGCAGGATGGACTTTCTGAGGAGGTTTAGATCATCTGTTATCTGTGGGAAGTTACAGTCGCCACCTTGTCTTACGTTGCGGTGTGCTGGGAGGGGAGAAATTCAAAGGCAGAATTTTTTAGGCTGCAGAAACTGATCAGGTGGGCAATCTGAGTGGTCAGTTCTAAACTGGATTTCTTACTTATTGTGGGAGAGAGTCAATTGATCTACACACTGCAGGCTTCATTTGAAGCTTATTAATATGAATTTCAGAGGAAACTGCAGTTAAATCTTCATATTACAGTAACTTTACACAACATTCTGCTGTTACTAATAAATCAATTTAAAGCCAGTGACACCTTACACCCTTCTTGTATTTTTACTCAGTCTGTGTCAGCCAGCAGGAGCAATGGATTTGCTATAAAATTAACCAAAATCATCTCATTTGTCACCATGGAACAAAGTAACCTTCCCTTCTAGCAATCAGTCCTCTTTGGCCGTTTCTCAATTCACAAGAACGCGAGTGCGGACTGCTCTCGCCAAGTATGTTCTTAAGAAGAACTCAGGAAAGTATGGACTTTTTTAGAACGGGAGCGTACTGATGACATCACCACACGCTCAGCTCGTCTGGAGCTACAGTTCACCTCCTGTTATTAATAGTCTCTAGATGATAACACATTATGATTTTTTTCATTTAATGTGGGAATAATGATTAACACAGTCAGATAAACACAAGTAAAATTAGCATTTTGCTAAATAAAAAATGTTTTTTTTAAATCACCATCAGAGCCAGCAGTACTTCACACACGGTTATGCTAACATTAGCCCTGGCTGTAGTTAGCCTTGGAGCTCCGCTGGTTGCTGCAGTCCTCTCAACATCTGACCTTTTTTTTTATTACCAGCTAAATCAGTAAATGGGCCATATAGTGACGCTAAAAGGTATAATGACCTTGCAAATCAAAATCCTAGATCCTGAAGGAGTATAGCTGAGGCTTCAGAATTGTTTCAAACTACCAGGTCTCAACTTCATGCAGGATGTCGATACATATGAAAAACTAAAAACATACAGAATCTGTATTAATGGACCTGTTGATGGATTTTGCTGTATGGCCATATGGCTGCATGCTAAGTCCACAAGTAGTAATCCCAGGGTTATAGCTGGGTACTTTATTGATGAAGTGAAAAACAGGAGCGGGACTCGAACACGTATGAGATAGATAAGATCTCATAATTATGAGATACTGATCGTGTAATTATGAGATAAGCTTTCAGATTTCTTTTTTTTTTGGTGAATGCAATATGTTTCCATAGTTAGCTGTAGTTATATGAAAAAATCTCTGTTATTCAGTTCAAATTCTCTTTAGATTTTACTGATTGTTTTACCTTCTACTAGTGTGCAGATGGCTGTTACCCACTTCCTCTTCCATTCTATAAAGGTGCCATCAGTGTCTTTTGGTTTAAATCTCTAACCCTAACCCCATTAAAAGGTTAATATCCCCTACTGATTTGTAATTTTTATAATAGAATAGAACATTATTGATCTCACAATGGAGAAATTCCTTTTGACATCGGCTCTAAACAACAGAAGGCGCACAAAGGAGGAAAAGGTGCATGAAATATATACAGTGCGGCCAGATAAATAAAGAGGAGAGTTTTAAGGTGACATATATACAGTACAGTAAATTGGTGGCAGGTAAAGGGCAGTTTCTGGGCAGTTCAATAGATATATTTTATAAATGAATAGTATTAAGGACATCATGCCCTATTTTGAGAGTTTCTTCTAAAATCGTGAAGAGGAAACAGGAAGAAACCTCCAGCAGAAGCAAAACCAGGATGAGTGCGAGTGGCAATCTGCTGAGGCCTACTGGTGAAAGCACTGATCTATGAATAATTTCTGTTAGAAAAGGTAACGATAAACTAGATTCCTAGCAACAGTTAAGCAAACGAGCTCTGAGACAGTTTTCATGATGAAAGAGAAAACATCCAGTGAAAATCTGCGTCCATAGGAGAGATACAGGACTAAACACCGAAAAACAAGTTATCACAAGGATTTCAAATAATATTAAGAGAATTTAAGGTTTAGGAAACTCAAAAACAAAACTTGAACAGCCATATCGAATTATTGTGCAACTTTTGGCCACTAGTTGGAGTAGACCTGTAACCCCTGAAAGAAACGGGCAACGCAGCAGTGTCGTTAAATTAGGCGGTCTTCCTCAGTGTTTTGGAATCTTATTGCTGACCACTTTGGACCAGGAGATTAATAAGTCAAAGAGTTAAGGCCTGAATACACAGACTGGGTTCGTCACACTGACTGCATGTAGAGAGGCTCTGACTAGGCCAGGGTGTATACTGACTGAGGCAGAGAGCTGATTCTCTGAGAGAGATCTGTGAATTTATTGCAGCTTTTGTTTTTCCTTTTGTTTTCATAAATAGCGGAGAATAAAGAGCTTAAATTCCCTGCTCTATCTCTCCCTCGTTATTTTGTTTTTTATGAGGCTCAAAGAGGATCACTACTTTTTCAGTTTTTTGTCCTCCTGAACTCCCATGGTGGGTAAGGAATTATAATTTTTTAATGTTTCATTGATTGTTTTTTGCACGACCCTTCCCTGCTTACTATATACGTGATATGTGACTCCAAACATGTTTCGCCATGCGATTAACAGATTTTATTTTGTATTTTCCCCCAAAGTGGAAGTGTTTTACTTTGTAACCGTGTCTTTCTTCCTGTCCCATGTCCCAGACCCATGAGATTGCTACTCAATTGCTGCGTAGTCAGACTAAACCAGACCTGGGCTCTATGTCAGTCGGATCTATGCAGTTCAATTCAATTCAATTCAGTTTATTTCTATAGCGCCAATTCACAACACAAGTCATCTCAAGGCTCTTTCCAGTTCAACCAGATCATCCAGTCAAATTGATATAAAGTTTTATATCGAAGGAAAACCAGTTGATTGCATCGACTCATTGACTCAAATACAATCCCTCATACTAAGCATGTTTGTAGCGACAGTGGAGAGGAAAAACTCTCTTCTAACAGAAAGAAACCTCCAGCAGAACCAGGAGCCTTATGTAAAATCGTGTCGCGTGTGATCATCCCCATTCACTCTCAATGAGCACTAAAAGCCACAATCTCAACAGACATGATTTCCTTTCGGATCAGACACAAAATCGGATTGTCTGTTTTGGCCTTTACTTATAAAGCCACTCTTAACTAAATTCTTCAGAGAATCAAAAATTTGTCTGATCAGTTTAAGAAAAATACCTGTTGCCAAACAACAACTTTAAAGGGCTGGCTTTTATCTTTAAGGGGAACTCAGCCTGACCTAAAGCAGAGCTCTGGGTCACCCATTCAGTGACAGATCTGAGCCTATTGAGTTACAGAGCGGAGAAGAGCAGCCCCCACCGAGCATCCATACCTACCAAGTGCTGAATATTGACCTAAAATATTGATCAATATCACTCCAACTAAACTAACACGTGGAGCAAAAAGTACAAGTATGGCTTCAAAATGTTGAATTCTACCAACTTTCCTATAACCGTGTTTCCATCCAAATCTCTTTATTTTTGCCTACTAAGACAAACTACATCCAAACTGAATCTCCCTTTGGGGATTAATATAGTTTTTTTTATTATTCATTTTAATTGAATCTGATGCAAATATTTATTGAACTTCTTTAAAGGAAAAAAATAAAATAAAATGCAAATTAGTCTTACTTAACACATTGGAGTGAATTAACGTGGTGATGCAAAGAAAAATGTGGTCATGCGTTGATGAACGGACCACGGGTCAGTGATGAACCCAGGTTTTAATAAATGTTTTGTAATCTGAAAAGTTTTCCTTTATCAGCTATTATCAGGGAGAGAAGAAAAGTGCTATTCTAATGCTGCGTCATTCGGAACATTAAAGATTTTTTGGAAAAACCACCTCAAGAAAGCGAACAAACTCAAATTTTTAAGTTGATTTGAATTTAGGTGTTTCCATTAAGATCTTGTAACTACAAAACTACCAATATCACACAAACTGCAGCCCTGCATGGTTCTTCTCAAAACTTCTCCTAAAGTGGATATCCAAACTATTCAGAAAAATGTTTTTTAAAGCCTTCAATTCTTAGAAACACATAGTTTGGGGTGATGGAAATGTGGCTTTTGCTTTCTATAGGAGTAATCCTAAGTTAAATAGAAAGAAAAACAATTGTTTTCGAAAAGACTCCTGATTTGTTTTCACTTGTGAAGAATACATTTACAACAGTTTTACAGAGTAAAAGGGGCCCCTTTGATTTGTTAGGAGAAAAAAGCAGAGCAGTGGAAGTGTTGCTCCAGGCGTAAGGATCAAATTTAGCAGAGCAGGAAAAGAATCATTAGACTCTGTGGACCTGCCAAAATGTGCCAATTGCTCGCTCTCTATTCCCTTCTTAAAAAACTCTCCTTAAATAAACATTTCTACACATTTAATGTCTTCAACTCGCTACCAGCAGCTTTTACAGATACATCCACGATATCAGATGGTGTTTTTAGAGTGGTACAGCAAATAAAACTTTAATATAAGTAGAACAATTAATCCTGATTAATCGATTATTAAAATAATCGTTAACTAATTGAGTAATCAATTAATCTTTAACTGGAGTATGGAAACTGTAAAACGTGCCTTTAACTGACAGAGCAACCCACTTAGAGCAGTAATTATATCAAAACTGTAAAAAAACATTTGTAAATATTTTGTATTTAAAGCTACAGTGTGTAATAATTTCAGGTATATACAGTCAGAAATGTAATATATTATACATAACTATGTTATTTATCATCATCTACGAGCTCAGCCTCTTAACCTTAATATTTGCGTTGCCTTAGAATTCGTTATTTATAATTACATAGGGGCGGGTCTCGCAGCCATGGAGGCAGACATCTTTGCGCTACGGCAGCGCAGAGCCAACAAACTAAGGATTGCGAGATCGCCCATTACGCTCGAAAGTAACTACGGCAAGTTGAGAGAGATGAAATCTGTACCCTACACAGACTAATGAAATACTATCTGTAAAATGATCTATGTAAACAAACCTCATCACTTGAGAAGGTAGGTGATGCGGACGTCGTGGAAGACATTTTGTCCCGTAACGCTCGCCGTACTGTTGGGTGGGGGGGGGGGAGCGGTGGGGGGGAGATGTTCATGTTGCTGCGGTCTGCAGTCTGGACGTTAGATGTCGCTAAAAATTACACACTGTAGCTTTAAGATAAAATTATTTTCCCTCTGTCAATCTGCTTTATCAAAAACTGCTCAGTGGAAAAGTTTGAGTTTCACCTGATTTAATTTAGTCAAAAGTCTTCTTTAAAGAAACTTTTGCTATCCGATAATTATTAATTGATTTATCGAAAAAATAACTGACAGATTAATCGATTTGCAAAAAGATGTTTAGTTGCAGCCTTAATAGGAAAATTACTTTAGTTTCTATCAGTAACAAAAAGAAACTTAATAAAAGTGTTAAATTAACATTGTACTGCAACATGGCCTGCTGTTTATAAAACCAACATATTTCTACAGGTGCTGGTCATAAAATTAGAATATCATGAAAAAGTAGATTGATTTCAGTAATTCCATTTAAAAAGTGAAACTTGTATATTATATTCATACATTACATACAAACTCATATATTTCAGATATATGAAATTCATATATTCATATATTTTGTTTAATTTTGATGATTACAAATGACAACAAATGAAAATCTCAAATTCATCATATCAGAAAATTAGAATATTACTGAAGACCAATAAAAACAAAGGATTTATATAAATGTTGGCCAACTGAAAAGTATGAACATGAAAAGTATGAGCATGTACAGCACTCAGTATTTAGTTGGGCCTCCTTTGGCCTGTATTACTGCAGCAATGCGGCGTGGCATGGAGTCGATCAGTCTGTGGCACTGCTCAGGTGTTATGATAGCCCAGGTTGCTCTAATAGTGGCTTTTAGCTCTTCTGAATTGTTGGGTCTGGTGTATTGCATCTTCTTCTTCACAATACCCCATAGATTTTCTATGGGGTTAAGGTCAGGAGAGTTTGCTGGCCAATTAAGAACAGGGATACCATGGTCCTTCAACCAGGTACTGGTAGCTTTGGCACTGTGTGCAGGTGCCAAGTCCTGTTGGAAAATGAAATCTGCATCTCCAAAAAGTTGGTCAGCTGCAGGAAGCATGAAGTGCTCTAAAACTTCCTGGTATGTGGCTGCGTTGACCCTGGACCTCAGAAAACACAATGGACCAACACCAGCAGATGACATGGCACCCCAAACCATCACTGACTGTGGAAACTTTACACTGGACTTCAAGCAACGTGGATGAAGTGCCTCTCTTCTTTTCCTCCAGACTCTGGGACCTTGATTTCCAAAGGAAATGCAAAATTTACTTTCATCAGAGAACATGACTTTGGACCACTCACCAGCAGTCCAGTCCTGTTTCTCTTTAGCCCAGGCAAGACGCTTCTGACGCTGTCTGTGGTTCAAGAGTGGCTTGACACAAGGAATGCGACAGCAGAAACCCATGTCTTTCATACGTCTGTGTGTGGTGGTTCTTGAAGCACTCACTCCAGCTGCAGTCCACTCTTTGTGAATCTCCCCCACATTTTTGAATGGGTTTTGTTTCACAATCCTCTCCAGGGTGCGGTTATCTCTCTTGCTTGTACACTTTTTTCGACCACATCTTTTCCTTCCCTTCGCCTCTCTATTAATGTGCTTGGACACTGAGCTCTGTGAACAGCCAGCCTCTTTAGCGATGACCTTTTGTGTCTTGCCCTCCCTGTGCAAGGTGTCGATGGTCGTCTTTTGGACAACTGTCAAGTCAGCAGTCTTCCCCATGATTGTGTAGCCTATAGAACTAGACTGAAAGACCATTTAAAGGCTTTTGCAGGTGGTTTGAGTTAATTAGCTTATTAGAGTGTGGCACCAGGGGCCATCAATTTTGAACCTTTTCACAATATTCTAATTTTCTGATATGATGAATTTGAGATTTTCATTTGTTGTCATTTGTAATCATCAAAATTAAACAAAATAAACATCTGAAATATATGAGTTTGTATGTAATGTATGAATATAATATACAAGTTTCACTTTTTAAATGGAATTACTGAAATCAATCTACTTTTTCATGATATTCTAATTTTATGACCAGCACCTGTATATCAATGATTCTGCCTATTAGGGACATGCTTTGGCTAAAACTCCCTGGCTCTGATTTAAAGGAAAACTCCGGTCATATTCAGAATTCAAACTTCTGAAGGTACTTTAAATATAAATTATTACATACTGTTCAATAAATAAGTGTTTTTAATTCAGAGTAATTTTCATGTGAATGTGCTTTACTGGAGGCATCCATGTTTGTCAAAGAACACTACTGCCACCTACTGGTTTGTGACGTCACGGTGCGGTATCGGCTGTTGATCAAGTCCCAGTGCTGTATCTGGTGTTTGTCACAACGCGCTATTATCCAA
This sequence comes from Cyprinodon diabolis, assembly GCA_030533445.1. Classification (NCBI taxonomy): domain Eukaryota; kingdom Metazoa; phylum Chordata; class Actinopteri; order Cyprinodontiformes; family Cyprinodontidae; genus Cyprinodon; species Cyprinodon diabolis. The sequence goes on along the minus strand of CM060072.1, from coordinate 42,973,599 downwards.
GTCATCTTGAAAACATTCTTCTTCCAAATGTTGGCTACATATTACGTGTTTTTTCTCTGGCCAGAAGTTCGATGGCAAATCCTCCCTCTTCAAGTTGGCGATCCAACGACCAACCCGTCCGTGGAGGATCAGGAATCAGAAAGGTGGAATAACTCTTTTTTTTTCTCTTTTACCCGATGTATTCCAGCATCCAGCTGCCATGCACGTGGGCATTGTCAGTTTCACTATAGCTCTGGTGAATTTCAATGGTGAAGTCCTCTGGAAATCTTCAATAATTGTTGTTGATTGCAGATGTGTCTAGTAGTTCCCATTGATTTTGCTTGTAAAGCGGGGAGAATGGCGCTAGGCTTACCGCACCGTGACGTCACAGCTGGAAGATGGCAGGAGGGAGGGGTTACTATATTGGGTAAAAATGGCCGCTCCCAGACTCAGTGATCGCAACAAAAATTAGGGCTTTAATTTTTTTACTGATTAATGCTAAATTCATTAAATCAAAGCAACCAAATTAGTTTTAGGAATAAATAATGATCCATTGATTATTACTTGCTGACCGGACTTTTCCTATAAGACACGACACTGGAAGAAAAGCTGCGAAAACACAGGAACCAAAAACTCTCAACATGAGGAAAACTGAAAAAGAAAGATGCATGCTATTCACATCATGAGAGAATTTCTTTAGCCTGAAGCTCTGCGGTCGGCCAAAGGAGAGTAGGTGGCTGATTTGCATGCTGGAAGTCTTACACCAGGGAAAGACATTGGCACAGAAGCCACTGCAATTTGGGGAAGAGTTGAGCTTCACAGACATGCTGAAAATCTAGGTGAAACAGATTTACATTCTGCAAAGAACAAGAAAGGTGTTCTCTAATATTAACCTTTGTAAATATGCTAATTTATATAATTTTATTAAAACAATGTTTTATACTTGAGTGTTTAAGCACTCATATCTTTTTCCGCTTTATTTGTTTCATAATTCTGTCATAGCATAATGAAAAAAAAGTCAAGTCTCCTAAAATGTCCTTCAGTTATAATAAAGCCCCACTATCAGTCTTAGTAAGATTACACCAATGCATCGCTAACATTCCAAAAGGACGCTTTCAAAGGCTCAAGCAATGTTGTCCTTAATATCTATGAAGATCTCAAATATTTACCAATCCTTTACATCATTTAAACTGTGTACAGAGATTTTAAAGCAAGTTATATTTTTGAGGTTCATTTTTTATTATTGGGCCACATTTTGTTCTCAATCAACTCAAAACACTCCTTAAAAAGGTCAAAGTTTCCTATTTTTGGAAGTTGATGTGTTTTTTTTGGCCATTTTATGAGGATGTCTGTGTGTGCAGGTAAACATTACTGTACAGAATTATTAGGTAACATAATAAAAACAAATATATACCCATCTCACTTGTTTATTTTCACCAGGTAAACCACAATAACAACTAAAAATTCAGAAATAAACATTTGCGACATTCAAAAACAAACAAAAAAACAAATCAGTGACCAATATAGCCACGTTTTTTTAACGTTCCATCCATAGATTCTGTCAGAGTCTTGATCTGTTTGTGATCCACATTGCGTGCAGCAGCCACCACAGCCTCCCAGACACGGTTTTCCCTCCCTGTAGATCTCACATTTCATCAAGGACCACAGGATCTCCATGAGGTTCAGATCAGATGAACAAGGCGGCCATGTCATTATTTTTTCTCCTTTTAGACATTTTCTGGCCAGCCACACTGTGGTGTATTTTGATGCATGGGATGGAGCATTGTCCTGCATGATTATCATGTTTTTCCTGAATGATGGCGACTTCTTCTTGTACCACTGTTTGAAAAAGGTGTCTTCCAGAAACTGGGAGTAGGTCTGGGAGTTGATCTTGACTCCATCATAAACCAGAAAAGGCGTCACAAGCTTATCTTTGGTGATACCAGTCATACCAGTACCCCACCTCCACCTTGCTGCTGTCTGAGTCGATCTTGCCCTTTACTGATCCAGCCTGGTGCCCATCCATCCATCTGGCCCATCTAGACTCTCTTTCATTCTCATTTCATCAGACCAAAACACCTCGGAGAAATCAGTCTGCAGATATTTCTTGGCCCAATCTTGACGTTTTTTCTTGTGTGTCTTGTTCAAAGGTGGCCTTTTTTGAGCTTCCCTTACCTTGGGCAGGTCCCTGAGTATTGAGCACCTTGTGCTTCTCGGCGCTCCAGACATGTTGCAGCTCTGAAATATGGCCCAACTGGTGGCTAATGGCTTCCTGGCAGCTTCATGCTTGATCCTTCTCAATTCATGGGGAGTAATTTTGCGTCTTCTTTTTTTCAACACGCTTCTTGAGCCCCTGTTGGCTATTTGACATGAACCACTTGATTGTGGGATGATCCTTTTTCAAAAGCTTGGCAATTTCCAAACTGCTGCACCCCTCTGAAAGACATCTGACAATTTTTGACTTTTCGGAGTCGGTCAAATCTCATTTCTGACCCATTTTGCCAAAGAAAAGGAAGTTGCCTAATAATTAAGCACACCTTGTATAGGGTGTTGATGTCATTAGGCCAAACACCTTCTCATTACGGAGATGCTCACCACCTGATTTACTTAATTGGCAGTTGGCTTTCAAGCCTATACAGCTTGGAGTAGGACAACATGTATGAAAAGGATGGGATGATGAGCTCAAAATGCTCATTTGCCTAATAATTCTGTGCACAGTGTACAAGATGCTCTTAATTTAGCTTCTCTCTCCTGCATGCAAACAAACTTTCTCCTCCCTCATTTTCAGACCCATTCAACCTCTGGCCAGTGTGCGGGCCTTGGGGGAAGACTACTTTGATCCTTTTCTAGGATACTCATCCAAGCGCATGTTGATTCACAGAATCAAAGTCGTCTGCCGGGGGCATGAGAACCAAAAACATATTTGGTTTAAGTCAATGTCTGCATATGTGCTTCTGTGCCTACCTACACTGAGCATAGTTCTGCTGGAGGTTTCTTCCTGTTCAAAGGGGGTTTTCCTCTCTACTGTCGCTACATGCTTGCTTGGTAGGAGGGATTGAATAGAGTCAATGAGTCCTCGAAATTGGCTGGTTTTTCTTAGAAATATTTTGAAGAATATGATTGTGTCACCTGTATTAATAAATTTTATATTTTCTCATTGCAGCTTTTCTCTGTGTGAGTTTCTCCAGGTTGGTCTACCCGATATGACATTAGAATGACTCATAAATGCATCTATTATTTATTTACTGCTGTAGAATATTAGAAAAGACTTGCTTTTACTAAAACAGAGAACGAGAGTCAACCACAGCAGGTATGAGAACAACGGACCAATTCAATATTAACCAATGAGTGAAGCAAAAAGTTCTGATATGATCCCATATCAGAATTTTGTCTAATATCGGATATTAATATCTGTTTGGGACTATTATGTAATAAAAAAGGAAACAGCTTAAAAGAGTAAAAATTTTATACACCCTTTTTATACACTAAAAAACTATAATACCAAACTACGTAAGGGAATTACAGCCGCTGGGAAAACAAACAAACAAAAGAAGAATCAGATTTTTTTATTACATTTAAATTTAATTTGGGGAAAAGGTCAGAATTCTATCTTTAATCTCTGAATTCTATCTTTATTCTCAGAATAGATCTGACTAATCTCTGAATTCTAACTTTTTTTTTCAGAATTCTGATTTTAATCTCAAAACTTTCACTTTTTTCTCAGCATTCTGAAATTAAGGTCAGAATTCTGACTTTTAACTCAAATGAAATAAAAAAAAAAAATCAGTTGTTTTTTAAATCTTTTTCCTTTGGCCCTAATCATTTTTCACACAAATTCTATATTTTTCAGACAGAATGTTTTATATTAATGTTTTATATTAACTATTTTTTACAAATCAAGTTATTAATTTACTCAGTTGATACTTACTGTAAGATATTTTCATCTGCATATTGCAATCATATTATCCTCTTAACATCCTCTTACGCAGTTTAATCTTAACAATCTATGACGTTTTCAAATAAAAAAAAAAAAAGGAAAAGCTTTAAAAGTGGGGATGAGTTTTATTGTAATAAGGAACCAGTAAACTAAAAGGTTAATACTGCTGACATTTACTGAAGTCAATTGTCTCAGAAGAAGCTTTTTTTCAATCTATGTTTTTGACAAACTCAACAAAATTTACATAAATATTAAGGCTGCAACTAAATATTTTGTGGTTAATCTGTTGATTTTTTATTAATCGATTAAGAAGCAGATAGCAAATGTTCCATAAGGAACCATTTTTTAGAAATTAAAACCTCTGGATAGGTCGTGTTGACTGACGAAAACATTTTTCTTTTGTCTTAAATGTAAAATATTTTTATATTTTTCCCAATTTTGGTATAATTACTGCTTTAAGTGATTTCTTCTGTCAGCTAAAAGTATGTTTTAAAGTCTCTAAACTCCATTTAATGATTGATTATTAAATTAGATTATTTTATTTCAGTATTTGATTAATCACAATTAATCCGGTAATTGTTTCAGCCCAAATGAATATCCAGAATGTGTGCATCGATGGTGATGTTGGATGCTGTAGTTCACCATGGTCTATGGTTCAAACTCCATCTCAGCTCTTGTGTCATTGGGCAAGAGACTTCATCCAAATGTGCCTACTGATGGTGGTCAGAGGGCGGCCATTAGGGGTGTAAATCACATCCATCATGGCGATTCGATTCAGTATCGATTTCCTGACCCAACGATTCCATTATTTTCGATACTCAAGAATAACAGGCTAGACAATGTTTCAAATTTGAAATAAAGCTGTAATATCGTTATGCACTTTTTTTTTAGAAACAACAGCAAATAACAGAGGTAGAAAAGTTGTACTCCACCTATTCCTAATAAAACCTCATTCACTGATGAATAATAATACCCCTGTGTTATAGATTCTGAAAGTCTTTGTATCAGAAAATACTGCACAAAATCAGTGCAATGAGTGCAATTCAATATCTCGGCTCCAGACGTCCCGCCCCCTCCACAGACGCTCCGCTGCTCCTCTCCCAGATTGTAGCTGACCGCAGACAGTGCCCAGACAGGAGGCCGGCTTGTTTTGTTTTTATGACCGAAATTGCGGAAAACGACAAGTGAAGTTTGACCATCTAGAAGAGCGAGGAGCGCGAGAACGCTGGGACCCTTTTTTTCACCTGGATCTCCGCTCTTTTTGGCCCTCATGTCCCTCCGTCGTCGGACTAAACTCGCCTCCACTTCCTCACCGCCTCGGCCGTATCTAGACCCACAGCGTGTAGCGCAGACCACGCTTAAATACTGAGCATAAATAAAAAATGTCTGTGTCAAGCTCACTCCAACACACTGCTGTAAGAGTATAACCAGGAAGCGAGGTAGGAGGGCAAAATAGGTTTAGCGCCACCGCAGCACGGGAGGAGAATTACGTCCAGGAGCAAATGGATAAAAATAGACCAGAGGAAAAAAAAAAAAACCACATGAATCAATACTCTTGCGGACGTATCGATGCATCGTATCGTCGGCTGTTGGATCAATGCATCGATACAAAATGATTATTATTTACACCCCTACCCCATGTAAGGCAGCTCTGGCTACAATGCGTGTGTTAATTGTGAAAAAGCACTACATATTTGCTTCTTGTAAGTTTTAAGATCACATTCAGAGAAACAAATCTGTATTTCAGCAATGACCAATCAACAGACAAAAAAGAAGGGTTGAAATGTGAGGCTGCCTGTAATTACCCTATATATTTAATAGAGTAACATGGCTGTGCACTTTGTTTTTTAATCCACACAGCAATCTTTGTGTAGATCAGGTTGTTGCATCCTGCTTGCATGGTCGGTTAGCTGTCAATGACATCTATGTGAAATTCTGTGCTTGCTTCCTGCTGGGTTTACCTTAGAGTCCTGCAGATAAACGTTCTGCATGCAGCTTTGTCTTAGCTTTTCAAGAGAACTTAAAGGTTGGTGAAAATGTTCCTGCTCAGGAATTTCTCACATATCTTATTTCACTCTGCCGTAAATCTTTAATGCAGTCAAACATAAAGTCATCCCAAATAGGACCCTACCAGCTTTGCTTGACTTTTGGTTAATAAAGTATTTTTTATTTTAATTGAATGTTATACGAACCTCTATTGAACTTCTACTTAATTAGTAGCACTGCATATTTTGTGGTAAACATTAAGGAAGGCTTTGCAAATACAGGGAACTAATTCTCAATGATTCCACTGCTATTTTTTTAAAATCTAATCATTATGCAAGGTCTCCAGAAACTTTCTGCATGGTTTTGCTTCTCTTTTTAAAACCAGACAAAATCCAGAGCAGGACTACATACCTGAGAGAAAGACAATCAAACAATCTGTACGTGGCGCTCATATTAAACCTAAATCAGCAATCCCTCTGCAACACCACACCTCTTCTTGTAGAATCCAGTCATTTAATGTAACTGGGATGGAAAACGTTGATCAAGTAAAGTACATCTGTTAAAATGGCCCACCTATGTATAAGAAGTGTGCTTTTAAAAAGCTTTAAACTGAGTTATACAATCTTCACAAGCTGTTCAGGGTTTCTTTAACTAAATATTTGTTAAATACTACATTTACTTTGACTTTGTGAGTCCAGCGTAGGTCTTTTCAGAGCTGTACCTCTGCAAAAATAAGAGGTACGGCCTGAAAATACACAACGTTATGAATACATCCCTGCAAATGCTGGAAGACATAAAGCAGATATTCCTAATAATAACATTAATCAAGGGCAGCTCTGGACGGACATCTGGAATCTTTAACGCTGTCAGTGAATTTAAATGGCACCAACAGATCCAGCCTTATTTGCTGTACTCATTGACTGAGCTTTAGTTTTCCTGTAACCTCAATGACAGCTATGTCTGTTCCAATCAACTCAGTGCTGCTCCAGAGCCCATTTTTCAAACTTTCTGACAGTTTTAATTGGTGCCACCTGCAGCCCGATTGACCCACTCAGACACTACTTTCCCACACGTGTGTGGATGCAAACAAAGACGGCTAGAAGCAACATCCATTGCTGTGGTAAGGTCACTCAGGCAATAAATCAGTTCCAGCCTGCCCACCCTCCTTCAGCAGTCTATTAAAACACAGACACAGTTAAACAGCAAAACAGGGGCTAGATTCCTGTGGGTATATCCTACCTGTGGGAGTGGGAATCAGGGGAAGGAATCACAACTATTATAGGACATATACAGTTGATCTTTGAATTGGGGATAGACTCTTTGTCATTGACTTATTTTTAATGAAATACTACAAATGATAATAACATTACTGAAAAGTACTATCTAGACTAGGGTTGCAACCACGTCGATACTCTTTTAGATGATCAATCAATAATCAGATAGCCAAACACTTTTTGCCAAATTAAACCAGGTGAAACTAAACCTTTCCTCTTGAGGAGTTCTGGATAGATAATGTTGACAGCTGAAAAGTTTTTTTTGATGCAAAATGTTAGCATTTTTTTTTTTTTTTTTTTTTTTACAATTTAGTGGGTCGCTCTACCAGCAACAGGCATATGCTTCAATTAACGATTTATCGATTACTAAATTAGTTGATGATTATTTCAATAATCAATTAATCATTATTGCTTCTCTCAAAAACATGAGCTGATCCACATTATCTATTGATAGTTATCAGGCTCCCCTCCTGTGGAACCAACTACCAGTTTTAGTCGGTGAGCAGACACCCTGTCTACTTTTAAGGCAAGGCTTAGAAATGCAAGTATGCTCAATGTGAGGAATTGCTGTTGATTCAATGACTTGATACAATCAGCTGGTGTTCCTTAGTTGGAAAACTTTTTACCAATCTGACTGTATGATCTGGTTGAATTGTGAATTGGTGCTATGTAAATAAACTGAATAGAATTGGATTAGTTAGAGTGACTCAGGTTGAGCTATTTCTTTAGTTATGCTGCTATAGGTTTATGCTGCTGGAGGACATGGGGATCACTATTTATCATTCAGCTTAATTGTATCTGTATTCTTCCATTCTGAAGCATTTGTTAGTTTAACCCCTGACTTTATGTTCTTTGGTTTTTGCTGTCACAACAGCCATTTCTGGGTTAATCTTTAACTGTGAATAACCTTGTGTGATCCATTTTACCCTTTTTGACATAAAACCCGCGCAGACTTCATCTGCTTAAAGGATATGGTGAAAAAAATGGGAAATTTGGCTCTGTGATTCTGCTTAATAATGCAGTCCATTGGGGATTTAGAAGTGGGTATAAGCAACGCAGATTGAAAAATAAGTGGGTATATGCTGTATACCCGCATATACCCTGGACTACACCACTGCCTAACCCTATGTCGAACAATACCTGGCTGCCGAGAATTACCTCCCCTCTCGCATACGGATGAGAAAACGGATTGAAATATGAACGAAAAGGGAACTTTTAAACATAATGTTTTCATATTTCTTATGCATGGATGCCCTAAAACTGAGAATTTTGGTGGGGATATGCATTTCAAGAAAGAAAAACAGCAACAGGGGATTACAAAGCTAAGCTAAGCTTAAAGGAACAAGGGACTAGTAGCTTCCTGGAAATGTAGAGAAGTGAAAGTTACCCTTAAAAATGAATCAAGTAAAAAAACTCAAAAAAGTACTTAAGTACAGTAACCAAGTAAATGTACTTTGTGACTTTCCACCACTGATTGTCTTTCTGTAAGGTTTGCTGATTAGGTTATGTTGTCGGTAAAACTCTCCTGAGTTTGTCAAAGCTTCGTTCACACTGGTTTGCTTGCTTGTTGCGTCACGTCATTGCAAAAAAAAAAAAGCTGCTGGTCTGAGCAGAAAAGTTGGATAAAAACCAACCTGATCTTACCCTTCAAGTAGGTTCATGGTGGAAGTGGCGACCTCAGCGTAGAGCACTGTGTTTCCCAGCTCTTTGGTCCTCAGATGTTTGCAGTAGGTCTCCATAAAAAACTGTTTGGTGTCCTCGGATTCCATGATCAAAGACAGGCAGTCCTCGGGCACCACAGGACCTTCACATAGGTCGGTGCTGGGCACCATTCTGAAGGAGGCTTTGGAGAATCGAATGATCCCATCTTCATCTGCCCGCTTTTGTAGCACCTTCAAGAAACTTGCTTTGCGCTCCTGTGTGAAACGTGGAACACAAGTATAAATTACAAGGTGAATGATGTGATTTCTGTTTCTGACTGATAATAAAAGGGCTTTATTTTCTTTACTGCCACGAGAAGCTGCAGACATCTAAAATTAATAGCTAATTAATAGTTAATTAATAAACCTGTTACCCAGAGATAGACTGGTGACCTGTCCAGGGTGGACCCCGCCTCTCGCCCGTAGACAGCTGGAAATAGGCACCAGCACCCCTCGCGACCCCAGCAGGGATAAAAATGACGGAAAACGGATTAATATGTCGATTTATTTTTTCAAATAATCGATTCATAATCGGATAACCAAATATTCTTTAAAGAAGACTTTTTAGTAAATTAAACCAGGTGAAACTAAAACTTTTAAACTCTTTTTTTTTTTTACTTAAATGCAAAATGTTTACAGATTTTCTTTTACAATTTTGGCATAATTCCTCCTCTAAGTGGGTCGCTCTGTCAGCTAAAGGCACGTATTAAAGTTTCTTTACTTTAGTTAGGGATTAATCAATTATTAATTAGTTTGCTTTTATTCCAATAATCGATTGATCCGATTAATTCTTTAAGCTCCAATTGCTGCACAATAGGATTCTGGCAACATTCCAGTGAACGGTGCCGATGCAGCATGTGACATGCTGGCAGAAAAACTCAATGCTCAAATCATTTTAAAAAACTTCAAACTGATCCATTAAGCATATTGCCCAGATTTTTTCAGAAGCAAACAGCTTTTTTTCCTGCTGAATAATGTAAGAAATCAGATTTCAGGTCAAAGCAGCTTTAAATTTATCTATTACCTCACAAAGAACTGCAAATTTAAAGAACGACTGAGAAATGGTTCCGGTCTTTATTGCCACATTTAATGACAGTCACAAAGTGAGGTTAAAAACAAAAGAAAAAAGGAGCTTAGATTAAAATGAACAAGGAGGAAATGCATGTATAACACGGCTGATGACGATTTAGCTCACTGCCCTCCTGTTTATTTAAGCCCTTTGTGCACAGACCTGCTGTCAGCCCTCTGCAGACATTTGCATGAGCTTAGCAAGTCAGATTGTTTCCATATGTGAACTATGAGGAAAATCTGAGCAATAAATTATCTATTTCTGCTTCAGGAGGTGAAGGGGAGGAAAGGAGAACAAAAGGACTCTAATGTAAAACTAAAGGGATTCTCTTCTGTTTTATTTCCCTCTGATCCATGTTTTGACTGAACACAGGAAAATTTTGACCCAGGCACAAATAATAATTAATCTGAATGAAACTCATGAGTTGAAATTAACTCTGAAACTAAAGATGCAGGGCACATGTTGCGATTTCATGATGAAAAAGAAGGTTTCTGGAACTCACCTGAGAGGTGGCCAACAGGTAGACAGGACCTGGGGCAGGAGTCGGGCGCGCTTCACAGTTCACACCCAAAGAGTTCAGGATCTCAGTCAGGATTTCATAGCGCAGCTCATTGCTGACCTTCAGCTCATCAAAATCACTTGCATTGAGGTTGTTTGAGTGTGATGCAATGTCAAAATAAACCTAGAGAAACAAACATGCGCATTAATAAACCGGTTCACTAAAACAGTCATCAGGTTCAATTCAATTCATTTATTTCTTATAGCGCCAATTCACATCATGTCATCTCAGGTCACTTTACAGAGACAATTCAACCAGATCATCCAGTCAGATCTGTTCAAAGTTTTCTATCTAAGGAAAATCAGCTGGTTGCATCGACTCTGCGCGCGCCGGTTACCGTTTATTCATCCTGTCCACTGAACTGCTGCTAGTTTTCCTCACATGCCTGGAAGATGTCTAGTGCTGCTACCACCGATGATCTCACTCTCCAAATGGAATTGAATGATTTAGATTAGCTAGAATGAATAGAAGGGTTAGAGCGTAGCCGCCTGTGGCCCAGGCTGCCTGTAATACACACACCGCTTTGTTTTAAAAAAATATAAATATAAAAAATATATAATCGCAGATGTCTGGGGGACAGTGATTGGCCTACATGTTCTGAATGCTGGCATACCATAAAGAATAAATTATGAACAGTTTAGTTTGTGCCTTCAACTCGTTGCCCATAGGAAGACGTTACTTGGATAAAACCTAACGAATATCTTCAGAATGGCTCCAAATGACACAAAACTCATATGGGTGAGTAGAGCATGATGTAATAACATAAAATCAAGGGGCCAAATGTGATAAAAACAGTGTTCCCCTTTAAGTGCATTTTTGAGGGCACTAAATCGAAAATGCATTACTGTGCTTCACTATGATCACTAGGATCACTGCTTTCAAATAGTAAAATAAGAAAAATAAATAAATAAATCAGTTTTATTTTTTCTCTCATAGCTCTTATCAGGTCTTGTACAAAGAAATATACAAATTTTGTGATGAATCATGGCAGCGGACCTCAAATTCAGCCAGAGGTTCTTTTAAAAAGGAGTGCATTAAACTAAAAGCTCAGCAATACCAAAAAGGACAGAAGAATCAAAAAGACTACAGATGTCATCATTGGCTGATTGAAGCCAAAATAAAAGGAGCCTGGATGGAAGGAGCGGGGAGCTGATCCTGCAGGTGATAGAGACGGACACGCTGCAGAGCGAGGGGCAGGTGGGAACCAGGCACAGAATCCCGGGAGGTGAACAGACGACGGTGTCAGGGCAGAGGTCCACGCCTGTAAGTAGCACTCTATCTGGATCAGAGTATTGTGTGGATCCCACCTGCCCCTCGCTCAGCAGTGTGTCTGTCTCTGTCACCTGCAGTGCATCTTCAACACCCCTCCCTCCATCCAGGCTCCTTTTATTTTGGCTTCAATCAGCCTCTGCTGACACCTGCGTGCAGCAGTTGTGGAGCGCAGTTGGCGCACTCCGCCTCCTTTGACACCCAACTTCATCCCAGCTTGGATTGTTCAAGGGGGAAAAGCAAAAACCAAAACAATCCAAACTTGCATAGCACAACAACAAAAACAGAAGAAAAACACAATCATGTTTTCCCCTGGGAATGTAGTGTTGGTGCGTGCAGCACAACTGCACCAACACTACATTCCCAACAATGCAACGGTAGCCCATGAAGTCACAGCATCAGGGACAAGCCGCCGTGGCCTGTGGGCCGGTTCCAATGGTAATTAATATCATTCAGGGGGCCATGGATAAACAATTAGCAGGCTGGATTACTTTGACATATGTGAGTTAGTCACAGTCAGAGAAATAGGACTGAAAAAAGGCCAAGCTCCAAAGTCTATAAACAAAGGTGTTGATGGCAGCAGCACAGATGACATTTCTCTAAAATATGGAGTCACAGCCAAACAGGAACAGACCAGATGAAACTGCTATAATGAGAAAAAGCTGGGAGCAGAATGTTAGAGATTGAACTAATGAATTCATAGATAGAATGAAGCAGAAGTATGAAATGGGGGTCCCTATGTCCTCCAGCAGTCTAAGCCTATAGCAGCATAACTATAGAGATAGCTCAAGATAACCTAGTTTCTCAGAATCACCCCTGGACACCGCAGGTTAATTCCTACAAAATATTCAAGTATTTGTAAAAGAATATTATGATAAACTTTGTCGAATGAAGCTCTGAGAACTAACAGGGCAGGTTTAAGTACGACTCCATCATTCGAAGCCATGAGAATATCATTAGTGACTTCCATCAGAGCTGTTTCACTGCTATTATGAGCTCTAAAACCACACTTAAACTCTTCAAAAAGCTAATTATGGTGTAAGTGATCGCACACTTCCATCTAGAGATTGTAGTTTATAGGGATCAGAGCATGTGAGTGCAGTGGAGCGAGCGATGGAGCGGAGTGGAAGAAATATGGTGGAGCGCAGAGTAGGGCTGGGCGATATGGCAAAAATAAAATATCACGATTTTTTTATTATATTATTGTGATCTCGATTTTATCATGATTTTTTAGATATGAACAACGTAACTTCAATTACATGCAAAGAAGATTAAATAAATGAACAAGTTTATTAAAATTAGAGAATCAAAGCAGTGCTAACAAACTTATTTTTTTAATTGCTATATTGTAAACACACCAAAGAGTATAAAAATGCAATAACTCCTGAGTAAAACAATTACAAATTAGTTACATTTGTCAAGTAACTACAGTCAAAATAAATAAAAATTCTAACTGTATCTTAGTGCAGTTTTATTACTTTAAAATCTTGGCTGGTCTAATAAAGATAAAAGAAAGCACACAGAAACTAACTTGAGTTTTAAAATAAAATATTACATTAAACAATAGATTTGTATAATTTCTAAAGTCTTTAGAAACAAAAACTATTATGCAACTGCAAATATAGTGCAAGTCAAGATGTAATCTGTGCAATCTATGATGATATGATCAGGAAAATAGGCTATCTGCAGTGTTGCATTACATAGCTCCCAGTTGCTGATGAAATGTAGGGTTAAGCTCAATGCGGCTGGACCAGAGGTCGCTCGTGGTGGCAAAGACCTGCACATTTTTAATATTTTGTGAAACTTTCTCTCTGCATTCCGCGTACATATGTGGAATAGCTGTGTTTGAAAAATACTTACGGCTGGGCAACTCGTAGAGTGGATCCAAAACGTTTAACATTTTATTAAATCCCACTCCTTCTATGGTTCGTAGAGGACATAAATCTTTCACCAAGTGAAACGTCAGCGCTTCTGTCACGCTGTTCCACCGTTCACTGCCTGTATCGTAGAGAGTAAGTTTTGTAAACGAATCTGTTAATGTTCGCTGCTTGGGAGAGGGACAGGTCGCTGATGCTGAAGCCGCCAGTCGGCGTTTTATTTTCGGGGGGGGCTTTAACTGATTTTTAAACTAACGAACAGACGTCAAACCCTCGGATTATATTCTATCTTTCTTTTGGTAGAAATACAGCAGCACTGCAGTTCTGTGGATCCTGATAAAACGATCTCTTAATAATGACAGATCGTCAGAGGTGTAGATCGTAACACGGTCTTAAATCGTCATATCGCCAGCCCTAGCGCAGAGCAGTTTTCATTTCCAAGGCCGGAGCGAGGATTTAGCTTCTTTCCAGTTCGCTACGATGCGCTCACGTAAATTAAAAATGCTGGATTATTAAATTTGTAAAATAGCATTTATTTGATTTAAGTATGGGGGTTTTCTTCAACATGTTTTTGAACTTTTGATTGTGGGAAGAGCCTGTTTTTGAAAATGGATCACATACATGCATTATACGCTATCATCTCACTTGCGAACATCCTCCTGAGCGGGGAGCAGGAATTGTGCGGCGCTCCAATCTGTTTACATGCTCTGATAGGGATGGAAAATCCCCTTTTATTCAGAAGAGTTAATACTGAGAATTTAGAGATGTCTGTTTTAGTTGTAGAGGTCCTGAGTGACAGGATGTTCTTCCTCCATCTGCTGCCAGAACTGCCTTACTTCAAGCACATACACAATACATGTGAATTAGACAGACTGACACAGCAGTTGGATCCCATATCAAACAGGTAAAAACACTTGGGCTATGGCATCTGAGCATCTGAAGTCACCATCATAAGTGCTGTCTGAAAAGTGTTAACAGTTAGAAAGGAGCTAGACCCAGGAAGCTCTATGGCTCCTTGAAAAGAACAAAAAAAAAAAAAAGATACAGCTCAGAAAAGGCACTGGGACTTGAAAAGCAGCAGTTTCACTATCTTTTATAGATTTTCGATATATTAGGTTGAGTATGAATGTTACATGGGGTCGTTTGGCACAATTTGGCACATTTGGATTGTTTTGAGATGCTGGTGACACCGAAGGTTCACAGCTCTGGAACTGTTGTAGCTAAAGGTCTGAATTTTTTTTGCAGTTGTGGTTGACATGATGTAGAAAAAATGTAATAGAATGAGGCATGCCTATTCTCAAGCATGTCTTTATTACTGCTGTTGAAAAAATGCCTATTTTTTTTTAGAATAAAAAAACACAACTCTGAGTCATGTTTCAGCTGATGCAGCTTAGGTTGTGTTTTACTCACACTATTTTAATTGATATTTTCAGAATCAAGAAGGGGTTAGCTTTGAAATGATGTATCGCACATGTAATGTGGCCTTACAGTTCCTCAGTTATTTGCATTTCCATGGGTTTCAAGAGGTTATGTTGAAACCTTCAGCTGTCCAGGATCCAGTCTGTTTTGTCTGCAATAGCTGCATTTATTACCCTACTAATATAGAAGCTGAGTGACAGAAAAGCCTAAAGTATAATAAGGGACAACATGTTTAGCAATTGGAAGCTCTACATAAAACCAGGACCATAAACTGAAAATGCTGACTGTATGATCTGATTGAATTGCCTCTATAAAGCGCCTTCAGATGGTATTTATAATTATATAAACTAAACTGAATATTTGTAACTTCTGACCTGTTTATTGACCGTTTCACTGCTTTGTTAATAATGTCACATCTTTACCTGACAGAGGACAGCTTCCCCGCCGTCTGCTCCATGCGTTAGCCGAACTATAACCATTTCTCTCGGATGAGGGACGTCACCTTTCAGCTCCCCCCAAAGCTCCACTTCTCCTCCCTCCCGGGGGTCTCTAATGTAGACCTTTCCACATGTTAAAATGGTTGCTTCCAGCTCTGTGCTATCCTCTCTGGTAAAAATCAACCTTCGGCGCTGCAAGGATTGTCCTTCCCTGACCTCCAGATGGAGACCCGCCGGGCACAAAGCGGAGCCCAGCCCCAGTACCTTTCCACCGTTGCATAAGTATGTGAGAAAGCGGGTCTGAAGCTCAGGGGTCAAGGGTTCCTCTTCTGCCAGAACTAGGAGTCTGGTATTGTCCAGCCATGGGTCATTTAGTGCCTGTTCCTGCAGGAGGGGGTATATTATATTGTTTTCTACATTTATGCAGTCTGACAAAAGCTTACGAATGGCTTGAAAGCGTTCCTGGCATCCACCCGTGTACACAAGAACATTGGGGGCTGTTGAACATCCACCACTTTGCCCAGAAGAAACCTTGAAGTCATGTTCAAGTTCACTAAAACACCCTTCTACACTGTCCGGTCCTACCGAATGATCATCTGGTAGATCTGGAATGTTCTCAGCTGAGGCGTATTTGACGGAGAGGATGGTGCTGTTCTCCAGTTCTAAACATTCATGGCAGCTGGAGAGATGAAGTGGGTGTCCATGGCCCTCCATGTGGTGATGATGGTATTCCTGATGGACAATCTGAGAGCTGGGTAGAGGCTCCGATCCCCGACGCTCCTCTAACTTCCTCTTTACCTCTGGGGCAATAAGAAGACTACCTTTTCGGCACTGTGGGTTCTGCTGGTCGGCTGGCAGCAGCTGAGAGAAGGAGCCAGAGACAAAGTGTTTCGGAAGAGAGGAGGGGAGCAGGTGCGGGATCTGCAGACACCGTCGGTCCAACGCTTTGGTTAAAGGACCGTCTTGGAGAAGGACTGCTAAATGAAAGGAAGACAAAGGATAACATCAGTTCTCAGCAGGATAAATCAATGTAACATTTTGCTTAAAGGTAGTGTTTTCATCCTTATGGTCCAAGAGGCCCTAAAAGACATGACACAACATGTTTGATCCAGTTTCATCCCGTCTTTAAAAATGAGAACAAAAAGTCAGGAATAAACGCAGGACCTTCTCCTTGCTTGTTTTACTGCAGAGTCTGTGACAGGAGAAAATCACATCTGACTTTGGAACTAGTCCACCGGATCCAATTTGCTTTTCTAGCAGCTGATCTCCTGCCTGAACAAAAAACCGATACAAATCCTTTATTATCTCCTAAAACATATCAGACATGAAGAAGACAACTATACCATGCTATCTCTATGAAACTCTACTAGGTTAGTGTGAACAGAGGAATGAATGTACTGAGGCTAAACCATCACATCATGGCCCAAAGCTCCAGTATTCTGCACCAAACATGGGAGCCGAAGTTTAGGTTCCCATCTGCAGACCAATGGACAGCACTGCAGGGGAAATTTGGAAAGTAATCCACAAAAAAGCAGCCAAATTATATTTTATGCTATAAAATCTGCTGGGTTTCATCATCACTGGAGCCGAGACCATCGCCCGACAAAGCAGCCAGGAGCTGAAAGCACCATCACTGGTGAAAACAATTGCTTTTTCGCTCCAATAAGTCAAAAGATTTATTACTAATACACCTAAAGGGGGTTCCTGGACTTCAGTTCAGCTTCAACACCATCATCTCACAGCATCTGATGGACAAACTGGAACAGCTGGGCTTCAATACACCCCTCCGCTATTGGCTGCTAGACTTCCTCACCAACAGACCTCAGTCAGTCCGGGTCGGACAGAACACCTCTGATGTCATCAGTCTAAGCACAGGCTCCCCTCAGGGCTGCGTCCTGAGCCCCCTCCTGTTCACCATGACACATGACTTCATCCCCAGGTTCACCACCAATCACATGGTGAAGTTTACAGACGACACCACGGTGGTGGGCCTCATCAGAGACGACAACGACCTGGACTACAGAGAGGAGGTGGAGCAGCTGGTGGTGCAGAGATAACAGCCTGATCCTGAGGGTGGAGAAGACGAAGGAGATCATGGTGGATTCAGGAAGAACCGTCCTAACCACGCTCCACTGCTCATCAACAGCTCAGCTGTAAATCAAGCACTTGTACTTCCAGCAGAGGATGAGGAGAGCCCACCTGCCCCCACCCATCCTCACCACCTTCTACAGAAGCACCCAAGCGAGGTGGCGAGGGGTGCTGGTGTCTATCTCCAGATGTCTACGGGTGAGAGGTGGGGTCCACCCTGGACAGGTCTCCAGTCCATCATAGGAAAACACAGAGACAAACAGGACAAACAACCATTCACGCACACTAATACCTAATGAGACTTTAGAGAAGCCAGTTAACCTAACAATCATGTTTTTGGATTGTTGTTTTGGAAAGAACCCACAAATGCTGAGGGACAATATGCCAACTGCATGCAGAAAGAATCAAATCCAGATGTTCTTGCTGCATATGGAAGCAAATCGTTACCATATTTAAAATGAAAAAGCATTTCCATAAATGCTTTTTCATTTTAAGAATGTGGCTGCATTGTTTGACTCATAAATGAAATTAGTAATCAATAATCCTGTTTGCATTTTCATTTTCTTCTTTAACACCACTCATCCTTTTACTTAATTAAAATGAAAAAGACATTTGACATTTATTTTTCAAAATGTACCACAGCAAATACATATCACAATTCAATTTGAAATGTAAAATTTAAAAAATGAAAAAGCATTTATTTTTAATTTTAATGAAGTAAAAGGATGAGCAGTGTTGAAGAAAATGAAAATGCAAACAGGATTATTGATTACTAATTTCATTTATGAGCCAAATAATGCAGCCACATTCTTAAAATGGAAAAGCATTCCTGGAAATGCTTTTTCATTTTCAAAAAGCATTCCTGGAAATGCTTTTTCATTTTCAAAAAGCATTCCTGGAAATGCTTTTTGCAAAGCATTGCAGTTTTCATGCAGGTTTCTCCACGGTGGAAAATGGCACCATCTCTTCAACCAGGTACAGTGTAACAGCGGCTGTTAGGTGTTTATGTCTATCAGCGTCTCTGCCACTTTGCCGACTCCAAGCTGTCGGCTGGCACAGACATGAGCCACCGCACAACTCTGTGTGGCAGGAGGCGGCGTTAGCCGCGCCGTAACAGTTGGGTGGTAGCTAGCTAGATGAGCCCTCACATTCATTGTGTTTCCACATTTTACTTGAACCGTTTTACTGCAGATTTTACAAACTGCCTCATTTAAATTGTCTGGCTCCCCCTTTTCATTTGGCTGAAAACCAAAATGCTCCCAAGGAGGCGAAGTAACATTTGGTTTTGATGTCAGTGCAGCTGCCATTGTATACTTCTCAAGTGTTCTCCCAAGATGCAGTGATATTGCGATATTTCATTCGTGCGATTATCGTGACAGCCCTATTTTCACTGCTACTGCATTCACTGCCGAAAGCTGTACAAAAACAAAATTACAATAAAAGGACAATAAAAGTTGTCTAAGTCTAAGGAGACATGTGTTTACTGGCCTGCCTCCAATAGAGTTTCGTCATTTCAGTATATGCTCATTTATTTTCTACATGGAAATTATCTGCAGAACTTAGGTGCCCATCTGATATGTAACTAAAAATTTGCATTTAGACAAAGCACCACAGCTGAAGGCTGAACGCAGTGCAGGGATACTTACGGACTATCTTGGAAGGCACCAGTCCACTGTCCAGCTGAAGGCGATCTTCGATGAATGCAACCCCGAGACGAGTGAAGTTCTCTTCAGTGGTCTGGGCCACCGCTCTGAATGGCTGGCCAGGGCTGAGGGCCAACGGGAAACAGTAGTCAGACCACTTCAGCACCTGCACAGTAAAAAACACCAATTATAAGTTCACTTTTTTCTCAGTGCTGACAGAATTTCCACACCGACCACCTAGGAAAATTTGTAACTATGCAGACAAAACTGCATGGAAAGCATTGCGAGTGAGCAGCAGCTCCTGCTGGCAGGGGTTCGCAAATGTAAACATCTCGAGACATCCTGTGATTTAGCTCATAAATATCATCACTATCAACCCAGGAGGAAGTCTTACATCAGAAATGTAGGAGTTATTGACATTCCAAAGTTTTGTTTTCTCTTATACAGCAGCTGATAAACTCTTGGGAGGTTGAGCAGCAAAGTAGTTCATTTAACTTGTTCCCAAAGATCTCCCATTGCCCGTTATGACTAATGGAAGAAACGGCTTAAATTTCAGCCCATCGTAACTCTAGAACTGTGTGAAATTGAAAATCCCTCAACCCCAGTCGGCCTCGGCAGATGGCCGCTCACACTGAGCCTGGTTCTGCTGGAGGTTCCTTCCTGTTCAAAGGGAGGTTTTCCTCTCCACTGTCGCTACAAGCATGCTGAGTCTGAGGGATTGCTGAAGAGTCAATGAGTCGATGTATTCAGCTGGTTTTCCTTAGATAGAAAACCTTGAATCAATCTGACTGGATGATCTGGTTGAATTGTAAAGTATATTGAGATGACATGTGTTATAAATTGGCGTTATAGAAATAAACTGAATGAAAGTAATATCTTAAAAAAAGGGAACTTTGTAAACAGGTCTGTTCCTTTGGTCGTGTTTGGCATGTTTTGGTAAGATTATTTGCCAATGGAATGCGTATTTTTACTCTTAAATAATAATACTTAGATAATATGCACTTGTAATAAGACAATTCAATTGTTTCTTCTTATCTTAAGTGTAAATTATCCTGTTCGATTGGCAAAATGTCTCACTTAAGTCTTCAATTCTAGAACAAATGCTCTTAGTCTAAAAAATCTCTAGATTTCAATTTTATTTGTTTGGAAAAGTGCTCACTTCTACTCGCATGCAAGGATCTGCACCCTGGCAGGAACTTTAGTTCCTTCTTTCCTGCAAGCAAACCCACTTTAAACATATTACCCTAATTAAAGTGCTGGAGTGAGAAAAAGTCGTGTTGTAGTCTAAAATGTGATCAAAATTGAGTACTTCTGCGATTTGAAAATCACATTTCCTTAAATTGCAATTAATTGCCCTGCCCTATTTCTCATACCTGCATATTTCTTTTAACCAAATCCATGGAGCAGATTTAGGAAGCAAACTTGTGGGATTAATATTGTTCTTATTTACAGAATCAGTTGAAAAGCTGAAACAGTTCAGATGTTAACTTCAATCTATATCCAATGAAAGACATGACAATAAGAAACCCTCTATGTGAAAACTTAGATGCAGCTTAGAAACAGCAGATATGAACATACTGGAACAATGCAGCAGTTCAGAGTTTCTCCACCAACTTTCATTTTCTGAGCTAATGCAGCTGGTGTCATATCCCAAAAATCAAGACACACAGAATGAAAACACTGAAAGGCAAAGATTTAGCGTGCATGTGGAGCCTACTTGCTTATTTGTCGCAGGAGAAGCAAATCCCACTTTGCTCTCAGCAGCTTCTATTATGAAGGAGATGTTATTGATCCAACGAGCATCAATCAGAGAGGATGTGAGAACGGTCCATTGGCTGAGGTCATCACACGCCTGCAGGGTGACATCACAGAAGAGGAAGACTCACTGCTAAAACAATCTAGAAATAAGTAAACATTTCTTAAACTAAGTCTATTTCATTTAAGCAGGTTAATAAGATGATTTGCCAATGGAATTACTATTTTTAATCTTAAAATACCATAATTAGATAAGGTAGATTTTTTCTTATTTTAAATGGGAACTGTGTTCTTCCTCTGGCAAAGTGTCTCACTTACCTCTTTAATTAAAAATGCATTTATTTTAAGAAAAATATGACTTATTTTGATCTCACTTTTTTGCTGTGCTGGTTTTCTATGATGACGGAAAATGATCATACACACGTGTGAAGGACACTGATATTACAGCTGGACCATATGAAGAAAATGTAATATGACGATATCCTTAGGCTATATCGCGATACACGGTATATATCACCATATGTTTAAAATACCTTAAAAACAATAGAGTGCATAAAATTGCAATGATATACTCATTCAAACTTTTGGATTCCCGCTCAAAGCTTTTCTGCCACATGATGCCTTTGGGTGTCAGTATTCGACCTTTAACAAGATCCCAGCAACCAAACAGAAGCAAAAACTTATACTAAATAAAATGCAAAATAAAAAAGGTCTCTTTTGTACATGATTAAGAAAAAAAATGCATAATAAAAAAAGAAATTGACCTAAAATTACAAAAAAAAACAAAGTGGAAATCCCTTCCAAAAATTAGCGCATTACAAAAGCATATCCAAACTATTTGCACTGATCTTTACTTGCTGGAATTTTAAAGATGCACAAAAAGTTATAAATTTGAGAACATTGCAAAGTTTAGAGAACGCCTGCAAAACCTCAGAACATCACATCACAGGTATTAGAGGATCTAAAAAATAGTTAAATGACATAAATAGCGTCTGTGATTTCCCTCCATATCTTCCTGTTTCTCTCATATGGGATCGCTTTTACCAACGACGAGGCAAACGCCATCGGCTTCACAGCTAATTTATTGAACGTTTTAATTGGTGTGTGGCGAGACGCTGACATGCAGAGTTTATAACATTCTTCATTTTGCAGCGGATGACTTTTTATGCGGTGGAATAAATTTGTACTGCTACCTTTTGCAGCAATGATTTTTGCAGCACATCTAGCGCCTTTATGTTCGGTGTCCTGGGCATGAAATCCAAACCACACCGTATATTCCTCGGCTGAAACACCTGCTGTCGCCATATTTTATTCGCCAGTAGCTGTAGTGGGCAAGAAAATAATCCTGTTTTGAAAATGGGTGTATGATGCATTTATGATGAAATAGAATTGTATGAAATTAATAACTGGGGATGTCTAATTCTGAAATCCTGTGTGTTTGGGTTGTTAGAGATACTGCAACATCTATCTATCTATCTATCTATACAGATCTATATAGATGTATACTTTGTGTGTGACATAAAATATGGATCTCCATCCCTGCCACAAGCCCATCAAATAATGTTTAAAATTAAAAATACAGTAGGTTGAAAAGGCAGAGTATCTAGCGAGTATGCGCATTTCCTGTCGCCTGAGCTGTGCGAAGATGCAGGGGAAACCATATGTGATGGGGAAACGCAGCTCGACGTAACACCGGTATTTTCATCTGGAAAATGCTGTTTTTGCAGCTGGAGTCCTCCTCACACTCCATCTCTCTGTGTGTGCTGTAGGTTAACACCCGTAACAGCCGATCTCATCCTCCCCTCTCTTATGACAACGCGCATGAGTCCTATCATGAAAAAAAGGTTCATTGTGCGACCTGATTAACGTGCAGTAACAGGGTGTCGGCGATGGTAACTGCGTTATAGTTACAGTAAGAGTAATAATTTTGATCACTAAAAACCGGTAACGGCATTAGTACAATCCCTTCTGTGCGACAGCATGCCCACTTTAATCATATTACCGCCACCTAAAGGGCTGGAGGCAGAAATTTAGTGTCTTATTCTTGTTAAATCTATTGTCAATAAAAATTGAGTCCCTTTATGATTTGAAAATTGCATTTTCCTAAATTGCGATTATATTGCAAATGCAATGAATTGCCCAGCCCTAATTCATGACATTTATTTGTGTTCTTTATGTCTTAGACGCTTTCAAATACCAGAACTTGCACATTAAGTCTGTCTGTCTTGATTTCTAAACATTAAAATAGATTTTAGTATCCAACAGTTACTCAGTACTCAGGTAGTTGTTGTTGTAAATGTTTTGGGGACTCGGTGTCTCTGTTGCCGACACTTCGGTTCTAATAAAAATGCCAGTGTTTAAAATGACCTTGAACAGATCAAAACACTGCGCTCGGATTTTGAGCTAATTCTATTACATCATAATAATTAAACTCCCAATAGAGAAATTCACCTCTCCATTTGACCCAGAATGTAGTAAGGCCATTTTTCTTTACTTCACTTCTCTGAAAATCCCCAGAATATAGAAAATATTGTATATAGTGTGAAACTTTTCCACATCACTACAGTAAAATTTTACTGCGCTATAAAAAGAAATCCACATTTTGCCTTTTTTTTCCAGTTAAATCCTCTAAAAACCTCCAACCTATAGCTGCACCTGTCTTTATCTAACCCTGATAAGGGTTGCCGGTCCAAATTCTTTCAAAATCTCACTCGAAGGTTTGGTGAAAACATGGCAGGCCTGACTGTGGCCCTTTATAGGGCAAGTTACCGTTTTCTATCAGATGCATCCCCAGCCATTCAGCAAAGATCCTGTTACATGGCTGCACATCTTATTTTGGAGTTTGACTAACTAGATGAGCCCTTGAATGATATATTACCTACTGGAAATTAAGTTGGAAAAAAAGAAGTTAAGAAGTCAAGAAAAAAAAGGTAAAAAGCTAATTGACAAGTAAAAAAGTTAAATATATAAACCAAAAAAAAAGTGCCAGTATCAGCATTAATGCCTCTAAGATTATGTTGAACCAAAAATAAAATGTTTCTTTCATTTCTTATAGAAGCACTTTTGTTATTTTTCTTATCTATTCGGGCAAGTTTGCGTTTCTTATTATTATATTGACAATATTTTTTTTCCATCAAAATTCCAAAAACACTATTGACTTGAAATGTTGTTTCACTGAGGGCCCTATAAAGGGGGAAGGGTCTTGCTCAGGGACAGAGGCAGTCTGCGGGAGTTGAACCGGCACAAACTCTAAGCACCCCATGTTTGCTCCAAGCTAATGTTGCTGTTTTGTTTCCTAGGAAGTTTAGAAACTTGTTTGCTCCTCTGAGTACCACCTTTAGCTTCCTCCCACATCCTGCTGAGTCTTAATGACAGCCTTTATTCCCCGGCAGATTCCGCCATGTTTCCTTCCTCCCCTCAGACTGAAAGCTAACGTTCTCCAGCTAGGCTCGGGTTTCTTACCTGAGGCTCCGTGACATAGACGGCCTTGTCTCCGAGCTGGAGGAAAACATTGTCTCCGGGACCGGTAAGGTTGTGTGAATTTGGAGCGGCTCCGCTGATTCCTGGGGGCGGTGCTGTGCAGGATGTAGAAGCCGAACCGGAGCCGGAACAGAAGCTGAGGCAGAGGCGGCTCTTCCTGCTCCTCAGCCTTGACAGACTGTTGCGGATCAACACCGAGTAACACTTGTGAAAAAGGACCCACATGTAGACGTAACACAGAGTTATTAACATTTTATCGCTGCTTTTCTACATGTGTTTGCTGTCATGCTGATTATTTTTAATTGTCCAAACCCAAAGTTTTATAGAGCTCTGCAGTTATAACCTTGGAAGGCAGCAAAGCAGCTTCCTCGTCATCTTCTTCTACGGTGTGTATTAACACTGTTGACTAAAGCAACGTTCGACTGGATTTAGCGCCACCCACCGGATTGGAGTATATCAGCAGAAACTAGCCTTAAAACAGCTTTTAAAAACTCCAGACTCCAGAACTTGTTCTTGAAATTTATATTTGCACCAACTCCAGTTTTTGTTTTTCAGATGGATAGAAATATAACCATGGCATAATGTAAATCCCCTTAATGGTACACTGAAATATCGTAATTGTATTTTCTTAAAAGGAATGCATAAATTATCCTTTTCTTTTAACCTTCAAAAGTAAAAACTTTGGTGGTCTGCTGACTGTTTCTTATTTAATTTACCTCTGAATAGCCTGGATTTATTCATTGGCAACCCTTCTATGACAAGAGAAGAAAAACGCTTTGAGAAGGAAATTTATTTTTCTGAGAAAATGTGTTCACTCTGTTTTAAATAACAATATTTGAGAATAAAATATGTATTTTTACAAAACTTCGAAATAATTTTCCGATTGTCTTTTTACTTTTTATCTATTATATAAAAAGTATTTTCTCTCAAACCCTTTTCTTTAGTCTTAAATTAGCAGTATGAAAATGTGTTCTCTCCAACATATGTATTTACTCTCAAAATTTCTTTCCCCTTCTAGGGATATAATATGATGCAGAGGAATTGTGCCACAATGATTGTCCGTCTATAATGACAAAGACCTTTATGTCACTGAACAGATTGAGGGTCTCAGCTGGCATCTGTTCTTCTATTATCCTCTTAATTATCTTGGAGGATTTCTTCCATAATGACACATAGACATCTTAGACTATCTCTAACTTGTCCACAGAGTTCTCTTCTGGGTCCATTGTTATTAGCTGTTTACATGTTGTCTTTAGATAACATCAATTAATACTGGTATTACATTTTCTATCAGTTTTATGCAGAGGAAATTTAGCCAAGTCTTCTAAGTGACATCATTTGATAACTAAAAGTCTAAACCTATAGCAGCATAACTATAGAGATAGCTCAGGATAACCTGAGCCACTCTAACTATAAGCTTGATCAAAAAGGAAAGATTTAAGCCGAGCCTTAAAAGTAGACAGGGTGTCTGCCTCACGGACTAAAACTGGTAGTTGGTTCCACAGGAGAGGAGCCTGATAACTAAAAGATCTGCCTCCCATTCTACTTTTACAAATTATATGAACCACTAGTAAACCTGCAGATTGAGAGCGAAGTTCTCTGTTAGGAACATAAGGAACAATCAGATCTCTGATATCAGATGGAGCTTGGCCATTTAAGGCTTTATGTGTGAGAATGAGGATTTTAAATTCTATTCTGGATTTAACAGGAAGCCAATGAAGAGAAGCCAGGATAGGAGAGATATGATCTCTTTTTCATTTTCATCAGAACTCTGGCTGCAGCATTTTGGATCAGCTGAAGGCTTTTAACTACAGTTTGTGGACTTCCTGATAGTAAAGAATTACAATAGTCCAGCCTTGAAGTAACAAATGCATGGACTAGTTTCTCAGCATCACCCCTGGACAGGAGATTTCTCATTTTTGCAATATTCCTCAGATGAAAGAAGGAAATTCTAGAAACCTCTTTGATCTGGGATTTAAATGACAGGTCCTGATCAAAAACAACACCAAGATTTTTTACTTTATTATCTGAAATCAGTTTAATCCCATCCAAATGAAGTGACTGACTAATCAGCTACTTTTTCAAAGACTCTGGTCCAAAGATTATAACTTCTGTTTTGTCTGCATTCAGAAGCAGAAAGTTAAGAGTCATCCAAGTTTTTATGATCTGATTTTTATGATCTGGATTTATAGGCAGATATAACTGGGTATCATCAGCATAACAGTGAAAAATAATCCCATGCTGTCTAATAATGGGACCCCATTTCATCATTCTGCTTCATTCTCTCTCTACTCTCCCACTCTGCAGAATCTGTTAGTTCAATCTCTAACGTTCTGCTCTCTCTGCTTTTTCTCATAGTAGCTTCATCTGGTCTGTTCCTGTTTGGCTGTGACTCCATCCTGGAGAGAAATATCAGCTGTGCTGCTGCCATCAACACCCTTGTTTATAGAGGCTGGAGATCGGCCTGTTTTCCAGTGTAGTGCTGTTTCTCTGACCGTGACTGGCTGGATGTGCTCTCTTCATCCTCTGACATGGGAGCTGGCTCGGAGCTCGTCTGCCTGGCTGTGTGTTTCCTGGACGGGGCCGCCTGTGGAGCTGGTTGACAGTTGCCTTTTGTATCTATGCTTCTATTTCTATGTCTGCTTCTGTCTCCTTGAGTCCCAGTCTGCAGATGGCCGCTCACACTGAGCCTGGTTCTGCTGGAGGTTTCTTCCTGTTAAAAGGGAGTTTTTCCTCTCCACTGTCGCTACAAGCATGCTTAGTGTGAGGGATTGTATTTGAGTCAATGAGTCAATGCAATCAACTGGTTTTCCTTAGATAGAAAACTTTGAATCAATTTGACTGTATGATCTGGTTGAACTGTAAAGTGCCTTGAGATGACATGTGTTGTGAATTTGGCGCTATATAAATAAACTGAATTGCATTGAATTGAACTGAGCTCATTGTTGCTCCGGAACACATGGATCAATCATTTTAGCATTTGCTTTTCAAACTTTAGACTTCATTACCATGAGTAATGGTAATGAAGATATCTTAGAATGATATCTTAAGCGTTAGTAAAAACACTAGTCTAACAATTCTTTGACAGCCATTATTTACAGCTGAGTCTTTTATTTAAATGACAAATTCCTTCCTAATTAAAAAAGGCCCCTAATGCCCACATAAAGTGAAAGGATTTTCCCTTTAATCCTTATGTTGAGAAGGAGTTTTCGGCACACAGTCCATTGCCAAGCAGCATGTTTTACTGGATAAATTATTGACAAAGCCTTTTGTAGGAGCCAGTTCATTTTTGTTAATAATTAACATTGTTTTTTTCTTTTTTTCCCCAGGATGATCTAGTTAAGTTTATTTGTTTTACGTTATTGTGTGATGCTTGTTTTGAGGTTATGTTTTTTGGTTATTTAGTCATGTTTCTTTGTTTCTGGTTAGTTGTGAACAATTTGAGTGAATTAAATTTATAAATAAAGTGTTAATGGTAGGACCAGCAAGCATCTGGGTGGGTGTATGTTTTTTTTTTTTACCAGCGCAAGAGAAGCATGGAGGGAATGTTTGTCCTTTTGTGTTTGCTTGCTTAAGGAGAAATAAACCACAAAATTAAAGGACTTTACCTGGAAAATCATTTTTTTTAGCATGTGTAAATTACTTGTCCATGTTGCATCTGTGGCCCTTGTCAAAGCGGGAAAGCTTTGAAAGCTTTAACAGGCAGAGCCAGATCCCCAACCAGGTGATTTGTTGTTCCCCCTGCGATTTCTTCCAATACCCCTGGTATAAGCAGTTCTCCACTAAGCCTGATGATGGCAGCAGTTATACTATCATATGGAATTTCCTACTATGACATTTTAATGCTGGTATATTAACCAAAAACTGAATACAAAATTGCAGCAAAAAATCATTCACAACAATATACTACAAATAAAGAGGGCTAATATAGAATGATTGCTTTTTTATGAATTAATGTGTATGGTTTTCTAGGGGAAAGTTTGTCTCTGCAGTCACCTAGGAGTCTTCTCTAAAGATAAAGAACATTTCTCAACTCATTTAATATATATTCTTCTACTCTCTTCTATTTTCTTGCTACTCTGCACCTTCCTGCTCTGTCTCTGCTTTACTGTGTCTTGTCTTTCTGAGCTCTCTCTTCATATCACCTGAATTCAAACAATGGATCTGGTCAGCTGGTATCTCAATCAATATTATCAAATTTTCTCAACTGGAAGACAGGGAAAACAGGACCCATCCTGTCCTGCCAGGACATACTTTGTGGGAGACACCATGGACTCATGGAAGGCTTGGAGGATGGTGTGTTTTACGATGTTGTTAGTAGATGACATGGAAGACGTATCGATGTTTGGATTTATGATAATCAATTTTATACCTGATACCTGATTTACCTGTATCTACAATTACGGAGAATTTCGGCAGCAATTTGGGTATTGATCAGGCTGCTGGCAGCGGTTGAAATGCTCACAATGCTGTGAACAAGCAGGACCGTGAGCTGAGCAGTATGCTGGGTGCGACTGAACACAAGCTGGCTGCGGTGGTTTAACTCAAAGGCGAAATACGATAATATCTTGGATGTTCATACTCAATTCAAGTGGGAAAAGCTCAACAAATTCAGAACATTGGATTCGTCATGTAGAGCCCAATGACAAAGACTTCAAGGCTGATGGAAAATTCCTGTGCAGCCTCCTTAAAAAAAAAAAAAAAAATGTATTTTGGATTTTTGGCCTCCCCCTTATCAAAACTCCCCTGGATGTTATGGTGGAAGGGCCCAGAACTAACTTTTCAGACACCTATCAGTGCACATTGACCCCTGCCTGAACACCCCTACGAACACGCCACTGGTCAGGAGCCATGCAAATGTGGCTACCTCTGGAAACCCCTTAGGTTATAGGGCCTACAACTTACTACCAACACCAAATTATTATTATTTCAACAGCAGATTTTAACTATCCTAAACATAAGTATATTTATAATGTTGTGCCATATGCCATGATCATATTTTAGGACATTGGGGCTCAGTATCCATATTTCACCTTGACACGATGATGTAGAATCAGCTGTGGAATGTCAGGATCCAGAGATCTGCCACCTGATCTCCAGCAGAGAGCGCCGTGGGCCTCCTGAGCTGATTCCTCTACCCACCTGGAGATCATCAGCTCATCAGAGGTCCACACTACTTAAGCAGCTGCTAGACCTTCCTTCGACGCCGGAGTGTTGCCCTAGTTTGGTTAGCGAACCTGAGCCTCAGAACGTCTGAACTTTACTAGTAGACTCTAGAGAGGAACTAGTCTTCTAATCGCCTTTGTCTTTATGCTCACAGGAAACCCTGAAGCTCTGGATGAGCTCTACCTAGAAACCTGCCTGCCTGCTCATGAAAGCCAAACCTGAAGATCTCAGTTTGGATTCCTTCTTCAGCTCTTGGATAGAGCAAGGAACAAACCCAAGCCAGAAACCTTCTAGCTCGGAACTAGACGCTGCTGCTGCTTAAACTCTTTGCCACATCATTGACTCTGGACCTACGGTATCTCACCTCACAGCTCTGTTACAATCTCCTCAAGGTACATCCTGATTCTTCTCTCTATCAATCCATCATCAGCCTGGCTAACCAAACTCTCATCTCTCCAGAAACTCTGAGACCAGTCCCGGACCAGTACCAGAACCAGATCCAGTATTATATCATTGTACATCTTTTTATAAACCTTGTTAAACTTTCTTTCAGACTCCGTTGTGTTCTGCATGTGGGCTAAGTCCTTAAACCCAATCATGACATGGAATCTCTGCAACAACCCCTGTTTCAACCAAGGCCTCCACAGGCTAAGTCCTTAAACCCAATCATGACAGAACACTCCGGCCATCAACAAGACCCAGCGGAACACCTCCGAAGGAGGCTTGCGGCTCAAGAAGCCCGGATCGAAGGGCAAGCCCAGACCCTCCGTGAGTTAAATGCTTTTGTTGAACATCAGAATCAAGTTTTACAAAGATACGCTGGCTATGAGAGAGCTGCTAACACCGCTCCAGTTGTACTTCCTGTTCCTGAACCACTTCCACCTCAAGGGTCAGAGGTAACAACGTCACTTCCTGAACTCCATCCTGGTTTACCTGAACGATTTTCCGGAAATCAGTCAAAATGTAAGGGTTTTTTGTTTCAATGTCGTTTACTCTTTAAAGGGTCTCCTGCCAGTTTTTCTACCGATAGAAGGAAGATCTCTTTCATTCTATCTCAACTCTCAGGCCGAGCTCTTGAATGGGCGGAAGCCAGATTTTCTGATGAAACCAGTTTTTCATGCACATATTCTGAATTTTTGAATGAATTTTCTCAGGTTTTCAACCAGGATTCAGATCAAACAATTGATTCCCGGGCCTTGCTTAATTTAAAGCAAGGAAATTTGTCAGTGGCAGAATTCTCCATTGACTTCCGGGTCAAGGCTGCAGCTTCAGGATGGAACGAATGTGCACTAAAGAGTGCTTTTTTCAAGGCTCTTAACGAAAACATTAAAGATGAACTCGCCACAATCGACGAGCCTTCTAGCTTGGAGATTTTAATCCGATTATCAATAAGATGATAACAGACTTCGGATTAGAGATAAAGCTAGACAAAAGAACCATGGAATGTCTGCTTCCACCCCTGCATCTAACCCCTCTTCTGTTTCTGTCAGTTCACCAGGGTCCAGTACCAGACCAGGTATTAAGAATCAATCGCCTCCAGCTTCAGCTCAAGTCTCTCATTTCTTCTCCCCATCCACAGAAGGAGCGGAATGTGAACCCGTGCAGATTGGTCATACAAGACTTTCTCCTGAGGAAAGGCAACGGAGATTCAAGGGGAACTTGTGTCTCTACTGTGGTGAGCCTGGACACTTTATTGCCTCCTGCCCGGCAAAATCAAAAGCCGGGGTCCGTCAGAGGATGTGAGGAGTCTGACGGACTATCTAAAATCTGATAAATCTCCTCAACTACTATTACCAGCAACTCTGTTTGTCTCCAAACAGTCTCTGACCTTGTCGGCCTTTATTGATTCAGGACGCGAAGGGAATCTCATTGATTCGAATCTGGTTCAGCAAATGGGGATTGAGACTGTTGCTTTGCAGAAGCCCCTCAGGGTTGCGGCTATCGATGGGAAACGGCTGCAACAAGTCACTCTTCAGACTCAACCTTTGGAGCTCCTCATTTCTGGTAATCATCGTGAGACTCTGACTTTTTTTGTTTTTCCCTCTGCTTGTTCTCCCCTGGTGCTTGGATTCAAGTGGTTAATACGTCACAACCCCCATATTAACTGGGTTGACCACCACATTGAGTCATGGTCTACTTCCTGTCACGAGTCATGTCTTCGTTCTGCTGCTCCCACTAGACAGCCCCCTAGAGGTGGGGGGAAGTTGGACTCTCCTGACCTTTCCACTGTTCCTCTTGAGTATCATGACCTGGCTCCAGTCTTCAGTAAGGTCAGTGCTACGTCTCTACCTCCTCATAGACCTTATGATTGTGCCATAGACTTATTACCTGGAGCTCCTCTTCCCAGCAGCAGGCTATTTAACATCTCCAAAACAGAACGTGAAACGATGGAGAATTATATTAATGAGTCCTTAGCTGCTGGAATTATCAGACCATCTTCATCCCCTCTCGGCGCTGTTTTTTTTTTTTGTGAGTAAAAAGGATGGTTCCCTTCGACCCTGTATTGATTACAGGGGATTGAATCAGATAACCATTAAAAATAAATACCCACTTCCTCTACTGGCATCAGCTCTAGACCCAGTGCAAGGAGCTACTGTGTTCACCAAGCTTGATTTAAGAAACGCCTATCATCTTCTTAGAATAAGGGAAGGAGATAAATGGAAAACTGCCTTTAAGACACCAATCGGCCAGTTTGAATATATGGTCATGCCTTTTGGACTAACTAAGGCCCCTGCCTTTTTTCAAGCTCTAGTCAATGATGTCCTCAGAGATTTTCTAAACGTTTTTGTGTTCGTATACATCGATGACATTCTGATCTATTCTAGGAACCTCTCTGACCACAAGAAACACGTTCGTCTGGTCCTTCAGAGGTTGCTTGAGAACAAGCTCTTCGTCAAGGCGGAGAAATGTGAATTCCGTCAACCATCTGTTAAATTCCTTGGGTTTGTGCTTTAAGGCGGGCAGGTGAAGGCATCTGAGGAGAAAATAAAGGCAGTCCTGGATTGGCCAATCCCCAAAAACCGTAAGCAGCTTCAAAGGTTCCTTGGTTTTGCTAATTTCTACAGGCGTTTCATCAGAAATTACAGCCAAACTGCTCTACCACTTACCGCTCTGACTTCTGTTAAGAAAACCTTTCAATGGACACCTGAGGCTGATTCTGCCTTTAATAAACTCAAGAAACTCTTTTCCAGTGCCCCCATCTTGGTCCAGCCTGATCCTACGAAGCAGTTCATCCTTGAGGTGGATGCATCTGATTCCGGTGTAGGAGCTGTTTTGTCCCAGCAGTCCAATTCTGACAACAAAACTCACCCCTGTGCTTTTTTTTCTCGCAGGCTCTCACCCGCTGAACAGAATTATGACGTCGGGGACAGAGAACTGCTTGCCATAAAACTCGCTCTTGAGGAATGGAGACATTGGCTCGAGGGAGCCGAGCATCCAATATTGGTCTGGACAGATCATAAGAACCTGACATACCTCCAATCAGCTAAAAGATCCAATCCTCGTCACTCCAGATGGTCTCTGTTTTTCTCTAGATTCAATCTCATCATCTCTTACAGACCCGGTTCCAAGAATATCAAGCCTGACTCTCTCTCCCGTCTGTACTCCCCTGATCGACCTGAAACACCCGAGCCCGTTCTCCCATCCTCGTGTACGGTTGGAGCCGTTACCTGGGAGATCTCTGATCTCATCAACTCAGCCCTGGCCTCTGAACCCGACCCAGGTAACGGCCCACCTAACAAGACATATGTTCCTTCTGCAGTCAGATCCCGTCTCATCCAGTGGTTACACACGTCCAAGTTCTCAGCCCATCCTGGTGTCAGTCGTACCATTGCTCTCGTCACACGTCGGTTTTGGTGGCCGTCCCTTCATAAAGATGTGAAGGAGTACGTGCTCGCCTGCCCCGTCTGTGCAAGAAACAAGACCTCCCATCAACCACCCTCTGGTCTGTTACACCCTCTACCAGTTCCGACCCGTCCATGGTCCCACATTGCTGTGGATTTCGTTACCGGTCTCCCAGTTTCTAAAGGTATGTCCACCATTTTCACCATCGTTGACCGTTTTTCCAAAACCTGCCATTTGATTCCCCTCAGAAAGTTACCCACAGCATTCCAGACAGCCCAACTCTTGGTTAAACACGTCTTCCGTCTCCATGGTATACCCCAGGAAATCCTCTCAGATCGTGGCCCACAATTCATCTCTCAAGTTTGGAAAGCCTTCTGTTCTGCACTGGACTGTAAAGTATCTCTCACTTCTGGTTACCACCCGCAGACTAATGGGCAGACGGAGAGGATGAACTCGAGTCCACTCTCTGCTGCCTCTCCTCCAACAATCCCACTGACTGGAGTCAGTATCTTCCCTGGACTGAGTACGCCCTTAATTCTCACAAATCCGCTTCCACTGGTCTGTCTCCATTTCAGGTCTCCTTGGGTTACCAGCCTCCACTCTTCCCCGCAGACGAGAGAGAGATTGCAGTCAGGTCCATCCACCAACACATCCGTCGCTGTCATCGCACCTGGAAGGAAACCATCACCGCCCTCAATCACACCTCCGCCAATAACAAAAGGTATGCAGACAACCGTAGACGCCCAGCCCCCGAGTACGCTCCAGGCCAAGAGGTATGGCTCTCCACAAGAGACATACCGTTAAAATCCATGTCCCGTAAACTGTCTCCACGTTTCATCGGACCATTCAAGATAACCCGGATCATCAACCCCTCCGCTGTTCGTCTTCAATTACCTCCCACGCTACGAATACATCCCACCTTCCATGTGTCACAAATTAAACCTGTCATCACCAGCCCACTTTGCCCACCTTCCGACTCCCCTCCACCCGCCCTGGACATCGACGGCCATCCGGCCTACACAGTCCGCCGGATCGTGGACTCCCGTCGGCGAGGTCGCGGTTGGCAGTACCTCGTCGATTGGGAGGGCTACGGTCCGGAGAACCGCACCTGGGTTCCCGGCTCCTATATCCTCGACACTACCCTCATCGAGGATTTTGAGAGGTCTCTCCCTTCCACGTCTTCTGGACCGCCAAGAGGCGGTCGTTGAGAGGGGGGTACTGTCAGGATCCAGAGATCTGCCACCTGATCTCCAGTAGAGAGTGCTGTGGGCCTCCTGAGCTGATTCCTCTACACACCTGGAGATCATCAGCTCATCAGAGGTCCACACTACTTAAGCAGCTGCCAGACCTTCCTTCGACGCCGGAGTGTTGCCCTAGTTTGGTTAGCGAACCTGAGCCTCAGAACGTCTCAAGTTTGGATTCCTTCTTCAGCTCTTGGATAGAGCAAGGAACAAACCCAAGCCAGAAACCTTCTAGCTCGGAACTAGACGCTGCTGCTGCTTAAACTCTCTGCCACATCTTTGACTCTGGACCTACGGTATCTCACCTCACGGCTCAGTTAAAATCTCCTCAAGGTACATCCTGATTCTTCTCTCTATCAATCCATCATCAGCCTGGCTAACCAAACTCTCATCTCTCCAGAAACTCTGAGACCAGTCCCGGACCAGTACCAGAACCAGATCCAGTATTATATCATTGTACATCTTTCAATAAACCTTGTTAAACTTTCCTTCAGACTCTGTTGTGTTCTGCATGTGGGCTAAGTCCTTAAACCCAATCATGACATGGAATCTCTGCAACAACCCCTGTATTAGCCAAGGCCTCCACAGGCTCCAATTGCTGCAAAACAGACCTTTTGCAACACATTTCTCTTGAGTTTCAGAACTTATAGAGCCACACTGGAGAGAAGGACTGCCTTGATGAACGACTGAGACAAAGAACCCCTGCTGTGCCCTGACTGCAGAGCTGCAAATGGATGAAACTGAGGCCCCGTCCACACGAAGTCAAAACGAACACGAAACGCTAATATTTTCCAAAACGTTTGTCGTAAAGACGGAGACGTAAAATAAATGTGATCGACCACACGAATGCATTCATGCATACATTTTGCAGCATGAAAACACTGCAAAATGTATGCCAGGCCTGTAAGTGGCGCTGTGGTGCCAAAGCAAAAATAGGCGAAAACAGGCAACGAAATGTTGGGCATGTGCAGTAATATTTATACAACAACTAAACCGGAAAACGGCCCTGTGGGTCCATTTTCGTGGTTCAGTCAAATTGAGGTGATGAACTATGTAGTCTATATTGCTCTGTTCTTCCTGGAGATATTCCAGAAGAAGAAGATTCTGTTGTAAGCCCGACAGCAGGGTGAGTAGCATGAGCAGCAACCCTTCAACACAGTACGGCGCTATTGTTGTTGTGATACTGTGTCGCACATGCGTGTTTAGAGTCTACGCTATGACGCATGCGTGTAAAAGGAAAAAAATGTGGTCAGACCTTAAAGATTGAAACGCGAAAACGACGTTTCAAAATCTTCCCACTCTGAAGGCTTAATAAAAAAAGGATCGTTTACAGACCCCGAAACGCCGGCTTTGTATGGATGAGAGGCTGGTTTGGTGAAAAATTTGTGCGTTTAGGCCAGGGTTTGACTTCGTGTGGACGGGGCCTCAAGTTTTCCAAATGGACATGGAAAAAGGTTTGCAGGTCTGGCATAATTAGGGACAGAACAAACAATATGTCTGTTGATGATGTTAATCACATCATGTGTTTACTGATGAGTAAAGACAACGCTAATTGATGCTAAAGAATTGACTGCATGCTACGCTATGCTACAGGAATATGTGTTGAGCTGTTGTTGAAGATTAGACAAGCTTTATTTCACTAAGAGTTAAACACTGATAAAACATTAGTGTTCATGTGTTCCTCAGATGCTCATTACATTTCCATTACCAAGTATGACCAAGAGTCATTAAAGGAATAGTACACCCAAAACATGATTAGCCTTCATTTTCTACTCACCCCCATGCTGAACAACACTCTGGAGTACTTTTTTGATATCTCAAATGCATCTGGAGATCTGGGAGGCTTCTTACTGTCTGCTGACATTCAAATAATGGAGGTCTATGGTGCCCGAGGCAGAAAGGTCCATAAAAGTCCACAAAAAAACGTGTCAATATTCCTCCATACTGCTCGTCCAATGTATTCCAAGTGTCCTGAGTGGGTAGGGTCCATAATTTACTCGAAACGAAGTCATTTAGAACGTTTTTAGAGCATAAACAGTAGTGTATAGGATTTCCTAAAAGCGCGCGCCTGCGAGTTCACGAGCCTACGGAAACTGCGGCAGACCAAACCAGATGAAAGTGCGCATTCAGCTCGGCAAAGAACTCATGCTCTTCCTCAACACTGAAGTCCTCAGACATTTTTCTTTCGTTGTTTCTTTCTTTGCACAGGTAAACAGCAAATTTCTTCTTCTACGCTTGCATTATCAAGAGCAGACGCTGAATGCGCACTTTCATCTGGCTTGGTCTGCCGCAGTTTCCGTAGGCTCGTGAACTCGCAGGCGCGCGCTTTTAGGAAATCCTATACACTACTGTTTATGCTCTAAAAACATTGACACAAAATATTGACACGTTTTTTGTGGACTTTTATGGACCTTTCTGCCTCGGGCACCATAGACCTCCATTATTTGAATGTCAGCAGACAGCAAGAAACCTCCCAGATCTCCAGATGGATTTGAGATATCAAAAAAGTACTCCAAAGTGTTGTTCAGCATGGGGGTGAGTAGAAAATTAAGGCTAATCATGTTTTGGGTGTACTATTCCTTTAAGTGGAATCCTGATGTCTATTTGCTGCTAGCTATTTCAAAGACGGTAAAGAATCATTTGACTTTTGGTTCTTGATTAAGCAAATCATTCAATAAAACATTATTTGGTCAAATAATGTTTTATTCACCTCGTGGATTTTCATTGTGAATTGGTCTGAAAACATTCCATTTTCTTTAAAATTAGTGAAAAGCTAATTTGATCAGATCCCAAATTCTTCCAGATAAACTTTGGTTTCAAACACAGAATTCATCTTAAACTGTAATATGGTTTTCAACCATGTTCCCCTAACTCTTTGTACATAGTAGTTAGTTTAGTTTAGTTTCACTAGTCTTAGTTGAGAGTTTTAAACTGAAATATGTTTCACTTGGAGCTGAATGATTTTTGTTAATAAAATCTTATATTTTGAACAGAAGTTGTGGTGAATTTATTCCATGTATCTAAAGAATTAACTGTCTGACCGTGACTAATGCTCGAATCACTCTTTCATCTATTGTTCTTACACACAGCTAGTAGAGCATGTATTCATAAACAATATATAACAGCTGAAATAATATCTGATTAAATAAGATATTTTACCCCCCCTACTGGGGAGGGCAATAAACATCTTAAAGTATCAGAAATATAAATTCCCAGCTGGCTGGGAATTGAATTGAACATAAAATCACAACAACAAAGTATTAGTATTAGATCTTTTGCCTATAAGAAGCTAAAAGTGCCTGTTGCTGATGGATTTTCTCTTTCTGCTTTAAGAATAAGAATTGCTGCATTTACCTACGTTGATGGAATAATTCCTGTTTGCTAGAATAAAGTAGCAGTAACAGTAGTACAGTAGTACAAGGCTTTGTTGGGCTACTATATAAAGAAGAAAGAACTCAACGCTATTTCTGACATTTTGAATTGAAAAAGCTTCCTGGATGGGAAGCGAAACATCCTCAAACGGGGAAACAAAGCTTCCAAAATGGTTTTACAAATTCTATTAACCCTTTTTTTTTTATGTGAATTTGAATTTGTAATTGAACCAAACAGACTTTTTATTTGTTACTGTTTTATTTTTCTGATTTCTTTATGAAATACTGTTGTGGATGATTATAATTTTTTCTTCTGATCATGCTCTAAATGTCTTATAATTATATCCCTTTTCCGACTATAAAGTTTTTCAATATCTGTGTTTGGTTATTCTCTACCTGTAATCAGAATTCTCATTCCAGGTATTTGTTATTTTCCACATGAAGTAATATTGGCCCTGTTTGAATTCATCGCCTGCGAGACCAAGCAAGCCGGCTGCTCCGTGATCAGAAGAAAGGTTACTTGGCACCAAACAGTGGTGAAGTTCAGTTTAATATAATACAAGTCTGTGAATAGTTTCATCTGAAATTAATAAAAAATACTTGTTTTAATGGTTATTGAGGCAGATATGTGGCGGTAATGTTTGATTTATCTATAAGTTTTTATCTTTGGGTTTGGCTGTAATTTAAGGACAGATTCTAATATATCTTCAGAAGGGGGACTATAAAACTGATATGATTTTAATTTCTTATTGCTGTTTTGCACAATATGCTTAACTAAAAATTTCTTTTTGTTGAATATTATAGATTTTGCAGATATATTCTTTATACATACATTGTTTAGATTTACTTATACATTTCTACTCCTTATAAAGAAAAGAAAATCTCTTTATTGTCCAACAATGGGCAAATTTGGTAGCAGAGAGATTATTGAAAATGGTCACACAAATGAGGACCTTAGAAAAATGTCTAAAAATAACATAATAGGGAAGAGTTAAAATATAAACAATAAAATACTGTAAAGTGTTTTAACAATATCAAACTGTGCACCTGGAGAATAAATAACCAATATCCAGCTATGGACATTTTTACAGTAATGGATATTTGAAAATAGCAGCAACATCAGAGATGTGCAAAATGACAGCAGCATGTTATTCAACTGACTAAGGTTTTTATCATTACATTGGATTTTATGTGTTCCTGCTCCCGGTTGTTGGCATCTTTATTCCACTCAATAAAAAAGAAAGAAAGAAACAGTTTTGAAAACTTCAGTATTTACATTCTTTTCCTGCTTTGTGTGTCAACTGACGCGGTTGCTAAGCAACATAGCATACGGCGGTAAAACCCGCCGAAGGGTAGACCTGTTCGAATTCACAGCCAAAACTCTTCCGGTCTCCTTATTTTCAAGGACTTCGAATGATCCAGTCTAGGTAGACCGCGTCCCTGGAGGACGCAGCCCATGCATTCGAACACAGCCACTATGTACTGAATCGTACGGAGCCCCTCTGATGACAAGGTCAAAAAAAATGTTTAATTGTGGCCACGAAGTAGTGTTTCGCGGCCATGCAATAAGTATGACGTGCGCACGAAATACTACTTCGTGGCCACGCAATAAGTTTAACGTGCGCACGAAATACTTAATATCAATAAATCCGCCCCTGTTTTCAGGCATATGTTAACTGTAATGACTTATCTTGGACAGGCAGCTATGTAAACGGGCCTTTAGTCCTTCGTTTAGCTATGCTGCGGTTGTTTACACTACGCCTTTTCCACCTAAAATGGCGTCTTAGCAACAAATGTCACGTGACTGGCGGAGACCGACTGGGTAAGCAAATCGACCGCGCCTTAGACCTTAGAGAAGGCGCACTCGATTTGCTTACCCAGTTGTCCAGGAATGATATTATTAATAAGTATTTCGTGCGCACGTTAAACTTATTGCGTGGCCAAGAAATACTACTTCGTGGCCACAATTAAAATTTTTTTTTGACCATTTCATCAGAGGGGCTCCGTAGTATCGTGCAGCTTTAGATGGAAATTCAACCTCAGTGGAAGCATTGTAGGTTATGCTCTACCACCACCTAGTGGGCTGATCTGTGGATTTGGACTTGCTGATGGGCTTACCAGCAGAACCGTTGTTAACAAGTTTGCAATGTTGCACCAACGATACAGTGAGGAAAAAAGTATAATCAAAGGTTTAATGCATAGAATCCTTTCTCCCTATACAACACAGCTAAGGTTTTAAAGAGGCAAAGAGATGAAAAAAAAAAAAAAAGAGTTCCTGGTCAGATTTGGTGTCATCTGTTCAGGACATTATTTAAAGGATTCAAAGGTTCACAAAGATACTGCAGTTCAAAAAGTAGTAGAATGAAACTCAAGAAAAGGCAACCATTAATATCACCATATCGATCAGTGTGTAATTCAAAAATACCTATTCAGTTTCTTATTATTAAATGTTTATTAAATGATTACATTTATTATTCAATTATGAAATATTATTAAACCACAAGGTTTTATTAAATGCTGTCTTAATTAATGTCATTAATTGCCATTAATGTCTGTATTCATGTTTTTTTGTGTCTTCAGGCTGAGGCTCAGGTTGGAGATGTAGGCGACATGATCTGCTCTGATAGCTGGCCTTAATTACTAATTTCACTCACCTGCCTAGTTCTGGGCTGGACCGAATTTAAAGCAGAACCTACCGGTGGATACGATCAGAGATGATTAGGAACTGGGCAGAACTATGCAGGTGAGTGAAATGAGTAATTAAGGCAAGCAGATCATGACAGTAGGTGAGGTCCTCAGCTACATCTACAGCCTCAGCCTCAGCCTGGTCCCCACTCTGTGAAAGACCTTCTGTGTGGTACTGTGTGATGGACCGAGTTGAAAAAAACAGGAGGAGTCACTTGATATTAATTAGAAAAATAAGTTTTTTTTTATTTTAACCCATAAATAGATGACAAAAGATAAACTGAGCTCATAAAAGAGGTCAAAGAAACAAAACTGAACTCAGGCAAAAATGTAAACAAACTGGCTGTACAAACAAACATAACTGACCTACAAAGAAATGACAGACAGGGGTATATATACTGGCTGATCAGACCAATTTAGACACAATAGGGGTAACTAAACAGAATACAATTACAAACAAAACAAATAACAGTACAGCTAAGTTTGACTAACTAAAGACTCACAAAATGAAAATCAAAACCATTAAAGTCCAAATACCAATATTCACCTAAATGCAAAACTCATCTAAAGAAAGAAACTACACATTCCCCCGCCAGCAAGGACCAGTGGTGCAGTCCAATCAGCATCCAAATTTGCTGAGCCCTGGCCCCCCATCTTTTGTCAACTTCAGAGTGTGGCCATGGATTTCGCCATCACACACTCCCCCACTTCCTGATCTTCCCTCTGGCTCCGAGAAAGGTAATCAGCAGTGGTGTTGTCCTTGCCGGGGATGTAGTGAACCTTAAACCGAAATGGCTGCATAGCAAGGTACCATCTGGTGATTCTCCCATTAGTGTCCTTCATTCTTTCTAGCCACTGGAGGGCTCTGTGATCAGTCTGAAGTGTGAATTCTCTTTCTAGCAAATAATATTTGAATGAGTCAAGGGCCCATTTAATAGCCAAGGCTTCCTTCTCCACAGTTGCATAGTGCCCCTCTCTTGGCAGCAGCTTGCAGCTGATGTAGGCAACTGGATGTTGGTCCTCTGGTGGTCCCTGCAGAAGCACTGCCCCAAGGCCTCTTTCAGAAGCATCAGTTTGCAACACAAAGTCTTTTGCAAAATCCAGTGAGTGCAAAACTGGATTCTTACTCAGAGATTGGCTAATGTCCTTAAATGCTGCAATAGCCTCTGCTGTCCACCGAATTTTTGTGGGACTTCTGGAGCCCGTCATGTCTGTTAGGAATGCTGCTCTAGCTGAAAAATTAGGAATGAATCTGTGGTAGAATGCAGCCATGCCAAGAAAAGACCGCAGCTGTTTCCTGGTTTGTGGGAGCGGACAGGATGCTATCGCATTGATTTTATCAACTTGAGGTTTCAGAGTACCACCTCCAATGGTGTACCCCAGGTACTGTATTTCTGTCCTGGCAAGAGCACACTTTGCTGGATTGATGGTAAGGCCTGCTAAACGCAGCCGATCCAGGACCTCCTTTAGATGGTGAACATGCTCTTCCCAAGTTGCACTGAAAACCACAACATCATCAAGGTATGCACAGGTGAATGCTGAGAGCCCAGAGAGTACCTGATCCATTAGTCTTTGAAATGTCGCTGGGGCCCCCTGGAGATCGAATGGCAGGACTGAACTTGAAC
Source organism: Cyprinodon diabolis (assembly GCA_030533445.1). Classification (NCBI taxonomy): domain Eukaryota; kingdom Metazoa; phylum Chordata; class Actinopteri; order Cyprinodontiformes; family Cyprinodontidae; genus Cyprinodon; species Cyprinodon diabolis. Next base: position 42,931,196 of record CM060072.1, on the reverse strand, counting down.
AATCCCCAGGGGGTGCGAAACGCTGTCAGCTCCTTGGACTGTTTAGTGAGAGGCACCTGCCAGTACCCCTTAGACAGATCAATAGTTGTTAAGTATCTTGCTTCCCCCAGGTGCTCAATGAGGTCATCAATACGTGGCACTCTTGAAATATGTCAGAAGTAATAAGAGGTATTACCTGAGACTGTTGCTCGCTGGTGAGATGGCTTAGGTCCAGCACAGAGGATGTTACTGAGGGCAAATAGTCATTAACTTCTTCCTCCTCCTCCACTCTGTGAATAAGCAACACCTCATTTTCATTCTCCTTCCGTGGAACCCACTCCTTGAGAAGGTTAATGTGGAGCACTCGACTCCCTTGCTGGAGACCTGGTGTAGAGACTTGATAGGTAGTAGGTCCAGTTTTCCTCAGTACTTCAAAGGGTCCCTGCCATTTTGCTAGCAACTTGCTGTCAGAAGTTGGCAACATTACCAAAACCTTCTGGCCAGGAGCAAAACTTCTGTGGCGAGCTTTCTTGTCAAACCAAACCTTTTGGTGTTTCTGAGCAGCTGCCATATGACTCTGAGCCAACTCACTCATTTGCTGCAGTTTATCCCTCATATGGAGAACAAACGAAATAATGTTGACTGGATCCTCTTTACTCTGATCTCCCTCCCATGCATCTCTCAGCAGGGTCAGAGGGCCCCTCACATCATGGCCATAGAGGAGCTCAAATGGGGAGAAACCAGTGGAAGCCTGAGGAACCTCCCTGTAGGCAAAAATGGAGGTATGGCAACCACGGGTCCCTATCAGAGCCTGTATCATTCACAAACTTACGTAGCATTTGTTTGAGAGTTTGGTTAAAACGCTCCGTCAGGCCATCCGTCTGTGGGTGGTATGGTGTTGTCCTCAAGCTCCTGATGCCCAACAGCTTATAGACCTGTTTCAAGAGTGTGGACATAAAGTTAGTGCCCTGATCGGTTAAAATCTCCTGTGGAAATCCAACCCTTGAGAAAAATTGAACCAGTGAGGAAGCCACATGTTTTGCTTTAACAGTCTTTAGTGGAAAAACTTCAGGATATCCTGTTGCATAGTCTGTGATGACAAGCATGAAGCGATTTCCAGATTTACTTTTTTCCACTAGGCCCACTACATCCATCCCAAGGCGTAGAAAAGGTGTACCAATAATGGGAAGGGGTTGAAGTGTTGCTTTGCTAGGGACTCTCATTGAGGTTTTCTGACACTCAGGGCAGCTTCTGCAAAATAAAGCAACATCTGATCTTAAACCAGGCCAGAAAAAATATCACTTGATGCGAGTAGTGGTCTTATACTTCCCAAGGTGGCCAGCCCAGGGAATAGAGTGTCCCGAACTCAGCACTGTTTCACAAGCCTCCTTAGGGACAACTAACTGCTTAAACTGGCCATGTTGATGATATAAAATGCCATCTTGCAGTATATACTGCTCTTTATTTCCTGTCCTCTCTGACCACTTTCTAATAACCTTCAGGATTACTTTAACAGAGTTCTCCTCCCCCAAAAGAAGGTTCAATTTTAGTAGATCTTTATCAGATGGTGCAGTTATAAATTTTAAAGAATCTGCTTCACTTTCTCTCTCCTCTGTGTCGCTGAGCAGTGCTGCAGAGTGCAAAAGCATAGCTTATTCCCCTTCACAGGTTGATGATTTTGTTGATGGGGTTGCTAGTTCTCTGCGTACTGCCTTAGACAACACAGCTCCCTTGAAAATGAAAACCGTTGAAAATAGAAAGCTTGCTCCTTGGTTTAATGCAGAGCTGCGTACTTTGAAGCAAAATGCTAGGAAACTGGAGAGAAAATATCGCTCCACAGGCCTGCGGGAGTCCTTCCTAGTCTGGAAAAATGGTTTACTGCTGTATAAGAGGACCCTTTGTAAAGCAAGAGCAGCATACTTCTCCTCATTAATAGAGGAGAATAAGAATAATCCTAGATTTCTTTTTAATACAGTTGCCAAACTCACCCAGAGCCATAGCTCTGTTGAACCGTCCATTCCACCTGCTCTTAGCAGCAATGATTTTATGGGATTCTTTATAAATAAGATTGATCTTATTAAAAATAAGATCATAAGCACTCCTCTATCCGCAATTGTACCTGAGGTAGTCATGGAATCTGAACCGGGTTTAGACTGCTTTGATCCAGTTGAACTTTCTGAATTAGCAAAATTATTGTCTTCATCTAAGCCTTCAACTTGTATGTTAGATCCAGTTCCAACCAGGTTATTTAAGGAGGTATTCCCTTTGATCTCCTCCTCCATTTTAGATGTGATTAATCTATCTCTGTTACAGGGATATGTACCTAAAGCTTTTAAGGTTGCTGTAATTAAACCTCTGCTTAAGAAACCGTCTCTTGACCCAGATGACTTGGTTAATTATAGACCTATATCCAATCTTCCTTTCTTATCCAAAATTCTTGAGAAAGTAGTTGCCAAACAAGTTTGCGACCACTTACACCATAATGAACTTTTTGAAGAGTTTCAGTCTGGCTTTAGAGCTCATCATAGCACTGAAACAGCTCTGGTGAAAGTCACTAATGATATTCTCATGGCCTCAGATAATGGACTCGTATCTGTGCTCGTCCTGTTGGATCTTAGTGCTGCATTTGATATAGTTGACCATAATATTCTTTTAGAAAGACTTGAATATTTTGTTGGAATTAAAGGAACAGCACTAGACTGGTTTAAATCTTATCTATCTGATCGAATTCAGTTTGTTTATGTTAATGATAGATCTTCAACACGCTCAAAAGTTACCTGTGGAGTACCACAGGGATCAGTGCTAGGACCAATTCTCTTTACTTTATACATGCTCCCAATTGGTAGAGTTATTAGACAGCATGGGATTAATTTCCACTGTTATGCTGATGATACCCAGCTATATCTGTCTATAAATCCAGATGAAGCTAACCCATTACATAGATTACAGGCATGTCTTGAAGACATAAAAACCTGGATGACTCTTAACTTTCTGCTTCTGAATGCAGACAAAACAGAAGTTATAGTCTTTGGACCAGAGTCTCTGAAAAATAAGCTGATTAGCCAGTCACTTCATTTGGATGGGATTAAACTGATTTCAGATAATAAAGTAAAAAATCTTGGTGTTATTTTTGATCAGGACCTGTCATTTAAATCCCAGATCAAAGAGGTTTCTAGAATTTCCTTCTTTCATCTGAGGAATATTGCAAAAATTAGAAATCTCCTGTCCAGGGGTGATGCTGAGAAACTAGTCCATGCATTTGTTACTTCAAGGCTGGACTATTGTAATTCTTTACTATCAGGAAGTCCACAAACTGTAGTTAAAAGCCTTCAGCTGATCCAAAATGCTGCAGCCAGAGTTCTGATGAAAATTAAAAAGAGAGATCATATCTCTCCTATCCTGGCTTCTCTTCATTGGCTTCCTGTTAAATCAAGAATTGAATTTAAAATCCTCCTTCTCACATATAAAGCCTTAAATGGCCAAGCTCCATCTTATATCAGAGATCTGATTGTTCCTTATGTTCCTAACAGAGCACTTCGCTCTCAATCTGCAGGTTTACTAGTGGTTCCTAGAATTTCTAAAAGTAGAATGGGAGGCAGATCTTTTAGTTATCAGGCTCCTCTCCTGTGGAACCAACTACCAGTTTTAGTCCGTGAGGCAGACACTCTGTCTACTTTTAAGACTAGGCTTAAAACTTTCCTTTTTGATAAAGCTTATAGTTAGGGTGGCTCAGGTTATCCTGAGCTGTCTTTAAAGTTATGCTGCTATAGGCTTAGACTTTTGAAGGACATAGGGACCCCCATTTCATCTTTCTGCTTCATTCTCTCTCTGTTCTCCTATTCTGCAGAATCTGTTAGTTCAATCTCTAACGTTCTGCTCTCTCTGCTTTTCCTCAGAGTAGCTTTGCCTCGTCTGTTCCTGTTTGGCTGTGACGTCATCCAGGAAGGAAACATCAGCTGTGCTGCTTCCATCAACACCCTTGTTTGTAGATGTTGGAGATTGGCCTGTTTTCCAGTGTGGTCCTGTTTCTCTGGCCGTGGCTGGGTGGATGTGCTCTCTTCATCCTCTGGCATGGGAGCTGCCTTGGAGCTCGTCTGCCTGGCTGTGTGTTTCCTGGACGGGGCCGCCTTTTACAGCTGCTTTTTGTATCTCTGCTTCTGTCTCCTTGAACCCCAGTCGGCCTCGGCAGATGGCCGCTCACACTGAGCCTGGTTCTGCTGGAGGTTTCTTCCTGTTAAAAGGGAGTTTTTCCTCTCCACTGTCGCTGCAAGCATGCTTAGTGTGAGGGATTGTATTTGAGTCAATGAGTCAATGCAATCAACTGGTTTTCCTTAGATGGAAAACTTTGTATCAATTTGACTGTATGATCTGGTTGAACTGTAAAGTGCCTTGAGATGACATGTGTTGTGAATTTGGCGCTATATAAATAAACTGAATTGAATTTATTTGTGTCGGATCCTACAGAGGCCTCCCTCCTAGCCTTCAGCAACAGGGCAAACAAAGTTGGATCATTCTGCTGCATTTGTCTGATGTTTGTGGGTATTGAAAAACCCAGTGGCATATCTGGAGTCACTTCAACTGAAGTCTCACCCAGTGCATGTTGAAACTTCTCATGCCTTCTTTGACTGCGTGGCTTCCGAGACTTCCCAGGTTCTGTCTGCAACTCAGCCTCGAAAAAAGGTAAAGCACTAAGTGTTGCAAAATACTCATCTTGATTTTTAGCTTGGGCTCTGGTTACAGCCACGTTACAGCTCTGCACATCCCTCAACAAGTCATAGATGACAGGCAGATCCTCCCCCAAAACTACAGGATAGGGTAGGTTATCAGCTACCCCAACCTTCAGCAGATAGGGAGCTCCCTGCACCTCAACAAACATATCAGCAGTGGGGTATGATTTCTCATCACCATGTATGCAGCGAACTGATATCGTTTCAGAAGGGCATATACAAGTAGTTGGTACATGGTTCTTGTGCACTAGAGTCTGTGTGCTGCCAGTATCTATTAAAGCATTTATTTCATGCCCAGCAATCTTCACTGTAATGATTTTACTTGACTGCTTTATTTCAAGTTTAACATCCACATTCTGATGAGGCACAAAACACACTTGAGTTAGCTTACTTTGATTCTTAGGACACATGGGTTTGGTGTGACCTTCTTGTCCACAGAGGTAACACACTGGAGGCCTTTTTCCTGCCTTAGAAGGCTGGTTTTCTCTTAAAAAAGGCTTACCTCCACCCGTTGCTAGCTTTTGATGAGGCTGATAAGGTTGTAACCGACGTGAATCTTTGACAGCTCTCCATGCACTGTTGCTCCATGGCTGACTCCTACTTCTGGCAGCCACAAACACGTCAGCGAGAGTAGCAGCTTCTGCAGCAGACTTTGGATTGTGCTCCTTGATCCAAACCTGAAGCTCAGGACACAACATTCTCAAAATTGTTCCAGAATAATCAGTTCACCAACTTGTTTCACAGTTTTATCTTTACCACTGAACCCACTTCTCATAAAGTTCTTTATTGGAGCCAAATATGTGTATTTTTTGTTTCTTTTTTATTTTTTATTTATTATTTTTTGTTTTGTTTGTGATCACTAGATGGGGCTGTCGGCTCCAGTATATAAATGATGTGATGACAGGTGATTGACAGGTGTTGAATCCGGAAGGGCATACAAGTTTTTGACCGCTGTGGCGGAGTCGTTGTTATCCCTGTGGCCGTGCATTGTGGAATAAATTATTTTTCATGCACAAAATGGTTCATCTGACTGGAACAACGTATGTATTGCAAGAAGATCGTTTGAATCAAGTTTACACGCGATCGCAGGTACGTTAGCCGCTAGGCGCGTCATAACAAGCAGCAACGGATCAATGCAAAATAGTGCAGTGTGAAACTGGCTATTATATTCTTTCAGCCTTGAATATAATTCTTTTGGACTCTCATCAAGAACATCAAGGCAGCGAAATCTTTGTCGGTAAGTTTCTGGATTTATATCATATTTTTGTAAAATGGCAGCTTTTACCTTTCCATATTCCAGGGAATCATCCACATCCATGTTAACATAGGCACAGCGAGCCTTACCCGTCAGAAGAGGAATGAGATGGAAAACCCGGTCCGATTGTGGCCAACGATAAGCAGCTGCAATTCTCTCAAACGTGGTCAGAAAGTGTTCAACATCATCTTCAGCAGTCAATTTTTCCAATTTAGGATGATGAAGGTGCACAGACTGACCTGTTGAGCTGAAAGCTGAATCCTCAGGTTGAGATGTTGCTTGAATCTGATCAATTTGAGTTGTAACAGGTGGTGGATCAGTTGATGTGGGCTCAGGGGGCGGGGTTGTCCTGGCCTGTATTTCCATCTGCAAAAGCCGAAACTGGTGTTGCAAGCTCCTAAAGCGCTGTTCTTGTTGTGCAGAAATTTCTCTCTGCTTTTTCTCCCGAACTTCCTGTTGTCCCATGAACGCCCGAAGAATCCCAGCAATATCATGCAGAGTTGACTCTCTGGGCTCCTCCTCATCAGTGGCTTCAGCTGCTGCTGAAGCTCCTCCTTCCATTTCCTCCCTCTCTGATTGCTGTGAAGCCTCTTTGGTCTCAACCTTGTTTCCTTTTCTTGGGCGCAGACAGTTCTGCATGGCTCAAAAAAATTTGTTGGTGGGGGAAAAATTGCTCACACAAAAAAAACAGAGAAAAGAAAAAGAAATCCTGGCTCCTCAACTCAAAATTCTCACTTCTGACACCACATGTGATGGACCGAGTTAAAAAAACAGGAGGAGTCACTTGATATTAATTAGAAAAATAGTTTTTTTTTTTATTTTAACCCAAAAATAGATGACAAATAATAAACTGAGCTCATAAAAGAGGTCAAATAAACAAAACTGAACTCAGGCAAAAATGTAAACAAACTGGCTGTACAAACAAACATAACTGACTTTCCGTAAAAATTCAAAAAATATCCACTGGACTTGGTTTTCCAGATTTGAAGACGTTTCGCCACCACTCCAGGAAGCTTTCTCAATTCAAATGTCTGGATCCGCAGTGAGTTTGAGTCTTATATGGACAAGGCCTTGTATTGCTTGGAAACATGCAAATGATAACCGATGAATGGGTCGTTTAGTTCCATCGTTAGCCTGTAATATCTGAACCTGTCTATGATTCTAGGGGTCTGTTGTTAAAGGGGGGATTGCCATTAATCCCCCCCTTAATGGCAATCCCCCCTTTAACGACAGACCCCTAGACCTGGGAGCTTGAGGGTTCTGCGCAGTATCTTTGCCGTCCCTAGAACTGCACGCTTCTGGACCAAGATGTCTGATGAATTTCCAGGGATCTGCTGTAACCACTCCTCCAGTTTGGGGGTCAATGCCTCGAGGGCCCCAGTGACCACGGGTACCACTGATTCCTTGACCTTCCAGGTTTTCTCCAGCTCTTCTCTGAGCCCTTGGTATTTCTCTAGTTTCTCTTCTTTTTTCCTGATGTCACTTGGTGTTGCTATGGCAACCACAACGGCTTTCCTCTGCTTTTTGTCCACCGCCACAATGTCCGGTTGGTTTTCCATTACCATTCGGTCCGTCTATATCTGGAGTCCCACAGGATCTTGGCTTGATCATTCTCTACAACCTTTGGAGGTGTTTCCCACTCTGACCTTGGGGTTTCCAGCCCATACTCTGCACAGAGTAAGGAGGACCAACTCTGCCATATTTAGAAATAAATAGAGAAATAAATAAATGCTCAATAAATAAATAAGCATACTAATAATTGCCACCAAAAATACAATAAACAAATAAATGTAAATAGAAATTAAATTATACAGTGAGACATAAATGTATATAACTCTTTTAATTAGCTTCTTTATTTATTTGCCTTTGTAATATTTACCTTATTTTTTTTTGTCCTTTATAATCTTCAACTTTATTTTTTAATTACTTACATTTTTAAGTATTTATTTATGTGCATGTTATAATATTTTTGTCTGTTTTATTGTTCCTTTGTTTATTTTTACCCTAGTTATTTCTTCGCCGCTATTTATTTCTGTCTGCCCTTTTTGTAAATGTAAAAAGGGCAGACAGAAATAAATAGCGACGAAGAAATAACTAGGGTTGTCCCAAATTAGGTTTTCTTTCTTTCTTTCTTTCTTCTTGAAAAAAAAATGAGAACAGTGAACAAAAAATTACTTAATTCAAATGAGTACATAATATATATATATATATATATATATATATATATATATATATATATATATATATATATATATATATATATATATATATATATATATATATATATATATATATATATATATATATATCTATATATATACACAGTATATACAGTATCTATATCCTGTTAACACATGTACTTCATACAGCTTCTCGGTGTAATGACACTGCCTAAGCTAAAGGGGGCAGTATTAGTGAGCAGGCCTGTCTAGACCAGGAAGTAGATGATGCAGAACAAGAGCTTGTTGCCAGCATGACCGTTCTGTCGCGGCTCTGTTGGTCTTTAGCTCTGTTCAAACAGGACTGCGGGACGAAACGGGTTTTTGCGTCATTCATCTCCAGACAGTTTTGTTCTTTTCGCTTTAAAGGTTTGTCGCAGCGTGTCGGACCTTTTTCAGCAGGTTCTCTTTTTCCAGAAACGTCTCTCAGCTATTTTTCATCACTTGGTGGAAGAAGAGTCAGCATGTCTTCGATGTCCAGCAGGATGGTGTGGGTGGACCTGGAGGCAAGTTACAGCCTCAGCTAACTATGAACACACTTTATGCCGATAATGTGGAGCTTTAGGAACAATACATGTAGGCTCACATATAAGCGGTTAAACAGTAATCATTTTATAAACCAAGGTCAAAAGGACTATAATTGCTTTAAGGTAATTGGGCTATAACTGTCATTGCTACATTTTTATTTTATTTTTTTTACAAACTCCAGGTATTCTCAAACTGTTTACAAACTACCCTCAAAGATTTGAAGATTTATTTTTACTGAATTAAATCCGGTAAAATTTCAAATTTCCATTTGAGGAATGCTGGATAAAGCTTATTGGCAGAATTGTTTATATCTTAAAGTTAAATTGTTTATGATGAATAGATGTGTGTTTTTTTTTTTTTTAACATTACTGCTCTAAGTGGATTTCTCTATCAGTTAAATGCATGTTTTAGAATCCAGGGGTTGACGTTAAGGATTTTCGGGCAAGTGACTTTCACATTTCATTTGCCCAGAAACAATTTTTACTTGCCCAGTATAATGTTTGATAAATATAGTTCCTAATATTCATTTTTGTATATATATATCAATTAAACATGTCTGTTTTTTACATTACCGTGTTAACATGCTTTTCAATCCTTCCTGCACATTCTTTTCAAACTAAACTTTGCTTTAAACTGTTGTGTGCCTGGAAAAATATAAATTGTAATGTTAAAAATCAAAAAAAAACTTGACAGGTTAAAAACCTAAGATAAATCACAAGACAGAAGTCAATGTCACAAATGAATAACTTTTATTTTAGAGTTACGGTATTTTTATACAAGATAATACTATTAATATAACGGGACTTTTCTAGAGAATCATTATACATATTTATTTTATACAGGGTTTCCACAGTCTGACATCATTTCAGAATTCCCTGACTTTTAACTGATTCAGGATTAGTTATCCCTGACAAAATAAATGCAGCAACAAGACAATAATAATAACATAACAGGTCACCAATTTAACATGTTTAGCTCTATAACATTTAAATGCACCTCTCCAATGTCTAAGAGAAAAAAATTTAATGAACATTTTTTAATGTATGACCTGCATCACTGTACAGAAGACTGCCATATGATAGCGCTTTCTAGCTTGTTTGTCGTTTTGGTAACTACATCAAAATTACCACTAGGTGGACAAAAATTATGCCATCTGGCAGAAAATCACCCGGCTTTTTCAAATCACGTGAGAATGTGTACAAAACAACAAAAATGGCGCCGGCAACACTTGTGGGTCGTTTTCTTATTCTACATTCAGACGGCAATCAGCAGAAGCAGCTGGTTTACATGCAAAGTCAATGGTTGACGCCAAGGGTGTGACTTTGTGGTGAAAGTTGGTGGGGACACTTTAAGGGTGGAGGCTGATGGACTTACAGTTACTCGACACAAACGCTTTCAATAGGGTTTGTATTTTAAAAAAATGAGCTCAAACATATATTATAGGGATGCACGATATTGGGATTTTGGCCGATATCCGATATGCCGATATTTTAAAACTCATGTAGCCGATAACCGATATCGATACCGATGTTAAAGCTGGACAAAAATAAGTAGTCATTGAAAATAGCAGTTTTGTTATCCATTTCTGACACTTTGAAAAATAATATACTCAAATATGTTTTCATATGCTGATATCAAATAGATTTTTAAAAATGCGGTATTGATCTATTTTACTTTCAAAATCTCGTGAAATTTCATTGTTCTGTTACAAACTCTCGTGATATTTTGCAAATTCTTGTGAGATTTTTTTAGTAAAATAGATCGATGCCGCATCAATATATCAACATATAAAAATATGGCAAAATTTCGTGAATTTTCGGGGGATTTCGTAGCATAACGATGACATATAGCAATATTTCATTAGTAAAAGAGATTGATATGGTGTTTTTAAATGGCAATTTATCAGCATATGAAGATATTGTGATATTTTAATGTATCAATATTTTTTCCCTCGTCTTTAGAAGTTTTTAAGTCTGAAAAAATAAGTTTTTGAGGAGGAAGAAGAAGTAGTATTTTATTTATTTATTTTTTTTTTAGACTTTAGAAACTCAGAAGCTGATCAAATATCGGGTTAAATATCGGTGGGGTGGCCGATGTCCGATATTCAGTTTTAAGGCCGATACAGGCCGATACCGATAGGGGGCCGATTATATCATGCATCCCTAATATATTTATGGAATGCTTTCCTATTTTTGAGGGGAAAAAAAACAAAAATATACTGATATTTATATTTATGGGGAGTTAGACATTAATGTATATAAAAAAGGATGAATATCAGCCGATTATATGTATGTAGACAATTTTAGTTTCATTCATCAATCCATCCAGAAAAATGTGGATTGGTCGATGGATGTTTTCCCTTTCAGCTACATCAGTGATTATTGAAGGCAGGATGGTAATCTGGATGAACTGACTGCACAGACCATGTTTTCAGGAGGACTTTCTCACTTCAACATAGATTCTAACTACTTTCTACCCGCTGATCACAGCTAATATGGCAAAGCTGCTCTCTGGCATTGAACACAGGAGCAGCAGAAGCATCTGGAGACACTTTACTGGACGCGCTTCAGGAGCAACAAAGTTGCTCTTGACGCGCGTCTGACCTTCACAATAGAAATGAAGCAGCATTTCTGCTGGTGGGGGGGCATGGACACCTTATGGCAGATGCTTACCCCTTGAGGGGTTTGTATTCTGCTAGTGGGGGAAAGGGAGGGAGGGGGAATGATCCCGGTCTGGATGTCTTTAGTCGCTTGTGTGGTGAGTGGTTTGAATGTTAATGTAGGGGAAGGATTACATCTCTGGTGAGGGGTGGGAGGGGGGGGTGTGTGGTGGTGGTGTGATGGGTTGGCGTGGCGGTGTCATTCCCCCCCCATCCGGTGTCATTCCCCCCCATCCGGATTTTAGGTTCACTTATTGGGTCATCCGATAGTCCCGGGACCAACCATCGGTGCCGCCGGGTCTTTGGTCCTGGTATTATTGGATGTGAGTGTTATGTGTGAATGTGCGTCTGTGGTTTTTTACTTATTTTTTATTTTGGCCCATCTTTACAGAATCTGTGTGGTGTGAGTGGGGGCACCAGGGTGGGAAGGCGTGATTGAGACGGTGTGTTTTTTTTTTTTTTTTTTCAGGTTGGGGTCTGAACTGCCCCCTCTCCCAAGCACACCTCAAGTCTCCGCTAAGTGCGGAGCCCATTCCCCCCGTCCTACCCTCTCTCCGCTGGCTGGCACCGGGGCTCGCCGTTGCACTGGCGGAGCTCGGGGTTTGGGGATGGAGGCCCGGGTGGCTACTGGCTCATTCCTGGCGGCCTCTCCACAGAGCCTGGCCCATTGTAGTCCGGGCCAGGGCCGGCCTCACTTTGGGATGGCTGGCTGCCAGCGGAGCCCGTGGACTCGTCCCCGCGGCTCCTAGGGGCTCCAGCATTGCGGTGGCTGGGGAACTTCCTCTGGGTCGTCTCTCCTCCTCCTTTGGTGGGGTCGGATTCCTGGGTGGGCCCCTCCTTGGCGCTTTCACTCTTGGGGTCCTTTTGGCGCCTCTTCGGCTCTTCGAAACCACTATTGGGCATTTTTTCTTTGGATAAACTATATGCACAAGTGCACTTTCACAAACAACTACAGGTGCCTGTTTCCAGGTACTAAGAGATTCACTTCCATACAGAAAGCCTATATTCTTATCTTCAGGTAACACAGAGTACATGTCAGATTAAATAATACTACTTATACTTCAGCGACAGTATCTAGGTGTTATTGTATTGTACCATGTCTGTTGGTTGTGCTTTTCTTTCTACATCTCTTTGCAGGTGATGAAGCAGACGGAAAATGTTTTATCATTTCCTCCCTTTTATCTCCTCTTTCTTTCATCTTTTATTTTTTTTTTCCTTTCCTCTTCTACCTACATTGCAGTGTCCATATAATCTTTAAAACTCCCTGCATAATTATAATAAAGTTATTTATATGCATAAATCAAGCGGAGCACCATGGCGATGGCCGTACTGTTCCACTTGTGAAAGTAAAATCTGTTGGGCTCTTTTTGGAATCAAGACAATTATTCTTATTGACACATCGCCAGACAGGACACTGTCAAAAAACCCGAAATGAAGCAGCAGATGCTTTTTTTCCTGCTGAAATCGCGTTGGGTATTAGGTAGTCTTCTCGGGAAGCTGCAAGACACTAAACTGTGGCACAAAAAGTGACATTCTGTTTTTTTTTTCTGTTTTTCTTTAAAGATGACAGGTTTAGATGTGGAAAAAGACCAAATCATTGAAATGGCGTGCATAATCACCGACTCTGATCTGAACATCATAGCAGAGGTAATCCAGAGAGTCTCCTGCAGTGTGGAACAGTTTTGGTTGGGTATGTGAAGTAAACTGGGTTGCTGCTGCTTGGTAGGGACCGAAGGTTATCATCAAGCAGCCAGACGAGCTGCTGGACGGGATGTCGGAGTGGTGTAAAGAGCATCATGGGAAGGTAGACGCCAACACTCGCAGATTATACCTTCCCAAATTAAGTCTGCATGCATTCCAACATCAGTGGAAGTGAATGCTGTTGTGTTACCTGTTTTGTTGTCTTGTTTGTAACAGTCAGGACTGATTCAGGCTGTCAAAAACAGCCACATCACCCTGGAACAAGCCGAATACGAGTTTCTGTCCTTTGTCAGGCAGCACACGCCACCTGGGCAATGTCCCCTTGCTGGTAAGTTTGGTTGAATATGCTACAGTTTCCATTTTAATAGCAGCTGGGTGTCTGGAAAACATCATGTTCCAGTTAAAACATTTTCCTTAAATGGGTTTTATTTCTTTCTCTACTGTAAGATGTTGACATAATAAAGACGTTAAAACGAGAAAGCAGAAAAGCGAAGGCTTATGTTGCAAACATCTTTCATATTTTACATCATTTGAAATAGTTGCACTTTGTTTTAGTCTGATAAAATACAAAGTTTGTTTTTTTTATCGACCACTTTGCATCATTTTGAAAAAGTATTTATTTTGGTATGTGGTGAACAACAACAGTCCAACCAAAACTTAATTGTCTCGATGAAAGAAATTATTTTGATGTTTTTCTTTTTAAAAACCACCATTATGAAAATGAGTTTAAATGAACAAAACTAACAAATCTTTTTTTGTAAGAATTAGAAAGTAGAGATAAGTGCTAAAAATTGTAAGGAAAATAAGTGAAACTTTGTCTACAAATAATTACTCAAGTAAAGAATAGATAGCCAACATTTCTACTCAATAAGGTAAGGAAGTATTTTTGCTTTGTTACTTGGCACCTCTGGTGCAAACGTGTTTCTGGACTTTCTGGCTAAGCAGTCTGACAAAAAAAAATCTAAATCCAGATAAGTAATTTCTTCTTAAAATAAGCACATTTGTTAGATTGAGGAGCTAAAAGAGACATTTTGACAATGGAACAAGGCAATTTACACTAAAAATAAGAAAACACAATTGCATTGTCTTATTTCAACTGCATATTATCTAATTATCTTATTTTAAGAGTAAAAATGCTCATTCCATTGGCAAATTATCTCATTTACCTACTCAAGACATTTTAACTTATTTCCAGATAATTTTTCCAGTGAGTGAAGCATTCCCAGCTCTTACCTTTACAGCTTTTTAACTGAAAGTTGGTATCAAACTTCAACTCTAATGTTGAGAAGTGAAAGAAAAGGGACTGGGCTCAGTAAACAGACAAAAAAAAAAGGATCTAGGTTTATTATAGCATGAAAATACTGTTGAGAACCCTGATAATGCTCATGTTTTATTATTTCTTCTGAAGGCAACTCTGTGCACGCAGACAAGAGGTTCCTGGACAAGTACATGCCACAGTTCATGTACCATCTTCATTACAGGATCATTGATGTCAGCACCATCAAAGAGCTCTGCAGGTAAAGTCTTCCTCACTGCGTTTCCTGTATGGATGGAGAGATCTACCCATGTGGTCAGATCTGCTCGGGGCCCCGCCTTTTCTTATGACATCATCATATGACAACGACACTCGGACAAACTATTGGGCCCCTTTTTTTAAAGGATCAGATCTCTTCTTTTAGACGAAGACAGTTATTCTACTCGTAGAAAACGACCGTTGTTGTTGACACAAAGTTAAAAGTAGTGTAGCTTAACATGGCTAACTGAGCGAGCTAAAAGAGGCTAACCTGTTAGCTACTGAGCACAGCTAGCCACAGCCCTACCCAGCAGTCTCCCTTTATATCGATCAGGTAAAACTTGATCGGTCAATAGACACGCTAACGCTACAGATGCTCCTGATTCGCCACACATACAGCCAATCATATAGCGTAACGTCACTGGCATGAAGCAGGACCCGAGCAGATCTGGTACCTACAGCGGTTCAACTGAAAGTGAGGGAAATGAACCAAGTGAACTTTCAGCTAAAATCTAAATATATCAAGCAAGCAGCTAAGCCTACATATGGTAACAACTTAACTGCAGCTTGTACGGAAAGCCACAAGTGCCACAAATGTAATTAGGACTGCAAATAATGACTATTTTGCAAATCGATTATTCTATTGCTTATTTTTTTAGACTAATCGATTAATAGTCATTTAGCCAAAGTTTCCTTATAGAAGAATTTTTATGAAATAAAACCAGGTGAAACTAAAACTTTTCCACTTGAGGAATTTTAGATAGTGCGGGCACATTTTTTTTTTTTTGTCTTAAATGCAAAATGTTTATATTTTTCTACAATGTTGGTCTAATTACTGCTGTATGCGTGTCGCTCTGTCAGCTAAAGGCATGTTTTAGAGTCTTTATAGTCCAGTTAACGATTAATCGATTACTAAATTAGCTGATGATTATTTCAATAATTGATTAATTGTTTAAGCCCGAAATGTAATCAATTAAAAAAGGACATTATCTTAATTATGGAATAAAAAAAAAGAAACATTTTCACTGTGATCTGAGATGCAGGCATCAACCTAATAAAACTATCTTTATCCTAAATATAGTGCCTTGCCAAAGTATTTGGCCCTCTTGAACTTTTTGGCCTCATTTCAGGTTGAGACAAAAAATATAAAATTAAGTTCTTTAAAGAACCACCAAGTGTGACAAAATAATGCAGTGGAATGAAATGTATTGAAAATGTTTTTAATGAAAAACCGAAGAACCGGGCCTTTAAAAGGATTCAGCCTCTTGAGTTAATCCTTCTTAGCTCCAACATTTTGTTGCGATTTAAGATACAAGTCACTTTTGGTTTTTCTCTATCAGAGGCTGAAATTTACTAATTTAAATTAAATATCCAATAAATTTCATTCAACTTCATGTATGATCATGTATATTCTTCACAAAGAATTAGGGCTGGGCAATAATTCAATAACGATATATATCGATCGTTAGACGTGTGGCGCAATAGAAAAAAAGAGGGTCGATAAAAGTTCGATAAAGAAACGCAGTTTTCCTTCCTTCTCATTGTAGCTTAGCATGTAGGTTTATGCTAGTCACTGCTTCCTCCTAACCAATCACAATCGCGGACCCAGGCACGCCGTCACAAAGCGCCGCCCTCTCAAACCACAACACTGAGCACATGCAGATGTCGCAGCAGGAGAGGCGGAGGAAACTGTTTCAAAGAAGGGTTTTTGTTGTTCGCCAGTCTGGCAGTATTTCGGTCATGGCAAGTCGGACCAAAAACAAACCACAGTCATCTGTAAAATGTGTCGGGAACCAGTGAAAACGAAGTCTGATAACACAACCAACTTTTTTTTTTTTATCATCTCAGCCGCTCACACCCGCAGGAGTACGAGCTGTGTAGGCCCCGCCGCGGCTCTCCTCCGAGGAATCTTCTGGAATTTCGGGAAAATATATATATATATATATATATATATATATATATTCAGTTCTGGGCAGTTTCCCACGTAGTTCTAACAATTGAGAGAAAAATGCTGAGGGGCCAGAAACTTCAAAGTAATAACTCAGGTTAAAGCAGGAAACGGGGGCGGCGGCGGCGGTGGGGGGGCATTTATTTATTTGTTATATTTATTTTGGTCACTTTCTGGTCACTTTAGTTTATTCTTAGTCAGTATTTAATAACATAATCCAGGTCTCTTAAGTTATTTTTCTTTAAAACAATTCTGTTATGGTTAAAAAAGTTGGTTAAATAAATATTTAATTGGAAGTCTGTGTTTGTGTTCTTTATTAAAATTAAATCATTTAGCAATATCATAAAAAGTCCAGGCAGAGCTGCGCATAAAATATGGTTTCAAATCTTTTCAATAATTATCGATATCGATCAATATGCATTTTTTTTTATCGATAAGCTTTTTTTCTATATCGCCCAGCCCTACAAAGAATTACAATTTTATGTCTGAGCCTGAAATTTGGTAAAAGGTAGAAAAGTTCAAGGGGGGCTGAATACTTTCTCAAGGCACTTTGTATGTTAATAATACATTTAAATTGATGATTTTTTTAATGACATATTTTTTCATTTTTTTAAAAATCTGCCTTACAAATCAAAATAATTCTTGAAGGAACCAAGTGAATCATAGAAATTTTGTTTTTTCAGGTAATCTGAAGCTGGCTTTTATTATGAAGGGGAATAAAAACAAGCATTTTTAAAAATTTACAATTTAAGATTTTATATTAATCTTAAATATTAAAAAGAGAGTCAAATTTCTTTAAGGTCTGACTCTTTGATATCTTGTTTTATGGGAATAATAATCTCAATCAATTTGAAAAGGGCTCTTGATCATGTTTCAGATTTTCTAGGGACCGATGTGGGATTTTAAAGGCCATTACTGATATCAATATTGGAGGCTATAAAAAAAAATCGAATATATTGGTCGATATCCGATATGTATTGCCCAGAATATAAAACAAAAACTGAGCATAGACATACACGGGATACACACTCTCCTGCTATAGTCCGACTCAAATTGTCAGAATAACCAAAATATGATTCAAAGAAACGAAGAATAAAACTATAGAATTCACATAAGCTACTTTCATTTGAGCAGTGTCAACCTAAGACTATGATTAAAATACATTTTAGAGTTGCTTATTTAGATGTTGCCTCAAATTTGTGATGTTTTTTTTACGTTTGCAGTTGCAGCCGATTCAGCATTATGTCCGCTAGGAATTTTGTTGGTGGTGGGCGTGAACGCAGGGAGGATCCATCACTCACCTTCTGGCTCACCCTATGATGGGGATGAAGTCTGGAGGAGAACTGACGGTTTCCTCCTGTGAACCCCCTTTATACCAAAACGCTGCCAATACGCCATTATACAGTAGCTGGAAGTTAGAATCACGTTCAGCGCTCGTCTGGAGCACGTCAGATACCTTGATATGCTTGGAGAGAAGTTCTGGATAAGTTAAGCAGAAGTTACTCAGAGGTTTAAGAGATATATTTTTTAAGATGTATTAGACTGACTAGTAACTGACACTGAACGGATGTCGACCATCAGATAACTGACCTGGAACTGATGGCGCACGCATAGCAGACGCTCGCTGTATGTCGACGTGTGCCAGCGTGTTTCAACGTACTTCAGCGTGCCCATAACTTATCCAAAGCATACCCATAACTTATCATAACTACTGTGATGATACTGGTCTTATTCTTCACTCAGTCTCACCCATGACTTGGTCTCAGCCCATAAAAATTTTTATTTTCTCAGCACACTCTGCTCTAGGTCTTGGGTTAGGTGGTCTTAACTAGCAGACTGCTGTAATAAGCAGACTAATAATAAAAGTACATCTGTCTTATAAATACAAATTATGGAAAAATGTGAGCCGAAGACGTTTTATTTCATGCTAGAGGTCAACTGTTTAACCTTAGCTATGTATGTCTGTAGATGAGATGTTCCGATACCGTTTTTTCTCTCCATATTTACGATGATTTTGCTGTGAGTATCGGCCGATACCGAGTACCAATACCAGTATAATACAAAATATATATATATAATCATACTACGCCTGCAAGACGCAGATATGATTATCATTGTGGCAAGGTATGGCTGAGGTTAACTCCTGGATTGGAAACATGATTGGATACAACAAATTAAAGAGTTCTTCAACAAGGGGGTTCGTGTTCCCCCTAGGGGTCAAGGAGGTACTGCATGGTGGTTGTGAAAGTTTTGGTTAATTAGACTTTTCTTTTTTTATATTCCCCCCCTGAATTTTTTCCGCTAATTAAAATGTCTTTAAATCCACATTAACATGAATTCAACAGACTGTAGTAAACAGATAAATGGAGGCAGAAGATATCTTTCAGTCTTCAATGCACACATTCAGCGACACACAGGAGCTCTTTCAAACCTGGGCACCGTTTCATTCACAACACCTGTCCCATCAACCAGGAATCAGAAATACTTTAATAATCCCAGGGTGGGATTACTTTAGTTACATTACTCCATCTGTAATAGAGCGACTATAGGACCAGTTTGATAGAACACAGTTTCATACAATATATAAAATTAGGGGGTCCCCGCTCCATCTCGCCATCAGTTTGGGTGTCCTTGGCCTGGAAAACGTTGAAGACCCCTGAATTAAGCCTTTTTTTTTAAATAGAACAGTAAAAGAACAGTAGTAATAGTAGCAAGTTCCTTCTACAGCTGTCAGGTGAACAACTCTTCTTTACAGCAGGTGGCAGCACAGAGCAGCGAAGTAGACCTGTGTCAACTAATGGGTAAATAGATTTCTGTTTTACATGACATGGTACTGGGTTGGTGCCCTAACTCCAGTATTTGTTGTGTGTCACTGATTCTTTGGAATTTGGATAAAACAGGTTTTAATTTTGAAAATAAAAACTTAGTAAAATTACAAAATCTGAAGGTATATTGTTATAGACCAAGGTCTTGGCTGTTAAGCAAATGTACTGGTGCAACCTTTTTGCTTTGAATTTTTTTCATAAAATAGCAGTTTTTCCAGTTAGCACTTTTTGTCAACACCGTCAGACACAATAAAAGGCTAATTATTTTTTATTTATTTGGTCTGATATGTATTTAGAGTTTTTAAATCATTATCTGTCATTGATAATTTTCTATACCGTTTCACAAGCACTCCTTTAAAAGATATATCATACAATGTTTACCTTAAGCCTAAAGAGAAAAAGTCATGTTTTTTAATCAGCAAACATATTTTTGTATTAAAAGAGCATATTACTTTAGTGACAGAACAGCACTGAAGGAACATATTGTAAGCATATTCATTTAAAACAAATAAAAAGCCCTCCGACGGTGGTGACTTTGGAACTGACGGTGGTGACACTAATCTGACGGTGGTGACAATGGCCTCATTACAACATACAATTAAAACTCTATACAACTCAAGTTAATGGTTTTTTGCTTATTAACTTTATTTAACTATGTGAAACTATTGAAAAACTAACAATGGTGAGCAGTGTGACAAACATTTTTTTAAAGAAATATAAGGTACAATTAAGCAATATCATTATTAGAAGTACCCCATCCCCATATCATCAAATATAAAATCATCATAGTAAAAAATAAAGTAATTACCAGTGGGAATAATGTACAATGCACCACTGACATGTTAAACTGTGGTCTAGTGTCCCCTACTCCTGCTGCAGTCCACTGGACTGTCTGGTGCAGTTTCTGGGTGATCTGAGCCTTTCTCTTACATTCGATTGATACTTGTTGTCTATGTTTCCAAGCCTTCCTCTGACTTCTCTTTTCCCTTTCATTCAAGTCATTGATTGAATTGAGTCATTGATTTTTTATCTTCCCTTCCTTCACCAAAGTGTGTAAGTAATAACTATGTAATTAGGGGTAATTACCGTAAATGTTAGATTTGGTTGCCATGCCATTTTTATTAGACTTTAGTCATAGGAGATACACAGCTTACAAAGGATATTGTATACTATGTGCTATGTAGGTAGGTAGTAGGCGCACTATGTTCATCCCAAATGACGTAAGCCAAATGAACATGGCATAATAGTGAATTGAGAGAGAGGGAAGGCACACCTCATCCCCTACATACATAAACATAAATAAAAATATAAAAGAGGTTAATACAACATTACGGATCAACATTTATATTCTAGCATCCATTGAGGACCATTTGTAGGTTTTTTCATCACAGTCGCACTGAATGTCACCACCTTCAGACAGAAAACCTGACGATGGTGAGAAAAAACTACTCCTTCAAATTATATGCATGAGTTTTTCACATTAGCCATCTTGTTTCCCCTCTGTTGCTTGCTACTTTAGACTTAAAAAGTAAACATTTATGTCATAATCTAATCTAATATTTTTTATACAAAAGAAGCGGTGTTGACATCTTTTGGTTGTGACATCAGCAGTGTTGAAAGATATGAACAAATTAAAGAGAAAATAGAAAACTTAGAGGAGCTTGAGTGAACTTGAAGCATGCAGTAGAGCTGAAGATTTGAAAATGGGGTCATCAGTATGTAGATGTATATACTGATGACCTTTTAGTTGCATGATTTTATTGCTTTTTATGAATATCTGACGGTGGGGAAAAAATATGTGGGACACATTTTGAGCAATCACAAAATAATAGTAATTATTATTTAAAACTCACTGTTTATAGTTTAAAAAAATAAACCTTTAAAAGAACCTTACACATATATATATATATATATATATATATATATATATCTCCAGATATATAGATACATATATCTCTAGATATATAGATACATATGAAAACCGTCCGAACCGCTCGGTTCGACTGTCTCGGTTCGGTTCGCGTGTGTTGCGTTCGGTTTATGCGCTGCTCCATTTTCTTATAGACGAAGCATTTACACTCCAGAGCAGGAGGTGGCGCTACTGCGACCACAGCCAACCACCAGTAGTAAACAAGAAGAAGAAGCAGCGTAGCCAGGTGTAGCAGAAAAAAATCAGTTGTTGTGGAGAATTGTGTGGGTATGGCGAGTGGGAAAGAACAGGAGTTGGAAGACGCGCCAGCAGCACTTTATAGGTCTGCTGTATGGGACCGCTTTGCATTTAGAGTGACCTACGATGACGGCGGAAAGAAAGTTGTGAAAAAAAGTGCAACAGTGTGCAAGCATTGTGCAACACGTTTTGTTTATGCTAACAGCAACATGACCAACATGTCAGGCTAACCCCGAAATCCCACATACTCCGCAAAGCCTACAGCCTCCACTGTGGCTCCCGTCCGTTCCGCTCTGAGTTCCTTGGAGATCGTAGAGGGCATGCGTGAGATGATTAAATTCAGAGCAGCAAATGATCCAGGGTTTCCGCGCATCGTTAAAAATAATTACAATTCATCAATTTTTTGGGGATTTTTTCATTAATTTCATTAATTTTTATGGGATTTCGGTGTAACAATCAACATATACCGAACCGAAAACCTTGACCACGAAACCGTGAACCGAACCGAACCAAACCGTGGATTTTGTGAACCGTTCCACCCCTAATATATATATATTTATATATACACATTCAACTGGACGAATGGGTCCACCCCTTTGGATTGGGGGATGTTTGGCTTCTTTTGTTAGCCTGCAATGCCCCTTACCTGTATCTGTCTCTGAAAGGGGGGTCATTAAAGGGAATTGTTGGCCTGGCTGAATAGAAGAGGTCTTCTGAATGACTATGACCTGGATGACTGAGAATCTTAACCCGTACAAAATTGTAATATTAGTTTGAAAACTCAAAACAAAAGCTTTTTTAAAATAAAGATTGGGAAATCAAAAGTCTAGTTAACTATCTTGATTTAGTTTTATTCTATATAATTTATGTTGTAAGAAAAAACTCATTGAAATGATTCTGCTTTGTTCTGTGGCTACTTACAGGCGGTGGTTCCCTGAAGACTTCAGTATGGCTCCACGCAAGTCTGCCACCCACAGGTAGAAACTCAAATCCTGCAGTTCTGTCACATACTGTCTGCTTCTTCTTACCAGTCACCTATAAAGGTTAAAAAGAATCACTAGCAATGCTGCGTCCCTACTCCAAAAACTATGTTTCCTCTGTATTTCACAACAAATATAACATTGAGGACATAATAGATGCATTTTATAGTTTCAGCAAATATTTCTGGAGAGATTGTTTAATAGAAATTTGGATTTAATGTTTCTCACAACAGTGGAAGTAAGAAAATTAACAGTATTGTTCATAATTGTAAATCTGACTGCTGTGGCATTGATATGGCTATAAAGAAGGTGATGTTATTCAGACACTGAGTAATATATGTAATGTTTCAGTGCAAACACAGCTAAAATGACCCTTACATAATTGGTCATGATATGCAGCCAACCAGAGGATCTATTTTTTGGATTAGCCGCAGCTGTCTGATGGACTTTTTTGCAAACCTATGAAGACACTGTTGCAGTGATCAGTTCTACTAAAGATAAATGCATGAATCCAGCTTAAACATTAGTCCTTAGTCCTGGAAATGTTCTTCAGGTTATAAAAGGCTGACTTAGTAACTGCCATTATGAGGCTCTGAAGGTTCAGGTCTGAGTCCATCATGACACCAAGATTTCAGCCATAATCAGTGGTTTCTAGATGTAGTTCAGGGGTAACCCATTAAAAATCAGCAGGGTCCGAATAAAGAAAATCAACAACCAGTAAAGGTCTGGAGATATTTCTAATTATGATCTGTTACTTTAAACAGAAAATAACATTGAAATAAAATGAGATTTTTATGCCTCCATGATATACATTGAATTTATTAATAAAAAAGATATTTAAAAAAAATAGAATGTTTTTTTTCCAAAATCTAAAGTGTTTTTTTTAAAGTAAAGAACAACAATGATTCAGTTTGGCATATAGACAATTTCCTGATTCACATATTTTATAAAACACCTGAATTGACCGTTCTTTTGTTTTCTTTTTAATGGCTTAATGAGAGAGGTGAGAGAGAGATGTTACCCCGAAATCCCATATCCAGTAAAGCCTACATTCAAAACTGTTTTTTATTAACTATGTTTGTTCTCTGCTTCCAAACTCAGCATCCCTTCATCCAGGCCTAAGATAGGAATATTCTTTTGACTGGATGTGATTAATCTTTAAGCCTCTCCATATAAAATAAATATTTTGATCAAGATGAGAAATATATATATATATATATATATTTTCAGCTGCAATATATATATATATATATTTTCAGCTGCAGCTACAGGACGACTGTCGCTGCAGCTGCGGTTGCAATTAAAGGAAAGATGAATGCAGCCAAGTACAGAGATTTCCTGGAAGACAACCTCTTCCAGAGTAGCTCAGCACCTCAGACTGGGCTGAAGGTTCACCTTCCAACCCGAAAATGACCCTAAAAACACAGCTAAAAGAAACAAAGCAGTGCCTTGGGAACAACTCCGTGACAGAACTAGAGAGGATCTGCAAACAAGAATGGCAGAGGATCAAATCTAGGTGTGAGAAACATCATGAAGACTCATGGCTGTACTAGGTTAAAACGGTGCTTCTACTCAATACAGAGGGTCTGAATACTTATGATGATCAGATATTTCTGATTTTCTTTGATAAATTTGCAAAAATGTCTAGATTTTTGTTTTTTTTTCTGTCAAGCTGCGGTGCTGAGTGTACTATAAGGAGAAATAAAATTTTTCTTTATTGACTTTAGCAAATGACTGCAATGAAACAAAGAGTGAAACATTTAAAGGGGTCTGAATACCTAAGGCAGATCTTTATGTCTGCTCTGCACTGCGCTCTCCTCGCCGTAACTATCACCTTACATCGAGTTGTCGCTGTTGTCTTGAGTTGAGCTGAATGCTGGTCGCTACTGAGTTTCCACAAAATCTAACTTAAACAGAACTGATTCAACATGGACCCTTGACGTCACATCCACCAAATGGCCCAAAGTAAACTCAGGAAGTTAGCCTACAGCTTAGAGAAGCATCTGCCTTGAACTACTGAGATGTCAGTCTGCTCATCAAACCATGTTTTATTAGTAAAGGGTCTGGTAACTTCAAAAAAATAAAAAGAAAAAAGAAAAAAATGTAATTGTAAGTTTTATTATAACTCTAGGCACACTATTATGCTTGGTGTACCGTGCATCATGACTAAAAGCTTTAACCCCCAAACTATTCAGTTCTTCCATAACTTGTTTTTAATAATATTATGTAATCATCTTTTGAAGAATGCTGGTTGGACTATTATAGATTCTAAATATACAAATACAAACTAGTTTTCATTTTTCCAGCTTGAAGCACAACAAACGCACAGAGGAAGAGTCCTCCAAGAGACCTGGGCTGTTTGCGAATGTCTGCCCTAATCCATATATACGGCACTATATACACGGTGTGCAGAATTATTAGGCAAGTTGTATTTTTGAGGATTATTTTTATTATTGGGCCACAATTGTGTACTCAATCCACCCAAAAGACTCCTTTATATCAAAGTTTCATTTTTTTTGGAAGTTGATGTGTTTTTCTTTAGATTTGGCCATTTTATGAGGATGTCTGTGTGTGCAGGTAAATATTACTGTGCAGAATTATTAGGCTATGTAATAAAAAACAAATATATACCCATCTCACTTGTTTATTTTCACCGGGTAAACCACAATAACAACTAAAAATTCAGAAATAAACATTTCCGACATTCAAAAACAAAAAAAACAAATCTGTGACCAATATAACCACCTTTCTTCACCATGACGCTCTAAAGCCTTCCATCCATAGATTCTGTCAGAGTCTTGATCTGTTTGTGAACCACATTGCGTGCAGCAGCCACCACAGCCTCCCAGACAGTTTTCCTCCCTGTAGATCTCAAATTTCATCAAGGACCACAGGATCTCCATGAGGTTCAGATCAGGTGAACAAGGCGGCCATGTCATTATTTTTTCTCCTTTTAGAGTTTTCTGTCCAGCCACGCTGTGTCTTTTGATGCGTGTGACGGGGCATTGTCCTGCATGATTATCATGTCTTTCTTGTACCACTGTTTGAAGGTGTCTTCCAGAAACTGGCAGTAGGTCTGGGAGTTGATCTTGACACCATCATAAACCAGAAAAGGTGTCACAAGCTCATCTTTGGTGATACCAGCCCATACCAGTACCCCACCTCCACCTTGCTGGCGTCTGAGTCGAAAAGGAACTTGCTGCCCTTTACTGATGCAGCCTGGTGCCCATCCATCCATCTGGCCTATCAAGACACTCTCTAATTTCAGCAGACCGAAACACCTTGGAGAAATCAGTGTTCATATATTTCTTGGCCCAATCTTGACATTTTGTCTTGTGTGTCTTGTTCTCTACTTCAAAAAACACTTGATTTTAAAATGGAAAAAACTTTTCTTTTTTTAAATATATTATTTAAATATTGTATGTATATTATGGATGCATAAAAACCTCATTTTATTTTAATTTTAAATTCTGTTTAAAGTAAGAGATCATAATTAGAAATGTCTCCAAACCTTTACTGGTTGTTGATTTTCTTTATTCAGACCCCACTGATTTTTTATTGGTTACTCCTGCTCTTTATGATTATTACGATCAAATGCTCTATAAATGCATAGTAAAGAAGAGCAACAGAATAAAATATAATTTCAAATTTAGCCCACTGGTGAGTTGATCTTTTTCCTGAAGATATTGAGGGCACCTCATGTGGTTCTGGAGGGACCCTTGGTGCTCGCGGGCACCACGTTGGTGACCCTGCTCTACATCATCCGCTAAACTCCATCCAATATTCCCATCATAAGTGTGTTATCAGAGATGTTTGTTTAAGTTTGGCACAGCTCTGGTAGAGAAGAGGTCCTCCCTACCTCCTCATAAAAGGCAACATTTGTATAATAGTTATTCAGTACCAAAGCATTGTCATTTTAAAACTCTACATAATCTCTTTTTTTTTTTCAGAGCCTTAGACGATATAAAGGAGAGCATTAAGGAGCTCCAGTACTACAGAGCCAGCATCTTCAAAGCATCGCCAGAGGAAAAGAAACGCAAGACCAAAGAAAACAAAGACAACATTAGTTAGTGAATGAATATGAGTGATGAAATGCACGTTGAAGATTTCTTTCAGTTTGAATGTTTTTATTTTTCAGGAACAATACAGTTTTAAAATAAAATAAAGTGAAGAGAAAATTGATTTAAGATTTATTTATGATTCTGATATTCTAGTTGAATTAAATAAAATAATTTATTTCTGTATCCTTATTTCTACACTAATCCGGCAAGCATAAAAGCTGCATATTACAATCTAAGGTCATATTTATGTACATAATTGAAGTTTTGATGGACATATTACCAATACAATGCATTATTCCTGTCCTTATTTAAAGTATGTAAGATCCAAGCTTTAAATCAATACATTTTCTTTGAAGTCTCTAAATTAGTAGGTTAGGGATGACAGTCGCTTCAACTGACTTTGCAAAAAATGTGAAATATAAGTTATTTCTAAAATAAAATCCAATCTTCAATTGAAGTTTCTTTTCTCTATCAGTTACACAAACAGTACGGTATATGTTTTATCTTGATGCTGACCCAATACACACAACTTTCCTATCAACAATAAGCTATTCAGTACTCTGGTGCTGCACTTAAGCATCAGCAGACATGGGTTTTCTTAATACCATCCTTTGCTGCAGCTGGAAGAGCACCAGCTGAATCTGTAGTATCTACTAGTTGAAAACTTTTTTTTTGCACTTGCATCAGCTTGCCTGCTTTTATTTTTTATGGATTATCCTTGGAATACTTTTCAGAGTCAAAGGCCAGTTCAGTTTATTTATATAGCGCCAATTCACAACACGTCATCTCATGGCACTTAACAAAGATGATTCAATCGGATCATCCAGTCAAATTGATTCAAAGTTTTCTATCTAAGGAAAACCATCGACTCATTGATTCAAAGGCCAACTTGATTGACTGCACTATCTGGTAATGATCTGCTAAAGTGAGACCTTTTGGGAGAGGAGAACTGTAAAAGTAATCCTGAAGGTTATTAAAAAGGTTAAGGTTATTAATTTTGTTAAAAAGTGGTGAGAGGACAGGGTTGTGAGGAGCTGTTATTTCTTCACAATCTAAGCCATATGTCAGCACAAGGTCCAAAGTATGAAGATGAGAATGTGTGGGACAATTCACATTTTGAACAAAGCCAATAGTGCCTAAGATGGCATTAAAGGCTGCACTTAAGCTATTGCCTTCAGTGTCAACATGGATGTTAAAATCTCCCACTGTGATGTCCCTGTCAGGTAGTCATTAACTACCAGACTTTTTGAAGAAAGAGATCTTATGTTAAATAAACCATATTTAATTATTTTTCCTCAATTAGATTATCATTCTTTACTCCTTTGGGAATCTTTTCTAATTATTAGATTTTGGTCATGGGCAAGACACTGTCTGGATGGAGTAAAGAGTGGGTAACAGTAGAGAAACATCAGAGAGGTGTGTTAAACTACAACTCTGCTTTCTGGTCAACACCCTGGTTTGTCAAGGGTTTCGGAGGACTAATAAATGTGGCCAGATTCCTAGAAAGAAGAGCTGCACCATCCAAAGTGGGATGGATGCAGTCTCTCTGAATCAGACCAGGCTTTCCCCAAAAGGATTGCAATTATTAATATAGCCCACGTTGTTTTCAGGACACCACCTAGACAACCAGCGGTTGAATGACGACATGCGGCTAAACATGTCATCACTGGTCAGATCAGGAAGGGGACCAGAGAAAATTACGGAGTTCGACATTGTTTTGAAAAACTTACACATCGAAGCAACACTAATTTTAGTGACCTCCGATCGGCGTAACGGGGTGTCATTACCGCCAGCGTAAATAACTATCTTACTGTATTTAACCTTATCCTTAGCCATTAGTTTCAAGCCCAGGCAAACATTTGTCTATGTTCCCATGTTTCTCTAAGGCCACGTTTCTGACTATGGAGCTGCCAATTACCAGAGTGGGCTTTTCAGTGGTTGCGTCACTGAGCAGGCAAAATGAGTTAGAAACGTGAAAGAGTTGCTGGTGACAAGTGGGCAGAGATCCACAACTACGCTTTTTGCGTACCGTTACCCAATCGCCTTTCTGCTCAGGCACTTTTAGAGGACAACTAAGTAGTGGGCCTATTAGCTTAGCTGCTGTCATCAACACCTTTGTTTACAGATGTTTGAGATCGGCCTAATTTTCAGTGTGACCTGTTTCTCTGTCTCTGACTAGCTGAATGTGCTCCCTTCATCCTCAGAACTTAGGAGCTGGCTCGGAGCTCATCTGCCTGGCAGTGCGTTTCGTGGACAGGGCTGTCTGTGGAGCTGGTTTACAGTTGCCTTTTGTAGCTCTGCTTCTTTCTGTATCTCTGCTTATGTCTCCTTGAACCCCAGTCGGCCTCGACAGATGGCCGCTCACACTGAGTCTGGTTCTGCTGGAGGTTTCTTCCTGTTTTTCCTTTCCACTGTTACTACAAGCATGCCTGGAGTAAGGGGTTGTCTTCGAGTCAATGAGTCGATGCAATCAACTGGTTTTCCTTAGATAGAAAACTTTGAATCAATTTGACTGGATGATCTGGTAAACTGTAAAGTGCCTTGAGATGACGTGTTGTGAATTGGGGCTATGTAAATAAACTGAATTGAAATTCAAATAGTTTTTTTCTTTTTTCTGAGGTCCTCTTCTTCTCATATACTTGTGTGCTTCATGTCACTCTTAGCCATTATCAAAGTATACAGTAGGTCATTTTTCATTACCACTAAAAAGCCTCTGGCTTTTATGTGCCTAGGTAGCTTTTCCATACACATGCACTTTTCCATAGACTCTACTTCCAGGGCTTTGGAGGTGTGGTATGTGTTCAGCTGCATTACTTTATTCCATTAGTGGGAGCAGTAAACTATGAACGTGTGTGTAAAAATTTGTTTTTTCTTTTTACACCTTAAACTTATATATTTTAAGATGTGTATTATAGGTTATTTTTAGGCTCTATTAGCCATTATATATTTTTTAAAGTAAGTCGACATGAACTTAGAGAGGGGGAAGACATGCAGCAAAGGTCACCGGGCCGGGACTCAAACCTGTGATGGCCAAGTGACCAAAGCCTCTGTAGATTAGTTTGTTAAAATGTTGAAATTTATAAAACTAGCTTGGGGTGGGGTGTGTGCGCGTGCTGATAAAGGTTTTATGGTAGCTGTTGATATGGATGCCTGAGTGTGGGAGGAACCATAAATGCTCTCAAAAACTAGATGAAAAACTGTTGTATCATGTTCAGACTGACAAGCTCATTTCAGCCAAATGGCTCCATTAATCCAGATACTGCTCTCATCTAGGACGAGGAAGATGATGTTCCAAGATAGCCATTACCCCTGGTCAGGGGTGGATTTAGAAAATTTGGAGCCCTATGCAAAGACAGGCAGGGGGCCCTCTGAACTGAGAAGACAACATATAAAACAGTCCCATTATACAGATACAGACATTTTAATAGAATAGACATCCATTATCTGTTCTAGGTTGTGTCCCTCTCTTCTTGTCCCTTTTCTTCTTGTTTTCCTCTCTATGTTTTGTACTCAGCTGACTTTTTATGCTGTCTCTAAAGGAATGAAAGATTTTTTCCAAACACTAAGCTCACTTAGCTGATTGCTCCTTCCTGTGTTTCCAAAAGGGGGTCTGAAACACACAATATTATAAGTGTTCTGATGACATTTTAGCAAAAGCTTTTTTATCAACAAAAAAAAATTAATGTGCACAATTAAGGATAATTGTAATAACTACACATGTAAACAGAGTTTTATGGGGTCCCCAGGAACTTGGGTTCCTAGGCAACTGTCTTGTATTGCCTAATGGTAAATCCCCCCTGCCCCTGGTGAAAGACGGCCCTGCTACAGAAGATCCTTCCTACCTACAGCTATACACATCTAGACTTGAGGACAAAAAAACCCTATTGAGTTACTGTAATGTTTAATTTACATTTGAGATTGATAAAGTAGTTTAGAATAGAATTTTGAATTGAATTGCATAAAATCAACATCATACAAGAAGAGTCGGCCTTTTCTGAAAATAAACCTCAATTTGCTATAGATTCTGGAAGGTTGCAGGGTTAGGATTGTTTAAAGCCTAATTTTAAATTCTGAAAAATGAAGACAAGATTGAGGCCCTAAATCTTCTCTTCATTTACCTCCAACTTTGATTATGTGCTTCATATTATTATTATTATTATTAATATTATTATTGATTATGTGCTTCATTAGTTGGTTTTATTTCAGATTATTTTTTAAAGCTATACAAATGCATACTTTGCATCAAACAACTATGTATAGGGATGATAGAAGTATAAACATACTACAAAATAGAACATGAGTGTGTAATTAAGGACACTTAAGAAATTAGAAATTAAATCCTGCCTTCAAAATATCAGCTGAAGGCTTTTAACTGCAGTTTGTGGAAATCCTGATAACATTGAATTAACAATTGAATAGTCCAGACTTGAAGTAACAAATGCGTGGAATAGTTACTCAGCATCACCCCTGGACAGGGTGTTTCTAATTTTTGCAATATTTCAGAGCTGAAAGAAGTAAATTCTATAAACCTCTTTTATATTGGATTTAAACGACAGGTGCTCATCAGAAATAACACAAAGATGTTTTACTTTGTGATCCTATTGTTATTGTTCTCCCTTCTTTTTGAGTTTCTTTTGAGTTATTACTCATTTACGTCATGCTGTTGTGTTAGTCATTGGTTTATTTTCCGTTTTGTGTTATATTTAAGCTTTGTTGCATTTTTTAAGTTACCCTCTGTTGCTAGTCTCTTTTCCCCTAGCTCCATTCTAGTTACCTCTATCCACACCTGCTCCTTATCAGCTGATTAGTCCATTCTTTGTTCTGTCCCCTACATATACTCCTCCTATTCAGTTACTGTTTGCTGCCCTATAGTGCTTCTGTAGAAGGTGGTGAGGATGGGTGGGGGCAGGTGGACTCTCCAGGAACAGCATCCGCATGTGGGTGTTCTCCTGCAGGTGTGCCAGGCTTAGGTGGAGAGCAGCAGAGATGCCAGCCTTTAGTGGAGCGGTTCTGTTGGTTGGCGTACTGGAATGGGTTGAATGCTGGCGGCAGACTGGAGACGATGTGTTCTTTAACCAGCCTTTGGAAGCACTTCATCATGATGGGAGTCAGTGCGACATGCCGGTAATCATTTAGTGAGGTGACCTGAAGCTTCTTTGGGCCTGGAATAACGGTGGTAGACTTGAAGCTTGATGCTGGCACTATGGATTGGTCCAGTGAGGTGTTAAAGATGTTTGTGAGGACACCAGCCAGCTGATCTGCACACTCCTTATCCATCCGCCCAGGTATGTTATCAGGCCCTGGGGTCTTCCTTGGATTGACCCTCCTCAGATTTTTCCTTATTTCAGCTACGTCCAGGTTTAGTGCCTCCTCCCCCTGGTGTGGAACAGCTTTCACTGCTGGAGGCTGTTTAGTGCCTCAAACCTTCCAAAGAAGATGTTCAGTTCATTTAGGAAGTCAGTGTTTGCTGCATCTATCGGGAGGGAGGGGGTGTTGTAGTCTGTGATCATTTGAATGCTTTTGCACATCCTCCTGGTGTTTCTGTCGTTGTGGAAAAGATCCTGGATCTTCTGCCAGTGGTTCTGCTTCGCTGATCTGATAGCAGTTTAAGTTGATACGCGCTTTCCCTAGTGCCTCTTTATCACCATACTTAAAAGCTGAGTTCCATGCTTTTAGCGATTTCCGAACCTCTCCATTTATCCAGGGTGGTTGGTTGGCCCGGGTGGTGATGTTCTTTTTGATACTGATACAATGCATTTGTTGATGTAGACTGACACAGTCATGGTACACTCATCAATATTTAATAAGTTGTCATCGGTTGCTGCAGCCTTGAAGATGTTCCAGTAAGAGCTTTGAACAAGTCTCTGAGTTTCTCCATGGGGCCCTCAGACCACACTCTGACCTCTTAACTGTTGGTTTAGCCCTGATCAGCTGGGGCTTATATGCATGGTTAAGCATTACCAAGTGTTGATCTGATGACACAGGCGGGGTCGGGGGGCTGCCTTGAATGCATCTTTGATGTTAGAGTAAACCAGGTCTAAAATGTTTTCACCCTGAGTTGCAAACTGAACATGTTGGTAAAAATGAGGTAGCACAGTCTTCAAGTTAGCCTGATTAAAATCCCCACCAATGACGAAAACACCCTCTGTGTGTGCATGTTCATGGCCTCTTTAGTGTTAGCGCTGGGTGGCACATAAACAGTGATGCTAACCACACTGAACTCTCTGGGCAGATAGACGGTCTGCAGATAACAGAGACTCGATGTCTGGAGAGCAGAAGCTGGTCACTGGTCTAGCGTTCCTGCACCAGCTGTTGTTGATGTAAACACAGAGCCCGCCAACCTCGAGTCTTACTGCTTAGTTCTTTGCCCCTATCGGCACGGCATAGCGTTAGCCCCCCAGTCTAATAGCATTATCCAGTATTGCTGGATTGCAGTCAAGACTCCATCAGAATGATGGCGCAGCAGTTACATATCTCCTTTTTTAAAGAGAGTTCCAGTCAGAGATGGTCAATTTTGTTTTTCAACGAGCTAACATTGGAGAGCAGGATTGATGGAAGCGGAGGTCTGTGGGGATTTCTACTTAGCTTCGCCGTTAGCCACCCTCTAAAGCCTCGCTTCCTCCTTCTCGCGTATCTGTCCCTCTGGCCGTTATGTTCTGCTGTTTTATTTACATGCGTCCGTAGCTTTATAAAGGGTCAAAATGTCTGGATTTAAAACATTTTCTGACCATTACTCCAGCAGGCGTTTTCGATCATAGATGCGGGTTTCATGTCCAGTTTGTATAGTTTTAAGCAGCAAATTTCCTGAATTTGTCAAGAGCTGTTATTGGCTGCTGCCTTGGAGCGCCGCCATGGTCACCAAAAAGAGCCCTAATAGAGAGCACCAATAAAGCATTCTATCCTGTCTGTCCTCTGGCATGGTGGGAGAAAGGTTGAAGTACTCCTGGATGTCTTTTTTGTAAATTAAACAATAATATTTGAACACACTACCGGGGTGCTTTCTAACCTTGCCCTTCAAGGCGTTCTGCTCTGAAGGTTTTTTTCCTATTTCTCTGCTTTAACACACAAGATTCAGATTATTTAAATTTAGCTTACAATAGAGATACTTTTACCTTTTGCATCTCTGCTTCTTTATCTATGTCTGCTTCTGTCTCCTTGAACCCCAGTCGGCCTCAGCAGATGGCCGCTCACACTGAGCCTGGTTCTGTTGGAGGTTTCTTTCTATTAAAAGAGAGTTTTCCTCTCCACTGCCGCTACAAGCATGCTTGGTGTGAGGCATTGCTGAAGAGTCAATAAGTCAATGCAATCGGCTGGTTTTTCTTAGAAAAAAAGAACCAATCTGGCTGGATGATCTGGTTGCATTGTATTTGTAAAGTGTCTTGAGATGACATTAGATATGAAATGGCGCTATATGAAAACATGAATTGTATTGTGTTCATCACCCTTTTCAGATGTATCTGCTTCAACAACCTAAATTAAATGATCAGATTGAGTGAGGTGTTTGGCAGCAAAGACACCCGAAAAGCCAATCAACACCTGCATTTGAAGAACCCTAATCTGCAACATGCCTGATAAGTTGCCCTTCGGGAGACTGAAGAAGAACCTTTCAGATATAATTTATATTGATTTGTACTACACATACTTGCTCTAATGGTGTATTCAGACTGCTGGCAATAGAGGCTGTTAATCCCGAGAGCCCCCCAGGTTGTCCACTGTTGTGCATTTCAGATGAACAGTGTTTACATCCTGGACCGCACCATCAAATAGGAGGAGCTTCAGATGCGTGAAGCTGACATCCCACTGACATGAAAAAACTCAGCAAATAGATTCAATGGTTATTGCTTCTTTAGTGCAGGTTAGTGCATTTAGAACGGTCATTTGGAAAAATTAAAAAATATGTTTTGCTGTTTTTTCAGAGATATTATAATAAAAGCTATCTTTCCTTTGGATTTACTTTCACCTGGGGTGCAACTGCACCGACTCTGCTGTGCTTGTTGTGTGGTGAGAAGCTAACCAATAGGGCCATGTTGCCAAGCAAGCTTAAATTTCATCTCCAAATAAAACATCCCCTCTATTCAAAACAAGCCAATGGACTATTTTGTATGATTACTTGAAAACAATGAGAAACAAGCAACTTTTTTTTGAGAAAAACCAGAGGTAAACGTGAGACCCCTCAAATCTAGCTATGTTTTTGCTGAAATTGTAGCTAAAAGTCCCACACTGTGGCAGTAATAATGCAAGTTTGTAAAGCCATTGAAAATGTGGGTGCACATCACAGGCAACCTCACCTGGACTGTAAACACCACCATACTGATCAAAAGGGCACAAAAGCGCACTGTACTTCCTGAGGAGGATGAGGAGAGCCCACCTGTCCCCACCTGTCCCCACCCATCCTCCACACCTTCTCCAGAAGCACCATAGAGAGCGTTCTGACCAGCTGTGTCACTGTGTGGTGTGGAGGCTGCAGCGCCTCAGACTGGAAGAAGGTGAGAACAGCAGAGAGGATCATCGGGGCTCCTTTTCCCCCCATTAAAGACATTTCATCCCAGTGCTGCGTGTCCTGAGCCCGTAACATCATGTATGACCCCTCACCCCCCCACCATGGACTGTTCTCCCTGCTGCCCTCTGGGAAGAGGATTTGAAGCCTCCAATACAAGTCCAGCAGATTCCAAAACGGCTTCTTTCCCACTGCCATTAGACTGCTGAATGTTGAATAAAATGGAAAAAAAAATGCGGAATGTTGGAAAAACTGTAAATCATATTCCAGTCTTATGCTTACATTTGATCATATTATTTACATTTTATCACTGCTACACTAGAAATGGAAATGTCTTGAGAGCTGTACTGAAAAAAAATTTGTTTTGTATACACTCTGTGTATACACAGAGGTCCGGTGGCTTTCACATGGCAAAGGAGATGTTTCATTACTTAAAGCTCCTTGCAAGTAATAAGTAGTTTGATAAGTAGCTGCTGTTTGACAACAGCCCAGGTGTTTGAGAGCGGAGCAGTGAATGCCCTCACCTCGTGCAGTTCACAGCTGGCCGCTTCAACGCTCTTCACCCTGTGGTTTTTATAGGAATTCAGGTGACTCCCCAAATGTAAAATAAGCTAAAGACAAAACTGCAAATATTTATTTACTTATTGCAAATACATTAAATGTTTTTACGGTTCCAGCTATCCTCTGGTTATTAAACTTATAAAATCAAACCCACATATAAGTCATTCCATTTATTATTCACTTTGCCCTCCATTACTGTGGTAGAGGAAGAAAAGAAACACAAAAACCATTATAGATGTATACATATACATGCATACATATATAACATGTCTATATAAGCCAATAATGCATATTGTTAAAGGGGTCATAGAATGCAAAACAGAGTTTATATTGTCATAGATGAATAACAATAGTTCAGTGGGTGAAATAGATGTACGGAGAAGTTCAAACCCCATTGACACCCCCTTTCTCTGCGAATCTCACAATTCCAAACTTCCACCATGAAACAGCGTATTCAAACATAGCCCCGAATGGACGTCAACTCGGGGATGTTGCCTTATTTGGTTCTGGTCTGTAGGTTCTGGCCTTGGAGGTGGGGTTGATGGGCCGCCGACTGGACCGGACGGGGCAAGGGAGCCAGCTGTTGACAGAGCGACTGAACCCGACCCATTGACGGTATGCTTCCCCCACCACCTTCTAGTTCTAGCTTTGACCTGTCCACAGTTGATACATCAGTTTTGCACCAAAAGAAACAGGTATTCTGTGGTGCCCAAGTTGAATGGGCACCTGTTGGGGATCCGTGTCGGGCTCTGAACTGTGTTGATGGAAAATACCTAGTCGAGAACCCTGGAATCAGCTGAGGGAAGCTCGTCATCAATAGAGTAATGTCATGAATCAACAGATAATAAATCTACTTTTTAATACCAGGAGACATAGTCACATAGATTTGGAACTCGTACATGTGAGTTCTGGATTGTCTCTGTAAAGTGACCATGTCAACCGAACATAGTGCTATACAATGGTCCATATCACCCACTTTAAAGCCTGATACATCTTTGTGAATGTGCTCTGCCCTGCTAAGGGTCCAATTGCCAAAGTAAAGAATAGTTGAAGAGGTGGCTAGAGTACCCAAAAATTGGTCTCAAGTAGGAATAGCATTTTTTTTAAACTCAATTTAAAGTAAAAAGTAGTAATTCAAGAAATAATAAATTTGTTAAAAAGTCAAGTTAAAAGTTTTGAGTACTGAGTCATCTTTGGATAATAACATTAAATCTGTCTGGAAATACCTGACACCCTGTATCGGATACCCTGTGCAATAACTGTTTTTCTATATTTCATGCCCAGCACAATAACTATCTATATATAAATATAAATATCCATCCATATAAATACAATGTCCTGTGCAATAACCTGGTATAATGATCCTACTATTAAAATAAAAACTGTCATATATGGACGCACTGTATATACTGTATATATCCCATGCACTTTTTTCTTCCTTTGGGAAGTTCTTTTCTTTGACTATTTGAGCTGATGTCACAAGTAGATTTCTCCACTGTAAGATACATAAAGTAAATCAGTCGAAATTATGTAATCAGAAAGATTTAATAGGCAGATAATGGTATTTTAAAGACAAAGAAATACAAAGAAATATTATTGTTATTACAAAATAACTAATTTGTGCAGAAGAAAACTTAAAAAAAATGTCCTATCAGGTTAGTAATTAAAAACATAATTCTAAATTTAACATCAGTTTTCTTCATGCCAAACCCTAATCTGACTTTGATTCATATTGCCCTGCTATGTAAGGTAGCCCAAACATCAAATCAATGGACTTAAGACATGAACCTAGCCTTTATTTTTTATTTAACTTATGCTGTCATGTTAGAGTTATCCCCACATCGGTGCCCTAACCTCTAGGCCACCACTCCCCCATAACATTTGCTTTATAGCATTAAAGTCAGTAATGCCATTCTTATGGCCCTCAGATAATGGCCTTTTATCTGTACTTGTCCTGTTAGATCACAACTTGATATAAAACAGCAGATGGGATACCTTTTTTTAAGTTGAATTGCCCTGATGTCCTCTTGCAGGGCTACTTCAGCTTCCTGTGATCATCTTTCAGATGTCAGGACTCAGACTGTTGGACCCAGAATTCAGGCAGACAAATTGAAAAAAATTATCAAAAAGTGTTTATTAATTGCTCGAAGTTCTGCATCTAGTCAGCTAGGACTATATGGGTGGAATCTCTATTAACGGAAACATAGGTGAGTTACTAAATAGCTCAGGAACGATAGCGAGCATGTGAGTCACTAACCTGGATATGAAGTTCAGTCTGACAACAATCCAGCAACAATACAGCAGTGCATGGTTATATTTCTGGAAACCAATTTCCATTAACCATAGCACATCATGTTGACCAATGCCTGGTCCCCATGCGTAAAATGCTATTTTATGAACCCGTAATGGTTAGTGTTAGGGTAAGAGTCATGGTTAGGCTATAGCAATGGGTTAAAAAATGAATGGAAGCCAATGTAAACCCCCTCAAGGATACAGAAACCTGATTGTGTGTGTGTGTGTGTGTGTGTGTGTGTGTGTGTGTGTGTGTGTGTGTACAGTATGGAAGGACATGTATGGCCCAGTATTCGAGAGTTATCCAACCATGAAGAAAGGTTCTCTTGTTAGGTTTTGGGTTAAGTTCAGAAATAAGGTGTGAATTGAGCGGAGGTGTCAAAAGTAATAATGTTTATTACTCAAGTAGATTTAGAAATCCTACTGTTTTACAAACACTTTTTTTAGAAGTTGGAACATCAATTTAAGCTTTTTACTGCAGTAAAAGTATTTAAAATAAAAAAGTAGTGCAGGAAGAAATGTTAAGGACAGAAGCTTTACTCCACTGAAATATTAATAAAGTAACCTTTTTCTTCAATCCTGGATTCTAACTTCTTTGGACTTCATTTTTTTTTTTTTTTGGTTTGGTATATAATGGCAACGGTGCCAAATTGAACTTTGCATTATCTTGAAAAACTGTCTATTTTGGTATGTGGTGAACAACAAGTTACCAACAGGCCATAATGAAATAATGAAAATGAGTTTAAATGAAACAAAACTAACGAGTCTATTTTTAAAATGTAAGGAGTAGGAAGTAGAGATAATTGCAAAAAAAATGTAAGCAGATCAGTATGGCCAAAAATCCTACTTCAGTAAGGTAACAAAGTATTTGGACCTTGTTACTTGACACCTCTGGAATTGAGTTTAGTTTAGCTCTAGGGTTAGATATTTTTTATAAATGTTAGAGTTAGAGTAAGAGTCTGAATAATCATGAAAAAGGCGTGTGTTTATTCACAATCAGGACAACCCAGGAAAGCCAAACATGAACACAGTCCTTATCAGTAAACCCCAGACTGGTTAAGCATGACATTTCAGTTTGGAAACAACCAATAGCATCCATAGGCCTACAGGGTTTTGAACAGAAAACAGCAAGCTAAATCAACAGAGATACTTTAAAAGCAGGCTAGCACACAGCTGACAGATGACCTGCTGCATTATTTGGTGATGTTCCATAAATTAAGATGATAAAATGTGAGTATGATAAATAATGCTAATGTCACTCAATACCTTCTGATTCTTTACAGATTTTAATTTGTTATTATTTCTACAGAGATCTGTTTCTTATGGCATCTGTTTTGAATTTGTAACCTGCTAGCATGGCTTTACTGGAAATGCTGAGTCCTCATAATCTGACACCTATGAAACACTTTTTGAGAGGGCAGATATTACTAAATCAATATGGATCAAACGCCGTCCAAGATTATAAGATACATTTAATAGAGGCTTTAAGAATTAGCTTAAGAATGTTTTTAATTTGCTGCTACCTATTTATACTATATGTAAATGACACATTTCCCCAAGTGCAGACATGTGCTTTAGCATAAATAGGATATAGCTGAATCTAAAGTAATTTTTACCCTTCGCTCATTTAGTTAGGAAATTAGCCCACTTAAAAACAACAAGATGTTTGTGTTCATAAAACAGGGACAGCCTTCCCTTTAAAAGATAATAAAACTGTGTAAAAGTGATGTCAGTTTTCAAATAAATAATTTAGCTTTTATATCTATTTTTATATTACTTATTAATTACAACAGCCTAACCCTTAGTTTTAAAAAAAATGTTAATACTGAATGTTAATCTTATATTATAATGTTATATTAGAGAATCAACTTGTTTGTAAAAAT
The DNA here is from genome assembly GCA_030533445.1 of Cyprinodon diabolis. NCBI lineage: Eukaryota > Metazoa > Chordata > Actinopteri > Cyprinodontiformes > Cyprinodontidae > Cyprinodon > Cyprinodon diabolis. Next base: position 42,891,401 of record CM060072.1, on the reverse strand, counting down.
AAAACATTCCTTTAAATCCATGTTTAACAAAGCTTTGAATGATTTTACGATGGGTGATATGATCAAATCAAACAAAGAGAATCAAATATGCAAATAAAAGTTTAGTTTGTTAAATAACTAATTAGCTTGGTGCTATCTAAGTATTTAATTTCCAGGTAATATATTTAGTTTGTTAAGTATTTTGTATAAATATTTCGCTAGCACTAAGCTAAATATTTCTTTATCAAACTGAGTATTTATTTTGGAAAATAAATATTTAGCTTGCTGACAACTGTTTTAACTGACAATATTAAAATATAAAATATTAAACCTTTATAAATGAATGAATGACATAGTGAAAAAATTACTTGGAAAAATATCCCCCTTATTTTTCTCTTAACCATAAATATTCACATTTACTTCTCCTTTAACAGGACCTCGTTTTTTGCAGATTATTTCTACAGTCCAGCTACACTAATTTATAAACAATTTATTTGCAACAAATGGAGGTGCAGTGCCTTGGGGAATTATTAACCCTGCTTGAACTTTTTAAACTTTTAACACATTTCAGGCTTTGGACATATAGATATAAAACTGTAATTCTTTGTGATGAATCAACAAGTGGGACACATTTTTAAATTGAGTGAAATGTATTTGATATTTTGAACTTTAACAAATATGAAACTGAAATATGGGGCTTGCAAAATGATTCAACATTAAACAATTTCAAAAAAATTATTAAAAATATTCTTTGAGTTAATACTTTCTAGCACCACCTTTTATTATTATTTCCTCTATCAGAGACTGACACTTTTGCCCATTATTATGGCAAATAGCTGGAGCTCAGTGAGGTTGGATGGAGAGCATTTGTGAACAGCAGCTTTGATTTCTTTCCACAGATTTAAGGTTGGATTCAGGTCTGGGCTTTGACTAGGCCATTCTAACACCTAGATATGTTTATCTATGAACCATTCCGTCGTAGATGTTGCTTTTTGTTTTGGATCATTGTCTTGTTGGAGGATAAATCTCTGTTCCAGTCTCAGATTTATTGCAGTTTCCAGCAGGTTTTCTTCCTGCATTTGGCTCCATCCATTTTCACATCAATTTAAACCATCTTCCCTGTCCCAGCCTAAGAAAAGCTGGCCCAAACCATGATCCTGCCACCACCACTTTTGACAGTGGGGATGGCGTGTTCAGGGTGATGAGCTGTTGCTTTTACGCCAAATATGATGTTTTGCATTGTTGCCAAAATGTTTTTATGGATCTCTTTCAGAACTGCTTTCTTCCAGAAATGAAAGATGTGTGCAATATATGACTGATTTTTGTCCTATGGACAGTCACCTCAGCTCTAGATCTCTGCAGTTCATCCAGAGAGATTATGGGCCTCGTGGCTGCATCTCTGGTCAGTCTTCTCCTTGTTTGAGGTCAAAGTTTAGAGGGATGACATGTCTTCATAGAACTGCAGTGTTCTGTTACTTCTTCTATCTAAATATTATCACTTGCTAAGTGTTCATTCAGGTGTTTAAATCTTGGGAAATATTTTTGGATCTTAATCCAGCTTTAAATTTCTCCACAATAGCATCTCATTTTTTTGTTTATGGTTCAACTGAAGTCCCAGTTACAATTCTGATTGGGCTGTGTTGATCTTTATTCTTTGAAAAGAGGAAGAAATTATGAGATTTTTGTAGCACCTCTATGTTGATCTCATAATTTACTAGTTTACCGTTAGTAATTTGTAGCTAATAGGAAAGATACATTGACTAAATATGCATATTGTTGTACAATCCTGAATCAAAGTTGTCATGTAAAAAAAGCTTATCTGATTATTTGCAGCACTGTACTTTCTCATCAATGTTTTTTTCCCTTCACAGTTCAACAACAAAGGAGCATGAAGAAAATTAAAGGTGACTACTGTTAAATGACAAGAATTCAATGTTAAATCTAAAAAGGGACAATATGGAAGAACAAAAGCAACACGCAAGCCAAGGAGTTAAAGATGAGAGACAACTTTGGAGACATACACAAAGAGAGAGAAGAAGAAACCAATATTTAAAGACAAGAATGAGGTCCAACCAGCAGGAAGTAACACCAGAAGAAATCAAAGAAATGTTGCATGTGATCGGAGAAGAAACATTAAATTGCAGAAATCACTTTAATGAAGAAAAGACCCAAACAAAATGGATGGGTTTTCAGGCCCAGAAGAGGAGAAAACAGCTTGACATGAAGTTGGAGAAAATTACTAGAGAAAGTGATGAGTTGGAAATTCTGAAGAAGAAACTGGATCATCAAAGACAAAAGAATGAGAAAAATGTGAAAGATATAAAAACTGTAGTTTTAACAACAGAAAAACTTAAAGCTAACATTGAAAAATCCTCTGAAGATGTAAAAAGTGCAAACGAGGAAATGCTGAAACTCCAAAATAAGATGAGAGAGAGTAATAGACAAGCCAAAGCATATATGGTAAGTCTCTGTCTTTTGCTTCCTCATCTAAAAGTAGAAAAGCATTGGTCACATTTCAAAAGTAGAGTTGCTTTGAAAAATCTGCTTTAGCATGTGTTTATAACTTTCATTTTGAAGTGGTGAACCCAGCAGTAGTTTTTCTGCTTGTTGTTCAGTTATAGCATTTGGTCCAAAGTTTTGAAGACAATTAACTCAATTGAGTGTATTTTTATAGTGCCAATTTAAAGCACATGTCATCTCAAGGCACTTTACAGTTAACCAGATCGTCCAGTCAGATTGATTCAAAGTTTTCTATCTAAGGAAAACCAGCTGATTGCATCGACTCATTGACCTTGAAAGCAATCCCTCATACTAAGCGTGCTTGTAGTGACAGTGGAGAGGAAAAACTCCCTTTGAACAGGAAGAAACCTCCAGCAGAACCAGATGCAGTGTGAGCGGCCATCTGCTGAGGCCGACTGGGGTTTAAGGAGACAGAAGCAGACATAGAAAAAGAAGCATAGATACAAAAGGCAACTGTCAACCAGTTCCACAGCCAGGCACACATCTAGGCAGACGAGCTATCTGTTGGTGGAACATGCCATGCAGGGGTTTTTCATCCCATGATGATTCCTCCACTTCTTCTATTTCCATATTCAACTGTCTTTGACATTCAGTGAACACTTCATCCCTTGGAGCCATCTTCCAGATGTATTCTTGGAGCTTGCATGTTTACTCTTCAATGGATGCTCACTATCCTCCTCCTCCACTATCCTCCTCCTTCTTTGAACTTAGCTTATAGTTTTTGGATACTGGATTTTGGAGTGTAATTCACTATGAATGTTAAGTAGAGTTTGTGTGTTAACACCCGTGGCCTGAATTTCCTCCTCCCTAACTTATTACCCTGTCAGGGTATTTGATTACCAACAAGGCATAGCTGTTGATTGTATGGACCTTTTTCTTTTTATTAAGTTAAGGGAAATATGTAAAAATCATGTAAAATACCCAAGATACTTGAAGTCCTCCACTTTAGGCAGGAATTTTCCTCTGATCGAACAGAAGCGAGGCCTCTGATTTGGAGGGCTTGGTCTTCATCCTGGCCGCTTTGCACTTAGCTAGAAGTGGGTTCTGTTGGTCTTGGCAAGAGGGAGCCAAGAGGGAGCCAGCATAATCCCATCATCCAGAAAAGGCAGGGATGACATATTATGTTCCCAAAACCAGAGTCCCTCCAATCCTTGGCTGCACCTAGAATTCTTGTCCATAAAAGGTATGAACAGGACTGATGACAGAGGGTAATCCTGCTGAAGTCCAACAAAAGGATGGTCTCTATTAGAGCCCCCAACTCCTAATCCTAGAGCTCCCTACACACATCAACATGAGGGAGAAATTCTCCAGGTCTGCAAGACATGTGAACTGGTTGGCAGTGTCCTTAGTCAAGGTCAGCAGCTCCCTGCTCTGACTATTGCTTTCCCCTCCTGAGGTAGCAATGGTTTCTGTGTATCATTAACAAAGAAAGCTCCTTCCAGTTTGTTACTTCCTCTGATAAAGGATTGCTGTTTTATGCATATGGGTCATTCCACCAGCCTACGTACATTTGGCATTTTTGGGGTTATCTTTACATCAGCGGGAATAGAAAAAATATTGCACCATATTTGTTTCTCCTAGTTTAGTTTGATAGAAAACATCCAGGACTTTCAAAACTGTCTAACTTTACATGTGTCCGTCCATAAGTTTTTTATTTGTTACCCCTCAAAGGTGAAAAATAGCAAAGAAAATTGCCTTTTTTTTTTTTTTTTTACAATTTCCCAGAATTTAAAGCCATGTGCTTTTAACATACCGGTAGGCAAGATTAGTGTTCATTCATTAGTGTTGGATCATAGCTAACATCTCACATTGATTTAGATTTACCCCCAGCTACCTTAAACAATTTTCATGCCTTCTTATAAATTGATATAGTCGCTGCAGTGTGCATGATGAAACATTTGAGATGCCAGAAGGTGCTTTTAAATAATTGTCTTGACCATTTAATTAATCTGCCTCTTTGGGTACCTAATGAGTATCAACTGAAAAGCCAAAGAACAGAACAAAAAAACCCAATGCCCTTATGCCTTAGCTATGCCAAACGGCAGGTCTTTGGCCCCCTCCCAACAGTGTAATGTGCGTGACGTCTGCAAATGTTTTTGGTCAAAGGCCTGTGGTTTAACTATGATGATCCTCAGGGTATGTTATTTTATTCAAAGTTGTAGTAGACATATGAAGCAAGTAATTTTTTCCCCTACTTTTATCTTTATTGTTTTTGACAATAAAAGAAACAATGCACTGATATCAGCCCTCTGAGCATCAGCAAGGTGCAAAACAAAATGAACACTTTAACCAAAGACAGCATCCGGTTGTCGTGTTACAAAAGTCAGTCCGTTTCTGAGGCTAATTTATATGTTATCTATTTTTCCCATTTTTCTTTGAATTGAGCTTTTTTCAGTCTTAAAATGAAAGTCATTCTTTCCATAGTGAATATTTCCTCCACAATGTCCATCCACTGAGTATGGTTGGGTGGCTCTGGTCTGAGCCATTTTCTTGTTATGGCTTTCCTCCCTGCTGACAGTAATATCTTAACCAAATACTGATCATCTTTTTTCACATTAGACATAAGGCCAAGATACATTGCGGTAAAAGTAAATGGAACAGAATACAACAGTACTTTGCACAGAGTAAGGTGGATAGAAGACAGAAAGGTTTTATCTCAATGCAGTTCCAGAAAACATGCACATGGTTGGCGCCAGCAGTGCCACATTGCCTCCAATACATTTGTTGGGGAGACAGTTGTTTACTTTTAATAGATGGCGTGATACAAAAACAAATGACATTTTTCCAGTTGAATTCCCTCCATTTTAGTGAATTTGTAGAAGTCTGAGACAACTCACAGATTTCTTACCACTCTTCATTTGAAATTGTGACCATTGTTTCTTTTTCCCACTTTTCTTTCACATACAGAGTTGTATTTTTTTGACATGACAATAGGCTAGTGTACAGCTGTGAGATAATTTTTCGAGTTTTATGTTGATATGCACCACACAATGTCTCCAGAACTGCATTAGGATCACTTCCATCTTCGATTTCTTTATTATAATATTCTCTTAGTTGTAGGTATTGAAAGAAATCTCTATTATCAAGTCTGACTTTGTCTTTAAGATATTGAAAACTCCTCATTTCCCCGTTATTAATTAAATTACAAAAGGCTGTAAGCCCTCTATTTATCCAATATTTACATTTTGGGCCATGTCTTCCTGGCCTGAAGTCTTTGTCATGGGCTACTCATCTTAATATTTTTCTTTCAGCTTTAATTGTCTTTCTACATTAAACCAAATTTCCATAGTGAAATGAGCAATTGGGTCAAGTAACTCTATTAAATCGGTTGGTATAGTGTTCTCTCCCATCAGTGTCTGAATATTGTATCCAGGGATGCATGTCTCAATCTCTTTCCATCTAGTAAAATATCCAGGATCACACCACCAAGACAAGTAACGCAGTTGAGCTGCAAAGAAATAAATTTTTAGATTAGGAAGGGCCATGCCCTAGCCCTCCCTCCATCCCAAATAAACCTTGCTAACAGTTTATCCCACTCTGTGAATTGTTTCTGTGGTATATTGATTGGGAGGGATTGAAATAAGTAAAGCAGCCTTGGGAGGATGTTCATTTTAACCACATGTATTCTATCAGTTAAATCCAGTGGGTAAGTAGACCATCTCTGTATGTCTTTTTGTCATGAATCGCGGACAGATGGACCCAGTATTCAGGAGAGACAGTCAGTAGGAAAGTTCAAAAGGTTTATTAAAATAAAAACAAAACAAAAGCGGAGCTGTGGCTCGCGGACACTGCAGGCGGGGGAGGCAGGGCACCGCCCAATCTCAGACACTCTAGGGGAGGAAACACAGGTAAGTGACCACGATAAACTGATATATGATTATCTGGGTTGGTCACTTACCTGGTTTAACAGTCCAGACCACGAGTGTCCCCAGTGTTGCAGTCCCAGAGGACATGCTGGAAGCTGATCCTAGTGAGGGATCCAGAACAGACAGGAACAGGCAGGATCCAGATCAGACAGGAACAGAGACAGGTGGCAGGATCCAGACTTCCAGGCATCCACAGGCTTCCAGGAGGGTTCAGAGTCAGACTGGGACCAAAAGCAGGACCAGGTGGTCACGCACAGGAGCAGACAGGATCAGGTGAAGACAGGCAGGCTCAGTGGAAGAGGGTAGCCGAGACAGGACGTAGGAACCGGAACTTGAAGCTGGACTTTAAACTGGTCTCCTCCCTGGAGCCAAGCTTACTTTGATAAAAACTGAACCTCCCCCCATAATGAGCCAAAAACCCAGAGGACTCTGCGGGGGAGAAACAGTGGAGGATCAGGAGACGAGACAAACACTAAAACCCTCTTTCCACTGGCAGCTAGGATCCAGGACAGGAACCATGACAAAAAACCAAACAGACAGACTAACAGAAAGACAAATAATGATCTGGCACTTAATGCTCAGGCTGAACTGAATATAAACCAGAGGAAACAGGTGAGGGGAATAAATTATAATTGAGGCTGGGAAGGAAGAGGGCAGGTGAGAGGAATTACTAATTAGGGGAGAGCAAACAGGCCAGATCATGACACTTTTCTAATATTTTGGTTTATGGGATTGTAGCTAAAATTATATAATTAAAGAAGGGTCTTTAGACAGAAATACTATGAATTTAATTTTGTTGCGTTCCATTTTATATCATATGTACAGTATGTGCAGTTTCGTTTGAGGGGGCATGGTTGAAAGTAATATTTGGGTTTTGGAAATATTCAACTTGTATCCAGCATGTACTCAATCAACCAGTTTGGGAAGGGTAGTGTTAATATCTTCTAGAAACAGCAATATATCGTCCGCAAATAATCCAATCTTTTGTTCTCTTTCATTTATCATAATTTCTTCTTCTATCTTTTAAATCATCTTTCTGCCAAATCACCTGAGCCAATGGCTCAATGTATAAAGCGAAAAGGGTGGGGCTTAGTCCACAGCCCTGTCTACAGCCTCTACTGAGTTCAAACGGATCTGTCAGGGGGCCATTCACTTGTATTCTTGCGGTTGGTTTATCATAGATTGCTCTAATACAGTGAATGGCATCATTAGTAAGAGCAAACGTTAGATATAAGAAATCCCAGTTTAATCGATCAAAAGCCTTTTCTGCATCAAGGCTCATAAAGGCTGCTTTAATTAAATTAAATTAAATTAAATTCAGTTATTTATATAGCGCCAATTCTCAACACATGTCATCTCAAGGCACTTTGCAGTTCAACCAGATCATGTAGTCAAATCGATTCAAAGTCCTCCATATAAAGAAAACCAGTTGATTGCATCGACTCATTGACTCAAATACAATCCCTCACACTAAGCATGCTTGTAGCGACAGTGGAGAGGAAAAACTCCCTTTGAACAGGGAGAAACCTCCAGTAGAACCAGGCTCAGTGTGAGCGGCCATCTGCTGAGACCGACTGGGGTTCAAGGAGACAGAAGCAGAGATACAAAACGCAGCTGTATAATGCGGCCCCATCCAGGAAACACACAGCCAGTCAGACGAGCTCCGAGCCAGCTCCCATGCCAGAGGACGAAGAGAGCACATCCAGTTAGTCACAGTCAGAGAAACAGGACTACAGTGCAAAACAGGCCGATCTCCAGCATCTATAAACAATGGTGTGGATGGCAGCAGCACAGCTGATATTTCTCTCCAGGATGAAGACACAGCTAAACAGGAACAGATGAGGCAAAGCTACTATGAGAAAAAGCAGAGAGAGCATAACGTTAGAGATTGAACTAAAAGAATCTGCAGAGTGGGAGAATAGAGATAGAATGAAGCAGAATTATGAAATAGGGGTCCTATAGCAGCATAACTATAGAGATAGCTCAGGATAACCTGAGCCACTCTAACTATAAGCTTTATCAAAAAGGAAAGTTTTCAGCCTAGCCTTAAAAGTAGACAGGGTGTCTGCCTCACGGACTAAAACTGGTAGTTGGTTCCACAGGAGAGGAGCCTGATAACTAAAAGATCTGCCTCCCATTCTACTTTTAGAAATTCTAGGAACCACTGGTAAACCTGCAGATTGAGAGCGAAGTGCTCTGTTAGGAACATAAGGAACAATCATATCTCTGATATCAGATGGAGCTTGGCCATTTAAGGCTTTATATGTGAGAAGGAGGATTTTAAATTCTATTCTGGATTTAACAGGAAGCCAATGAAGAGAAGCCAGGATAGGAGAGATATGATCTCTCTTTTTAATTTTCATCAGAACTCTGGCTGCAGCATTTTGGATCAGCTGAAGGCTTTTAACTGCAGTTTGTGGACTTGCTGATAGTAAAGATTACAATAGTCCAGCATTGAAGTAACAAAATGCATGGACTAGTTTCTCAGCATCACCCCTGGACAAGAGATTTCTAATTTTTGCAATATTCCTCAGATGAAAGAAGGAAATTCTAGAAACCTCTTTGATATGGGATTTAAATGACAGGTCCTGATAAAAAAAACACCAAGATTTTTTACTTTATTATCTGAAATCAGTTTAATCCCATCCAAATGAAGTGACTGACTAATCAGCTTCTTTTTCAAAGAATCTGGTCCAAAGACTATAACTTCTGTTTTGTCTGCATACAGAAGGAGAAAGGTAAGAGTCATCCATGTTTTTGTCTTCAGACATGCCTGTAATGGATTAGCTTCATCTGGATTTATAGACAGATATAGCTCGGTATCATCAGCATAACAGTGGAAAATAATCCCATACTGTCTAATAACTACAGATTGGGAGCATATATAAAGTAAAGAGAATAGGGCTTCTTCCTCATGACGTAAGTACTTTGCGTTGCCTACATCTTGAGTGCCTCTTTTACCGCTGCTCAGACTACTGCCTATGACTACCGCATACTGTACTCCCTCTCAGCCGTGTTTTAATTTGATTGATTTCACCTTAACTTGGTTTCAACCATGGTAAACCGTCGCTGTATATTGGGCTGTAACAGAGCAACACATGATCGCCATGGGAAAAACATAGAAAATGGGTTAACTTTCCACCGCTTTCCTGCCTGGAGGCGCAACCATGGAGACCAAGTGTCGTCGATAAATAGTCGTCAGCTAGCTTGGATCGCGCTGTAAGACGACCAACATAACTTTCCACAGTATCCCGATGTCAATGAGAGTGTGTTCCCTGCATTTTCATTCTGGTAAGTTAAAGATGCACGGTTTTATTTTATAGCCTACATTGTTTCTTTCCTTCAAAGTTGGGATCTTTTACGGGAAAATAATAAAAACGGCAGTGGGAAAAGGCTCAAATTTGTGAGAAACCCGGAGGGTTTGGGGAGGGTTGGCAGTTAATGTTACTAACTACACCTTTGAAACACATAGCAGCTAGTTAAAAGTACATTAAATGCGTGAGGGGTTGTTAGCACTAGCGGTTAGCAGTTACTAAACTAGCAGGTTTCAGAGCCCGTCTGAGCACAGCTTACCTTTGTATGGATTACTGATTTCCCACTGTTTGCTGGCTTTATGATCTGCAGCTCCTGAACCCATCCATTCATGACCTGCATATGAGACTCCAAGGACTTGTAGCTTCGGAAATGTTTTGAAGTATAGGCGCTCACTCATCGGTGCTCCACTCATTGTTAGGAACTTCATATGGATCCACATCATTAATAATGCTGATTTTTTCAACATACCGGTCCCTGGGTTCTCTATTTAACGTGTCCCAGTAAATTCCAGATCCTTTTTGGGATTTTAACATCTTTTTTTTCTCTCACAACGTTGTGTCGGAGCTGTGCTTTCGGAGCGATGCTACCGGAGCTACGGTATAAGAGCTATGCTATCGGAGCTATGCTATCAACATCAACATGGCCGCCACGTCCCACAATGCAGATCCCGAGTGCTACTGGTCCTAGAACTGATCCCTGTGTAACTCCACAGGTAACCTTTGAGCATGAGGAAGATTTGTCATTAACGTGACAAACAGAAATCGATCAGATAGATAAGATTTAAACAAGTCTAGTGCTCTTCCTTTAATTCTAACAAAATATTCAAGTCTTTCTAAAAGAATATTATGATCAACTGTATCAAATGCAGCACTGAGATCCAACAGGACGAGCACAGATACAAGTCCATTATCTCCGGCCATGAGAATATCATTAGTGACTTTCACCAGAGCTGTTTCAGTGCTATGATGAGCTCTAAAGCCAGAATGAAACCCATCTAAAAGTTCATTATGGTGCAAGTGATCACACACTTGTTTGGCAACTACTTTCTGAAGAATTTTAGATGAGAAAGGAAGATTGGATATAGGTCTATAATTGACCAAGTCATCTGGGTCAAGAGACGGTTTCTTAAGCAAAGGTTTAATTACAGTAACCTTACAGTAAAAGCCATTGGTACACCATATGTCTACCCTGTAACAGAGATAGATTGATCACATCTAAAATGGAGGAGGAGATCAAAGGGAATACCTCCTTAAATAACCTGGTTGGAACTGGATCTAACATACAAGTTGAAGGCTTAGATGAAGACAATAGTTTTGCTAACCCTGAAAGTTCAACTGGATCAAAGCAGTCTAAACCCGGTTCAGATTCCATGACTACCTCAGATGCTGCCCCACCCTACAGAAACAAACTAATCGCGGATAGAGGAGTGCTAATGATCTTATTTTTAATAAGATCAATCTTATTTATAAAGACTCCTATAAAATCATTACTGCTAAGAGCAGGTGGAATGGATGGTTCAACAGAGCTATGGCTCTGGGTGAGTCTGGCAACTGTATTAAAAAGAAATCTAGGATTATTCTTATTCTCCTCTATTAATGAGTATAAATATGGTGCTCTTGCTTTACAAAGTGTCCTCTTATACAGCAGTAAACTAATTTTCGAGACTAGGTAGTATTCTCTTAGGCCTGTGGAGCGATATTTTCTCTCCAGTTTCCTAGCATTTTGCTTCAAAGTGCACAGCTCTGCATTAAACCAATGAGCCAGCTTTCTATTTTTAATGGTTTTCATTTTCAAAGGAGCTGCGTTGTCTAAGGCAGTACACAGAGAACTAGCAACCCCATCAACAAAATCATCAACCTGTGAAGGGGAATAAACTAAGCTTTTGCACTCTGCAGTGCTGCAGAGTGTGTGGGACTATAATGTGTGGGGCTATTCACACTTTGAACAAAGCCAGCAGTGTCTAAGATAACATTGAAGGCTGTTCTTAAGCTATCGCCTTCAATGTTAGCATGGATGATAAAATCTCCCACTATGATGACCCTGTAAGTATTTAATACCAAATCAGAAAGGAACTGTGAAAACTCATCTAAAAATTCAGAGTAAGGACCTGGTGGACGATACAAAGTTACAAAAAGAAGAGGTTTTGCTTTGAAATTTGGATGAGGGAAATTAATGGTTAAATGTTCAAAAGAGTTGTAAGTATGAACTGCCTTGGGAGTAATCAGTAAGCCAGACTGAAAGATTGTTCCTACTCCTCTTCCTCGCACAGAAGTATGTGAAAATTTAAAAAGCTTGAAGGAGTTGCCTCATTTGTGCTCACATAATCCTTTTGCTGCAGCCAGGTTTCTGTAAGGCAACATAAGTCAATGTGATTATCACAAATCAAGTCATTAACTAGCAGACTTTTAAGGAAAGAGATCTTATGTTAAACAGACCACATTTCATTGTTTTAACTTTTTCCCCAATTGGTGTTATTTTAATTTTAATTAGATTATCATGATTAACTCCTTTGGGAATATTTGCTAATTTATTAGATTTTGGTTGTGAGCAAGACACTGTCTGGATGGAGTAAAAAGTAGTCCCTAATATTTAGGTGAAGCTTCTCCCTCTCTCCTCGCTAAGACACGCGTTGCCATCGTGACGCTTGTTCCCGTCTCCATGTCTGTCCCGCTGGTGTTAACCTCACCACAGTGGCCCCCAGGTAGGAGACCTCGGCGGCGCAGATCTCTTTCGGCCTCTTCAGCGCTGTTGTAGGTTTGTTGGCCGCTCTCCTAGTGGATGTGCATTTGGGTGTATGGCGTCTGGAAGCGGATGCCGTTCTCTTTCAAAACAAGCTTTATGTTGTTGGATTACGTCTGTTGTGTAGTCATGGTCAAAAGAGATAGGTTTATCCCTGAGCTGGATCTTCTTTTTCCAGGCGTGTCCGAGAACGGCATCTTTGACTATGTATTGAAGAAAGTTGACAACTATTGATCTTGGGGGGGGGGGGGGGGGGGGGGGGGGGGGGCGTCGGGGGTCGTTTTTGGACCAAGTGAGCGATGAGCACGTTGTATTTGAGCATCAGTCCCTTCTTCAATAAGCTTTTCTCTCTTTATCAATTCCTTCACAAACTGAATCACAGAGGAACCCTACATTACCTCGCATACCCTGTATATTCTGAGATTGTTTTGCCTCCACCTTGATTCCAAATCGCTAACGTTTTCGAGCAACGCTTTTTGCTCTTGTAGTGTGTCTTGGAGTACTTCATTAGCTGCTGCCGACCACCTTTCCAGCTCATCAATACGTTTCTTCGCCTCCTCGAGTTTATTGCCGTGTTCTTGGAGAGTTAATGTCTTAGAAGCTAATTGTTGGTTGATCTGTTGTCTGAATTCTGACAGCTCCTCTTTTTTTTGTTGCTTTTTTTTTTAAGTGTCTGGCAATGTGGCAATAAGAATAATTTTCTTGGTGTCAAAAAGAGCGCAACAGATTGTACTTTCACAAGAGAAGCAGTACGGCTATCGTCATGGTGTTCTGCTTGTTTTATGCATATAAATTGCTTTATTATAATTATGCGGGGAGTTTTACAGATTATATGGACACTGCAATGTAAGTAGAACAAGAAAGGAAAAACTGGGGAAAAAATGAGAAAATATGAAAGAAAAAGATAAAAAGGAGATAATGATAAAATATTTTCAGTCTGCTTCATCACCTGCAAAGAGATGTAAAAAGAACAGTACAACCAACGGACATGGTACGAGACATACATACAATAAAGTAACACCTAGATACTATCGCTGAAGTATAGGTAATCTTATTGACTCTGACATGTACTCTGTGTTACCTGAAGATAAGAATATGGGCTCCTCTTTAACTTCTTCTTTTTATACCATGACATGTTTACAAAGTTATGTTTTTTTTCTGTTCAGGGCAGGCTGGCTCACCTAAAGGACCGGATCAACACATGGACATTGACGCTGCCTTCAATTGCTTTAGAACTTCAGAAGGAAAAACATGGAGACACTTGGGAAGAAGTAAGAACAGAAATTCTGACTGGCAAAGCAAAAGAGACAGCGACCGATGGCAAAATGTCAATTCATGTTGATCAGACAGAATTATTTACGAAAGAAATACATGTGATGGAAAAACAGATAGACAAATTAAAAGAGCAGGAAGAATTTTTAAAGGTGCAACTAAAATCAGATATTAAAACAGTTCAGGATATGAGTGAAGAGATGAAAAGTATCCTCACACAAGTAGATGAAAAACAGTATCAGAAACCACTTAATCCAAATATAGTCAAAGACAGAAGAACTAAAGAAATACAACAAAGGGGTTATTTGGGGGAGGGGACCGATGTGTTCATGAGTAAAATTATTCAGTCTGGCATGGACTATCAGGCAAAAACTGCTAATATTGAACAAAAAACTCAGACGAAGAGGATAGATTTTATGATGCAAGACCTAAAAAAAGAGGCCCAGCCATTTAAGGGGGAGAGAAACGTATGTAGTGAGGGAAATTATATTCAAGATACTGATAAAGAAATGCTCCAGCAAGAGATTTATAAAACACAAGCAATTATTAAAATGATAAAACCTGAATTTTGTGAGAAGCATGAAGAATTTCAAACGACTGAAGATCTCCTAAAAACTGAAAGTGGAATCAAAGGGCTACTGCAAGACATCAAACAATTTCAGAAGCTTTTAATTTTAGTTAAGCCGGAATTGAAGCAGAACAAAATGAACCTGAACGAAGAAATAAGCATTCCCAAAATTACAATAATAAAAAGGAGAAGACAACTGGATTATAGGCTAGAGAACATCTTAAGAGAGAGAGATGAATTAGAAATTCTAAAGCTACAAATCCAGAGAAAATCTGAAGGGACTCACCAACAGCTGGAAAATATACAAAAATGCCAAAATAATATCAGAGAAATAGCTAGTAAGGCAAGGGAGAAGAGCAAAGCAATAAAATCTAATATGGAGGAGGCTTACGTAAACGTGAGAGTACTCAAAGACCAGGAGAAAAAAATTGAAGCTACAAAACACCAATTCGAAAAAATCAACATTTTGATCTCTAAGTATAAGGCTGAGATTGAACATTTAAAGACTAAACTTGGACATGGAAAGGAAACAGATTCTTCATTTAAAAGAGAAAATATAAGCAAAGGGGAATCTGACAAAAGGGAAAGTTTAGAAAGAGACAAACCCTTAAAAAGCAAAAAGACGACATTTGCGGAGGAAACATTCCATAAGGCCTTCATACCACATCAAGAAAAATTGAGAGAAAAAATTAAACTCACAGTAAATAAGCCTGGTGATGGAATCTATGAAAGAGAGGAGCAAAACCTAGATTCAAGTGAGCTGAAACAGGAGACATTAAGAATAGTAACTGAGACATTGAAACATGAGGCTAAAGCTGAGGGACAGAATGAAAGACAGTCACAAATGAAAACTGAAGATAAGAGATTTATTTTGAGTGAGACAAATAAACATTACAAACAAGGTAGGAATGGTGGCCATTTGGCCAAGGCAGAAATACGAGAAATGGAAGTGTTAAATTCAGAGCTGGAAAGTAAAAGAAAAGAAAATAGGGATATTTTAAAACAAATTGTAAGAAAAGAAGAAAAGAATAAAATAATAATAAATGAAATAAGAGAAGCAAATAAATCATTCAAAAGAGAGGTGGACAGGAGAAGAAGGGTAATGGATCAAAAATTGGAGAACATCAGAAGAGAGAAAGATGCACTGGAGATTTTGCGAATGAAATGCAAACAACCTAAAGAGGAGCTGGTCCATGAGAAGAGGAGTACTACAGACCTCACCATTGGTTCTGATCTGGACTTAGAGAAACAAAAGATACTCAAAGATAAACTGGACCTGGAGTTAATAAGGCACGACCTGCATAAAAAAACTGAAGCATTAGAACAAGATAAACAACATATTAAAGAGCAAAGACAAAATATGGAAAGCAAAATGGTGGAATTACAAAGGAAGATAGAAGAAACCAACAATCTCTTTGATGCAAATAACAGAGAAAAATCCAAAATTAGAGATCTTAACTTTAACCTCAAAACTCAAGGAAATAAACTGAAGGATCTCATGAATACCTTGGCTTTACGGGTACAACAACAACATGGCAAGGGCCAAGAAATGTACACTCAAGCACAAAATCTAGAGCTAATCAAAGAGATGTTAAAGAAAAAAAGAGAAGAGCTGAAGAATTTGATGAAAACTGCCAACGAGATGAAAGGAAAGGTTCAAGCTTCCCTTAGCAATATCCAGACTGACAAAGAAATCATGATTTCCATCAAGAAAGACATTGAGAAAGACAGAGCAACACTGTCAACTGAACAGGATTGCCTTGAAAGAGAGTTGAGAGAGTTCAAAATGAGACAAGATCAACCTCTGATTGAAATGAAGTCAACAGCAAACTTTAGACAAATGTGTCAAGAAGTTAAAGAGAAAGTGTGTGAGTACACCAAAGTTAGAATGGGAAAATTACAAAAGGGTCATGAAGATGCACAGCTGCTGGGTTTGTCACTGGAGAAAAAACTATCAACTGTTGGTGAGCAGATGACAAAAATATTGCATTATAAAGAAATATTGGAAAAGGAAAAGATCAATCTGACATCCTTCATTTCCTCTATGGGTAATCAAAGAGAAATGATGGAACAACAGTGGAAGCAAATGGTTGACTTGGATAAAAAGGATCTAAAGAAAATGAAGGCAGACTTAGATGAGGACAGACAGAGTCTGGAAAGAGTAACTGACCAAATAGACCAAGATAAAGCTAGCTTAGAATTGATGATGTCTGACATACAGAAACAACAGAAAATGTTACAAAAAGAAAAAGATTATTTGGAAGAAGAAAGGAAGAGGATAACAATGACAAAGACTAAACTAGCCCAAAAGGAAGAGGACGCTAACAGCTGTTTGGCCGAGATCAACAAAGAGAAAATCAAACTGAAAAATGTGTCTGTTTCAGTCCAAAGACAATATATAAAACTTCAAGATATGATCAACATCACTGCCCTAAAACAGCAAGATAAACAGCTACAGCAAAGCACTAAAGGTGTGGAAAAACTCTATATTGATTTGGGACTAAAGCTTGTTGGCCTTAATGAACAGAAGGAACATGTAGCTGCTTATAAAGAGATGGTTAAAAGAGAAAGGGACAATCTAAAAACTGTCTTTTATGATACAGTAAAGCAAAGAGGAGAAATGGAAAAGCAATGGAATCAAAGGATTCAATCAGAAAAAAAGATAGTAATAAATCTTGAAACAATGCTGGAAAAGCAAAAACAGGATCTGGACACAGAGAAAGAAAAGATAGTCCAAGATAAACTGGACCTGGAGTTAATAAGGTACGACCTGCATAAAGAAACTGAAGCATTAGAACAAGATAAACAACATATTAAAGAGCAAAGACAAAATATGGAAAGCAAAATGGTGGAATTACAAAGGAAGATAGAGGAAACCAACAATCTCTTTGATGTAAATAACAGAGAAAAATCCAAAATTAAAGATCTTAACTTTCGCCTCAAAACTCAAGGAAATAAACTGAAGGATCTCATGAATGCCTTGGCTTTACGGGTACAACAACAACATGGCAAGGGCCAAGAAATGTACACTCAAGCACAAAATCTAGAGCTAATCAAAGAGATGTTAAAGAAAAAAACAGAAGAGCTGAAGAATATGATGAAAACTGCCAATGAGATGAAAGAAAAGGTTCAAGCTTCCATTAGCAATATCCAGACTGACAAAGAAATCATGATTTCCATCAAGAAAGACATTGAGAAAGACAGAGCAACACTCTCAACTGAACAGGATTGCCTTGAAAGAGAGTTGAGAGAGTTCAAAATGAGACAAGATCAACCTCTGATTGAAATGAAGCCAACAGCAAACTTTAGACAAATGTGTCAAGAAGTTAAAGAAAAAGTGTGTGAGTACACCAAAGTTAGAATGGGAAAATTACAAAAGGGTCATGAAGATGCACAGCTGCTGGGTTTGTCACTGGAGAAAAAACTATCAACTGTTGGTGAGCAGATGACAAAAATATTGCATTATAAAGAAATATTGGAAAAGGAAAAGATCAATCTGACATCCTTCATTTCCTCTATGGGTAATCAAAGAGAAATGATGGAACAACAGTGGAAGCAAATGGTTGACTTGGATAAAAAGGATCTAAAGAAAATGAAGGCAGACTTAGATGAGGACAGACAGAGTCTGGAAAGAGTAACTGACCAAATAGACCAAGATAAAGCTAGCTTAGAATTGATGATGTCTGACATACAGAAACAACAGAAAATGTTACAAATACAGAATAATAATTTGGAAGAAGAATGGAAGAGGATAAACATGACAAAGACTGAACTAGCCCAAAAGGAAGAGGATGCTAACAGCTGTTTGGCCCAGATCAACAAAGAGAAAATCAAACTGAAAAATGTGTCTGTTTCAGTCCAAAGACAATATATAAAACTTCAAGATATGATCAACATCACTGCCCTAAAACAGCAAGAAAAACAGCTACAGCAAAGCATTAAAGGTGTGGAAAAACTCTATATTGATTTGGGACTAAAGCTTGCTGGCCTTAATGAACAGAAGGAACATGTAGCTGCTTATAAAGAGATGGTTAAAAGAGAAAGGGACAATCTAAAAACTGTATTTTATGATACAGTAAAGCAAAGAGGAGAAATGGAAAAGCAATGGAATCAAAGGATTAAATCTGAAAAACAGACAGTAATGAATCTTGAAACAATGCTGAAAAAGCAAAAACAGGATCTGGACATAGATAAAGAAAAGATAGTCAAAGATAAACTGGACCTGGAGTTAATAAGGTACGACCTGCATAAAGAAACTGAAGCATTAGAACAAGATAAACAACATATTAAAGAGCAAAGACAAAATATGGAAAGCAAAATGGTGGAATTACAAAGGAAGATAGAAGAAACCAACAATCTCTTTGATGCAAATAACAGAGAAAAATCCAAAATTAAAGATCTTAACTTTCGCCTCAAAACTCAAGGAAATAAACTGAAGGATCTCATGAATGCCTTGGCTTTATGGGCACAACAACAACAAGGCAAGGGCCAAGAAATATATACTCAAGCACAAAATCTAGAGCTAATCAAAGAGGTGTTAAAGAAAAAAACAGAAGAGCTGAAGAATTTGATGAAAACTGCTAACGAGATGAAAGAAAAGGTTCAAGCTTCCCTTGGCAATATCCAGACTGACAAAGAAATCATGATTTCCATCAAGAAAGACATTGAGAAAGACAGAGCAACACTGTCAACTGAACAGGATTGCCTTGAAAGAGAGTTGAGAGAGTTCAAAATGAGACAAGATCAACCTCTGATTGAAATGAAGTCAACAGCAAACTTTAGACAAATGTGTCAAGAAGTTAAAGAAAAAGTGTGTGAGTACACCAAAGTTAGAATGGGAAAATTACAAAAGGGTCATGAAGATGCACAGCTGCTGGGTTTGTCACTGGAGAAAAAACTATCAACTGTTGGTGAGCAGATGACAAAAATATTGCATTATAAAGAAATATTGGAAAAGGAAAAGATCAATCTGACATCCTTCATTTCCTCTATGGGTAATCAAAGAGAAATGATGGAAAAACATTGGAAGCAAATGGTTGACTTGGATAAAAAGGATCTAAAGAAAATGAAGGCAGACTTAGATGAGGACAGACAGAGTCTGGAGATAGGAGTTGATTTTGCAACACAGACAGAAGAAATTAGAAATTTTGAGAAAGGCAGCTCATTGCCTTTCTCAAAAACCCTAGGAGATGGTTTTGCAACGAAGACAGAAGAAATTAGAAATTTTGAGAAAGGCAGCTCATTGCCTTTCTCAAAAACCCTAGGAGATGGTTTTGCAACAAAGACAGAAGAAATTAGAAATTTTGAGAAAGGCAGCTCACTGCAAGATGTTTGGAATAACACCAGAATGGAATATAAGGAGATTAATCTGATGAAACACAGGATTCAGAATATTAGACATAACCTTGATAAAAGGTTAAAAGACAGGGTTACATTTTATAAAAGAAATATATCTGTAAAAGCAAAAACACTCATAGACAATTTATCACCAGAAATGGGTACAGAACCTGTAACTCAGAGTCACTGGGAGAGCAAAACCACCATGACCTCTAAGGAATATTTAGAGCCTCAACAAATGAAGCCACCAATGCTGAGTCATATTGAAAGACTTCAATTTAAAGTCAATATGGATCTTGTCTCACACGGCAAAGATGATCAAACTCCTCACAATGAAGTCGTTCAAGGAGATGTGCATGGAGTACAAGCTTCCTCTCAAGCAAATGATAAAGAAAATCAAGCAATTCCAGATAATTCAGGCAGATTCCTTGGTATGATTCAACATTACTGCTGTCGCTGTTGCTGCCATTGTTGCGCATGTCGAAAGCAAGTGTGCCCAAAGAGAAATGGAAATATGTCTATTTAAAGTGTTTGTGTGTGTCTGTGTGTATTCTAAGTTATCATTTATGACAGGCCAGTTTTTTCTTTTTTTTTTTTGTTGAAATGCAAAGGTAATTATTTATATCCAAAACTGAAACCGTGGCTGTTAGAAATATTTTATTTATACTCCGTTTGTGTTTCATGGGTTGTGTTCTAATGAACTATTATGATGTATAATGTGTAATTCATCTTTTATTAACTCTTGCTTAAAATAGTTCCAGACGGGTTGTGAAAGAGGCCTGAACAGCCTCTATCACATGTTTCCTCTAAACATGTGTTCTTGGAACAACTCAATTGTAAAGCAACCACATGCTTTGTTTTAACATATGTGCTGAGGTTTAAAGTAAAATCATTTTGTTTCCCTTTCCCTTAGTTAAACCTCAGCTGGTGTAATTAGGGACATCCCCTTTTCTTCAATAAATGACGAGGAGAAAGCTGAAGACTGCAGAGTGGGGTGGAGATTGTAAACTCTGCAGTCCGTTCCTACTCTCCTTGCGAGTAACTAAATTAATTGTCTCTGTGCCTTCTTTCTTTCCCTGTATGTATGTATGATGTTTTAGGTGCTTAGACCTGACAGTGGCATAAAAAATTCATAATGAGATAAGAGATCACCAAGCAAATTTTTAGGATACTGAAAGAACTACCTTTAATTATTGTGTAAATTGGTGGTTGTGTTTTGCTTTTAAAATCTTGATCTTTATAAATACATCATGCTTCAACTGTGGAATATAATGTATTGTTATTGGAAATAACGTCATGTATTCTTTGCTTTAATCTGAAGTCAAGTTTAAGTATTTTATAAGTGACCACTTTTTTATTTCATGATCTCATATACAACAATTGAGTTATTGACATGCTCTGTTTTTAAGTCTCCAACAGGTTCTTGGTGTGTGATTTGGTTTTTATATTAAAATAAAGTTTAAGGTTTAGCATCATATTGTATTCTCGTGTCTTTTATAATGTTGATCTTAGAAAGAATATTTAAGACTTCCACTAGTTAGGTCATAGTATTTTAGTCTCATGAAAATTTATATACAATAACTCAATATTTTTTTATCAAGATTGCCTTTGCATTATCTTTCAATGGTATCTCATGCATTCATGGGTTTCATTCAAGCAAGTGTTAATGTAGACAGCCAATTCTGAATTTTATTGTTATTCATGCTTGCCAGTTCTGGGAACGTTACTAAAATATATTATAACTAGTTAAAGTTACTTCTCTAAAAAAAATTATTCAGTTAGTAACTCAATTACCGCTCATAGAAAGTAACTCATTACTAGCCAGTTACCTAATGTTTTAAAATGTCATGGAATTTAGAAAACTTTCTTGTTAATGGAATTTCAAATACTACTAGAAGTTCAACTATAGAATATATGGTGTTTGTTATAAATTCATAAAATTAAAACATTTGTTATAAAGGTGGTACACATCGGAAAACTATTTTGGTGGGTGTGTTTTGAAAAGTAAATTGCAGTATAATTATGATGACGTGATGATCTTGTTTATAAGAAAAGAAAAATAAGATGATTTAGAATTTTATATTTTTGCACATTCCCAGCCTAAAATCGGCTACACAATAGGAAGAAAGCTGAAAAATAATGCATTTTTATCAATTTAAGAAAAATAAAATACATGTTGTAATAGAATTAAAGAGCGGTTACACTATTCCAGAAAAAAAATAAAACCTTAGGAGTGTATCATCCCAAGATTGTTGTGTGAATAAAACGTAAACTCTGTAAGTAAATCCATCATAGCCCTTAGAGAGTTTTATTCAACAAAAACATCATAATCTCTTAAGACTGCTGCACCAGTGCTTTTCCTATGGAAGCAAATCGTTACCATTTTCAGAAATGCTTTTTAATTTTAAGAATGTGGCTGCATCACTTGACTCATAAATAAAATTAGTAATCAATCATCCTAATTTTAATTTTCTTCTTCAAGACTGCTCATCCTTTTACTTAATTAAAATGAAAAAGAAAAAGACATTTGAGATTTATTTTTCAAAATGTACCACAGCAAATACATACAGCAATTCAATTTGAAATGTAAAATTTGAAAGCGAAAAAGCATTTCCACAAATGCTTTTTCATTTTAAGGATGTGGCTGTTGGGATCCTGAGGCTTGCCTACCAGAGGGCGCCGAGGATCCCTTCCTAGGGGTTTGAGAGTTTTTTGGGGTTTTTTTGTTAAAAAAACTCTCAAACCCCTAGGAAGGGATCCTCGGCGCCCTCTGGTGGGCAAGCCTCAGGATCCCAACAGTGGCTGCATTATTTGTCTCATAAATGAAATTAGTAATCAATCATCCTATTTGCATTGGTATTTTCTTCTTTAAGACTGCACATTTTATGCCATAATCAAAGAGAAAACACAGTGGACATTGCTTTTTCGTTTTCGTGATCTGCCATTAAAGTACTGTCCATAACTCGAAAACAAAAAAGCAGAGTGACATCAGCAGCCGCTCTTCCTCAAGTCCGTGCTTACCGGGCTACCCATCTTGATCGGTAGGGCGCGCTGTGCACAACTGCATTCCATTCAGTGGCGGCCGGCCCATAGGGGGCGCTGGGGCACCGTCCTCCCTGATAAGAAGAGAGAAACGTAAAATATATTTTTAGAAATTAACTCATAAATGTCAGTTTTACTCTCTAGAGTGTGTACCTATAAGCAAAACAAATTATATAAACTACATTCCCCTATCTACTGTCATTCATTTGTGGATTTCCACAGACAGACTCCTACCGTCTCTGTTCTGGGGGCTGTGATCAGACTGCCCCACATTTGCAGAGAATCTGTCAATCATGTACTATTGCTAGGTGAATTTAATGGCCAATCAGCGTCTCAGAACTTTATGGTCTTGGGGCTCTGAAAATACTGCGCTTTTACAGGCTTCTGCACCCAATCGCAGGTGCAGACAATTAGAGTGAAGATGGCGGACGTAACGAGCGAGATGCAGCTTCCACCAAATTCGGTGAGATCCTTATTTATCTACCCGTTTGCCAGAAGAACATCCATGTTGTAGGTTAGGAAAATTTCATGTCATGGTTATTGTGACTGTGACGAATCCACCTCGTCGCTTAAAACTTTGCGTGCCACACACACATTCCTGTTATCCTGTGCTTGTGAGGACCAATACACTCGCGCTGAGCCCAGTAGCTCCATTAACTTAAAACACACAAGCTGTTCCTGGTTACCTGCTGGCGTATTGGGGGTGCACACTTAATATTTCAGTGGGGTTAGCCGTGTGGGGTGTGTGTGTGTGTGTGTGGGGTGGGGTGGGGGGGGGGGGTGTACGTGTTTATGCTACGGGGACTTGTCATCTTCAGTCTGGCTGCGACTTTGCTGGGTTCAAACCCAGTTTGGTGTAATTGAATAAGTCAATGAATCTGTGTAAAAGAATTAAGTTGTAAAAATTATTTGTTTTTGTACATCAATTGTTTGTGGAGGTAATATATGGACAAAACTGATTAATGAGAAGAAATCAGAAATAAGAGAGCCTGAGGGGAGGGGCTTAAACTATTTAATGAGGGCTGTGGGAAGAAGAGCGGCCATTTCTGTTTTCTGTTTCTTTGTTACCTTGCTGGTAACTGGAGAGAGGCTGAGGCCCAGAGGATCTTGTATATGTTTAGTTTCTTTTGCACCCTGTGTTGAGTTTTTGAGCACAATAAATCACCAACACCGGTAACCCGACTGAGCCTGGATTCTTGGAGGCCAAAGAACCCCGTCACAGTGACCCAAATCGTCACTGTCACTCTTATTTTATATTAAATTAAATCATTACTGTTAAATTGTATGTATTGTCCAATTGTTTATTTGAATTCTTATTCCGGATTAGTTGGAGACATACATTAGGCTATATCAGCCCGACCAAAAATATTTTTCACCAGCCGCCACTGATTCCATTACATTGTAACGGGCCGGTGGGAAATGGGTTGATTTGCTGGGTCTGACTATCGGGACATACTGAACGACCACAATGACAAAAACAGTGCCAGTTTGTCTTTATTATGAGGGAGTGCCATAACCTGTGATGCTAAAGACCCGGCAATTCAACCACTACATTTCAATCTGAAAAACTCACACAAAGAGGAAAGACACTAAGGAGAAATTTATTGATACAATTACTTTGTCTTTGGTGCACAGACCTCGACAGGAAACATAGTACTTAATTTTGATAGATATGCATGAACAGGAGTTCTGAGTTCAGTCAGGTCTCTTCCTAAGAAGCAGAAAAGACAAAAACTGATTAGGTTCAGGTTTTGGTTTCAGGGGAGTCAGAGAATCAGACAGGCTGGTTGGCTCAGGCTTTGCTAACCATAACTGGCTTAACACTCTGGCGCTGGAGTGTAGTCCTGCCGCTGCTTATATGCTGTTCTCCTGATGAGCAGATGAGGAACAGCTGGTGAAGTCAATTCCATCTTCAGGAGACCCAGAACGCCCTCTGGAGGAGAAAGGCAGACAGAACCCAGAAACCAACAGAAAAACAAATCCCCAGGAACAGGCTCTGAGGTGGCCGCCGACTGCGGCTCAGGCCCAAAGGTGACCGCCGACTGCGGCTCAGGAACAGTCTCAGAGGTAACCGCCGACTGCGGTTCAGGAACAGGAACAGATGAGGCCGCCGACTGCGGCTCCGGGTCAGTCTCAGAGGTAACCGCCGACTGCGGTCCAGGAACAGACTCTGAGAAGACCGCTGACTGTGGCTCGGGTACAGTCTCAGAGGTAACCGCCGACTGCGGTTCAGGAACAGGAACAGATGAGGCCGCCGACTGCGGCTCCGGGTCAGTCTCAGAGGTAACCGCCGACTGCGGTCCAGGAACAGGAACAGAGGAGACCGCCAACCGCGGCTCCGGATCAGGAACAGAGACCACTGACTGTGGCCCTGATCAGGAACAGAGGAGACCGCCGACCGCGGCTCCTGGACAGGAACAAAGGAGACCGCCAACCGTGGCTCCGGATCAGGAACAGAGACCACCGACTCTGGCTACAAATCAGGAACCGAGGAGCCCGCCGATTGCGGCTCCGGGTCAGGAACAGAGGAGCCTGCCGATTGTGGCTCCGGGTCAGGAACAGAGGAGCCCGCCGATTGTGGCTCCGATTCAGGAACAGAGGAGCCCGCCCATGGCGGCACAGGTTCAGCCCCTGAGATGGGTTGAAGCGCCCGCTGAGGGGCTCTTAGAGGCATATTTCCAAGTTCTGAAGCCTCTTTAAATAGATGCTCAGGGGTCTCTGGACGGCACAAAGCAGGCTCAGGGGTCTCTGGACAGCACAGAGCTAACTCAGGGGTCTCTAGACGGCACAGAGGCACAGAGCTAACTCAGGGGTCTCTGGACGGCACAGAGCTGACTCAGGGGTCTCTAGACGGCTCCGGACTGATTTAAGACGGCTCAGGGCTGGCTCAGGGGTCTCTAGACGGTTCAGAGCTGGTTGACGGCGACGCCGTCTCTTACGCCGGGGGGTCTTGGGAGCAGGGCTAATTGGTTCGCTGACTGATTCAGGCAAAAGGCTAACCGGTGTGCTAGTGGGTTCAGGCGCTAAACTAACTGGTTGGTAAGGAGATGAATGAGGTGGCATGAAGGGGAAGAGATCCTCTCTATCCCCATAGAAAAAGTTCCAGAAGTCTAACTCTTGGATATGTTGAGCTCTTACTGTTTGGGGTTTTGACTGTGGTCCTATTTTAAGCGTTCTGACGGATGGTGCTAAATGATGATCGTGGATGTGATGGGAGAGACGGACCTGGTGCAGGTGGGAGGTGGAGGTCTGAGCAGGAAGCAGAACGGCTTTTCTCTTGGCTGGGCTGGCTGAAACTGGATTAACGGATCTTCCAGAGTAAAACCCAAGGTTTCCCCCAACTCTCCTTTTACTCTCCTCGGATGTGAGTCTGATGTGACCGGGCTGCATAGGTTTATTTTCAGAGGATGCTGTGGAGGGAGAGACGCCATCAGTCAAAGAAGCAGGAACAGAAGCAGGCTGGTTACAACCCCTAGGTCTGGAGTCGGTTTCAGGTGACACAGGTAGAACAGAAGCACTCTTCGTTACTGGGGCAGGTACAGAAAAAACATGGCTCTTAACTTTAGATCTGGTTCTGGCTCGAAGTCTATAATCCTGGTGGATAGACAAACATATGAGCTAGTTACAGTTACAGTTTTATCCCCTTGTTTCATGTCGAACAGACCTCGAGACTTTGTAGATTTATCTGTGAAGGCGTGAGAGAATTCTTTTAAAAAATTTTCAAATGTACAAGACAGACTGGATTCAGAGGGATAACTGGTTTTTGCCCATTCCAGGGCCTCTCCGGTTAATCGTGAAAAAATAAAAGCTATTTTTTCCTCGTCAGAAAAACTGGGTGGAGAGAGTTCAAAAAATAATTGACATTGAAACAAAAATCCGTTACACTTACTAGATGTGCCAGAAAACCTTTCAGGAAGTGAGGGACGGAATTCAGGAAATGATGGAACAGTTTCTGACCTTTGAGGCGGGTCTGGCTCCGGAACCGGAAGTTGAGCTGGCTCCGTTCTGGGAGTAGCATCTCTGAGATTGCCGGCTAATTTCTGTAGAGTTTGATTAGTTTGTTCTGAGTGTGTGTTGAACTCACGGAGGATGGAGTCGTGGCTTTGGTTTTGAGCTCCTTGTTCTTCGATCATCCTCCTGAGTTTGACAGCTGGGTTAGTTTGTTGGCCAGAGTGTTCTGTCATGATGGGATTAGGTTCCTAACCCATATGCAGAACACACACGGAGTCAGTTGAAAAGTTTGACTGTTTATTAAAACAAAGACAATGTTAATGTACAGATACTGGGAAACAGATCCCGGACTGGTCACACAGGGTTCTCTGTTGAGAGGGACAGTTTGGTTAGCCAGGATGCGGTTGATCTTGTCAGAGGAATTGAGCAGGTCTGTACCTATGCCGTGATTCAGGCTTGCAGCAGAGGGAGGGAACCAGGAGGGTCCAGAGGCTAGTAGTTGGCAGAGGGCTAAACAACGGCAGGGCTCGACTACAGACTTATCAGTGTTCAGGTCCAGAGTTTCTTCCGATCCTCTTCTTGAGAGCGGGCAGGCAGGTTCAGATAGTTAGATCCTTCAGATGAGCTCCTGAGAGCTGGCAGGCAGATTTCAGCAGAGAAACTCTTCAGAGTTCCAGGGTTCAGTCAGGTCTCTTCCTAAGAAGCAGAGAAGACAAAAACTGATTAGGTTCAGGTTCTGGTTTCAGGGGAGTCAGAGAATTAGACAGGCTGGTTGGCTCAGGCTTTGCTAACCATAACTGGCTTAACACTCTGGCGCTGGAGTGTAGTCCTGCCGCTGCGTATATGCTGTTCTCCTGATGAGCAGATGAGGAACAGCTGGTGAAGTCAATTCCAGCTTCAGGAGACCCAGAAAGCCCTCTGGAGGAGAAAGGCAGACAGAACCCAGAAACCAACAGAAAAACAAATCCCCAGGAAGGGATCCTTGGCACCCTCTGGTGGGCAAAAGCCTCTGGATCCCAACAGACATGTTTCAATATAAGCAATATTGATGAAGACTTAATGAGTTAATGATAAGGATGGGGATGGGTAACTATACATTTTATGCACCAAGCAATGAGAACACCTGAATTTACTTCACCTGCAGCTGCAATCAATAAATTAGATGGAACTGCACACTTAATACCATTGTTTATTAAATATAACACATATGGGAGTATATTATGATTCCTGTACATTTTTGGATCTGGTCAGGGGTCCAGGTATGACAACAAACTATTGACTGGTTCTGGGGATGTTTTGAACAGCTTTTGTTTTTTTCTGTTTTGTTTTTCTTCTCTTATTCTACATCAGAGCACTTTTTCATGGAGAATATTTTCAATGGACTATAGCTGGACACTTTGTATAGAGTAGATGGGGTCGAATTCAGCATTTTAAGGAACTGCCGAGTTTTGGGAACACAGAAACAAATCAGAGCATAATCCTGTGCTCTGAGCAGATGAACATTTATATAACACATTCCTCTTGAAGGGAGGAACACCTTCTTTGATGCTCTGTTTTCTTCTGCCTCTATGTGATACTGCTGTTGACGCAGGTAAAGACTTATCCTTCAGGGGGTTTGGGGACACCTGAGCCCCAAGATTCTTATGGTTCAAAGCTGCCATTGTAACAGAGGGTAACCTGATGGACTTGTCCTAACATTGAACTGTTTTGCATGTTGGAGAAGATCACTGCTCCAAGACACACTTTATCTTCCAACACTAGTCACAGGATGGCTCCTGACCAGTTTCCCACATATAGATCCACTCACATAGCTTCATGCACACACGCCCACGGTTAAAGACATATAGGACATGCAAGGGTCCACATGGGAATTTAGTTTTTTCATACTCTAACAAGCTACAGAGTCTGACAAGGAAATTTTAAGTGGGGGAATCAGAGCCAAGCTGGTTATTCTTAGAAATTAAAGAACTTTAATTACTCTCAATGGGGAGAGGATAAGAATTAACTAAAACTTGTAGTTATAATGTTATGATTCTGGCCTGTCTGCCTGTTGTGCCCTCCCTGTGAGCAATCAACTCCAGCTGCTGCCTGCTGCTCTGTGGTGAAATCAGCAGCATGTCTCTCAGCTGTGTTTTAGCAGTTATAAGGCAGCCTGTGGCAGGCAGACAGGCCCATATAATTGTAAGCCAACAAGCAAGCAGTATTCAGCACTTCATCTTACCTGACCAAGCTCTTAACCACGTCTTCGCTTCACGGATTTTCCCTCCTGCCTAGCCTTCATTGGATTTCTCTGCCTTCTGGACAACGACCGTGTTTCTGCCCCTTGACTTCTGCCAAGCCCCCGAATGATTAAGCCTGAGTTTGGCTTCCAGGACCTAGATCGGGACTTTGCTCCAAGCCACCAAGCTGTTGGACACCCAACAACTGTTTACAGGAGCAGTCTGCTCTGTTCAAGCCGCTGAACCCTGCTGAAGGGAGGACTCTGATAAGGTTAGTGGTTTTGTTGGTGCATTTCATTATTTGAACTCCTTCAAGCCACTAACCTACATCTCCCTTCTTAGTAATCCCTGGTCCTCAGTGGATGTTGTTAGAAAAATGTATATCTTATCATTTTATTTCAAGTTACAGGCATTTGGCCAATGTAAAGTATTGTTCTAAATGAGGAGAGCAAATATTTCTCTCAGGGCCTGGTATTATTCAGCTTTGCAGCCGTAGGTGACTGATAACTTCTAAACCCTCCAGATATCATCAGACCCCTCCTGTCAATGTTTGACCAGTCCTGTAATTCCTTTGAAGTCCAATAATAAAAGCAACAGAAAAGAGAGGTTTGGTCAGAGTTGAGTACAGACTTTCAAGGGGTCTCACCTTTGTGCTCAACTGTCCTACTGTGATCAAAGCCTGTTTTTACCATTTGAGGTGCAGTAAAGCCAATGAGATACTTAAATCCATTTGGAATAATCAAGTATATTTAGCCACATTCTACACAACATTCCAGGCCTCTGACAAAACTCAAGATTGAACCAGGGACCTTCACATCTTCAGTCTGATGCTGTCCCAACTGTTGGAATGATATATTAATAGATCAAAGACATAGCTGTATTTGTAAAATATAGTGCAAAGTTGAGTTGACTGCAGGGTAAATGAAAACCTTGACCTTTGTGCTCAACTGTCCTTGTGTGTTAAAAGCTCTGTTTTTACCATTTGAGGTGCAGCAAAGCCCTTGAGATACGTAGTCCCCTTTGAAATAGAAAGTGCTTGGCCACATACACGATAGGCCTCTGCCAAAACCCCAGGCCAAACCACGGACCATCAGATCTTCAGTCTGACACTCTCCCAACTGAGCTATTACAGTACTTGTGCTCTGATCTTAAAGTCTGCCACCGGATTCGTCACATCAATATGATGTACATATCAGTTTATATCGGATTTCTCGTAACCTACACATTGTGCAGAATCCTTCATTGTATTTGAATAACCTAGGTAATGACAAAGACCGGGTTCCTTTCCTTGTTTTGATGAAGTCTGATATGAAATTAAATAGTGACAATTTCAAAGTGGAGCTATCACTGCAGGGCTTAATCATTATCAACCAAAAGTGGACTGTTTCATATTAAACACTGGTGCTGTCAGAATGAGGCATATAATCTGGCATATTATTGGGTCAGGGACAATGCTGTATTTGTAAAATAAAGTGCAAAGTTTAGGTGACTGCAGTGTAACTGCAACCTTGACCTCTGTGCTCAATTGTCCTACTGTGATCAAGGCCTGTTTTTACCATTTGAGGTGCAGCAAAGCCTATGTGATACTTAAATCCATTTGGAACAATCAAGTATTAAGCCACAAAATAAACAACATTCCAGGCCTCTGCCAAAACTCGAAAGTGAACCATCGACCTGTATTTGAAAGCTTTCTAGTAGTGTATATTAAAGCTTCTAGTAGTGTTTATGAAAGCTTTCTAGTAGTGTATATGAAAGCTTTCTAGTAGTGTATATGAAAGCTTTCTAGTAGTGTGGGAAAGCTTTCTAGTAGTGTGTATGAAAGCTTTCTAGTAGTGTATATTAAAGCTTTCTAGTAGTGTGTATGAAAGCTTTCTAGTAGTGTATATTAAAGCTTTCTAGTAGTGTATATTACAGCTTTCTAGTAGTGTATATGAAAGCTTTTTAGTAGTGTATATGAAAGCTTTCTAGTAGTGGGGGAAAGCTTTCTAGTAGTGTGGGAAAGCTTTCTAGTAGTGTGTATGAAAGCTTTCTAGTAGTGTATATGAAAGCTTTCTAGTAGTGTATATGAAAGCTTTTTAGTAGTGTATATGAAAGCTTTTTAGTAGTGTATATGAAAGCTTTCTAGTAGTGTATATGTAAGCTTTTTAGTAGTGTATATGAAAGCTTTCTAGTAGTGTGGGAAAGCTTTCTAGTAGTGTGGGAAAGCTTTCTAGTAGTGTGTATGAAAGCTTTCTAGTAGTGTATATGTAAGCTTTCTAGTAGTGTATATGAAAGCTTTTTAGTAGTGTATATGAAAGATTTCTAGTAGTGTATATGAAAGCTTTCTAGTAGTGTATATAAAAGCTGTTTAGTAGTGTGGGAAAGCTTTCTAGTAGTGTATATGAAAGCTTTCTAGTAGTGTATATGGAAGCTTTCTAGTAGTGTGGGAAAGCTTTCTAGTAGTGTGTATGAAAGCTTTCTAGTAGTGTATATGAAAGCTTTCTAGTAGTGTATATGAAAGCTTTTTAGTAGTGTATATGAAAGCTTTCTAGTAGTGTATATGAAAGCTTTCTAGTAGTGTATATAAAAGCTTTTTAGTAGTGTGGGAAAGCTTTCTAGTAGTGTATATGAAAGCTTTCTAGTAGTGTATATGGAAGCTTTCTAGTAGTGTGGGAAAGCTTTCTAGTAGTGTGTATGAAAGCTTTCTAGTAGTGTATATGAACGGTAAAGCTTTTCACCAGTTTATATGAACGGTTCTCACTACTTTGTATGAGAGCTTTTGAGTAGGTTATATAAGAGGTAAATATTTTTACTAGTTTATCTGAGAGCTTTTTACTAGTGTTTGTGTGAGGTTTTCAGTAGGTTATATAAGAGGTAAATGTTTTCACTAGTTTATGTGAGAGCTTTTCACTAGTGTTTTTGTGAGGTTTTCAGTAGGTTATATAAGAGGTAAATGTTTTCACTAGTTTATGTGAGAGCTTTCCACTAGTGTTTATGCACGTTTTTCAATATATTATATGGAAGAGTTTAATTTAATATGTGTTTATGCAAGTTAATTCTGATTTATGTCCCTGGAAGCACCTCATAAATGTTAGTGACCTTTGATCGGCGTAACCATCTCACCACGCTACCATGAATAAAAATCTTACTTTATTTAACCTTATCCTTAGCCAGCAGTTTCAGGTAGGATTTGATGTCGCCCGTCCTGGCCCCCGGCAAACATTTGACTATGGTCCCTGGTGTCTCTAATGCCACGTTTCTGACTATGGAGCTGCCAATCACCAGAGTGGGCTTCTCAGTGGGTGTGTCACTGAGTGGGGAAAAACCGGTTAGAAACGTGAACGGGTTGGTGGTGACCAGTGGGCAGAGATCCACGACTACGCTTTCTGCGTACAGTTACCCAATTGCCTGGCTGCTCAGGCACATTTGGAGGACAGCTACGTGGGGGGCCTACTTTAACTCCTGGATGTTCAACAGCCCA
Organism: Cyprinodon diabolis; assembly: GCA_030533445.1. Taxonomy (NCBI): domain Eukaryota; kingdom Metazoa; phylum Chordata; class Actinopteri; order Cyprinodontiformes; family Cyprinodontidae; genus Cyprinodon; species Cyprinodon diabolis. Next base: position 42,859,133 of record CM060072.1, on the reverse strand, counting down.
AAGCCTATTCAAACTCTGACACCCTCGCCTCCAAAGCTACAAAAATACTACACTTATTACACATCCCATTATCACTAAAGGAGGCAGAGGAATAACGGAACATCTGACACAGAGAGCAGGAGAGAGGAGAGAAAGAAGGAAGAGTTGGAAAAGAGTCAAGGGAGAGGGAGAGGGAAGTCTTAGCAATGCTAAGTTAGCGCTAGCCTAGGCTAGCTACTCCTTACTATCAGCAATAAAACCGTGTGAAACTGACAAGTGCTCAGTAGAAAAGTGGAGCAGAAGGCACTATGTTTTAAAGTGGTTCTGGTCAGTTAGAGTTAATTAGATACAGAGATATCACAGAAAAAATAATTTAATTCAGACCAGTAGGCCTATAGTCTGGACAGCAACAACAACGTTCAACAGTCCAAACAGGAAGTGAACAAGATACGTCTTACCAGCAGCAGTAGCACCCGCTATAGTGTAAAACCATTTGTTGCTGGGATCAACAAAAAGAAATTTACATAAATCCTCCCACACTGTTACAAGAGAAAATCTAGTTTCTCAAAGAAATGACTTAAAAAAAAACAGTTTTCAACGTCTTTTCAAAGTCTATTGGACAATAGTGGGACAAAATTAGATGACCACCCACAGCCGAATTTTTCAACAACTGTTTCTGGATAAAATAAAACCTATGACAGACCGACCAGATTTAGCCTAACACATCTTTATATATGTGTGCTGTTTGAATTAATTTATGGTTCTACATAACATATACATTAGCTGAATAGAAAACTTATGGATGACTGCAGAGACAAAATCCCCACCAAAATTCGGTTAACATAACCTTAAAATGTCAAAGTAGGACATTCAACATGTGGTTTCACTTTTGCCACACTCTAGTTGAGAAGATAACATCTTGTTCCTGAGGTGGTGAATTACATCATAGCTAAACCAATGGCCTAATCCAAAAATGGCCCTTAAACACTTCCTCTAAGAACTAACCCTGGGTTTGCACTTTTTGCGGAGGGTCTGCCACATTAAAGGCTGTGACAAAAACCATGAGTGGGTACTGCTGTCATGATTGGCTAATGGACTTAACTCACATGCAGAACACCAAACTGGAGACAGAGGAAAATTTAACAATGTTTATTAAGGAGGAAACACACAGAGTAATATGGACTGGTTCTGGTACAGTTCCGGGACTGATATCTGAAGGGATGAGAGTTTGATTAGCCAGGCAGTTAGACGGTTTGACGAGTGAGTAATTTCTGAATGTACCTTGAAGAGGTTCTGACAGATCCTTGAGATGGGGAAGCGGTTGGGGCCAGAGATTGTGGAAGTAGCAGAGAGCTCAGCAGCAGCAGCGTCTAGCTTCTGGTTAGTGAGACTCTGACGTGGGTTTGTTCCTAGCTCTTCCCTGAGAGCTGAGGGAGGAATCCAGACTGAGATCTTCAGGTTTAGCTCCCTAGCTCTTCCCTGAGAGCTGAAGAAGAAATCCAGACTGAGATCTTCAGGTTTAGCTTCCTAGCTCTTCCCTGAGAGCTGAAGGAGGATTCCAGACTAAGACCTTCAGGTTTGGCTTCCTTGGGCAGGCAGGCAGGTTTCCAGGTAAGGCTCATCCAGAGCTTCAGACTTTGGTCAGGTTTTCTGTGAGAAAAGAAGACAGAGGCCGGTTAGAATCCAGTTCCTCTCTAGAGTCTACTGTGATTCACTATGTTTACAGAGGCTTAGGTTTGCTAACCAAACTTGGTCAACACTCCAGCATCGAAGGAAGGTCTGACTGCTGCTTATGTAGGAAGGTCTCCTGATGAGTTGATGAGCTTCAGGTGTGCTGAAGGCTCCAGCCCAGGAGACCCACAGCGCTCTCTGCTGGAGACAGATGGTAGGTCTCCAGATCCCAACAGTAACCCCAGTCCTTAACAGAAAACATATAACAGAAGAGGATCCTCGGCGCCCTCTGGTGGGCAAGCCTCAGGATCCCAACAGAGCCCCCCCCTCAAGGGCGGATTCCAGACGCCCTCAGAAAAGTCCATGAAAAAAAAGGCAAAAACAAAAAAAACAACCCACCCAGGGCGGGCGTAGGGGGCACTAGGGCAAGGAGGGCCAGAAACAACAAAAACAGGTGGCCGGCCGTGGGACCGGCAGCAAGGCAGAGGTTCAGGTGGCCGGCCGAGGGGCCGGCAGTGGAGCAGAGTCTCAGGTGGCCGGCCGTGGGACCGAAGACGTGGCAGAGGTTCTGGAGGCTGGCCGTGGATCCGGCAGCACAGCAGAGTCTTAGGTGGCCGGCTGCGGGACCGAAGGCGATGCTGGCGCTCTGGAGGTCGGCCGCGGGACCGAAGGCGACACTGACGCTCTGGAGGTCGGCCGCGGGAGCGGAGGCGACGCTGACGCTCTGGAGGTCGGCCGCGGGGCCGGAGGCGAACCAGCTTCTCAGGAGGATGACGCCCCACTTTCAGTAGGTAGCCCCAAGGGGTACCCCGTCCCCTCTTCAGCGGCTCTGGAACAGGCTCTGAGGTGGCCGCCGACTGCGGCTCTGGAACATGCTCTGAGGTGGCCGCCGACTGCGGCTCTGGAACAGGCTCTGAGGTGGCCGCCCGACTGCGTCTCTGGAACTGGCTCTGTGGTGGCCGCCGACTGCGGCCCAGGAACAGGCTCTGGGGAGACCGCCGACTGCGGCTCCTGGACTGGAACAGAGGAGACCGCCGACTGCGGCTCCTGGACTGGAACAGAGGAGACCGCCGACTGCGGCTCCGGGTCAGGAACAGAGGAGCCCGCCGATTGCGGCTCCAGGTCAGGAACAGAGGAGCCCGCCGATTGCGGCTCCGGGTCAGGAACAGAGGAGCCCGCCGATTGCGGCTCTGGGTCAGGAACAGAGGAGCCCGCCGATTGCGGCTCCGGGTCAGGAACAGAGGAGCCCGCCGATTGCGGCTCCGAGTCAGGAACAGAGGAGCCCGCCGATTACGGCTCCGAGTCAGGAACAGAGGAGTCCGCCGATTGCGGTCTCCAGATCCCAACAGTAACCCCAGTCCTTAACAGAAAACATATAACAGAAGAGGATCCTCGGCGCCCTCTGGTGGCCAAGCCTCAGGATCCGAACAACTGCATGTGGACTGTTAATCCCTTTGCAGACTTGCTGTTACACCTGCATTGAAGTTGGTTTGACATAAATTCTCAAGTTAGGAACAAGAAACAAAGACGTCATAAATTACAAAAGGGAAGGTTTTTGGGAGAGTGACATTCTAAGTTTTGTGTTTGTAGAATAAAAAACAAATTCACAAGTACAAATTTCTTTTACACCTGTTCAAATTCTAAGTACAAATTCTGATCTACAAGTTGGACATCAAAAACCTCTTACATTCTCAGTTTTGCTCCAAATGGTCCAGAACTATGAAGGTTATTTTGTTTCAAAACTATTTTTTTGTATCATGTAATGTATATTTATGTCTTCATTTACCAGAATTTGTCAGGAACCTTGGGGACCTTTGTGGGCCCGGAATGTGGGAATGTAGGACTCCCTAAAAAGGATGCCATCTGTAATGACATAAAGCTTGTTTCTTTCTCTAGCGAATACAGAGATGCCATCATGCCAATTTCTTTTGGCATGATGGGGCCATTGTTTTCTCATCACAAACTCACCCACCTTTCTGATCTTCCTCCTGTGCTTTTCTCAGGTCCTGTGCTGATATTCTGGCCACTGATGGTGTTATGTGTTCCTGTTCATCATTTCAGGCTGTCATTATGACTGCAGGACACAACCAGGGCCCCTGATCATGGGATGTTAGCTGGAGTGATTGTGTGACAGATTAAATTACCTCTGGCTCCATCTCCTGGACGCATGTCTGCATGTACTCCTCCATATCCAAGGGAGTCCTAGATAGCCCTTCTGCGTCCCCATTAACTTTCCGCAGCCAATACTTTATGGAGAAGTTTAAGTCTGCTAATTCAGTTATCCAGCGGTGTGTGGTGGCATTTAGCTTGAATGATGTTAAGGCATAGGTTAAGGGGGTTATTGTCTGTGTAGACGACAAAAGAGGATGCATAATAAAGTTACTCTCTGAATCATTCACAGATTGCCCACGCCATTGCGAAGAACTCTAACTTCCCAGAATGGAGATGACACTAACACTTACTAAAACACTAACATTTAGTTTTTAAGACATTTTTCTAAGTATTAATAGCATGTTTTTTTTTAATGAAAATTGTATTATCTAATATTAGAATTAACTAGTTTAGTAGATGATGAATGTATTTGAAAATTGTACTATCTGTGACAATATCAGAATCAAATGGAAATTGTTTGAATGAAAATGTTTTGTTTAGTATTAGAAAATTGCTCAGGATCTATGCTTAATGGGGTAATTGAATATGTTAGCTTGTATACTTGGGATTGAATATTATGTTTCATATGTGAGAAAAAGGAATTGTATCTCATGTTCTGTTGATTCTGTGTGTTCTTTTTGGTTTAATGGCAGGATTCAATCTTTTGGGGTGAGATGGTGCAGAGGAGCAAAATTGAGTTTGTGAAGATAACCTTTCCTTGAACCCCAATACTGAATTTAAGCTTGTCTTCAGAATTTATGGCAGGAAGAGGCCCCCGCATTCCACAGCGATTCTGTGAAACCTTATCTGATGTTAGCCAGATGACTTTAGAATTCCTGGAGGCCCGGCAGTAAATTAGGTGAAGTTCTAAGTTTTTCTGATTGTCCAAGGTAGCTTCCAATTGGTCAAGCGGAGGCCCTTATACTAAAGGGAAGGACTTATCTACATTATAAAATTTGTGCACACGGGCAAAAATTCAGATAGCTGCCACTATTTTGCTTTTTTGCACCAGCTCTCTCCAAAGACGCGTCTTTGCCTTTCTTTTTCTATTTTCATTACCTCAGGTAATTGAATGTATGTTTCTGTTGTTCTGCAGTTTTGTTGTTAATTCATAAGCTGTTTCTTGTTGGATTAAATTCTGTGATTCTGTGACGTCCACACGCCTTACTGGTCTTCATGGGGCCACACGTAGCTCGCCGAGAGGCCCGGGTACCGGAGGAAGATAGAAGACAAACTTTTTTCCAAAGTTAACTATTTTAGAATATCTTCTTCCTTAACAATTGGGGGCTCGTGCCGGTTCTGGAATCTCGGCGGGCGGCTGTTTGGTCCAGATTGATCCGTTTCGGCCCGACGCTTCGGTGTGGTAAGACAGCATTTGATTATTTTTTAGTTGTCTGAAGCGCCGTGTGGTCGGACCGGGGCTGATTTGCTGTGTACGGCCTCACAGAATTCAGAAGCTGCAGAGGTGGATGGAATCCCTCCTAAAAGAGTCGGTTGTTTAAGGATTTGAATAAATACACATTACAGGGAACTTTGGCTAGTTCAAACAGAGCCTTTACGTTAACTCTGATTTTAAGCTGGGTTTTGTTGTTATATTCTTTTTACCCTGAGGATCAATGCCTGGGCCTCTAAAAAAGTATTTTGGAAATTTGTGTATTGGGTAGCTTTGGCTTGTATCAGCCGGAGATTTCGACTCATCTCCAGTGGACTTATAATTATTTGGGTTAATTGGACCGAGTTGTATCACTCGTGGAAAATAAAGGATTACTAGCAGGTTGGATCACCTTTCTTTGGCACCCTTAATCGAGTTGCTAGTAGTATAAAGGACTAAGATAAATTATTTAATTTGATACGGGTTCAATCGCTCTCTCCGCTAAAAAAAAAAAAACTTTTGTCACTGGGCAGATTGATAGATCGAATAAACTAAATTGAGGCTTATTTTCGCCTCGAGCTTGACCCAGCTCTGAAGTGAGGGACCGAGATTGATGCATCATATATATATTTTCTAGCCGGCGCCTAATTTTTATTTTTTTATTTTATTTTTTTTTTTTTATTATTATTTCTTCTCTGTCTTTTACGCTTGTCTGAGACTGTGTTTTGTGTTTTCTGTATTTCTATGTTTGTGGCAAGGTTTGGGATGCTGCTGTGGTGTGTGGTGTCTGACTCTGCAGAGGTCTGTGTGTGTGTGTGTGTGTGTCTGTGAGCGGATTGCTGAGTGGAACGCTGAAAACCGCTGTTTGTGTTGATTTGAGTTGATTTTTTGCTGCATTTTTATTGTAACGATAGGATGGACACCGGGTTGCAAAAAGATGTTAATGGCCATTCCTATGGTCTAGGTCCGTGGAAAACTCTGCGGGAACAGATTGATGACTTAAGTAGTATTTATGATCAGCAGCTTGGTTTGGATTCGCTTCATCTGAAGGCGGATGATTTGAAAATCATGTTGGAAAATGCGGTTCGCACACAGGACGAACTTCTTAGTGCGGCAAAGCCGTTGGGTTTGATGTTGAATGACTGTTTAAAACAAGCCTTAGCTGTCAGGGATGCAGTGCGATTACAGAAGGATGAAGCTAGTCTGTTTGGCAGGAAAAGACTAATTAAAAAGCTAGAGAACGCGGAGCAGGATAGACAGTTATGGGCTAACCTTCTGGTGGGTTGGCAGGGAACGGATCACCTTTATAAAAAGGGATCAGTTACACAGACTTCGGACTCATTTCACGCTCAGGCAGATCGTCCGGAGGTGTGCTCTGAACAACCTCAACAGATACTTAGTGCATCTGATGCTCCACTCCCGCCTCCATATAATAATACCAATCCCTTTTACACGGGATTGTATCCAGTATTGGATGTTCGTATGGGTACGGCAGAATGGGATCTTGTGAGAGCTCCTCCTCCGATTGTTTCTGGTGCTCCACCGGTAAAGGAGGCACCCGAGTTAACGACTTTATCCCCGGCATCCCTTATACATTTTCGCTCTGTTTCTGATAGTCTTCCTATGGCAGATCGAGTCCAGCGTGAAAAACTTTGTTTTTCCCTGCCTCCTTCTGCGACTTCACCAAGTATGACTCCAATTACACAGCCATGCAGCACCGCCCCCGCCTTAGCCCCTTCCTCTCAGGAGGAGGAGCAGGGGGAGGTACAACTGAGCATGGATATGAAACTGGTGGGACGTCTTGGAGAGGAAGCTCCGCCTTCTCGAGGACACCCCTCATCTTTTCAACCACACGTGAGAGGCGCTGTGAGGTTTACCTCCACCCCAAGGTTGCATGGTGAGGGGACCAATCTAATTGATCTGCGGAGTAGGGAGGCTAGTCCCTCCCCTTGTGACATTGATACACCTCAGTTTGTGGTTGCCACCTCTGGCGTAGATTCTTTTCATGAGCGCTTTTCGCAAATGGAAGAGAGTCTGCGGCGTGATATTGATGATTTGACCACATGTATTTCTACTTTATCGGGTCATTCAGAGGCTACATCAGTACATTCTGAGAGCTCATCTAATCATGTTAAGCCCTTATTAGTAACACAACAGGGTCAGAGATATAAGCCATTCTCCTTTGGGGATCTGCAGACCCTTATTGATAAGTTACCCTCTCTGGTGGATGGTGCTACTCCTTGGTTGCAGGCATTGGATTCCCTAACAGGAGGGTTAACCTTAGCTTTGGGAGATTTCAGAGCTATTTTAAATCGTTCTACAACAACAACAAATTGTCGTGATGTTGAACTGTCGGCTGGAACTACAAATCAGCCTGACCACACGCCTCTTTCAGCTGTTCTGACTCCTGTGGGTGCGGCCATAAGGGACATGTTTCCCCCTGTGTCTCTTTCACTTATTCCTAAATTTTTATGGGACTCCAAAGAAGACCCAAAAAGCAAAAATATTTTTAGATAAGGCCTTAGACATATGGAGACGGCAAACTGGGGTCTTTTACAGCCAGAGACGACTGACCATGCTGGGATCCTGTCCTGTTTTCTGCTTTGGAAACCCTGGATCCAAGCACTTGCACCATATGGGCCGACTCCTGATCTTCCTCACGTAACTTTGTTTTATGACCAAGACCAGACTGAATGGTTCCAGGAGCAGTTTGAGCTGCATTTAGCTGGTGAAGATTGGACTGTGTTTTCACAGGACATTTATGTGGCACCGGAGGGTGTTGCTGCTGCGGTTAATCTGACTCAGGATCAGTTGGCTTGGTATAAGATGCATTCATCTCTCTGAAACGACAATTGGCTGCTGCAGTGCAGTTGGCCGTTCCTGACTATACTTCACAATTCTATTTGGATGTTTCTGTAACAGAGCTGACAGTTAATGCAGTTCTGTTTCAGAAAAAAAGGGGTGAGAGGAGAATTCTCCAATATGTCAGTGCAATGCTAGATCCTATGGAGAAAAGGCATCCTGCATGTACAAGACATGCAGCAGGTGTAGGAAAAATGATTCAAAAAACAGCACACATTGTGATGGGTCATCCATTGCAGATTATGACATCACACAGTGTGGTAGCATATGTGAATTCACAACACTTCACATTGACAACATTGAGACAACAGAAATTGAGAAAAATTCTGGAATCACCTAATATAACTTTTGTACATAACGGAGTGAATATGGCTGACAGGATGCAAGAAGGACAGCCACATAACTGTGAGGAGTTAGTACAAAAGGAAGAAAAAATAAGACCTGACCTACAAGCTTCTCCTTTAGGAGGTAAAGATGTGAGAAATTTTTACACAGACGGTTGCTGTTTTAAACATGACACAGACGGATTGAGAGCAGCATATGCTGTAGTGGAAGATGTGGGCAGTGAGTTTCAGGTTTTAAAGGCAGAAAGGTTACAGGGTGCCCAATCAGCACAGAGAGCAGAAGTGAAAGCGATGGTTGAGGCCCTGAAATTAGCTGCAGGACTGAGGGTGAATCTATACAGTGATTCAGCCTATGTGGCTAGTGCCGTACACGTGGAACTTCCTCAGTGGCTTAGAGCAGGATTCATAACTGCAGCACAAAAGCCCATAAAACATGAAACTGAAATGAAAGAATTGGCGGAGGCATTACTGCTGCCTCAATCTGTTGCGGTGATTAAATGCAAGGGACATGATCAAAGCAAGACCAGAGTTGCAGCAGGAAATGCGGCCGCGGATGAGGCCGCTAAAAGGGCAGCTGGATACCTGCCATCTCTTTTAATGGTAAGTACTGAAATTGAGCAGATGGCACAAAATTACCGGGAGGAAATTATTTCTCATCAGAAAAGCGTGTCACCTGAAGAACGATCAGTCTGGAAAGCAAGAGGTGCCGTCTGCATGGAGGGACTCTGGCGGGGACCGAATGGTAAAGTAATTCTTCCTCCTAATATGAGAATCCAGGTTCTTCAGCAAGCTCATGGACTTGGACATGTGGGCGTTACACAGATGTTAAAAAACCTAGAGCACTGGTGGCATCCATTTTTGAGGGACATGGTCAAGGATCATGTGAAAAAATGTGAAATTTGTGGACAACACAATGCAAAACCAACTATCAGACCACCAATGGGACATTTCCCTTGCACTACACAACCAGGTAAGGAAATTATTATTGATTTTACAGACATGATAACGCCCGTTAGAGGATACAGGTATGTATTAATGTGTGTAGATGCATACTCGGGCTGGCCAGAGGCGTGGCCAGCAAAAAAGGAGGACAGCAAAGCTGTCATAAAGTGTCTGATCAATCATTACATTCCGACCCATGGATTTCCAGAGAAGGTAAGATCAGACAACGGCACTCATTTTAGGAACCAAGATCTGCAGAAAGTGGAGCAGATGCTCGGATTGAAGCATTCATTCAGTACAGTATATCATCCCCAATCACAGGGTAAGGTTGAGAGATTAAACCAAACTATTAAACAAAAATTGGCTAAAGTATGTGCACATACCAAATTAAATTGGGTAGATGCTTTGCCTATTGCTTTGATGTCTGTCCGAATGTCTATTAACCAATCAACAGGGTTCTCTCCATATGAGCTCTAGACAGGACGGATGTTTCCAGGACCTGCTACCCGCGTTCCCAGGATGGAAAGGTGAACTTGCACATTTATCTCATAAAGATTTCTTCAATGAGTTACAGATCCTGGCAGCAGAATTTACAAAATACCAGACGACAGAGGAACGTCCAGGCTCGGGACCAGTTCCGGGAATCGACTGGGTGCGCCTGAAGGTCATCAAAAGAAAGTGGTCTGAACCTCGCTTCACCGGACCATACCGAGTCGTGGAGAGGACATCTCATGCTGTCCGTCTACAAGGGAAAGGAGACACGTGGTTCCATTGGAGTCAGTGCACAGCAGCTGAGGAGCCACAACGCACGCTACAAGGCATACAGAAGAATCTACAGTCTCAACCTGCGGTCGAGGAGTGTCTGCAGGCCCATCCCAGCGCGGAGGAGGATCTGCAGTTCCAGGCAGAAGTGTAGCAGGGATTCCTGCCAAGACCACTTCATTTTCCTGAAATACAAGGCTTAAAAGGCCCGGACAGGCACAATAATCCTGTTCCGGTGTCCTTCCATTGAGAAAAGGAGATTGCAACCTCTCCTTAAACTCACTGTTATATTGGCACAATACTCCAATTTTCAGTGAGCAACGGACACTCAGGTGGAAACCTGAGGTTTACAACCGAGGAGGAACACGTGAAGGATCAGGCTACAAGATCATCAATAACTTATCTTCTCTTTATTGCGTGTTGTCGTTTTTTTGCGAACTTTTCAAGAACATTCGTTTCTTTTTGCGCGTATTTTTGGACCGTTTCCTGACGAAGAATTCATATTCATTTTTGGAGGACTATTGAAGGAGCATAGAGACGAACTCTAAGTTCTTACTATTGAATTGTGAAATAATAAGAAAAAAAAAAGGGTTTTCTGTAATTTTTATGTGTTTATGATGTATTTTCTTTTTTTGATGTTATTGTTTTGTATTGACAAATTGTAATTTTTGTAGCGAATATTGTCTTTTAAGTCTGCTGAGCATTTTTTAGTAATTTCGAGATATCTTCCTTTTATTTTCTAATTTTATATTTTGGGCTGATATTTCTATTGTGTGTCTGCTTCTATTTGAGATAACTGAGTTTTATGACTTTTCATATTTGATAAGTGAAATGTATTTTTAGTTTTAGTTTTTACTGGTTAAAATTTTGTGGTTCATCAGGTGAGTATTAAATTGTTGGATAGCGCAAAATACATTTGATAAGTTCAGATAATGGAGTTCAGCTTAAAACACATGACCTGGCAGTGGAAGCTTTTGCTATGTGTATCTTTCGGACTCATTCTGCTGGTAGTATGGGCTTTAGGAGGGTCTACGAGTGGATTCAATTCCCATCAGACATCTGATTTCCGACCGATTTCTTTCGAACGCGGATTCTCTGGTGGAAATGTGATTGCTCGTGTGAAGCGTTCTTTGAGATCTCCAGTTGACAAGTGCCTCACTAAATATCGTGGAATTGAATTGAATTATAGTTTGGGTACTTTGACTGATTTCCAAATTGACCTGTGTGAGGTAACTCGTCGCTGCTGGTCGACTCCTCGATCCTGGCAGAAGACTCCTTTGTATTTGTGTGGAGATCTCACTTTACAGCGACATTGTATTACTCAGGAGAATGGGTTTCGACATTTGTGTCCCACTTGGAATTCGGCTTTCAGATGGGTGGGATCAAGTTGGAGTCCACCTTATGCTTATAAATATGTCACTGAATATGACAAGGTCACCATAAAACGAGGGACTATAGGAAATTCTCCAGTGAAGGGTCAAAATCCTCTTGTGTTAACCATTTCCTCAATGCATAACGCTTTGTTTTAAAAATATCCGGCGGATTCAGCTGTCTATTTAACTTTGGGAGCTTCAATTGATGATAAAGATCCACTCGGGATTATTAAAATTAATCTGATCAGACCCCAAGAGGAAGAAATGGGAATTGAGGTTCCTGATCAGTATGCGGCTAAAATTGATTACACTGCAGTCACACCATTGGACATCATTCAAACAGTGACTGGGTATAAGGACAGGAATTTATGGTTGAATTGGATGGTTCAAACAGCTATAGAAACTAATATTGGGAACTGCATTGCATGTGCTACAGCTAGACCTCATCTTTATACGGAACCTGCTCCATTACACTTGGGAGATAGCTGGGGTTTTGATTGCATGCTGAGATTAACACGTGAGGCGGATCCCATGAATTGTACGGTGTTTTCCACAATATATCCGCCTATTAATAACTATACTCAAACGGGAACTTTTCTTCCGGATAAGGGTGTAGGATTGTATGTCTGTTTTAATTTCACTCATCTTGAGCCTGATTTCAATTTTGGACAGATTCCTAGTGATTGGTGTAATGTTACTTTGATAGCAACCAGAATCAGGAATTGGGCCAGAGCTGGACTTTATTATTTTTGTGGAGGTGATAGATTGACACAGAGAAATAAGCGACAGGTGTGTCATACACGTTCGGATACTGCATTTGATTTGACTATTAATTCTCCTACTTATATCGATGCCATCGGTGTGCCGAGAGGGGTTCCGGATCAATATAAATTGGCAGATCAAATTGCAGCAGGTTTTGAGAATTTACCTGTGGTATCAGCTTTCTTTCCTATCACCCCGAATAAAAATGTTGATAGGATTAATTATGTCCATTATAATCTTTTGAGGCTAGCAAATCTGACCAGGGATGCTGTTGGAGGTTTGAAGGACCAGTTAGCCCCGACTTCTTTAATGACAATTCAAAATCGGATGGCGCTGGACATGCTTTTGGCTGAAAAAGGAGGGGTCTGCTTTATGTTCCAAGACAGCTGCTGTACGTTTATACCTAATAACACAGCCCCTGATGGATCTGTCACTAGAGCGCTAGAAAGTTTGAGAATTTTGAGTAAATCTATGCACGAAAATTCGGGTATTAATGGTGGTTTGGACAGGTGGTTTTCTACTATGTTTGGTAAATGGAAAGGGATTGTCATGTCACTGCTAGTTTCTGTGGCTACTTTTGTAGCCATAGTGGTCACCTGTGGATGCTGTTGTGTACCGTGCATCCGGTCGCTTATCATTAGGCTGATTACAGTTTCAATTGAGAAGGGAAGCAGTGGCCCGCCTGCTCCGCCTCCCTATCAGATGCTTTTTCGCGGTGCTGCTGATGAGGGGGTTGTGGAGCTGGGTGGTTCTGTTTAAAAAACGGGGACTGTTATATAATTAGGCTAATGTTTTAGTTTTTAGTATACTAAATAGTGTTTTGCTTCCTCTATTAGAACGCTTAATCAATTAGATTTGTGAGGTCTGTGTGTCTCAGACCTCAAAACGGGGACTGTTAAAGAAAAATGATTATTTTTAGTTTTTAATACAGTTAATCTTATGGCATGTGTAAAAGGTATGTTGAACACTCGCATTTTGACCATATTTCTTAATTTTGAACAAGGTGGTGTTAATGATTTAAAACTAAACTATTGATGGGTAAGTATTCAAAGTACAAGAGGCCATAAAATGAGTATCCCCTGGAGAATATCATTTGAGGCCTCGAGGAGAGAGGTCTGCTTGGTTTACAGAAGATCAAAAGTCTTCCAGAATAAACATCTGGGATGGTGTGAAACTGAATACAATGTAGAATGTTAAAACACTAACATTTAGTTTTTAAGACATTTTTCTAAGTATTAATAGCATGTTTTTTTAATGAAAATTGTATTATCTAATATTAGAATTAACTAGTTTAGTAGATGATGAATGTATTTGAAAATTGTACTATCTGTGACAATATCAGAATCAAATGGAAATTGTTTGAATGAAAATGTTTTGTTTAGTATTAGAAAATTGCTCAGGATCTATGCTTAATGGGGTAATTGAATATGTTAGCTTGTATACTTGGCATTGAATATTATGTTTCATATGTGAGAAAAAGGAATTGTATCTCATGTTCTGTTGATTCTGTGTGTTCTTTTTGGTTTAATGGCAGGATTCAATCTTTTGGGGTGAGATGGTGCAGAGGAGCAAAATTGAGTTTGTGAAGATAACCTTTCCTTGAACCCCAATACTGAATTTAAGCTTGTCCTGGAGGCCCGGCAGTAAATTAGGTGAAGTTCTAAGTTTTTCTGATTGTCCAATGTAGCTTCCAATTGGTCAAGCGGAGGCCCTTATACTAAAGGGAAGGACTTATCTACATTATAAAATTTGTGCACAAGGGCAAAAATTCAGATAGCTGCCACTATTTTGCTTTTTTGCACCAGCTCTCTCCAAAGACGCGTCTTTGCCTTTCTTTTTCTATTTTCATTACCTCAGGTAATTGAATGTATGTTTCTGTTGTTCTGCAGTTTTGTTGTTAATTCATAAGCTATTTCTTGTTGGATTAAATTCTGTGATTCTGTGACGTCCACACGCCTTACTGGTCTTCCTTGGGGCCACACGTAGCTCGCCGAGAGGCCCGGGTACCGGAGGAAGATAGAAGCCAAACTTTTTTCCAAAGTTAACTATTTTAGAATATTTTCTTCCTTAACACCACCTTTCCAGGTTTCTTTTCTTTTGACAACAGGCTGTACAGGGGTTGAGCAATGTGTGAGAAGTTGGGAATATATGGACGATAGTATGATAGAAAGCCCAAGATTTGCCTCAAATCACCCACTGTTTTTGGTATCCGGTCTCTGAGTGATTGTATAGGTGCGATCTCAGCAAGATCCATGCAGTCCATCCTTGGATACAATCTTTCCCAGAAACTTCATATTGTCTTTGAAGATTTCAAATTTTCTTGGTGTTAGCTTCACTCCATGAGTCTGATAACGACACAACACCTCTCTCATGTCACGTAGGTGATTCTCAAATGACTGTCTATGGACTAGATTGCTATCCAAATATGGCTGAGATGTTTCATCCCTAAGATCTGCAAGGCACTCCTCTATACTTCGCTGAAACTCTGCTGGAGCTGAGGACAGGCCAAAGGGAATCCTGATCCACTCAAATAAACCCAACAGTGTTATGAATGCGGTGAGTGGTCTGCTACTCTCCTCCAGGAAACCCTGATAGTATGCCTTGCCTTGGTCCAAGACAAAGAACCATGCACTTCCACTCAGGTTATTAAGGATATCCTGCACTCAAGGGATGGGGTGATGATCTGGAATGGATTTCCGGTTCAGCTCACGATAATCCACACACAACTGGAGGCTCCCATCCTTCTTGCGCACACATACTATGGTAAATGAGTATGGATATCGGGACTTCTGAATCCAACCTCTGTCCAGCAGGTCTTCCAGATATTCCTTCACCTCTTTAAGCAGTGGTTTGGGGACAGATGTTTAAGTCTGCCTTACTGGCGTTGTGTCGCTCAGCCTGATTTTTAGCTGCAGGGTTGGGATGCATCTTACATCATGCTCATCCTTTTAAAATATGCATTACACTCTTCACAAAGCATTCTCCGTATCTCATCTTGCTGCTCAGGTGGTCAGTGGGCACTGGAGGGTCCCACCGATCATGTTTGGATGCCTCAGACTCTCTGTTTTCTCTATGTGGTTCGTACGATGCTGAACGGTTGCAGTCACTGGCAGGTGAGATGATCTCTGTTTTCTTTTCACTTGAATCCACAGGTCTCACTTTTACTGGATAAACTGCTTTAATCTGCTGTAAGTATCCCAGTACAGTACGGGGTATCAAGGTAATGTCTGAATGGCAGTCATTTGTGACTGGGATTGATACTGCCGACAGGTTTCCTTTTTTTAGGCAGACCTCTGTTTATAAGACGTTCAAGCCCTCAGGCCATTTTGGGACCACCTCGGGCTCAAACAGGACTTCCTGTCTCTTTGAAAGATGAGGACCAATCCTCACACTACATTTCACCTCTTTGGTCTGACCTGCCGGAATCACGGTTTTTAGCCGTCCTATTTTCACCATGGCTTCTTTGTTAGTTTTGTGAGCTGTTTTTACAAAGTGAATTAACACATCTATCTTTTTGCAGTCGAATGAGAAAGCCTCTTTTACTGCAATGGATGTGACACCAGGGTGGTGCTTCTTGCCATTCTTTACTAAATGTTCGATAACATTGTAGCCAATTATCGGTGGCTCTGCCACTCCAGAACTGCTTGTGCCTGTGCTCGTCTGTAATGATAAGCGAGCACCGGCACAAGCAGTTCTGGATTCAGGCCTCCCTTTGACCCTAGTTTGAATTTAACTTCAACCCAACCTGCAAAGGGAAGGGGGGTCTGGTTTGCTGCTTTCCCAACCAACATCTCTCCCTCGTCTAGGAGCTCACCCTGTGCTGCGTAAGTTGATGTGGGGAAGCTGGGAACTCCTTTAACTTTCATTTATGATGGTGACCTGTGTTCAGCTGATTGTTCTTGGATTGCCAAACTGGTGTTAGGTGCAGCCAGGTTTTGCTACCTGCTTTGCATTTCTGTGTTTAGCTCATTAATTTTTGGAATTTTAGTGTTGTAGCTTTTCCTCTGTTTGGACTGTCGTTCTGAATCCACATTTGCAGCCTCATTCATCTTTTCAAAAAGGGTCTCATCTGTAACAGTTTGATAATCAAGGTAGGTCTTCAGCTGAAACTTTATGTTGTTACTCAACAGTCCAGTACTGACTGACCTCAGGAATTTCCTCTGAATTAAGTCGGCGCTGTACTGCTCATCGGCATCGACTTCTCTTGAAGCAAGCAGCAGCCTCTATTTTAGGTCAGTTGCCCTGAAGAGGAAATTTTGGGGGGATTTGCGACTTTCCTGTGTGATATTTATCAGTCTTTGATAGATATCAGTGCAGCTATCCTCTTTGAAGAGACCTTTAAAATGGCTTTGAGCTTGGACCGGGTCAGAACACGTTTAATTTCCAGCATGTCACGAATGCTTAACCCAGGGTTGATTGATTTTATTACAGCGTGTATTACTTCAGCATCACTATGTCCTTTACACAGGCCTCTCTCAACCTGATGCATTAAGTTTGTATATGAGAGCCTGTCTTTCTGACCATTCTCCCCTATCTGACCACATATTTTAAATTCCCTCCATATGGTCACTTCAGGAAGCCTATTTGCTGTGGTTGGCATCACACTTTCAGTCACTGTTCTTTGAAGTTTACTATTTATGTGTTCATTTAACCTCCACACTGCCTATTGCAAAGCTTGGTTGTTAAGGTGGAGCTGTGAGTATTTTTCTGCTAAATTCATTTCTTCAGTTACAGCCTGTGTACTTTGTGACGTATAACTCGTTGCCACCGCTTAAGGA
Source organism: Cyprinodon diabolis (assembly GCA_030533445.1). NCBI lineage: Eukaryota > Metazoa > Chordata > Actinopteri > Cyprinodontiformes > Cyprinodontidae > Cyprinodon > Cyprinodon diabolis. The sequence goes on along the minus strand of CM060072.1, from coordinate 42,842,137 downwards.
TTAACTTGTTGTAATATAAGTTGAATAGATTTTTACATTCTCTGCAGAAAGCACCTCAACAACCTCCTCTTCTTCATTGTTAATCACAGCATCAATTGACTCTTTTATTAATTGTATCACACTCGCCTTGTTACAAAATGACTGCTTTGGATTTTAGCTTCTGCACACACCTCTTTGAGCCGATCCACCTGTAAGAGCCATAGCCAGCTCCTCCGTGTCGGGCGCACAACGTTTGCGCGCTCCCGCTGCTGCTTGCTCCGACTGTCAGCATCACTCAAAGAATTCAGTTTTGGGATGGGGTTATAGAAACAACATTTGTAGCTTCTAGCTATAAATGTATATACATTTTTGTCAAGCACTAAGATTAACTGGGAAGTTAAATCATTTAGCTAGTTGGACCAAAATGATCAGATTGATTTGAATCATCTGAGTGTTTGCTTTCAAGTAAAGTTGCTTATCACTAGCTGAAGAGATATTTTGGAGTTATTAGCTTTTGTTAAAATGCTCTATATTTATAAACTCCAGGAATGTCAAAGGTTATGATTTCTTCTCATATAAGCTTTGACATATGGATTCTTAGGTTGTGACTTTAAAACCTCATAATTGAGTGGTGAGAGCTGACCAAGACCCACAGCACCCTCCATAACGCCCGTTTTCCAGCCTTGCTAAGGAAACTGGAGCACCACTTTTAGTTTTAGAGAACGCTACCAATCTCAGTTTTTGGAAGAGTCAATACCAATAAAATGAACTTTCTCCCTCAGATACTTTACCTTTTCAAAACCTGCATATATTTCTCTCTAAATCTTTCTTTAAGAAAATAGACTTCATCATTGTTCCTTTTATATGGAACTACAAAGCACACAGAATTAGAAAAGAACACCTCTGTAAACATATATCTGTTGGAGGGCTAGCACTACCTGACTTCGAGCATTACTATTGGGCTGCTTGGTTGTGCTCTAGCGCACACTGGTTGGAGGATGCCCCTTCACCTTTCAATGGGTTTGAGATGGAGCATGAAGAATGTTTACCATATTGAATTCGAGCAGTTACAGTGGTCTGCAAAAGTTTGGGCAACCTTGTTGATTTCCATGATTTTCCTTCATAAATCGTTGGTTCTTAGGACAAAAAAAATCGGTTAAATATATCATATAGGAGACAAACACAGTGATATTTGAGAGGTGAATTGAAGTTTATACCATTTACAGGAAGTGTGCAATCATTGTTTTAACAAAATTAGGCATGTGCATAAATTTGGGACCAATTATTGGAAATCAAAATTGGTTTGGGAAGCTCAGTGACCCTTGACCTACATACACAGGTGAACCCAATTATGAGAGAGTATTTAACGGGGGGCAATTGTAAGTTTCCCTCCTCTGTGAATCTTCTCTGAAGAGTAGCAACATAAGAGTCTCAAAACAACTGTAACATGACCTGAAAACAAAGATTGTTCACCATCATGAATTAGGGGAAGGATACCGAAAGCTGTCAGTTGTCTGTTAGGACAGTTAGGAACATAGTCAGGAAATGGAAGACCACAGGCACAGTTCAAGTTAAGGCTCGAAGTGGTAGACCAAGGAAAATCACAGATAAACAGAAGCGAAGAATGGTTAGAACAGTCAAAGTCAACCCACAGGCCAGCACCAAAGACATACAACATGATCTTGCTGCAGATGGAGTCATTGTGCATCGTACAACTATTGCGAGCACTTTACACAAGGAGATGCTGCACGCAAGAGTGATGCGGAGGAAGCCTTTTCTCCGCCCACATCACAAACAAAGCCGCTTGAGGTATGCTAAAGCACATTTGGACAAGCCGGCTTCCTTTTGGAATAAGGTGCTGTGGACTGATAAAACTAAAATTGAGTTATTTGGACATAACAAGGGGCGTCATGCATGGAGGAAAAACAACACAGCATTCCTAGAAAAACACCTGCTGCCTACAGTAAAATTTGGTGGTGGTTCCATCCTGGTGTGGGCCTGTGTGGCCAGTGCAGGGACTGGGAATCTTGTTAAAGTTAAGGGACGCATGGATTCCACCAAGTATCAACAGATTCTGGAGACCAATGTCCAGAAATCAGTGACAAGGCTGAAGCTGCGCCGGGGCTGGATCTTTGACCCTAAACACTGCTCAAAATCTACTAAGGCATTCATGCAGAGGAACAAGTACAACATTCTGTAATGGCCATCTCAGTCCCCAGACCTGAATATTATTGAAAATCTCTGGTGTGACTTAAAGAGAGCTGTCCATGCTCGGAAACCATCAAACCTAAATGAATTAGAGGTGTTTTGTAAAGAAGAATGGTCCAAATACCTCCAACCAGAATCCAGACTCTCATAGGAAGCTATAGGAAGCATTTAGAAGCTGTTATTTCTGCAAAAGGGGGATCTACTAAATATTGAGTCATTTTTTTTTTATTGTGATGCCCAAATTTATTCACATGCCTAATTTTGTTAAAACAATTATTGCACACTTCCTGTAAATGGTGTAAACTTCGTTTCACTTCTCAAATATCACTGTGTTTGTCTCCTATATGATATATTTAACAGATTTTTTTTAATCCTAAGAACCAACGATTTATGAAGGAAAATCATGGAAATTAACAAGGTTGCCCAAACTTTTGCAGACCACTGTATATTAGCACCTGTGAAGATCAGCAGAACATGTTACAAGAATAACCCTATAATTCATAAAACAACTGAAGCAACATGGAAACAACTGAAAAAGCATTTCAATCTTGGTGTGTTGTCCTCCCTGTTGCCAATAGCGGCCAAACCAACCTTCCTCCCCTCCACTTTGGATGGAGCATTCGATGTGTGGAGGGAGTCTGGAATAAGAAGCATTCGGAACTTGTGCATTAAGGGCACTTTTGCTTCTTTTCAACAACTCCAGGAGAAACTTAAATTGCCAAGGAACCATTTCTTCAGATATGTCCAGATTAGGAACTATGTTTAAACAAATCTCCCTGATTTTGAAACGGTAACACCAAATGCTTTGGAAATCTCAATTAAAATGTTTGACAGGTCATACTCCGGGACTTCTCAACGGTATAACACATTGCTGAGCATGGGTTCACCCAAAACAAACGCCCTAAAAGACAAATGGGAAACGGAAATTGGAACTCAAATACCTCAGTTTGTGTGGGAAGAATGGCTTGAACACATACATGACTGTTCCATTAACACCCGACTACATAGCGGGATACTGCTGTTTGTTGTTTTTTATTTTCAGCACTATCATTATTGGGTTAATGTTATGGTTTATTATGTTTTTATTATCCTTATTTTTTTATTATAGATGTCACTATGCCTTTTTGTTGTTTATGTGTCAGACTTTTTCTTAAAAAGAAACATGTAAATGTCAGATCAAGAGCCTTGATGAAATAAATGTTTCACAATAAATATGTTTGAAAACATAAAAACCACTGAAGCTCTTAAGTCTGGAGTTAGTTATTAAAGTATATTAGTTAGTACTTTATCATTTTGAAGAGCCACATGTGGCTCTGGAGCCACAGGTTGCAAAGCCCTGTTGTCAAGCAACCTGGTAGCAAAAAATATTTTGCTTTTGGGCAAAAGTAGGATAGATCACAGACTACACTGATTCGTGTTTAAAATGTAGTTGGACTGAAAAGGGAATTCCAGGGCAGACACACTGTTCAAAAGAAAATGTATGCTAATTGATCTTCAAAAAATACAAGCATCCATGCATGCACACCTCCAGGATCCAGTGGGGAGGACTGAAGATGTAATGCAACATTTCAGTGATCAAGATTATCAATAAGTTTGTGCAGTGCAGATTTTTGTCTTCACTATATAATTCATTATATAATATTACTTATTCTTAAGGGATACATTTTTTTAGGATATCTCTCTGTCTGTCTATGTGTGTGTGTCTGTTTGTGTTTTTAATGGATCAATATATATTGCAACATGTTTTATGTAAAAATTTTGTCATTTTTTTGTCTTAATTCCAATACATTACATACATATTAGAAAATAAAAATACAAAATATCATATATGGGAATATATTTAAAATATTTTTTAAATACACTGCTAAAAAAATTAAAGGAACACTTTAAAAACATCAGATCTTAATAGGGCAAAAAATCATGTTGTTTATTTATACTGATATGGACTGGGTGATGTGTTAGGAACAAAATGATGCCACGTCATTTGATGGAAATAAAAACTATCAAACTACAGAGGGCTGAATTCAAAGACATCCAAAAATTGCATTGAAAAAATTATGCAGCAGGCTAGTCCATTTTGCTGAAATTTCATTGCAGCAACTCAACATTTGTATGGCTCCCACTTGTGTGTATGCATGCCTGACAATGTCGGGGCACCCCCCTAATGAGACGACGGATGGCGTCCTGGGGTATCTCCTTCCCGATCTGGACCAGGGCATCAATGAGCTCCTGGACAGTCTGAGGTGCAACCTAGCGGCGTCGGATGGATGGAAACATAATGTCCCAGAGGTGTTCTATTGGATTTAGGTCAGGCAAGCGTCAGGGCCAATCAATTCCTTCATCATCCAGGAACTGCCTGCATACTCTCGCCACATAAGGCCGGGCATTGTCGTGCACCAGCATACGGTCTGTCAATGGGTGCAAGGATTTCATCCCAACACCTAATGGCAGTCAGGGTGCCGTTGTTTAGCCTGTATAGGTCTGTGCGTCCCTCCATGGATATGCCTCCCCAGACAATCACTGACCCACCACCAAACCGGTCATGCTGAACAATGTTACAGGCAGCATAACGTTCTCCACTGCTTCTTCAGACCCTGTCACGTCTGTCACATGTGCTCAGGTTGAACCTGCTTAGGGATGGGGATCGTTAATATTTATTGATATCGATACCTTAATCGGTACTCCTTATCGATCCGAGTCTTTATCGATACCACTATCGATACTTTTCTGTTATTTGGTGGAAAGACGATGCGACAATATGTTTTTAACAGAACTGGTATTGTTTTTATTGCTTAACAAGTGAGCATAACAAAAACGTTTCTAGCCTTCAATAAACATGGCAAATGTAATAGGCCACTTCGAAATGACATAGAACTAACTAGAATATATTTTCACATTTGTTGGTTAATGTATTGTCTACTGTCACTTTTCATCATGTTTTTAGTGATTAGGAAAATATTTAGCAAATAAATAATTGTATTTTAAATTAAATGTAATTTTTGATAAATGTTGGCATCAGTAGTTTAATTATATATTCTAAAATAATTCTAGCAATATACAACTGTATTACTCATGTTTCTCGCCAAAAACTCAATTTCCCTTTTCTTTACGTTACACTTGAACGCATCATGATAACCTAATTGTCGTTTTACTGAGCCAATCTGAACACATCATCACGCGGCACGTCTGAAACTTTATTTACTTTTCAAGCTAACTAGCTTGTATGCTGCCCATTACAACACGGATTTCACAATTACTATTTTTAACTGACCGGACAAGCTACAAGTCTGTGTGTGCGCTTACCAGTGGTACTCTGAGTGGATGATGAAGACGGGCCCGACTGTGGTGCAGCGGCAGCAGCAGGAGTCTTTTCAACCCGGAGACAGTCGAAGGTACTGCATTTGGCCTTTATTTGATGCACAATACTAATGTGCTTGGCCATTGAGGTTCTGTTCCCCCCTTTACAAGAGATGATTTTGCAATATAAGTTTCATTTCGCTTCTTCTTTATCTTTGAGCTTGGTAAAATGAAGCCAAACTTTAGACCTTTTCGTCCGTTCAGCCATCCTCAAGTCGCGAGCGAAGTTTACTGCCAGACTTCACTTGTTTTACTTTTAATATCTGTTTGCTTACAATTTCATTCCAAAACATTGGTGGACATGCTGCAGTGATTGGATTGATTAGATTTAAATGCTGTGACGCGACTCGAGGGACACACAATTATGTTACAGGACCTCCGGGAGAAAAAAAAAAAAACGACCAGACTCGATAGTGGTAACGATAAGCCCAAACGTTATTGATCTTTGATAAGCACAGCGTACCAGTGTCAGACTTGCCAATTCCAGTGTTCTGTGGCAAATGCCAATCGAGCTCCACGGTGCCGGGCAGTGAGCACAGGGCTCGCTAGAGGACGTTGGGCCCTTAGGCCACCCTCATGAAGTCTGTTTCTGATTGTTTGGTCAGACACTTTCACACCAGTGGCCTGCTGGAGGTCACTTTGTAGGGCTCTGGCAGTGCTCCTCCTGCTCCTCCTTGCACAAAGGATCAGATAGCGGTCCTGCTGATGGGTTGTAGACCTTCTACAGCCCTGTCCAGCTCTCCTGGAGTAACTGCCTGTTTCCTGGAATCTCCACCATGCTCTTGAGATTGTGCTGGGAGACACAGCAAACCTTCTGGCAATTACACGTATTGATGTGCCATCCTGGAGGAGTTGGACTGCCTGTGCAACCTCTGTAGGGTCCAGGTAGCGCCTTATGCTAACAGAAGTGATTATGACCCTAGCCAAATGCAAAACTCGTGAAAAAGAGTCAGAAAAGATGAGGAGGGGAAAATATATCAGTGGCCTCCACCTGTAAATCCATTCCTGTTTTGATGGTCGTCTCCTTGTTGCCCCATTAGTTCACCTGGTGTTAATTTCATTAACCCCAAAGCAGCTGAAACTGATTAACAACCCCCTCTGCTACTTACCTAACCATATCAATATCCCAGAAGTTCAATTAATTTGATGCTATACTCTGATTACAAACTTTCCCTTTCATTTTATGAGCAGTGTATATTCCCTTATATTTGCTCATGTATTGCACAATATTTAGCAGTATATTGCAATATATTTTTGTTTCGTAAAGGCAGAGCGAGGTACCAAATTTCAACTATTCATCATATCAGGCCTGCAACAGGGAAGGCATTTCATTTTTAATTTTGAACTATTTGCTGGTTTAGGTCTGAGTTAGGGAGTGTGGGCCCAAATATTGTAAATAATGTTGGACAATTGAAACTGAAACTTTATTACTGAGTAGAAGCTATTTTAATTTCGAGAACATCTGAACTTCTATTTTTGGGGGTTTCTTTTACTCAACTTCGAAGACTTATAAACTATTGTGTGTTTTTTGATTATTTCAGATAAGTTAAAATATCGGATAAGAAATAAGCAGAAGTAAGGCTGTGTTATAACATTGACTTTCATTTAAATGTTATTTTTAAATCTCTAAATTTACATAATCTAATGCCAGAAACCAGGAGGGAATATGAAACAGGAACTGTAGTATATAAATATCTGGCTGACTTGCCAGATATTTATATACTACAGAACACATTACCGATTTTTGTGGAAAACCAACACCAGTGAAGAAGAACACCAGTACTGCAACAACGACAACCCTGGAGCGAGGAGACTGTCTGCCAGCCTCTGATGGCAGTTGCACCCACAGGCCCAGCATCAGCACCCAAGCTAGCGTGTGACCAGGGCACCGTACCTGTAGCTCACAGTAAGAGCATGGTCCTGAAGAGCACTTTCATATGTATTTGTGTAGTTTAACATAACCATAGTATTTTTGAGTGTGTATTTTGATCTATTTTGATTCTGTGTTCTTTGTGTAATGGATGTGTAGAATTGTTTAATGTTGTGAAGTTAAAATTGTGTGTTCAAGTTATATCTTTCTAAGTATATTCTTTGAAGGTCACAAGGGTGTAAGATGACCATCCTTAGCAGAGTTTCTTAACAGGATAAACATCTGTGCAGAAGCTGGGAACAGTCGGTTTGAAATAGGTGCTGTTTAAACAGTAGCAGGCAAAAGCAATTAGTAGTAAAACAGTTACTATGAAATGCCTCAAGAGGTCAGTTCTGTGGAAACCATTGTGTTGTGCAAAAGCGTTTCTGTTTCTGTTTTGCAACCTCTTTTACGCGCAGAAGTGATCTATATGTAGAGGGGGAATGATGAGCCACCCAAGTCAGAGCTCACTGAGCGATTTTGTGTAACTGTGATGCTCTCCACATTCAAGTGCTTACAGGTGCTGGTCATAAAATTAGAATATCATGAAAAAGTAGATTGATTTCAGTAATTCCATTTAAAAAGTGAAACTTGTATATTATATTCATACATTACATACAAACTCATATATTTCAGATGTTTATTTTGTTTAATTTTGATGATTACAAATGACAACAAATGAAAATCTCAAATTCATCATATCAGAAAATTAGAATATTGTGAAAAGGTTCAAAATTGATGGCCCCTGGTGCCACACTCTAATCAGCTAATTAACTCAAACCACCTGCAAAAGCCTTTAAATGGTCTTTCAGTCTAGTTCTATAGGCTACACAATCATGGGGAAGACTGCTGACTTGACAGTTGTCCAAAAGACGACCATCGACACCTTGCACAAGGAGGGCAAGACACAAAAGGTCATCGCTAAAGAGGCTGGCTGTTCACAGAGCTCAGTGTCCAAGCACATTAATAGAGAGGCGAAGGGAAGGAAAAGATGTGGTCGAAAAAAGTGTACAAGCAAGAGAGATAACCGCACCCTGGAGAGGATTGTGAAACAAAACCCATTCAAAAATGTGGGGGAGATTCACAAAGAGTGGACTGCAGCTGGAGTGAGTGCTTCAAGAACCACCACACACAGACGTATGAAAGACATGGGTTTCTGCTGTCGCATTCCTTGTGTCAAGCCACTCTTGAACCACAGACAGCGTCAGAAGCGTCTTGCCTGGGCTGCTGGTGAGTGGTCCAAAGTCATGTTCTCTGATGAAAGTAAATTTTGCATTTCCTTTGGAAATCAAGGTCCCAGAGTCTGGAGGAAAAGAAGAGAGGCACTTCATCCACGTTGCTTGAAGTCCAGTGTAAAGTTTCCACAGTCAGTGATGGTTTGGGGTGCCATGTCATCTGCTGGTGTTGGTCCATTGTGTTTTCTGAGGTCCAGGGTCAACGCAGCCACATACCAGGAAGTTTTAGAGCACTTCATGCTTCCTGCACCTGACCAACTTTTTGGAGATGCAGATTTCATTTTCCAACAGGACTTGGCACCTGCACACAGTGCCAAAGCTACCAGTACCTGGTTGAAGGACCATGGTATCCCTGTTCTTAATTGGCCAGCAAACTCTCCTGACCATAACCCCATAGAAAATCTATGGGGTATTGTGAAGAAGAAGATGCAATACACCAGACCCAACAATTCAGAAGAGCTAAAAGCCACTATTAGAGCAACCTGGGCTATCATAACACCTGAGCAGTGCCACAGACTGATCGACTCCATGCCACGCCGCATTGCTGCAGTAATACAGGCCAAAGGAGGCCCAACTAAATACTGAGTGCTGTACATGCTCATACTTTTCATGTTCATACTTTTCAGTTGGCCAACATTTCTATAAATCCTTTGTTTTTATTGGTCTTCAGTAATATTCTAATTTTCTGATATGATGAATTTGAGATTTTCATTTGTTGTCATTTGTAATCATCAAAATTAAACAAAATAAACGTCTGAAATATATGAGTTTGTATGTAATGTATGAATATAATATACAAGTTTCACTTTTTAAATGGAATTACTGAAATCAATCTACTTTTTCATGATATTCTAATTTTATGACCAGCACCTGTAAATTAAAAGGAAGCTTTGTTCCTTGCAGTCTGCTGTGTCTCAGTCTCCAATTTCTAACATTACTTTATAATGTTTAAACTGTATAATACAAGTCTTTCCTTGTGGTTTGCGTAAAAGGAGTTTGGAGCTAATAGAGTCACATGTGACAAACAAAGTGACTCAAGTTCATGCCAGCTGACCACATTTGCATTGTTATAGTGTTATTGCGTAGTTTGATTAATAGCGCATATATTCAAGTGATAACTGATGATGTCTGTGTATTAAAGAACCTGGTTGTGTGCACTGAGGTGTATATGACAATAAAGTAGTGAATCTCAATCTATTCATTTTTATTTATTTTATTTTAAATAGGCCTATAGACTCATAGCTCTGTTGTCCAAAAGAAAACAAAAAAATATTTTCGCAGTACCACCTCTTCAAAATGACTTCCAGCGCCCCCGTCTTCGACACCGGGTTCGGCTTCCTCTTCTGTATACTCCTGCCTTCCTTCGTCTGTTTGGGTCTGCTCATCAGCCAACTGAGCAGTCTTCAGGCCCCGGCATCTGGAACTCTCTGGACAGCGTTCACAACGTACTGTTGTGTCTGGGCACAGACTGAGCTCTAAAACCAGGTTAGTGACTCACACTCTGTCCGAGTTTCTTGGTCACTAACACAGGCGTGACTTTCTGAAGGACTGGTGTGGACATATCCCCACCAACTTTGGCTTGGTGGGGATATGTCCCACCAATAATTTGCACTTTCCACTCATTTACTTTAGCCAAAGGCAACAGAGGTTGGGTGCAGCTATCTGTGTTAATAGCGTTTCCAGTCAGTGTTTTTTTTCCCTCTTTCGCGTTGCTCCCATGTCCCGCCTTTCGTTGTAACATCATCAGATCTGTCGCTTTGAGACATCTGATTTGCCTTTGCATTTCACTGACATACAAAGTAGTTAGGTGGTTGGAGTAGAGACACAGCAGCACTCAGTGAATATTAACCGACAACTACTTCAATATGTTTAAGTAAAAGAAAGGAGATGGGCTGGTTAAAAAATTGAAGAGATGCCACCGAAAAATACGGAGAAATACGGAGCTGTTTCAGCTAAAAACAGCAACAGATTATAAGTTTATTGAAGTTAGTATTATAATGCAAGACGCTTGAGAAAACATAGTTTAAATGTTGTGTTCTTTACTATAAAAGCTCGGCTTCTCAGAGTACCATGACTAACAGTTATAGCTCAAAATTAACACGTTTTCTTATTGTACAGACAGAATCAGACTGCATAACTTCCACATATCTGGAAATTGTGTTTCTGGCATCATTATATTAGTAAAGAGCACAAAGAAATAGGGAGAGCTGCAGATTTAAAGGTGCAACAGGTTTACTGGGATATGTAACATGCAATAATATATATTTCCAAGTTCACCAGAAAGTTTACAAGAAAAAAATATGCTATATTTAAAATGGGGTCAAGCTACTGTAGGTCCACCAGCCACCACAAACTTCCATTACAAAGTTACACCCTTGGTCACTAACCTGAGTCTTCCCTCTACGGATATTCTGGCCTTTGACGCCTTTGTTCCTGAGTTGTGGATCTGACATACGTCAATAAACGTTTCTGTTAATCACACTGATCTGTTTACTTCAAATTCTGGGTACTCAGTTCTGAGCCCTGACAACTTTAGTTGCATGAAGCTGACACCCCACCCATGTGAAAAAAACCTCAGCAACTACACTAAATAGCTAGTGCTTGGTTAGTGCAAGTTTGTGCAGTAAAAATTATAATTTGTAAAAATTGACTAAAAAATAAAGATCATGTTTGCTACTTTTGTCTAAGAGATATTAAAGATTATTGTTTAGGTCAGCCATCCTCCCAATAAAGCCTGAATTGAATCAAAATGATCTACTGTTTCAGTGCTACTTAAACATTTCTGATGGTAAAACTATCATGTTTCTGATTAGTTTTTTTAAGACGGCCTTATAATCATTTTTAATTCTGGCCGATGACATGATCTGACCTGACATAAATAAAAATGACATTCTTTAAAGATACCTACAGTAGAAAACTCTTTAGAGCATTCATTATTTCATCCTTTGTTACATCATTTCCTCCATATTTACATGTTGTGAGCTGATGTTGAAGCTTGGACAAGCTTTATTTCACTAAGGATTTAAACACTGATATAACATTAGTGTTCAGATGCTCATTACATTTTGATTACCAAGAGTCATTTAGTGAAATCCTCAAGTCTATTCGCTGCTAGCTATTTCAAAGACGGTAAAGAATCATTTGAGGTTATTGGTTATTGATTAAGCAAATCATTTAATAAAACAATCAGTAATGTTTTATTCACCTGATTGATTTGCATTGTGAATCGGTCTGAAAATATTCCAATTTCTTTAAATTAATGAAAAGCTAATTTGACCATATCCCAATTTCTTCCAGATAAACTTTGGTTTCAAACACAAAATCCATCTTAAACTGTAATATAGTTTTAAATCATGTTCCCCTAATTAGTTGATTTTCACTAGTTTTAGTTAAGAGTGTTAAATTGAAATATGTTTGACTTGGAGTTTAATGATTTTTATTTTATTTTTATAAACTCTTATCTTTTGAACAGAAGTTGTGGTGAATTTATTCCATGTATGTGCAGAATTAACTGTTTGACCATGATTAGTGCTCGAATCACACTTTCATTTATTGTTCTAACATACGATATATAACAGCCGAAATAATATCTGATTAAATAAGATATTTTACCATCCCTACTGGGGAGGGCAATAAATCTCAGCTGGCTGGGAATAGAACAGAACATAAAATCACAACACGGTTTTACTTTAGAACAGCTTTGGCATCCACTTCCCTGAGCATGAATCATGCTCTGCCTCACATCACCCCTCCCTGATCAGAGAAGGTGGGTGATTTTTTTAATTTGTGCCGCGGTTCTGTCAGCCTAGCATACCCAAAGTCAATACACAGTACCTGAGTTTTGTATGAAACATAGACAAAAAAGTAAGTAAGTAAATTGTTTTTGTTTACATGACTAAAGGGATACAATCCCATTAAGGTAGTTTAAAGTTTATTTTTTGTACAAAAAATAAGGGATGTGCTCATCATCCAGCTCACTTATTTGTAAATACATTGCTCTTTTCCCTCCCCATAACTGTTTTTATGTTCCTGTATTTGTATTTTTGTATTTTTACTCTCTGTAAAGTGACCTTGAGTGTCCAGAAAGGCGCTATTATATAAATGTATAATTATTGTCTGACAGAACACCGGCGTGGCACAGTTAAGGTAGCTGCTCCTTACATAGATATTCTCCAGCTGCTAATTTTCACAGTTTAGGGAGAGGCTGCTCCTCGGAGAGCAGCGGTCTGTACCACGAAGCAAGATTACCGGCTTAGTGAGATAACTTCAGGTTTCACTCAGACGAACCTCTTCTTTTACGAATATGATGCAACTGTGGCATCAGCTTCCTGCTTTGTTCTTGCACACATATTGAGTTAAAAAGTCCAACTAACCAGATGGAATTATGTTTTTGTATTTTATTTTCAGCTGCTCCTCTTCACTCCTAATGGGTTACATCTGAGGGATTAGACAGCATTAATATGCAGTGCAGGGATCGGAATGCAGGCTGTGTTAAATGACACTGATGTGTAACTTGCACATTAACACAGTCAACAATCCTTTGCCATGATATGACGTCTTTTTAATTCCACCACTTTGACTTTTCAGTGAGATTTTTACTCTTTGTATTTCTCTAAGACGAGTTTTTGATCCTCACTGGAGAAAGACGGCCTCTTCCCTTATCTGGAAACCACCCCTTTAGATGTGGACGTTTATGGAGTCATGATCAGTTCAAGCTTGAGATAGTGATGTGATAACCAGCTTGGTGGTACCGCTGATCAGTGAAAACATGAAATTTATGTCCAAATGACATCTACATTTGGTTGAAAAGTGAAAAGCTACAATTTTCAGATCATGTTCAGATTACTATTATTGGACTAAAGTGGGACAAAATAAGCCGAAAAATTGACCAACCAAACACAGCCCAATTTTCAACAACTATTTCTGGACTATATCCAGACTATGACGGACTGACAACATTTAGCCTGAAAAGTGACGTCTAAATGACGTCTGGTGTTTGGAGGGATCCTGATTGCTATTGTTGTAAGTGGATCGGTTAAACTGGATAGGCTTGGGGTAATCCCAGGTGGGTTGAGCTCGCTTTGAGGTACAAGCCTCTGAGATGAATGAATCAAGCCAAAAACCAATTTGGTCTTGATTCTGATGAAGAAATAGCATTAGAACATATTTAACAACTCTGAGAATTTTATTTTACAAGATATAAGTCCTTTAAAAGAAAAGTCGGGTCATATTCAGAATTCAACTTCTGAAATTACTGTAAATATGAAATTATTACATACTGTTCAATAAAGTGTTTTTAATTAAGAGCGATTTCATCTGAATGTGCTTTACTAGAGGCATCCATGTTTGTCAAAGAACACTACTGCCACCTACCAGTTTTTTATCTCACCGTGCGGGATCGATGTTGATCAATTCCCAGTGCCGTGTCTGGTGTTTGTCACAACACCCTATGTTTCAACGTTGGCTACATATTACGTGTTTTTTCTCTGGCCAGAAGTTCGATGGCAAATCTTCCCTCTTCAAGTTGGCGATCCAACGACCAACCCGTCCGTGGAGGATCAGGAATCAGAAAGGTGAAATAACTCTTTTTCTCACCTTTACCCGATGTATTTCAACATCCAGCTGCCATGCACGTGGGCATTGTCAGTTTCACTATAGCTCTGGTGAATTTCAATGGTGAAGTCCTCTGGAAATCTTCAATAATTGTTGTTGATTGCAGATGTGTCTAGTAGTTCCCATTGATTTTGCTTGTAAAGCGGGGAGAATGGCGCTAGGCTTACCGCACCGTGACGTCACTGCTGGTAGATGATCACAACAAAAATTATTTATTTTTATTTTTTTTTACTGATTATCACTAAACTCATTAAATCACTGCAATGTATTAGTTTTAGGTATAGAAAATGATCTATTGGTTATTCCTTGCTGACTGGACTTTTCCTTTAAATTACATTTGTGAGAATTATCTAAATAATTAAATGAAACAGAATCAAGTCTGAAACACATCACGTAATCTTTAACACTGTGTAGTTTAGTAAATTATTTTTTTCGGTTTTTAGACTTCAGTAAAGTACAGGTGTAGTGTGAATGTGTTTAGATAGGAATTAGTGTGTCCACCCAGCACACTTCTCATGTAAATGTGTCCAGCAAGATGATGATGGTTGGAATTGTGCTTGAAACTTCTCAACAAGAAAAGTTTATGACTAAACAATAATGATGGATTTCCAAAAAAAAAAAAAAAAAAAAATTATATTCAAAGGAAAAGAGTCACGAGAGGACTGATTAACACAGGCCAACATTTATTCTATTCTTTTGAAAGCCTTTCTAACTTCCTGTGACTTGGTTGATCAGACCTGAGGTAACCCTATGAACTGCTTTTGACTGGTTTTACAATCACAGAGCTACCAGTGAAGAGTGTGGGGAAGAAATCATTAAGGAAACTGTTCTTCAGTTTGTGCTGGAAGTGGACGTATCTCACACCAGGACCATAGCTAGAGAACACATGGGACACCTGCAGGCGGAAACAGACAGAGGCAGTTAGAAATGCAGACAACAGCAGGTCAATTACAAGGGACCCAGAAAACCAACCTCCTTCCAGTTGTGGGAGTAAACACTCAGGTCCTCTGTGGGCGCAGCTGTGTGCTCTGAAATCACCGTTATTTTGTCTGCAGCCAGTAGCTTTACATGCAGCTGGTAGATGAACTCATGCAGCTGACTTTCCTCATACCTGTTAAAATAACACATCTCAGTAGCTCCAAAAATGCATGTTTGTGTTAGATGATAAATGTCACTGATAATATAATTATTTTTATTTATAACTATTCCTATATATATATATATATATATATATATATATGTGTGGAGACTAACAGATACACAATAACACAATATCTATATACATCATGATCCACACCAGATCAAAGCAAGAGAAGATAAGTCTGATAAAATTTGCTTTGATTTAACTAAAATCTGAACTAGAACCGAAAAGCATTCTGGGGGATGCAGGATTTAGCCTCTCTATTACTTATGACCAAGTTGATCAACACCGGCTGACTTGTTTTAAAAGGTGAAAGGTGACGTTAAGAATTTTAAAACTGATCCTCAACCTAGTAAAACAAACAACGAACTATCATTACTGATACTGAATGATATGAAAGGCTTGTGATACATTTTCCATCCATATCAAACAGCCCTAGAAAAGAGCGCTCTCACTATTGCTTTGTCTCAGTTCAATCCAAAATGCTTCTTCAAGTATCTGAAACATTGGTCTGTTTCAGAGCCTAATGCTGATTTCACACCGGACGCAGGAGGCGCAGCAGGAGCAGTGAGTTTCCATGCAAAGTCAATGGTTGACACTCGTCAAGGTGCAGCAAAAGGTCCCGCAGAGCTTTTTTTGCAGCAGGCGCAGCGCGTCTGAGCAGCTGAAGCAGCGCATCTGGAGCGTTTAAGTATGGCAAGCCAAGAAGGCCACTATTCGCATTGAATTATCACGTTAAGATTGAAAGTAACCCGCTAAATCGCGCGTTTTCCCAATATTTCGCCGCTTTTTTCGCCGTCTTTTACTAACAAGCGCTGCCTTTTATGTGCGTCATAATAGTACCGCAAGACGCGCGTATTTTACGTGCGTTGTGTTGGTAAGGACACAACGGACTATTGTACGTGCCGGACTATTGTAATTCTTTACTATCAGGAAGTCCACAAACTGTAGTGAAAAGTATGCAACTGTTCCAAAATGCTGCAGCCAGAGTTCTGATGAAAAAGAGAGATCATATCTCTCCTATCCTTTTCTCTTTATTGGCAAGAATAGAATTTAAAATCCTCCTTCTCACATATAAAGCCTTAAATGCCCAAATTCCATCTTATATCAGAGATCTGATTGTTCCTTATGTTCCTAACTACACTTCGCTCTCAATCTGCAGGTTTACTGGTGGTTCTTGGAGGCAGATCTTTCAGTTATCAGGCTCCTCTCCTGTGGAACCAACTACCACTTTTACTCCATGATGCAGACTCCCTGTTCAATTTTAAGGGCAGGCTATAAACTTTCCTTTTGATAAAGCTTATAGTTAGAGTGGCTCAGGTTATCCTGATCTATCTCTATAGTTATGCTGCTATAGGTTTAAACTGCTGGAGGACATAGGGATCCTTTTAATCATTCCATCTCTTCTCTCCCATTCTGTAGAATGGGAGAACAATTCAATTTCAATTCAGTTTATTTATATAGCGGCAAATTCACAACACAAGTCATCTCAAGGCACTTTACAGTTCAACCAGATCATACAGTCAAATTGAATCAGTTTTCTATCTAAGGAAAACCAGCTGATTGCATCGATTCATTGACTCAAATACAATCCCTCACACTAAGTATGCTTGTAGCGACAATGGAGAGGAAAAACTCCCTTTTAATAGGAAGAAACCTCCAGCAGAACCAGGCTGAGTGTGAGCGGCCATCTGCTGAGGCCGACTGGGGTTCAAGGAGACAGAAGCAGAGATAAAAAAGCAGCTGTAAAAGGCGGCCCCGTCCAGGAAACACACAGCCAGGCAGACGAGCTCCAAGGCAGCTCCCATGCCAGAGGATGAAGAGAGCACATCCAGCTAGTCGCGGTCAGAGAAACAGGACCACACTGGAAGACAGGCTGATCTCCAGCATCTATAAACAAGGGTGTTGATTGAAGCAGCACAGCTGATGTTTCTCTCCAGGATGGCGTCACAGCCAAACAGGAACAGACGAGGCAAAGCTACTCTGGGGAAAAGCAGAACAGAGATAACGTTATAGAATCTCTGCTTGGCTGTGACTACAGTGGGGCAAAAAAGTATTTAGTCAGCCACCAATAGTGCAAGCTCTCCCACTCAAAAAGATGAGAGAGGCCGGTAATTTTCATCATAGATATACCTCAACTATGAGAGACAAAATGAGAAAAAAAATCCAGAAAATCACATTGTCTGATTTTTAAAGAATTTACAGTGGGGCAAAAAAGTATTTAGTCAGCCACCAATAGTGCAAGTTCTCCCACTTAAAAAGATGAGAGAGGTCGGTAATTTTCATCATAGATATACCTCAACTATGAGAGTAAAAATGAGGGAAAAAAATCCAGAAAATCACATTGTCTGATCTTTAAAGAATTTATTTGCAAAATATGGTGGAAAATAAGTATTTGGTCGGTTACAAACAAGCAAGATTTCTGGCTGTAAGAGGCTTCTGTAAGAGGCCCCTCTGTCCTCCACTCGTTACCTTCATTAATGGCACCTGTTTGAACCCGTTATCAGTATAAAAGACACCTGTCCACAACCTCAAAAAGTCACACTCTAAACTCCACCATGGCCAAAACTAGAGACCTGTCAAAGGACACCCGAAACAAAATGATAGACCTGCACCAGGCTGGGAAGTCTGAATCTGCAATAGGTAAACAGCTTGGTGTGAGAAATCAACTGTGGGATCAATTATTAGAAAATGGAAAACATACAAGACCACTGATAATCTTCCTCGTTCTGGGTCTCCACGCAAGATCTCACCCCGTGGGGTCAAAATGATCACAAGAACGGTGAGTAAAAATCCCAGAACCACACGGGGGGACCTAGTGAATGACCTGCAGAGAGCTGGGACCAAAGTAACAAAGGCTACCATCAGTAACACACTACGCCGCCAGGGACTCAAATCCTGCAGTGCCAGACGTGTCCCCCTGCTTAAGCCAGTACATGTCAAGGCCCGTCTCAAGTTTGCTAGAGAGCATTTGGATGATCCAGACGATGACTGGGAGAATATCATATGGTCAGATGAAACCAAAAGAGAACTTTTTGGTAAAAACTCTACTCGTCGTGTTTGGAGGAGAGAGAATGCTGAGTTACATCCAAAGAACACCATACCTATAGTGAAGCATGGGGGTGGAAACATCATGCTTTGGGGCTGTTTTTCTGCTAAGGGACCAGGACGACTGATCCGTGTGAAGGAAAGAATGAATGGGGCCATGTATCGTCAAATTTTGAGTGAAAACCTCCTTCCATCAGCAAGGGCATTGAAGATGAAACGTGGCTGGGTCTTTCAGCATGACAATGATCCCAAACACACCACCCGGGTAACGAAGGAGTGGCTTCGTAAGAAGCATTCCAAGGTCCTGGAGTGGCCTAGCCAGTCTCCAGATCTCAACCCCATAGAAACTCTTTGGAGGGAGTTGAAAGTCCGTGTTGCCCAGCGACAGCCCCAGAACATCACTGCTCTAGAGGAGATCTGCATGGAGGAATGGGCCAAAATACCAGCAACAGTGTGTGAAAACCTTGTGAAGACTTACAGAAAACGTTTGATGTCTGTCATTGCCAACAAAGGATATATAACAAAGTATTGAGATGAACTTTTGTTATTGACCAAATACTTATTTTCCACCATATTTTGCAAATAAATTCTTTAAAAATCAGACAATGTGATTTTCTGGATTTTTTTTTCTCATTTTGTCTCTCATAGTTGAGGTATATCTATGATGAAAATTACCAGCCTCTCTCATCTTTTTAAGTGGGAGAACTTGCACTATTGGTGGCTGACTAAATACTTTTTTGCCCCACTGTATATTCTGGAGGGAAATATCAGCTGTGTAGCTGTTTGTACCTCTGCTTCTTTTTCTTGTATGAGCGATGCAAACAGCAACTTGTAAACAGAGCATGCGCAAGGAAATATGGGCTTGTGCATACTCTCGCACACTTTTAATAGGCGTTTGTTCTCTTTGCGTGTGCATTTTTTTTTTTAAAAGGAGAGGGCAGTTTAGTTGGAGACCAGCTCACATATGCTACTAATGTGTAAAAAGGGAAGCTGTTTCTAAGCAGAGAAAAGTTGAGACAGTATGATGTGGTAACATCCCAGAAATAATCAATCACAACTGCACCTTGCAAAAAACCATACTACATTCTAAATGGCTTGTTTTCACCACATATTAATGAGCCTGTCTCACTGCATCCAATCATGTCTGCCATTCAGGGTCATGGAGAACGTTTTTTTTTTTTTTTTATCTAGGCAACATCAAATTCAAAAGTCTTAGAATCGCTCTCATGGCATGGGGATGGAGGAGAGTGCTCGGTGACATACCAATCCTGAATAACTATTTCAGGCAGAAAGGTATCCAACAGCTCATCCCACAGTCCCTCTGCCTTAAGGTCCACCAGCTGCTCCAAAGTGAACCAGCTGAAGACAAGGGGAAAAAAGAACACAATTAAACCCTGCTGTAAAAGCTTGAACTAAATGTACTTCTTGGTTTTAATGGTACTTTAGTATAATTAACCCACCTATGCCTTGGCAACCCACAGACCACTGCTCCCTCTGGGATACCACTGGTGTCATATGGCAGGACCTCTGTGCTCGTGGTCCAGCCAGCAAAGTCACCTCAGGTATAAGATAATATTCAGAGTTCACAAAACTTTATTTTGATTATATTTCTTCCAAAAAGATTATGATTAGCTCTGTTTCTCACCATCAGGCTGAAAGCGGGGAGGGCCACTTGGGGGCACATCTGGCAGTTCAGGCTCAGGTGGAGGGCTGTCCTTACTAAACCCTGTCCAAAGATTTAGGGAAAATCCACTATGATGAGCTCTGGAACTTCAGTGCAAACATTACAACAAGAACAATCCAGCCTTTGTTAAGCAGGGTTACTTGGTTTGGACAAGTTTAGGTATTAGTCATGTCAGGGAGGGATTTACCATTAGGCAATGCTAGGCAGTTGCTTAGGGCTCCAAGTTCCTGGGAGCCCAATAAAACTTTGCTTACATGTGTGGTAAATACAACTATTCCTTTATTTGTGCATATTAATTATGTTTTTGATAAAAATCCTTTCGCTAAAATGCCATCAGAAGGTTTATAATACCTTCGGTGTCCAACACATTGAATCAGTTCATTTGCTGCACATGTTCAGAAAGGTTCAAATAGACAGCAGCAAACCATTTGAAAACAAACGATGCAAAGAGCATTGCTGCTAACTTACTGCTTATGTTGCTACTTTTAGCGACTTTTCAGACCCTCTAGCACTTTTATTTAAAAAATAACCCTTCTTTCTGCTACTGGAGACTTTGGCAACAACATATAAAAGCAGCGAACTCTGCTCTCCAGAGCAAGTAGATTGGTAACCCTGCCTGCTGCTCTCCCCTATCTTGTTTGCTGTCATGATTCATGCAGCTATTATTTCATCCAAATGAAAAATGGAGAACAGATAAGCAGATCATGGGCCGGATTTATCAAGATCCAATTTTGCGTGCAGTAATTTGCGCTTGCAAACTGGAATTTTGCGCGAGGGGCTGAACCATGGTTTGCGGGTGATTTAACAAGAGTGATTGCGCAACTGGTGGCAGGTGCAAAACTGTTGGAGACGCCCTATTTAAATGATGGATTTGCGCGTTTTGTGGTTTCCGGCAAAGTAGTTTGTAATTTGCGTACGCATCCCCGCAGCATTGGCATGTTGCTCCACATGTGCAGGGGGGAGGTCGGGGTTCTCCGTTAGGGCGTCAGGGCGACATGGCATTTATAACGTCGGACAGCACTTCTGAAAAACGAGATTGGGAGATCCAATGTTGCAAGGAGTTTTGTGATATCTGGTATTGCTAGGGTCCTCCTTGTGGCTGGCTCCAAATCCATTCTGAGTTCCCTCAGCAGCTCCAAAATGGCAATGCTGGATAAACGATGTGTTTTGATGATCGTTTCCTCCTTCATTCCAAAAATATTCACACGAAATGAAAAAATCCGTTCTCTGCGTCTCCTTGCTTCATTTCGATGTCTCCTTCTTGCGACAATAACCGCTGCCATGTGTGCGCAATTACGCATGCAGACCATTTGCACCTTCTTTTGAAACGTGTTAAATATAGAGTCAGATACCGTTAGCAAAATTGCTTTCAGGTTTGATAAATCACTTTGCGAGTGCTAAATTAATATATTTACATGTTCTCCTCCCACAAGACGCACTTTTGCGTGTAAACGCCCCATATTGCATATTCATTGCAGAAAAAGTACTAAATGGATAAGAGGCGCTATTTAGCACGTTTTAAAGACCAAATCCTTTTAGCACGCTGTTGATAGATCAGTTTGTACATTTTTTAGCGTGCGCAGTGAAATAGCTCACGTTTTTATACACGCAAACCTTTGATAGATCCGGCCCCATGTCTTGTCTACAGTGAAAAGAAGGACTGGGTTATTTGGTTTTGCGTTTTTGGAAACACAGGAAGGAGCAATCAGCTAAGTGAGCTTAGTGCTTGGAAAAAATCTTTCATTCCTTTAGAGACAGCATGAAAAGTCAGCTGAGTACAAAACAGAGAGGAAAACAAGAAGAAAAGGGACAAAATCTAGAACAAATAATGGATGTCTATTCTATTAACACTTCTGCATCTGTGGAATGGGTTTATTCTTATGAGTTGTCTTCTCAGTTCAGAGGGCCCCCTGCCTGTCTTTGCCTTGGGCCCCAAATTTCCTAAGTCCATCCCTGGGTCATGCCCATCCAATGCTGGTTTTAAGACACAATCAGCTTTAAAATATGTAAAGTTTTAGTTTCCACATAAACAGTGACCAACATTCAAATCATCTATAGTCCCACTTGGGAGTATTTTGAAACATGTCAGAAGCCACAGGCCATTTCAATAATGAGGAACTAGTAAGACAAGATTCCAGAAATTAATATTTGACAGATTTACCACCAAGCTTTAAATCATAATGTTTTATTTTATATAAAATATCTGTCACTGTTAACTTGTGGATTAAGTCTCAGTATGAGGAAACTACAGACAAATCCTCTTGCTATGGCTTATAGAATAGATTGTTTATTTTTCCCCCTTTTATTTGCTGATAATTCTTTTCTTATCTGTGATCACAAGAAAACAATCTGGTAAAAAAAAAAAAAAAAGTTAGATAAGCTGTTTCTGAAACTAGGACGTTACTGACCAATCCCTTCCAGCAGGATGATCAACTTAATGCATCTGATTCATCTGAAAGGTGACAGTTCAGACACATGAGTGTAACAGTGATATGGTACCGAGAGGAGACGGGTTCTTCAACAGGTTCCGTCCCAGTGGTTTGGCTTCATACACGGACTTCCAGTCCACATCGTCGGGCATCGGAGCTCCCCGTAGACCCCACTCATCCTCACACTTCTGCTTCCACTGCGCTGCTGACATCGTGTGTGACGGTTCCGTGTGATCTTGCGCTGATCTGCGGGGAGCAGGAAGCTCTAAGACTTTTATGCAGCTGGAGCCCCACCCTGGTGTTGCAATGTCAGTCAACAGAGTACTCATTTTAAAGGCGCAGCATTAGAGGCCTGTTACACGAAACAGATTACTGGGTTAACTTCAGCTTTATCCCTGGTTTTCCAGTGTGATTGATTAGCTGGTGGCAGTAGCTGGAAACTAGGTTTGGCTTTTTCACGACACCATTCCCGAACCAGGAGATAAACTACGTTTTTTTTTTTTTTTTTAATAAAAAAAAAAAAGGTTTATTTATAAACCTGGAGAAACCGACCCAGGTTGCTTTCATATTTACATAAAGGACAATTAGAAATTAAAAGAACCCCATTAGGTTTGTCTCATCAGTTCCAAATTGTTTATCTTATTATACAGTTTTGCGTCTTATTCTTTGTCCATGGATTTTAGAGATGGGGAGAGGTAGTAGAGTTCCTTGTGGAAAGTGGGGAAAGATGGCTCGACTTTAAGAACTAAATTTATGAATGAAACAGTTGCCCATGATAATTATTATTAAGACCTTCCATTTAGGAATTAATTACCTCTTTTGTATTTTTACTAAGTGATTTTCTGTCAGTGTGAGGAAGTGGCAGCAAACCAGCGGAACTTACCATTGATTTCACGTGTTTCTCCCGGCACTACTTCGCCGTAACACCAGCCTGTGGCTCTGAATTCATGGGCTGCCAAGGACGGGGTCTACCTAGGCTCTGTTCGAAAACCTAGGACGTGTCCTCCAAGGACGCGGTCTACCTAGACTGGATCCTTCGAAGTCCATGAAAATAAGGAGACCGGAAGAGTTTAGGCTGTGAATTCGACCAGGTCTACCCTTCAGCGGGTTTTACCGCCGTAGGCTCTGTTGCTTAGCAACCGAGATAGTTGACACACAAAGCAGGAAATGAATCAATACCGAAGTTTTCAAAACTGTTTATTTTTTTTATTGTAAAGTGAACAAATACTACACTCATGAGAATCCAGAGTGGAATAAAGCATGAACAAATAAAAGACAATGTAATGACAGAAACCATAGTCAGTTAAATAACATGCTGCTGTCATTTTGCACATCTCTGATGTTGCTGCTAGTTTCAAATATCCATTACTGTAAAAATGTCCATAGCTGGATATTGGTTATTTATTCTCCAGGTGCACAGTTTGATATTGTTAGAACGCTTTACAGTGTTTTATTGTTTTTATTTTAACTCTTCCCTATTATGTTATTCTTATATATTTTCTAAGGTCCACATTTGTGTGACCATTTTCAATAATCTTTCTACTGCTTTAAATTTGCCCATTGTGGGACAATAAAGACATTTTCTATTCTATAAGAGGGATAGAAATATATAAGTAAATCTAAACAATGCATGTTTAAAGAATATATCTGCAAAATCTCTAAGATTCAACAAAAAAATGTCTTAGTTAAGCATATTGTGAAAAACAGCAATAAAAAAAAATTAAACTCCTATCAGATTTATATTCCCCACTCTGCAGATATATTAGAATCTGTCCTTAAATTACAGCCAAACTCATTTACACAGTAACAGAAACTTTTAGATAAACCAAACATTACTGCCACATATCTGCCTCAATAACTATTAAAACAAGTATTTTGATTAATTTCAGATAGAACTATTCACAGACTTGTATTATATTAAACTGCACTGCCAAGTTTCACCACTGTTCGGCGCCAAGTAACCTTTCCTCTGATCACAGAGCAGCCGGCTTGCTTGGTCTCGCAATGAATCCTGGGATATCCAAGGATACCTAGGATACATCGGACACGTCATTCAAATCGGGCATTTAATTTTTTATTTATTTTTTTATTAAGTCAACAAACATTTACATGAAAAAATACTGTCAGAGAGGACAGCAAAGGTGTACATGAACGGATAAAGATCAATTACAATAAAAGAAAAACAAAAAAGTAAGACAACTAACAGAGGATTTATCATAGCAAACGTTTAAATCAAACATAGACAAGGCCATAGAAATAATAAAAACAAAAAGGTGAATGCACTTAGAATAGCAGATGTTTGGAGGAATCAAGTCTAAATTTTTTGGCATATTTGTCATTTTTTATCTTTTTAAGAAAGGAAAAATAGGTTTTAAAGTCATTAATAAACCAGTGAAAGGAAGGTTTAGAATTTCTCCATTTAGCACAATGGATGTGATATTTACCCAACAGCAGGAGAACATTAATAGTATAAGAAACAGTCTGGGGAAGATGGTCCATATAAAAAATGACATCATTTAGTGCAAAAGGGGGGACATCATTAATTTATAAAGAAATCCAATCTTTCAACTCTTTCCAGAAGCTATGTGTAGTAGGACAGAGGTAAAACATGTTCAACGGTTTCACTATACAAAAGGAACATTGATCCACCTCAAAACCAAATCTTTTTCTTAAAAATTCTGCCACAGGATGAATTTTGTTTATAACTTTAAAATGTGTTTCTTTAACTTTAGGTAGAATAGGCCATTTAACAAATTCTGAGAATGCCTTATGGACTGTATCTGAATAACATATCGCTCTTCCAATTAAATCTATCATAGTCAAGAAATCTTCTGGCTTTCAAAAAACTGTTAATGAATTTATTATTGCATTTTTCATCAAGCAAATTGCATTGTGAAATCAACAAACTGGGCAATATTGGTGGGTAATAATTATTTAACATAGAATTTTTTATTAATTGAATTAAAAGCAGTGGAAATGATTTACACAGTTTGTTATATTCTCTTATAGAACAATTAACATTATATGTATTTTTTAAATCTGAATAATTTATAGTACCGCTGTTATCATCCAATAAATCAGTAACATAAATAATGTCTTTGTTAAACCATTCTCTTTTGAAGATAGATTTGCGATTAATTGTTGTTACTCTATTTGTTCCATATAGTTAAGCTATGGGGAGAATAGCTGTGGGTGAAAATCATTTTCCAATACTGCAAAATCTGCTTGTGGAAGTTGGACAGCTTGATTGGAATCATGTTTATCTCAAAGTCACATTTTAGAATAAAGTCTAAACCTCCTAATTTATCAAACAATGACCATGGAATGTGATACCACAGAATTCGGGTGCAGCATATAAGATTTGATCCAGTGATTCTGAAGGTGCCAACCATTGATTCAATAGCTGGAGCTTTAATATCCCCTTTATGATATTCTTTCACCAACTGAGATTTTTTTTATGTAATGTGTTTTATTCCTCCATAAAAATTCAAAGATTATTGTGTTTGCTTTACTTATGTTTTTAGAGGATATAAACAAGGAGTGGCAGGGATAAATCGGTTTAGAAATTCATTCAGTTTTGGACAGAATAGTTCTGCCAAATATGGTAAGGTCTCTTGTTAACCAGCGACTAAGGCCTTTTTTCATATCCAAAATACGATTTGAAATATTTGTATCTTCTCTTCTAATTAAGTTTGTTGATATTGTCATTTAACTGCAGTTACAACTTTGATAGAAGCAACTGAGGTTTCAGGACTTGTATGAAGAGGAAGTAGTTCACATTTTTTTTTTATATTAAAAGATAAACCAGATGCAACAGAGAATATGGAAATAGTACTTAGGGCTTAATCTACACTATATTGCCAAAAGTATTTGCTCACCCATCCAAATTATTGGAATCAGGTGTTCCAATCACTTCCATGGCCACAGGTGTATAAATTCAAGCACCTAGGCATGCAGACTGTTTTTACAAACATTTGTGAAAGAATGGGTCGCTCTCAGGAGCTCAGTGAATTCCAGCGTGGAACTGTGATAGGATGCCACCTGTGCAACAAATCCAGTCGTGAAATTTCCTCGCTCCTAAATATTCCACAGTCAACTGTCAGCTGTATTATAAGAAAATGGAAGTGTTTGGGAACGACAGCAACTCAGCCACGAAGTGGTAGGCCACGTAAACTGACGGAGCGGGGTCAGCGGATGCTGAAGCGCATAGTGCGAAGAGGTCGCCAACTTTCTGCAGAGTCAATCACTACAGACCTCCAAACTTCATGTGGCCTTCAGATTAGCTCAAGAACAGTGCGCAGAGAGCTTCATGGAATGGGTTTCCATGGTCGAGCAGCTGCATCCAAGCCATACATAACCAAGTGCAATGCAAAGCGTCGGATGCGGTGGTGTAAAGCACGCCGCCACTGGACTCTAGAGCAGTGGAGACGCGTTCTCTGGAGTGACGAATCGCGCTTCTCCATCTGGCAATCTGATGGACGGGTCTGGGTTTGGCGGTTGCCAGGAGAACGGTACTTGTCTGACTGCATTGTGCCAAGTGTAAAGTTTGGTGGAGGGGGGATTATGGTGTGGGGTTGTTTTTCAGGAGCTGGGCTTGGCCCCTTAGTTCCAGTGAAAGGAACTCTGAATGCTTCAGCATACCAAGACATTTTGGACAATTCCATGCTCCCAACTTTGTGGGAACAGTTTGGAGCTGGCCCCTTCCTCTTCCAACATGACTGTGCACCAGTGCACAAAGCAAGGTCCATAAAGACATGGATGACAGAGTCTGGTGTGGATGAACTTGACTGGCCTGCACAGAGTCCTGACCTCAACCCGATAGAACACCTTTGGGATGAATTAGAGCGGAGACTGAGAGCCAGGCCTTCTCGTCCAACATCAGTGTGCGACCTCACAAATGCGCTTCTGGAAGAATGGTCAAAAATTCCCATAAACACACTCCTAAACCTTGTGGACAGCCTTCCCAGAAGAGTTGAAGCTGTTCTAGCTGCAAAGGGTGGACCGACGTCATATTGAACCCTATGGATTAGGAACGGGATGTCACTTAAGCTCATATGTGAGTCAAGGCAGGTGAGCAAATACTTTTGGCAATATAGTGTATCATTGATTTATCTTTTAGAAAGATACAGGTATCATCTGCAAATTGGCTTATTCTAAATTCTCTATCAAACATTGTGATACCTTGTATGTCATTGGAGCTTTTAATTAACAAAGCTAGCAGTTGTGTTGCTAAGATGAAAAGCTTTGAGGAAATGGGACAACCCCGTCTGATTCCACATGAAATCTCAAATCCAGGCGTTAATCCCGGGTTTAGAGAGACCATGCTACTGATGTCAGTGTAAAGCATTTTAACTATACCACAAAATTTGCTTCCAAAACCAAGGAAGTGTAAAGTTTCAGTGAGTCAAAGGCTTTGAAAAAGTCTAAGAACAATATGTGGCTATTTGTAGGAATAAAGTCTCTATAATCTAACAGGTCAGTAATTAGTCTAATATGGTTATGTATAACTCTACTTTTACAAAGGCTGATTGACCCTCATCCACTAGTTTTGATAATCCCATATCCAATCTATTAGAGTAGATGTGAGCTAGCAATTTAAAGTTGTTGCATAGTAGTGTTATTGGCCTCCAATTATCTAATAACATTTTATCTTTATTGGGCTTTGGAATTAGGGTTATAACACCTCTTTTCATTGTAGGGGACAGCTGACCAGATGAGATACATTCAAACAGGGCATTATAAAGCAGTAGTCTGATATCATTCCAAAAATGGATATAAAACTCTACTGTTAAGCCATCTAGTCCGGGGGGATTTTCCTTTTGACATTTTTGTAATTGCTAAATCTAGCTCTTCAATTTTGAGTTGCTTAAACTCTCCATCAATTTTTTTCCCTATATTTCCCAATTTTTTCAAAAAATATTTGACAATGTTCTGCTGAAAATTTGGTTGTATAGAGTTTTTTTTTTTATAAAAGTTTCTTATTTCCTTAACTTTATCTTGCTTATCAATACTTATATTATCAATAAGTAATGTATTTATTTTCTTTTTAGTTTGTCTTTGTTTTTCCAAATTAAAGAAATAGGAAGTGTTTTTTTCACCTTCTTCAAGCCAGCGGGCTTTAGAGCGTATAAATGCTCCCTTTGCTTTAACTAAATAAAGATTGTCCAATTGAGTTTGAAGACTATTAAATTCTGCTTGTTCCTCTAAAGATAAGTCTGTTTACCCAGTCTGTTCATATTGTTTATAAGGTCCAGTTGTTTTTTCTTTTTCATTTTAGAGATAATTTTACTCCTAAGAATGGCAATATCTTTAATTTTGAATTTAAACCACTCCCACTTATTCAAATGAGACATTTCTAATTGTTCTATTTCAATCAGTAGATTTTTAGTTTCATTGCCGAATTCCTCATTGTCTAAAAGGCTGTTATTAAATTTCCATAAAGAAAATGGAACCGTCTTTGTCCTGTCAAATTGGAAGGAAATTGAAATGCCACAGTGGTCAGTTAAGGGTGATGCTAATATTTCACAATTATGGACTGCATTTATCAGGTTGGTAGAAATTAACCAATAGTCTAACCTTGAGCATTGGCCATTATTGGCTGAATTATACCATGTGTATTGTTTGGTATTAGGCTGTTTCATTCTCCAGTAGTCGATCAGATCTGTTTTCGTGATGAATTCCCTTATAATTTTGTCATAAGAGTGGCTGAAAAAACTCGATGGAAATTGATCCAACCATAGCTCGGGAAGCAAATTAAAATCACCCCCAGAAATAACTTTGTCACTAGAATAGGTAATTTTACATTCTACCACTATCGTACTCAAGAAAGCATAAAGATGTTTTGTTTTGTAACCTTCTGTTGTACCCTTATACACAGATTAATATATAGTTTACATCATTCAATTCAATCACCATCATTATCCAGTGACCATTGATGTGGTTTATGTGGTTTATCACATTTCCAGAAAACCTGTTGAACATAATCGTTACTCCAGCTGAGTGTGAAGTGCCATGGCTGTTTCCAGAATTTTGTGTCTGCCTACACAGAAAAATAATATTGCTCTTTTGCTCTTAACATAAAAGAAATGTTGCCTTGCCTTTCACATTGTTTTTCAATCCCCTTGTATTTAAAGAAAAAAAAGATAACATTCACAGATTACCAAGTATGCTCTGAAAAGTTTTGCGCAGGAATGAGTAGCTGGAATCCCCAAAAAATACAGAAATAACAATTGCAACAACCCTTCAGGTAATCAAACATTTAACTAACTAAATAATTAACAGTACCTGTTATAGACCAATATGACTAAATAAGTTGGTCATTTATGGTCCACACGTTGATTGTCAATCAGAGCATAACCCTCCTTCAGGAGTGCTCTCTTTCCCTTCTTCCTGGCATCCTGAACCAAAGGCCACAGCTTAGAACGAGCATCACATCTTCTTTGGAAAAGTCTTCTTTGAAACGGATATGCATCTCACTACACACCCCCACGTCCTTCGACTTTTTCCATACTTCATCTCTGACGGTTCTCATCCTGAACTGGATGATTATCGCCCTCGGCGTGTTGTTGGAGGTAGCTGCAGAGCCGCGTTTACCCAGGCGGTGGACACTGTCCAGGGTGTCTCGCAGCCGGTCCACAGAAAGGGGAACAACTCTGGTAAGAATTCCAATGACGGTGCCTCTGATGTTTTCTCCCTCTTTTTCTGGTTACCCTGTCAGCCTCAGATTCCACCTCCTTTTGTACCAAGCCTGGTCCTCCGTTGCTCCTTTTAGCGTGTTGTTTTCTTTCTGGAGCTCGTCGATCTTCCTTTTGAGTAGTTCTTCTTTGTTTTCTCTAATAGCCATAGTGTTTGCTTCAATGCGTTTATCAAAAGTTCCGTTTGTTCGTCCATTTTCACAGTCAGCGCCTGAACAGCTTGGAGAATAGCGGTACCGATACTTCCCTCACCTTGGTCACTTCCCTTCATTTTTTTTTTGGCTTAGGGCTTTGTGTTGGTGTGTGGAACTGATTAATCGTACTTTTTTTAGAAGAATTCTCGTCAGCAGCGATGTCATCAATGTCACTCTCATCACAAGCCTCGTGGAGAGCAGTTAAATTATAGTTATGGTCTGACATGCTAGCATCAACTCAGTCTGAAAAACTCAAAGGAAGAAAAGAGAAAAAAGCAACCTGGAAAAGCTATATTTAGAGAAAAATATCAGAGCCTGCAAAAAAGCTGCTTCTTACTCCGCCATCTTGGGTCCTCTCCTATCGGCATTTTAAGGCTGCATAACGAGTCTTGGAATCCGACCAGACCTTGGCGCCACAGTATGAGGTCATCGTCCTTCGAATCTCACCTTAGAAGGACGCATCCCATGAATATGAACAGGACCTGTGTTGATGCATAATCCCAAACCGCGCCTTAACCACTACTCTTTTTTTTTTTTGCCAAATTTTTATTTCAATTAAAGAATAAACAATTACAAGAAACAAATACAAATATGGCAGGGGTTATGCCACAATAAATAGATATATAAATTTGGGACATACAAACACACGCATATATATACACACACACACACACACATATATATATATATATGTATATATATATATATATATATATATATATATATATATATATATATATATTAGGGCTGTCAGTTTTAAAGCGTTATTAACGCGTTAACTGCTTTAGACTATAACGACGACATTTTTTTTAACGCACGTTAATCGCGCATCAAAACAAACGCAAAGTGCGCTTTTGTTCTTTATTTTTCCGCAACGCTCACTGTACTGTTTATTTTACCCTCGGCGCTTTCCGTAGCTTCAGGAACGCTAAGTTTTGGGAGAGACCGCAGCATAACAGACCCGTGCTTTGAATGAGCAAACATGGCCAGCAGACAAGGTATCCTGAATGATATGTTTCATTTTAAAGTTATCCCAGAAGGCTGTCTTGACAAAACCTGAGTCCTATGTCTATGTTGTCCAGAAGAAACGAGCGTCTCACTGGCTTAGTGCCAACAAGACAAAGAAATAAATTAAGTCATGTGGAATGCACTGCTGCTGCAATTCCTGTTCAGACCAAAGGAATATTAAAGCATTTTGAAAATGTTCTACATGTAAAATGTTATGTTGTTGAGATCACTGCAAAGCCCAGTTAATTGTAAATTCGTTTGATATATTTATTATTTTGTGAGTAACTTCATTTTATTTGAATTATGTCTGAATTTCATAACGGAAAGTGCACTTTATTTTAACAGTACATCTACCACACCAGGCAGGACCCCCGATGCAGACTGTGCAAAGATGCCTCTGAAACAATACAGCACATAACAGCAGGGTGTAAAATGCAGGCAGGAAGTGCATACATGGAACGCCACAACCAGGTAGCTGTCATAGTGTACAGGAACATCTGCCATGAGTATGGGCTGGAAGTCCCAAGGTCAAAATGGAAGACACCTCCTAAGGTAGTTGAGAATGACCGAGCTTAGATCCTATGGGACTTCAAGATCCAGACTGACAAACAGGTGATGGCTAACCAACCAGACATCGTGTTGATCGACAAACAGCAGAAGAAGGCAGTAGTGATAGATGTGGCAATCCCAAGCGACAGCAACATCAAGAAGAAAGAACATGAGAAGCTTGAGAAATACCAAGGGCTGAAAAAGGAGCTAGAAAAGATGTGGAAAGTAAGAGCAGCAGTGGTGCCAGTGGTAATTGGAGCACTGGGGGCTGTGACCCCCAAACTGGGAGAGTGGCTACAGCAGATTCCAGGTAAAACATCAGAGGTCTCTGTCCAGAAGAGCACAGTCCTAGGAACAGCTAAGATACTGCGCAGAACCCTCAAACTCCCAGGCCTCTGGTAGAGGACCCGAGCTTGAGGATGACACATACCACCCCATGAGGGGTGAGAAAACAGTTTTTTTTTTGTATATTTTATATATATATATATTTTTTCTTCTTCTTTTTTTTCCACTAAGCATATCTTTCACAACATGAAGTTGTTGGGATCCAGAGGCTTGTCAACCTTTCTCCACCAGAGGGAGATCTTCCTCCTGAGGGTGTGAGCTGACTTCTGCACACCTGCTTCCCATCTGCTCATTTGGAGGCTTTTTAAGGAGGAGGAGGCTAACACTGTTTTGCCAGTAACGGTACCGGCAAACTTTGAGCCTGGTGAAAACCTGATCTGTTTCCTGACTTTTTTGAAACCCCTCTGATTCTGTGTTTTTTCTGCCTCTCAGATCCTGACATACCTGGTGATCAGTCTACTCCAAGAAAAAACTCTCGCTGCCTGGAACCTACCTGTCTGCCCTCCGCCTCAGCCTCCGCCTCTGCCCTCAGCCCTTATCCTGCCGTTCAGCCTCTGGACCCTCAAGGTTCCCCCCCTACCGGTCAGAATACCCCCCGAGCTGGTATTTACGCAGGCCGCCGTCAAACAGCAAGTTTCCTGGATCCACTCTAACCGTTTCTGTCCTCCTCTAGTTGCTTCCCTCCCGTGACCAGCCAGACGAACCAAGACACCATTTACATTTTCTGAAAACTTTGTCAATAAACGTTTTAACAATTTTTTCCTGTCTCTTGAGTGTTTCTGCATGTGGGTTAGAAGACTAGACCCCAACATGACAGAACACTGCCAACAACCTAGCCCCGCAGATTCACTCAGAAGGACCTTGGAGCAGCAGCATGTCCTCATTCAAGGGCATGACTCTGCCCTACAAGAGCTAAGTGACCGCCAAGCTGAGTCTAACCGCACCCTGCAAGAGATCACAGGTTTTCTCCAAAGATCCAGCTCACAGGCCTCTGCACCTGCTGCTGAAGCCGCTCTGCTTGCTGCTTATAATCCACCCTTCGTTTTCTGAATTCCGCCTGTAAGTGCCAGAATTGACAAGATTGAATACGTGTATTACCCCTAGTTGCCTTTAGGTGGCAATAGCGATCTTTGTTGTAGGTCATTTCTGAGTTGGAAGGTCTGGCACATCAGGCACGAGTTGGAACGTGACTTCGTGGGACAACATGGCTTCACAAATAGTCAGAAAAGAGCTCCAAATGGATTAAGAAACCCAGTGGATGTCCTGAAGAGTGGATTCAGTCATCTACAAGCAAGTATTGACCTTAATTAAGTTTGGATCTCCGTTCGAAGGAACAAGTAAGAAATGCGTCTGGATTTGCAAAAGGAGTTAGCCACACTCAGCTAAATTTGCATATTAGTGCTGTAAGCTAATGCTAGTTCTGAGGAATTTGGAAAGCTCTTGTAAGGAAAATTTCCACATATGACGATTATTGGAATTGTGCTTGTGGAAAAGAGGGATATTCGAAGATTCAAAATGCATGAACAAAGTGATGCTGTTGTGCGTTCTAAGAGGACAGTAAGGCTGACTTCTAAAGGCATGGAACAAAAGCTTAGCATGACATTGGCTGAAAGGAAATCCAAGTTTGCACATCTCTGTGGAATAATGAAGGATATGGATGCTCTAATGGAAGATGTAAATAATGCTGGTACAGTTTCTCAGAAACTATCAACAGAGTTTACAGAGGTGTACGTGCAATTTTGCAGTCTGAATGATACAGCAAAAGAATGTATGTCGGAAGAGGTTTTGATTAAAGACCAGAAAAGCTGGTATGAATCTAGAACCAAACATCTTAATGGTTTTGTGGAGGATGTTGAGGGATGGTTAAAAGCAGCTGCTGAGCAGGCTAAAGAAGCAAGACAGTATGATGAAGAAGTAAGCCCTGCAGATAGTACTTCGATGGTCAGTTTACCACACAAGTTGGGGGCATCTCTCCATAGCAGAGCAGCTTCAGTTGTGTCTTCAACTGCTTCTGCCACAAGATATAAGTACGAGGCTGAAAGAGCAGCTTTGATTGCACAGGCTAGTGCATTGAAACAAAAACAAAAAATTGGCAGAGAATTGGCTCTGCTACAAGCAAAGAAAGAGAAACTGGAATTGCAGACAGCTATTGATGCAGCGAATGCTAAAATTCAAGTGCTTGGTTTGCATGAGTCTGATATGCAAGAGCAGGAACAAGTGAGGCCTCCTGAGGTGAGAAATCTACATGCTGAATTTGCATATCCTGAAGATGAAGGTGAGGAAGATGATGTCGCTTTTCCTATACAGCGACCAGAAAGGCAGCCTCCTCAGCCAAGGCAACAATACTATGTGAGTAGAAGGCAAAACACACACAGCAATGTTTCATCTTCCCCACGCTCACGCGCCAACAGTGGTGCTCATGTTGGTGAACGACGACGTGACAACATGCAGATTAGAAACCTGCTTGAGGTTATGAAGCATCAGAATGATATCACTGAGCTGCTTGTGAAACAGCAAAGGTTGTCATGCTTACCATCAGTGGACATTCCTGTTTTTAGTGGTGACCCAACTGAATACAGATTTTTCACTAAAGCTTTTGAACATGGAATTGAGGACAGAACCTCCAGTAGTAAAGACCGTTTATACTTTCTGGAGCAGTACACAAGCGGTCAACCCAAAGTGCTTGTGCGAAGTTGCCAGCATATGCATCCTGAATTTGGGTACAAAGAGGCCAAAAGGCTATTGCAACAGCATTATGGCAACGAATACACCATTGCTATGGCGTATGTGGAGTAGGCTTTGAAATGGCCTGTCTTGAAATCAGAAGATGGAGCATCATTGACAGAATTGGCTGTTTTCCTCACAAGCTGCCTTAATACAGTGGAAGGAATGGAGTTTAAAGAAGAAATGGACAGTCCAACTAACATGCGTGCAATAATTGCAAAACTACCTTTCAGGTTCAGAGAAAGAGGGAGGGGATTTGCGTGTGACATCCAAGAGAAGACCGGTGTCAGAGCTAGGTTTGAAGATTTGGTGTATTTTGTGGAGAGACAGGCACGAATAGCTACTGATCCATTATTTGGCAACATTAAAGCGCCTGTGAGTTCAAAGGACAAAGGCATCACAAAACCTAGCAACCCACAAAGGTACAAAGAAAAGAAAAGCACATTTGTAACCAGTGCTGAACCCATGACTGAAGCTAAACAGTCAACGAGCAAGGCAAAGGTCTTGAGCTCCTCCATTGATAAATGTAATTTCTGTCAGAAAGAACACAAGCTAGAATTTTGCAAGTCAATTGTGCAGAAACCTCACAAAGAGAGGCTGGACTTTCTGAGGTCTAAAGGTTTATGCTTTGGTTGCCTGTCATCTGGGCATCTGACTTGTGAGCAGAGACTAACATGCAAGAAGTGCTCATTGAAACATCCTACTATTCTGCACATAGCTAGGAAGCCTACTGGCCAAACCGAGTATAACAAGACGGCGACTGACAGCAGTCCACCATCATTGGATGAGGAAACTTGTGTTTGCACTGGGGCCGGGGATGCAAAATGTGCTCTAGCTGTGGTTCCAGTGAAAGTTAAGTCTGAGAAAGGAACACATGTTGTGCAGACCTACGCATTTTTAGATTCAGGCAGTTCAGTTTGTTTCTGTTCTGAAGACTTGATGCGTGATCTCAATGTGACTGGAAGAAAGACCAACATCTTACTACGCACATTGGGACAAGAAAGACCTGTTAGCACACAGGTTGTCACAGGATTGGAGATTTGTGGATTGGAAGGTGATTCTTATGTGTCACTTCCCCAGGTGTATTCACAAAGGGAGATTCCTGTCAAGGAAGACTGCATTCCGAGACAAGAAGATGTGGATAAATGGCCACACCTGAAGGAAATCCGTATCCAGGATATTGAGGCTGGTGTTGGATTATTAATAGGAACCAATGTGCCAAAGGCTTTGGAGCCCTGGAAGGTTGTTAATAGCACGGGTAATGGGCCTTATACTACGAGAACCGTCCTGGGGTGGGTTGTAAATGGACCTCTGCAGAAGGAAAACCATAAGCAGAAAGATGAGAAATGGCCACAAGTATCAGTGAACAGAGTTTCTGTGGCATGTCTCGATGATCTCATTCATCGCCAGATGAAGCTTGACTTTCCTGAAGCTCAGCAAGCAGAGAAAATCGAAATGTCTGTAGAAGACAGACGATTCTTGGATTCGGTGTCTAAGTCAGCACAATTGATCGACGGACACTTCAGTATTGGTCTTCCCCTGAAAGCGGTGGATGCAAAGTTTCCTAACAATCGCATGATGGCTGTGCAAAGGGCAGAGCATCTGCGAAGGAAGTTAAAGAGAAATGAGCAGTTCTGTCAGGATTATGTCAAGTTCATGAGTGACATGCTTGAGAAGGGCTATGCAGAGAAAATTCCAGAAGACGAGGTGCACAAAAGGGAAGATGCAGCAAGGACGTGGTACATCCCACATCACGGGGTCTACCACCCTACCAAGCATAAGATAAGGGTAGTATTTGATTGTGCAGCCAAGTTTCAGGGGATTTCTCTGAACTCACAGCTACTTCAAGGGCCAGACCTAACCAATTCATTGATTGGTGTTCTGATGAGGTTCAGGCAAGAACCAGTAGCCTTCATGTCAGATATAGAAGGCATGTTCCATCAGGTACGGGTCCCTGCCAAGGACGTGAATCTTCTGAGATTCCTGTGGTGGCCACAGGGGGACCACAGACAAGAATTGGAGGAACATAGGATGGTTGTGCACTTATTTGGGGCAACCTCATCCCCAAGTTGTGCCAACTATGCACTCAGGCAATGTGCTGAACACTTCCAAGATCAGTTCAGTGCAGAGGCATCCAAGACAGTGATGCGACACTTCTATGTCGATGACTGCCTGCGATCAGTTGCATCTGAAGATGAAGCAGTGGCACTGATACAGGAAGTAAGAGCTCTGTGTGCTTTGGGCGGATTTAGAGTAACCAAGTAGACCTCTAACAGTCGCAAAGTCCTGGCATCTGTTCCAGAAGAGGAAAGGGCCTCAGGTGTCCGAAATTTGGATTTGGACAAAGACTCTCTTCCTCTAGAAAGGGCCCTAGGAGTACAGTGGTGCATTGAATCAGATGCTTTGAAGTTCAAAGTAACTATTCAGAGGAAAGTGCTCACAAGACGGGGTTTGTTGTCTATGGTTAGTTCCATCTACGATCCTCTAGGGATTCTCTCTCCCATAATCCTCCCAGTGAAAGGCATATTGCAAGAATTGTGTGTGAGGAAACATGGATGGGATGATGATATGCCAGAACCCCTAGTGAGGAAATGGGAACAATGGATAACTCACCTGCACAAGTTGTCAGAGCTGGAAGTGAGGAGATGTGTTAAGACACATGACTTTGGAGAAGCAACAGAAGCCAGACTGCATCATTTCAGCGATGCTAGTGAGCGAGGTTATGGCACTTGTACTTACCTGGTTTTGAAAAATGAGAAGCACGAAGAACAGTGTTCTTTCATAATGGGAAAGGCAAGAATTGCGCCTTTAAAACCAGTCACGATACCCAGGCTAGAGCTCACAGCAGCGACTGTAGCTGCAAAGATGGACGACATGATTCGAGCTGATCTGGATATTGTGTTGGAGGAATCTGTGTTCTGGACAGATAGTACAACGGTCCTTAGGTACATCCAGAATGAATCAGCAAGATTTCGAACGTTTGTTGCAAATAGTATTACAACAATCAAAGAACGGTCCAAAGTAAGCCATGGAGATATGTGGAATCCTGCAACAATCCAGCGGATCATGCCTCCAGAGGCTGCACAGTGGAAGCTTTCCTGAAGGCGAATTCCTGGTTATCGGGGCCGGAATTCTTGCTGCGGACTGAGGACACATGGCCTGCCTTTCCAGAAAGTTTCAATCAGTCTCTGGTGAAAGATCCTGAAGTGAAGGAAGCTGTGGTATTCACAGTGGTCACGGAGAACGCAGAGGACGTAGTCCTAAAGTTCATTGATCATTATTCAGATTGGCACCGTCTGAAGCGAGCGGTTGCATGGATGATCAAGCTTAAAAACTCCCTGAAGCTTCTAAGTCAAAAACAAAAGCAGTTTGCATCAGACTTGAAAGCAGGAAGTGATGGTCTTGGAAAGAATGAGACCGTGGAAAGAAGGATGGCTGAATTGAAGGCTTCTTTGAGTGTCTGTCCTCCGTCCTTGGATGACATCGTAGAGGCTGAGTCAGAGATTGTTAGAATCAGCCAGCAGCGTGCATTCTCTAGAAAAATAGCTGCATTGGAAAAAGAGAAAATGGTCTCAAAGAGCAGCCCCCTCTACAGGTTGTCACCTGTCTTGCAGGACAACATCATAAGAGTGGGTGGCAGACTGAATAGAGCCAGTATGCCTGAAGAGTTGAAGTACCCGGCTATCTTGTCAAAGGATATGCACATTACATCGCTTATCCTTAGAGCTGTTCATGAGGAAGTTGGACACAGTGGTCGCAATTACGTTCTGTCGAAACTAAGGGAAAAGTATTGGCTTCCTAGGCCTCATGCCGTCATAAGAAACATGCTGTCTCAGTGTGTGATCTGTAGACGCCAGCACGGAACTGCAAGCAGTCAGATCATGGCTGATCTTCCAAAAGACAGAGTCTTACCTGACGAGCCGCCATTTACTAATGTAGGTGTTGATTATTTTGGCCCATTCGAGATCAAGAGAGGCCGCACCAAATTGAAGAGATACGGAGTGCTGTTTACGTGTCTTGCAGTAAGAGCAGTTCATCTCGAGGTTGCAAGTTCGCTTGATACGGACTCCTGTATTCATGCCCTATGAAGATTTGTTGCTAGAAGAGGTCAAGTCAAAGTGATCAGATCGGACAACGGCACAAACTTCATCGGTGCAGAACGTGAGCTGCGACAGGCAGTTCAGGAGTTGAATAAGGAACAGATTGAAGCTGAAATGGCAAAAAAGAACATTAAGTGGATCTTTAACCCCCCAACAGCGTCCCATCATGGTGTAGTGTGGGAACGCCAGATAAGATCAGGGCGAAAGATTCTGAATTCTGTCGTGAAGCAGCAGACTTTGAATGAGGAGGGGTTGCAAACACTTATGTGTGAGGTTGAGGCCGTCATCAACAGTCGCCCTCTCACGAAAGTGTCGAATGATCCCAATGATTTGGAGACAATTACCCCAAACCATCTTCTTTTGATGAAGACTAAACCTGTCATACCTCCAGGTATTTTCAATGCCAAGGATATCTACTCCAGACGCAGATGGCGCCAAGTCCAGTCCATGGCAGAGCTATTTTGGAAACGCTGGACCAAGGAGTATTTGCCAGAACTACAGCAAAGGCAAAAGTGGCTGCACCCAAGGCGTAATGTTACAGTTGGTGACATTGTGCTGCTGATTGATGATTCAGCTCCCAGAAGTTCCTGGATCATGGGTCGGGTCGTCGAGACCATCTCGGACAGTAAGGGAAGAGTTCGTCAAGTTCGATTGAAGACCAGCACAAATCTTCTCCTGAGACCAGTCACCAAGCTGTCTCTCCTACTGGAAGCTGATATGTAGCAAATTGTTTGCTGCATGAGACAGTGGTAAAGACTGATCTCCATCGGCGAGTCATGTGCTGGTAACCTCTGACTCCATGTTCTTCCAGTTTACGAAGACATATTGGACATTAATAGAGACTGAACTTTGAACATGCACTTTTGAAACATGATCAAAAGAGTTCCAGACATGAAAACTTTGTAAAAAAAAAAAACTAATAAGATTGTACACATTTGTTTTCAGCTGATAAGTAAG
This sequence comes from Cyprinodon diabolis, assembly GCA_030533445.1. Lineage (NCBI taxonomy): Eukaryota > Metazoa > Chordata > Actinopteri > Cyprinodontiformes > Cyprinodontidae > Cyprinodon > Cyprinodon diabolis. The sequence goes on along the minus strand of CM060072.1, from coordinate 42,801,963 downwards.
AAATAGTTTACTGTTAGTATGTTTTAGGAATCACATAGTTTGTGTTTATGGTAATTGTTTGTTTAGTTACAAGACAATTAGGGGCCGGATATGTAAGTGCCAGAATTGACAAGATTTAATACGTGTATTACCACTAGTTGCCTTTAGGTGGCAATAGCGATATTTGTTGTAGGTAATTTCTGAGTTGGAAGGTCTGGCACGTCAGGCACGTTCAGGAAGCAAGCCACTAGGTGTTTGATGTGATGGAGCTTCACCTTTTCTGACCGCAGTTTTAGGTCTAAAGAATTAAGAACATGAACATAAGTTAAAAGAATTAGTTTATAAGCATTTTTCAGTTTTTGTACCGTTTTATTTGCATTTTTTGGAGAAAATAAATCTTTTATTTTTGAAACCGGAAACGCGAGTTGGAACGTGACTTCGTCGGACAACATGGCTTCACACCGCCCATCCCTCCCAGAAAGATTCTCAGGTGAACCAGGTAAGTTCAAGGGATTTCTGTTTCAATGCTCTATAATTTTTTTATCATTCTCCTCAGAGTTTCTCTCAGGATGGAAGAAGAATTTCTTTTATCCTTTCGCATTTGTCTGGTAAAGCATTGGAGTGGGCGGAAGCCAAATTCTCATCCAAAACTGAGTATGGATGTACTTAAGATGATTTCATAAAGGTTTTCAAGCAAGCTTTCAACCAAGATACAGATAAGACTGCAGACTCCCGTGGATTGTTAGAATTAAAACAAGGAAACCGAACAGTGGCTGACTTTGCAATTGATTTCCGGATTAAAGCGGCAGCTTCAGGTTGGGGAGAAACATCGCTTAAGAGCGCCTATATTCACTCTCTAAATGAATCAATTAAAGACGAGCTGGCGACTTTAGATGAACCGAATACCTTGTAAGATCTGATAAGACTGACTATCCGTTTAGATAATAGGCTGCGAGCCAGATCCGTAGCTAAATCCAAGAGCCGTATTATCCCAGTCACAATGCTTCCTTGAAAGATTTAATGAAGTTTCCTCTTCCACAGTGCACGCTGAAGCCGAGCCAATGCAGATCGGTCACACCAGACTCTCATCAGAAGAAAGACAAAGGAGATTCAAACAAAACCTCTGCTTATACTGTGGAGAACCCGGACATTTTGTTTCCACCTGTCCCGCTAAGGTAAAAGCCGGGGTCCGCCAGAGGAAATGAGTAGTCTGGCGGACCATCTTCAAACTGAAAAATCTCCTCGACTTCTGTTACCCGCAACTCTGTTTTTTAAGGATCAGTCCCTCACTTTGTCAGCTATGATTGACTCTGGTTGTGAAAGTTTGGTCAAACAACTAAATATTGAAAATACTCCTTTGATTAAATCCCTGAGAGTTTCAGCGCTAGATGGAAAACAACTACCACATATTACGCACCAGACCAAACCCCTAGAACTTTTAATCTCTGGGAATCATAGGGAAACAATATCATTTTATGTTTTTCCTTTAGCTAGCTCACCAGTAGTTCTGGGTTTTGATTGGCTTCAACTCCACAACCCACATATTAACTGGTCTAAAAGACATGTGGAGTCCTGGTCTATTCCCTGTCATTGTTCCTGCCTCCGTTCCGCCGCTCCTCCGACTCAGTCGCCGGCAAACCATCAGGAGGCTGACCCGCCCGATCTCTCTGTCATACCTCCAGATTATTATGATTTGGCTCCTGTGTTCAGTAAATCTAGAGCTCTTTCTCTCCCTCCGCACCGCCCTTATGACTGCGCCATCGATCTTCTCGTCGGCTTCATAACATCTCCAAACCTGAGAGGAAGACCATGGAGAAATACATCGAGTCACTAGCGGCAGGAATAATCCGACCATTTTCTTCTCTACTCTGAGCCGTTTTTTTCTTCGTTAGTAAAAAAGACGGATCTTTGCGACCCTGTATTGATTACCGAGGGTTAAACCAAATAACTATCAAGAACAAATATCCACTGCCCCTGTTAGCTTCGGCTTTTGAACCGGTTCAGGATGCCACCTTCTCAGAATCCGTGAAGGAGACGAATGGAAAACTGCCTTCAAAACACCCCTGGGGCATTTCGAATACCTCGTCATGCCTTTCGGTCTGTCTAATGACCCCGCTTGTTTCCAGGCACTAGTGAACGATGTTTTGAGAGATTTTTTAAAATGTTTTTGTGTTTGTCTACCTAGACAACATCCTGATCTACTCCAGAACCATCTCTGAACATCGGAATCATGTTCGCTTAGTGCTGCAGCGACTTTTGGAAAATAAACTGTCTGTCAAAGCTGAAAAATGCGAGTTTCATCGCCCATCTGTTACCTTTTTGGGATTTGTGCTTGAGGGCGGGCACGAAGGCCATCCAAGGATAAAATCAAGGCGGTTCTGGACTGGCCCACTCCTGAAAACAGGAAACAATTCCAAAGGTTTCTGGGGTTTGCCAATTTCTACCGAAGATTCATCAGAAACTACAGTCAAACGGCCCAACCTCTGACAGCTTTAACCTCAGCTAAAATAACTTTTTACTGGTCTTCTGAGGCGGCATTCAAGAAACTTAAGACTCTGTTTTCCAACGCACCAATCCTCATTCAACCTGACCCCTCCAAACAGTTCATCCTGGAGGTGGATGCATCTTACTCAGGGGTGGGAGCTGTTCTGTCCCAAAGTTCTGAATCTGATCAGAAGACTCATCCTTGTGCATTTTTCTCCCGCAGACTCACCCCTGCTGAACGAAATTACGACGGTGATAGAGAACTCCTTAAACGCCATAAAACTGGCCTTGGAAGAATGGCGGCATTGGCTGGAGGGCGCAGAGCATCCCATTTTGGTATGGACAGATCAAAAAAATCTTTCTTACATTCAATCAGCCAAAAGATCTAATCCCCGTCAGTCCCGCTGGTCATTATTTTTCTCCCGATTCAACCTGATCATCTCCTACCGCCCTGGGTCTAAGAACATTAAACCTGACGCTCTGTCCCGTCTTCACGCCCCTGATGAACCTGAGACACCAGCTAGAATCTTACCGGCTTGTTGTACTGTCGCCACAGTCTCCTGGGAGACTTCAGACCTAATTAAAAAAGCACAGACTTCTGAACCTGATCCTGGCACAGGTCCCCCTAATAAAACATACGTTCCATCTACAGTGAGGGCTAGATTTATCCATTGGATGCATACCACTAAGTTCTCAGCTCATCCTGGAGTCAGTAGAACCGTGGCCCTGATATCCCGTCGGTTTTGGTGGCCTGCACTTCATAATGATATCAAAGAGTTTGTTCTACCCTGTCCTGTTTGTGCCCGGAATAAACCCTCTCATCAGCCTCCCTCTGGTCTCCTTCATCCCCTGCCTATTCCCAAACGCCCTTGGTCACATATCGCCATAGACTTTGTAACAGGGCTACCTGCATCCAAGGGCATTACCACCATTTTCACAGTCATTGATCGATTTTCTAAGGCCTGTCATCTCATTCCGCTGAGGAAACTTCCCACAGCTCTTCAGACAGCTCAACTTCTGGTTAAGCACGTTTTCAGACTACACGGCATCCTACAGGAGATTCTGTCGGACAAAGGACCACAATTTACTGCCCTGTATGGAAACATTTTTGTTCTGTCCTAGAAGCAAAAGTTTCTTTGACTTCTGGTTACCACCCCCAGTCTAACGGTCAAACCGAGCGAATGAATCAAGAGCTGGAGTCCACTCTCAGATGTTTCACGTCCACCAACCCCGCTGACTGGAGTCAGTTTCTGCATTGGGTGGAGTATGCACATAATGCTCATGTTTCTTCTGCTGCTGGTCTCTCCCCCTTTGAGATCTCATTAGGACACCAGCCTCCTCTGTTCCCAGCTGATGGGAAAGAAATTTCGGTCACTTCTGTCCGGCACCCCATCCGCCGGTGCCGTACTATCTGGAGCAACACTGTAGCAGCTCTGAACCGCTCATCAGAACAAAACCGCAGATTCGCGGACCGGAGAAGACGCCCAGCTCCCACCTATTCGCCGGGACAGCAGGTTTGGCTATCCACCAGAGACATCCAATTGAAGACTATGTCACGAAAGTTGTCTCCTCGTTTCATTGGCCCGTACAGGATCGAGTCTGTCATCAGTCCCTCTGCTGTCCGTTTGCATCTTCCTCCCTCTCTCCACATCCATCCCACTTTTCATGTCTCCAAGATTAAGCCCGTCCTGACCAGCCCACTTTGCCCTCCTTCCGACTCCCCTCCTCCCCCCCATCACATTGGCATCCTGCCTACACCGTTCACTTGGTCGTGGACTCCCGTCGTCGGGGCCGAGGTTGGCAGTGTTTCTGAGAAAGTGTTTCAGAATTTTTGAGTTAGGAAGTGATTGATAGTGGTTATTTTTACTGTTCACAATAATATCAGAATTTAACTTTTTTAGGTAGTCTTTGGCGGGACAGATCCTGTTAATGACTGTATGAAACTTCCTTCATCTTGTTAGTGAGCAGAAAGTAATCAGATAACAGCTTAGCATGTTTCCAGGATCGATCACAAAGCGGTTCCAGTGTGGTACAGCAGTCGGAGTAGATAAGACTTTTCCCTGATAGAGGGATCTTGTTGATTTATTGTGCTAACGAAGAGACGAGGTGAGACAAATCTTGCCAACAGGAAACTCCATGGGAGTCAGAGATGGAGAGGAAGATGAATTGAGTCTTTTCCTCTGTCTTAATAACATGCAAATCCTAACTGAAATAGCACTAAAAACCTTTGCGTATTCTCCAGATGAGATAAAGTGCCAGTTTTATCGAACAGTTGATTAATAAAAATAAAATACTGAACCACGAAGCAAAAAACAACGTTCTTTTCTTGTACATGTTTTCCTTATTGTTCCAAATGAAATACTGGGGAGGCAAAAAGTTGTGCTTGTAAATAAGTGACCATGATGGAAAACCCTAAAGGCAATGAAAGTTAGAGAGTTTGATAGGAAGTTTTTGTACATCAAAATTACAAACCAAGTGATGAAGGATCATATTCCATTTTCAAATGAGTTACTTTAAATACATTTTTTTAATGTAATGGGTCCTGTCCTTCCAAACAAAGTTAAAAAGCAATTTGTCAATTTCTCTTTCAGCACTTTTATGAAGATCTAAAGCCTGAGCCACATAAATGAGCCTAGAGATGCCTTCAGCCTTGCTAAGTAAAATACAACCTCATAGTAAGGTTGTATTACTGACTGTTTTTTTTAAGCTTTTGAAATTAGAGGATCAAAATTTAATGAGCTTTTATTATTTTGTTCTTTTTTTATTATTATACCTTAAGAAATTACCTAATTTTAACTGCAATGTGTTCAATTGATGTCCCTGAGCAATCTTTAACTGCCTTAATCTCACACTTTTTAAGATTCAAATGCAAACCAGAAGCTTTTGAGAAATTATTTATTACTTGGATCGCTACTGAAATTAGAGTCTCAAGTTTAAGAACTGAGCGTTGTCATCAGCCAGTTGTTTTAAGGTAAATTCTTTTTCAGCAACAGTTAACCTCTAGAACAGGGTTGTCAAATTGGTTTAAGAAAGGGTCGTGTTGCTGCACGTTTTCTTTCCAACCAAGGAACAGCACACCAGACTTAAGTCATCTCATCAAGTCATCATGTTAAGACTGGACTCACTCAATGAGATGACTAGAGTCTGTTGTGCTTTTGCTTGGTTGGAAAAAAAACCTGCAGCCACATGGCTCTTTCTGGAACAAGTTTGACATCCCTGCTCAAGGGCATAGGTTTGATTTCAGCTTTGGTAGGGACACTATTGGTCTTCAGTTTCATTGGTCTGATGTCATGGGTCCTATGCAAAAAAATATGCATGCTCGTTTTTTATGCTTAATGTGAGCATCAGGACACATTTTGTCTAAGGAGAACAGCAGCATTTCTTGCCACATTAATACAAATCTTATAAGCACTACACACAATAGATGCTGTCTATCAATGATTAAAGCATCACTGGCTCTGATGAATCTGGAATTAGGTCTCTTTTCCACTTTGAAAAGGTTTGCATTTAAACTTACCAGCGACTAAGACAGTGCCTATTTAACCAAATGTAGTCTAAGTAAATCTGCTATATGTGGATTTATCCTGTGTTTTCTTTTGAAGATATAGAATTGTGCAGAGGTAAACAGAGGTAAAACCCACTCTTATTTTTTTTTATCTAATATGCTCTCTCTGTATCATGCAAAATAATACATTCAAGGGACGGCAATAAATGTATTGTATTTACATGAGCACTGGAACTATAAGAGGAAGTGACACAGCGTTTAAAATATTACCTTCACTATAAAATTTGTACATCTGGGCTGTAGTTACTCTGTGTAGCCCTTTTCATGCATTTTATCTAGGGCTGAAACAATTAATCATATCAATTGATTATTTATAATAATCATCAACTGATTTAGTAAATGATTATTGTTAACTGGAGTATAGGGCCACTAAAATGTGCCTTTAGGCGACAGACCGACCCACTTAGAGAAGGAATTATACCAAGATTGTAAAAAAATTGTAAACATTTTGCATTTTTTATCTTAAATGCAAAATGTTTACATACAAAAATATTTGTCTGTCAATATTCTCCATCCAGAACTCCTCCACAGGAAATGTTTCCGTTTTACCTGGTTTCATTTCGTAAAAAATCTTCTAGTAAAATATCTGATCATTCATCGATTCATCAAAAAAATAATCGACAGATTAATCAGTTTGCAAAATAATCATTAGTTGTAGCCCTAATTTTATGGTAACTTTCCGAACACATTTCTTCCATCATGCAGCACTGAAGGGCAGCTGCTTCACGATGAGGACTCCCTGCATCATTATATCTGTGTTTCCTACAATCATATAATGTTTCTATTATACACGTCTGTTTTTAAAAGGAAAGAATTAAATGTAACACAACCTTTTATCATCATCCTATATTGCTGACTGTCTGACTGTTTAAATAGCTCCTTATGACTTTTTTAGTGGCATCATCTGCAAACACAACAATAACAATGAGCCAAAGATTATTCAAATATAAAATCATTTTTTACAATTATAAGACATCATAACACTATCTTATCTGTAATGAAATAGTAAATCCAAAATAAACAGCCAGATTCAAGCATTATTTACCAAACAATAATGTTTGTACTAATTTATTTATGGACCGTGTGGAAATCTAGAAAAATAGAATCAATATAAATAGAGTTCCTGTTTGTCTTTATCCCATTTCTAGAAGTAGATATCAATTAAATAGAACTATTTTTATGTGGAAGACAAAAAATCTTTAACATCCTCCTCATGTTGTTATGTTCTAGGAAAGAAATCAAAGCTGTTATTTATACCTGACTGAAATCAAAAATGAAAACAGTAATAGGAAAGAAATATTGGTAAAAGGGAATCAGAAATGCTGATAGTTTACAGTCTTTGTTCATTTTAACAGCAGTTTCCAGAACTCCTGTCTGACTCAGAATATTTAGTTTAATAAAGAAATCCTAATGTTGGTTACTGACATTTCTCAAGTTCAACAAATCCAAACTCTCTCCTGCTTCTTTACAAAACTGCAATCAGAAGCTTTCGCCTGTTTTAGCCTAGATAATACTTAGTTTTTTCACTGGGACTAGTTTCGTAGCCTACTATTAATTTTGGTAACCGCCATATTCCAGCATCAATTTTTTTTATTTCGCGCTCCTAACACGCACGCGCACACATACAGACTAGAAAACAAGCAACCAGAAAGAGAGAAGGCAGAACTTAAAGCTACAGTGTGTAATTTTCAGCGACATCTAACGTCCAGACTGCAGACCGCAGCAACATGCACATCTCCCCCCCACCGCTTCTCCCCCCCACAGTACGGCGAGCGTTACGGGACAAAATGTCTTCCACGACGTCCGCATCACCTACCTTCTCAAGTGATGAGGTTTGTTTACATAGATAATTTTACAGATAGTATTTCATTAGTCTGTGTAGGGTATAGATTTCAGTACCGTCTCAGTTCATCTCTCTCAACTTGCCGTAGTTACTTTCGAGTGTAATGGGCGATCTCGCAATCGCTAGTTTGTTGGCTCTACGCTGCCGTAGCGCAAAGATGTCTGCCTCCATGGCTGCGAGACCCGCTCCTATGTAATTATAAATAACAAATTCTAAGGCAACGCAAATATTAAGGTTAAGAGGCTGAGCTCGTAGATGATGATAAATAACATAGTTATGTATAATATATTAAATTTCTGACTGTATATCCCTGTAATTATTACACACTGTAACTTTAAAGCAGAAAAATCAGATAGTTAATCAGCGAAGCACAGCTCCATGTGCTGCTACATGAAAGACCAGGCAGGTGCAGCTAGCAGGCAAGAAGCCACTGCTGCAACAACGCTGGATTGTAAATTATAGACATGTCATTCACAGCAAATTATTGGTAGGGACATGTCCCTATAGCCCCTATGCAAACCTACACCCATGTCCCTGCTTTAACACTAGAATTACCAGAGGAGGGTCATTTAACATTTCTACCTTTGGTGCCCAGAGACGGGTCGACTGACCTGAAGGATTTTAATTAACATCCTATAAGCAGGTGTGAACAGGTGCTTTTGTTCTGTAAATAAGGCCATTACTGGTGCACCAAAGGAAGAAGGAAAGCTTAACTCCCAAATAACTGTCTAGTTAGTTGGGAGTTAGTTCTATTCAGTATATTGTATTTTATAATTTAAAGATTATATATATTATATTTAATTTAGTTTAATTTTAGCAAAAAAGCACAATGAATTAATTTTAATATTTTAAATGGAGATATATTTTACAGCCAGGTACAGCTGTGAGCAATGACCAGAAGTATTTGTGTCTAACTCAAGAGGACTGAAATTCCAGCATGAGAAATATACAAAAGAACAACTGTTATTTGTTTGAATGCTTTTTATTTTTGTCATTAAAAACAATACAAAAAATACAAGAAATAAAACAATTCCACACATATTTACACTAGGCACAGTGGGGGGTGCATGTGTGTGATTTTGGCATGTCCTTGTGTGACTGGCATTTTAGCACTCACTCAGCAGTCTGTCTGCACTGTCAGAACATACCTGGCACTGCCAGGGTATGACCCTGTTGCATTTGCCACATGTGTATTTGTAGCAGTCAACGATCTCACAGTTGCACAATTGTTCCTGCATCGATGGTTGACCTGACACTTTGCCCTTTTGCCTGAGCTGGGTGTGGAAGGTTGTTGCCGACGCAGTTTTTCCTTGTGTGCCTTCGTCTCACTCACATGAGAGTTACCCAACTCTTTTGCAAGCTCAACCAGGAAGTCCACCCATCTCTCCTACACCCCAATGCATGCCTGATAAAGCACATGTGCATTCAGTGCTGCCATGTCAATCATGTTGTAGAACACAGCAACTGGCTCTCTCTGTGTTCCTGCACGCACGCTGTACTCCCGCACCATTTGGTCCATCATATCCACACCGCACTTTGTTTTGTTGTATTGTGTGACTGTGTTTGCCTTTCTTTTGGTGGTATCCTCAGTCTCAACCACGCTGTGCATGCTGCTGATAACGTAAACGGCCTTCTTCTGTTTGGGCGCATACACTGTCAGCGTGGCACCAGTGGTTGAAAACACCTGAGTGGTGAATTCAGTGCAATCCATCTGTCTAGCGGATTGAGGAATTTCCCAGCATCTCTTGTTGACTGTGCCGAGGATAGTGGTTTTCTGGCTAAGCAGTTATTGTGCAAGTGACAGTGATGCAAAGAAATTGTCCGTGGTTACAGTTCTGCCCTTGTCCATGAACGGTCAGCCTCATCACTACAGTTTCGGACAGTCTCTCCCCGCTGGGAGGACTGGGGTCCTTACCAAGATATGGGAAGACATTACATATGTACTTTGATTTCAAGTCGCAAGCCACCCAAAACTTGATGCCAAACTTGTCCGGTTTTGTTGCAATGTATTGCAGGAAACAGCAGCGAGTCTTTGATGGAAAAAAGCTATTCATCAATAGTGATATGTTGACCAGGGTTGTAGGATGCATTGCAGTTAGTGGCAAACGATCCCCAAACATCGGAGATTGCAGCAAACTTATCAGTCTCCGCTCGCTCACTGCGTGTAAACATGTCATCAAAGCGTAGGTGTCACATGATGTTTTGGAAGCGGTTTCGGGCCATAGTTGCAATGATTCTTGGGTTTGCCTGGTTTGCTGACCAGCTGTCACATAGTGATGGAACCTTGGTCACGCCCCGCAAGATAATGACTGAAATAAATGCCATTAGTTCCGGGAGATCCATGAACCAATCCAGCTGCTCCGTGTGACGTGCATGTTGAGTAGTCCATTCTCGAATGCTACGAAGCATGTCAAGAGTGATAAAACAGTGGAAGCTCTGAAGGCGACTCCGGATACTTCGTCTGGCCTTAGCGCTTGGCTCTCCATCAGTGGCATACAGTTGTATTGGAGTGAAATGAAGATGTGTCCCCACTTGTTCTTCACGCCACACTGGGCCATCTTTCGCGGTCTCTGACGGCTCACTCCCCAAACGACCTCTCTTTTTTGGTAGATGGAGAGTCTCCTCATCTGCAAGATAAACAATTTCAAATTAACTTTTTGTTTGGTTCTAAAAAAAAAATGTCAGGAAAATAAAATAGGTAGGTTGAGAAATCTAACCTGAAGACAGCTCAGAGTCCGAATCCGGTTGAAGGTTTATGTCTTCTCCATCTGAATCACAAGGCCTGACACTGCTCAGAATCAGTTCCAATGCCTTCTGAGTGGTGAACCTCTTCTGCATTTTGTTTCTTGTGAACTAAATAGGTGAAGCAGTCACCTATTTATCCTCCATAGCACAAAAGGCTGCATGCAAATTTGCATGTGCAAAGTCTCCCAGATCTACGGAAGAGGATTAGGGCCACTGAAAAAAAAAAAAAAAGTTAACTGATTTTTAAATTTGATTTCAGTTTAGTATGGGAAAAAAGTCAGAATTCTGACTTTAATCTCAGAATTCTGACTTTAAACTCAGAATTCTTACTGAATTCTGACAATAAAAAAAGTCAGAATTCTGAGAAAAGTCCGAATTCTGAGATTAAAGTCAGAATTCTGACTTTCTTCCCATACTAAACTGAAATCAAATTTAAAAATCAGTTAACTTTTTTTTTTCAGTGGCCCTAATCCTTTTCCATACAGATCTATTTTGCTTACACTTTTTGCATGATTTTTTTAGGTGGATCAACACAATTAATTTGGTTAGGTTTCTACTGTAGCGCTGCCTCCATCATAGATCACACCCACCCCCAACATGGAATATTCACACTGCTAACTTCTGGCTTGACGGTACAGGTGTGGAATGCTTTTGTGAGTTCGGCTCTCCTCCCCCCCTATGGCAATGGCCATATTTACAATTGAACAAGGGATGCTAATTTGAGCCATCAGAGTCGTCAGTTTGGACTCAGGGTCTTTTGACCCTCTTTCGGTAATTCAGGGGGGAGGTCGAAAACCCTGGTAATTGTAGTGTTAAAAGGGCTGGTTTTAATATGATCAGTGAGAAGTTGAGCTACCAAAAGAAACAGGTAGGGGGAGACAGGACTTCCCTGTCTGATTCCTCTGCAAATGTTAAATCTAGTAGAGGAGCCATTCCTTAATTTGATAGAACTATTGTTGTTTTTATACAGAGTTTTGATCACAGATATAAAGAGCTTTCCAAATCCAAATCCAAGCCCTCTGGCAGGCATTTCAGGTGCCTCCGGACCAGAACCAACAGACTAAAGAACAGCTTTTTTCCCAGAGCTGTCTCTATATTGAACTCTAACCCTCACTGATAGACTCTACTCTCCTTCCTCACACCTACCACCAATTTGTTATTATGTTTTTACAACACTGTAACGTTCACCTGCTCTCCTGACTATTACTCTGATAACAACTGTTTACATGCATCTTGCACTACTCACCTTGACTGAATATTGATTTGCACTGCCGACTGTTTATATTTGCACTGCCGACTGTTTATTCGCAGTACCAATTGTTTACATATACATTTGCAATAACGTACTTTATATACTATTGTACATAACTTTAAAAACCCTTTTTATAGTAATATCGACCTGTATATTATATTTGGTACATGTCCAGCTGTAAATTTTGTTCATAACACTAGTTATCTACATATTATATGCATCTATTAGTAAGCTTCTGTTTATAATGGTATTCATCTCTATACTTATTCAGTAGAAACCCATGTCCTGTATTTATGGAACCATTATTATCCTGGATTTGCTGCTATTGCACTTCTGGTTAGACCTAAACTGCAAACTGCCTTGTACCTTTACCTGTGTAATGACAATAAAGTTGAATCTAAGCTAATCTAATATATATATATCAATAATGTAACAGTCGTGCTTTTGGACTGTGGGAGGAAGCCGGAGTACCTGGAAAAACCCACACATGCACAGGGAGAACATGCAAACTTCATGCAGAAAGACCCTGGACCAGGAGTCAAACCCAGAACCTTCTTGCTGCAAGGCAGCAGTACTCACTGCGCCATTGAGCAGTGGGTAGCAGTGGAGCATCACTAATGAAAAACAGATAAATCGCAATGATCTGTTTTTTGACACAGGCATGTTCAAGCAGAAATTCATCTAAAATATGCTGGACAAGGCTTAGAGGACTGGAGTTTTAGACCTGTAAGTTAAAATAACTGCTCTCTTTGGTTCCTCTATGGACTGGCATAAGGCTTCAAGGTTTACCTTTGGCTCCTTCTTTTCTACGAGGGCAAATTATAAAGTATATAGAACAGATCGTTGTTCATTGTTGATTTCCTCAATGCTGACCCTTAACTAGACATTGAGTTCATAGGCAGAATAGCTTTTCTTTAGAAAATAATTGTTTTTGTTGTTTTTTTTTAGAAAAATGGGTCAACATAAACTATACTGATGTTAAAAGCTCAAAGGAGGGAATGAGTTGGATCTGGTGGACAGAAGCAGTCAGTTCAGAACTTCAGAGGCCCAGAACTGTTTAGGTAGCAAATAAAACAATCTTAATATTATATAGACATCTGCAGTCAGATCAAGACACAGGTCAGTTTGTAACACACTTAGTGACTTTGTGGTCATTTCTGAACTAATTGAAAAGCATTTTTTATGCACAGGGAAATAAATTAAACATTATAGAATTAAACGTTATAGAAGAAAACTAGAAAATCATAAAAAGAAATGTACTTACATCTGCATAAAGTCTTCTTCATTAATAGTTTCTGATATCATGGCTGGCAGTTGTGTAGGCAAAGAAGAGTTTCCACAATGCAGTGATACTGATGAGCCTCAGACCACCAGATGGAGACATTTTTATTCTATTTACCTTGTACTGCACAAACCCCCACTCAGGAAGTTTCTCTAATCACAGAGATTAGAGAAATTTCTTGATTTCACTCATTGATTTATTTTTATAGCATGTGATAAAACATTTCCGATTGCTCTGATACTAAAGTGAAAGCATAAACAAGTCTATTCAACCCACTTTGTAAATAACAAAAAGTACTGTCAGTATATTTATTACAATGTACATCAACAGGTCAGGTAAAAACCTTCTCATAAGAACATTTTTACAATATTGAGAGATTCTTTTAAATCTTGGTGGTTACAATAGGTCTACCAAATTTTATTGCTATATTTAGGAGATAACGCCGGGTGATCACAGCCATCAATAAACAATTGCAGTCAGCAATTCAAAGGAATTATAGTTGATATCATGACTTCACTAACAACACCAGATACTCCTGTAACCCGCTCAAGAGTGCCAAGAGTGAGCCACTTGATAAATAAGCTGTTTTTTTTTTTTTTGCTCATAAGTAAAGTCTTGAGAGTGATAATATGACGAATTCAAAGAAATATGATAAAGACTTTCGACAGATTTCATTTGGAAACAGCTCACTGGACAATTTCTTCTTTTTAAAAGTGCAGCCTTGAAAAATAGTAAAAATAACTGCACATTTAAACTTCTAACTTAAAAAAAAATTACATATATATATACATATATATATATATATACACTATATTGCCAAAAGTATTTGCTCACCCATCCAAATTATTGGAATCAGGTGTTCCAATCACTTCCATGGCCACAGGTGTATAAATTCAAGCACCTAGGCATGCAGACTGTTTTTACAAACATTTGTGAAAGAATGGGTCGCTCTCAGGAGCTCAGTGAATTCCAGCGTGGAACTGTGATAGGATGCCACCTGTGCAACAAATCCAGTCGTGAAATTTCCTCGCTCCTAAATATTCCACAGTCAACTGTCAGCTGTATTATAAGAAAATGGAAGTGTTTGGGAACGACAGCAACTCAGCCACGAAGTGGTAGGCCACGTAAACTGACGGAGCGGGGTCAGCGGATGCTGAAGCGCATAGTGCGAAGAGGTCGCCAACTTTCTGCAGAGTCAATCACTACAGACCTCCAAACTTCATGTGGCCTTCAGATTAGCTCAAGAACAGTGCGCAGAGAGCTTCATGGAATGGGTTTCCATGGTCGAGCAGCTGCATCCAAGCCATACATAACCAAGTGCAATGCAAAGCGTCGGATGCGGTGGTGTAAAGCACGCCGCCACTGGACTCTAGAGCAGTGGAGACGCGTTCTCTGGAGTGACGAATCGCGCTTCTCCATCTGGCAATCTGATGGACGGGTCTGGGTTTGGCGGTTGCCAGGAGAACGGTACTTGTCTGACTGCATTGTGCCAAGTGTAAAGTTTGGTGGAGGGGGGATTATGGTGTGGGGTTGTTTTTCAGGAGCTGGGCTTGGCCCCTTAGTTCCAGTGAAAGGAACTCTGAATGCTTCAGCATACCAAGACATTTTGGACAATTCCATGCTCCCAACTTTGTGGGAACAGTTTGGAGCTGGCCCCTTCCTCTTCCAACATGACTGTGCACCAGTGCACAAAGCAAGGTCCATAAAGACATGGATGACAGAGTCTGGTGTGGATGAACTTGACTGGCCTGCACAGAGTCCTGACCTCAACCCGATAGAACACCTTTGGGATGAATTAGAGCGGAGACTGAGAGCCAGGCCTTCTCGTCCAACATCAGTGTGCGACCTCACAAATGCGCTTCTGGAAGAATGGTCAAAAATTCCCATAAACACACTCCTAAACCTTGTGGACAGCCTTCCCAGAAGAGTTGAAGCTGTTCTAGCTGCAAAGGGTGGACCGACGTCATATTGAACCCTATGGATTAGGAACGGGATGTCACTTAAGCTCATATGTGAGTCAAGGCAGGTGAGCAAATACTTTTGGCAATATAGTGTATATATATATATATATATATATATACTGTATATATATATATATATATATATATATATATATATATATATAATAAAATATGATTAAATATAATAATAAAATAGAATACAATAACCCATTCTACAAAACATTCAGCACTCTAATGTCAGTGTGGAAGAAACTGTTACAGAACCTGCTGGTCCTGCATTGAATGCTGTGAAGCCTCTTCCCAGAGGGCAGCAGGGAGAACAGTCCATGGTGGGGGGGTGAGGGGTAAGTGATGATGTCACGGGCTCGGGACACGCAGAAAGACTGGGATGAAATGTCTTTAGTGGAGGGAAGAGGAGCCCCCATGATCCTCTCTGCTGTTCTCACCACTCTCCTCACCTTCTTCCAGTCTGAGGCGTTGCATGCCTCCACATCACACAGTGAGACAGCTGGTCAGAACGCTCTCTATGGGGCTTCTGTAGAAGGTGGTGAGGATGGGTGGGGGCAGGTGGGCTCTCCTCATCCTTCGCAAGAAGTATATGGGCTTCTGTGCCCTTGTGACCAGGTGATGGTGTCTGTGATGTCCTCCAGGTGTGCCAGGCTCAGGTGGAGAGCAGCAGAGATGGCGTCCTCAGTGGAGCGGTTCCGTCGGTAGGTAAACTGTAACGGGTGGAATGTTGGCGGCAGACTGGAGACGATGTGTTCTTTAACCAGCCTTTGGAGGCACTTCATCATGATGGGAGTCAGTGCGACAGGCCGGTAATTATTGAGTGAGGTGACCTGAGGCTTCTTTGGGACTGGAATAATGGTGGCAGAGTTGAAGCATGCTGGTACCATAGATTGATCCAGCGGGGTGTTCCAATTTTCTGAAAAATACTAGAATTGAGCATCAGGACCTGCATTGGGAATGTAGCCTAAAGCCCATATCTCAGCGATTGCGTCCAACTTTTTAATCTCCCATCCAATTTTATGTCCCACTGACCCCGTATACAGAGGCTCCGGCTGCACAGAGTAAACATATCCTGATATGTGCAGGTTTCCTTGTCCCACATTTGACCGGGTAAGATTACAAAGAGTTATAAAAATAAAACAAAAAAGGCACAGCTACAAAGCAAAGCCCAAATTTGTGAGTCTGCTTCTCAAACCAGAACAGTAAAGGACTTGAGTAGCCCTCTATTAAAAATAAAATGGGACTTATGTTCATTAAGAAAATTAAAACGTAGCATTAATGCTGTGGGACAGTTTATATGGGTACTGGCTGGGGCAGTAAGAGGTGATACTCAAGGACAGACCTGTGAAGCTTTTCTTTTTTTATTAAGAGGGGAGAGTGATAATCTTTGCTTAGCCTACCTACACTTTCTGCCCTTCCCTGTTTTATTTTTTGTGAGGCTTAAAGAGGTTCACTATAGCCTCTTTCCCACTGAAATTAGCAGATTTATGCAGGTTTTTCAAGCACAAGCCAACCTGCTAACAGTCGGCATTTGGCTCCCTTCCCATTGGCAAAAAATGGTGGTCTGACCCCCCGCTGCCAATGTGTGGCCTCTGCGCCCACACTGCTGCGTGTCTGGTGACGCCATTAATGGAAAACAACATAGAAGGAAGCCAGGGCATAGTAAGTGTGCTTTATTGTTTTGTTCTTTTGTCCCTCCAAATCTCTCTCACCATTGCTGTGCCATGTTAATCAAATGTGAGCGAGTTGTTTTGGCTTGTTAGGTCAGACATAACTAGAGCGGTTTATTGACATTGTACGTTAGGCTCAGTGGTATCACCTAAATTAACCCAATTCGCTTGTAGGGTTAAAGGCTTTAAAGATTGGACCAAAACAAGGCTTTGCTTTGCTCCACTCTATAAAGCCTTGAACTCAAGACTATTTCTGACATTTTGAATTGAAAAAGCTTCCTGGATCGGAAGTGAAACATCTTCAAACATGGAAACAAAGTCCATTGGATTGTTTTTTTTTTAAATACTTTTTTGGAAAGCTTGCTGAGTTGTTTGGCCTGGAGGAAAGTGGGTAAAGAAGTATTTTTTATTATATTTGTTTTCTGTCCTTGTGAAGTATGTTAAAGTATTTTTTACATTGTTTTGTTTACAGGCTGCTGGTTTTCCTCATCTTCTCTTGACTTATACATGTCTATGCAAATTCTCATTCATCTGGATCAGGACAACCACAAACAGACTTAAAGCAGAAACAAGTGGACTTTCAATTTAGCTCAATTTATAAAATTACACTCACCAAACAATAAACTAATTTACGGAGCCCCTCTGATGACATGGTCAAAAAAAATGTTTAATTGTGGCCATGAAGTAGTATTTCGTGCGCACGAAATAGTATTTTGCGGCCATGCAATAAGTACAACGTGCGCACGAAATACTACTTCGTGGCCACGCAACAAGTTTAACGTGCGCACGAAATACTTATTAATAATATCAATAAATCCGCCCCTGTTTTCAGGCTTATGTTAACTGTAATGACTTATCTTGGACAGGTTGCTATGTTAACGGGCCTTTAGTCCTTCGTTTAGCTATGCTGCGGTTGTTTACACTACGCCTTCTCCACCTAAAATGGCGTCTTAGCAACAAATGTCACGTGACTGGCGGAGACCGACTGGGTAAGCAAATCGAGCGCGCCTTAGACCTTAGAGAAGGCGCGCTTGATTTGCTTACCCAGTTGTCCAGGAATGATATTAATATTATTAATAAGTATGTCGTGCGCACTTTAAACTTATTGCATGGCCACGAAGTAGTATTTCGTGCGCACCATAAACTTATTGTGTGGCTACAAAGTAGTATTTCGTGCGCACGTTATACTTATTCGTGGCCACGAAATACTACTTCATGCGCACGAAATACTACTTCGTGGCCACAATAAAAAAAATTTTTTGACCATGTCATCAGAGGGGCTCCGTACTAATTGGATCAGAACTGCTGTGTTCGATTCTGGCATTTGTGTCTGATCCTGATTACGTCAGCACGGCGCAGTGCCATGGCCTGTTCGGATTTGGAAGACTTCATCCTGGACAGCCGACAAATGCAGCCATCATTTCCACCAGTTCGAAGGACTGGTCTGATGTATCCTTCGTAGCCTTGGGTATCCCATGACTTATTGTGAGTCTAAGTTAGCTGGCTGCTCCGTGCTCAGAAGAAAAAGGTACATGGTGCCAAGCAGTGGTGAATATTTTACGTGCAGTTTAATATAATTCAAGTATGTGAATAATTATGTCTTAAATTAATTAAAACAATACATTTTAATTGTTAGTTTGCCAGATATGTGGTGGGTAAAGTTTGGTTTGTTTAAAGGTTTCATCTGTCCCTGTGCCAATGGGTTTGGGTGACTTTTAATCAGAATCAGAAATACTTTCATAATCCCAGAGGGAAATTACTTTTGTTACACGCTACAGTTTTATATATACATATACACATCCAACTACACAAGATAATAAGTATAAAAAACATAAAAATATACATACATAGAGCTCTTCTGTATATATATAAGTTGTGTCACTCAGTATGTTCTCCTTCCTTTCACTTGATGAAATGAATCTGCTACTGCTTCTGTGTCTGCAATGAACTCTTTTATAATTGTATTATAATGTATTTTTACATTGTTGTGTGTGAGCAAGCCAAAGGCAAATTTCTGCCATCATTGTGTATGGTAGACAGTAAAGTGTCTACCAGTAACATGTTCTATTCTATTTCAATATTTTTCAGTCTCCCAGTAGAATATTTGTGTATTTTTTTAAATTAGTTTTTTCATACACTCCTTTTGAGCACGATATTGAAATATTGCCAAATAATACATCCACACACTGAAGAAGCATGTTGACAAGCAGGTGGTGTTAGAAAAGAATTGTTTTTGTTATTTTTAGAAAAATGGGTCAACATAAACTATACTGATGTGAAAAGCTCAAAGGAGGGAATTTCTTGGATCTGGTGAACAGAAGCAGTCAGTTCAGAACTTCAGAGGCCCAGAACTGTTTAGGTAAATAAAAAAAATAAAAAAAAATCTTAATATTAATATAGTGGTGATATCTGCAGTCAGATCAAGGCACAGGTCTCCAGTCCTATATATAAATATATACATATACATATATCTATATATGTATAAATAATCTTTTATGGTGTGATGTGCTAGCAAATAAATGTACCAAAATGGTCTCTCAAACCAATTCCATGCTTAAAGATCTTATATTCACAGATTCCTAGAGTGATGAAGAATATTTACCTCTGGTAACGATGCCAACATCAACACTAAAGGATTCTGCACCAATAAGAATAGTAGTTTGATGTCGTCCCAAATTGCTAGTAGCTTTTATTGCCGTTATATTTCTCATATTCAAGCAAACCAAAGAAGAAGCAAAAACAGCGTGACCATCACTCAAACTTTTAAGGTTTTTTGCCGACTTAAGAAGCAGAAGGACTCAGAAACCACACAGAAGTTGCAGCTTTTCTTCTAGACAAGTAGGTGTTTTGCAGAATAGTAAAGCAGCCCATTATAAAAGCAGAGAAATGTAAGTTCCATCAATAGAATATTTCCTCCTCTCAGGCATAGATTCCTGTTCCACTGCACAGTACAACAAGTGCTGTGATCTAAGGTACCATCATGTTCCAGAGTGAAACAAAGCTTTTAACTCATACATTTCAGTATAGTTGATCATGTTTAGAGGGTAATGGTATCTCTAGTTTTAAATGTTGCGTGATTCAAATTTTAATGCTCTAAGGGTGTAAAAATGGGGGACAAACAAACTTTGCAGCATTTTGTTGAATTCAGACACAGCCTAGGACGAACAGAAAACTGAGTCGGGGAAATTGAATCGGGGCCCTGGATGGATGGGGGGGTGCTCCGGTCAGGGTGCAGACGGAACCAGCAAGCAGAGTATAATTTTAGCAGAGCCCCTGACCATGATACGTACGCGTGACTTTGGATTTACTGGTACATCAGCTACACGCACTCAGCACTTTAAAACCAAGCTTATATAATATAAGTTTAAAAATCTGTTTTTTTTTTATTTCAAAAGGATCAGTAAAAGTTCAACCAGCTAGATCACTTAATATGCTCTACTTGTTCAAAAAAATAATCTGAGCACATGAATTAACATGCTCCTCCATGTGTTTCGTGCAAATCTCTGAGGCAGTTTGTCTCTGACAGGTGCTGCACTGACTTTAAATATAGTCTGTCATAAAGGTGCTATTTATGGTGCCTTCAGAGTTCATTGTATTTAGTTGCTAAGCAAATAAAGAAAATATGCTTGGCATGTTTTATTGAAAATGATTTAAAATATACTTGAAAAAGTAGAAATGCATTCATACTTTTATTACAGCCTTTGAAAATACATAATTGCCCTATTTCTAACCCCTCGAGCTAATTTGTTCCTACCTAACAGCTATGTGTAGCTCTGGGTACAGCTGCAGCTTGACACCAAGCTATTCTGACAGTACTGGGGCAGTTGGCCAGGATTCCTTTCAAAGGGTCACGGTGCTTTAAGAAAGGGCTCTGAAGGGTTACAAACTTAATCTTACTTCCTCTGGAAGAATTAAAGGGGCAATAAAATACTTAAGCATCCTTTTATCATTAAAATCTTGTTCAGTATAATATTTAAACTGATCTAAATCCTTTAAAACATAAAACTTGATTAAATGAGTGAGTATTTTTGTAACCCAATGAGGCACCACTAAAAAGTTGCCTGGATCGTATAATCACCTTGTTGCATAAATATTCCTGACTGGAATTATTTAGTTGCTGAAATTAAATGATGTTATCTACAGGTGTTGGTTCTCTTCCATTGAAATCAAACCTTTCGGTTTAATTTGTGTGACACTAAAAGCTGTGACGAACATGCCAGAACACGCTGTAAATTCTCAGTCATTTGGGTCAAAGCAACCTCAAAACAGGCTTAAACTATCAAACTTCAAATTGCAAACTTGAAAGAGATACTCATAAAAATATAAATTTTCCATAAAATGGCTTAGAGGTGAAAGACTGAACAATTAGTCTAATGCAACAACATTTTGTATTCTTGTCATAAAATTATTGTACTTTTTTTAATCAGATTGAACAAAGGTCTTAAATGGGATTTGATCTTTTCAGGCACCATTCATTCATTAAGATGACGTTGAAGATGAAACAAATTTTTCTTGTTTGTAGATCGAGGATCTGCTGACTGAGAGCTGAGGAGCAAAATTAAAGGACCAGTAAAAGCCAAGCAGTGGGAAATAAATTATAAGAGCTGTAAGTGACGTGGTTGGACTGAACCTGCTTTTATCTGAAGAGCACAGAGTGCCAGGGTCAAACTTGCTATTCCTGTTGCTTGTGGCCATCCATTTGTGGCCTGCTTGAGGTCATTTTGCAGGGCTATGGCAGTGCTTCTCCTGATCCACCTTGCACAAATGCTGGGATAGCGGTCCTGCTGCTGGATTGTTGCCTTCCTATACCCCACTCTACGTCTCCTGGTGTATTGGCCTGTCTCCTGGAAGAGCATCCAGCCTCTGACAGCTCATATTAATGTGCCATCCTGGATAAGCTGCTCTACCTGAGCCACTTGGTTGGTTGTAGAGTCCGTCTCATGCTACCATGAGTTTGAAAGCACCACCAGCCTTCAAAAGTGACCAAAACATCTGCCATAAAACATTTGCAGATAAGCATGGGAAATGGAATGTCAGTCAATCCTGTTGGAGCTCAGTGCTGCATTTGATACAGTTGACCATAATATTCTTCTAGACTTGAATATTTTGTTGGAATTAAAGGAACAGCACTAGACTGGTTTAAATCTTATCTATCTGATCGAATTCAGTTTGTTCATGTTAATGATAGATCTTCAACATGCTCAAAGGTTACCTGTGGAGTACCACAGGGATCAGTGCTAGGACCAATTCTCTTTACTTTATATATGCTTCCAATCGGTAGAGTTATTAGACAGCATGGGATTAACTTTCACTGTTATGCTGATGATACCCAGCTATATCTGTCTATAAATCCAGATAAAGCTAAACCATTACATAAATTACAGGCATGTCTTGAAGACATAAAAACCTGGATGACTCTTAACTTTCTGCTTCTGAATGCAGACAAAATAGAAGTTATAGTCTTTGGACCAGAGTCTTTGAAAAAGAAGCTGATTAGCCAGTCACTTCATTTGGATGGGATTAAACTGATTTCAGATAATAAAGTAAAAAATCTTGGTGTTGTTTTTGATCAGGACCTGTCATTTAAATCCCATATCAAAGAGGTTTCTAGAATTTCCTTCTTTCATCTGAGGAACATTGCAAAAATTACTTCAAGGCTGGACTATTGTAATTCTTTACTATCAGCAAGTCCACAAGCTGTAGTTAAAAGCCTTCAGCTGATCCAAAATGCTGAAGCCAGAGTTCTGATGAAAATTAAAAAGAGAGATCACATCTCTCCTATCCTGGCTTCCCTTCATTGGCTTCCTGTTAAATCCAGAATAGAATTTAAAATCCTCCTTCTCACATATAAAGCCGTAAATGGCCAAGCTCCATCTGATATCAGAGATCTGATTGTTCCTTATGTTCCTAACAGAGCACTTCGCTCTCAATCTGCTGGTTTACTAGTGGTTCCTAGAATTTCTAAAAGTAGAATGGGAGGCAGATCTTTTAGTTATCAGGTTCCTCTCCTGTGGAACCAACTACCAATTTTAGTCTGTGAGGCAGACACCCTGTCTACTTTTAAGGCCAGGCTTAAAACTTTCCTTTTTGATACAGCTTATAGTTAGAGTGGCTCAGGTTATCCTGAGCTATCTCTATAGTTATGCTGCTCTAGGCTTAGACTTCTGGAGGACAAAGGGACCCCCATTTCATCATTCTGCTTCATTCTCTCTCTATCTCCTATTCTGCAGAATCTGTTAGTTCAATCTCTAACGTTCTGCTCTCTCTGCTTTTCCTCACAGTAGCTTTGCCTCGTCTGTTCCTGTTTGGCTGTGACGTCATCCTGGAAAGAAACATCAGCTGTGCTGCTGCCATCAACACCCTTGTTTATAGATGTTGGAGATCGGCCTGTTTTCCAGTGTGGTCCTGTTTCTCTGACCGTGACTGAGTGGATGTGCTCTCTTCGTCCTCTGGCATGTGAGCTGGCTCGGTGCTCGTCTGCCTGGCTGTGTGTTTCCTGGACGGGGCCGCCTTTTACAGCTGCTTTTTGTGTCTCTGCTTCTGTCTCCTTGAACCCCAGTCGGCCTCAGCAGATGGCCGCTCACACTCAGCCTGGTTCTGCTGGAGGTTTCTTCCTGTTAAAAGGGAGTTTTTCCTCTCCACTGTCGCTACAAGCCTGCTTAGTGTGAGGGATTGTATTTGAGTCAATGAGTCAATACAATCAACTGGTTTCCTTAGATAGAAAACTTTTTATCAATTTGACTGTATGATCTGGTTGAACTGTAAAGTGCCTAAAGATGACATGTGTTGTGAATTTGGAGCTATATAAATAAACTGAATTGAATTGAATTAATGCTGCTTCCTAAGTGGGCAGTTTGATATGACATAAGTTTAATTGAAGTTATATTGTGTTGTTTATGTGTTCCCTTTATTTTTTGAGCAGTGTATAGTGATGAAAGCAGAGACATATGACAAGAAGGCACAGACATTTAGATATATTCCTAATACCTAAAATCCATAAGAACATCTAAGCCACAGTGGAAGGGGTCAGCAGTTGCCATAGTAAGAGCTGACAGTTGTCAGTGTCACAAATGCTAATGTACATTCCCTCATATGTTTGGGATTTTTCTAAAAAGGAGCTTGAGGCATTCACTACATTTATCCAAATTTTGCTTTTTGTTGTTCTTTTTTTGCAAAGTTTTAGTCCAAATGTAACCAGTGTCATTCATCTGATGCAATCTACCAGCTCACACCACAGGTCCAAAAACCACATGTCAGTCTCAGCTCTGAGACTGACATCAATCTGGAAGAAAAAGAACTCCATTGTTTGTACATGCACAGTGCTCGAGGATCTGGTAAATCAACTTGTAGCTCTGCTTCAACTGCAGGATTTGTCCACGAACAACTTATGATAGCCGACTGAATTTCAAACATGTCGGATTTTTTCCTGACCTTGCAAGTAGGTGGTTGTGGGATTCTAATCCCCCCTCGTTACCCCCTGTATACTACATGACGCAGAACGCACCATGAGGCTGAAACTCGGCCCAATCGAAAAAATTCTCGCATGACTGGAGAATCGGCCCGAAAAGGGCAAAAAATCTTACAGTTTATGCCCGGCTTAAGGCATAGCAGTGTACATCTCTTTTCCTACCCTAGGTAGAGGGTAGGAGAGATGACCCATAAGACCAAGAACCCACACAGGAACAAGACATAGGAGGGTTATTCTCAGAATTTTGGTGCTCTTTGGGTTCTGAAGTTACTGAAAGATACAAATCAAAAAATAGTTTTTCTGAGCCTGGCATCTACTGAGGGAGTATTTGAACTTCTGAGAAAATATGTTTTGCCAACTTAGGCATGGAATACCAACATTATTAGAAACCTCTTTGTTATTTAGATTGTTTTGATTCAACCTCGTAACAGGGAAATTTGATTCCAACATAATTGCTAAACATAATCAAATAATTTTTTCCTGTTGCTGGTTAATTACCTGTCTCTTCAATAAACTAACTTGTATGCATATTTCAATTGATTCTAAATTATTTTAGATTATTCTGTTTGTCAAGTAGAACCTGGAAACGTATTGTAAAAGCTTCCTTCATTGATCTTGAAAATACACCAACATCAGATGAGGATCTTATTTTTTTTACTTGTCTAATATTTGTTATAATTATCAAAAAATTTTAGTGTAAGTGTATAAAGTAACAGGGCTGAATGATTGATTTTGAATCAAGATCGAATTTGCTTTCATTACAAGAAGGAAAGTGTCATGATTTTATTCAAAGATCTGACCCACATGCAGAAAACCAAACAGAGAGACCAGGGGAAGGTTTAACAGGTTTATTGAGAACTGGTAGAGATGGGTCCAGTGCTGCTCTGAACACTGGCGAACCGGGACTGAAAAATGAAGGGGAAGTTCCTGTGGTTAGTTCAGGCTCAGTGGGAAATTTGAGCTTCGATTTGCAAAAGGGAGTAGAGGCAACAGGACTCACTTTTCCAGAAAAGGTGTCTTTCTCCAGTAGGTGCGGGTTGTTCCAGTAACTAACTTGCTCGTATAAGGGTGGACAGGGTTTAACCAGGTTTAGGTGTTTCCTTGAGGA
The DNA here is from genome assembly GCA_030533445.1 of Cyprinodon diabolis. Lineage (NCBI taxonomy): Eukaryota > Metazoa > Chordata > Actinopteri > Cyprinodontiformes > Cyprinodontidae > Cyprinodon > Cyprinodon diabolis. The sequence goes on along the minus strand of CM060072.1, from coordinate 42,776,597 downwards.
ACGGAGGAGCTGACTGCCACTTAGATTTCCAATGGTACTTGAACGGTTTCTTGTGTAGATGAATCCCCTGCTCAGTGTGAAGCTCAAACAATCCTTTGGGGAAAAGTTGATCCGAACCTCAAGTTTGAATCCCCAGCTCAGTTTGAAGCTCAGACAATCCTTCCAGGGGGAGAAGGTCCAAAACATCCAGTTTGCAGGATGACTTCCTGCCGAGAGGCAAAGACAAAAAAACAACAAGGTTAAGACTCAGGTTGACAAAAACTTAGCTTGACCCAGCAAAATTCAGCTTGGCTAGAGTACCCAAAACTGGCAAAAACTCTGGGGTCGAGGTAATGGCAGTCAGCAGCTTAAGAGTCCTCAGGTAATGAGTCAACCATCCGCAGGTGTGTGAGAAGGCCAACGAGAACCAGACGCCACCTGGTGGTGGAGGGAGAACACACAAAAACACAACCCACACAAACTAGACTCCTAACAGAAAGAAAGCGATAACTAGATGTATAACATGTTAAGCATTGGGTAAAAATAACATCACAGTTTGAGTGGATCTGTTTCATAATGGCAAACCCAAACAGGCCTTAATCGGAGGCAACCTGACTTTTTCTCTGTTTTTCTGAAAACGTTTTCACACCTATCCAGTAGTCTTTTTGATTGCTCAGATCGGAGCATTCTGTAGCTGGAGCGCTAATGTTTAATGCTACATTCACACCCCTAGAAGCAGAAGCAGCAAAAACGCGCGTGCTGCTTTCTTTTTTGATGTTCTGAGAACCAAGTTTAGTTCTCAGGACTAAACTTGGTTCTACTTTTTACCCATCTAGTTCTAAGTGGGTAAAAAGTAGTTTTGATATGTTTCTTAGTAAGAAAGTCCACCTAAAAACTTCAATTATGCAGTCACTTCATCAACATTATGATCCTGCCTTCAAATATTATTTTGCTGTCTGAGCCGCTCAGACCCCCGTACCCCGACGGTGCTCTTTCACTGGGTATCCCCAGCAGCAGCTGCCTCAGGCCCGGTCACCTCTTGGGGGTTTTCCAGTACTGTTCGCAGTGGCTGGAAGATGTTTTTCACATACGTAATTCAAACTCCAGGCACCAGAATAATAAAATTTAACATATTTTGCCTGCAGGTTTCGACATTTTTAGTTAATTTAGTTGTTAACAAAATGTTTGAAGTAGTGAATATAGCACTCTGCATCAGTAACGCTGTGTCTGTCTCCCTGCCAGCTCCCAGATTAGCTTCTCTGATTGGTCGATGCAGTGCGTTGAGCAGCGAAATTTAAATTTTTTCAACTCCAGCAGCTGCAGCTTCTGAAGTGTGTCGCGTGTGTCAGATGCTCAGAAGCTCATGATGTGCTGCTCCTGCTGCTAAAAACGCAGTACGGGGCGTTTTGCTGCGCCTTGATGGACATTTTGCCTTTGCCTATTGACTTTGCAGGTAAACTAGCTGCCTCAGCTGCCTGCGGTCTGAATAGCATTAGACAGCATGGAGGTCAATCCTCCTAAAGCACATTCCAAGTCAGATGCAAATCGAAGACCCACCAGTCGTCCTCCTGGGTTGTAGGATTCTTTTTTGTGCGTATGGACTATGTGTTAGTCCATTTGAAACATGATGAGTGTGCTTGTGTAATTTCTTTGGAATTAGTTTCCTGACTGAATAAGTCAGTTTCCCATCTCAGGCTGAACAGCTCATTGTGGGTAAGGTCCTTTTTTTGGCTACCAGGCGACATTCAAAGGTAGTGGAAAGAAAACAAGAAATATATATATATATATATATATTGCAATAGCCTTAATAGGCTGTTTTAGTAAAACAGCGTTGTACTTTACCACTCACATAAAATAAAAAAAATATAACAAAAACATTGTCCAGTGCTTTAGTGTTGATTAAGTATTAAATCACAATCTGCATTACCGCAGAAGGGAGAGAGAGATAGACAACAAGAAAGATGCTCCCTACACAGTTATTTACATTCTGCAAGTAGCAGGTGTATCATTCAGGATAAACATATGATGAAAACATATCTACAACATTACAATCAGCAACAATTCATCTCTGACAATGTCTGCATCATAAAATGCTAGAAGCGTTCTGGATCTTTACGTTACCTTTTTATTTTAAAACAGGAAGTGGATGGTTGGATGACCAGCTGATTGAATATCCTAAATAAATCTATTTAAGCATCCTCTATTTCAGTAACATACCTTATGGATATATAATGACTGGGCTGCTTTAACGGGCAGGTGGCAGAGAGAAGGGGATGATGATGAAGAGAGGGTAAGGTGTGGGTATTACTAAAGTAACCAGGAGAACCCATTAATATTTTGGATTGGACATTTCTACATAAACTTGTTCCTCTGAAAACAATGACGGCAAAAAATATGAAAACAAATCCAGCTTGTTGAGTTATCTTTACTACTTAGGATATAATCCCCAGAAAAGAATGCTTAATGTATAAGCCTGCTCTACTTCAGAACCCATGGCTTGTCCAGAACAGGCACAGTGGACAGCTGGGTAGTCTGAGAAAAGATTTGATGGTGAGAATGCAGGCAAAGGGCCCCTGGCCCCAGTAACAATTGACACTGGCCAAACAGGAAGAGCACTGAAAAAATGCTGTTGAAGAAGAAGTAAGTTGCATTGAACTACAGAGTTAGCAGAGAGGATTTGAGCTCGTTGTGCTGTGTGTGTGCAGACAGGAGCAGTGATAGCAGCAGGTGTGAACCAGCAGCTGTGTGTGTGAAAAGGCTGGGATTACCTACTGGTGATCCAATGACCATTTCAGTTTCAGTAGTTGAAAGTTACGTAAGACAAGTTCCCGTTACAAACATTCTCCTCAACATGGCACAAGTATTCCCATGAAACTGGTCCTACAATAAAAGTTCAATAAAATCTATATCTGAAATTTCATTTTTTCACCTATGAAATAATTAATTTAAAAAGAAATCTTCAGCTAACTACATATCTACAGAACAAATAATCAGCACAGTAAAAGTAAAAAAAACAAAAAAAACTAACTTCATTTGTTGATTTGAGAGGTTCAAAACAAGCAGAGCCATATTCTTAAGAAAACACCTTTAACTGTTAGAGTGTAAAGTGATGAACAGGAAAGAAGGTTTTCTTGCTACATTAAAGCTTTGTCAACCCTCTCAGTATTGGGGGAAGAGTGCCAAGACTTTGACAAGGGCAGTAAACTGGCAGGGATGCATCAGTCCGGGCTGCTGCTAGCAACTTCCTAGACTCCATCGCTAGATGATCCACTTGGTTCTGTCTTGCAGTGGTTGACTTGCTCTCTCCTAAACAAAGCTATTGGCTGAGCTGTTACTGGTACCAACTAGACAATGTTCTTTACCTCTATTGTCTATATTCGTTTTTTTAATCACACTAAGCTGCTTGTAGCGACAGTGGAGAGGAAAAACTCCCTTTTAACAGGAAGAAACCTCCAGCAGAACCAGGCTCAGTGTGAGCGACCATCTGCTGAGGCCGACTGGGGTTCAAGGAGACAGAAGCAGAGGTAGAGAAAGAGGCAGAGATATAAAAGGCAACTGTCAACCTTTCAGAAAACACACAGCCAAGCAGACGAGCTCCGACCCAGCACCCATGTCCGAGGATAAAAGAGAGGAAACCCAGTTAGAGTTAGTCACAGTCAGAGAAACAGGACTACCCTGAAAAACAGGTCAAGCCGACATCTATGAACAAAGGTTTTGATGGCAGCAGCACAGGTGATATTTCTCTCCAGGATAGAGTCACAGCCAAACAGGTGGAAAACTGGGCCACCTCTTCACTACTTGCAGGGGGCTCAAAGGTTCATGGAAGCTTTTCTGACCCGGTGAATGCACTCAACTGAGTCCCTGTTGGTGCCCCAAGGGAACCTTTTACTAGAGGCCAACCAGTCTCTGACCAAGCAGGGCAGGAGTCTTCTTTGCATTGCTGAAATTAAGTCAGACCTATTTAAAACTAAAATCTCTTAGATTACATTTTAGTTGACTTCAAATCTGGAAATATAGACATCTAGAAACAAAGTAACAACAGTATCATACCAACACTATGTTATATTTCAGACTGTTACTGTTTAAAAAATACTCTGATACATATACCTTAAACACATATGAAGAGATAAGAACGAAAATTCTCCCTAAGCGATCATCATCCTCTAATGTCCTTATTTTATGGTCATTTTGACAATATTTTTTAATTTTTCAATTATTTTTAATTCATTTTTTTCATTCATATTTCAATTTTTCAATTATTTTTAATTCAACAGCTAAATTAAAACATTCATGCTCACAAATGCCCACCCAAATACCAGAGATTGTTAGGCAAGTTAGAGTTAAGTGCCTGGCCTTAAGAGAACATCAACATGTGACTGGAGGAAATCTCTTCCCACTGAGGTACAGCCGCCCAGGAAGAAAACTCCCTCTTATATTTACACATAGGATCCCTGTTCTCCTTGGCAGACCCCCACCCTCTCCTGACCAGTTCTTCCCCGCTCACACATCCCCTGTCATGCTACTGGGGCTATCTATGGGTCCTAGTGGGGTGAGGGGTGGGGGCTCAGTTGAGTTAACCTTCTTGGCTAAAAGTGTTGCAAAGGCGCCCCTTTCATAAACCTGTTAGAGTCCCAGACAAAAAAGCCAACCAATGAGAGCTCTGCAAGCACTAAATGGCCAAACGAATGGCCGACATCGGCCAAGTATATAAAGAGAGAGCAGGGACCTGAAAAGCTGGGTGACCCCTTTTTTGGCTGTGCTGAACAGGATCTGATCCCAAGGACTGTTAACTCTGTTCTTGTCTTGTGTGCAGGTAAACAATATATAACACAACAATATTTTGATTTTTTAAAAAGGTGATGACAAAGGGATATAGATATATTTAGTGAACATGCAAACTATTTTAGAGGCACAAGATACTCTTATGGTGTTTTATATTCACAGCAATGGAAGATATTAAAGCTAAATATCTTTAAATCCCGAGTATCAAAGTAATAGGTGGTATTTTGTATCTGTAGACTAATGTTTCCTACAATAATGCACTGTTTTTCAATTCACTAATATTCTGCTACTTTTTTTGAGTTCTGTAAAGTTGACTATGATAACATTTGACCTTTTATTAATAGTTGTATTGTTACTGTATTTTGTCTGTAAAGACAATCGTTGAGTGCATGTCAGGTAGACAATATAAATTCACTGAGATCCAAATAGTGGTTATATTGGTATATTTTCTTATTTTAGATAACACATTTTTTATCTTTAATTTCTAAAAATCTTCAACTTAATCAACTTTACAAGGAGTAAAATATATTGCAGAGGTGGACAAAGTAGAAGCTTGTTTCTAGCTCACTAAATTCTTTTGGAAGCTCAATGACTACAGTTGCTGATTCTCTCTGGGTTTGATCTTCTGTGAAAGTGTGAGAAAACTTTGTGTCTTTACCAAGATAAATAAGGCCTCGCCTGTAATGGCTAGATAAAGGGTATCCAGTCAGATGTACTCAGGCTAAAAATACCGCAAGATCATACCGCTGCTCCCTCCATCCTCCATTACAGCATGATATCCGAGTCTGAATCCGAGTGACACATGTTGCCAGGATTCCTCAGCACACACCATTGAAAAGTTGCAGCTGTTGCAGAGAATATCTCAAATGTCAAACTCATGTACAGTTTTCACAGCCAGTTATCCTCTTTGCATCCACACAGTAAATGTTGCAGTGTTAAAGTTACACTTGGAGAGTACATTTGGTCCCACTCTAATGGGTGGGACCAAATGTACTTTTGAGTGTTACTTTAACACTACACCAGTTTGGACTAGATAAATTTTTTTTAAATCAGAAAATGTTGTTTTTTTTCTCTCTGTAGTGTTAGAAAGCAATCATGCCTTTTGGAAACACCCACAACAACTTCAAACTCAACTACAAAGTTGAGGAGGAGTTCCCAGACCTGTCCAAGCACAACAACCATATGGCCAAAATTCTGACCAAGGAGATTTATGGCAAGTTGAGGGACAAGCAGACACCAAGTGGTTACACTTTGGATGATGTGATCCAGACTGGTGTCGACAACCCTGGTGAGAGACAAGGAGGCTGATTTAGCAGTACTAGATTCATTTAAAACTCCTGAATTCTAATTCAAGCTATCCTACCTGCTCCTGTTGTTCAGGTCACCCCTTCATCATGACTGTTGGCTGCGTCGCTGGTGATGAGGAGTCCTATGAGGTTTTCAAGGACCTGCTTGACCCCGTCATCTCAGACCGTCATGGTGGATATAAGCCCACTGACAAGCACAAGACTGACCTGAACTTTGAGAACCTGAAGGTATGGTCCTGAGACTATCGATGCGCAAAGCTTCTCTAATAAGCTAATTCTAAAATTGATCACCAACCAGCAAGATGTCAACATAGACACCACCAGTAAACTGACAATGAAACTTCTTTATTAGGGTGGTGATGACCTGGACCCTAACTATGTCCTGTCCAGCCGTGTTCGTACTGGTCGCAGCATCAAGGGATACACCCTGCCACCCCACAACAGCCGTGGCGAGCGCAGAGCTATTGAGAAGCTGGCCGTTGAGGGTAATTTATTACTAATTTGAAAAGAAAAGGGTTGAATAGAAATGTTATACCATAAGGTCAAGATGTAAACCCAGGAAATGAGGAAGAAAGTACATTCATATTCCTCTCCTCCTGCTTTTACTGACAATCACCATAGATGATTGATTCATTTCAGACTTATCAGAATCAGAAATACTTTAAATATCCTGGGGGAAATTATCTTCGTTACACGCTCCAGGTATAAAAACAACATATTTTCAATTCATTTTTCAGTTTATTTCTGTAGCACCAATTCACAACACATGTCAGTTCAAGGCACTTTAGAGTTCACCAGATCATCCAGTCTAATTGGTTGAAGTTTTCTATCTAAGAAAAACCAGATGGTTGTATCAACTCATTGACTCAAAGGCAATCCCTCACACTAAGCATACTTGTAGCGACAGTGGAGAGGAAAAACTCCCTTTGAACAGGAAGAAACCTCCAACAGAACCAGGCTCAGTGTGAGATTTTTATACATAAATATATATATATATATATATATATATACACAACATTCCACACTATATATACATATATATATATATATATATATATATATATATATATATATATATAAATATACATATATATACACATATACATATATATATATATATACACAACATTCCACACTATATATACATGTATATATATATATATATATATATATATATATATATATATTTACTGACTTAAGTGATATATATTATAAAGTAATAATAGCAATGTGCAGAAGAGAGTAAAAATAATGAATTACTGTTAAAGAATTGTCATTATAATATATAACTTATAATGATTGTATTATATAGTCCAACTGATCATGCAGTTATCAGTGTCTCTCTTTATTGAAAGCCGTATAAAGGATTCTGTCATTGCAGCTCTGACCAGCCTGGATGGCGAGTTCAAGGGAAAGTACTATCCTCTGAAGTCCATGACCGACGCCGAGCAGGAGCAGCTGATCGCTGATCACTTCCTCTTTGATAAGCCCGTTTCTCCCCTGCTGACCTGCGCTGGTATGGCACGTGACTGGCCTGATGCCAGAGGTATCTGGTAAGTATTTCCAAACAATCCAGCTGCATAGCACACTTACCAAAAACTGGAGTGTCCATTTCTACCTTTCTGAAACCTTTCATTGACTAAGTTTAATTTACTCTTAGGCACAATGACAACAAGACCTTTTTGGTCTGGGTGAATGAGGAGGATCACCTGCGTGTCATCTCCATGCAGAAAGGTGGCAACATGAGGGAGGTCTTCAGGCGTTTCTGTGTTGGCCTGCAGAAGGTAGACAATTAAAATAAGATCAAAATAAATTGTTGTTGTGTAAGGGATTAAATCAGATTTGTATATCTTTCCATGCCTTATCAGATTGAGGAGATCTTCAAGAAGCACAACCATGGGTTCATGTGGAACGAGCATCTTGGCTACATCCTGACCTGCCCCTCTAATCTGGGTACAGGCCTGCGTGGTGGCGTCCACGTCAAGCTGCCCAAGCTGAGCACACATCCCAAATTTGAGGAGATCCTCACAAGGCTGCGCCTGCAGAAGCGTGGCACAGGTATTCACAGATTGTATCAGTTTGGCAATTGTTAATCCACTTTTGCTAATTGGGTACAAAAAAAACATCTGATCTGGGCTCTCATCACACTTTGTTCTTCTTTAGGTGGTGTGGACACTGCATCTGTGGGTGGTGTGTTTGATATCTCCAACGCTGACCGTCTGGGCTCTTCTGAGGTGCAGCAGGTCCAGATGGTGGTTGATGGCGTCAAGCTCATGGTTGAGATGGAAAAGAAGCTTGAGAAGGGAGAAGCTATTGATGGCATGATCCCTGCCCAGAAGTAAAGAGGAACAATCTTCCTATTTTCTTGTGACCATTCATGTGCAATGGAGCCGGCTGATGGGCATGCAGAGAACCGCTGCTCTCTTAGAGACTTTTGCCTCTGCTCAACTCTTCACTTCCTTCCAGCTATTTTCCTTTCCTCTATCTTTTGACTTTTTTCATGTTCCCCCTGCTGGTTGGTAACAGAATTGAGCTCTGCTCTCCTAGCTGACATGGCATCACCTACTTTTTATTATGAAAAGTGATGATATATAAACCTGTTCATACTGTTCAATAAAAAGTGCCTAAGTACAAAATACTTCGAGCTCCTATTGTTTGTTGGTTACTTTTGTTATGAAAAATAGCATTGTGTGTGTGTGGAAAAGGGGTGAGGGGTCTTGTTTTGTAGAACTACCTGAACCAGCGGCTTCTCTGATACATTTTTAATGTTTGAACTTACAGTAGCAGCCATTCAAAATGGCCCTTCCCAGTCAAAAGCCAGTCGAATGGCAGCAAAATCCTCTCTAAATTCCAGCCACTGGCCTTCTCATTGCACTGCCTATTTTTTTTTTTTACTCTGACTCCACCCTTTCACTCAAATACATGGTCTGACCAGGAGATGACACTTCTCTTTAGATCTTAATGTCAATAAATCATGAAAGAAAGAATATTTTCAATGTTTAAAATGGAAATGTAGGGGACCAGCCAAGGGCCCATTAAGGAAAGTGGGGACATTTTCAATGGCTACTACTGTTACACTTGGGGAATTTTGCCCAACTTACTGTATTGCTACATTGATTCAGTCCATCAAGATAATAGACTTTTAATTTTAGTTTAGCTTTAATTTAATATAACTATTTCGTTATCTAATTGAGTTAGTTGTAATTCACTTTCATAAAGTTTTTAATTGCTGTCATTATTTTATTAATACTTAATTGTAGTTTAGTGTTAGTTCCAGTACAAGTTAGGTTTCTCATACTTTGGTGATTTTTTAGCAACAGGATTAAAAAAATGTCAAAGTCCTGTATTTATGAAATTATACATAAATGTTAATAAAGTCGACACAAGATACAGATTTTTTTTTTAACAAAAAGGTAAAATTACAGATTAACGGAGTCCTGGTTGCAATTTATATAAAAACAACCGGTAAAGACAAAAACAAAGGGTTTATAAATGCACTATACAGTTTCTATAATTATATTTTTCCCTTTTAGTTACAGCAATTTCTTTTTTTGAATAACCATGGTTTGCAATGCATTCGAGCCAAATGCTTCTTAGGTTTTTCCTCCTAACTGTTATATAGTCTTTCAGAATAAGACTGAGCAAGTATATTCATCTCATTAACAACCATTTTTTTATTCTAGAGCCTGTAGAGTCTTTAACAAACATCACGTTTTTTCCATTTCACAGCGTTACACAATTTGAATTGCAAATAGTGTTAGTCTTTGGGTAACAATAGACTTTAAATCATTTTTAAAAAGCATTTTAAACTTTCCCAGACTAAAGGCTGAAAAGAATTGCATTCTAAAATGTTTTGCTGTTGCCTTGGCACCAATATTTAGCAACAATCAGTGGGGACATTGTAACACTTGGTAATGAACTGTTAAATGCTTTAATTAGCGGCACTGATGTTTCCTACCCAAGTTTAGTGAAATAAAATCTTCTCACCCAGCTCATGCAGCGTGGCTTGTTTTGCAAACTAAAACCGTGACAGACATGTGACACTTAAGTAATTTTAGAACTTAAAGATTAGATCATTATTATTGTATTTGATGCCCAAAACCTTTGATTCAAACTTTATGTTTTCAAAGGTTAATAGAATAAAACTCAGCTCTCAGCTCTTTACATCAACTTTGTATTATGATCATGCAGGAGCTTCCCTAAAAACGTGTTACATCAGGAAGTATTTTCTTCTTAGATATTACTCCAGACTTGGAAAAGATAGGAATAAATTCCAGGCTTTTGCAGACTGTGTATGAATCCTTAATTTGTGTGCTCATAACTGTAAATAGGGACCAAATGGTGACTAGATTGGCGCAGCAGTGTTAAAAAGGTTACAAGTGGACAAAGAAACCAGCAAATCCAAAGTCTGGGGAAAACAGACGTTTTGAAAAGTTAGGACACAGAAATAAAAACAATCACAATGCCAACATCAGTGAAATTTATTCAACTTCAGATCCAGATTATCTTTAGGTACCACAACCAATCAGTTCATGTTGCTTCTGTGGGAAGATTTTAACATCACAACAGAGTAAAACTGAGTTATTTAAGGTCTGCTATGCAGAATATCCACTCTTCCAAAAATGACTTAAGAAATGAAGTTGATGTGAAATACTGAGCCTTCTGGGCTCTTAATACTATTATGTTCCCAATGAAACTCAGACCAATAATACTCCTTTAAAAATACTTCATGGGGTGAAACTGTCACACTTTACCACAATATAACCCCATCTTTCACAATAGTGAGACATGTAAATCAAGGTTATCATTGTTATCACTGAATTTTTTCACACACATTATAGATCAGACACCAGAAGTTTAGCTTTTCTATGGCTTGTTTGCAGCTGGGGCTTTTTAAAGGTGTCATGGTGTCAGCAGGATGGGCGTGAATTGAAGTTCAACCTGTCAACAGATAATTAGGTGGAGGATAGTCACCCGATCTCACTGGAGCCCTTCTGTTAAGTTTCTGTGGAAAAAGGGGGAGGGGGGGTCACTTTACTGTAAAACTTGTTTTACAAACTAATTTTGTCCTCAAATAAAGGATGTGCATCATAGTTTATTTTTCCAATATTATCCATAGTCTGAAGTCATGCAGGACAGCAGGTTGGTTTTTCTCCCTCATATCACTGACAGAAACTGTTTTAATCTATAGAATTACTTCCCTTGATCTAACTATAAATAAACCTTGAGCTCTAAGATATATACTATATTCATATATTTCATATACAGTCATCAAATGACTGATAACGTTTTTTAATGATATTCTAAAAAATAAATAAAGTACCTGTGCAAATATCCACAAATTGAAGTGTTTCACATTTAAGACATGGGCGCCCTCCAGTGACTAGTACTGGGAATGACCTTAACAGGTACACCGGAGGGAGCTGATTCAAGTCAAAGCAAAGTGCATTGAGGTCTATATTACCTAATGCTAATATATACCACAATGAAAATCGTCCGGTGAGAGGACAAGGACGGACTCCTTGCGCCCATGTTGGTGCATGCTTCTCAACCTGAGGAGGAATGCAGGTCCCCTGTTGGACACCAAGAAACAGTGCACACCAAACAGGACAGAGGAGATGTCACATAACATGACGGAGTGAAAGACAGCTGATTATTTCCCCGTCGGGAGAATGAAGCCAAAATACTCATTGTGACTCATACAAAAAGTTTGCTAAGCGTAAGAAGAGAAGGGACTGATGAGGATAAACAGAGGAAGTTGCTAAAGTCCTGATGGGTGTAGACATGAATGGTTGGATGGGCATTGTTCATTTGGGTTACAGTGAGTAAAACCACAACTGAGAGAAAGTTTTAACAGTAAATCAGCAGCCAAACAATATGACCTCTGTAGTCTATGCAAATATCACAGTACATTGTTCACTAAAAACAGGGAGGGAGCATAGAAAGCTTTCTCAGGTTTCTTCCTTATTTACATAAAATAAGTACTGTATGAAGGCGCTGGGGGGAGTGTCCATTTTAAAGGCAGCTGGACTAACAAGAAAACAGTGTCCACATTGCTCCCATTGTGCCTTTCCAGACACAACACTCCCTGTGATTTCTGCAGTCATCAATAATGGACTGAGTAGTTCTTATACCGGGACAGGGGGGTAAAGGGGTGCATGTTAGGATGTACATGGCCTCAGCTTATTAAGGTGAGGTGGAATGACCCATGTGCTGATGTTTACAGTTAACAACAGAGCATAAGGATGGGGAAATCAAATGGCGCAGAATCGAATCAATAGAAGAGTTGCATTGCATTGATGCTCCTAAGAATTGAAAGATTGCTTTAAAGAGCAAAGCTGGTAATTTGGTGTTGGTTGAAATATGTCTGAGATCAACACATTGCCTTTCTCCTATCAAAGATCAGACCATGGAGGCAACAGGTCCAAACCTCTCAGACACCCCATTCTTCAGTGACACTCCTTCTCCTCTTCCCCCTGCGATAATACTAGAAAACCTCCCAAAAGAGCAATCAAGATGTCATCCTGATCAGATGCTATGGATGAAGAGCAGCACTGGGTGTGTTCATAGTGCCCCCTAGAGGATGGAGTCTCACCCTGTTTGTAAGGCTTACAGAAGATACTCAGTTCAAATGTGTCATGTATTTCCACAGTTTAGTAAAATGATGTCATTTCTATTGAGTATTTTATTTTTTTACACTCCGACTTGGAATTATGAGTAATCCAGAGCGTAGATTAAAACCATAACCGTTATCTACAATGTGTTAGCGACGATGGATACCAAAAGAGGTACTTAAGTGGATTCCAGAAAAGAAAAAGCAAAGAGATGCTGGAAGAACAGAAAAAACTTCCCAAAATAAATATGTTCTTTCACAGAACTGAAGAGGGAGAGGTGGACGTTGCTGCTACATTAAAGATTGCAACCAGGAGATGAATGGAGAGAGCGTGGGTGAGGAGGGGGGCTGTGAAACTCAAGGTAGCCCGATAAGACTAATTTTACAGCAGAATAAACTAAAGTATATCCACATCTAGTGAAGGGGAAGAATTATGAAATGATGAAGTGTGTATGTATGGGGCACCTTTCGCGTTGGATGTCTACGGCGATGGCGGGGGGGTGGGTGTTGTACTTCATATGGGGCCCACCCAGATAATGTTTCTTAAGGGCCTAATGTTTTATCGTCACGCCATTGCCCTGGGCTATACGATGTAGTTCTGTGTGACTACAGTGTATACAGATATGAGCTTCCTGTTAACAGACGATTGCTTTCAATTGTCTCAAAAGTCCAGTGGTGTGCTTTAAACTGTGGTTTTGATTATCTTTTTTTATTGTACATGTTTGTACAATGTGGCTACACACTGACATGCAAAACAACTACATTTTCTTCCCAAAGAAGCGAAGGTAGCTTGTCAAGCTACCACCGTTTGTTAACAAGTTTCTACATTGAGAGCAATGTAACTCTACTTTACAATATTTTCATTCCTTACCAGGAATTAGGTTTAGTAAATATGGATTAATTTGCAATAATTTGGTGATTATAAATCACAAATTTTAGTGCCATTTTGTGTAAGCTAGAAGAGGGAGCCACTGACTCCATCCAGATGGCAGTGGTTGCTAAGTGGAGCTGTCCCCATTCACTTTAAATGAAATAATTTCTCTCTTTCAACACCTCTGCCTGGTAATGGGGAACAGAGACAATATCCAGATTATCTGAAGGGTGGCAGCGAGGAGCAAATGGAAGCAGGATGTCTTGAGCATAACTTCTACTCCTTCCTTACAGAGAAAACCTTTGGATTTAGCCCCCACTAACTATTAAAAGGCAGATGGAGGACATGACTATTGTCAATAAGATTGGCTTTGAGGGGTTTTATACAAGGTAAGATGGGCTGCAAGGTATATCAAACATAAAAATATGGAAGTAACATTAACCCTGGCGTTAAACATAATTGTATAATATTAAACAGCCATTAAGTGAAAGGCCAGGAAGTAATGCATGTGTATCCCTGCAGAACCAGAAATCATTCTGCCCTGACAAACAGCCCACATCAAGCTTTAAATCTGAGCAGAGTAAAGTAGGTCAGAATCATACTTTTATGCTAAAAAATGTTAATGTTGTTTCAAAGTCACAAAGGACTGAAATTCACCTCAACGCAAATAAAACTGCTGTTTAGAAGTCAAAAGTAAAGCCATCGCTTCCTGTTGGGCGGTTTTAAAACAACAAGTCTGTTAGTGAAATAAAAAGCTCCGTCCAGCCATGTGCTACAAAGGCTAATAATCTGCTGATGAAACTTTGTTAGAGTTAGATCTATCATTCTTTGCCACTCACATGTTTACTTTCTATCTACTTCAAAATTAAGCTGCTGTATTTCTTACAAAATGCTCCAACCTTTCATATCACCTTCTGGCTGAATGTTTTTTTTTTTTTTTTTTTATCTATTAAATTCATATTTTAGCCTTTATCAGTTTGACAAGAAAATAAAAGTTGGGTAAAACTTTAAAATGCCACTGTGAACTTATCTGAGCAGCAGTAATCATCTTTATTTGTCTCTTTTAATAATAATAATTGAACTTTATTGATCTCACACTGGAGAAACTTATCTCCGTATTTAACCCATCACCTTGGGGAGCAGTGGGCTGCCACTGTGTGGCGCCTGGGGGGCAGTAGGGGGTTAAGGGTCTTGCTCATAGGCCCAGAGTGCAGGCTGTGGGGATCAAACCGGGTACTTGTAACCTTCTCAGAGCAAAAGTGCACTGCTCTGACCACTAGGCCAACACTCCGCCACAAAAAGTGGGTTCAGACTTTTTGGTGTTTTTATACTGCAGCTCTGCAGAAACTGTGTCAGAATAATGTCAGAATCTCATAAATATTAACAAATGAGAGGAACAGCTCTAGAATCTAAAGGAGTCAGGTTCTCTTGACAGTTGCAATGATAGAAGCTACACACATTAAAACTTTTGTAAATAATTCTATTCAAATGATGATGCAGAGGATTTCCCTTTACTAGCCCTCACCTGGCAAATGGATTACTCATTAGGTACACTCCAACGACTTATTGTTCACCTACGCAAACATTAAGGTCAAAAATCTATCTTTATTGGAATACATAATGAGTTAATGGGTATATTTTTCAAGGAAAAAAAATGTGTTTGTTATTCTGGCACACGGGAATGGGCTGACTACTGATCCTAGGTACACCGAATAAAAACTGCTTGAATTTCCACAATATTATCACTGACATTTCTCTTATTGAACAGAACACAGACTGATGGCTCTAAGTTTGGCTGCACACTGGCAGACAGCTGGCTAACACAAGGCAACTACATTGTCCCTTCCTAAGAGCAAAGACAATGTCAGCCACAGAAGTACTGTAATTAGTTATCATTAAATCTGAAATACAATTTCAGATTTAAACAAAATTAAACAGATTTTTTTTTTTTTTATCAAAATAACCATAGCTTCTTTTTTCATTTTTCTTTTAAGATCTTTGTTTTTTATACTGATGTTGTGGTATTTTAATAAAACGTTTTCATCCAGGGAGAATCTCATATTGGCTGTCCAGTAGCCATTCTGCTTCAACAAGTTGATGATCTTAAACATCTTCTCGGCTTATCTGACTTAGAGAGCCTAACTGATTGGCTGTTGTTACCCCACAATAGACTCTGATTAGTTGTCAGACTTCAATTGATCTTAACCCAATGAAGTCTGAGAAGTCTGTGCATGAAACAATGCAATGCAACCCTTCATTTTCCACTGGATCACTGAATCAGACATGTTGTCACCTGTGTGACTGTCCCCAGGTGATCCAAATGCATGAAATAGGATGACGGTGACTGGGAATGTCATATAGAAAGAGCTTGGAAAGTACTGGGTGGACAGTGAGCCTTAAAATCTGAGGGGAGATAATGGTGATGGCAGGTAAAACAACGATCAGAGCATAACAAAATAAAGAGTCATTATGGCTAGGAGTAGCAATAAAAATAAAATATTCAACTAGATTTCATTTGATACAGATCTAGTAGTCATAGCAGCTTAGTGAGGAGGCTGCTAAGCCGCTTGCGGTGATTGGGTGGACGGTGGGGTGCTTCGGTCAGGTCTACCTCATTGCTCAGGGGTATGTGAGTCTATGTGTGTGTGTGTGTGCGGAGGGCGATTCTTGAAAGGGTCCAGCCCCTTGCCCCATCTATTACCTCTTTCCTTTTTCAATTCTCCAGATGCACACATATAAACCCACATAGCACACTTTTCAAGCACACACACTGCCTCTGGCTCAAAGCTCAAGGTCCTTTGAGATTTGGGTAGCGATGTCTCGAAAAGTTAGTGGTGCCCCCCAGAGCCGCGTGTAGCGTACTCCGTTAGAAGTCTCTGAGGTGCCTGTGGATAGATGGCACACCTCGGCCTCAAAAGCCACACGGCCCCCTGCCACACCATGAGTGCAGGAGAGCAGAAAGGGGCCGGAATGGTGGACCTGGCAGCCACATCCGAGCGCTGCCTCCTGCAGAGCCAATACCACCTCTGCAGGGTCCCGACGCCCACCACCTCTCAGATTCCAGCCACGTCCGACGGCCCGGGGCTCGGGCGCTTTTTGATACCCAGGTAGATGGCAACTACGAGAGAAAAGATTAAACATCAAGTAAGGACTGCTACAACTAAATGTTGCATAAAAAGCAAGAGAACCTATGCTTGGATAATTTCGTAATGTTTTATTACAGAAAATACTGTATGTTCAGGAAGCCTGTTTGTTTTCAACCAAAATGTGCCAGATAAAAAAAAAAAATGCAGTTGTTGTTTGAGTTGCAGAGTTGAGGAGACTGGATTGGGAAGAACTTAACAAAATTCTTTGCCAATGGCTTTTGTTGGTTGCACTGTGGTGTTTAGATATTCTTCCCTGGAAAGACAAACCATTACTGTTGGCAGAAAGGTGCTAAAACAAGATCTTTAATCAAAGAAACATAATACTCATCTTGAAGACATCTATGCTAACAGAGTGGCGGTGATCAAAAGCCATCTCCAGAAATTAGAGCTAAAATGTATTCAATTGCCTAACTCTATTGAACTGAAGTAGGAGTTCAGGTGTGCTCTTGGTACCGTGTTAGATCCTCAACTGTCAATGTGTCGTACAGAGAATGGATTGACACATCTAGTCAATGTGTGACTAAGCTTTTATCCAACACGTGGAGGAGTAGACAGTCGGTCTTAGTTCTTCCCTGCATTACAGGTTGAATAAAATGTGTTGTTCAATCACCCATGCCAAAAACAAAGCATAAGCTGTTTGGGATTTTTTAAAGAGGGAAATTTTTACATTGGCAAAACCTCATGCTGTCCTAATCCAAAGATGTATTTTCTTGAAAGGTCTAGCAAAATTTCAAAGGAAAAAAAACATAAATTTAACCAGACTTATTGCAAACAAGTTAAATCAATTGTAAACCAAAATAAAACACAAATTTACTTTTGTGTCATGTATTTTCCTCCAAAGCAGGTTTACAAAACCACTCACCTTGTGACCGCAAATCTCCTGATTCCCTCAGATTCATTTGTGACCCTGCAGGCCAGACAGATGGGGTAAGAAGTAAATCCACCAGAGACAATAAGCCTTTTAAATAATCTTCAGCTGTCAGATGAGATGGTGCGCAGCAATAGATACCATACAGCTGAACCAAATGGGCTTCAGCAAAAACAAGTGTGTGATATGAAGAACAGTCTTAGTCTCTACTCCAAACGACATGCAGGTATGAACTCAGAGCTTTCCATTACCTCAGTGCAGGTGGTCACTCATGATTATCTTATTCCAGAAAATATAATCTTAACACAGCAAAGTCTACTGTTGCAAGAGATGACACTTAATTGACCATCAAAGCAAATATAATCATCGACTCCACCCATGCTGAAAAACCACATGTGGGGAACCTTGACAGAATGAAGAAAAGACACAAGCCATGCACACAACAAGCAGCAGGTCAAGTCAGGCAGTGGGGTGAAGTGAGCAGATCCCTATTAGAGGAGCCAGACAGACTCGGGAAGCACAGACAGATCAGTGAAGCCGGAGACATGGGAACTTACTAACTGTTTTTGATCCTTGTGGGAGTGAACAACCCGAGACTGATTTATTTGAACCCTGGCGCTTGGATGGGTCAAGGTTGACCCTGATGCCATAACAAGGAAGGAAGCAGAAAAAGATAAAGATGGAGAAAAAGGGGAGGGTTAGGAGCAGGGTAAGGGAGGGGTATAGAAGAGAGAACGTTTGAATCACAAGCGAGCAGGTGCTGATATGAGTGCAGCATTGAAGCTGATTGGCAGGGGAAAGCTGAGGCCTGAGATTAGATATGTGTGATTACGTCGACCGGGGAAGAGAGCTCTGGATAATCCAGGGCCTCAGGAACGCTTGCCAAAAGGCAAGGGTAGATACAATGTTTGGATAAACATGAAGCCAGACTGTATTTATCTGAAGGAGGGTCTCATGAAGTCCATGCTATCAAATAATAAACAACATTTATTTATTAAGCTAACTGAAAATAAAAACAACTTTAGAGCTCTACCATCTTTCTTCCTTGGCATATTCTGGCCAAGGACGAAAGATGGTTTGAGCGAGGGGTTAAGGAAGCCATCTTTGTTAACCGGAAAAACAATCTCTCAACAGATGAGGTGTTCCTAGTCACAACATTTCATCTACTTAAAAAGCACTTTTAGGAACAATACACAGATGATTCACCTTTCACCTGCCCTCACCTGACTCACACTTCATTGAGTCATCTACAGAAACCACACTGATGAGGGAGTTAAAGTCATAGCGCATTTCCGAATTCTCCCAAGTGGTGCACGACTTTACACGAGTGAATAAAATGAATGTGATTGGTGGTTTATCAAGAGGGCAGCATTGTTGTGGCGGAAGGTTCGCAATCACAAAGTTTAGTTGTTGGAAGCATCCATTGGGACCAAGTAGCACTAAATTGGTGACTTAGAAACGACACTGTCAAGGAACGCTATGGACAGCGGAAACATGTAAGAGGAGGAGAGTTTAGTGTCGGAGGTCGTGGATGAGTCTCCTCCGTCATCCATTTTTTATTTAGAGGAGGAAAGCGGGGAAGAAGATGTAGTGGAAGAGGACGCCAGGGCGGCAGAGGCTTGGTTTGGTGTAGAAGGCTTCCAGCCGTACATGTTTGAGCCCTTGCCTCGCAACGCTGCCAGTTCTGTTAGCTCTACGCCTGCTGAAGACACAGACGTCCATCCCCGTGAACACTGGGACGAAACTCAATGGGAAAGGAAATGAGTCTGATTTCTTATTTCAACCGTTGCGTATATTAGCTGCGACATATGAATCAAGATGCTTTGGGTGAAAAAATTTGACTGACAGATAACCGTTGTTATATGATTGGCTGAATTTAAGTGTTCAGGCTGACGTACAACTAACTGGCCTGCATAAGATACCGCAACAAAACAAAAAAAAAAAAAAACAGATTTTAAGAAAGGACTTTTCTAAAATAGTAATTTTCTAACTTTTGGGACAATATCTAATAAAGAGTACATTTATATACTTGTTTAAGTGCAGTTATAAATTTTAAATAATCTGCTTCACTTTCTCTCTCCTCTGTGTCGCTGAGCAGTGCTGCAGAGTGCAAAAGCATAGCTTATTCCCCTTCACAGGTTGATGATTTTGTTGATGGGGTTGCTAGTTCTCTGCGTACTGCCTTAGACAACGCAGCTCCCTTGAAAATGAAAACCGTTGAAAATAGAAAGTTTGCTCCTTGGTTTAATGCAGAGCTGCGTACTTTGAAGCAAAATGCTAGGAAACTGGAGAGAAAATATCGCTCCACAGGCCTGCGGGAGTCCTTCCTAGTCTGGAAAAATGGTTTACTGCTGTATAAGAGGACACTTTGTAAAGCAAGAGCAGCATACTTCTCCTCATTAATAGAGGAGAATAAGAATAATCCTAGATTTCTTTTTAATACAGTTGCCAAACTCACCCAGAGCCATAGGTCTGTTGAACCGTCCATTCCACCTGCTCTTAGCAGCAATGATTTTATGGGATTTATAAATAAGATTGATCTTATTAAAAATAAGATCATAAGCACTCCTCTATCCGCGATTGTACCTGAGGTAGTCATGGAATCTGAACCGGGTTTAGACTGCTTTGATCCAGTTGAACTTTTTGAATTAGCAAAATTATTGTCTTCATCTAAGCCCTCAACTTGTATGTTAGATCCAGTTCCAACCAGGTTATTTAAGGAGGTATTCCCTTTGATCTCCTCCTCCATTTTAGATGTGATTAATCTATCTCTGTTACAGGGATATGTACCTAAAGCTTTTAAGGTTGCTGTAATTAAACCTCTGCTTAAGAAACCGTCTCTTGACCCAGATGACTTGGTTAATTATAGACCTATATCCAATCTTCCTTTCTTATCCAAAATTCTTGAGAAAGTAGTTGCCAAACAGGTTTGCGACCACTTACACCATAATGAATTTTTGAAGAGTTTCAGTCTGGCTTTAGAGCTCATCATAGCACTGAAACAGCTCTGGTGAAAGTCACTAATGATATTCTCATGGCCTCAGATAATGGACTTGTATCTGTGCTCGTCCTGTTGGATCTTAGTGCTGCATTTGATACAGTTGACCATAATATTCTTTTAGAAAGACTTGTATATTTTGTTGGAATTAAAGGAACAGCACTAGACTGGTTTAAATCTTATCTATCTGATCGAATTCAGTTTGTTTATGTTAATGATAGATCTTCAACACGCTCAAAGGTTACCTGTGGAGTACCACAGGGATCAGTGCTAGGACCAATTCTCTTTACTTTATACATGCTCCCAATTGGTAGAGTTATTAGACAGCATGGGATTAATTTCCACTGTTATGCTGATGATACCCAGCTATATCTGTCTATAAATCCAGATGAAGCTAACCCATTACATAGATTACAGGCATGTCTTGAAGACATAAAAACCTGGATGACTCTTAACTTTCTGCTTCTGAATGCAGACAAAACAGAAGTTATAGTCTTTGGACCAGAGTCTCTGAAAAAGAAGCTGATTAGCCAGTCACTTCATTTGGATGGGATTAAACTGATTTCAGATAATAAAGTAAAAAATCTTGGTGTTATTTTTGATCAGGACCTGTCATTTAAATCCCATATCAAAGAGGTTTCTAGAATTTCCTTCTTTCATCTGAGGAACATTGCAAAAATTAGAAATCTCCTGTCCAGGGGTGATGCTGAGAAACTAGTCCATGCATTTGTTACTTCAAGGCTGGACTATTGTAATTCTTTACTATCAGGAAGTCCACAAACTGTAGTTAAAAGCCTTCAGCTGATCCAAAATGCTGCAGCCAGAGTTCTGATGAAAATTAAAAAGAGAGATCATATCTCTCCTATCCTGGCTTCTCTTCATTGGCTTCCTGTTTAATCAAGAATTGAATTTAAAATCCTCCTCACATATAAAGCCTTAAATGGCCAAGCTCCATCTTATATCAGAGATCTGATTGTTCCTTATGTTCCTAACAGAGCACTTCGCTCTCAATCTGCAGGTTTACTAGTGGTTCATAGAATTTCTAAAAGTAGAATGGGAGGCAGATCTTTTAGTTATCAGGCTCCTCTCCTGTGGAACCAACTACCAGTTTTAGTCCGTGAGGCAGACACTCTGTCTACTTTTAAGACTAGGCTTAAAACTTTCCTTTTTGATAAAGCTTATAGTTAGGGTGGCTCGGGTTATCCTGAGCTGTCTTTAAAGTTATGCTGCTATAGGCTTAGACTGCTGGAGGACATAGGGACCCCCATTTCATCATTCTGCTTTATTCTATCTCTATTCTCCTACTCTGCAGAATCTGTTAGTTCAATCTCTAACCTTCTGCTCTCTCTGCTTTTCCTCAGAGTAGCTTTGCCTCGTCTGTTCCTGTTTGGCTGTGATGTCACCCAGGAAAGAAACATCAGCTGTGCTGCTTCCATCAACACCCTTGTTTGTAGATGTTGGAGATCGGCCTGTTTTCCAGTGTGGTCCTGTTTCTTTGGCCGTGGCTGGGTGGATGTGCTCTCTTCATCCTCTGGCATGGGAGCTGCCTTGGAGCTCGTCTGCCTGGCTGTGTGTTTCCTGGACGGGGCCGCCTTTTACAGCTGCTTTTTGTATCTCTGCTTCTGTCTCCTTGAACCCCAGTCGGCCGCGGCAGATGGCCGCTCACACTGAGCCTGGTTCTGCTGGAGGTTTCTTCCTGTTAAAAGGGAGTTTTTCCTCTCCACTGTCGCTACAAGCATGCTTAGTGTGAGGGATTGTATTTGAGTCAATGAGTCAATGCAATCAACTGGTTTTCCTTAGATAGATAACTTTGTATCAATTTGACTGTATGATCTGGTTGAACTGTAAAGTGCCTTGAGATGACATGTGTTGTGAATTTGGCGCTATATAAATAAACTGAATTGAATTGAAATTTAAGCCAGAATTATTTGACATGTAAATATGACTTCCCTACGACTTAAACGACCCATCGGAGCCCCCTAATGACCATTAAACCCCTCCAAGTGACCTCCATGGCAAATACAGTAGGAGAGATCAGAGCCACCTTTTGTTTTCCTCCAATTCTTTGGTACAACTACGTTATACTAATCTCAGTGCTCCCCGCCACAAGTCAGAACTGATGAAGTCTCTTGGAGTAGAGGTTAAATGTCTTCTAGAAAACTTCATGTCCAGTTACTTAAACTGAACTCTTCAAGCTTCACATAAATTCTAGGTTGACAGTTTAAGTTGGTCATTTTGATTTTCAATATTGACCACTGTATATGGGAAGCAGACACACCTAAATGTCTTTTTCAATGAGTTTTAGATAATTCTATGCCTCTTTAAAGGGGGTTTTTTACAGGCATTGTTGGTCTGGCTGACCAGGCGAATCCCATGTCCTGGGATGCAGGGTCCCCTGCATGCAATGTGGATTATGATAGTGGGCCAAAATCACTCTATCACTGCGTTGTACATTATGGAGAGCTGAAACCTGAGTTCACCCCCTCTGTTTAAGTTTGGTTTTTTCAAAACACCTGTCCTCTTTGTCCAAAATTTGAACATTCTGAGGACCAAAATATTCACGTTTGCAGGATAACAAACGTCTCAACGAATCACCATTACTAAGGGGCTGACCTGTTCTTCTGGAATTGAATTTGTATGTTTTATAATCCAAAACAAGGCTTTGTTGTGCTACTCTATAAAACTTGGAAATATCTTCAAACTTGGAAAACCAAGTCCAATGGTTTGTTTTTGTTTTTACTTTTTTGGACTTTCTTCCAGTTTCTTCCACTTGTCCGGAAGCAACAGGTTTCTTCTGGAAGAATCTCAACCCTGGAACTGAAGCCAAGTTGGATCATCATTTTTCTCAGACTTATAATTTCACTTCATATGAAATTTTAATCATAGATTTAATCATAGATTGACCTTTTCAGATTCAATCCACAGTGATCTGCTGCCACTGCCCTGTAACATATTAACATAGAATTCAGCTTAAATTATAAATGAAACTTTGTCATTTATGACCTGTGTGACCCTACCAGTGCACACAGGAGTTAAAACATGAACCAAAATGAATTGACTCTTTACCTTAAGCCACTTTTAGGAAACCAAATAATTGGGTGAATTTCTCCATAAATCTGAGGCATCCCAGCCAGCGAGCAGCTCTATGCTGCCTGATGGTCCTTGTTAATCAGTGCTTTGCATGGAACCACTGATGATGTATTTTGGGCTTGTGGAGGGCAGAGTATGAGGAAGAGCTTTGGGTGAAAACTGTTAAGTCTTGCTATAATCTACCTAGGAAAATTGTTTGGTTTTATAAATCAGATTTGTTTTTGTTGTTTTGGTTTACTCTATTTTCACTCTGTATTTCACCAGGATTTTTCACCAGGAGTGACACTGCTTCTTCACTGCTGCATCTTCTTTCTTTTTTGATTCTTTGCTAATTAAGCCTAGCCACTCAATGTTCTTTTATATTGGAAAGCGTCGTTCATATCTACCCTTAATACGCAAACAATCCAATTGTTCCTGTAGCAACAGCTGGTTCAGAGGCTGCACTGAAATGCACTGTGGAGGGAAGCCCAGGGTGCTACTGTCTAAGAAAATTAGTGTTTCAGCCTAATCTCTGCGTAGTGACCCACTACTTTGCAATGTTCTGCTGAGAAAACGTGTTTTGTCACAACCACCTGTTTGATAAAGTATTAATATAACTTAACATGCCTACTGTAAGAAACCAGACTACTGCATCGTTCATTATGCTTTTAGCTGGGCTCTTGCAAAAGATTTAGACACATCCACATGGTTACATGGTGAGCTGAGAAGGTTGGAAATGATTTATAAGGATTGGTAAAAAAAAAAAACAGTATGGTAGAGGAGTCGTGGGACACCATGGAGCCAAATTTCAGCCTCCTTTACTTTAACAAATAACAAGTCTTTACACTATTTTACACATAAAATTGGTAATAGCTGTAAGCAGAACAGTTTTGCTTAGTCCTGGAATTATTCTGGGTTCATCTAGCCTCATCAAACACCTTTCATACAGAGATAGCTCCTATGGCACATATTCACCTGCGTGTGAGTTTGGAGGTCAGCTTGGTGAAAAGGTTGGAGGTTGCCCTGGTGCGTGCATGGGGGAGGGGGCTGGCATCATGGTGGGACAGAGTGGGTGATGTGGGCGGGGCAGAGTAGACTGGGGGGCCGCGATCCCTCAGCTGTCCACCATGGAAGGTGCTGCGGATTGTGGAGCCTCGGGTCAGGCGACATCGATCCGAGGAGGAAGAAGAAGAAGCTGCCCCAGCTCCAGCCATGCTGAGCGTGGAAGGAGATGCTGTGGGCATGCGGTGGCCCAGAGAACTGAAGAGAAGAAGAAACCAGAACTATTCTTCCATCAGTTTGGCAGAACCCAGTTTGGTTTCCTACGTTCATCTAAAACACTGCACTGGCGATTTCCAAGTTCTCTGCCTACTGTCCCTTAACACTAGAACTCTCAAGGCCGTCATCTTAACGGTTCTGCGATTTTGAAGTGAAAAGCTTTATTTACATTAAACTTATGTTGGTCATGTTAATTTGTTTTTTCTGTTTCTATATTTACTTTATCTTCAAGTTTTTTTTTTGTTAAAATAAAACCTAAAAAAAGAGTTATGGTTAATTTTACCTCTATCTCCCATAGCCATTATTTTGACGGCTCTATTAGTTACTTTCTAACTTCTTCCTGCGTTTGATTGACGTTGATTGACATTTGATACTTTGCCTAGCAACCAATATTATACCTAGAAAGCTCTGTAACTGTTGGCTTTAAGAATATATCTAACAGCGACAAAGGCTTTAGAAAATGCTTCAAAATATTACTGATAGCTATTTGGGCAGAGATGGAGAGACCGATGATGACGACTGGTTGGTAGGGAGCAGCTCAGATTCTGACAGCGAGTCTGAGGATGATAAACCACCCGCGGAAAAAGACAGACGTATTAGTGACACAAGAGACAATAGAAATATTTTTGTTGGACGTTTGGAAAGCACTGCTTACACCTTAGCCAGTGCACTCAGCGGTCTAAAATCCAAACTAGACCCTGTGGTCTATTAAAATCACGCAAAGGTTGGTGTGGATGGCGAAAAGAAATCATATCTCTCCTATCCGAGCTTCTCATGATTGGCTTTCTGCTAAATCCAAAATAGAATTTAAAATCCTCCTTCTCACATATAAATCCTTAAATGGCCAAGCTCCATCTGATATCAGAGATCTGATTGTTCCTTATGTTCCTAACAGAGCACTTCGCTCTCAATCTGCAGGTTTACTAGTGGTTCCTAGAATTTCTAAAAGTAGAATGGGAAGCAGATCTTTTAGTTATCAGGCTCCTCTCCTGTGGAACCAACTACCAGTTTTAGTCCATGAGACAGACACCCTGTCTACTTTTAAGGCTAGGCTTAAAACGTTCCTTTCTGATAAAGCTTATAGAGTGGTTCAGGTTATCCTGAGCTATCTCCATAGATATGCTGCTATAGGCTTAGACTGCTGGAGGACATAGGGAGCCCTTTCTTATCATTCTATCTCTATTTTCCCATTCTGCAAAATGAATTTGTTCAATCTCTAACACTCTCTCGCTTTTTCTCATCATTGTTGCTTCATCTGGTCTGTTCCTGTTTGGCTGTGACTCCATTCTGGAGAGCAATATCAGCTGTACTGCTGCCATCAACACCTTTGTTTATAGATGCTGGAGATCGGCCTGTTTTCCAGTGTAGTCCTGTTTCTCTTACTGTGACTAACTGGATGTGCTCTCTTCATCCTCTGACATGGGAGCTGGCTCTGAGCTCGTCTGCCTGGCTGTGTGTTTCCTGTGGAGCTGGTTGACAGTTACCTTTTGTATCTATGCTTCTTTTTCTATCTCTGCTTCTGTCTCCTTGAACCCCAGTCGGTCTCAGCAGATGGCCGCTCACACTGAGCCTGGTTCTGCTGGAGGTTTCTTCCTATTAAAAGGGAGTTTTCCTCTCCACTGTCGCTACAACCATGCTTAGTTTTAGGGATTGCCTTCGAGTCCATGCAATCGACTGGTTTTCCTTAGATCAAAAACTTTCAATCAATTTGACTGTATGATCTGGAGAACTGTAAAGGGTCTTGAGATGACGTATTGTGAATTGCCGCTATAGAAATAAACTGAATTAAATCGAAATACCTCTAACACAGCAATAAAGGCTGTGGGGCAATTTCTATACTAACTGAGGCAGTGAGAGGTGATTCGCAGAGACATCTGTGAAGTCTGTATAAGTTTTTTTGTTTTATTTTTATGAAGAGTGGAGAGTAATGAGCTTTGCTTACCTGCTCTGTCTGTCCTCATTATTTTATTTTTTTGTGAGGCTAAAAAGGATCACTACTTTATTATAACCATTTTCTGTCCTCCTGAGTTTTTTTTTTCTTTTCTTTTTTCGGGGAGAGTAATAATCTGCTCTTTCTCTCCCTTGTTATTTTTGCGAGGCTCAAAGAGGATCATCACTTTATCTGTTTTCTATCCTCCTAAACTCCTATCATGGGTAAAGTTTTCTATTATAATGTTTTATTAATTGGTTTTGCACAAGTCTGTCCCGCCTAATAAATACTTGCTTTGGGACCCCAAAACTGACTGTTTGCCTTTGTGATTAACAGATCTTATTTTGTATTTTCCCCAAAAGCGGATGAGTTTTATTTTGTAACTGCGTCTCTCTTCCCGTCAGCCCCATGGGATTTCCACTGAATTGCTGCGTAGTCTGACTAATATAGACCTGTGGTCTATCTCAGTCAGAGCTATTTGCCTTTTTGGCAAAATCCTGTGAAACAAAGGGGAAATTGAACCTAAAAAAAAATAGAAACTGAAAGAAAGGGATTTGAATCTGAAAATATAAAAATCTGAAACTATAATCTTTTTCTCAGATTATAAGGTAAAAATTTGACATTCAATATCCAATTATATTTTTTCACTTTCAACTTTTATTGATCAGTTTACAAACAATGAGCGCTAAGCGCCAGAACCTCGTCTGCCACGCTTTTCTTTCGGATTGGAGGCAAAAGGGGATTTGTAGCGTTCAGGGCTAAAAAGAGAAGCTAAATATGCCTGTCATGCTATCAACTTATTATTTCCATAAATTCAGCAGAACATGAAAATGAAATATGTCTATTTTAGCTAAAAAAAAAAAAAATAAAACTCCTCTAACCAGGATGTTAACCCTGAGCCAAATACTTTACCTGTTCTCTTTGCCGTTCTGCAGGAGAGAGTGTCTGTCAGCCCCCGAGCGATCTGTGCACACGTATGTATTCCGACGGGTCATGGTGCTTCCAGGGATGTTATTCTACACAGAGACCAGCAGTTTAAGAGGTAGATGTTAGCTGAGGTTCTTGAGATAAAAAATGTGCAGAGCTACTGGTTAGTGTAGAACTCTGGCCTGGATCCCAACCTTCATCTGTTGAGGAAACCCTCTGAACCACAGACAGAGCAGCAGAGATCCTATCAGCTCCACCCGATACTCAAATTATATGAATTTTCTTCTAAACCCTGTTTGACATGTTCCTGTACTTCCCAGAATTATATCCACCCTGGCTCACTCACCGTGGTGGCAGTCATGTCTTTGCGGCGGTCTGGGATCTCAGACTTGTTGGGATTGTTGGCACTGCTAACCATGGGGCTGGAGGGGGGGAGGCTATGGCTTCCCATCACACTGCAGCTGGCTTTACGTGACGGCATCCGGCCCTCACGCAGCTCGCGGTCCCCAGTGCTGGTCGGGCTCCTCTTGGGGTGCATGACGGGCATGGAAGGCCCGCCTTTGTTGTGGAGGACAGCAGAGCGCAGACACACAGAGACTCACATAAGGAATATTCCGTGACTCACGGTATAGACGGGTCCAAAACTACACAGGAAATGAGCGGATGACCGTTTCAGGACGGAAATACATCCGAGAAGAGACTCACAGAAGTCGCTGTGTCGCCGCTGTCTGTGGTAGGTGGAGGCACTGCGCTGCGACTTGCTATGAGAGGAGGAGGTGGAGGAGGAGGAGGAGCCAGTGACAGAGGAGTGTTTGTTTGTCCCGTTGGTGATAGGGCTGGGTCGTACCCTGGCCAGAGACAGTGTGCTAGCAGCGCGAGCCTCATTGCTCTCCTGAAATGTGCCGCAGCAGACACACATGAGATCACATCATAACCTTAGTTTAACACAATAAATCTCTCTTTAACCAATAAAACAGCTTTCATATATAAACAGTCTAATGTTCATGAAGCCAGCTTATCTTCAATGATATGATGATTATAGATGGCATAAAGGCCTGCTACAGGAAGACATAAAAAACAGTTACAAAAACTGAATACTCACACTACAAAAAAGATCTAGAAATAAGTAAAAAAAAAAAACTTAAATCAAGTGTTTTTACCCTTAATTTGAGTAGCTACATGAATAAGATGATTTGCCATTGGAATGAGTGTATTTACTATTAAACTAGGATAAATAGATAATATGCACATGAAATAAGACAAATTGTTTTTTTTCTTATTGTTCTTATTCCATTGGCAGAGTGCCTCAATTACCTCCTCAATTCAAGAAAAAATGCAATTATTTTAAGAAAAAAATTACTTATTTAGTTGTCGCTATTTTGCCGTGCAGTTCAGGCAGGCGCTACTTTGTAGAGTTTCATTCAGCGTCTCAAGAAGCTCTGAGCAGGTCCACCTCTCAAGCAGTTTTCTGCTCCCATCTATCTATTGTCCATTCCTGCATCAGTGAGCTTTGACCTCGTTCACTAGTCTGTGGCTTAATCAGGGTTTATACAGGAATGAGTAACTCTAATTTAATGCTTCTAATGCTCTTTGAATGCTCTTAAAAAATAATTTTAATGCAGTTCTGCGCAAATATATTATGATATAATATATCTGATTAAATTGTTTTTAGAACATTTTTTTGGGTTTTAATATCGCATTTTAAATGCCATGATAATCACATTTAATTAATTGTAATGTCAATTAAGGCCTTAATTTAAAAAAAAATAAAAAATTTAATGACTTTAATGATTAATAATGACCCGTGGAAACAATATCAATTCGACATCGTCTTTCTACTTGAGTCATCTTCTACACAGGAAGTTCTGTGCTGAATGCATTTCTGGAGTAGAGCGAGATAGTGATAGAAACTGGAGGCCAAAAGAAGAGAAAACGTTTGAATTGGTTGGAAAACCTGGAGATAAAGCAGGTGATGTCTGATATCAAGAAAGTCTATACATTGACTCGACAGTTAGCATGCTAACAGCTTGTAAAGGTTAAAAAAAATGTCTGCCCCATTTTTGTTATATTAACATTTAAACACAAAATAGAAAGATTTTGTAGATCTTCTTGAAGTAATGTGACTCTGCTCTTTCTCAAACACTCAACAGGCCTCAGCTGCTGATAAGAATAATGAATGAGTTCACAATGGGGATCCTCCACTAAATTACCCAGTATGGTTAAAAAAAAAAACATCAATACTAGGATCAGCAACTCTTCAAAATAGTTCTACTTCTTCAGTACAGAGAAATAAGTCAGAAGAAATGTTCTGTCCAGAAAAGAGGAAGATTATTCCCAGTAGATCAGTGACACAGATGGACTTCACTTCATGAATAAGCCCCAAAACACAGAAATTGAAATGTAAGATTTTATTTTTTGGACCAGATCTGGTCAAGATGAGAATTCCCATCTCTCCAACAGTAAAGCCGGGCATACACTCTGTGATATTTTCAATTGTTGCAGGAAGCAACTGCTCAAAATGTACGACGTAACTGCAGGGTTTAAAAGTTCCCAGCTCTCCATGTATGTTCTTACACTGTACACTGCAAAACATTTCAATCTAAATGAGTAATTTTTCTTAAATAAAATGAATTTTTTCTTGAATTGAGGTGGTAAGTGAAACACTTTGCCAATGGGACTAGATAATTTACATTTAAAATAAAAAAAAACAAGACAATTGCATTGTCTTATTACAAGTACATTATCTAATTATCTTATTTTAAGTGTAAGAATGCTCATTCCACTGGCAAATCATCTTATTTATCCGCTCAAATTAATGGTAAATACACGTCATTTAAGACATTTTACTTATTGCTAGATCATTTCTGCAGTGTACAACCCGACGCTCTAATGCAATCTACCTCTTCACACTGCATGTCCAAACACACGCCAAGAGATTGCACTGGTCGGATTCGTCAATCTGGAAGAAGAAGAACTCCATGTTTTGCACATGCGCAGTGCTCAAGGTTTTGGTAAATCAGCTCGTAGCTCTGCTTCAACTGCAGGATTTGTCCACAAACACCTCACGATGGTCGACCAAACTTCAAACATGTTTGATTTTCTCCCGACCTCACGATTCCTGATCGAGGTGGTCGCGAGGGCAAGGATTGTACAGCGTATGCCCGACTTAAAGCTCTTAATTCATTCACTCTGTGGAAACCATGAGCCATGAATAAAGGTTAACAACTGTATCTCCCAGTCACTCCATCTCAGTGTAATCAAGCAACACTGGTGCTGAATCCGTTTTAGCTCTTGTTGTGAACATAGAGAAAGTAACTGGTGGAAACGGCAGGTGATGACCAAGATGGTTGAGAGGTGATGACCACAAATCATTTCTCTCTGGTCACCTTTTCTGGCTGTTGCTTCGACCACTCTTACATTTGATTGCTCTCACAGGTTAGTTTAGGCCTGTTGTATCTACAATGTGCACAGAACATTGCCAACACAGTATTTGTAGTGTTAAATTCTTCATCTGACTTTTCCTTGCAGTGCCTGATATTTTGGCCAAATATTTATTTATTTATTTTGTGTTATTGTTAAGACTTTTTTGTCCAATCTTTAAAATACTGAATAATAATAATAAAGACAGAATTAATAATAAAGACAAAATTAATAATACTATACTATATAAATCTACTATATAAATAATATTTGTAAACAATAATCTTACAAAAAATGTACGTAACATTTTGTGTTTATCATATTAATACTTTATTGCAAAATATATAACTTTGCATATATCTCCTGTTTGAGTTCAGTTTAAAAAGTTTTTAATCTGAATAAAAATGCGTAATCTAAATGAAAGGTAATTTTAAAATTTGTTTTGGTTTTTTAAGAGGTTGTGACATGTAAGAGATTATTTTAATATTATCTCTGACTCATCTTTCATGCGATTAAAATGAGATCTAAGGCTCCTCCTATTTATTCTGACAGCAGCTGCCTGAAGCTGTGGTCCGATCCAAGATGGCCGCCCTCAAGGCACCTTGGCCAGTGTCCAATGAGGAATCTACAAATATAATGTCTATGTCCAAAGCCTCTTCTTGTCATCAAAAAGGGGCAGTCATTTTTCTGTAAGATTTCTGCACAGTCTTTAGGATTGGTGCTAAAGTAGCATGTGGAGTGGAACAAATGCTTACAAGTACCTTTAATCTTAAAAAGTTTGTCATGAAACAACCTGGCACGGAAAATGTTAGCAGCCTTTTGGTTCTAAGCCTGTAGAGAACACACAGACAGCAGCTTGTGTGTTGATAGGTGTGCTGCTAACCAAATGAAAGTACTGATATAGAAATAAAATGTTGTCATATTGTTCCTGAATTCTGAACTTCAGGAGACCTGGTTTTCTACAAACTACTTTCAATAAAAAGAGAGACTGCTCCTAAGAAACAAATTCCCAACGGGAAGAATGAGGAAAAAAAGACCCGTTTCTGTGACATTCTCATGAAATAACGGGTCTATGATTCATTTGGTGCATCTTCAATCATAATACATGCAAGAATAACTTCATTCTCTCTTCTACAAGGTTTCAGATCATCCATTTCATGTAATTTTGCAGGATGATTAGTCAGCAGAAACAAAGAAACAGCAGACTCACATCGCCTTTTCGACCCAGCAGTAGGTAGGTGGCGGTGACCTCGTTGTATTTCTGATTGAGCAGAGCATCTTTTATTTCTTCAGGGGTGAAGCCCATCCCCACCATTAGCTCTGAGTCACACACACAAGCAGAACGGACAGGTAAGAGAAGACAACACCATGAACAATATCTTGCAGCTGACAACAATCCAGCTGACTGACCGATGCGAGCGGGATCACTGTAGTCCTCCACCGGTTCAATATGTGGTTTCAGCTCATCCCCCTCGTACCCTGCATTTATCCATTTTTCCTTCATGACTTGCTGTGAGCACAGGAGAACAGATACCCTTCAGGTTGGACATCAGTGGAGATCATTTGTACCTCTACTTCTCTTGTCTGCGCTTACCTCCAGCGTCCAGCGCTTGGCTGGGTTGAGCACCAGAAATCGCCGAATGATTCCCTCACAGTCGGTTGACATGTAGAAGGGCACACGGTACTTTCCTCTCAGCACGCGCTCCCTAAGTTCCTGTTGGACACAGGTGTCACTTCAGCTCAGTTATGATAGATTTATGACAATAAAAACCAATAACTGCAGCATCACAGAAACACCACAGATGCTGAAATCAGCCACCATCTTACTAACTGCATGTTACCAAGGCAACTGGGTTGTAGCGGAAACAACTGATGAAATAAATCTTTGGGGAGTTTGTTTATTAATTCAATTCAATTCAGTTTATTTATATAGCGCCAAATTCACAACACATGTCATCTCAAGGCACTTTACAGTTCAACCAGATCATACAGTCAAATTGATACAAAGTTTTCTATCTAAGGAAAACCAGTTGATTGCATCGACTCATTGACTCAAATACAATCCCTCACACTAAGCATGCTTGTAGCGACAGTGGAGAGGAAAAACTCCCTTTTAACAGGAAGAAACCTCCAGCAGAACCAGGCTCAGTGTGAGCGGCCATCTGCTGAGGCCGACTGGGGTTCAAGGAGACAGAAGCAGACATGGAAAAAGAAGCATAAAATGAATGCCCTGAAATATTTTTCAGCTGGGCAGATAAGAAACATGTCCTTCACCAGGGGAGGTTTTTGGAAAAGGGGGGCTGTGGCTGTGCCAACTGGGGAAGATCGGGGGATCATGAAGGAAGGTCGGATAAGTCTACCGAGGAAAATGTGCCCGAGTGTGGAGTGTGTTACAAACAGGCAATACTAAGCAGTTGCCTAAGTTCCTGGGGGCCCCAAAAAACACAAATTCCATGTATGGTAATACAACTATTTCTTATTTGTGCACATTAATTATGTTTTTGATAAAAATTCTTTTACTCTAAAATGCCTTTAGAACACTTATAACATTAAGTGTGTCTCCACCCCCCCTCAGTGTCCAAGACAATGGTCCATTTGGTGCATAAGTTCAGAAAGGTCCAAACAGACAACAGCAAACCATTTGAAAATGACATGGGTGTAGGGCCGGCCTGAGGCATAAGCGAACTAAGCGCTTAGGGCCCCAGGTGGCTGGCGGCTTGCAGTATGCGCGTGCATTGACAATTCACACGGGCGTGCACGTCACGTTAATAAGAAAGTCTAAGCCATGTCATAAAAAAGGATGTATCCCTCTGTTGTTTCGAGTGTCAGGCCTCCACAGCTGATGATGCAGCAGGTGAGGGTTTTCTTAATGGCAAATGGTTACATAGCCTGTTAATATGAAATGAAACATTTAGCTTTTTATTTCTTTATTTCTTGTTTGTTTTATCATTGCAGGTTCATCCACTGCACAAGCGACTAAAAGGGAGGAGCACTTACATGCGACTGAAAGCGAGGAGCAGTTACAAGCACCTACATTCACTGATACGTTGGTTTGTTCGCTGGGTCCACTCAAAGGTGGGACGTCTTATGGAAGTTTGTTGACATAACGCTCAAATCCTGGATTGAGACACGCTGGGAAAGCCGGATAAAAAGTATTGAAGCTTTGCAGTACCAGTCAGAGAAGGTGAGGGAACCCCTGCTAGAAGTTAGAGGCAAAGCGTCTGACTCTGTAGTGGCTGTTGAAGCCAACTCCCTTGCGGAAGAGATAGGTTCATTTAGGTTCCAGATTTGTTGTGTTGTCTGGTATGACATTTTGTCTAAAATTAACATCACAAGCACGCTTCTACAGTCAAAAAACATGCAGCTTGATGTAGCAGTTAACCTTCTAAAAAAGAACAAAGGTGAACTTATCAGTTACCAAAAAACAGGCTTCTGTGATGCACAGACATCTGCTAAAGAATGCACACAGAAGCAGTGCTGAAAGAGAAGCGATTGCGTTCTACAAAAAGGCACTTTGCCTATGAGGCTGCAGATGAGACAATAGTGGATGCTATAATGAGGCTTGAAGAGTAAGTATTTTAATGCTGTAGTGGATTGTAGCATTCAGTCATTGGAGGATAGATTTACATCTCTAAGTGAGTTTGGACTGCTGCTCAATTTTAGGGAGCTTGATCAAAAAGTCCGGAGGGAACAATGTGAGCTTCTTGCGGAAACACTCACTTGTGGAGAGGAGGCTGATATTGATGGTAGCGCACCGGCATTAGAGACAGAGAGTCTTCCTGAGCTTCCCCAAACTATGAAGACTGCCTTTGAGCTTCTCACATTTCTCTCACAAAATGAGATGTTTTAGCTTTACCCAAATCTTTGGGTAGCTCTCAGGATAGCCCGCACTCTGCCTGTAACAGTTACCTCAGCAGAGAGGAGCTTTTCCAAGCTCAAATTAATAAAATCCTACTTGAGATCATCAATGGCCCAGAAAGACTAAGTGGACTTGCAGTCATTAGTATAAATAACAAAGTTGGCCAAGCAATACCATACAATGATGTCATCAGTGACTTTGAGTCAAGAAAAGCTAGGAAGGAACGACTTTCAGGCAACGTTGTACAATTCATTGTTGAACCCTAGCTGTTCTTATGTTTGCGTTCCTTATTTAAGTATTCTATTTTTGATTATATTATTTATGTTTGTTTTTTTAGTTTTATTTAAAATATTGCACATTTAATGAACTTTTGCAAATAATTTATTTAACATGTTTGTATTCAAAAGTTTTAATTAAAAAAAGTAATGTAAGTATTGTTTATTTATTTATTTTGTATTAATACATTACCATAGTGTATTCATTTATAATATTCACTATAACATTATAGTGTGACATTTGTGTCAGTAATGTTCTAGTATATGTGATTCTGCAGGGTGGGAGGGGGGGCCATCAAATCAAATTCTGCTTAGGGCCCCCAAGTGGCTCGGGCCGGCTCTGAGTGTTGCAATACAACACGTGTCACGATACTTGGGTCACGATATGATAGTCAAGATATTGCAATATCACTATATATTCCAATATTTTCCCAACTACCTCAACTACAGATATGGTGCTGCACCACACAGCAAATAAGCTCCACAGCTCTATTATCTGGAGTGGCATCGCAAAGACAGCCCTTTTTCTTAGGCAAAAATGTTGTTTACGCCTTCGTTACTGGCGTTGTGTGGTTGTCAAGTGTGATATCCCGAATGTATGACGTCACGCGATGCTTTTTATAAACTGCAGTCAGTGTAGAATAGGTTTTGAACAAACAGTAGCCTGGATTGGAAGCTCTTTTTAGGAAGGGTCAGAGCAGACTCTACCTAATAAGGAGACTGACATATTTTGAGATGGCTTAAAGCAGGCAGCTTATTTATTGCTGAGAGGAAGAGATGAGATAAGCTCATCAGGAGGCCAGCTACAGAGATAGACTGCTGCACCATAGTGAAAAACAGAAGAATTACCACAACTGCAATTTTGGGCTACTTTCACACAGCAGCCTGAAGTGACCCAAATCCAATTTTTTTGCCCATATGTGACCTGTATCTGATCTCTCCATGACAATCTAAACAACATAGAACCAATATTTTCCACTGTGACCCAGGCCATTAGGCTCTGTGGTCCTGAATCCAATAAAAATCAGATCTTTTCAAATGGTCGACCTTGGTGTGAAGGACCAGGTCGCAATCATCCAACCTGAATGTCATTAATAATCAACAAAGGTCCCTATTTAATGTCTAGCTATGCAGAAGCAGCAAGAGAAACAACATCCATGGCAGATGATGATGTGAAGAGCATTCTTCATTTTCAGCCATCTTGAAAAGATTGTGTTGTTTAATGCACTGGGTGATAGGGGTGTTGGAAAAATCGATTTAGCGATATATTGTGATTTTCGACTACCTGATAAAACATTTTTCAGTTTAAAAAAAAGAAAAAAAGATTTATACCTAAAACAATGAGGGAAAAATGGGCTACCTGTGCACCGCCAGTCTGGCAGATGGTGCTGTGCGGCGCTATATATATATATGGTTACATTGCAATACCGTGATAAATCGTACTGTGACGCAACTATCATGACATGTATTGTATCGCAAAACCTAGGCCAATACTCACTGGTTGAGGTTGGGAATGATCGCTAGATGCACTGCAGAAGTACCATCCATGTTTACTTCTGTAAACACAGAGCACGCTTCCTTGTGACCTCATAAAGTCCTCTACTCCTCATGCGGGACACTTAAATTGTGTAAATGCAATTCACACAGGAGATCACGTACAAGTTGCCTATATTTGGAAATGTGAATGACCACGCAAAAGATTCAGAAGCATTAATGCAGTGTGAACGTAGCCTAAGATTCCAGAACCACTGGTCTAAACAAACTCCATAAATGTCTACATACATGCACTCACATGCAGTTTTTCCACTTTCTCTAAATAGTTTGTCGTTGTTTATGCATGTCCATTTAGTGCTCTTGTGGTTCATCATAATCAGTTCTGATTTTATTTACTATCACTAATATATGACAACTTTTAAAATCTCTACAGGATTTTTACTTGTATAAAAAACTTGATCCTCACTTGCTGCTGATACACCTGAATTTACCTCACTAACAGACAATAAAGCATTGTCACATCTGATGCATTTCTATTCTACTCTACTTGATTCTGTTATTTTATTTAATTATACTGTATTCTATTTTACTGATCTATCTCATTAAGCTCTATTATATTCTTTCCCCTTTTTTTTACTAGATTCTACTTTATTTGATTCTACTGTATTTTACTTATTTCAGTTCTGTTCTACTCAGTTCTACTCTATTCATATGGCACTGATGGCCGTCTAAACCAGGTCTTAAAGCTGAAGTCTGTAAGTTTTAAAAAATCACTTTTTTGTCATATTGGCTAAAACTGTCCCTATGCCCAGACAGCAGTACATGTGATATGTAACCTGTGAAAAAAACT
The DNA here is from genome assembly GCA_030533445.1 of Cyprinodon diabolis. Classification (NCBI taxonomy): domain Eukaryota; kingdom Metazoa; phylum Chordata; class Actinopteri; order Cyprinodontiformes; family Cyprinodontidae; genus Cyprinodon; species Cyprinodon diabolis. The sequence continues at coordinate 42,738,931 of CM060072.1, read as the reverse complement.
GCTTGAATTGGTCCCGCATACTGCCTGTATTTCAATCTGAAAAGAATAATTCGGGGCGAGTCAAAACAACCAATCACAGCCAGAGGAGCGTCTGATGGAGTGTCAATCACAGCTCACCCCCCCCCCCCCCCGCTTAACCTGCCGCAGCGCCCGGCTGCCGCAGTCAGGAGGACGCGCGTGGAAGTCATGGCGGAGCGACAGCCACGAGCGAAAGAGAAACTGCCCTTACTGCCCCTGCCGACAACTGCTTACACGGCAAACTTCGGTATAACCAGCATCTTATATCTAGCTGCTTGTTATCGCTCTTACCGGTTCACACTCCATGGCGCGTACGCTGCTTGGACGCTTCTGGTCGCATGCGGTAGCCGCGCAGATGCTGTGAGAGGGGTGGAGCTTGGAGGTGGGGCATGAGTGAAGCAGAGAGGGTGGGGGAGTCGCGTGAAACCTCATTTTCTTCAAATTTTCAGTCGAAGTCTGCTCTCTTCTCAATGTTACAGACTGCAGCTTTAATGAGGAAACTGAACAGTTTTTTGTTTGTTCTTCACAACCAAAGTAAAGCTTTAATAATTCATTGCAGAATTTAAAGACGTGCTGTCTAATGCAGGTAAACCAGCTCTATTTAGCCCAGATTAAATCTGATCCCAGCCTCTATTCTGTACATTGACATGGTAAGGTCGTATTTTCCGGCAATATTTACTTTTTAGTTATCAACGGAGTCAGCTAATCGTGATTTCTAATCGTAATTCTGTGATTAAAAACATGGCACTTTTTTGTACAAATACTTCAACCCAATCATTCTAGTCTACATTACTGGGTATTTTTTGTTGTCTCTTTTCAGCACAACCCTTTATTTAACAGATTTTTAATTATTTTACATTGCTTACCAAACTAAAGCTGGAATCACACCGAGAATTGTTACTGTATTAGTTGAAAACATTTTCCTATTCTATGTTTATAGATTTCTGACACATTTTGACCATATTCCAGATTTGTTTGTTTTAAATTGGGGCCAAAATTAAAGAAAAAGGTGCCACAGAGTCATCAGGCATGACAGTATCGGAGATAAAGGCTGGGATTTCCGATGTTATAACAGATTTTTTGTTTTTATGCAGGGATTACTAACATAGCTTCTCATGCTAGTTTAACAGGATTTTACTGCTGCACTGTGCTCAGACTTAAATTCAGAACACTTTATCCCTAACAGTCGGTTCTGTTTGGCATCCCACTTGGATACAATGGACAGCAAAGACAAATTTCAATCTACTCATTATAATCTCCCACATTTCCACATCTTCTATAAGCACAGTGTATGCCTAAATATGAAAGTGCCCAGATTATCTGCTGAAATCTGAATTGGGGAAACTTCAATGCTTCGATCAAGTAACGGAAGTGGAAACCACACCTTTAGATTCTGACCATCGAATGGCAGAGAGCCGCTGACCAGCGTGTAGAGGATTACTCCCAGGCTCCAGACATCCACCTCAGGCCCGTCGTACTTCTTTCCCTGGAAAAGCTCAGGTGCAGCATAGGGTGGCGAGCCACAGAACGTGTCCAGTTTGTTCCCCAGCGTGAACTCATTGCTGAAGCCGAAATCAGCAATCTTGATGTTGGCGTCGGCGTCCAGCAGAAGGTTCTCCGCCTGAGATAATTCAGAGTGAGAGAACGGTTAGACAGCAGGAGGAGAGCAGAAAAGTAACACATTAAGGACAGCAACGACACATTCAGGATGATGGATGAGGGGAATAGGGGGGCTGGGAAACAGAGGACAAACGATGAACCAGTAGATAAAAAAGGACAAAGAATGAAGTGGGCAGACAGGGGATGCATGCGCGATGTGACTTATACTGCATGCATATAACAGCGTGTTTCGGCTCCGGTGTTCTGTCAGACCAGCATACCAACAGTCAATATGCATGTGCAAGACATCAGACTTGCGTTTATCCCCTTAGGTTTGTACGAAAAATAAACTTCAAACTACCTCAATGTGGCAATGTATCCCTTTAGTCATGTACAAAGAAAACAATTTAAGGTGAGATCACCATTTCCCCCCAAAAAACAAAAAGTAATTAAATTTTTGTGTGTGACTAAAAGGATACACGCCGTTGAGGTAGTTTAAAGTCTATTTTTCGTACAAAACTAAAGGGTTTTGACTATGGGTATGCTGGTCTGACCGGGTATGCTCATCTGACAGAACACCGGCTCCGCCCTCTCTGCACTGCAACGAGGACTGCTTTTAGGGACTACCACACGCTTGTAAAGATTCAAATCTTGCATGAGTTTTCTGAGACTTTGAGAGTGTTGATATCATTTCTTCCTTTCATCTCATCTTTCTCACCTTCAGATCTCGGTGGACAATGTTCTTTGTGTGGCAGTAGTGGACAGCAGAGACAATCTGTGAGAGACAAACACACAGACCTGAGATCCTGAGCAGGACAATTAAAGGCAGGTGGATGAGAGGGACAAAGATTTCTACCTGTCGAAATTTGGCTCTGGCTTCAACCTCCTTCATTCTCCCATGGGACACGAGGTAGTCAAATACTTCACCTGTGAGGATGAGCATCTGGTTAGGTTATGAAAATATGAGTATCACATAACAGCTTGATTAGATATGACAGTCACACAAAATAAAAATGTTATTAATATTTAAACAGCCATAGATTTGATCTGTTTTATTGCCCTCATAGAATGGGGGAAGAGATCATAACCAGGGTGGGTCCAGCTATGTTTCTGGTGGCCTATGCCCTATTATTAATGAACATCCTAGTCAGCATCATTTATAACATTACCAAGAGCTATGGGCGTCAAGGTGGGCATATTTGGGGCACTTAAATTGGGTCACCTTTTCTGACTTTGCTTCTGATGCTCATGCCCACCTGTGTTTGTGGGTAGGCATTCAGACACCTGAATTTAGGGTGGGAGAATTGAGGGGCACGCCGACGGTTCTCTAGTTTTAGGGTTGGGTGTTTCGACAGGTGATATCTCATTCCTGGTGGCTGTCGGGCCAGGCCTATGCTTCCTGGCCCTTTGGGATCCCTACTAGTGGGTGTTGCGCTCCTGGGCCTAGTATCCCTGGGCCTTCATCCAGGTGCCCTTTGGGCATGGTCGTCCACTGGCACAGTCCATGGGCTCACTGCCGCAGCACTTTGGGGTTGGGTCCCTCAGGGACTGGGCCCCTTTGGTGTTTGGCCCCTCGGGGTTGGTCATCCCTATGTCTTCCATCTTTTGTCCATGTGATCTGGTGGGATCTGGATACCTTGGGCCAGGATAACCTCTTTATCGGTTCCGGGCCCTTTGGGGCTAGTGTGGGGCCAACAACAGCTGCTATTAAGTATATTTTCCTTCTGAAGAAGATTTATAAAACTATTCTAAATAAGCATGCCAATGCATACAAACCCCAGGAATTTGGTTCCATTTGCTCACTGATACCAACTAATACTAAATACTAAGCTGCATATGCAGATTTAAACCACCCTGAAAATATTGCGCAATCACCATAGAACTTGCCTTTTACACATGGATATCTCCAAGATACCCACTGCTTTAACAGCTTTTTTTTTATGTTACATGGTTTTCTGCTTTCTTTTTGCTGTTATGTTCTTGTTTCTTTCCCTCTTGCCTTATACAGGTGTGGAAGCAAACTTCTAGGAGTTACTGTATATCTTCTGTGTTATCTATTTTGCTGTTTTGATTTGCTCTAAATGGAAAATGCAATTTCCTTCTAAATGCCTGTTCTATTCGATTTTACACCCTATATAATTTTCAATAAAGTTTCATATACAAGTAAGAAAGGTATGTAAAAAAAATAATAATAATTATTTATATATATATATATATATATATATATATATATATATATATATATATATATATATATATATATATATATATATATATATATATATACATACATACATACACACACACACATATATACACATATGTTCTTCCGCTTCTGGAGTCAGGTTGCGGGGGTAGCAGCTTCAGTAGGAAGGCCCAGACGCCCCTCTCCACAGCCACTTGGGCCAATCTCTAAGGGAGAGCCCAGACATACTACGGAGAAAACCCATTTCAGCCGCTTGACCATAGATGAGAATAGGAACGTAGATCGACTGGTAAATCGAGAGCTTTGCTTTTTGGCTCAGCTCTCTCTTCACCACAACAGACCGGTACAGTGCACGCTTCACAGCAGACGGCACACCAATCAGCCTATCAATCTCCCGCTCCATCTTTCCCATCTTTGTAAACAAGACTCCAAGATACTTAAACTCCTTCCCTAGGGGCAGTACATCCTCCCCAAGGCACTCTACCCTTTTCTGGCTCAAGACCATTGTCTCAGATTTGGAGGCACTGATCCTCATCCCGGCTTCTTTACACTCGGCTGCAAACCGCTCCAGTGAGAGCTGTAGATCCCGCCCTGATGAAGCCAATAGAACCACATTATCTGCAAATAACAGAGATGAAATCCTAAGGCCACCAAAACAGATCCCCTCAACACCTTGGCTGAGCCTAGAAATTCTGTCCATAAAAGTTATGCACAGAATTGGTGACAAAGGGCAACCATAGGTCCAACCCTCACTGGAAATGAGTCCGACTTACTGCCGGCAATACGTCCAGACTCAATGTCCCCCACCTCTCTCGGAACGTTTTCAAAGCTCTGCCTGAGGTGGGAGATAAAGCTCCCTCTCATGGGGGACTCTGCTAGACGGGGGACTCTGCCAGACGTTCCCAGCAAACCCTCACAATACGTTTGGGCCAACCAGGTTGACCTGTGTCCTCCCCCACCATCGGAGCCAACTCACCACCAGGTAGTGGTAGGTGGAGAGCTCCGCCCCTCTCTTCACCTGACTGTCCAAGACATGCAGCCGCAGGTCAGATGAAACAACAGCAAAGCCGATCATTGAACTAGGGCTTAGGGTGTCCTGGTGCCAAGAGCACATATGGACACTCTTATGCTTGATCATGGAGTTCGTCATGGACAATCCATGATGAGCATAGAAGTCCAACAACAGAACACCAATCAGGTTCAGGTCAGGTGGGCCATTCCTTCCAACTACGCCTCCCCAGGTCTTACTGTCATTGCCCACGTGAGCGATGAAGTGCCCCATATCTATCTATCTATTTATCTATCTATCTATCGAGAGAGAGAGAGATTTAAAAAGGGGTCTAAGGGTCCATTTAAATGGACCCTTAGACCCCTTTTTCCCCTCTTTCCAAATTATTCATTTAGTCTAACTCACAATTATTTTCTAATAGTGTGTAGTGTTTGTATAGATAGTAGGTTCCTAAAATCCTGGATTGTTAGAAATAAAGATATCATTATTTTAACCTGTAGTAGTTTGTGTTTATTGAACAGCGAATGGTTGACCACTCACGCTAGACTCATCCACATGCTCTTGCTTCTATTTAACCAGCATTCTAACCAGTCATCAGTGCCAGATTATTCTCGAGCCATTGGTGAGAGTGTTCCAGGGTTACCTGAGTGTTTCTTATTACCTGACCCTGTAACAAGGGATTCAACCATCTCCAACATTTAATACCCAGCCCAAACTACCCACCTCCACTGGCATACTCCATCACTAGGTAAAGGGTCTTTTCCGTCTCTAACACCTCAAACAGCTTCACTGTAGACCAAAACAGAAGGACATTCGGTTGAATAACATGTTAGAATACCTGCTGGCCACACCCATACATACTGCACATATTAAATCAACGCCATAAATGAGACGGGAGGTGCCTTACCTATGTTAGGGTGATTTAAGCCTTTCATGATCCGTACTTCCCGAAAAAGCTGAAAGAGAGGGGGAAAAAAAAGAGATGAAACCCAAAGAGTAAGGCTAGGATTGAAGGTTAAGCCTAAGTGGCTCCAAAGTCCCTCCAGATCTCCATCAACTATCAAAATGGTAAAATCTATGTCATTTATTTATATTTATCTATAGTAACAACACAACAACAAAATAAATATTAACAAATTACCCATAAAATATATTAACATGGAAATATATCTTAGAGGCCAGATCTCATTTGTCTCCCTTGAAACCCTGCCAGGTCCTAAATATTCATGTTGAAGGAGAGAGACATGAGAAAGAATAGCTTTCATTTTTTACATCCCATTCAATTCACTGTTGACATAGACAAACCTGATAACATGGCTCTAAAACTGGGAGTATAGAACATTAAATTTATTATTATTATTATTATTATTATTATTATTATTATTATTATTATTATTCACAACAATAGATAGAAACACAAACTAATTAAAACGTTTTAAATTATGAAAAAAGAATTATGTGCAAATTCTGTTATCCCAAAGTTGAACAGAAGAAACACTTTTCCAAATTGAATTAGTCAACAAAAGTTTCAATAACCTTTTAAAAACCAAGCTTTGCAGTAGGCATAAAACTTCTCAGTTGATTTATCAGGAGGAGCAGCTCCTAGACATCTCTGGGCCTAAAGTAACTGGATCACATTTAGAAGTGGTGAAATCCTGCTGCTGGTTTAAAATGGCAACAACAGAATCAGTCAATGTGCAGCCAAACTTGAAGCAGCTCTATTGGAGCGCCATGTCTGGTGTGTGGGACATGCGGCAAAAGCCTGCACATCAGGCTTCATGTAAGCAGCAGCAACAGTTATCACCATAAGCTGTTGTACTCCATTCAGATCTTTGAGCTGACTTCACTAACAGAGCCCGACGTCAACTGTTGCCATGGCAACAAAGGTATTAAAAAACAGCTCTTTTTCACCACACTCCAAAGAATGTCGGGATATGTAGTCCTGAAAGCATCTCATCATCTTGATCTTTGCATTAGTTCCTAGCTATAAAGCGGATTCTGATTCATCACAATAATAACAGCTAAGGATTCCTCCAGCTAGCGTTTGACCCTCATTGCTGTTGATTACACAGCAGTCCTGAAACTACAGTGGATGTGCAGAGCTCTGTGCCAATATGGCTCCAACTGCAAATCCTGGCTGCAGTTCAAATCCAGCAGATGGCAACAAACTGAATTAAAAGGTTTTTACTCAGATGTGGTAGAAAACACAACATGTAGATAGTGTGATCTAATGTCTGAGATATTCCATCAACAGATCTTGGAGAGCAACACAGTAATCTCCAGAATCAGAGATTATCTGATTAGATTTTCCCAATATGCATTTTTACGCCTTTTTCGTTGTTGTATATAATATGCAGAAACCCTTATTTTTTTCCATCTCTTCAGAGTTATAGGCATCAAGTTTATGTAGATTTGGGCTGTTTAATGTTTTCAGACCAAAGAAAATCTCCTTGTTCAAAGAAACATTACACATATAATTATTACTCATAATCTTACTCATACTGTAAAAAATGTTTAGAGACTCTTTATTTGTTGGTGCTTTAAATAAATATAAGACAGATTTGCAATGCCAAACAATGCCAAAGAGCAGATTAGATTTTTTTATTGACACTAATCCTTTCCTCTTTTTGGCCTCTGATACTAGTGACCTTATGCTGTCGGGGAAATATTCAGGGGTTAGAGTATTCAGTAAATACAACAGAATTCTGTTGTTTTGTAATCCAGATCCTGATTTCATTGTTTTACATTAGAATAGTTAACAGATTTTTGCAGCTGATTTTAGCACCACAAACTCTGTTAAAGGAAGAAAATGTTTTTCGACAGCACCATATTTTATGGCCCATAAGACATAGAATTAGACAACTTTTATGGTAATTTTGTATACACAAATACATTTCGTTTAGTACAGCTTTCCAGACAGTAAATTAACATTTCTATTTTACTAAGTGCACCAGTAAACAAATTTAAACCGTGTGGGAGAAAAAAACATTTGTCAAAAAATGCATTAATATGGAAGTTCAGAGCATTAATATATATGATGCAAATATGCAGTATTGTTTGGTGTTTATAACTGTAAAGTGCCTTGAGATTACATGTGTTGTGAATTAGGGCTATATAAATAAACTGATCTGAACTGAATAAGTGTAATGCAGAGCCTGAGACATAATTTAAAGTTTTTTCAGCCGGTCACCAGTCTGCTGATAGATTTCTGTCCGGATCTCCTTGTCAAACAAGAAAGCAGAGAGAAGGGCAAATGAAGAAGGTTAGCGCAGAACAAACACCAGTGGCTGCAGACACATGCTGTTCCTTACCTACAAACTCAAAAGGGTGTTAAGGACATTTTTACCAGAGGTGCATCTCATGCTAAGAAACGGTTTATTAAAATTTCCTATTGATCCAGATCCTGAGCAAGTTTTAGCTATAGAGGCCAATTATATGACATCCGTGACCCCCCCCCTGGATGGCAAAATAAACTGAGTGTACATACAAAACAGTTAGCAGCTGTTGCAGTTTTTCTACATATAACCTTGAAAACACCAACAAAAACATGGTGATCTTGTGCTTTGCAGAAGGGTGTACCAACCACCCTTGGTGTATCTAACATTGTTTTATCATAATCAAATAGTTTGAAAAGCGATGCAGAATATTTTTTTGTGTTATTACTAATTTAAGCACCTAAAAGGTGCTGAGAATGGGTCACAGTAACCACTTGACTACCTGAGGTTATTATCACCTTGATCTAGACTCGGAGACACAATAATAATAAAAAAAAAACAACAACTAATCTATAAGGTTATGTGTTCCAGTCAGGGCCAATGAAGTCAGAAACCAGTTTATTGCTACATCTTTCCATAAAAGCCCAAAACAGGGTAATCAAAGCTGAACAGATGCTGGTCAGCTAAGGGTTATAAAGGTTGTAGTAATGATCCTTTAGTAAACAAAGCTACCGTCTTTCTACTTTGCTTTCAATGCAATCACACACAGGGATAAAATGTAGCCAATGACACTGAAACTCATTCAGTTTTTATGTTTTCTATTGTTCTTGCTGTGTCTGTCACTGTGACAATGAAACAACTTAATTCTACTTTCTTTGAATCTTTTAAACATTTGCTACTGCGTTAAAGAAATACCAACTCTAAACATTACAGTAACATCATATAGGGCTTGGGATTATACTGTTCCAGTACTGATCACCACATAGTCATATTCCCATCACAGTAACCTTGGGATATTTGGTGCATCCTGGTCAGCTTCCCACACCACAGCAGCATTTATTGATAAAAACCATCACAAAAGAACGTTTAGAAAAAGGTTATGGGACACAATTTTCATTTGTGCAGTTCAGTTCCCTCTGGAGAGCCCCCTCATCCTGGACATACACGTATTACATCTCCACTCTAGAGCTGTTAACAACCACAGAGACAACTTCTCCAATCAGTCAGGATCCATACTCTGATATTTGCACTGATTTAAAAAGCTGCACGTAGCAGCCATTCAGAATGTTCGGTCCCAGTCAAATGCCAGCCGAATGACAGCCCACTTCCCTCCAACTCCCAGCAAAATCCCCTCTAATTTCCAGCCAATGGATTTTTTTTAATAGTTTTTTACTCAGACTCCACCGTTTCACTGAATTACAGGGTCTGAAAAGAAGATGACGCTTCTCTTTAGATCTTAATGTGCACAAATTTTGAAAGAGAGAATATTTTTGTACAAATATTGATGTTTAAAAAATAATTGTAGGAGACCAGACAAAGACCCATCAAGTAAAGTGGAAAAATTTTGAATGGCTTCTACTGTAGGTTCAATTTCATGATCTCCTTAGCAAGGCACTTGACCCGAAGGTTGCATCGGTCTGCTATCGACGCATGCGTGTCTGAGGGGGGGATTGAATGTGGCTTTGATATAAAGCGTCAAGCCATCAGCAGAGGTTTAAAAAGTATTGATGTTTATTACTCAAGTAGAAATATAAGTACTACTGTTTAAAAACACTTTTGTAGAAGTTAGAGTATCAATGTAAGCTTTTTACTCAAGTAAAAGTGTAAAAGTACCAGTTTTAAAACTATTTAAAGTATGAAATTTAAATTAACGCAGGAAAAATATATGTTATGTACAGCTGCTTTAAACCTTATACTGGTTAGTGTTCTTGCCTATTAAATAAACATTTGTTCTGGATAATAACTTCCTTTTACTCAACTTTCTTAGTTTTGTAACGAATGGCAAATGTATCAAATCAACCTTTGCATCATCCTGAAAACAATTTATTTTGGTATGTGATGATGGTGCAAATTAGTGCAATACCGAGTCCAACCGCAAAGAAATGTATTGTCTGGATGGAACTAATTATTTTGATGGCTTTATTTTTTTTTTTAAATATCAACAGCCCATAATGAAAATGAGCTTAAATGAAACAAATGTAGAGAGTAGAAAGTGGAGATAATTGCAAAAAGAAGTGTAGGGAGTAGAAGTAAAAAGTGATCTAAAACTAATTATTCAAGTAAAGTAAAGATAGCCAAAATTTCTATTCAAGTAAGGAAACAAAGTATTTGTACTGTTACTTGACACCTCTGGCCATCAGGAAGACCATAAAACGCTGCAAAGATTCAGTCAGTATCTGGTTTGCAAAAAAAGTTTGATTCTAAACCGAGAATATCTATACCAAAATGTCTTAATTGAGAGCAAAGAGGAACAAAGTTGAATGTCTTGTTTGATATTTAAAACTTCAGATAGTGATTGTTCAGACCAGACTACATTCTGGAAGACATTGGATTGGTTCTGACTGCTTTACCAACTCTGATATATGCAGCTGCACAAGGAGAAACTGGAGCAACAGGGGGCTAGGATGGAAACACCTTAGCCATAATGTTCCAGTCAAAGTTCCACATATTTAAGGAAGAAGTAGATGAAGACAGAACCAGAGAGAGTAAGAGAGTCCGAAAGTTAGACATAGATGAATGGTAGGGTGGGGGTTAGGTTTTCAGGTGTGTTGGACATCCAGCCCAGGTCTCATGCTTGACATCTCTGTCAATAAGGAGACAGAGCAGGAACCTAGATCAGACCTTCCTGTCGCAACATGTCTCATCTTCCTACGGAAGCAGTGACAGATCCAAACCTGAACACCTCTACAACATGTTCTTCTCCATCGTCCCCGAACACGTGTTTCACAGGAGACACACAGAGGCAGAGGAAAGCATGGATTCCAGGATGAGTCAGCCCTCTCTCAGGGCAGAGATTACCCAAAAGAGAGAGAGAATAGGTGGAGCAGAGGTCTCCTCCAGCTCATGTCCAGGCCCTAGCATCTGCCAGTCTACATCATGTCTCCTGAGTCCCTCCCCCTGCATCAACATCAGCTGCCTGCCTGCTCCTTCTGAAGGGTAGGCCCGGCCCTCTTCCCAACATCTCCAATCATTGTCCTGTTTTTCAGTAATTAGAACCAAATGCTGGATAAACAAAATGAGATAGGACAGCCTCTTTTCTTCTGCTACTTCTTGAAATAACAGTTTAGAAAAGACGTAGAAGGAACTAACCTTTGTTAGACTAGTAGGGTTCAGCTGGGTTTTGTCAATGATCTTTATAGCAACCTGTAAGAGATGAGACAGAAAGAAAAATGATCAATTTCTGGACAACAAAATGATTCGAAAAGTAAATAGATTTCAGCAAAAAATATAAAGAGTGTTGGCTTAGTGGGTTAGAGCAGTGAGTTTGTGCTCTGAGAAGGTTGCAAGTCCCCAAAGGCTCCAGGCTGGGTTCCTGAGCAAAACTCTTAATCCTACACTGCCTTCCAACTGCCACACAATGGCAGCCCACTGCTCACCAAGTGGATGGGTCAAATGCAGAGAGTGAATTTCCCCACTGTGGGACAATAAAGGGATTTCTAATTATATTTAAAGAACTGCTCTAGTAAATTTATCAGCTGGACATCGGTTTATCTCTCTATATTTCCAAAGTTAATTCTACAAACCATAATGTGACTTTATGTGTGAAATGGGAGGAAGATCTGACAGAGAATCTCTGATGTTTAAATGATAAACTCGTACGGTTAGCTGTGGATGTATATTTATGTATCCCTCCTGACAGTTGTTCCAACATTACAGCTGGATGCAGGTATTCTTCCTACCTCACCTTTCCTTTCTGGAAATATCATGCACTACACTTTAGTCAATAATTTTCTTAATAATAATATTTCTACTAATACATACATGAAATTGATATAGTTGCTATTTCTCTCTAATTGTGTAGAAGATTCCTAGATGACTTGCAGATACGTTTTCTTATTTTCCCAAAAACACCCTAAATAAAAAAGCATCAATTCTGTATTAAGAATTCTGAATTGTAGCACACAGATATAAATTATAATTTACTACTATTTCTTTATTGTTAATAGTAATCAATATAAATGTAGAATAAGTTCAAAGATTTCACCAAAATGTCACTGCTCCCAGCCTCTGTGTAATGCGTTCAAAAACCTTGGACCCAATATTCAAAAACAGACAGATCTGGATAGTTCAAAACTAGACTTTATTAAACTCTCAGTATGGCTGCTCGTCAGCTGGGGCGGATAAACCAGATCCTGTTTCTGAGTGGAGCTGAAGCCAGCCGAGGGGCAACAGAGTCCTGAAGGGAATGTCCAAAGCCTTAGTCGAACCAGAACCAAGTTCACAGACCAAAGGATCAGAAAGCCAATGAGGTACAGAAGGGGAATCCAAGCCAATGTCAGAAAAACAGTCCAAGTTTGGTGAGCCAGGTGAATCCAGGAATCAGTCCAGAACAGCAGATTAAAGAGCAGACTAGGGCAAAGCAAAACTCAGGATCCACAGGACAGAAACAGGTCACAGTTTAGATAATCAAAAAAAAAACAAACAGAAGGCTAGAGTTACTCACACAAAACAGCTTGAATATTCTGGCACTGGTAGCTGGAAAACACACAGCATATATAGGAGCTGAAAACAGGTGGATCAGATAAGCAGTAATGAGAAAAACAGACAGAGTTAAACAGGTGAGTGGAATGAGCAATCAGGCCAGCCACCAGTGCCAGGATCATGACACTCTGTTTTAGAAAGGAACTGCTGGTTAGGTTCCCATGGCATTGACCTGCTGAAAGAAACCATTTGAACCCCATCATTTTATAATATTTAGAAAAAGATTAATTAACATAAAAAGAAACTCAAAATTTGAACCCCATCATTTTATAATATTTAGAAACAGATTAATTAACATAAAAAGAAACTCAAAATAGAACATAAAGAAATTGTGATGTAATAATGGAGGAAAACTGCACTTGGAAGAAACATATTAAACATATTAATATCTATATATATCTATATATCTATGTATATATATATATCTCTATATATATAGAGATATATATATATAGAGATATCTATATATATATATTTATTTATTTAAATATATATATATATATATATCTCCATACACACAAACTTTTTCAGTTCTATACAAAGATAAATATTGTCAAAGTCAATCATCATGATATACCTTATCTGCAGGTTTTCTTTCCAACCAAGCAATAGCACACCAGACTCTAGTAATTCCATCAACTGAGTCCAGTCTTAACATGATGACTTGATGAGATAAATGGTGTCTAGTGTGCTATTGCTTGGTTGGAAAGAAAACCTGCAGCCACACGGCATGTGGGTTAAGAAACTGGAAACCAAAATGACAAAAACTACTTTTTACCCACTTATAACAGCAAATATAGCAAAGCCACTCTCTACCATTGGCCATTGGAGCAGCTCGTTTCCATTCACTGAACTATTTGAACTGTTAAAATAAACTTTATCAGATTCCCTGTTTATCCTGTTGTGTCCATGTGGGTTAAGTAACTGGAAACCAACATGACAAAAACTACTTTTTACCCACTGGCCTGCTATCTGGCTCATCAGAGAGGACATAGGCTGTGTCCGTACGTCTGCCCTAATCACTATATAGTGGTTAAGCCATTTTTAATGAGTTCTCAAATGTCTAGTGAATGAAAAAGTAGTGGACACAAAATTTCCCACAATGCCCCTTAAAAAGTAGTTATCATCCATGGTCACTAGACGAGCAGACGATCTGGGAGATATTTTAGAACTATACACTGTAACCAGAACCTTTGTCCTGAGCTGCCTGCCAGCCTGCTGGGTTCTTTGCAGTGGCGGCTGGCAATTAGAGGGTGCTAGGGCCCCACCCCACCCAATGACCCTGATTAAGACATAAAAAAAAAATATATATAAATATATATATATATATATATACGGATTGGTGACATATTTCCCCCATAGGGTGCAAGAATGTTAAAGCACTTTTCAGAAAAGGCAAAGAATGGAAATAGACATGGAAAATAATATAATATAATGTACTTTTTCTAGATCTTTGTTGATTTGCATGGTTGCTCTTAAATAAACACATTCTCAGAAAATAGTTTTTATATATTAAAAAACATATAAACCTTCTCGATTAGTAAACTGATACATATTTTTTTCAGGTGTGTGATATAATATTGGACCATGCAAAACACAGATTTGGCTTCAAAAAGCCTCAGAAGGGTCAGATTTATGTATAATCCTTGAACATTCAGTAAACCTGCCCAGGAAATTATGTTTTGTTTTTCTAAAGTGTTCCTATAATGTTTTTTGTGGCTGGCATTCAAATATTTGCTGATATATTTGGTAATACGTTTATTTTGAATTTAAATATAGCCCCCCAGAGCTCCACCTACAGCCACTGGTTCTCTGGTTTTTATGATGCTGGTTGTTTTCTAAAGAACTCTTAAACTAGAACCAGAAAGGATTCCGTTTTTTCAGGATGAAATCAAACCGGTGTTTTCTGACAGGAATTCATTACAGATTTTATAGAATTAACAAGATTAAATTCAATTGATTTCTTATTTGCTGAACCTTTTATTAATTCAATCCCATTGCATACCCTGAAGTATGTGATTTTACTGTGACTAACTGCATGAACAGGTTTATTTCCTTTAAACATCCTCTTTCATTCTTTCATGACCAACGGCTCGCCGTCTTGATTTTTATCTCCTTCTAGCGCCTAAAGAGGTCATCCATGCTCAGCCTGTGTCGGATTCTCCTGCCAGGAAGCAAATTTAAATTCAAGCCCCAGCGGTTTACAGCTTCTCTGCAGCATCACATGGAGTGACCTCTGGAATGTTTTCTCCTAAGAAGATTGGCAACTGTCTCCAGTGTGACCCATTATTCCCGCTGCAGAAGTTCTGGACACTGGATTTGACCTAAAAAGACAATTTAACCAAGAAAATCAGACCCAAAAAGATTTGTGGATTTCTGAACTGAAATGAATTAAAGAAGCAAAGGGAGAAAAAGCACAGAAGGCTTAGGAGGATCATTAACAGAAAAGCTTCTTAATGCAAAGATTTTACCAATTTAAACTGAAAAACTGTTTGATTAATAGATTCATTGTATGAAAATGTCTCGGTTTATCGCAAAGCTTTATATTTTTTCCTTAGTAACTTTCCCATTGTTTTCTTCCTGCTGACACTGTATTTGCCCTCCCATCTTACCATGGGCTACCCTCCTACAACAAAGGTCGCATTTCTCAGGTTATGACAGGTCTCTAAGGTCATTTTTTCCCACAGAACCGTCTATAATTGCCCTCTCAGGTAACAAATCAAAAATTATGTAGTTTTTGGCTTTAGTGAAGAGCAGTCTGATTTTCTGTATTGTCTGATGGAAAATGATCACACTCGCAAACAAAACACAAGCCTTTTAGTGAAACTGTCTGCTGGATAATTATGTATCTCAAGTTTTTGTCAAAGTCGATAGAATATTATCTGACAACAGACACCCTTTTTTCAGGGTTCCAGTGGCAGACGCCAGTACTCACAGAGCACTGGAGCAGACAGTATGTTATTCCATCACTGATTCCAAAACAAAAAACAAAGAGATTTGAAATATTTATTCTTTCAGATGGTTTTTGATCGATCTATCTATATATATCAAAGCCCTCCAATATTCTCTGGTAAAGGACGCGTTTCTGTGCAGTTCCTTTCCTGAGTATTTCCTGCTGAGCTCATTAATGGGTGAACAAAGGGGAGCTGGGAGCTTCAATTAGACAATGTCAGGACAAGCTTGGTTCTCCAGATTCCTACTAATGACATGATTATTTGACTCAGGTGGGTTGAGGCAGAGAGGCATCTAAAGATGCAGGACACCAGACCTCCAGGACTGGTTCAGCTGCAGCACTGAGCTCACTTTTCACTCTGTGCTGGTTGCTCCTAACATTCAGATGCCTCCTGTGTTACTAACCAAGAAGTCCCCACAACTTTAAAAACATTCAGGATCCAATCCAATTTATTTATATAGCACATTTTTTGTTTCTAATGTGCTGTACATAACAAATAATAAACAAACACTATACAACAATAAGTAAACTAAAAAGGACACAGAGGACCATACAAACTACACATTGTTAAAAGCCAAAGAGTAAAAGTGGGTCTTAAGACGAGACTTAAAACACTCCACCTTAGAGGCTACAGTACAGGTAAAAGCCAGTAAATTAGAATATTTTGAAAAACTTGATTTATTTCAGTAATTGCATTCAAAAGGTGTAACTTGAACATTATATTTATTCATTGCACACAGACTGATGCATTCAAATGTTCATTTAATTTAATTTTGATGATTTGAAGTGGCAACAAATGAAAATCGAAAATTCCGTGTGTCACAAAATTTGAATATTACTTAAGCCTAATACAAAAAAGGGATTTTTTTTAGAAATGTTGGCCAGCTGAAAAGTATGAAAATGAAAAATATGAGCATTTACAATACTCAATACTTGGTTGGAGCTCCTTTTGCCTCAATTACTGCATTAATGCGGCGTGGCATGGAGTCGATGAGTTTCTGGCACTGCTCAGGTGTTATGAGAGCCCAGGTTGCTCTGATAGTGGCCTTCAACACTTCTGAGTTTTTGGGTCTGGCATTCTGCATCTTCCTTTTCACAATACCCCACAGATTTTCTATGGGGCTAAGGTCAGGGGAGTTGGCTGGCCAATTTAGAACAGAAATACCATGGTCCGTAAACCAGGCACGGGTAGATTTTGCGCTGTGTGAAGGCACCAAGTCCTGTTGGAACCTGAAATCTCCATCTCTATAGAGCAGGTCAGCAGCAGGAAGCATGAAGTGTTCTAAAACTTGCTGGTAGACGGCTGCGTTGACCCTGGATCTCAGGAAACAGAGTGGACCGACACCAGCAGATGACATGGCACCCCAAACATGACTTTGGACCACTCAGCAGCAGTCCAGCTCTTTTTTTCCTTAGCCCAGGTGAGACGCTTTTCGCGCAGTTTCTTGGTCAACAGTGGCTTGACACGAGGTACGCGGCAGTTGAAACCCATGTCTTTCAAGCATCTCTTGGTGGTGGATCTTGAAGCACAGAATCCAGCAGCTGTCCACTCCTTGTGAATCTCCCCCACATTTTTGAATGGGTTTTTTTTCACAATCTTGACTAGGGCGCGGTGATCTCTATCGCTTGTACACTTTTTCTGACCACAGTTTTTCCTTCCCTTTGCCTCTCTATTAATGTGTTTGGACACAGAGCTCTGAGAACAGCCAGCCTCTTCAGCAATAACCTTATGTGTCTTTCCCTCCTTGTGCAATGTGTCGATGGTCGCCTTTTGGACAGCTGTCAAATCTGAAGTCTTCCCCATGTTTGTGTAGGCTTCAGAACTGGACTGAGAGACCATTTAAATCCCTTTGCAGGTGTTTTGAGTTAATCAGCTGATTAGTTTGTGGCACCAGGTGTCTTCAAAATTTAACCCTTACACAATATTCTAATTTTGTGACACACGGAATTTTGGATTTTCATTTGTTGCCACTTCAAATCATCAAAATTAAATGAAATAAACATTTGAATGCATCAGTCTGTGTGCAATGAATAAATATAATGTACAATGTTACACCTTTTGAATGCAATTACTGAAATAAATCAAGTTTTTCAAAATATTATAATTTACTTGCTTTTACCTGTATATGGGGGGGGGCAAAGTATTCCAAAGTCTGGGGCCAACTAGAGAAAAGGCAGAAAAGTGCCGTCTGGTTTTAAGCCTCATCATAGGCACTATTAACTGAAGATGGCCCTCAGACCTCAGAGAGCGTGCCGCAAAAATAAATCTGGAGGAGGTCAGTGATGTATTGAGGAGCCAAAAAGAGTTGGACCTGGTTTTCAGTGATGTGTACATTTTCTCTTTTAGACATATCTATAAGATCAACTTTCACTGCGACCTACTATCTGCTCTTTTTAATCTTTTTTAACAAGGCTCATAGCTCATCCACTTAACTGTTTCTTGCCCAGACAGATTCACCTGTGGAGCTAGTTCACTGTTACATTTTCTAACATAGAGGTATTCGTGGGTCAGTGCTTCTATGTACCTTTTCTCTTCTGTCTGAACGCCCATGCAGCCACAGCAGAAGGCTGTTCACACAGAGCCTGGTCCTGCTAAAGGTTTTTTCCTGAGTTTTACTTTCCACTGTCGCTGCGTCTATGCTCAGAGTGATGGACTGCTGTAGAGTCAACAACCCAATGCAAGCAAATCTAATGTGTACCTGCTCATCCTGGTGGAGAGGATCCTGCAAAGTCAATGTCTAGATGCTGGTGAAGATTCTTAGTCATCGAGGTCATAGTCAACAAACCACTGGATTTTGTTTTCCAAGTTTGAAGAGGTTTCGCTTCCCATCCAGAAAGCTATCTCAATTCAAAAAGTCTGGTGTAGCGTTGAGTTCCAGGCTCATAGAGGAGCCCAAACAAAAGCCTTGTTATGGCTTAGAAAACATGCAAATGTCCATCCCTTCGTAATGGGGAGTCGTTGACTGGCCCATGCCCCTGAAAAGGGGAGTCGCTAGGGTTGTTTTTGGCCTGGCTCATGGGCGTAGGTTTGCATAGGGACCATGGGGACATGTCCCTACCAAAATTTTGGACCAACCTATTTTTCCCTACCAATAATTTGATTTGAATAACATGTTTATAATTTACAATTCAGCGTGGTGCATCACAAACAGCCATTGTGTGTGATGATCTCCGTAGCTCAGTAGCTGCTGCTGCTGCTCCGTCTGAGTGCTTACCGGTCTTTCCTGTCCCTTAAATCAGTAACTGGGCTGTTTAACTCCACTCTCATTGGTTGTTCTGCCTCATAGTTCTGCCTTCTCTCTTCCTGATTGGCTGTTTTCTAGTCCACATGCGTGTGTGCGTGCTTGGAGCATGAAATAAGAATTTTATTCATGCTAGTTACTTAAATTAATATTAGGCTATGAAACTAGTCCTAATATAAAAACAAGTAATTCTATCTACACTAAAACAGGTGAAAGCTGCCGATAGCTGATTCTTAGCCACAGCTGACTGAAAAAGAAAATGTGAGGGTTTCCCTTTTAACAATACTTCATTGTTATTACCGTTTTCATTTAATTACGACCCTTTGAGAGAGTTTAGCTATAAATAGCAGGTGTTATTTCTTTTATAGACTAAAACAACACCACATGGTGCCTAAACATCTACTATTTTTTTTTAGAAAGCATAATTACGGTTCCACATAATTTTGCTATTTCTTTGACTATTTCTTCTTTTAAAAATAGGATAAATCCAATAACAAACAGAGGAACACTATTTACATTGATTTTATTTTAAATACATTTCCACACAGTCCATAAGTTAATTATTACAAACATTAGTGTTTGGTAAAAGTGTTTGAATCCAGCTGTTTATTTTAAATATTATTATATTACAGACAAGATGGTGTTATATTTTCTTTTAATAATTGTTAAAAGTGATTTTATATTGGAATAAATTTAGTCCCATTCTTAGTGTTGTGTTTTGTAGATGATGCCACTAAATGCAAATATAATAAATGTATTTGTATCCCTTCAATAGAGGTGAGTATTGGCATGAGTGTTGCGATTCGATACATGTCGCGATACTTGGGTCACGATACGATATTATCACGATATTGCAGTATCACTATATATTGCCATATTTTCCCCAGCTATCAAAATCAAATGATGAGATAAAAAAGCAAGTGCTGTATATTTTCATCAGAAAATATTGATTAGGTATTATTATCCATGTTGTTTGGGGTTTTCTTCCACTGTGACTGCCTCAAATACAGATTTGGTGCTGCACGCACAGTTAAAGGGCTCCACAGCGCTATCTGCAAGAGTGGTGGTGCAGAGGTAGCCCATTTTCCCATCAATGTTTTATGTAACCATTTTTTTTTAAGTCGATACTAAGAAGTGAAAGATAGATATTATATTGGGCAGCCGAATATCACGATATATCGCCAAAACGAATATTTCCCACACCCCTATCCTTCAATGTGTTATTTTGCGTGATACAGAGAGAGCATGTAAAAAATAAGAGTGTTTCACCTGTTTACATTTGCACAATTATATATCTTCAAAAGAAAATACAGGATAAATTCACATATAACGGGCATATTTAGACTATATTTGGTTAAATAGGCATATATTTACCTACTGTCTTAGTCATTGGTAAGTATAAATGCAAACCTTTTCAAAGTAGAAAAAAGTCCTAATTCTACATTAATCAGAGCCGGTGATGCTTCAAATATTGATAAACAACATCTAGTGTGTGTAGCGCTTATAAAATTTTTCTAAATGTAGCAAGAAACACTGCCTTTATCTTTAAACGAAATGCACCCTGATGCTCACGTCAAGCATAAAAATAAGCATGCATATTTTTGCATAGGTAAAATGACATTAATGAATGATTGAAATGATAGTGGGAAGAAAGCAACTCTATCACTTGGTTTTTCTCTCTTTACATAAATGGCTTCCTTCACACCCCTTTCAAACCACCTGTCTTCTTGGTCCAAAATGTGAGCAGTCTGGTCCTCAAAAGAATGTCCTTTGTCCTTCAGGTGTAGAAGGACAGTGGAGTCTTGTCCAGAGGAGGTAGCCCGTTTTGTTTGGCTTAAAATGTATCGGGATTTTAAGTTTGGATAAAATCCGAACAAACTCCCGCAACAGATGGCGATATCTTTGCTTAATCTTCTCGCCGTTATGATGCTGCTTTTGGATTTCCTTGCTGATTTGACAAACGCCCAATTTGGGGTGTCCACAATTTTGGAGAGCATCTTTGATGTGTTTCCTTTCTTTGTACTTCCCTTCTGTTTTAGTAGGGACAGTAGTCTTTGTCAATGTCTGGATGCAATCAGCTGTATGAATGAAAGAGTCTTCTATCCTCCAAAGCAGATTCATACAGACAGGGCCATTAAAACAACATGCGAGCAGTCAGAGCCGCAGTTTACCTTTTCATGGAAAACCCTCTCTTACATCATCCTTCTGCATCATGCAGATTACTGTAGGGTATCTAACATGGCCAGGTTCAGAGATCACTGTGAAACACCAGACCTGTCAGTCAGCCTCCAGATGAAAAGAAGACAGAATAGTGAGAACTGGAACAGGTACTGGTAAATTAATGTTCCGCCTAGTCTCCCTTAGAAATACTAAGGCCATTTTGCTGGAGAATGATCTGCCTGGATGGTAAAAAACTAGTTCTAGTAAAGGCTTCTTCATCATCATCATGTCCCAGAAGGTCAGTAGGATCTCAAAACATACTCACACTGGGTTTGATTAAGGTAAATGAAACTAAACAGTCACATTTCAACGTACTTTTTTTTTTTTTGCTCGGATTCCCGCAATCTATGGTGTAACGTTCCCTTTGTATACTTAGACTTGGACAACTTTGGATCTGCTTGTAGCTGCTGTCTACAGGCGCAGCCATCTCGTTGCCATAAATTATGAGGTTTTTGTATGGCAGTACATCTAGAAATGTGCATCAAATTTTGTGCCAGAGGCTTTTTGTGCAGACGCAAACTTTAAAGGAAACGTCCGGTCAGCAAGGAATAATCAATGGATCATTATCTATACCTAAAACTAATATGTCCACGGTAATTTAATGAAGTTAGGGTTAATTAGTAAAAAAAAGAAAAAAGGAAAGTAATCATTTTCTTTGCAATAATGGTACCAGCCATTTTTGCCCAAATATAGAAACACCTCACTCCTGACATCTTCCTGCAGTGACGTCATGGTGATTTAAGCCTAGCGCCATTCTCCCGACTTTACAAGCAAAATCAGTGGGAACTACTAGACATATCTGCAGTCATCAATTTCGAGAGGACTTCACCATTGAAATTCACCAGAGCTATAGTGAAACAGACAATGCCCACGTGCATGGCAGTTGGATGATGGAATACATCGGGTAAAAGAGAAATAAAGAAATAGTTATATCACCTTTCTGATTCCTGATCCTGCATGGACGGGTTCGTAGTTGGATTGCCAACTTGAAGAGGGAGGATTTACCATCGAATTTCTGGCCAGAAGCCAGAAAAAATACGTAATATGTAGCCAACATTTGGAAGAAGAATGTTTTCAAGATGACTTGAATAATAGCGCGTTGTGACAAACACCAGATACAGCACTGGGACTTGATCAACAGCCGATGCCGCACCGTTACGTCACAAACCGGTAGGTGGAAGTAGTGTCCTTTGACAAACATGGATGTCTCAAGTAAAGAACATTCAAATGAAAATTACTCTGAATTAAAAACACTGATCATTTATTGAACAGTATGCGATAATCTTGTATTTAAAGTAATTTCTGAGGTTTACATTTTTCGTTTTAAACATGGGGCTCCATTAAAATACTCCAAGCTGATCGTTATCAGCTAACGCAGCAAAGTTTGGTATCTTCTAAGGAAATCCAGCTAATTGCATCCAGTCAGCTCTTGGATGAGCATTTAGAGACAATAGATATCCTCTGGCATTACGTTGTTGACTCTACGGTATACCCTCAAATTGTGCATGCATGTAGCGACGGGGGGTGGGGTGCGGTGGTGGGGAATTCCAGAAAAGTTAAAAAAAAAAATCCACTGGATTTTGTTTCCAAGTTTGAAGACGTTTGGCTTCCTGGAAGCTTTTTCAATAAAAAAAATCAGAAATAGCATTGAGTTCCAGGCCCAACAACGGCCCAACAAAGCCTTTTTTTATGTTTAGAAAACATGCAACTAAAACAGATGAACGGGTCAAGCATCAAGTTTAAAGACTTGTCACTTCCTGAATGGGAAGTGACTTGTCTTCAAACTTGGATAAAAAGACCAGCATATTGCTTTTTTAACTTGTTTGGAATGACTATGACCTGGATGACTGAGAATCTTAACCAGCATACCTTTACCAGGAAGAAACCTATATAATAACTGTAAGAATTAATAATATTAACTGAACTTTATTGATCTCACATTGGTGAAATTTACATCTGCATTTAACCTATCCCCATGGGTAGCAGCAGGCTGCTATTGTGGTACGTCCAGGGGAGCAGTGTGGGGTTAAGGATCTTGCTCAGAGACCCAGAGTGGCAGTCTATGGAAGTTGGGCTCAAACTCAGAACCTCAGGATTCTACGCTCTATGCCCTAACCAAAAAACTCAAAAACAACTGGATCAGTTATAGGTCCCTGTTTGTTTTGGGTCTGTAATTGAGTTGTATATGTGAGTAAAGCAGAGCCTTCATGACTACCATGATTGTTCTGCCATTAACCTAGTGGAAACACTATAAAAAGACCCATCTGCTTTCTGAATATCTAATAAAGAAAACAAATTAAGGCAGTTACTGTATATGGTAGCGAGTTTTACTCCAGTTAGATTAGAGTGGCTTCAGGTAACCAACACAATAATCTTTGAAAAGGGGAGTGGTCTGAGAGTATTTTAAATGCTGGAGCACCGTTGGAGGGACAGCTTCCTTCACCCAGGAAACATACTCAGTCCACTCATCCTTTGCTGCCCCACGACTCACCTCCCTGCCCGTTAGGATGTGGCGGCCCAGCTTTACTTTGGCAAAGTTACCCTTGCCAATAGTCTTGAGCAGACGGTAGTTCCCAATGTGTGGCTGTTCATCTGAGCAGGAAGCGATGGAGTTCCTGCACCGTGCACCCAAAGAGCGGCTGGACTGGCTTGTGGCCTTGTCTGAGCGGCTGGCACCGAGTGGCACATGCTGCAAGAAAAAAGGAGAGCGTGAGAGTGGAAAGAGTATCCCCAGCTCTGCCAGCACCAGTATGACATGCTGCTACGCTACTACACCATGGAGAACTAGTGCTGCCGTTTCTACAAGCTGCTGTTCGGTCACAGCGTAATATTTTAATGCTCAAAAATATCTCTATCCTAATCTATTGAACTTGATTAACAAAACCTGGTATTTAGGACAGTATTTTTATTTGTTAATAGGAATTCTGTTGAGAAAATTGTTGAGCTTTTGTCGAGTCTGGTGTAAGTTATACACTGCAAAACAATCTAGAAATAAGTTAGAGTTTCTTAAATTATGTGTATTTACCCTAAATTTTAGTAGGTAAAGATGATTTGCCAATGGAATTTTTTTTACATTTTAAAATAAGATTATTAAATAATACGCACTTGAAATAAGACATTACAATTGTTTTTTTCATGTTTTTAATGTAAATTGTCTTGTTTCATTGGCACTTACCTTACCTCCTCAACACAAAACTTATTTGAAGAAAAAATTATTTATATAGAGTTAATTTTTTTGCAGTGTACCCACTTAGATCAAGTTTTTATTGCCTAATGCTCCATGCAGACATAGATTGAAAGCTCTAAGAGAAGAACTCTGCTGTAATCTTTTCAGCTTTTGTGTGACCAGCTGAACAATCAACAGATCTTTCCAAGAGATTCTTACTCCTCTTACTGAACATAGAGGGAAAAGTGGACTTGGACTCGTTTCCTCTGTATCAGTGTGCATACTTAAAAAGTGCTAATAGCACTGAATTGACTTACAGATGATTGTGCATTTTGTGCAGCTTAAACGAATGGCTGAAGGCCCACTGGCCAGGCTGGCAGAACAACATGAAAAAACAGTTTTACAGCTGCAGTGACTTCGATCAGTGACTTCCAGAACACATAGAAGCATTTGAGATTGTGTTGCTGAACAGATGTGGCTGTGAGGCTGTGTTTGTGTGCATGTTGTGGGGGGGTCATTGCTTTAAACGGTGGTGGCCACTTTCAGCAGCTGTTTAGTTCAAAAACAAGTGAAGCTGAGCTGAACTTGTTTCTACGTAAACAGGTGCCGTCCGGAACGTGATCATATCAGCTCTGCTTTGGGTTCAGCCGCATCTTCTGCTGTGTGCAGATGTAAGCATTTACCCCTTGGTTTTTGATTTAATTGGACAATTGTTTAGTGCTGATTATGAGGTACAGAGTTGGAAAGATTCTGATTTCTTTGGTGTGATGCAACAGATTTCTTGCAGTAAACTAAGTTTTATTTCATTTATTAAAGTCGATTTATAGTAAAAGAGAAGTCTAACACTAGAATGACCTTTTGGTCCCGCAGTCACAGCCGTCCCCCCATCACTCCGAGGCCAGGCTAACTATCAACACCGGATTAACTATAGTTAACAGTAGTCCGAGACACATGGAGGCCATCTTGGATTTTTTTTTTGTTTCTAGGTGAAAAGCATATATTTGCAGATGTAGCACCACTCAGAGTCCTCAATCTGAAGCTCATCCCTGTTCCTGCATGAATTACAGTCTGTGGAGCTTTTAAAAAGGCCAGTCCATCAACAGGCCTCCATCTTAGGGACGTATTTACCATTAGGCAAAACTAGGCAGTTGCCTAGGGCTTGAAGTCCCTGGAAGCCCCATAAAACACATTTTGCATGTATGGTTAATGCAGCTATTACTTTTTTGCGCACATTAATTATGTTTTGATTAAAAATAATTTCGCTAAAATGCTCTGGTTGGTGACAACATCTAAAAGCAGCAAACTCTGCTCTCCAGAGCAAGTAGATTGGTAACCCCGCCTCCTGCTCTCCTCTATCTTGTCTGCTGTCATGATTCATGCAGCTATTATTTCATCCAAATGAAAAATGGAGAACAGATAAGCAGATCATGGCTTGTCTACAGTGAAAAGAAGGACTTGCTTATTTACTTTTGCCTTTTTGGAAACACAGGAAGGAGCAATCAGCTAAGTGAGCTTAGTGCTTGGAAAAAATCTTTCATTCCTTTAGAGACAGCATGAAAAGTCAGCTGAGTACAAAACATAGAGAGGAAAACAAGAAGAAAAGGGACAAGAAGAGAGGGACAAAACCTAGAACAGATAATGGATGTCTATTCTATTAACATGTCTCTATCTGTAGAATGGGTCTGTTCTAAGTGCTGTCTTCTCAATTCAGAGGGCCCCCTGCCTGTCTTTGCCTAGAGCCCCAGATTTCCTGAATCCGCCCCTGCCCACCATTAGACTACTTTGGAAACTGGGAGCAGCAGAGTTTGTCAGAATGGCTTAATTATACCGAAGGTTGACAGCAGCTTCAGACAGACAGACACTTCTGTGGAAGATGTGTATGGCCTGACTCTAGGGCTGGGCGCTTTGTAGGCTGCGCAGCGACAGACAGCCCATAATTTTAACGCAGTAATCCCCTCCACTTCTTACCACCAAGCCCACATATTCTCTATGCATTTATTTGGGCCTCTTGCACTCGTTCCGCCCTTCGACCAGCGCAAACACACACAGAGGGAGAGCAAGAGGAGCAATTGGTACAATGTGACATCACAATCTCTCAAAAGCGGAAAGCACATAGGTGACGGACCGGGCTTTCGGCGCATATTCGCTGAGTTGCCATCAGTTGCACCAACACGCACTCAAGGTTAGCACATCCTGGGCCCCTTGATCCACACAAGAGAGGGAACAGCCCTGTGTATGATGCACCCCATGCGTGGAAGTAAAAAAAAGCCCGGAATGCCAAAGGCCACACAAGCAGATCGGTCCATCATCATCTGCATGAACACAGGCATAAACAGTGGCTGAACTTACATGTTCCCCTGCGCTCCTGTCGTTCCCAGATTGTAATGCAGATCGAGACGACATGTTTTCCTCCCCCCACCCACCCCCCAGTTTTCCTCCCCCTGTGTAATGTTCCCACTGTTTGCGAGGATGGTGTTTACAGGATCCACAGACAGACTGACATCCGCAGACAGAGGCCCAGCGTCCCGGATCAATCTGCCAGCCCTCCGAGGCACCGAGCCGAGCTCCAGAGGAGACCTTTGCCTGTCATGGCAGCGATGAATATGTGGAGGAGAGGGAGAGAGGTGGGGGGTGTCCTCAAACAAGCTGCATTTTCCAGTATGCACCTTGCAAAGACAGATGTCTTTTGAACCGTCTGAATGTGCGGTCGATCAGCAACGCAGCTCGGAGCAGAATCCCCGCAAGGAAATTATGCTAAAATGATGCAATGTTTGGCCGGAGCCCAGCGTCTCTGTGGCGACTCTCCACCGCCTGCCTCATTTTGCCACCCAGAACCAACACCGCTCCATTTGGACCGCTTTCATAACAGCGACCTGCAGAACGCTTCGCCTGGTCTCCGCGACGCCAGCGCGACCTGCAGAGAGGGAGAAAGGCTGAAGAAAGGGTCCCAATGTCCCCAGTCTGCTTCTCCAGCTCGATCAGATGCGCACAGAACCGTCAGAGCAAGAAAAGCAAAAACACTTAGGGACGACTTCCGTCCAAATTTTTAGAAATAAAAGCCTACCGACGCAAGTGATGGAGACATCCGCTCCGGACTACATTCTTTTTATTAGCAAGAGTTCTGAAAAACAAATCCTATATTTAAAAATTCTGGAGTTTTGTGCTTTATTTTGGGAACCGGGTCTTGACTTCCTGTTTCAACCTGCTAATCAAATATTGCTTGATGCAGTTAAGATGCGCCACATCAGAGACTGACAGGCCAGAACACCACAATTCATCCCAAGTTTTACCAACATGGATTTATTCTTTTGACCTAAGGGTCAAAATGAACAAGCACAACATCCATATTTTCTAAATAAAGACAAACTATACTTTTCTACAGCCTTTGCTAACAAATATGTTTAGACATATATTTAAACATTCATGCTGTCTAAATTAAAGGTGTAGTCGACGAAATTACTTCAATTTTGAGATGTGTGGAGAACATCCTAAACATTGTCATTACTTACATACTTTTATCAGTAACCTTTCTACTTAAAATTAATATTTAAATCTACTAATATCTACACCAAATTGATTACTTATTATTAAACTAGTTATTTAACTCTGATTTCACTGAAGACTCCTTCATGACTTGCAAAGACATCATTTTCTCTTTACTCCTTATAACAAAATCTAATTCTGAAAAGAGCATACATTCTGTATCTTTTTATGTTGGCATATTGATGTGCATGATCATGATCAGGACCTGTCATTTAAATCCCATATCAAAGAGGTTTCTAGAATTTCCTTCTTTCATCTGAGAAATATTGCAAAAATGAGAAATCTCCTGTCCAGGGGTGATGCTGAGAAACTAGTCCATGCATTTGTTACTTCAAGGCTGGACTATTGTAATTCTTTACTATCAGGAAGTCCACAAACTGTAGTTAAAAGCCTTCAGCTGATCCAAAATGCTGCACCCAGAGTTCTGATAAAAATTAAAAAGAGAGATCAGATCTCTCCTATCCTGGCTTCTCTTCATTAGCTTCCTGTTTAATCAAGAATAGAATTTAAAATCCTCCTTCTCACATATAAAGCCTTAAATGGCCAAGCTCCATCTGATACCAGTGATCTGATTGTTCCTTATGTTCCTAACAGAGCACTTTGCTCTCAATCTGCAGGTTTACTAGTGGTTCCTAGAATTTCTAAAAGTAGAATGGGAGGCAGATCTTTTAGTTATCAGGCTCCTCTCCTGTGGAACCAACTACCAGTTTTAGTCCGTGAGGCAGACACCCTGTCTACTTTTAAGACTAGGCCTAAAGCTTTCCTTTTTGATAAAGCTTATAGTTAGAGTGGCTCAGGTTATCCTGAGCTATCGCTGCTATAGGCTTAGACTTCTGGAGGACATAGGGACCCCCATTTCATCATTCTGCTTCATTCTATCTCTATTCTCCTACTCTGCAGAATCTGTTAGTTCAATCTCTAACTCTGCTTTTTCTCATAGTAGCTTTGCCTTGTCTGTTCCTGTTGGGCTGTGACGCCATCCTTGAGAGAAATATCAGCTGTGCTGCTTCCATCAACACCCTTGTTTATAGATGCTGGAGATCGGCCTGTTTTCCAATTTAGTCCAGTTTCTCTGAATGTGACTGGCTGGATGTGCTCTCTTCATCCTTTGACACGGGAGCTGGCTCTGAGCTCGTCTGCCTGGCTGTGTGTTTCCTGGACGGGGCCGCCTTTTACAGCTGCTTTTTGTATCTCTGCTTCTGTCTCCTTGAACCCCAGTCGGCCTCAGCAGATGGCCGCTCACACTGAGCCTGGTTCTGCTGGAGGTTTCTTCCTGTTAAAAGGGAGTTTTTCCTCTCCACTGTCGCTACAAGCATACTTAGTGTGAGGGATTGTATTTGAGTCAATGAGTCAATAAGTAAACTTTCTGAAAGAAGGGTACATGTAATATCATATGACTTTTACATACTGTTCATATGTGTGAATAGTACAGATCTGTTTACAAGGCAAGGCAAAGCAAATTTATTTGTATAGCACAATTCAGTACAAAGACAATGCAAAGTGCTTTACATGATTAAAATACAGGAAGATAAAACAGAATCAAAGCAAGTAGGAAAAAATAAAAATAAATAAAATAAAATATTAATTACAGTCTATACATGTTATATTTTCCATTAACATAGATAAGATCCCTATGATTCCTAATATCATACCCTGTTTTATTTAAACATCCACGTTTTCCTTTGTGAGATTTCATACATAACCAATTCTACCTTTAACATTGTTAATATTGTAAGGCTGGGTGCTTAATATGAGCAGAGATGAGCCACAGAAGTATTAATTTGACCCTGGTGCAACTTCATCATCTTGGAAGACAAGAAACTCTTATTTGATACAGCTTGCTGTGCAGCCTAAGTTATTTAAATATCAGCTCAGGTGCCACTATTGTCCTAGAAGCATTGGAAAAGTTACAGATAACAGGTCTTAACTCATTGCTGGAAGGAAATTTTCTGGCTTGACTGTGTGTATGTCTAACATACGGTGCATTCCATTTTTTCCCCCTTTGACCCAAACCTGGATCTAAAAATCTGGCTCTGTTCTAAAAATACATACAATTTTATCTCAATAGGCCTCTGCATGACAAAATTATAAAAAGTATATTTAAGTTTATTTGTCAAAAGTAAGGCATATTTATTATGCTTGTACATATCCCAGTAGGTCAGATTTGATACTAGTCAGCGAATCCTGTTAACTTGCCATGCCAAACTCACCAAAAACAAATTTGAAATGCTTGAAAAAGTATAAAATAAATCATCCGTTATATAAATCTTGGGAGGGTCTAGCCTGCCATATCAGACTGTCGTAATTGTGAACAGTAGCATTTTGTTTGCACAATCTTTATAGATAAACTGTAAAAAATAATTTTCAATTCAATTAAATTCAGTTCATTTCTATAGCACCAATTCACAACATG
Source organism: Cyprinodon diabolis (assembly GCA_030533445.1). Lineage (NCBI taxonomy): Eukaryota > Metazoa > Chordata > Actinopteri > Cyprinodontiformes > Cyprinodontidae > Cyprinodon > Cyprinodon diabolis. Next base: position 42,708,646 of record CM060072.1, on the reverse strand, counting down.
TAATCTCAAGGCACTTTACATAGACAATTCACCCAGATCAGCAGTCAAATTGATTAAAAGTTTTCTACCTAAGGAAAACCAGCTAATAGCAATCCCTCACACCAAGTATGCTTCTTGCAACCGTGGAAAGGAGTACTCCCCTTTTAACAGGAAGAAACTTTGAACAGAAGCACGTTCAGTGTCAGTGGTCATCTGCCGACACCAACTGGGTTTCAATATCAGGATTTTGGCACTGATGTTTGGTCTGATTACTCATTTCACTCACCTCCCTATCTCTGCCAAGTTCTCATAACAGCTTATTTGTTCCACCTGCTTCAGTCTCTATTTTACCAGCCTTCAGACAAGTCATTAGTGCCAGATTATTTCAAGCCAGTGCTGAGAAGTTCTCTAACATATTTCTAGCATATTTTGGATTTCCTGATCCTGACCCATTCTGCCTCTCGACTGAGCCTGCCTGTCCCCGTCTGATCTCTTTGCCTGACCTGTCTACTGACTCCTGGCAGATCTCTGTCTACCTATGTACCAAAGCAGTACCTATTGTTATCCGACTCCATCTGGATTCTCCTTTGGCATCTCTTTGGATTTCTGATCTCCTGACCCTGACAACTGAGCAGGTCATCGACATTGGCTTTGGCTTCGCCTTCTGGATTATCTTGCCTACCTTCATCTGCTTGGTTCTGATCTCCGGCCTGTCCTCCGACAAATGATAAATCAACATCTGGAACTCTCTGTGTGGCAGCTGCTGCATTGCTTTGGCAGCTGACCAGCTGGAACCAACCTCCTGAACTATAAGACCAGAGATTCCTGCCTAGATCACAGCGTTGCCTGGTCCGCGCAGCTGAAGTAAAAGAAGGGTGAGAGCAAGTTGCTGACTCTTGATACATCAGACCCTCTGTACAAAGCCATTACATGATGATTTGCCACTAAGGGCGTTTGTGGTCAAATGTCACTACATAAAAAAGGCAGCACAGGCTGACAGAAAGCCGAAGGAGGTGGCAGGAAAAGAAATAGGTCTTCCCTATCCCCATGATAAAAATCAAATAGTTCAGAGTCAGAAGTTGGAGAAGGAACACCAATAGGATCTAACTCCATAGATGTAGGAGAGTTGTGTGTCCTGAAATGTGGACGGGGCCGCCTTTTACAGCTGCTTTTTGTGTCTCTGCTTCCGTCTCCTTGAACCCCAGTCGGCCTCTGCAGATGGCCGCTCACCCTGAGCCTGGTTCTGCTGGAGGTTTCTTCCTGTTAAAAGGGAGTTTTTCCTCTCCACTGTCGCTACAAGCATGCTTAGTGTGAGGGATTGTATTTGAGTCAATGAGTCGATGCAGTCAACTGGTTTTCCTTAGATAGAAAACTGTATCAATTTGACTGTATGATCTGGTTGAACTGCAAAGTGCCTTGAGATGACATGTGTTGTGAATTTGGTGCTATATAAATAAACTGAATTCAATTGAATTGAATTGAAATGAACCAACTGAGAAATTGGAAGCAGGAGAAGGGAAGCAGAAAGTCAGGTGTGGTTCAGCAGAGTTCTACCTTTTACCAGACAGGATCGCACTCATCCATCTCTGCCACAGTAGAGGCACAGGTTCAGTCAATGATGTTGGTTCTTCTCCTTCTTGGACAAGCATTGATTTTGGGATCTGGTGTTTTGGCCGGACCAAGAACCAACACAGGTGCAAAGGGAGTAGGGTGAGGAGCTGGTCGAGGGCCCACTGACTTCAGAGCTCTCCGTTCTCTGCAACGATCTGTGAGACTTCTCTCCGGGTGGCATCCTTAGCTCTTTCATTAAGGCCTTCATTAAAAGGATCTGTCCATAAGGGAGTCCTCATTTCAGGTACTCTCAGAAAATAAAATGTGGAGGTCGGTAATTTAATCCACCACAGATCGATCACCCTGCTTAAGTGACAGAAGTCCCCTCAAAGCCTCTCTACTGGGAAGAATTGGGCAAAAAAATGCTATTGTTCTGCCATTCAGAAGTTCTCTACAGCTTTCCTTTATCAGTTAATATTGAAATTATGTAGGCTACCTTAGCCCTATCAATATCAAACACAGAAAGCTAAAGCTCGAAATGAATTTCACATTGGGTCAAAAAGGCAGACACTGATCAGGATCACCCTTAAACAGTTAAGGGGGAGACAGACACTGTTCCTGACAAATGGATCTGACTGCAGGTGACCCGGAAGTAGCCTGACCACGCAGGTAATCTAGAATCTCCTGCATGCCTGATTTGAGCCGAGTTATACATTCTTATACATCTGAACGTCCCTGCCTGTCTGCCGATGGGTCCATGTTTTGGCCAGATTATCCTGTCAAGGCTCAGAACAGCGGACCCAGTATTCAAGGCAGACACACAGTCAGATATGATGTGTTAAATACTGACAAGTTCATTATTGTAGAAGCTTGTATTATTCCTGCCCACAATGAAGTTGATAGCTTAATGCAGACTTTAGTGCTATTTTAGACTCAATTGGCTCTTTTCAAAATAGTCCCACACATTCTCATCTTTACACGTTGGACCTTTTTCTGAAATATGGCATTGAATGAGAAGAAATAACAGTGTTTCCTCACAACCCTGGACCACATGACCACTTTTTAGTAACCTTCAAAATCATTCAAAAGGATCATTCAAAGTTAACCGCCCTCTAAAGAAGGTTAGGAGATCATTATTGGATCATTTAGTAATACATTTTGATGAATCTGTTCTACTTTTTATTTCCTCTGTATCACTAAACAATTTTTAGAGGGCAACTATTTAAAAACCTTTGTGTTATTTTTGATAAGGAACTGTCATTTAAATCCCATATCAAAGAGGTTACCAGAGTTTCCTATTTTTGTCTTATTCATCTTCTTTCAAGAATTATATCTATTCATATGCTGGAAAAATAAGTTACTTCAAGGCTAGGACATTGTAATTCTATGTTATCAGGAAGTCCACAAACTGCAGTTAAAAGCATTCAGCTGATCCAAAATGGTACACACAGTGTTCTGATGAAAATTAGAAAGCAAGACCATCTCTCTCCTATCCTGGCTTCTCTTCATGGGCTTCGTGTTAATTCTAGAATCGAATTTAAAATCCTCTTTCTCACACATAAAGCTAAAAATGGCCAAGCTCTTTTATCAGGACCCTTACAGAGCCTTTAAGATTCCACTTCCTTCCTATTCGTCTTATCTTTTGTTTTAATCTCTTCTTTCTTCTTCATATTTTTTGTCTAAGATTCTACATGTTATGCTATTTTATATACAAAACATTTATCAGTTTGACTTTTACCTAAAATAAATAATATTTTGTTTAACCCAGTATGATCAAATCTGAATCTATTTAAAATATTCTCTTCTCTTTTAGTTCTTTCTAGTCACATCTTTTGGATTAACCAATTGCTGCACACTAAAATATTTCCATCCACTTTTATCTTTGTCCCACCTAACTTGCCTTTTTTATTTATTTTTCAATCATTTTCTTGACTTCTCCTTCCTATATAAGGTATATTTAAGTCATAGATTATTTTTTAGCTTTTTTGACTGCTCTCTCATATCCATTTATACCTAAATGAGCAGGGACGAGCAAAATTGTGTAATCTGAATAAACGTTGATGAATTTCCGATAAGAAATCTTATCTTTAAGATTTTATATTTCGAATGCTATGAAGGGCTCCACTTTGTCCATGCAGGCAACACAAGCAACTTACAATTTAAATGTCACTGGTCATTAGAAACACTGAGGCAAAATTAAAATAACTGGTTTTCATTTGTTTTTTCAATAGCACCACTTTATTTTTCCAACTACAATAATAGTAAATATCATGCACCAAAAGAAAAGATCTGTACATTAAAAGTGTTGATATAATAAAAAAAATCAGTCAAAAAAAGAACTATTTGGAATACTTAGATTCACAAAGATAATGTATGAAAATATGCTTAGGTACTGGATAGATCCATTTTAATGGATTGTCAGGATCTTACCTGAATATCTGACAGATCTATACACCACTATGTTTCAGTATCTTTCAAGGTGTCAGTTCTTTGTAAGGTTGAGCGGAGGTTTGAACAACCCAAATGCAGAGAATTAAGCTGAGGTGTTTTCTTGCAACATTAATAACAAAAGGTGGTAACTGAAGCAAAATCCAAAAATACCAAAATACAGAAAATGTCAGGAAAAACTCACATGAAGGGCAAAGAATTAATGACGAGGAACCAGCAAACAGTGACTGAAGAGGAGGTGTATATTGCAGATTGGGAGAAGGTGTGGACAGAGGAATCTAGAGGGGAGCTTGTGTCAGAAGACTGACACAAGAGGGCAGCAGAGGGCAAACAAGAAATACATAGGTACTCAAATACAATCCAAAATAACTAGACTAACGCAAAATGGAAAACTCAAATAGAAAATTTAAACAGAACCAATACCATGACCCAACCCACCAAAGATGGGCGAGGACAAAAAAAGTAATCTCTGAAGTTCAAAGACCATCAGGCCAGAGGCAAGGAATAGTCTCTGGAGGTCGGCCGTAAGGCTGGAGGCAAAGCAAAGTCTCTGGAGGTCGGCCATAAGGTCGGAGGCGAAGCAAAGTCTCTGGAGGTCGGCCGTAAGGTCGGAGGCGAAGCAAAGTCTCTGGAGGACGGCCGTAAGGCTGGAGGCAAAGCAAAGTCTCTGGACAACAGCCACAAAGCCGGAGGTGAAGCATTGTCTCTGGAGGACGGCCTTGAGGAAGTTGACGAAGGAGGATCTCTGGAGTACGGCTGTGGGGACGTTGACAGAGGAGGACCCTGGAGGATTGCATCTCTGCAGCAGGAACCTTGGAGGACGGTGTATCTGCATCAGCAACTTTGGAGAACAGCATCTCTTCAGCAGGAACTGTGGAGGACAGCATCTCTGCAGCAGGAAATGTGGAGGACAGCATCTCTTAAGCAGGAACTGTGGAGGACAGCATCTCTGCAGCAGGAACTGTGGAGGACAGCATCTCTGCAGCAGGAACTGTGGAGGACAGCATCTCTTCAGCAGGAACTGTGGAGGACAGCATCTCTGCAGCAGGAAATGTGGAGGACAGCATCTCTGCAGCAGGAACTGTGGAGGACAGCATCTCTGCAGCAGGACCTGTGGAGGACAGCATCTCTGCAGCAGGAACTGTGGAGGACAGCATCTCTGCAGCAGGAAATGTGGAGGACAGCATCTCTGCAGCAGGAACTGTGGAGGACAGCATCTCTGCAGCAGGAACTGTGGAGGACAGCATCTCTGCAGCAGGACCTGTGGAGGACAGCAACTCTGCAGCAGGAACTGTGGAGGACAGCACGTCTGCAGCAGGAACCGTGGAGGACAGCATCTCTGCAGCAGGAACTGTGGAGGACAGCATCTCTGCAGCAGGACCTGTGGAGGACAGCAACTCTGCAGCAGGACCTGTGGAGGACAGCAACTCTGCAGCAGGACCTGTGGAGGACAGCAACTCTGCAGCAGGAACTGTGGAGGACAGCATCTCTGCAGCAGGAACCGTGGAAGACAGCATCTCTGCAGCAGGAACCGTGGAAGACAGCATCTCTGCAGCAGGAACTGTGGAGGCCGGCATCTCTGCAGCAGGAATTGTGGAGGACAGCATGTCTGCAGCAGGAACTGTGGAGGACAGCAACTCTGCAGCAGGAACCGTGGAGGACAGCATCTCTGCAGCAGGAACTGTGGAAGACAGCATCTCTGCAGCAGGAACTGTGGAGGACAGCAGCTCTGCAGCAAGAACTGTGGAAGACAGCATCTCTGCAGCAGGAACTGTGGAGGCCGGCAGCTCTGCAGCAGGAACTGTGGAAGACAGCAACTCTGCAGCAGGAACTGTGGAGGACAGCAGCTCTGCAGCAAGAACTGTGGAAGACAGCATCTCTGCAGCAGGAACTGTGGAGGCCGGCAGCTCTGCAGCAGGAACTGTGGAGGACAGCAACTCTGCAGCAGGAACTGTGGAGGCCGCCAACTGCGGCTCAGGATCCTTGGGGATCACTGACTGCGGCACAGGAGCCTTGGAGACAGCCCATTGTGGCAAAGGTGCCTACAGAGAAGCAGCACGGCCTTGGAGCCACGAAGAGTCTGCACTCTTGGGACCCACGAAGAGGCGAGGAGCGCCCGATGAAGGGCCACACATGCTCAGGGAGAACATAACTCCATGCAGAAAAACCCTGGGCTGAGAATCGAACACGGAACCTTCTTGCTGCAAGGCCCACTGCCCCACTGAGCAGCCCAAATTGGACCAGAAAAACGAAAAAAATAAATCTGTCTGGAGACGCAAAAATGTAAAAGTCTTATATAAGCCTCATGTGGCAACACAGCCTCTAAGTGTATTATCCCACTAAAGAAAAGGACTATGTGGGCTTAAATATATAATAATCATTCATGATTAACCTATTGTCTTTTGTGATTATTTTATGCAGTGAACTATCTGCCACTCTGGCCAGATTCACCCACCTTTGGTTGACATTTGAATGAAGAGAGAAAATTTCTTTGGTTGGTGATTAGTAACTATGCTGATAATCTAAATTACTAAATAGGGGAATGCGCCTGGATTTTAACAGCCTATTGAGGTGTCCAACCTTTAGGCCAAAAAAACCCTGGTGAGTAAGGAAATTACAGTTATAATAATTTAATTTATAATCATTTATTGGTTTAACCCTCGATTTGAATGACTAATTTACAGGCTATAACTCTCAGTTGTAAGTTATAGTCTTGTATAGTCTTGCAGTAAGATTAATATAATCACATTATTCTGGCAAAATTCCACAACAGACTGTTGGAAGACACAGGAATCACATTCTGCAGCATTTGTTTACGCTATCTCAGATTTTTCTTATTATAGTAATTTTATGTGATTCCATCCTGGAGAAAAATATCAGCTGTGCTTCTGCGATCAACACCTTTGTTTAGATGTCGGACCTTGGATTGTTTTTCAGTGTAGTCCTGTTTCTCTTACTGTGACTAGTTTTCTTTGATCTTTGATCCTCTGACATGGGAGCTGGCTCACAGCTCGCCTGCCTGGCTGTGTGTTTCCTAGACAGGCCGTATGTGGATATAATTAACCTTTTGTGTCTCTATTCCTTTTTCGCTGTGTGCTTCTATCTTGTGAACACCAGTCGATCTCAGCAGAAGAAATCACTGTGGGTCTGGGTACGCAGGAGGTTTCTTCTTCTTAAAAGGGAATTTTCCTCTCCATCATCACTACAAGCATGCTTCGTGTAAGTGATTGCTGTCGAGTCAGTGAGTTTATGTGATAAGCTGGTTTTTCTTAGATAGAAAACTTGAACCAATCGGACTGTATGATCTGGTTGAATTGTCTATGTGAAGTACCTTGAGATGATGGATTATAATAATATTATGATAGTGTATATACTGTATGGTGTGACTTCTAACTGTATGAACAACTCTTGCAATCACGTGGTAAATATACTAACGGTCTTTAACATTTATGGTTAACGTCTCTGGGGGCGCCAACTACCTATTATAATGCCAGACTTATAGCGAGATATGTTAATTGATAGTGAGATCAAGCTACGGCTAGAGACATGTTCGGTTCGGTTGTTGTGTGAATGTAAAAGAATAAACTGCACAAAGCCAAAGAAACAACTTAATGTGATAATTGCAAGAGCCACCTTAGGATATCACAATAGTCATTGGAGTTTGGGACAGATAATTAGTAATTTTTAGATTAAAAATGTTAAATATTTTAGCATATTCCATCTGTTGTAGAATCTAGAACTAAAACTAATATGCTAGTAGAGGGCTTTAAGCATGTCCATGATCAAGTTTTTTTCACCATTCAGAATAGAGTCTGTTTTTCATTTCAGAAGATCTTATCATGCCTTAATCGATAAATACAAAACCGTTCCTTGACAAGTGGGTTAACCAAAAAATTTACCTACATTTGGTCATGTAATTCATCCAGAAAACCACTAGAGGGAGACCGTTACTAACAAAATGTTGCCATTTCCTTACCAATTTAGGTTGAGTGCTTGACAGAGTAGCAGGCTGAGACGTGGTCATTTCACATGAGAATTCAAAAGCCACATAACAAACGATTTTTTGCAGCATCCTCTTCTAAACTTTAGTTATTTGTGTTATACCAAATTACAATAAACTCAAACACTCAGATTCAAGAGACAAACTGATTAATTTTATGTAAATAGGACATTTAGAGAACCTTCCCTCATTTTGGGTTTGTCACTGTGAAGCACGGTATTTCTAAACATGGTCAAACCTGGCTGAACACACAGGCTGCCACTCAGTATCATGAGTAAACGGGCTGAAAAAGTAAGCCCATGTATCAAAAGCTACAATCGCTGATAGCAAACTTTAAACTCTACTGACGGACGGATGTGTAATCATGATTTCCAGTAACAGATTTTTCCTCGCTGATACCTTAAACCTTACTTTTCATATGCAGCTTTTACTATATATTGTTATACATAGATACAACACTATTTTCTGTTGCAGTTAATCTATAGGTTAATGTTGAGATGTAGATGCATATAAGTACTTCAGATATATGTTTAATAACGGATTGCTCAAATATTACAATATGAGATTTGTTAGATTTCAAGAATGATGTCTTTTATGTAATATGTGAGTAAAGTGCTTCAACATCGCAGTACTAGTATATAACTTTAAAAACTGTTAATGAACTTTAAATTAATGCCACAATATATATATATATATATATATATATATATATATATATATATATATATATATATATATATATATATATGTCACCTTTATTTAACTACATATATTCAAATATTTAAATTTTTAATGTCATACTAAGACAGTACCTGATTTTTATTCCACAAGACGGTGGTAGTTCATTACAGCAGTTCAGTGTGGTCCTATGTCATGGTAATAATATCAACTGACTTTTCATACATACATTTTATGTTTCCTGAAGCTAGATATCAAAGCTTAGACTAGAGAAAGAGCCAAAAGGATTTTATATCTAATAAAATCTGACATGGCATGGAATGAAAAGTTTTAAGTGCTGGAGAGATGAAAGCAGACAAAAATAACAACTATTGGGTTAATTATCTAATGAGATGGTGGGTTTTTCATTTGCTTCTCAGGAAGCCCTTGAAAGACTGGTTGACAAACTTGCGGTGAGCTGTTACTAATGTTAGAGCTCTATCCACAAGGAAAGGAAAGATAAAATGCTTTAATGTTGCCCATTAAAAAAAAAGGATTCACGGTGAGATGGGATTAGTGGGCAGTAAAGAACCTTGTGATCTCCATTTATCTTGGACTGTGCTTGTGAGGACGAGCAGCTCGGCTCTTCTCATGCACAGCCACTCTCTGTGCTTGAGAGGATCTTGTATTTAGGGATGTTTCCTCTCCCTTTGTTTTTGCAATGTTTCCTTTGGCATTCATTTGATTCATCCTTGTTGATTGGCTCCAAGTCTTTGTTGTTGTAAGGGCTTCTTTCAGTCATACTGATGTCATTATTTTTTCCATCCAGTAGAAAATAGTTTACTAAAGTAAAACCATTAAGTTCAAATTTAAGCTTCTGGGGGTATGAATAATTATTTGCTCAACTGTAAGTACAACTAAAATAACTCAAAGAGGTACCGTCTCCAATGAACCTAAATTATTTTGTTCTCAACTGAAGTGTTTTCAAAGTGTCCATTATAAGAATTGTGTTTTTGATTATGATTCTCATTTATCTTATATGACACAATTTTTTTTCAATGGTCCTGTTAGACTGTGCCAATTGTTGCACTTAGCTTATACTAATGTAGCTTTAACTACAGCTACAGTGCCTATCATAAGCGTTCAGTCTTTAGGAGGTTTAACCCTTATAATGATTTAAAGGAAAAATTCAGTCAGCAGGGAATAATCAATGTATTTGCGGTGATTTAATTAATTTAACGTTCATAGTTAAAAAATAAAAATAATAATTTTTGTTGCGATCACTGAATCCGGTACCGGCCATTTTTACCCAAATATAGTAACACCTCATTCCTGACATCTTCCAGCAGTGACGTCACGGTGCGATAAGCCTAGCGCCATTCTCCCCGCTTTACAAGCAAAATTAATGGGAACTACTAGACACATCTGCAATCAACAACAATTATTGAAGATTTCCAGAAGACTTCACCATTGAAATTCACCAGAGCTATAGTTTAACTGACAATGCTCATGTGCATGGCAGTTGGATGCTGGAATACATCGGGTAAAAGTGAAAAAAATTTGTTATTTCTCCTTTCCGATTCCTGATCCTCCACGGACGGGTTGGTCGTTGGATTGCCAACTTAAAGAGGGAGGATTTGCCATTGAACTTCTGGCCACAGAAAAAACATGTAATATGTAGCCAACATTTGGAAGAAGAATGTTTTCAAGATGACTTGGATAATAGCGCGTTGTGACAAACACCAGATACAGCACTGGGACTTGATCAACAACCGATACCGCACCGTGAAGTAATGGATGCCTCCAGTAAAGCACATTCAAATTAAAATAACCCTTAAATTAAACATTTCATTTCATTTTTTGAACAGTATGTAATAATATCATATTTCAAGAACTTTCACAGGTTTGAATTCTGAATATGACTGGACTTTTCCTTTAAAAATCAACCACATTTTCTTCACATGAAAATGTATTGGGTAAAAGTTATGTCGAAGCAAAGACAGATTTCTACCAAATATTGTCAATCAAAAAAAAAAAAACAATTGTTTGCACAACTATTTACCTCCTTCAAGTCAGTATTTAGTAGTTTCTCCTTTGGCTGATTAAAAGTGTAACAGGCAATAATAGCCCTTTTCAAATCCAGACACAAATTCTTGCTAGAAGTCTGTGTTGGGATCCTGAGGCTTTGCCCACTAGATGGCGCCGAGGATCCTCTTCTGTTTTATGTTTTCTGTTAGGGACTGGGGTTACTGTTGGGATCTGGAGATCTACCATCTGTCTCCAGCAGAGAGTGCTGTGGGTCTCCTGGGCTGGAGCTTCCAGCACACCTGAAGCTCATCAGCCCATCAGGAGACCTTCCTTCATAAGCAGCAGCCAGACCTTCCTTCGACGCCGCAGTGTTGAACACGTTTGGTTAGCGAAACCTGAGCCTCTGATAATTTATAGAATCCTAGTAGACTCTAGAGAGAAACTAGATTCTAACCTGCCTCTGTCTTCTCTGCCTCATAGGAAACCTGATCGAAGTGTGAAGCTCTGGATGAGCTTAGTCTGGAAACCTGCCTGCCTGCCCAAGGAAGCCAAACCAGAAGACATCAGTCTGGATTCCTCCAACAGCTCTCAAGGAAGAGCTAGGAAACCAAGTCAAAGTCTGAAACTCACGAGTCAGAAGCTAGACGCTGCTGCCGCTGAACTCCCTGCTGAATCTACAGTCTCTGGACCCAACCGGTTCCCCCTCTCTCAAAGGATCTGCCAGAACCTAATCTAGGTACATTCTGAATTTACACACTCGACAAGCCATCTCGCTGCCTGGCTAATCAAACTATCCATCTCTGCAGATGTCAGTGATTCCAGTCCCGGACCTGTACCAGAACCAGTTCATAGTTACTCTGTGTGTTTTTCAATAAACTCTGTTAAACTTTTACTCAGCTTCCTGTGGTGTTCTGCATGTGGGTTCAGCCTCTTAAGCCTATCATGACAGAACACTGCGGCCATTAACAAAACCCAGCAGATCACCTCCGGAGGAAGCTTGAGGAACTAGCTACCCAGATCCAAGGACAGGCACAAACCCTCCATGAGTAAAATCCCAGTGTTGAATTAAAGAAACCAAACCTTTCAAGAATCTACAGGCTTCTTGAGAATCATAAGATGGTGCCAGCTCAACTTCCTGTTCCGGAGTCAACTCCGCCTCAAGGGGCGGAGCCAGTCTCGTCACTTCCGGAATTCTGCCCGTCACTTCCGGTTTCAGTTCCAAGGTCAGAATCTGTTCCGTCACTTCCTTATTTCCGTCCCTCACTTCCTGAAAAGTATTCTGGCATACATAGCAGACTAAACGGATTCCTCCTTCAATGTAAAATGCTTTTCGAACTTTCCCCTTCCAGTTTTTCTAACGACAACGAAAAAATAAACTTTATTCAGTCAAGATTATCAGGAAAAGCCCGCAAATGGGCAAAGACCCCTTTCTCTTCTGAACCCCGTGTTTCTTGTACTTATGAATCTTTTCTGAAAGAATTATCTCTAGTTTTTTCTGAATCTGCTAAATCTCAGGGTCTGTCTAACTTTAAACAGGGGAATAGATCCGTAGAGGATTTCTCTGTCGACTTCCGGGTCAGAGCCGCTACTTCCGGTTGGACTGATTCCATGCCCAGAAACATTTACTTCCACGCTTTAAACGAAGACATTAAGAATGAGTTAGCAGAAAGTTAGCAGAGCCGTCTAAAGACCCCTGAGCCAGCCGTGAGCCGTCTTGAGTCAGCTCCGTGCCATTTTGAAACCCCTGAGTGAGCTCTGTGCCATTTTGAAACCCCTGAGTGAGCTCCGTGCCGTTTTGAAACCCTTGAGTCAGCTCCGTCCAGTTTTTAAAACCCTGAGTCAGCTCCGTGCCGTTTTGAGACCCCCGAGCCGGTTCTGAGCCGTCTAAAGACCCCTGAGTTAGCTCTGTGCAGTCTAGAGACCCCTGAGTCAGCTCTGTGCCGTCCAGAGACCCCAGAGCAGAATTTTAAAGAGGTATGTGATTTTACGCCTCCCAGGACTTTTCTGCAGGCGCCCCTGACCGCCAAGAGTCCTCTGCGAGCATCACCAGCCTTTTAAGAGACCGAACCTTTGCCGCTACGGGCGGTTTCTCCCTTGCTGGAGTTGGAGCCACAGTCGGTGGTCTCCTCTGTTCCAGATGTGGAACCACAGTGGGTGGTCTCCTCTGATCTTGAGGTGGAGCCGCAATCGGCGGGCTCCTCTGTTCCGGAGCCGCAATCGGCGGGCTCCTCTGTTCCTGATCCGGAGCCGCAGTCGGCGGGCTCCTCTGTTTCTGATCCGGAGCCGCAGTCGGCGGTCTCCTCTGTATCTGATCCGGAGCCGCAGTCGGCGGTCTCCTCTGTTCCTGATCCGGAGCCGCAGTCGGCGGTCTCCTCTGAGCCTGTTCCAGAGCCGCAGTCGGCGGTCTCCTCTGAGCTTGTTCCAGAGCCGCAGTCGGCGGTCTCCTCTGAGCCTGTTCCAGAGCCGCAGTCGGCGGTCTCCTCTGAGCCTGTTCCAGAGCCGCAGTCAGCGGTCTCCTCTGAGCCTGTTCAAGAGCCGCAGTCGGCGGTCTCCTCTGAGCCTGTTCCAGAGCCGCAGTCGGCGGTCTCCTCTGAGCCTGTTCCAGAGGTGCAGTCCGCGGTCACCTCAGAGTCTGTTCCAGAGCCGCAGTTTCGCGGTCCCCTCTGAGATCGTCGCTGAGCCGCTGAAGAGGGGACGGGGCAGCCCTTGGGGCTACCTACTGAAATTGGGACGTCATCCTCCTAAGAAGCAGCTTCATCTCCGCCCCCGCGGTCGGCCTCCAGTGCGTCAGCTTCGCCTCCGACCCCGCGGTCGGCCTCCAGAGCGTCAGCTTCGCCTCCGACCCCGCAGCCGGCCACCTGAACCTCTGCCTCGCCGCCGGTCCCACGGTCGGCCACCTGAACCTCTGCCTCGCCGCCGGTCCCACGGTCGGCCACCTGAACCTCTGCCTCGCTGCCGACCCCACGGTCGGCCACCTGAGACTTTGCTCCGTTGCCGGCCCCTCGGCCGTCCACCTGAACCTCTGCCCCACCGCCGGTCCCACGGCCGGTCACCTGAGACTCTGCCTCGCCACCGGTCCCAGGGCCGACCACCTGAAACCCTGCCTCGCCGCCGGTCCCACGGCCGGCCACCCGAGACTCTGTCTCATGAGTCATCAGAGACTTTCGTCGCTGTCGTGCACCTTAAGTGGATTGTTTTCTGTTCTTGAGGGGGGGGCTCTGTTGGGATTCTGAGGCTTTGCCCACCAGAGGGCGCCGAGGATCCTCTTCTGTTTTATGTTTTCTGTTAGGGACTGGGGTTACTGTTGGGATCTGGAGATCTACCATCTGTCTCCAGCAGAGAGCGCTGCTGGAGCTTCCAGCACACCTGAAGCTCATCAGCCCATCAGGAGACCTTCCTTCATAAGCAGCAGCCAGATTTTCCTTCGACGCCGCAGTGTTGACCAAGTTTGGTTAGCGAAACCTGAGCCTCTGTTAATTTATAGAATCCTAGTAGACTCTAGAGAGAAACTAGATTCTAACCTGCCTCTGTCTTCTCTGCGTCATAGGAAACCTGATCGAAGTGTGAAGCTCTGGATGAGCTTAGTCTGGAAACCTGCCTTCCTGCCCAAGGAAGCCAAACCAGAAGACATCAGTCTGGATTCCTCCAACAGCTCTCAAGGAAGAGCTAGGAAACCAAGTCAAAGTCTGAAACTCACGAGTCAGAAGCTAGACGCTGCTGCCGCTGAGCTCCCTGCTGAATCTACAGTCTCTGGACCCCCAACAGCTCTCAAGGAAGAGCTAGGAAACCAAGTCAAGGTCTGAAACTCACGAGTCAGAAGCTAGACGCTGCTGCCGCTGAGCTCCCTGCTGAATCTACAGTCTCTGGACCCAACCGGTTCCCCCTCTCTCAAAGGATCTGCCAGAACCTAATCTAGGTACATTCTGAATTTACACACTCGACAAGCCATCTCGCTGCCTGGCTAATCAAACTATCCATCTCTGCAGATGTCAGTGATTCCAGTCCCGGACCTGTACCAGAACCAGTTCATAGTTACTCTGTGTGTTTTTCAATAAACTCTGTTAAACTTTTACTCAGCTTCCTGTGGTGTTCTGCATGTGGGTTCAGCCTCTTAAGCCTATCATGACAGTCTGGGCTTTGACTTAGCCACTCTAGAACATTTACCTACTTTTCACTTAGACATTAAATGTTGTTTTTTTCCAAAAAATAAAACGAACTAAGGCTATGTTTGGTGACTGTGATTGGTTTAGGAAAAGATGAACAAGTAAAAGTTCCAAGGGGGTGAATGCTTATGATATGTAATCACTGTATTAGTCACTTATTATATAAGTGGAGAATGCAGATCAGTGTGCTGAGAAAGACAGTTAGCGCAGCCATGTTATATTATAGTATCACAGGACAGGGTTAACAGAATGAAAGGGTTGCTATTTTTAATGCAGTGTATTTCAGTGTAGGCTCCTCTGTTTCTGTTCTGGTTTTTATTCCTTGTTTAACAGTTTTAAGATAAAAATTTAATGTAGGTCACATGCAGCTGAATAATTAGCTGCAAAGAAATACAATAAAAACTCTAGTATGATTACAAATTTGCAAATTATAATCTGCCAGTAACATGTAAACAATCCAGCCTGCAATAATATTCCAGAATTCCATTTTAGACTCCCTGTGGAGCCTAAAATGGAGGCATAGGGTGACTCCGGTGTTTGGCCTTTCCCTTTCATATATCCAATTACATATGGTGCCTTTTAGGGTCCAGTACAGAGAGTTTACTCTTTATCTTACCTCAGATTTGGGTTTCCTGAAACACCTCTTCCTGATGGGGTACAGGACACATCATGCTTACATAAACAAGAGCAGCAAATGAGCCAAAGGTGAGACCCTGCTGCCATATTTCATAAGAAGCACCATTGTTTAGTTTGAGACTTATTCCTTGCAATGCAAGGTAGTTTCCGCTCTCCAAATGGCTGAGCCAATAAATCTGTTGTTAGTGGCAGAAACAAACAACTCACTGGCAGGTACAGGGGACTGCAACAGAACAAAGCAGGGGAGACTTCTCCACAGTGGAAGCGATGTCTCTAAGAAAAATCATGGACTTACCTTAGAAATACATTCGATTAGGGATTTTCTGTAATAAAACAGTCTGATCTCTAACTGTTATCCCTTGTCTCTTCTCACTCTTTTACATCTCATCTATTTGTAAATTTCTGTTTGCTCAGGTTTTAGAGGGAGCCCCAGAAACAAGAGACAAATAACTTTTTCCACTCTCTAACTTCCACCCTAGTCTTTCAAGCTTTTCTGAGACCTCCTCTACCAATAGAAAGTTTTAATTTAGCAGATTTTCAGATATTGCAGGAATGTTTTAAAGATTTTTAAGAATCTGTTTACCTCTTTATTTCCAATGAATCAGTAAACATTGAATTCAATTTTAATTCAGTTTAATTATGTAGTGCCAATTCACAACACATGTCGTCTCAAGGAACTTTACAGAGACAATTCAACCAGATCGTACAGTCAAATTGATTCGAAGTCTTCTATCTAAGAAAGAACAGCTGATTGCATCGACTCATTAACTCGAAGGCAATCCCTCACACCTAGCATGCTTTTAGTGACAGCTGAGAGGAAAACTCCCTTTTAACAAGAAGAAACCTCCAGCAGAACCAGGCTCAGTTTGGCGACCATCTGCTGAGGCCGACCAAGGTACAAGGAGACAAAAGCAGACAGCAGAAAGAAGCAGAGACACAAAAGGCAACTGTCACCCAGCTGTCACCCAGCTGTCAGAGGATGAAGAGAGCACATCCAGTTAGTCAAAGTCAGAAAAACACTGAAAAACAGGCCAAGCTACAACATCTATAAACAAAGGTGTTGATGGCAGCAGCACAGCTGATATTTATTTCCAGGATGGAGTCACAGCCAAAGATAAACAGACCAGATGAATCTACTATGAGAAAAAGCAGACAAAGCAGAACGTTGTAGATTGAACTAACAGATTCTGCCGACTGGGACAATAGAGATGGAATGAAAAAAAATTATGAAAAAAGGGTCTATATGTCCTCCAGCAGTTGCTCTAACTTTAAAGTTTATTGAACAAGGAAAAAAGATAGTTGTAAGCCTCAGATTTAGAGCAAAGTGCTTTGTTAGTAACATGAGGAACAATCATGTCTCTGATATAAGAGCTTGGCCATTTAAGGCTTTATATGTGAGAGGGAGGAGTTAAATTCTATTCTGGACTGAACTGGAAGACAAAGGAGAGAAGGTAGGATAGGTGAGATTAGGGTGACTATATTTTTATTTCCTAAAATTAGGACACTTTGACTAGCCTTGAGACAAATTTAAACAGGTTTTTCAGAGGTTAATGATAATGCTTTATTACACCTCAATGGTACAAAAATAACTTATGTAGTAAAACAAAACACCTAACAACCTGTAATAAAATTATAGCTTTCTTTTAGAATACATAAATACCTGTACTTTAAGACTTTTAGACTTGACTTTTCTTCTTTATCCTGCTTTTTTCCTTATTCTCCTTGTTTGACTATCTATATTTTGCTGTAGAGCTGAGGTTTCAATTTAATTCAGTTTATTTATACAGCACCAATTTACAACACGTCATCTCAAGGCACTTACAGTTCACCAGATCATACAGTCAGATTGATTCAAAATGTTCTATCAAAGGAAAATCATTTGATTGCATCAACTCATTGACTTGAAGGCAATCCCTCACAGTAAGCATGCTTGTAACACCATTGGAGAGGAAAAGCTCCCTTTTAACATGAAGAACCCTCCAGCAGAACCAGGCTCAGTGTGGGCGGCCATCTGCTGAGGGTTCAAGGAGGCAGAGGCAGAGATACAAAAGGCAAATGTAAAAGGCTGTCCAATCCAGGAAACACACAGCCAGACCAATCCAGGGGCACTGTCCCACACCTCCACAGGATGTTGAAGCAGCATGCCAGCCAACAGCCCAACAACATCCAGAGCTCTAAGTTACCAAAGGTGGATTTCACCCACCCCCTGCAGCCTTGCCACAGTGGTTGACCACCTCAGTGACTTAAGCCTCAGTGATAAACTAATCAGGCCCAGAGCACCCTATTTGTTCTTCCGCTATGAAAGATGGAAGAACATGGAATTAAGGTTTACTAGTGGCTCCTAGAATCTCAAAAAGTAGAATGTGAGGCAGATCTTTTAGTTATCAGGCTCCTCGCCAATGGAACCATCTACCAGTTTTAGTCCATGAGGCAGACACCCTGTCTTCTTTTAAGTGTAGGCTTAAAACTTTCCTTTGTGACTCAGGTTATCTATATCTATCTATAGTTATGCTGCTATAGGCTTAGATTGCTGGAGGACATACGGACCCTTTTTCATCATTCTGTTTCCTTCTATCTCTATTCTCCCAATCGGCAGAATTTGTTTGTTTGCTTTTCCTCATAGTAGCTTCATCTGGTCTGTTCAAGTTTGGCTGTGACACCATCGTGGAGAGAAATATCCGCTGTGCTGCTGCCATAAACACTTTTGATTAGATGTTGGAGGTTGGCCTGTTTTTCGGTTTAGTCCTGTTTCTCTGACTGTGACTAACAGCATGTTGTCTCTTCACCCTCTGACATGAGAGCTGGCTCATAGCTCGTCTGCTTGGCTGTGTGTTTCCTGGACATGGCCGCCTGTTGAGCTGGTTGACAGTTGCCTTTTGTATCTTTGCTTCTTTTTGTATATCTGCTTCTGTCTCCTTGAACCCCAGTCAGCCTTGGCAGATGGCCGCTCACTCTGAGCCTGGTCCTGCTGGAGGATTCTTTCTGTTTAAAAGGAATTTTCCTCTCTGCTACAAGCATGCTGGGTGTAAGAGGTTGCCTTCGCCAATGAGTTGATGCAAACAGTTGGTTTTCCTTAGATACAAAACTTTGAATCAATTTGACTGTATGATCTGGTTTAAATGTCTCTGTAAAGTGCATTGAGATGGCATATTGTTAATTGGCTCTACATAAATAAACTGAAGAATTGAAGGTGTGTCCAACAATGTACTCTTTTAGGGTCAGCAGCTACCCAGTATAACTGAAAACAGCAAACACAGCCTTCCCCTGTGAAGACACTGGACGGCTTGCCAGAATCACTTTGAGGCCAACTGATAGAGTTTCTCCATGGCCTCTCCAAACATTTCCCATGCCCAAGTTTTAGTCTCCACTACCACCCAGGCAGAGGCACACATGGCCTCAAAACACCTGTTTGCTGCCTCAACAGTGCCACCCCCCAAACACCAGTCATCATTTAGACTTTGGTTTTTAGGCTAAATTGTCATAGTATTAATTTAGTCTCGAAATAGTGATTGAAAATTGGGCTTTGTTTGGTCAATCTGATTTTTTCCCCACATTAATCCAATAATAAATGTTGAAAAGGTTTTGAAAACCAAGTTTTCAGCGTCTTTTCAACGATATGAAAACTTATGTTTTTCGCCATTCACTTCTCAACCAAATGTAGACATTGTTTGGATGTAAATAATGTTGTCCTTTCAATGTCCTTTCAACCGATTTTTGCTCTGCGGGACATGCCAATCAACTCGATAGGACTCCTTCAGCTGGACATGCATCCTTTAATTCTGGTGTCCACCACAGAGTTGGGGATTGCTGCTAGTACAGGCACCACAGACCTTATGGCCACACCCACGGGCGGCCGCATCGACAATAGAGGCAGGGAACATGGCCCACTCAGACTCCATGTCTCCAGTCTGCCTTGGAATCTAGGAGAACCTCCCCGGGAGGTCGAGAGTTGAACAGGTCCCTGACTGAGGGCTCCACCAGATGTTCCCAGCCTCACTAACCACTTGGGCCTGCCAAGTCTGTATGGCTTCCTCCTCTTCCAGAGCATCCAGCTCAGCACCAGGTAGTGGTCGGTGGACAGCTCTGCCCCTCTCTTCACCCGTGTCCAAGTGTTAAAGTGTCCAAGATTTGTCCAAGATATGACAGAAGGTCAGAAGATATCACAACAAAGTTCATCATTGACCTCCAGCTTAGGGTGTCAAGTATCTTGATGGACATCCTTATGCTTGAACATGGTTTTCATTATGGACAATCCATGACTTGCACAAAGGGCAATTAAAGCTACAGTGTGTAATAATTTCAGGGATATACAGTCAGAAATGTAATATATTATACATAACTATGTTATTTATCATCATCTACGAGCTCAGCCTCTTAACCTTAATATTTGCGTTACCTTAGAATTCGTTATTTATAATTATATAGGAGCAGGTCTCACAGCCATGGAGGCAGACATCTTTGCGCTACGGCAGCGCAGAGCCAACAAACTAGCGATTGCGAGATCGCCCATTACGCTCGAAAGTAAGTACGGCAAGTTGAGAGAGATGAACTGAGACGGTACTGAAATCTATACCCTACACAGACTAATGAAATACTATCTGTAAAATTATCTATGTAAACAAACCTCATCACTTGAGAAGGTAGGTAATGCGGACGTCGTGGAAGACATTTTGTCCCGTAACGCTCGCCGTACTGTTGGGGGGGAGAAGCGGTGGGGGGGAGATGTTCATGTTGCTGCGGTCTGCAGTCTGGACGTTAGATGTCTCTGGAAATTACACACTGTAGCTTTAATGAAACACCTCTGTGGTTCAGAGCTTCAGACCCCTCCTCCTTTTTTATTTTCTGTTATTCATGTATCTCTTTGTATTGTTTTACTGCAAAAATGTGATATATAAAAAACTTGCATTGCCTTTGCTTTAAACTTTCATAGATTTTTTGTAAAGTCAATATTCTTTTAATTTCATATAAAAAACTCACCCCTTAATTTCACATATATGTAGAGGATTGTATGTAGCATAACTAGTGCTTAATGGAAATTTAAACTCAGGGGCGGAAGAGCCACCTTTTTGTAAGCTCTTACAACAACAGCTGTTATTATCAACTCCCCTCTTGCCCAAACTGCTGCATAATGACACAATGTATTGTAAGGTAAATGTCACCGCATGTAAACTAAGTTTATATATGTTGAAAGATTATGGTAGGTTGTTTGTTTTGCTGACCACACCTGGAGGTCAGCGTTTTTTCATTTTCTGGTGTCAAGCTGTATCACAGTTGATGGGCATTGATGCTCAGTGTCTCATTGTAATGCAGCCAAGTCTGTGAGGCCAGGGGATGTGCTCACATAAATACAGACAATCAGGACCAAAAAAGCCTTCTCCTGTTTTTACTCACTATTATAGAGACGTCAAAATATTTTAAACACAGGAAAACAAATAACTCCACATGTTTATAGCAGCATATTTGGCATCAGGCCAAACCAGAGCTGAGAAAAATATCCTGATCCCTCCACCCAAAATTTAAATCAGATAAATCACCTCTTATTGAGGTAAAGAAAGATTTGATGTGTGCCTAAGTTTCACTGATGTGTTTTTCAAGCAAAGGCCCTCTGATTTTGTGAAAGTTTACTTAAGATAAAATGTTTGCTTTAGATAAAGCTTCCTCCAGTCTGCTTGAAGCTGAAGGCCTGAGAAATTATAATCTAATGTAACTGCTGATAACGAAACAAACATGTTGACTTGTCTGCTTGGCCTCTTCTGGGCCTTAGTGGGCACACCAAGGCAGGGCCCTTTTGCTCCACGTAGCTAAATAAAGATCTACTTGATGGATATGCTCGGATAACATAAATCAGGATATCCCATCAGGAGTGACGAAGTGCACCATTGTTTTGGTTCAAGTAGGCAGCCATCCTGACAGACAGCACATTCTGAGTCAGGGAAAGGACAGGAGGTTCTCCTTCTACAAGCTTAACCTGAGAGGTCATGTCAGAACTGGTTGTTTTCAAATCGTTATGCAACATGTTAGTTAACTCACAAGTATGTCATATCCACAAGTACATCTACTTAGGAATACATGCAATGTTGCTAAACATCTGTAACCACATTCAGCCTGGAGAAGTTATTGTTTTATTTGTTGCTATATGGTAATCTTTGTTTGCAGGTTTCTCCTTTTTAGTTTTTTAGGCTAGATTTGCAACACTTTTCAGAAGTTTCAAATAGCAGAAGGTCAAATAGAATCTTGACTTAACTAGTGAAACAGTATGTCAACAAGCTGGAAAACTTGTACCATTAACATGGTATTTCTGTAATTTATTAGAAAAGACAATCCTTAATTTATTGTCTGGTGTGAGAGTTTGAAGAAGGAATGCAAGGATAAAAGAAACCGACAGCAGAAGATTGGGACATGTAAATTATTTGTAAAATTTGCTTCTTTAATTTTACATGATGAAAACTTGACAACCTGAATGCAATTTAATAGGGAAAGGTAGAGGAAATTAAACTTACCCTAGCATTTTAACACAATCTGTTTTTTCCTTATGTTCCTAAGAGAGCACTTAATTCTCAATATGCAGGTTTACTAGTGGTTCCGGGAATTTCTATAAGTAGAATGGGAAGCAGACCTTTTAATTATAAGGCTCCTCTCCTGTGGAATGAACTACCAGTTTTAGTCAGTGAGGCAGACACCCTGTCTACTTTTAAGATAAAGCTTGTAGTTAGAGTGGCTCAGGTTAGCCACATCTCTGTTGTTATACTGCTATAGGCTTAGACTGCCCAAGGCCATAGGGATACCTTTTCATCATTCTGCTTCATTCCATCTCTATTCTCCAACTCTGCAGAATCTGTTAGTTCAATCTCTAACGTCATGCTCTCTCTGCTTTTTCTCATAATAGCTTTGCCTTGTCTGTTTCTAATTGGCTGTGACTCCATCCTTGTGAGAAATATCAGCTGTGCTGCTGACTTCAACACCTTTGTTTATTGTTGGAGATCTGCTTGTTTTTCAGTGTAGTCCTGTTTCTCTGACTGGGATTGCCTGGATGTGCTCTTTTTTTCCTCTGACATGCGAGCTGACTTGCAGCTTCTCTTTCCTGCATGGGGCTGCCTTTTACAGTTGCCTTTTGTATCTCTGCTTCTTTCTGTATGTCTACTTCTGTCTCCTTGAACCCCAGTTGGCCTCAGCAGATGGCAGTTCACACTTGTTCTGCTCGAGGTTACTTCCTGTTAAAAGGGAGTCATTCCTCTCCACTGTCACTACAAGTATGCTTATGGTGAAAGATTGGCTTTGAGTCAATGAGTAGCTTCATTTGGTCTGTTCCTGTTTGGCTGTGACACCATCCTAGAGAGAAATATTAGCTGTGCTGCTGCCACCAACACTTTTGTTTATAGATGTTAGAGATCTGGCTCGGAGCTTGTCTGTATGGCTGTGTGTTTCCTGGATGGGGCCGCCTTTTACAGTTGCATTTTGTATCTCTGTTTCTGTCTCCTTGAACCCCACTCGGCTTCGGCAGTTGGCCTGGCATGCTCAGTGTGATTGCCTTTGAGTCCATCAGTTGATGCAATCAACTTGTTTTCCTTTGATAGAAAACTTTGAATAAATTTCACTGTATGATCTAGTGAACTGTTAAGTGCCTTTAGATGTCGTGTTGTGAATAGGTGCTAAATAAATAAACTGAAGGGAAATTGAAATAGCAAACCCAGAAAGCTCTCTAGTGACATTATTAACTTGCATTTGCATCTATTGCACATATATAATTATTGCATCAATTGCAGTAAACTCTCTGATGCAGTTTTTTTTTCAACCTCTTAAATTTCTTTATGCTAAAATCTGATGCCTTTTATTACCCTGAGACATGAGGGTCTCCTGAAATGTACAATGTAAAACTAGTAGATGGCGCTGTGGGAGACGGCTGCCTCTCCAGTAGCTCTTCAGTTCTTAAACTTTTTTTAACCTTTTTAACCTATTTAACCCCTTTTTCTTCTACTGTTTTATTCTTCTTGTGAAGAGTACTGTGCACTGTACATTTATCCTGTGGATATTTCGAACTAAAATGCAACAAAGAGCCACTTTTCTCACTTATTCGAGAGAGGAACTGCTGGCACTGCGTACAATGCAACAAGCCGGAATACGACATCCCATCCCTGGGGAGCTGAGGAGGAGACCCAGGGACTGCAAGGCTGGGGCTAAGCTAAAGGCTGAGCTAGCGGAGAATCGGAGGCGCTACAAGCCATCGATTCCCTCCATGATCATGGGGAATGTGAACTCGCTGCCGAACAAGATCGACGAGCTGTCCGCGCTGAACAACCAGCGGATCTACCGGGAGAGCAGCGTGTTCATCTTTACGGAGCCATGGCTAAACCACCTCATACCGGATGCTAACGTGTGAGAGCTGACGGAGACACTAAAGCAAGCGGAAAGAGCAAAGGTGGGGGACTCATCATGTATGTCAACAAACGCTGGTGTAACCCAGGACATATCTCTGTAAAGACAGTCTCATGTTGCCGGGACCTCGAGCTGCTAGCTGTTAGCCTGCGGCCATATTATCTACCGAGGGAGTTCAGTCATGTGATCACTGTCTGTGTTTACATCCCTCCAAGAGCGGATGCAGCCAATGCATGTGAGAAGATCCACTCCGTCACAGCAAGGCTGCAGACACAGCACCCTGAGGCATTCATGATCATTTCTGGGGACTTTAATCATGTAACCTTGGACTCTACTTTGGCTGTCTTTCACCAGGTTGTAGACTGTCCTGCTAGAAACAGCAGGACAATAGATCTGCTGTATGCTAATGTGAGGGATGCATACAGAGCGACTCCCCTCCCCCCACTAGGGAAGTCTGATCACAACCTGGTTCACCTACAGCCACGGTACACCCCCGTGGTCCAGAAACAACCGGTTACAACTCGCACCATCAGGAGGTGGTCCCCTGAGATGGAAAGTGCCCTCAGAGACTGTTACAACACCACAGACTGGCACGTGCTGATCAACCCGCATGGTGAGGACATTGAGGGGATGACACACTGTCTGACAGAGTATCTCAACTTCTTCGCAGACGTGGTCTCCCCTGCCAAAACTGTCCGATGTTACCCGAATAACAAGCCCTGGGTAACGCAGGAAGTTAAGGCTGTCCTCAACAAAAAGAAGGCTGCTTTCAGGAGCAAGGACAGGGAGGCCATGAAGGCAGCACAGCAGGAGGTGAAGCACTGTGTGAGGGAAGCCAAGGACAATTATAGGAGAAAGGTGGAGCAGAAGCTGAGGGACAATAACATGCGGGAGGTCTGGGAAGGTGTGAAGACCATTACAGGTCACAACACAAAGACCAGAGCCACAGGGGGGACAATGGAGAGGGCGAACGAGCTGAACAACTTCTTCAACAGGTTCAACCTGCCCATGTCCCCTCCACCCCCACCCTCACTGCAGCCACCTCTCCTCCTTCCCTCTACACACCTCCCTCCAGACACCACAACACCCCCCTCCCCCTCCCCCACCTCAACACAATCCCCGCCTCACATCACAACGGATCAGGTCAGAGGACAGCTGAGGAAGCTCCGGCCCAGGAAAGCAGCAGGTCCAGACAGAGTGTGCCCTGGAGTACTGAAGACCTGCGCTGCAGAACTGGGGGAGCCAGTACAACGGATCTTCAACCTTAGCCTGCAGCTAGGGAGAGTGCCCACCCTCTGGAAGACATCCTGCATCGTGCCGGTACCAAAGAAGAGCAGGCCCAACGAGCTGAATGACTTCCGACCGGTGGCACTCACTTCACACCTGATGAAGACGTTGGAGCGGCTCTTCCTCGGCCTCCTCAGACCTCAGGTGCAACACGCCCAGGACCGCCTGCAGTTCGCATACCAGCCAGGTGTTGGTGTGGAGGATGCTATCCTCTACATGTTACATCGAGTCGACTCCCATCTGGATAAAGGAAGTGGCGCTGTGAGGATTCTATTTTTGGACTTCTCCAGTGCCTTTAATACCATCCAGCCCCCCTTGCTCCATGACAAACTGAGTAAGATGGGTGTGGACCCCCACCTGGTGCACTGGATTTCGGACTACCTCACCGACAGGCCACAGTATGTCAGGCTGAAGGACATCACGTCTGACACTGTGGTCAGCAGCACAGGACCCCCCCAGGGCACAGTGCTAGCCCCTGCTCTCTTCACCCTGTGCACACCCTGTGTTACATCCAGAAATACTCCGATGACACAGCCATCGTTGGGTGCATCAGGGATGACATCGAGGAGGAGTATCGGAGTCTGGTGAGGGACTTCACTGCATGGTGCCACACCAACCACCTACAGCTCAACACCTCTAAGACGAAGGAGCTGGTCATCGACTTTGGGAGGTCCAGACCAAGACCGCGACCAGTTCTGTTAGGGGGAGCTGAGGTGGAGGTTGTGGACTCCTACAAATATCTCGGGCTGTGGCTGGACAATAAACTGGACTGGACAACACACACCAGCCACCTGTATGGCAAGACACAGAGTAGGATGTACTTCCTCAGGAGGCTGCGATCTTTTAACATCTGCAGCAAACTGCTGTGGATGTTTTATCAGTCTGTGGTTGCCAGCGTCCTTTTTTACACTGTGGTGTGCTGGGGGGGCAGCACATGTAAGAAGCACACCTCCAGGCTGGATAAACTGATCAGGCGGGCCGGCTCTGTGGTCGGCATGAAACTGGACTCACTGGTAACGGTGGCAGAGAGGAGGACACTGGACAAACTGCTGGACATTATTGACAATGTCAGTCATCCCCTGCACACCGTCATCAGCAACCAGAGGAGCCTGTTCAGTGGGAGGCTGCTCCTTCCCAAATGTAGGATCAACAGACTCAGGAACTCATTTGTCCCTCATGCCATCAGGCTCTATAACTCCTCTCTGGGGGGGGGAGCAGGAAATAGAGTTAAGAGAACAGAAGTGAAGGAGTTGTAGATACTCGCTGTGATTTTTATAATCTGGACACTCTCTTTCCTCAACCATGCAAGTGCAATACACTACATAACTGTTAATTTAAGTCATTGTTTTTGCTATAGCCCTCTGTATTTATTTGTCTATCCTCATCCCCCAATACATCTTCCTACATCTTATTTAATTGATTTTATTTTTCTATTGTATATACTGTGCCTAAACATCCTCTATTTTCTTGTATGTGCAATTTTTTCCTGCTACTGGAAATACAATTTCCTGAAGGGAGTAATCCCAAGGGATTAATAAAGTCAACTCTAAGTCTAAGTCTAGCCGCCAAACATGATCATCCAGCTGCCATAACTATGCACATAGTCATGTTAAGAAAAAAAGACATCATGTTCTTTTGCCACTGTCACTAAATTATTTTAACACAATCATTTATTCTGCAATGTCAATCACATATGACTCAAATTAAAGCTGAGAAAATTGTCTCCGTTATGAAATGTAAAAAATATGCAATGTTCCAAAACTTATTATGAACAATCTATTTATGACGGCTATCTATTGTGCAACAAAGACTGGCAATCTATCTTTAATTACTTTAAGCTGCATAGCTTTAACTATTTATCATAGTTTACTGGTTTCTGGTCTTGATGCTTGAATTTCTAGACTTGTATATACACTATATTGCCAAAAGTATTTGCTCACCTGCCTTGACTCACATATGAGCTTAAGTGACATCCCGTTCCTAATCCATAGGGTTCAATATGACGTCGGTCCACCCTTTGCAGCTAGAACAGCTTCAACTCTTCTGGGAAGGCTGTCCACAAGGTTTAGGAGTGTGTTTATGGGAATTTTTGACCATTCTTCCAGAAGCGCATTTGTGAGGTCGCACACTGATGTTGGACGAGAAGGCCTGGCTCTCAGTCTCCGCTCTAATTCATCCCAAAGGTGTTCTATCGGGTTGAGGTCAGGACTCTGTGCAGGCCAGTCAAGTTCATCCACACCAGACTCTGTCATCCATGTCTTTATGGACCTTGCTTTGTGCACTGGTGCACAGTCATGTTGGAAGAGGAAGGGGCCAGCTCCAAACTGTTCCCACAAAGTTGGGAGCATGGAATTGTCCAAAATGTCTTGGTATGCTGAAGCATTCAGAGTTCCTTTCACTGGAACTAAGGGGCCAAGCCCAGCTCCTGAAAAACAACCCCACACCATAATCCCCCCTCCACCAAACTTTACACTTGGCACAATGCAGTCAGACAAGTACCGTTCTCCTGGCAACCGCCAAACCCAGACCCGTCCATCAGATTGCCAGATGGAGAAGCGCGATTCGTCACTCCAGAGAACGCGTCTCCACTGCTCTAGAGTCCAGTGGCGGCGTGCTTTACACCACCGCATCCGACGCTTTGCATTGCACTTGGTTATGTATGGCTTGGATGCAGCTGCTCGACCATGGAAACCCATTCCATGAAGCTCTCTGCGCACTGTTCTTGAGCTAATCTGAAGGCCACATGAAGTTTGGAGGTCTGTAGTGATTGACTCTGCAGAAAGTTGGCGACCTCTTCGCACTATGCGCTTCAGCATCCGCTGACCCCGCTCCGTCAGTTTACGTGGCCTACCACTTCGTGGCTGAGTTGCTGTCGTTCCCAAACACTTCCATTTTCTTATAATACAGCTGACAGTTGACTGTGGAATATTTAGGAGCGAGGAAATTTCACGACTGGATTTGTTGCACAGGTGGCATCCTATCACAGTTCCACGCTGGAATTCACTGAGCTCCTGAGAGCGACCCATTCTTTCACAAATGTTTGTAAAAACAGTCTGCATGCCTAGGTGCTTGAATTTATACACCTGTGGCCATGGAAGTGATTGGAACACCTGATTCCAATAATTTGGATGGGTGAGCAAATACTTTTGGCAATATAGTGTATAAAAAGAGGATTCATGTGACTGCTGACACCTTGGCAGGATTCACCTATGAAATCTGATCAATATAGAAATTATTTGTAAAGCCTGAAACCAAGTATATCTTAGTATTTACCTTCTGCTTAAAGAAACACATTTCAGTCATCATTACTGATGGTTTAATACTTATCTTGTCACCTGAGATTAATTAAATGTATATGATTGCTTTGAAGAGCAAACACAGACACAGCCCTTCTGTATCAGACAGTTTATTAATTAATATTTTATCTGTTTGGGACTTCCGGTGACGTCATGATGGAAGCAACAGCTTAAACACTGGGCTCTATTAAAAGTTAGAAAAATAACGACAACTTTATCAAGAAATACCATTCAATTTATACCATACTTGACTACAAAATGAACGGCCCTTCAAAGACCAGATCGGGAAACACACAAGCAAATTCTAAGGAATTTGACGAAAAACAAAGACCGCTAAGCCCTGCTAGCAGCACTAGCTCAGGCTCAGACCCACCTGATGCTAACGTTAGCCAAAAACATGATAAGCTAGCGGGCGAGACGTCTATGCTGGAAGAAATGAGAAAGATGCGACAGGAAAACGCCGAGGCACATAAGCAAACCAAAGAGGTACTTGGTCGCTTGGAGACAGCTGTGTCCGAAATAAAGACACAAATGAACGACCATAGGAGAAGGATTGACAAGCTGGAGAACCGCGTGGGTCCGGCTGAGGAGGTGGAGGGGAGGCAACGCCGGGTGCTGCGATACCTGCTTCAGCGAGAAATACAACTTGCAGCCACATGTGACGACTTACAAAACAGGTTACGGATAAACAATTTACGCATTTTCCAGATCCCAGAGGGGAGTGAAGAAGGGAACGTGGTGGAGTTTGTGAAGGATCTACTGCCTAAACTACTGAAGCTGCCACCAGATCTGGAT
Organism: Cyprinodon diabolis; assembly: GCA_030533445.1. NCBI lineage: Eukaryota > Metazoa > Chordata > Actinopteri > Cyprinodontiformes > Cyprinodontidae > Cyprinodon > Cyprinodon diabolis. The sequence goes on along the minus strand of CM060072.1, from coordinate 42,679,433 downwards.
ATAAGGATCGGGAGAGCGCACCAGTGGCTCCTGTCCAGGCCGTTAAACCCGGCGGCGACTCCTCGCTCAATAAACGTGAGATTTCTGGACGCCGCGCTGAAAGATGTTATTTTACAGCAAGCGTGGAGACAAGGACAGGTTTCGTTTCAAGACAAGAGGATTTTCTTTGATCAAGATTACTCCCCGGAGTTACAAAAGAGACGGGCAAAAGTGCATGCAGTTATCAAACAGCTTAAACAGAAGGGGATACAGGCGAAGTGTTTGTACCCAGCACGCCTGAAGATTAAAATGGACTCTGGAGACAGCACTTTTGCATCGCTGATGGAGGCATCGGACACCCTGGAGCGGTTGGGGGTCCAGGTGTCTCACGGAGAAAGGGAGCGCCTTGAAGAAAGACTAGCAGATGGATGGAGCATCAGCTCGAAGAGAAAGAGAGACGGGAAGTTGTCTGTAGCAAATCTGAAGGCCATGATGGAATAGGAGCGAGCAGGGAGATAAGACAGGTGAAGATAAAAGATTAAAACTGTTTAAAGGTATAGTAAAGTCAAGTAGGAATATGATGAGAAAAAAAACTGAAGGTAAAATTGCTGATTGAGAACATTATTTGTTGTCTAAAAGAAGAAAAAAAAGAAAAAAAGGAGACCTTTTGTTTTACTTACATGAGTGAGCTACACTCACAGAGACCTTTTTTGCATCCTACATAGTAAAAATGCGAGTGTTAAAATCTCAGGTGTAGTGTTAAATAAAGAGTGTGAGTGTTGTTTTAACATCACACAGCGTTAAAATAATACTGCCAGCAGGGTGGCCATCAATGTCCCGGGCGGGGGTGGAGGGGAGTCAGACGGAGGGCAAAGTGGACTGGTCAGAACTGGCTTGATCTGGGAGACGTGGAAGGTGGGGTGTATGCGGAGAGTGGGTGGCAGGTGCAGACGGACGGCAGATGGGTTGATGACCTGAGCGATCTTGTACGGACCTATGAATCTGGGGGAGAGTTTTCTGGACATGGATTTTAATGGGATGTCTCGAGTTGATAGCCATACCTCTTGCCCAGGGGTATAGTCAGGTGCAGGACGACGTTTTTTGTCAGCAGATCTCTTGTTGAAAAAGGAGGTACGGTTGAGGGCAGTGATGGTCTCGTTCCACACTCTGTGACAACGACGGATGTGATGATAGACGGACCTGACCGATATCTCTCTCGTCTGCTGGGAAGAGTGGTGGTTGATAGCCTATTGAAACCTGAAAGGAAGACAGACCGGTAGCAGCAGATCTTTGGGTGTTATGAGCATATTCAACCCATGCCAGAAACTGACTCCAGTCAGTCGGGTTATTGGAGGTGAGGCAACGGAGAGTGGACTCAAGCTCTTGATTCATCCTCTCCGTTTGACCGTTGGTCTGAGGATGATAGCCAGAGGTGAGAGAGATTTTACAGTTAAGAGCTGAACAGAAAGCTTTCCAGACCTGAGAGATGAACTGGGGACCTTGATCGGAAAGTACACTATATTGCCAAAAGTATTTGCTCACCTGCCTTGACTCACATATGAGCTTAAGTGACATCCCGTTCCTAATCCATAGGGTTCAATATGACGTCGGTCCACCCTTTGCAGCTAGAACAGCTTCAACTCTTCTGGGAAGGCTGTCCACAAGGTTTAGGAGTGTGTTTATGGGAATTTTTGACCATTCTTCCAGAAGCGCATTTGTGAGGTCGCACACTGATGTTGGACGAGAAGGCCTGGCTCTCAGTCTCCGCTCTAATTCATCCCAAAGGTGTTCTATCGGGTTGAGGTCAGGACTCTGTGCAGGCCAGTCAAGTTCATCCACACCAGACTCTGTCATCCATGTCTTTATGGACCTTGCTTTGTGCACTGGTGCACAGTCATGTTGGAAGAGGAAGGGGCCAGCTCCAAACTGTTCCCACAAAGTTGGGAGCATGGAATTGTCCAAAATGTCTTGGTATGCTGAAGCATTCAGAGTTCCTTTCACTGGAACTAAGGGGCCAAGCCCAGCTCCTGAAAAACAACCCCACACCATAATCCCCCCTCCACCAAACTTTACACTTGGCACAATGCAGTCAGACAAGTACCGTTCTCCTGGCAACCGCCAAACCCAGACCCGTCCATCAGATTGCCAGATGGAGAAGCGCGATTCGTCACTCCAGAGAACGCGTCTCCACTGCTCTAGAGTCCAGTGGCGGCGTGCTTTACACCACCGCATCCGACGCTTTGCATTGCACTTGGTTATGTATGGCTTGGATGCAGCTGCTCGACCATGGAAACCCATTCCATGAAGCTCTCTGCGCACTGTTCTTGAGCTAATCTGAAGGCCACATGAAGTTTGGAGGTCTGTAGTGATTGACTCTGCAGAAAGTTGGCGACCTCTTCGCACTATGCGCTTCAGCATCCGCTGACCCCGCTCCGTCAGTTTACGTGGCCTACCACTTCGTGGCTGAGTTGCTGTCGTTCCCAAACACTTCCATTTTCTTATAATACAGCTGACAGTTGACTGTGGAATATTTAGGAGCGAGGAAATTTCACGACTGGATTTGTTGCACAGGTGGCATCCTATCACAGTTCCACGCTGGAATTCACTGAGCTCCTGAGAGCGACCCATTCTTTCACAAATGTTTGTAAAAACAGTCTGCATGCCTAGGTGCTTGAATTTATACACCTGTGGCCATGGAAGTGATTGGAACACCTGATTCCAATAATTTGGATGGGTGAGCAAATACTTTTGGCAATATAGTGTATCTCCTGTGGGATGCCGTGCAGACGGAAAACATGTTTGACCAGGAGCTGAGCGGTTTGGAAAGCTGTAGGTAACTTCTGAGGGGAACCAAATGACAGGCCTTGGAAAATCGATCAACAATGGTTAATATGGTTGACATACGCCTGGAAACTGGAAGACCGGTAACGAAATCCACTGCGATGTGGGACCATGGACGAGACGGAACAGGCAAAGGACGTAGCAGCCTGGATGGTGGTTGGTGAGTAGGCTTATTCCTGGCGCAGATGGGACAGGCCAACATGTACTCCTTCACGTCCTTGTGAAGGGAAGGCCACCAAAAGCGTCGTGTGATGAGGGCGATGGTTCTACTCTCACCAGGATGGGCAGAGAACTTGGCTGCATGCATCCACTGGATGAGACGAGATCTGACAGAGGATGGGACGTAAGTTTTGTTTGGAGGTCCGTTACCTGGGTCAGGTTCAGAGGCCAAAGCTAGGTTGATGAGATCAGTGATCTCCCAGGAAATGGCTCCACCGTGCAAGTGGCAGGGGGAACAGGCTCGGGTATTTCAGGTTGATCAGATGAATAAAGACGAGAGAGAGAGTCGGGCTTGATGTTTTTGGAACCGGGTCTGTAAGATATAATTAGGTTAAACCTGGAAAAGAACAGAGACCATCGGGAATGACGTGGGTTGGATCTTTTTGCAGACTGGATATAAGACAGGTTCTTGTGATCCGTCCAAACCAAGACAGGGTGTTTGGCGCCCTCGAGCCAATGTCTCCACTCTTCCAGGGCTAGCTTGATGGCTAGTAACTCTCTGTCATCAACATCGTAATTCTGCTCTGCTGGGGAAAGTCTGCGTGAGAAAAAGGCACAAGGGTGAGTCTTTTGGTCTGAGTCAGATTGTTGAGATAATGCAGCTCCCACTCCAGAATCAGATGCATCCACCTCTAATATGAATTGCTTAGAGGGGTCAGGTTGAATCAATATGGGTGCGCTGGAAAAGAGAGCCTTCAGTTTGTTAAAAGCTGCTTCAGCTTCTGGTGTCCATTGGAACATCTTCTTAACAGAAGTCAGAGCTGTGAGGGGTAGAGCTGTTTGACTTTAGTTTCAGATGAAACGTCTATAGAAGTTCGCAAACCCCAGGAATCTTTGAATCTGCTTACGGTTCTCTGGAGTAGGCCAGTCCAAAACTGCTTTTATTTTGTCTTCAGATGGCTTCACATGCCCGCCCTCGAGCACAAACCCTAGAAAAGTGACAGAAGGTTGGTGAAATTCACATTTTTCAGCCTTTACGAAGAGTTTATTTTCTAGCCGTCTTTGAAGGACCAGACGAACGTGTTTCCTGTGATCAGACAGATTTCTTGAGTAGATCAGGATGTCATCAATGTATACAAAAACAAAAACATTCAGGAAGCCTCTGAGGACGTCATTGACTAGAGCTTGGAAACAGGCAGGAGCGTTTGTAAGACCGAAAGGCATGACCAAATATTCGAATTGGCCTATAGGGGTCTTAAATGCTGTCTTCCATTAATCTCCTTCCCTTATTCTAAGGAGATGATATGCGTTTCTTAAGTCGAGTTTGGTGAACACTGTTGCCCCTTGGACAGGTTCAAAAGCTGATGCTAGCAATGGTAAGGGATACTTATTTTTGACGGTTATTTGATTCAATCCTCTGTAGTCAATACAGGGTCGGAGAGAACCATCCTTTTTTCCCACAAAGAAAAAACCAGCACCGAGAGGGGATGAAGATGGTCGGATAATACCAGCAGCAAGTGACTCGTTGATGTATTTCTCCATGGTTTCTCGCTCAGGTTTGGAGATATTGAACAGTCTACTGCTGGGGAGGGGAGCTCCTGGTAATAAATATATGGCGCAGTCATATGGTCTATGAGGTGGAAGAGACATCGCACTGACCTTACTGAAGACTGGTGCCAGATCGTGATACTCGGAAGGAACGGAAGAAAGGTCAGGAGAGTCCATCTCCCCCCTACCTCTAGGGGACTGAATAGCAGGAGCCGCAGAACGGAGACATGAGACGTGACAGGAAGTGGACCAAGACTCAATGTGGCGTTCAGCCCTGTTGATGTGGGGGTTGTGAAGTTCCAACCACTCGAATCCTAGCACCAGAGAAGAACATGCAGAGGGAAAAACAAAAAATGTTAGAGTCTCACAGTGATCGTGGTCGTGTCTGATGAGTGACTTGATGCAGCTTGCAAGAGCAGCAACAGAAAAATTGTGGCTTCTTTGCCTAGAACTGTTTCTAGTTCGGAGTCTGTTATCCAACCGGATGGTTAATCTGATTAAATCCTCCAGACTAGTTGGTTTATCGATTGTGGCGAGTTCGTCCTTGATGTTTTCATTTAAAGCCTTAAAATAGGCACTTTTAAGTGCACACTCATTCCAGCCAGAGGCTGCGGCTTTAACCCGGAAGTCAATAGAAAACTCTGCCACCGTCTGATTTCCCTGCTTTAAACTGAGCAAGGCTCGGGAGTCAATGGTTTTGTCTGAATCTTGATTAAAAACCTGGGAAAATTCAGTTATGAATTCAGAAAAAGTGCATGAAAAACTGGATTCAGAGGGAAACCTCGCCTCCGCCCATTCTAGAGCCCGACCAGTGAGTTGAGAAAGAATGAAGGCTATTTTCTTCTTATCACTAATAAAACTGGCGGGTGAGTGTTCAAAAATTAAACGACATTGTAACAAAAATCCTCTACATTTGCTTTGAGTACCTGAAAATCTTTCAGGGAGACACGGACGGAATTCCGGAAGTGACGTGACAGATTCTGACCTTTGAGGCGGCTGTGGCTCCGGAACCGGAAGTTCGGCTGACGCTGTGTTAGCATTTCTCATATAGCCAGCATATTCCTGTAAAACTTGATTCTGATGTTCGATATGTGTGTTTAACTCACGGAGGGTTAATGCATGTCCTTGAATTTGGGCAGCTTGCTCCTCAATCAACCTCCGGAGGTGGTCTGCTGGGTTTTGTTTATGGCCGGAGTGTTCTGTTATGATGGGTCTCTGTGATTAAACCCACATGCAGAACACCACAGAAGACTGAGTAAAAGTTTAACAGTTTATTAAGAAGCACACACAGAGTAAATGAACAGACGGGTTCTGGTACTGGTCCGGGACTGGTATCACAGAGTAATCTGCAGAGAGGGATTGTTTGGTTAGCCAGGTAGCAGCGAAGTCTTGACAGAGTTATGATCTTGGTTTGTACCTGAAGAGGTTCAGACTGATTGATGGAGAGAGGGAACCGGTTGGGTCCAGAGACTGTGGATTCAGCAGAGAGCTCAGCAGCGGCAGAGCTTAGCTTCAGGCTAGCGAGGTTCAGACCTTGAGTTGTTCTCCTAGTTCTCCCTTGAGAACTAGTTGGTAGATTCAGACTGAGGATCTTCAGGTTTGGCTTTTCTGGGCAGGCAGGCAGGTTTCCAAACATGAGTTCCTCCAGAGCTACAGACTTCAGTCGGGTTTTCCTATGAGCAGAGAAGACAGAGACTGGTTAGGATCAGGTTGCTCTCTAGAGCAGGCAGAGGTTCTTAATTCAAGCTGAGGCTCAGGTTCCGCTAACCAAAACTGGTCAACACTCCGGCGCTGAAGACAGGTCTGGCCGCTGCTTAAGTAGTGGGTCTCCTAATCAGGTGAATCAGCTTCAGGTGTGTAGATGGCTTCATCTCAGGAGACCCAGGGCGCTCTCTGCTGGAGGAAGGTGGCAGATCTCCAGATCCCAACACTCTGTGGCAAAAGCCACAATAAGGGGCAAAATAATCTCCATAGGATCCAGATTAAAGAAACAAAGGATGCAAAAACAATTTCAGATTGAGAATGAAATAAAAAGATTGGAAAATGAACACAAACAAAAAGGGAAAAAAGAAGTTTTTGACAAACTTAAAGAAAATAGAAATAAGTTAGATGATTTGTTGACTTATAGGGCGAAGGGAGCCCTCGGATTTGTAGACAGGAAATACTATGAATTTGGAAATTAGGCTAGCCGTCTACTAGCATTTCAATTGAAAAAGGCTCAGGCGAGTCGTATCATCCCAAAAATTAAGCAACTTAATTGTAATTCAATTGTAACTAGTCCAAAAACAATATCAGACAATTTTGCTAAATTTTATGAACAGTTATACAAGATTCAAAACCAGGAATCAAAAGAAGACAAAATTTATAAGTTTTTTAAATCAGTGAAAATGAATAAACTGACAACAGATGAAGCTTCAAGGCTAGTTGAACCCATTAGAGAAGATGAAATTAGAGAGACTATTGATAAATTGAAACACAACAAGACACCAGGAGCGGATGGGTTCCCAGGAGAATTTTACAAGGTATTCATTAATGATCTCTCACCCATACTATGCAAGCTTTACAATTATGTCCTATATTCAGCGAACCCTCCGGAGTCCTGGTCTGAGGCGATCATCGAGGTTCTACACAAGGAGGGAAAAGATCCATTGCAATGTGCAAGTTACTGTCCGATTAGCCTTCTGTGCGTGGACTATAAAATACTGACATCAATTATATCCACTCGAATCCAAAAGTATATAAAAAAAACTAATTAATCCAGATCAAACTGGGTTTATCCTGGGTCGACAGGGATCTAATAATGTAAGAAGAGCCCTAAATTTACAATCATTGATGACAAAAGATCCCCAACCATCCATGCTTCTTAGTTTAGAAGCCGAAAAAGCGTTCGACCGTGTTGATTAGCAATTTTTTAAACATACACTAATTGAGATGGGCTTTGGTGAAACATTCGTTAGTTGGGTTACGTTATTTTATAAAAATTCTAAATCCAAGGTTAGAGTTAATGGGTGTTGTTCAGAATTTTTCAATGTGGAGCGAGGGGTGCGGCAGGGCGATTCGTTGTCCCCTATTTTGTTCACCCTGAGTATCGAACCTTTGGCAGAGGCCATACGTCGAGACGATCACATACAAGGAATCAGGGATGGAGAGGGGGCAATTCATAAAATTGCCCTCTTCACTGATGATATTTTATTATTTATAAAACACCCTCTCACATCAGTCCCTAGACTCATGCATTGCTTAAAAGAATATGGTGATATATCTGGATACAAAATTAACCAAATTAAATCAGAAGCATTAATGACGTCGGAACAACGGCCAAGCCAACTTAGTGAGATTTTTCATTGGTCAGGAAAGGGTTTCAGGTATTTAGGGATAATTCTTACTCCCAAACCTTCACAACTGTTCAATGCTAATTATAACAAATTGATAAAGAAAATCAAAATTGACTTGTCCAGATGGGAGGTCCTACCTTTGTCCCTATATGGCAGAGTGGAAACTGTTAGAATGAACCGGCTTCCTCGTCTTCTGTTCTTGTTCCAATCTTTGCCAGTAAGAGTCCCAGTCTCAACATTTAACATACTCAGCAAATAAATATCTCAATTTATTTGGCAACAAAAAAGACTAAGAATTAGACTTAAAACACTTCACTTACCCATAAACAGGGGTGGTTTAGCTCTACCCAATTTAAAATGCTATTATTGGGCAGCGCAGTTATCAGCCGTTGTGACTTGGATTGGAGGGGATGAGGAAGCAAAATGGCTTCAAATAGAACAGGGTGAAACAAAAGGTATACAATTATCTACTCTTCCCTTCCTAGATATCAGAAATGTTAATAAAATGAAAATTGGAAATGAATGGACCAAACACACTTTAAAAATATGGACAGAGGTTAAAAAGATGCTTAGAGATACAGGGTCAGTCTCCAGAGCTATGCCTATTGTGGGTAATATAGACTTTCCGCCTTCCACATGGGACCAAGGCTTTAAGAGATGGGCAGCTAAAGGTCTTAAAATATTAAACCAATTATTCGATGGGGCTGACTTAAAGTCCTTTGCACAACTTCAGGAACAGTTTGATCTCCCCGCAAAAGATTTACATAGATATCTGCAAATTAGGCACTACATTATTAGTCACAAGGAACGTAATAGACTTAATAGAAAACCAAATGATATAGAACAATATTTTATTACTATTGGAGAAAAGACCTTTCCAACCCGGAAACATGTCTCACATTTGTATAAAATTCTCTCATCTAATAATTATCAAAATACCTATAATGTAAAAGAAAACTGGGAATTAGAATCCAATTCTATAATAGAGGACGAACAATGGGACAAATTGTGCGAGGGCAGTCACAAAGGAATCAACAGCCAAATGTGGAAAGAATTCAGTTGGAAATTTTTTATAAGATTTTTTCGCATCCCGTTTTTAATTTCTAGATTTGTCAAAAATCCTTCAGCAATCCTATATACGAGACAGTGTGGGAAGATTGGTGACCATACGCACATTCTTTGGGACTGTCCTGTTATCAGTGAGTAGTGGAAGGGGATTAGGGATGAAATAGAGACAATTATAAACAGAGAAATACCTTCAAATGCTTTGTTTTATTTACTGAATATAATACCATACTATTTTAATGTAGACCAAAAGTATATTTTGCACATTTTATTATTAGTAGCTGAAAAAACTATAACGGCTAACTGGAGACAAGTTTTATCAGCATCTATAGCAGAGTGGAAGAATAGAGTAAAACAAGTGTATATGATGGAAAAAATGACCGCATGTTTACAACTCAAAGTGGACAAGTTCAATCAAAGATGGCATTTGGTGAAATTATATTTGGGTGTGTGATTTTGGGCTGTAGTGATTCTAATGGATCGCAATCCGCTCCGTCATCGGTATTACTAAGGTATATACTTGAATACGTATATGTATGTGTATGTATACATGTAGGTGGGTATATATTATATATATATATTTTTGCTGTTTGTTTACTGTATGTTGTATTTTTGGCCTGTGGGTAAGCACCTTGGAGGGGAGGGGGAGGGGTGTGGGTTTGTGTGTATGTATGTGTACATATGGTAGTATGTATGTGCAGTTCTCTCTTGTAAGGTAGTCAAAGTTTCAGGTGATCTGGTTTATCGTGCTGCATTTATGTTGAAATATTGTACATCAGTATTTCTGTTATTGATTTAATTGCTCTTGGCTCAGGGAATGTTCTTTTGTTGTGAAAAGTTTTTGAAAATAAAAAGTTCTAAAAAAAAATATTTTATCTGTTTGCCCATCTATTCACGTAAGACAAAATAGAAGTTTTTCTGATCTTAATTTCAGTCACTTTCAGAGTGGTACAGAAACACATCCACTATTATGTAAACATAACTGTTATTGCATATTACATTTCATATCAATAACATCCAAATTACATTAAATTAAAAGTTTCAAAAGAATATGTGTCAAGCCTTTCAGTAACTGCACCCCACACTTGAAAGGGCTGGACCCATGACTTTAGGAGTATAGCTGGATTTACTTAGACAAAGCAGTTGAGACCTTTTGCATTCTTTTTATTTCCCCATTTTGTGGTCAGTCTAAACAACAGTCAGGTAAAAAGCTTAGGATAGAAAGACAGTTAGGATTGTTAGTGAACATATAATATTAAGGACACCCAAACTATAAATGAAATCAAAATACCTGAAATTAAAGGCTCCATAAATAATATGTTTATGGTGATTTAATGAATTTAGGGTTAATCAGTAAAAAAACGTAAATAATTATTTTTGTCACGATCACTAAGTCTGGGAGTGTGCATTTTTGCCCAAATACAGTAGCAGCTCACTCCTGACATCTTCCGGCAGTGATGTCACGGTGCGGTAAGCCTAGCGCCATTCTCTTCTCTTTTCAAGCAAAATCCATGGGAACTACTAGACACATCTTCAATCAACACCAATTATTTAAGATTTCATGAAAGTGAAATTCGAGAGAGCTACATATAGTTAAACTTACAATGCCCACATGCATGGCAGTTAGATATTTTAAGTCTTTGTTGCTTTAAGGGTTTCTTCCAGTCATACTGCTTTCATGTCATTATTTTTTCCATCCAGTAGAAAATATTTTACTAAATTAAAACCATTAAGTTAAAATTTAAGCTTCTCGGGGTATGAATAATTATTTGCTCAACTGTAAGTACAACTATAATAACTCAAAGAGGTATCGTCTCCAATGAACCTAAATTATTTTGTTCTCGTTTTGAAAGTGTCCATTTTAAAAATTGTATTTTTGATTTTGATTCTCATTTATCTTATATGACACAAATTTTTTCCACAAATTATATTGTAAACAATGGTGCTGTTAGACTGTGCCAATTTTTACACTTAGCTTATACTAATGTAGCTTTAACTACAGCTACAGTGCCTATCATAAGCATTCAGGCTTTAGGAGGTTTAACCCTTATAATGATTTAAAGGAAAGGTCCAGTCAGCAGGGAATAATCCAAGTATTTGCGGTGATTTAATTAATTTAACGTTAATAGTTAAAAATAAAAATAATAATTTTTGTTGCGATCACTGAATCCGGTACCGGCCATTTTTACCCAAATATAGTAACCCCTCCCTCCTGCCATCTTCCGGCAGTGACGTCACGGTGCAATAAGCCTAGCGCCATTCTCCCCGCTTTACAAGCAAAATCAATGGGAACTACTAGACACATCTGCAATCAACAACAATTATTGAAGATTTCCAGAGAACTTCACCATTGAAATTCACCAGAGCTATAGGTAAACTGACAATGCCCACGTGCATGGCAGATGGATGTTGGAATACATCGAGTAAAGGTGAAAAAAATATTAATTATTTAACCCTTCCGTGGACAGGTTCGTCCTTGGATTGCTAACTTTAAGAGGGTCGAATTGCCATCAAACTTCTGGCCAGAGAAAAAACACATAATTGCCAACATTTTGAAAAAGAATGTTTTCAAGATGACTTGGATAATAGCGTGTTGTGACAAACACCAGAGACAGCACTGGGACTTGATTAACAGCCGATACCGCACCGTGATGTCACAAACCTGTAGGTGGCAGTAGTGTTCTTTGACATACATGGATGTCTCCATTAAAACCACATTCAAATGAAAATTACTCTTAACTAAAAACACTTATCATTTATTGAAATGTATGTAATAATTTCTTATTTAAAGCACTTTCAGAAGTTTGTATTCTGAATATGACCCGATGTTCCTATTAAAACTCTGTCTGCTTATAGGGTCAGAAAGCCCGTCAAAGAGACACTAGATTTGGGGATATCGTGCAGCCATGATTCATTGAAACACGTACTGCAATTGCAGTTTTCTATCTTGGTCCTTGGTAGGGCTTGGAGTTCTTATATTTTGCTTCCTAAAGCTCTGGTACATGGGGATGTATTTGAAGAATAATTTCAGCTTTTGCCATGGCAATTGGCCAGTTGTAAAAAAAAGAGTTATTATGGTTGCTATGGCTATGCATCATAAAAAGTCCCAAATAAAATCAGCAAACATCCTTGTAGCCTCACTCTAAAAAAGTTTAAAAAAAACTAACTACTTGACTTTGTTTCCAAGTTTAAAGATATTTCTCTTCCCATCCAGGAAACTTTTTAAATTCAAAATGTCAGAGAGGCTATAGCCTCACAGTATCAATAAGTAAATAAAAAAAACTATAAAAAAAAATTTATGACACAATATATACCTACAAATGGAGGAAATTAGGCTGCTTATAGTAGAGACGTTAAACCTGGCCTTTTTACCCAACATCAATGTCTGCTTCTGGAAAAATGGTCAAACTCTGATACAACAACCTGCTGAGACTTGTTGACATCCATCGATCTTCTTCCGCTTATCCGGGGTCGGGTCGAGGGGATAGCAGCCTCAGTAGGGAGGCCCAGACATCCCTCTCCCCAGCCACTTGGGCCAGCTCCTCTGGGAGAATCCCAATATACTCCCAGACCAGCCGAGAAACATAGTTCCTCCAGCGTGTCCTGGTTTGCCCACTGGGCCTCCCCCGGTGGGACGTGCCTGGAACACCTCACCAGGAGGTATCCTAACCAGATTCCTGAGCCACCTCAGCTGGCTCCTCTCGATGTGGAGGAGCAGTGGCTTTACTCTGAGTCCTCCCCGGATGACTGAGCTCCTCACGCTAAGGAATTTGTAATTTAAAAATTTAAATTTTAAGGAATTTGTAAATTATGGAGGACATTAAGAATATAGTCAAAAATAAAAGTTCAGCTCAAAACTTTGAAGAATAACCATGGCTGAATTCATTCTTCCATCTGAGAAGGATCAGTCGTCCTTCTCCCTTTACAGATAAACAGCCCTAAAGCATGATGTTTTAACCCCTATGCTTCACATTAACGATCCCATGGTGTTCTTGGGATTCCACTCCACATTCTTCCTCCTCTTAATAGTTTAGTTTGTGCCAAAAAGATCTAGTTTGGTTTAATCTGACCAAGATATTTTTTCAATCCTCTTCTGGATCATCCATATGCTATCTGGCAAATTTCAGATGGGCCTGGACATGTACTGGCTTAAGTAGGGGGCACACAGCTGGCACTGCTGGAGGTTAGTCCCTCCTCTCATTGATTGTCGGGCATACACTGTACAAATTTTTTGCCCTTTTCGAACTGATTCTCCAGTTGTGCAATTTTTTTATCTGGCTGAGTTTTAGCCTTATTGTGCTTCCAGCATCGTGTAGAGGGTAATAAGGGGTGAGTACCCTCTTGCGACCACCTCCCGAAGAAATTGTAAGCTTTTCAATTTAATTTAAATTTAATTGAACTTTATTGATCTCACATTGGAGAAATTTACCTGCATTTAACTCATCCGCATCAAGGGGCGCCTGGGAAGCGGTGTGGGGTTAAGGGTCTTGCTCGGAGACCCAGAGTGGTAGTCTGTGGAAGTGGAGCTCAAACTCAGAACCTCAGAATTCTGAGCTCTATGCCCTAAACCCTAGGCTGCCACTCCCCGACAAGGAAGAAAATCAATCATGTTTGAAATTCAGTCGGCCCTATTAAGGTGTTTTTTGGAAAATCCTGCTGTTGAAGCAGAGCTACGGGCGTCTACAAGCCGATTTACCAGAACCTCGAGCACAGCACATGTGAAAAACAAGAGAGTTCTTATTCTTCTTCCAGTGTGATGAGTCCGGCCAGCACCATCTCTCGGTGCCGAGTCCAACGTGTGGTTTTTAGATATACATGTGAGCAGGTGTATCACATCAGAGCGTTGGGCAATACAATATAAAATCATACATTGTGAACTGTGAACCTTCAAACCCTGCAATTTTGTTGTACAGTTTAATCTGTAGCTGAGTACAATGGTTGAAAATATCACGGTGTATGCCCGGCTTTACTGAGGTAGCCATTGCTCCTTTGGTCCCAGCTCTCTGCATTTCATTCCTCAATTCCGTTCATATAGTTCTGGGATTCTTACCATAAACATGATCATGTGGACACCACAGCATGTGGTATTGCCTGTAGTGCCAGATCATTGAAACTATTTCTGGTGTTGAATGTAATCCTTTTTCTTCCAGTTGCTCTAACAGATGATTTATTCAGAAAACCCTGCTTGCCTATTGTGGGCTGACTCTTCCCAGCCTAATGAAAGTCTAGAATTGTCTTTCTGGTGTCCTTTCACAGCTTTTAGATGTTCACAATGCTGAAGACTGGGGTCTAACTTTCTGAGGCTTTGCCTTTCATATAGATTATTGGTTTAAACAGGTGCCAATAATACAGGTAATAAGTTAAGGACAAAAGAGGTTCAAGGTTTGTGAGGGCCAGACATCTAGCTTGTTTATTATGGACCAAATAATAATTTTCAAAAATGATTTTAAATAAATTATTCTAAAATCTTTCAATGTGAATTCATACATACATACATACATACATACATACATACATACATACATACATACATACATACATACATACATACATACATACATACATACAGTCTGCATGAGTTATGAATACTTTAAAATGCAGTTTTACCCTAATAGGATAGGCTAGTGATTTGTATAAGCTGCATAAGTAAAAAAAAAACAAAAAACACACATCTAGACAGTTAAAACACACATCTAGACTAAATAAGTGCCAAATTCACAGCCTTTTGAGAACTTGATAATATATACTTAAAGTTGTATGAAAAACAAACAGAACAGTGTGAACAAAGCAGGGCACAGCTTGCTTCCAAAAACAAACATTGAAAACAGTCTGATGGATTTTCCATTGCAGAGCAGTGTTAATGAGAGGAAGCAAGGGAGTGCTTCCCAGGGATTGCATTGTGATATTGTGCACTGTTTCGCATTCAGCAGCTTGATTGGGGGAAACCTCCAAGACTTTGACCAATCTGTCCTTCTCAGCAAGGGACGGTAAATCCCCGCTTGAGATGTTTGGAAAACTGCCATCCGCTAACGACCTGCTATAAGGAAGGATTTTAATAATGTCTTGAGATATACCTCTGACTCAAAGGATAGCTTGCCAAACTTAATATGTGACCTATGCCACCTTTATTTAATGTGCCTCCTGTTCTATTCTACAGATTCTTGGAACACGTAAAAATAACAAGCACAGAGATCAGTCAGAGGTCAGAGAGATGTAAGGTTGGTGATTACAAGAAAAACCTTAAAGGGCCAGTCAGCACCATGATACTTTAAATGTGCCCAATTTTTAGCCAAACTTTGGTGCACCTTCTTCTACCTAGCCTTTATAGATCCTGACAGACGCAGTATTCTGATTCATATTCAATTCAGTTTTAGCCTTACTGTGCCAATTTACATCAAAGATCATCTCAGGGTACTTACCATACAACAGATGGATATTTGATTATTTTCATTTAAACCTACCTATTCTAAGGACTGGGAAACTTTAGGGAAATATTTTACCAGCTTTTTTTTGTTACAGATTCATGTTTCAACAGAAAATCAAATTAAACCAAATAACAATGTGCGTAAAGATAACACATAACACATTTCACCTAGGTAGGGCCTGCTTAGCTCAAGAATTTGTCAGGGCAAATTCTTTCTGTATGGCCAAAGTGCTGTAAACACAAATACACCAAGTGACTAAAATATTGGAATATTTCTAATGCAAGATCTCTTCTGTGGTAAAATACAGAATCTTCTAAAACGTTGGCATACGCTAAACTTTCGATGGGCATATACATAGAGTATTCATAATGATTCCATAACTTATGTAACTTATGAATAAGGCACGGCAGCTTAATGCCCATGGATTGTCACAAGCCAGTGTCCTGAAAGGGGCAGATCACAGTGTTAACCTAGCTGCTGTTTACCGCCCGCCAAAAAAAAAAGAAGAAAGAAATAAAAAGAAAAAGAAAGAAAGAGGGTTTGCAGTCGCAGCAGATTCATGTCTGTTAGGAAGTTTCTTGGTCAAGGATATTAAGCAGGGAGTATCCATCAAACTCACCATCTCCCTAACCCTATGATGTGGTTGAAGTCTGGAAGAGAACTGGCGGTTTCCTCCTGTGAACCCCCTTTTATACCAAAACACTGTCAACAGTAGCTGTAAGTTAGAAAAACGTTCAGCGTTCATCTGGAACATGTCAAATTGTTGATGTGCGTTGGAGATAAATTCTTGATAAGTTATGCAAACGTTATAAATAAGTTACTCAGAGGTTTTGGATGAGCTAGACACCACCACTTATGAGTAATTTAAATTAACGTATATGTGTCAGATAACCTACGATCAGATAACCTACCTGTAACTTATGCCCCATGTATGGCATATGCTGACATATCGGGGAATTTTGAGCATACTCAAAATTTCTGGATACTTGCCCAGCATGCTTTTAACCCTCTACAAAATGTATCCATAGCTTAGCCAACCTATGCCAGCATTTTTGCAAAACATTTTGTATGTCAGGCATATGCTGTCAAGTTCGTCAAGGGGTGACAGGGGCTTAAATTACAAAAAATATCTTATTTACTATTTCACAGAACCCCAACTAATTATCTAAATTTTTTTAATTAATTAATTTTAATTTTATTGGATGAACATAATTTTAATTAGCATGAATATGTTGGGATCCGGAGGCTTGCCCACCAGAGGGCGCCAAGGATCCCTTCCTGAGGGCTGGTGCTCACCTGCAACACCTGTTTTCCATCTGCTCATCAAGAGGTCCCTACTTAAGGAGGCGGAGAGCTACACTCCAGCGCCAATGTGTTTGCCAGTTATGGTTAGCAAGCCTGAGCCAACCTGCCTGTCTGAATCTCTGACCACCTTGAAACCTGAACCTGATCCGTTTTCTCCTTTCTGCTTCCCAGGTTGAACCTGCCTGAAAACCTGAAAACTCTGAAGAGTTTCTCTGTTGGAAATCTGCCTGCCTGATCTCTGAAGAACCCTGGAGAATCTTTCCTGCCAAGGACCTGCCTGCCCGCTCTCTGAAGAATCTAGAAGGGAAACCCAAACCAGTAATCAGCAAACACTCAACCAAGCTCTGCCTCCGCCAAGCCCTCAGCCTGCCGACAGCCTCTGGACCCTCAAGGTCACCCACCTCAGTCTGGTCCTCAAGAGAGAGGAAGAGAGAGAGCCAAGCCTGGAATCTGCCAGCCAGCATTCTGACAGCCTCTGCCCAGCTCTCAGCTCTCCTCCTGCCTGCACAGGGTTCCTAACTAGAAACCTGCCCGCCAACACTCAGACTGTATCAGCCTAGCTGTAAGTTCACCCATGTCAGCACTCAGCTCTGCTAGCCCTCAGCCCTCGGCCTGCCAACAGCCTCTGGATCCACAAGGTTCCCCCCCCTCTCTGCAGCTCTGCTCATCCCCAGACCAGGGGGGAACCAAATCCTGATCAGTTTCCCAAACCCTGGACTTGTTTTATTAATTTACATTCCTTTAAATAAACCTTTAAACTTTACCCAGTCTCCGAGTGCTTCTGCATATGGGCTAGAGTCCTTCACCCATTATGACAGAATATATGATTTAACTGAAAAAGCATGTGCCAAAATCTCTCAGTTTTAAGAGCATGCACACTGTTAAACAGTAGTTTCCAGACAAAATTATCCTTATCAGTTGTTCAAACAAAGCTTTTCCTAATTTCCAGAAATTATAACTGTTAGGTATGGTTCCAGTGAAAAAGAATTTATGAATACATTTTAACCTGAGAAAAACTGATCTTAAGAAGAAGAACATTTTAAGAAGAACCTTTAAACTGAGTTAAAACATGTATGGTGAAGTTGCATGAAACCATAAGCCTATAACAGAACAGTAAGACTTGACAAAGAATATTATTCTTCTACAACAACTTCAACTTTATGATGGTGATGGTAATGGGTTCACAAACTGCAACCTCTCTGGGATTCTTCTGAGCAAATATGTCAATGATTCTGTTGATGTCCAAATGTTTGTCTTTGCGGACGTACATACGTAGCAAAGCCACAAACCTTTCTAGTCCCATAGTTGATCTTAGCAAAGTTTTCACGGCTTTAAAGTCTGAGCTAACACGTTCTGCACAAGCACAGGTATAACTGACAGAAGATGAAGAATCATTTGTCAAAATAAAATATGGTAACGACAGATTGGTATCTACAAATGCATAGTGCTTATATATTCCCAGAAACAAAGACAGTTTGTTTAAATTACTGAACGCAAGCTATTGGTACTTCAACATTTCTCATCTCCATCAAAATATTTATTTTAAACTGAGAGGCTTAAAAGGTTAATCAAATCCAGTCAATGTTAGGGT
The DNA here is from genome assembly GCA_030533445.1 of Cyprinodon diabolis. Lineage (NCBI taxonomy): Eukaryota > Metazoa > Chordata > Actinopteri > Cyprinodontiformes > Cyprinodontidae > Cyprinodon > Cyprinodon diabolis. Next base: position 42,661,185 of record CM060072.1, on the reverse strand, counting down.
TACAGTTTGAGGGGATTGTTTTGTTTTCTCTTTTAGTGTCTCCATCCATCCAATAGATGGTGCCCTCGTTTCTCTGTTGTCAACCTCTGTTGTTTCCTGGTGTCAACCACCCACACCTGCAGCTCATTTGGTCATTACCTGAGGAGTATATGAGCAGCGGACTGTCACCACCTCAACGCCAGAGTATTTGCCAGTATTGGGTACTCTAGCCTCTCTGAGATTAGCTGAGTCTAACCTTTTGAGTTTTTGTCTCTCTGAGTCAAAGGTTCTAACTCTTTGTTCTCCTTTGTGGACTCCGGCAGGCTTATTGCCTGAGCTACTGGCTGAGAAGTTTTGTGCGCTGTGATGCGTCTCTAAGAAGCCATCCTGAGCCCCACTTGCGTTTTCTTTCTTATTTGTATTTCAAAAAGTTACAAATGACAATCACAACAATGACGACGATGACGGTCAACAGAAAAGTTTGATGAAAAACCTATTCAGCCAACTCGCTGTTGGGTGCACTCCTTTCTTCTAAAATAACAAGGGACCACACCCCCTAAGCAATCACCCCAGCTGAGAGAAGATTTGAACACCTGTGCACCAAATAATAAACAAAATATAAACCATTAACTTTGGCCTTTACATATAATGCATGCTCTCATTGAGCTTCAAGGAAGTTGGAGCAGACCAAGGTCGGAGGAACCGTGGAGGATGTAGGCTTTGCTTTGTGCAAGCGGTCTGGAATGGACAGGGGCAGGGATGTTGAATGAGACAGTTACCTTTTGTATCTCTGCTTATTTTTCTATGTCTGATTGTGTCTCCTTGAACCCCAGTTGCCCTCAGCAGATGGCCGCTCACACTGAGCCTGGTTCTGCTGGAGGTTTGTTACTGTTCAAAGGGAGTTTTTCCTCTCCACTGTCGCTACAAACATACTTGGTGTGAGGGATTGCTGAAGAGTCAACGAGTCAATGCAATCAGCTGGTTTTCCTTAGATAGAAAACTGAATCAATCTGACTGGATGATCTGGTTGAATTGTCTCTGCAAAGTTCCTTGAGATGTGTTGTGAATTGGTGCTATGGAACAGTAGCAGGCTTGAATTTGCTGAGCTCCTGAGAGCAAATCGTTCTTTTACAAATAATTTTTAAAAACTTGCCAAGGTGCTTGATATATTTGTGAACATGGAAGTGACTGATTCTTATAAGTTGAAAGGGGTAGCAAATACTTTCAAAAATATAGAATAGAATGCAATGCAAGAGAAAATCCCTTCATTGTCCCACATAGGGGAAATTCTGGTGTTTACAGCAGCAAAAGATTATAGAGAAAAGGGTCACACAAATGTGGACTATAGAAAAGTGTATAAGAATAGCATAATAGTGAAGAGTTCAAAAACAAATAAATGAAATACTGAACTGTAAATTGTTATACAATTATAAACTGTGCACCTGGAGAATAAATAACTAATTGACATTTTTACAGTTATAGAAATTTTAAAAATTGCAGCAACATCAGAGATATACAAAATTACTATCACTGACTAAGACAGAAACTGTGCAAAATCAGCATGAATGTAACAACTTATTGAGGTTGTTGGGAACAGTGGTGGTTATAGAGTCTTCCAGCTGCTTGGAGGAAGGATCTGTCATAATGCTCCCTGTGTCATGATCTTGGCGCTGATGGTTTGGATTTTTCCTTTGCTCCTTGCTCCCCTGTCTAATTGGTTCTGCGGCTGATTATCGCCGATCATTTTCACCTGGTTCCTCTACTATTTAAGTTGTGTGTTTGCCTCCCATCAGTGCCAGGTTATTCATGTGTTTCTTGTGAGAAGTTCCCTAGCATTTCTGTAGTCTGCCTGTTTTCCTGATTTTGACCAGTTTTCTGCCCTGAGGATTTCAAGGTTTTGCCTTGCCCCTGTCTGCTCTGTTTGTCCTGTCTGATCCTGGATTCTACCGGCTTCTGAACCTTGAACTGTCTCCTGACTTCGGCCTTGGATTTCCCTTCTGGACTCTGTTGCTGCTCGCTCTCTAAGAACTCCGGGGGCGTCGCCCGCCGCAACTGCGGTCAAACCTCCGCGAACGGACTGAACTTTGAATCAGGTCAGTGACTTTGCTCCATGTCCAGTCACTGACCTGTATTCTCCTATCCCTGCAGAGATCCGCCCCGTAGCAGACGAGCAGCCCCGCGCACCAGTTTGTTAAATAAATGCTTTGAACTTTCCCACTGCCTGTCTCGCCTTGAATTCTGGGTCCAATATTCTGAGATCATTACACCCTGGTGCATTTAGGGTGCAGCGGTCTGTCACTGAAGGAGTTCTCCAGTTCAGCAAAAGCTTAATGCACGGGGTGGGAGACATTATCCAACAGAGATGTTCATTTAGTTAATATCCTTCACAGATCTGGCCTTCCTGATCAGCTTATCCAGCTGCTTTCTCTCAGCTACAGATAAGCCACTGCTGCATAGAAGATGGCTGATGCCACAACAGCAGTCATAGAGGTCTTTAGGAGCGCTCCGTGCACTCCAAAAGATCTCAGTCACCTCAGCGGGTAGAGTCTGCTCGTGCCCTTCTTATACAGAGCCTCAGTGTTGTGAGTCCAGTTCAGTTTATTATTCAAGTTATTCAGGCGAATATAGTGAATATTGTAAAGAAAATTGGCCCTAACAAGGATCTCTGTGGTGCTCTACAAGTAACCCTGGAGCTTGAGTATATCATATATTTATAATTAATATGAACAAACTGAAATCTGTCAGAAAAAATCTGATTTAAACCAGCGTAGCACATTTCCCTTAATTCTTTTAAAATATTTAAGTCTTTCTAAAAGAATATTACGATAAACTTTGTCAAACGCAGCATTGACAGGGCAAGTAAAGATACAAGTCCATTATCTGAGGCCATGAGAATATTATTAGTAACTTCCACCAGTTCTGTTTCAGTGCTATGATGAGCCCTACAGTATGACTGAAATTGTTCAAGAAGGTTATTACCATTGAAGTGCTTTCACATTTCATTACCAACTATTTTCTCAAGAATATACAAGGAAGTACGATCACATATAGGTCCATAATTGACAAAGTCACTTTGATGTCTTCTTAGGCAAAGATTTAACTACAGCTACCGTAATAGCCTGCTGTACATATCCATTTAACAGGGAACAATGGAAACCAGAGGAAATACTCTTAAATAACTTGGGTATAACTAGTTCTAACAATAATTGATTGATTGACTTTCTTGATTTCACAGTGCAGAAAGTAACTTGTTACATCAGCTCAAATGGTCAAAGAAGAAGAAGGTGCCAAAGGAAGAAAAGGGTGCATGGGATATATACAGTATATACAGTGCATCCATATATGATTTTTTTTTTTATAATAGGATCATTATACCAGGTTATTGTAGAGGGTGTTAGATATTCATATTTATATATATAGTTATTGCACTGGGTGTCAAATATAGAGAAACAGTTTTTGGACAGGGTATCAAATGGCCAATTGCACATTATACAATGCACAAGTTATTGCCGATGTAGTGTTACATCGTAGAGTCTAGTTGCATCAAGGATGAATGACCTGCAGTATCGCTCCTTTTTTACAAGCAAGATGTAAAAGTCTTTCACTAAAGGAGCTGCTAAGCTCCTCTACAGACTGGTGCAGGGGGTGGAAGGGGTTGACCATGATGGATGGAAGCTTGAACAGCACCCTCCTCTTAGCCGCTTCCTCCACTGAGTCCAGAGTGCAGCTTAGAACAGAAGCGGCCTTTCTTACTAGTTTTTGAGATCAGCCTCTCACGACCACCTCCCGATCAAGAATCGTGAGGTCGGGAGAAAATCAAACATGTTTGGTATTTACCCAACCGTCGTGGGCAGATCGCTCAGGGTGCATGCGCAAACAAGGATTCTGCTTTTTATTCTTCCTCTCAAATGTAAACACAGCAGCATGGGAAGGATGCAATGAGTGAAATGCAGTTCTGTCTGTAAAATTGACAGACCACAGTAGCCACATTTGCTCAGCCATGTCTTTTTTCCAAATACGTCGTCGCCTTTTCTTTTTAGGGCTTTCAGCACAAAATTGCACAAATTGCCAAGGCAGGGCGTTTTACCATATTGAGCTTTATATTCCTCTTCTATTTGTTTGACTTCTGGATAGACGAGTCAGAGCAGCTCCATCTCACTGTGGGGCTGAGTCCGATGTAGTTTTTAGTCGTGCAGTGTGAGCAGGTAGATCGTAGAACGTCGCGCCGAACATACATTGTGAGCTGTGAACACTTTACGACTAAACCCTGTGATTAGCCATACAGTGTGAGGATTAATAATTCGTCGGTGGATGATTTATTCTACAAAACAGACACCTCTCCACAACCATAGCAAGGCAGACAGTGAGCTACAACCGTAGATCCTAAAAACGAGTCTCCTATCGCGCTGGTTTAATGAAAGCAAATGCTTTTAGCGACCGTCTGCAAGTTTCAAAATAATCAGAGAGACATATTCAAAAGCGTCACAAAGGAGAAGTGGATTATTATCACATTTAATGGATTTGAAAACAATACTTTCTGAGGAATTTCCAAAGCCTATATCTCAAATGGCATATCTATTCTATTATTAGAATAAGTATAAAATGAGCAATGACTACACTATTACCCCATTTACACTACCCTTGAAAAACCGATCTATGCCGAGACCGGTCCGAGCTCGGATCAGTTAATCAGGCCGAGCTGGGTTCTGACGACCGTTTACACATCACGCTATCTCGGTTCCTCGACTCCTCGCCTCCTAGTGACGATCTGCGGTATTACTGCCGGTATTGAAGGAGGAAATCAAGCAGTTGGTGGCGGTGATGCACCAAAAGTTGTTTGCCAACCACCATAAAACACAAGAAGAAAAAGACGAAGAAAAAGGGAATAAAGCAAATCAAAATGTCAGCGCCCGTCACATTCTGAAAGTTTTGCTTAATTATTATTGCTGTACTTCGGTGTTTGCGGAGGGTCAGGCGAAGACGGCAACCTTTCGTGGATTTACTTGAGAATGTCGGCCTTTGATTGTTGTTTATAGTTGTTGTTTCTTTCTGTTTTGTGTTGGTTGGCAAGCAACTTCCGGAGGGGCATTACCGCCATATACAGGAATGGAGTGTGAATCGGGATGTGCAGCCAGACGGAGATTCTGCTCATGTGCTCTTGTTATCAGAGAACCGAGCCAGGGAAAAACCGAACCGAGCCCACCTCTGGAACTGGTCTGCAGTTAGCTCGGTTCGGTTGTTTCTAGCTCGGTTCAGTTCAGTTTGCTTTCCATTTACACACGATAAGTTATCTCAGACAATCATGTAATTACTTTACTCATGGAAATCCTTCAGATTAATGTATTTTTTCTTTATTATTTTTGAATAATTGTTTGTTTTCTCCTCCCTTTGAAATTTAAGTGTTTTTGATTTATCACACAGTTACCCAATAAAATGCAATAAACTTTGTGGTTGTGACTTAAAAACCTTTAAGAGGTTGAAAGAGAATGAATGTTTTTGTTTCTGCCCAATAAATATCAGGTTGTCATTTGAATTAAGATAAGCAATGCTGACTTGGAGAGGTCATTGTGCAGAATGAACCCTAGTGAGACAGGCCAGCATTTTTTTTGAACAGGCCACAAGTAGCTCAGACATGAAAAAGCTTCCCGGCTGAACTGGAGGGGAAGTTTCCTCCTGGTGCATAATGTAAACTTGGCTCTAATAAAAGCATCCGCTGGCACCTCAGTGGACAACAGGAAATCTCTTTACCAAAAGCCATCCCGTTGTTGGTCTTGGGGTCCATGACCCCTTTTGTTGTGGCCCAGCCCCAAAATTAAGGATCTGTTTACAAAAAAAATTGTCAGGCACTTAGATAAACAACAAAGACATAAAGCATGTGTGTAAATATAGGCACTGCACTGAGTGTGCGTCAGGTCATCCGGCATTTATCATTTAGTTGAAGTGCCTCTTGATATGTATTGTTTCTCACAGAGTGGACCCGGTCTGCCAACACTCAAAGATTGGAGCAATGACTGCAAGTTAAAAGATTTATTTAAAGTTCAATCGAATAGATCACATACCGCAACATCATAAATTATTCACATTCCTTTTCCTTATTACGTCGTGTTACTTTTTAGATTTATGATGTAACACTTGTTTTCTTTAAAGATAAATTAAAATCAAATGAATTTTTTATTTGTAAAAGAAAAAAAATGAAACACAGGACTAACAAGTAGGCACACCCTTTAATTTGTCTCTTAAAAATGGACTCCAGGGTGGTTGATTTTCATTGATCGAAGTGAAATCAAATTCAGTTCAAATTTAACTTGAATCCACTTGTGCTAATTTTAAGGAAAGAACCTCCATCCATCCAGTGTCAAAACCTGTACACTAATCCCTCACAAACAAAGAGCAGTATGTGCATATGCCCCCAATCTTAAAGGTAACTCAGTGTAACCAATTTTCTAGCATTGCATCTTTTCGAGAACATGCAAAGTCCATGCAGAAAAGCCCCGGTGTTCTGTCAGATGAGCATACCCCGTCAGACCAGCATACCCATAGTCAATACGCATGCGCAAGATGTCAGATTTGGGTTTATCCCTTTAATTTTGTATGCAAAATACACATTAAACGACACATCAGTCATGTACAAAAAAACAATTTAAGGTCAGATCGTCATATGCTTCAAAAAACACCAAAAAGTAAGTAATTAAACTGTTTTTTGTACATGACTAAAAGGATACATGCCTGATAAGATAGTTTTAAGTTTATTTTTCATACAAAACTAAAGGGATAAAGGGGAATAAACTAAAGGGATAAAAGGGGTTTTGACTATGGGTATGCTGGTCTGACAGAACACCGTCAGAGATATAAATCCAGGCCTTCTTGCTGCAAAGCAAATTTTATCTACACAACCAGCTCCAACAACAGATTAACAGATAAGTTTAAAATCTATGGCTGTGGAACAAACATAAATACATGCTTCTGCTTTGAGCATCTCAGCACTGGAAAAATTGAGGATATTGTGAATAGAATGAACATGCAGATATCATTCTACCCAAACAAAGTATAAGAGCCTTGATGAGCAAGATCCTAATGGTCACAGGAGTGTTTACTGTTCTTTCTTTAAAAAAAGGGAGCCAAATTTCAACCATTGTTAATACAACCAACCCCACATTTTTTAACTGAGTAGCCAAATGGGCTTTGAGGCCAGCTTGAAGTTAACTGTTTCCAAAATGCAAGCAAGAGTTTGTCATGCAAAGAGAAATACAAAATATTTGCTTGAAATCAAAGCAGCATGTCTTAAAAGTCATCAGCTGTTTAATTACATCTGTTCTGTTAAGCTGGATGTGCTCTGTTTATGCTCTGGCATGACAGCTGACTCAGAGCTCTTCTGACTGGCTGTGTGTTTAATGGACAGGGCCTCCTTTTACAGTTGCCTTTTGTAGCTCTGCTTCTTTCTCTATGTCTGCTTCTGTCTCCTTGAACCCCAGTCTGCCTCGGCACTGAGCCTGGTTCTGCTGGAGGTTTCTTTTTGTTAAAAGGGAGTATCCTCTGTCCCTAGAAACATGCTTAGTGTGATTGCTGAAGAGCCAATGAGTCGATGCAATCAACTGGTTTTCCGTGGATAAAAACTTTGAATCAATTTATATATATATATATATATATATATATATATATGCATATTTTTTTTTTTCTGTCTTCAACATGTATTTTGTGTAAAATATCTTTAAAAGAAACAAAACTAAGGTTGGGTTGAAGCGCATTTATTCTCCCAATCAATGGGCTTTATTATGTTTACAGCTTTCTTTCACAGTCAGAGTTCAACATATTTTTTTCATTGTCTGGCTGTGCAGCTGTGTCTATTGCCTTCAAGATGAAGTCAGTGATCTTTTTTAGTTGTGTTAAATTCAACAAAACTTCCACACAGAGAAACCGTTTTTTGGCACATTCACAGACACCAACAACAACACTTTGCAAATGCCATCATCAGTGAGTCTCTGTGAGCGGGGCTATGTGGGGTCCAGCCCATCTGTCAAGAAATCTTCTTTGTGTCACAGAGTAGAGCTCTATAGTCAAGAAAATAAATTCTGCAGGATGAACTTAGGTCCAATTGTTATTTTGCAGATGATACTGACTTCTCACAATGTTTGCACTTTTTGCACTAAATAATGATCAAGAGATTATGGATTAACTGATAAACATTGTCATTCTAACTGTATAGTATATTCTAACAGGTTTCGAATAGTTGTGGAGGAATAAAAGATTTAGAAATAAAGAACAAGTGATTTATCTATTTTTTCTTTTTTACATTTTAACCATGTGATTACGTTTCTGTTATGTGCAGATCTTAAGTTCAAACTATGACAAGTTAAAACACCCAGAATCAGTTTCAAACATTTAAAGCAAAGACGGACAAATGTCAGGAAGCGGGTACAGTACCAGCAGTACCTGAGCTCAAGTTTCTTAAGGAGACTGTTTGTTATTAAAGGTGCATGTACATTTCATCTAAGCTCTATTCTTCTCTGTGGAGCTTGTTTGTCTCTTCCACTACCTCAGCTGCTTGAGATGCTGCATTCATAGCTTTTGTCCTCAACCTCCGCCTCGGCCGGTGTTCCGAAAACCAGTTAGAGACCGACATGACAAGACGCAGGAGACTTAGGCTGATGCAATGCACTTCAGAGGTAATGGGGATGTCAGAAAAAAGAGCACGTTCCCGGCAAATGAGGGCGGTGCTGCACTCAAAATCTTTGACAACATTAAGGATCTCCTGTCGCTCTGCCTGCCGTGTCATGCCTCGAACATTCAGCACAGTGGAGACATGCTTCTTCCTGTGGGGTGGAAAGAATCATGGAGGAAGTTAGTGTAAGCGGTCACTGTTTGGTGTTGTAAATGGCGAGTAAAGGTGAGTAAGGATCACAACCCGCTGACTCAAGGCATGTCTTCTGGGAAGGAACACAAGCTAAGAGGAAATGCGCCAAGTTTGGCTTGGACCCATCAAATCATGCTCAGATGTTTTCATACTGGTATTGTCACATTTATTTTGGCCTTTCATATGATGCTTTTAAAACAATTGGTTCTTCTCAGGTATTTCCACCATAAACAAGAAAAAAAAACATTATTTGGACTCATGCTTTTCAGCACAATCCACAAGCTTTATTACTATTATGCCCTTTCTATTTTAGATGAAATGGATTAGTAAATCAAGGAGCAGCCCAGGAGCTATCATGGATTAAGTCTGCTGTCAAGTCTTGATCACCAGAGTGTCCCCAGAGACCTGTTGATGTGCTAATAGATTTGGTCAGCAAGAAAGATGCTTCTGCTCCCCAAATCCACACCTCCAAGATCAGTTTGAGTTTTACATCTGCCCCAAATAAACCAGCCAAATTCCTACAGGTGAAAAGTTATATGATCAGAGAACATAATGATTAAGTAAATTGCTTGCATGGCCAGGAACCACATTTGAACGTGTCAAAGTGAGCATTGAAAGTTCATGAACTTTTCACTAGACCATATAGATGACCTCTAAATAATTCACTCCATAAGGACATACACATTCCTGATCATTTTGCCCTTTGGACTATTGGACAATTTCCCAATTATTCTGGAGATGCGGCTTCACAGGGACTCTATGAAAAAAGAAAAACTTTGCTATATTTAGTCCCATATCCTCAGTAATTTTTTACTTTTTGTAAATGTTTTAACATTGTCTGCTCCTCCAGAATATTGTATATTGTTGTAATTAATCTAGAACTAGTTCTAGCTAAATTTCAGATTCATAAATGAATTTCACAATTTTTTCGCAAAAAATCTCTGTTTAAAATATTTTTATTTGATTTGCTAAATTATGCTTAAACCATATGAAACTCATCCAACCACAAAGCTGTAAAGACTCATGATTGACAGTTGCCTTTTGTATCTCTGATTCTTTTCTATATATTCTGTCTCACTGAACCCCAGCAGGCCTCAGCAGATGGCCGCTCAAACTGAGCCTGGTTCTGCTGGAGGTTTCTTCCTGTTCAAAGGAAGTTTTTCCTCTCTACTGTCGTTACAAGCATGTTTTGTGTGAGGGATTGCCTTTGAGTCAATGAGTCGATGGAATCAACTGGTTTTCCCTAGATTTTTTATCAATTTAAATTGTTCCTGTAAAGTGCCTTGAGATGGCCCGTGTTGTGAATTGGCGCTATATAAATAACCTAAATTGAATTAAATTGCCATAGTTATTCTTTTGCACTATATTGTCTTTCTCCAACATGTTTCCACTTCGGCATTATCTCATTACCTTTTTGTTTCTTGACATGTTGACTCAATAAAAAAAAAATTCTCAACCTGTCAAGCATGGAGTTGGTCCAGATTATTAGGCAGAGTGGAAATAGTGATAAAGAATTAGTAGGACTACCCATGGATTCATCCTCAGGTCAGACAGAGTGTCCCCCAGCAGACAAGGACCCAATGCATAATGTGTTCCCTTCTGACTGTAAGACATTCAGAGTGGCCTGGACCACAGCTTTTTTATGAACCATTCATTGTTGTGTCAGATGATTGGAGACAAGTGCAAGAAAAAGAACTAGAGGAACAAAATAAAATCATATTATACAGTAGCAGCCATTCAAAATGGCCCTTCCCAATCAAATGCCAGTCGAATGGCAGCCCACTGCCCAGCAACTCCCAGCGAAATCCCCTCCAACTTCCAGCCACTGGTCGTCTCCTGAACATGCATATTTTCTTACTCTAACTCCACCCTTTCACTGAATTACAGGGTCTGACCAGGAGGAAACACTTCTCTTTAGATTTTAATGTCCACAAATCATGACAGAAAGAATATTTTAGCACAAAGATTGATGTTTAACAAGGAATTGTAGTGGACCAGCCAAGGACCCATCAAGGAAAGTGGGGACATTTTGAATGGCTACACTGTACTACTGATGTTCTGGCTTTCTCTGCTATGGTGGTGATAAACAAACTGGGCCGTTACGCTTAGAGTGAGTTATCACACATTCACGTCTAAAGTGCCACATCGTATCCTCTTCCTCACCCCATTCTTTTAATCCTAATTCTGGCACCGGTCTGTCTCCTGTAGGGTGGCAGAAACAGGAAGTATTCTGCAGCAGCTTCCTGTCCATTCCATGGAGGCTTGTGCGTCACATGCTGATAAAGGTTGTTCAAGATCACCTGAGTCTTAATCTGTGCAAACAGCAGGGACTCTCCAGTCTCCTCCCAACCCCCCAGGGGGCTCTCTGTCTCATTTATTTTTAACACAATCTCCAAGAGTAGCTCATGTGAATGGGAAAATGTTTCCACATTGCTTTCCCTTGTTTTGATTCATTGCAACAACACAAAAAGAAGGAAGAAGGAAGAGAAAAACATGCACTGTTGTAGTTTGTGTAGTTAGTGTAGCAGTTAATGGAAGATGCTGCAGACATGTCTGGTATCATTAATGCTTCCTGGCTGCATTATCAAAAATCAAATATTTTTGACATGTGACCTCACCGTATATCAGGAAACTCCTTCACTAGAACAGCAACCTCCATCTGGATGGATGGAGTGTCTTCGAGGAGGATGATGTCGGCTAGGTGACAGATGATACTGTCTAACCAGGAGGCACCTGACTCCTAAAGCACATATTAAAAAATAATAATAATAATAATCAGGTCACTATTTGGATGAAATCAGTATGCTCTCAAATGGCTTCTTCCACTAAAATATTTCCTCTTCTGAAGAAGCATGCACAGTATTCCACAGAGACTGCTGTTAGAGGAAACTCAGATAAATGCCTCCTAAGGCCAGAGGCCAAACATTGTATTTATTTTTATTTTACTGGTTACTAGCACATCTCCATCTTAACACATCTGCATCTTCCGAGTTTTTGTTCTTCCACTAATTCTCAGGAAAACAGATATGAATTCCTTGCTTCAACATACACTAAAAATAACAGAATCTCTTTAGAGAGCTCTTAAAAAGTCATCCTCTCCCCCTGCCTAAACCAAGCCAGTTTCCACAGAGGCCCCATCCTGCTCCTTGGCCAGAAAGGCCATCAAGGCCAAAGGCACATCAAAGTCAGCCAGCAGAAAGGAACAGGAAGTTCCTTCCAAACACAGCCACTTCCTCTTGTCAGCCGAGGTGATGGACACTTACTTGAACTCCCATCTAAAAAGGCAAATGCCACAACGTCAAGCCCAGTTGTTGCACACGTAAGCCTAGCCATCCATCTCCATCTTCGTGAGGGCAGCCATTTTTCATGACTGCCAACACCGAGACATGTTTTTCCTCTGTAAACAGTGTCTGACTTTTTACTGAACTGTAAAACTCAAAGGTCGGTCTCTATCTCCCTCACCAGAGTCAGAAACCTAATATGATTATGGCAATGATTTTGACAATGCTTCTTTAGAGGCATTGTCGAAAGCATTTAAAAATACATAAAAATAGATACATTTATAGGGAAATTTAGAAAAATAGATTTTTTTTTATTCAATTCAATTTACTGGTAAAGTTAATGATACCAAATTCCAAACTTAAACTATAAAATGTGTGTTACCCCTAAAGGTTGTTTTTGGGACCAAAAATATGCTAACTTTATTTGAAAGACATTTTTACAGAAACTATTTTTTTGAAGTTTTTTTATGTTTGCTAATGATATGAATTTTTTTTGTGTTTTGAAAAGAAAAAAGACAAACTGAAGGAGTTAGTAGTTAAAGATAACCTGTGTGAAAACGCGGGTTTGACTGTAACAACTTATTCTTAAATTAAGATACATATATACAATATTATTTGTTAACCAGATTTACAGTAAATTTGAAGTTCCAAATAAATGAACTGATATTGAGAATGTTTAGCCCCAGTCGGCCTCGGCAGATGGCTGCTCACACTGAGCCTGGTTCTGCTGGAGGTTACTTCCTCTTAAAAGGGAGTTTTTCCTCTCCACTATCGCTACAAGCATGCTTAGTGTGAGGGATTGCCTTCGAGTCAATGAGTCGATGCAATCAACTGTTTTTCCTTAGATAGAAAACTTTGAATCAGTTTGACTGTATGATCTGGTTGAATTGTCTATGTAAAGTGCCTTGAGTTGATGTTTTGTGAATTGTCCCTATACAAATAAACTGAATTGAATTAAACCACACCTGACTCTCTGCTACATTTCCAACAGTTTGCCTGCTGCTTTATGTCAAATGCCAACGACTCAAACATTGTACAAGTAAGAACCTCCTCTTTGGAAATAGGATGACAATCTTGTTTCTCTCTGCTTAGAGTATAGACCCTTTATTTGAGGCAACCGATATTGAAAGAATTGAATTGAATTAAGGAGCCTGAATTTCTAGGTGTAAATTTTTGACATATATACTGTATTGGTAAGGTTACAAAAACAAGCCATAACCAAAATCATATAGTTACTGATGTGAAATGATGGGATATGTTTATGATGATTAAAATCTACGTGTTTCTTTGCTGAGGTTAAAAAGATCCTTGAAAAATCCAATTATAAAAGCTCCAGTTAAATGTATTGTGTAATCTGTGTTGCTCTAGTTAGCAAAGAAATAATTTTTTGCAAAAATAAGTTTTGCAAATTTGTGTTGAATTCAGTTTTTGTTGTAGATTTATCAAAATAAATGTATCCAGTTGGTCAAGTAAAATGTTGACTTTAAGCCAGTTATGAATGCTTTATCGTGCTAAAGTGTTTCTTCTAAGTCTAAAGATGTTTTGTGCTTGCTCAATTAACTTACCAAATCCCTAAAGAGCCCTTTCAGATGTTTTGCCTCATCTTGTAGACGAAAAGCCACCCTTTTTCTCATTTTGGAGGAGGTGCAAATGATCCGTCCTTGCATGATGGCTCGAACATACTCTACCAGGACCCGTCTGTGGACTTCACCCACCAATGTCTGCAATTCAAGAAAAGTAACATGTTCTTCAACCATTTCTATTTAAAGCTTTTGTTCCCAGTTAAAGCTAAAGTTTGGCAAGGCTTGTTACCTGATATGGAGGAGGGTCCATTCTTTTGAACTTTTTGAAGTGATGTTTAATGCTGGCTTCAATGGCTTCAAAGGCATCAGTGTTGTTCAGCCATTTCCTCTTCATCAGTTTGTCGAAGAATGGCTGTAAACAACAGGTCAGAAACCTTAACATCAGGTGCAACGTAGTGCATGATTTCAGCCATCTCAAATAGATACAGTCAGGTTAAAAAAAAAAGCTCCCTCTCAATTAGTTCTAGGGTTTTATTTATTATGATAATGTGAAAAATGTAATGTGTAATGAAACAACAGACGGACTCTAAGCACACAAAGACAAAAACTGTATTAACCGAACATCTGCAAATTAACATTTAGAAAAGCAGGAGTCTCCTCAGACCAGAGTTACCGGATCAGAGTTAACCCAGAGTTAAACAGAGGAACCAGCTTTTTATCTCATAAAAATTCTGCCTCTCATTCTGGGAAGCCCTTTAAGTCTATCCTGAAACAATGTCCTATTTCTCATGTTTGGAACCTAAAGAGGGAAAACTTTATCCTTATTCTTTTCACTGGTGAAAAGAGTATGATTTTCCTCAGCATAAAATAAGAACATTCAGTTATTTGAAGAGAAGTGATGGTGCTGACCCTTATGTGCTCAAACAGTCTGTCCGTCAGAACCCGCACTGACTGGCTGATGATTCTGTCCAGGGAAGAGTTGGCTCTCTGAGCCAACTCTTCACTACCCTGTGGGTCACACTGCCTGCAACGCTCCACAAAGGTCCTGCAGGTGTAAACAAAAAACAGCAAGTAAAACATTGAATTTATTGACTGGAATCTTTAGCATTGGGATTCAGGTAAGGAACATCACTCTGGTTGCAATGTACCTCAGGGGAGGGCAGCAGTTAACCAGAGCTATGGTCCTGGACACGTATCCGTCCCCTCGGTCTCCAAACTCTGCCTGCGTATCATGAAACATTTCCACCTTCCTACGAAAGCTGGACATATGAAAGGTTCATGAGAAATTTTCTTATGCAAATTCGGTGTCTTGAGTGCTTTTTTTGCAGCAATGATTGGCTATGACAGACCTTATATTAAACATCCAAGCATTTTAACTAATCTCTGAAGCTGCTTTCCACCTAGCTTACTGACTCTCACCAGCTGTACTCTAAAGATGCCATCCTACCTGCAGAATAACTTTATCCTAGAAAAAGTTTCTCAACTTGCCAGAGAATCAACAGAGACACACTGACCACTCTGTTGCTTTGCAGTCAGAAAGGCAATAAACTCTGAGGGACTGTATATTTTAAAATATTTCTATTAGAATCCCCATAATGATATAAGCTGCATCTGCTCTTTTGCTAGACTGGACCGCACAGCCAGCATTCAGTGCTTATCTGCCTCTTTGAGGTTTACTGTTTTTAAAGTCCGGTAATATTCAGAATTCAATGTTCTGAAAGTACTTTCAATATGAAATCATTATATACTGTTAAAAAATTATAAGTGTTTTTAATTAAGAGTCATTTCATTTGAATGTGCTTTACTGGAGACATCCATGTTTGTCAAAGAACATTACTGCCACCTACCAATTTGTGATGTCAAGGTACGGTATCGGCTGTTGATCAAGTCCCAGTGCTGTATCTGGTGTTTGTCACAACGCGCTATTATCCAAATCATCTTGAAAACTTCTTCTTGTAAATGTTGGCTACATATTACGTGTTTTTTCTCTGGCCAGAGGTTTGATGGCAAATAATCCCTCTACAAGTTGGCAATCCAACAACGAACCCGTCCATGGAGGATCAGGAACCAGAAAGGTGGAACAATTCTCTTTTTTTCACTTTTACCCGATGTATTATAACATCCAACTGCCTTGCACGTGGGCATTGTCACTTTAACTATGGCTCTCATGTATTTCCATGGTATAATCCTCTGGAAATCTTCAATAATTGTTATTGATTGCATGTGTGTCTAATAGTTTTTATTGATTTAGCTTGTAAAGCAGGGAGAATGGGGCTAGGCTTACCGCACCATGACGTCACTGCCGGAAGATGTCAGAAGTGAGGTGTTACTATATTTGGGCAAAAATAGCCGGTCCCTGCCTCAGTGATCATGAAATTTTTTTTTTTTTTTTTTTTATTGTGATTAACGCTAAATTCATTAAAGTCTGCTGAACTGCTGCTAGTTTTACTCATATGCCTGGAAGATGTCTAGTGCTACTACCACAGACGATCTCTCTAGAAATGGAATTGAACGATTCAGATTAGCTCGCCGAATGAATAGAAGGGGTAGAGCGTAGCCGCCTGTGGCCCGGGCTGCCTGTCACAACTCCAGTCCGGCTCCAAATGACACAACAACTGATATGGGTGAGTAGAACATGATGTAATAAAGTAAAATCAAGGGGACAATGTAAAAAAAAACAATGTTCCCCTTTAAATCCCTGTGAAGGTATTAGTTTTTGGTATAGATAATTATCCACTGATTATTTGTTGCTGACCGGACTTTTCCTTTTACTCATTAGAGACCTTCTGATAGAAAGTGTCCAGAAACACCAAACAAGAACTACTATTTGGATATGTTCTGCCCTAGTCTTATTGTAATTATTGTTAAGCTTTCGGAATCTTACTCAAATCCATGAGCTAGCTTTATTTTACTACTTGTCAACTCAAAGGAAACAATTTTAACTTGATGCTTTGGATACCCTGAACAGTGGTAGTTGTCATGATGTAAAGCTGGCTTTTACCTAACTTGTCAGCAGTGATGATGTAATGCCTGCTTGGTTTTAATGCCAACATCTCAACATGTTTTTTGGAATCCTACTGTGTTGTTTTATGTGAATCATTGTTCTGTTAATCATGTTTCCCAGATTATATTCAGTCCTATCATTAAAAGACATCCTGTATTAATCTTATCCTTCCCAACATCAACTCACCTGAAGAGAAAGTCAGCCAGCCCAATCAGACAACAGCGAGCAACCCTTGCACCCAGAAACTGGCTCACAGATGTGGATCTATCCAAGTCTACTTTCAGCCTCTGAAAACCAGTCAGAATTGAAGTTCTTAAACATAGCATTACCAGAAGTTTAGGCTAATGTTACCTGGAAGCTTCTCTGTACCTGGATCACTGAGCGTGATAGGTTAGACTGATACTCCTCTATATGTAGCGTCTGGGCCCATCGCCTCTCCTCCTCATCCAGAACCTGGATCAGTTCTGTTGTTACCTTATCCTGAAATAGAAAATGATCTATAAAAAATCTACTTGAGATCCATTTTAATTTGCATGAAAATCTTTCTCAAACTCCTCTAATTACCCGGACTATATGAATGCAGTCTTCCTCCAGCCTGTCCACTGTCTGTTGGGGAAGAATAGGCTCCAGTGCAGTGTAGAGTATGGGTGTACTGGTGCCAATGGTTCCCAGAATGTCCCTTCAAATAAATACTCAATATAAAATTATCTCTAATATAAGCAAACTGAAGCATCCTTTGAAATCGGCATTCACTAACCTGTTGTAGATATTGTAAAACCAGTCCAACAGTGAGTAGACATCTGTAATCTGCAGCGGCCTGCTTGTGATGGTCTGAAGACGTTTGGCAACAGCTTGGTGGTAGCTTTCTACATATACCTGAAAGGCTGCAAACTCTTCTGGGTATATGGATACAGCATTCCTCCTAGCCGCATCTAGATCGTCCACCATACGGCTCCTCAAACGCTCCAGATAAGAGGCCAGTTGGCCTGCCTGAGTATCTACCTGGTGAGGCAGGCTCCAGTCTGCGGCTTCTGCCACTGCCTGCCTCCACTTCATCTTCAGCCTTCGAGGGCGCTGGCTGTTTTGAATGTGGGGGCTCACTCGCTCTGTCCTGGTCTCCTCTCTCATAGTCCAAGCTGCATCGGCATGCTCCTCCTGTTGTATCACCAGCACCACGAGACCAAGGTTAGGGCCAGCACTGGGCTGGCGCAGCGACTCTCTTACCACGTCCCACATCTCCCTCTGCAAGGCTTCATACAAGAGCTCAACATCCTTAGCCTTCCTTTTGCTTGAGTCTAGAGTTGCATTAGAGCTAAGTGCCTCATCAAATGATGAAGAAGATAGAAGATGGCCAATAGGAGGGGTGCTGCCACTTAAGGTAGACGTAGGACTGGATGCAGTTGTGGCTGGCAGCAATGATAGGAGCTCACACTCTCTCTCCAGTTCTAGGATATGCGTGTCAGCCAAGAGAAGGTCTCTGTGGTTGACCAACTGTAGAATCTCTAGAACTGTGGAAACACAAGAAATATGTAATATGCACCATTACTAGTGCAATAACGAGACTTAAGGGTTTAGAAACAGAAGGGAAAAGGCGTTCTGTTGTTGCTGTGCATGCATGAGCATCGGACTGGCCCACATTCTGCTTTCTGTCTCTACATTCCTTTTCTCTATAAAAGTTCTCTGTGGAATAAGAAAAAGGTGGCTCCTCTAAACTTTTACAAGAATCTGGGAAGGGAGAAAGTGCTGTCTTTTCCTGATCTGACATCCAACTGATGAGGGACTCTGGGGTGGTTTCAGACTAATCAGATCATGTCTTAGACAGGAAACAGGAAGAGCGGACCGGATCCTGTTTCCTTGATTCTTACCTGACAGGGGTTCCCTGGTTTTGACCAAAGGTTCCTCCTCCACCTCCTCATCCTCTTGTGAAGCTTGATCGGACATTGATTCTCTCTTCAGCTTGCCAAGGCTGATCCTGAGACAAGAAGGTCGCCTGGATCCCTCTGCATAACTCTCTGTGCTCAGGTCCCCACAAGGCAGGCTTTCCCTGCGCTCTTCTTTACGCCGTCCTGTGAAGCTGCAGAGCATCCACAAAAACAATACCAGAGTGTAACCTAAAACCTCCAGTGGATTGTTACATTAGATTTCAGGTACATTTTAAGACCGCATTTGCTTTTACAGTTGGTAACTCCATTACACATTCACACACACAGATAGAGGCAAAGAAGAGCCTGTCTCCCTAAAATAGTCTTTTTCATGGAGACACAGCAAGATGAGCCAACAAGTTAGAGAAAAGCAAAAAAGGTTTTGTACATGGTGTTCAGCTCCACGACGCCTTGGAGCTGAACATCAGGTGTAAATGCTCCTCTACTGCCATCAAGCCAAACCTTTTAATTCGTCGTCTCCCAGGTGTCTTAGATCATTTATATCTTACATTTTAGGATTCAAAGTTAGACTTTTTTTGGAAAGAATGATTAACATGTGACTGCACCAACATCATAAGGCCCTTTGTTTTAAAGTGACATAACAATAACTGAAAATTGAAACGGTTAAAAGGGTCCACCCCTTTGAAATGAGGCTGGTTTGGCTTCTATTATTAGCCTACAGTACCCTATACCTCTCTATTTCTCTGAAAGGGGGTTGTTAATGCGAACTGTTGGCCTGGCCGAAAAGGCATTTAGGAGAAAAGAGTTAATCCCTTCACGCTATCATCGCAACCCGGATCCCTCTACATGGGAACAGAAGACACCACTTTTTTCAGCCAGGCCAACAATTTGCCTGTTGTCTAAGAGAAAACTAGGCTTTGTGGGGTTACCGTATAAAGCAACTCAACGCTATTTTTAAAATTTTAATTGAAAAAGCTTCCTGGATGGGAATTGAAATGTCTTCAAACTTGGAAATAAAGTCCAGTTTTTTTTTACTTTTTTGGAATGACTATGACGCTGATGACTGAGAATCGTCACCAGCAACATTAACTGAAAATTGAGCTCAGCTGAGCAGCCATTTCTCACCGAAGTAGGGTCATAATCCCCTCTGAGCCTCTCCGCAGCCCTTTTCTCCTCTCCTTCGCTGTTGGGAGTGTGTTGGAGTCTCCAGGGTGGTAGTGGGGAAAGCTGTTCCCCCACACATTTCGCCCTGATATGCGAAGACCCTTCCCTAATTTTCCAAGGGTTTTGAGCGGTGAGACTCCACAGATCCGTTCCAGAGTACCCTTGAGTGGCCTCCCTTTGAGGTTCCCTGCTCCATGCTTTTCTGCGTTCAGTTCATTCTCTTCCTCTTCTCCATCATGAGAGGACCTCAGGTGGAGGTTCCCCCCGACCTCCCCCATGAAGAGGCCTTTGTCTCCTTCATTCTTCTCGTCCTCGTCCAAGTCCACATCCTCAAAGGGGTTAAGGTTCTTTTTCAGTTCATTCAGCTCCTTCAGCTCATGGAGATCATTCAGGTCCCTCAAATCCAAGTCAAGCCGGGGCATGATAAACTCTCCCTTCACTCGGGGGAACTCATGGCAACTCTTGGATCTGCCAGGAAGCTTTTTAAGAATAGGCATGGCTTTTGAGCTTTGAACGAACTGCAAAACAAGAACATTTCAGGTAAAGTAACCGTATTCAGGAATGCAAAATCTTTGTCAAAACTGAATTTCAAGAAATTTTTTACTTTTTATTTATTTATTTGTTTTAATTTGAATAGTATAGATTAAGTTCCAACAAGATTTGCTGATCTGCCATTGAATTTTTATTGACATATTTTAACAAGGCCACATTTTCTACAACAAAAGGATGCTTATGTAATGTCGTCACAGACTAAATGTGAAACATTGATGTAAATTATCAAGATCTTATTAGACAAATGGCTCTCACATATTTGTGTTGGACAGCCTGCAGCTTCAGTAGAATCCGAACGATTCTTGAGAGACACCTATGAAGAGCCTGCTTATGCATTGGTTTAAAAACAAATATTGAAATACTTTTTTATAAAGAAAGTAAAATAATCATGTCAAGTAAAAACTTAATACTTTTTCCCAATTGCCCAGTCACTCATAATGACGGCTTAAAATAGTTATAAAAGCATTCCCAGTGACTACTTTCTACTTCCTCCTAAGACTGGCTGAGAAGTCTGCAGGACCATCATGGACACATACAACTATGCACGCTCTTCCTCATACCCTGTGCCATTTCAGGATTCTTTGGAATGCCCAAGGAAGCAGGAGCAGCAGAGGAAATCCACCAAGGCTCTGGGAAAACATGTAAACTTGGATAAAAATAATCCTAATCATAGACTAATCCCCATTATTTAAGGTCTTCCCTAAAAACACAGTAGTCAAAGCAGTCAAAGCTTGAAGATAAATACTTTTTTCTCTCTGATAAAGGCTCAAATGTCGTTCAGTGTCAGGTTGCAGTGTTTAGGACTGCTGCCTTGCAGCAAAAAGGTTCCTGGTTCAATTCCGGGCCCGGGGTCTTTCTGCATGGAGCTTGTGTGTTCTCCCTGTGCATTTGTGGGTTTTCTGCAAGTACTCAGGCTTGCTCTCACATTCCAAAACATGACTGTTAGGTTAATTGGCTTCTCTAAGTTCTCCTTAGGTGTGAGTGTGTATGTGAATGGTTGTATGTCCTGTTTGCCTCTGTGTTGCCCAGCGATGGATCACATTAAACCAACATTAAAATCAATAAAAAAATTGTTTGCTCTTGATTGTTGTATTTTTTTTGTGCATGAATGTTTTCCATTTGATTATGCTTGTTTTGTTTTGAAAAATAAATAACATTTATTTTTAAAGGCCATGTTACATGACGTGATGTGTTCAATGATCATTTAAAAATAAATTAAATGACAATAACACGGCTCTATACTTTCTCACACAAAGTCCCCAATATTTTGTTTAACCACACAAAAAAGTAGCAGCAAATTTTCTTATCTTCCTTATACTTTTTCTTCAGTTGAGATCTAATGTTTCTAATATGTTCCTTTAATCAAAGCTATTTCCTGTTTATAGTTATGTTGTTTTACTCATAATAAAGCCTAAACTAACAGGTTGGCAAAGACACTGCACTAAATTCACAGAGCGTCATTCGGGACCATAATGCCCACTGCATAAGTAAGTAAGTAAGTAAGTAAGTAAGTAAGTAAGTAAGTAAGTAAGTAAGAAGTTATTCTTTACTCATAGAATTAGATTTGACTTGGTTTACTTGGTCTAAAATAAGTAAATCAGGTGAATCTGCTTAGTTTTTTTTAAATCAATTTATAAAATAAAGTTTAAGGTTTACACATGCAAAATAAAGTTATTAAAGGCATTAAAACCAGAATTTGCTATTGACCATGACTGGTTTGATTTTTTTTTTCTCCTTCTGTTTGCAGCATTGAGCCAAAGTCAGAACGTTTCCAGTTCCAGACATTCACTCTGCAGCCCTTTCATGGTAGTAAAATAATGTTAATAGGAGCAAATACAACAAACATACCTCAGATCTTTATTGAGTAAACAACTGTAGAAATTCAAGATTCCATGAAGGGAGCAGAACCTTTTCCGTCATAAAAAGATGAAGAAGGACAGAAACTGTCCATGAGAAATAAAAACAGCAGCCTTCAAAAGCAATTCAAAGGATTGAAAGACTGCAAAGGATTCACTGGGATCTGAGGTTTCAAATATTAAAGCTTGACCTCAACAAGAAATAGCAAGAGGACAGACAGATGTCTCCCTGTTTACATTTTCCTTTTCTTTGAAATTAAGCAAAAGACTTTTTTATAAATTCTGAGAACTCTACTTCTCAGATATTTAACTCTGAGTTAAATATCCAACTGTAAAGGTTTAAAACATCTAATAAACCACATGAGAGGAAGAAATTCCTCAGCGAGTCAGAAGACTTACCTGAACACTCTGCTGTGCTGTGGTTCAGCTCGGTGTCATCCTGCAGATTGCTGGTGGTGCAGGTTGAGGGGTATGTGTGCGCGCGCGTGTGTGTGAGGGACACTGATGTCTTTAAGAGCATGTCTGAAAGTGACTCAGGAGAGCACTGAGGCTGCCTCCGGCTTCCTGATGCTCTCTATTGTGGTAGAAGGTGATATGTTTTCCTGAGGAAACCCCCCCCTCCGAACCTCGAGCACCTCTAGCACACCTCCCTCACCTTAACCATAGAGCCCATCCGGCACCCCACCCCCACCCAGTGGAGGAGGGCTGCAGCTTTTCTCTCTGTGTTTGTGTGAGTGCTCATCTTAGAGCACAGAAAACAAAGCAACAGCCTTGAGAAGAAATTCCATTCTTCCTTCATCATTAATCCCCAGAGAAAGATTTCAGTTGAAGAACTGAACTTCTTTGACGATGAGCTGCTGCTGTCCTTACTTTCTGACAGTCAGCAGCAAGATGCCCCTCTACTCCCACCCAGTGTTCATTCTTACTAACAACAAGAGCGAGAGTTTAAATAGTGTTCTAATTATGTCCAAACACCTATGTGTCATCAGAAGATAAATGAATAGAGTCAGCCGTAACCAAAATTACTACTCGAGATTTCGCCAATTTTCCTCTATCCAGCCGTTTTTATTATTTGTTTACTATGAAACTGCTTGATATCAGGAAGGCTGGTGTTCATCTCAACTGGTAAAGCATTACATTTTTCACATGGGTGGCAAGGCATGGGGCCGTCAGTGAGAAGACTGGACTAAAAATGGAAATTAAATTTATATCAGGCTCAGTGTTGTTCTCGTCAAGGATGAGGATGAAAAAATTATTTTGTTGACGCTCCTTTTTTTCATGACAATAACAAGAACTGAAGAGCTAAAATGGATCTTTGTTGACGAAATCTTGAGAGTTATGGGTGTGAGTTTTAATTAACTTTTGTGAGACACTTTAGTGTAAAGTAGGGCATTAATTCATTTAAAAAGTTTATTCGAATTCTATAAAGTTTCTTGCCCAACAGCAATGATGAACTGCATGGCAGCATTCTATACCCAGCTATTGTAGTATCTAGGCAAGAACTGTCAGTCTGGTAAAGAATCTGGTTGTTATTCAAAATTGTAAAGGTTAAGTTTTTTGCAACATAAAACTGACTAAAACTAGACCAAAAGCATTTTAGGTTTTAGCAAACTGAAACCGACTAAAACTATCACATATTGTAATGACTAAAATGCAACTAAGACTAATAATAGTTTTCGTCCTAAAGATTAAGATTAAATCTAAGATGGCTGTCAAAAAAAAAACTCCTCAGGGTAAATCTCCGCTAATCACAATGTACCAAATGGGAAATAAACAAGCGCAACTACCATAATTCTAAAAAGCAGCTGATTTGTTTACATTCAGCTCTGCTCCTGGCATCATTATCACTCATTCTCCCCAGTGTGCAGCTCAGAGCCTCTTATTAGTGCACATGCTTACCACCTGCCTATTTAATCAGACATCAAACAAGTTAATATAAGTGATGACAAATTTGTAGCCTCGTGAACCAATCTGACACAACTGGCCAAAACTCAACACAATGCTCAATACATTTTATATAGTTTTTGAATTGTGACATCTGCTGGATTGCTGTGAGAACTACCTTAGAGTGGGTATCCTAATGTTGGTATTAATTCATGGTTGAAATTGTTTGTTCCATAATAATACTATTGATAATGATAATAATATAAAGAAGTTGTTAAAAAAATGACTTATGAAACTATAATTTGACAAACAGCCTGAGCTGAATGTTGTATAATCATGCCTCAAACTGTAACACTGCACTTTAAGCAGTTTTTGACGAAGGGCTTTTCCCAACCTCCCCCCCACCTGCTATTCACTACATTTGCACATGCCCATAGAGGGTCGGCCATATCAATTCCCATCTGAAATCGGTTTAAGTGGTTTATAAGGCCCTCCACAGCAAGTGAGGACCTGTCGCCCTCTCAAGCAGCATTTAATTGTGGTCAGCTTGGAGGATGGGACACATAAATGTATGTTTGCTGATGAAGATTCTCAGTCATCCAGGTCATAGTCATTCCAAAATTTTGTTTCAAAGTTTGAAGACATTTCGCTTCCCATCCAGGAAGCTTTCTCAAAGTGTTAGGAATAGCGTTGAAATCCAGGCTATATGCAGAGTCCAAATAGGCCTTATCAACAAAGGACATTCGTTTTAGGGCAAGAACGTTCACATTTTGGAAAAGAAAATAAGTGGTTGGAGAGGGGCATGAAGGAAGCCATCTATGTTAAGAAAGAAAAAACAACCTTAAACAGAGGGGCCGGACAGCTTGGGGTATTGCAGGCTAACTAAAGAAGCCAAACAACCCCCATTCCAAAGAGGTGGACCCGTTCGGCCGTTTCAATTTGCATGTTTTCTAAACAAAAACAAGGCCTTTTTGGGCTAAAGTAAACTCAGTGATATTTCTGAATTTTTTTATTGAAAAGGCTCCCTGGAAAAGGTTCCTATTAGATTAAGGACAGTTTTATGACGGTGTCTTTTGTGACTGTAAACTCATTACTATTTGTATTGTAATTTTGTGAAGCACTTTATGACCACTATATCTGTGAAAAGTACTATATGAATAAATATTACTTATTTACTACTTACTTATGGCTGCTTTATTGCAGATAAAGTCCATCTATCAGGGTCGCGTGGGGTAGGTGCCAGGGTACACCATGGAGAGGTTGACAGTCCATCGCAGGGCAACCTTGGACTGCTACTATGGCGACAACAGCTCCCTGTTCCCTTAGTGTGAGGAAAGGCCATCTCAAAAGCAGAGAGTGTAGTTATGTCCTCTGGTGCTGTAAAGGGGACTCCTTTCAGCTGCAAGAGTCCTTCTTAGAGAGTGTAGTGTGTAGTGAATAACAGGAGGGAGTAGCTACTGATTGGGAACAGCCTAAAATGTTCAAAGGATATTTGCTTTTGCTTTGGGACCTACATATGTTACTTTTGATTCCACTATTTTTATTTAAAAAACAGAACCATTTCAATGGGGCATGGCTTCAATCTGCTCCAGTTCTGTTTCACGCTTTATCCCAGCTGGGGTCGCGAGGGGTGCTTGTGCCTATCTCCAGCTGTCTATGGGCGAGAGGTGGGGTACACTCTGGACAGGTTGCCAGTGCTTCGCAGGGTAACACAGAGACAAACAGACAAACAATGGGGAAGTTAGTTTAAAGCTGACTATTCAAGCTCTGCTGAGTTAGCGGTACCTATTTCACTGTTGATCCGATTCAGGAGCTCAATCTTTAGCCAACCGCTCTTTGTTACTCCCTCTTCTTAGTAGAGAAGAAGAGCAGAAGGGATTCAGAGACCAGTCTTCAGAGCACGGAGTCAGGCGGGTGAGCAATCCAGAGCTCAACGTGCTACTGAAGACAGGAGACAGGTTAGAATAAGGAATCGAAAACATCAGGTTTCAGAGGACTGTTGACAGGACAGAGGCCTAGGCGTACCACATTGTTTTAACACTCTGGCGTCCTTCAGCTGACTGCAGGACCACGCCCACCTATCAATAACAACTACCTGTGGACGACAATAAGCAGAGCACAGAACATGTTGAAGGCTCAGATGTTCTCATCACCACTTTTTGTTATATCTTCTACCATCTTCCTGGTGAATAAATAATGAGGCGGTCTAGGAGAATGTGAACTTTTATTTACTCAACATAACTGCTCCATCAACCTTCTTGACGTTCTTATGTCACACGTAACTACGGTAGCTCAGTCACTACTTTTGTGCCCTTATGATCAGTGAGGTGGCTTTTACAGTCCAGGTGAGGTTGTCTGTGATGTGCATCCCCAGGAATTTGGTGCTGCTGACCACCTCTACAGCTTAGCTGTTGATGACCAGTGGAGCGTGGTTAGACCAGTTCTTCCTGAAGTCCAAGATGACCTCCTTGGTCTTCTCTACGTTCAGGATCAGGCGGTTATCTCTGCACCAATCCACCAGCTGCTCCACCTCCTCTCTGTAGTTCTGGTCGTTGTCATCACTGATGAGGCCCACCACCACTGTGGTGTCATCTGCAAAATTCACGATGTGATTGGTGGTGAACCTGGGGACGCAGTCATGTGTCATTAGGGTGAACCGCAAAGGGGCTCAGGACGCAGCCCTGAGGGGACCCTGTGCTTAGACTGATGACATCAGAGGTGTTCTGTCCGACCCGGACTGACTGAGGTCTGTTGGTGAGGAAGTCTAGCAGCCAATTTCAAAGAGTTGTATTGAAGCCCAGCTGTTCCAGTTTGCCCATCAGATGCTGTGAGATGATGGTGTTGAAAGCTGAACTGAAGTCCAGGAACAGCATCCGCACATGGGTGTTCTTCTCTTTCAGGTGTGCCAGGCTCAGGTGGAGAGCAGCAGAGATGGCGTTGTAGTCCGTGGTGATCCGAATGCCTTTCCACATCCTCCTGGTGTTGCTGTCATCGTGGAAAAGATCCTGGATTTTCTGGCTGTGGTTCTGCTTCGCTGATTGATGGCACAGTTTAAGTTGGCACACGCTGTTCTCAGTGCCTCTTTATCACCAGACTTGAAAGCTGAGTTCTGTGCTTTTAGCGATTTTTCAAACCTCTCCATTTATCCAGAGGGGTTGGTTGGGCTGGGTGGTGATGTTTTTTTTTATGCTGACATTCTCTATGTATTTGTTGATGTAGGCTGACACAGTCATAGCATACTCATCAATATTTAATAAGTTGTCATATGTTGCTGCAACCTTGAAGATCAGAGCATTCAAAACAGTCTTGGAGAGTCTCCATGGCACCCTCAGACCACACACGGACCTCTTTAACTGTCGGTTTAGCCCTGATCAGCTGGGGCGTCTGTGGAGGGGGTGGGGACGTCTGGAGCCGAGTTATTGAATTGCACTCATTGCACTGATTTTGTGCAGTATTTTCTAATGCAAGGCGTTTCAGAATCTATAACGCAGGGGCATTATTATTTTTCAGTTAATGAGGTTTTAATAGGAATAGGTGGAGTGCAACTTTTCTACTTCTGTTATTTGCTGTTGTTTCTCAAAAAAATGCATAACGATATTACAGCTTTGATTGATTTATTTAAAATTTGAAACATTGCCTAGCCTGTAAGGTGTTAAAAAAAAACAACCAATTAATCGAATCATATCGTGCTGTATTCTTGAGTATCAAAAATAATCAAATCGTTGGCTCAGGAAATCAATACTAAATCGAATTGCTATGATGGGTGTGATTTACACCCCTAGTTAAAAGGGAGTTTTTCAATCTCTTCTGTTGCTACAAGTATGCTTAGTGTGAGGGTTTGCATTTCAGTCAATGAGTCAATGCAATCCACTGGTTTTCTTAGATAGAAAACTTTCACTCAATTTGACTGTATGATCTGGTTGAACTGTAAAGTGCCTTGAGATGACTTGTGTTGTGAATACGCGCTATATAAATAAAGTGAATTGAATTGAATGTAGATAAATTTGGCGTCCTTTGAATCTATTATTTTCCTTATTTTAATGATACAAATAGAACATTTAAAACACAAGTTTACCTCTGCAGAATTCTATATCTTCAAAAGAAAAATAGGATAAATCCACATATAACAGACATATTTAGACTATATTTGGTTAAAGACGCACAGATTTACCTACTGTTTTAGTTGCTGGTAATTTCAAATGTAAACCTTTTCAAAGTGGAAAATAGTCCTAATTCCACATTCATTCAGTGATGCTTCAAATATTGACAAACAGCATCTAGTGTGTGTGCTTAAAAAATGTGTATAAATGTAACAAGAAATACTGATTTTCTTTTTAAATGAAATATACCCTGATTTTCACGTCAAGCATAACAAATGGAGCATGCATATTTTTGCCTAGGACAAATGACATCAGACCAATAGTGTCCCTACCAAAGTTGAAATCAAACCTATGCCCTTGGGACAATCAATATGTTATTATTGTATGGGGGGATACAGTCCTTATAGTTGTGTCAGGAGGCGCTCCTGAGTGTGAAAGCTGTGAGAAAAAAGCTGTTCCGGTACCTGGTGGTTCTGGTCCGTAGGCTTCTTCAACGCCTTTCAGAGGGCAGGAGGGAGACACACCAAGCAGTGTGATATAATGCCTCATAGAGTCCTGCTGATACTGGTTAAGACTACATGCCACATTTGGCTTTGTAGCCAATTAAATAAGGTTTACAACAAGGCTAAACATGGCTTATTTGACTGAAAGAAGAGCCATATTATAAGCTTTCATAACAATGAAAGATACTCACCAGTCAATCCTCAGATCAAAATGAAAAAAAGAAGAAAAATATATGCATAAAAAAATGTATGGCCATCAAAATTCTTCAGTGAGATTAATGGGGTAAAATTACTGTGTAAAAGAAATAAGCAGATTTGGAATGATGTGGCACATTTGGAGAGGTCTGGAGACGCTGGTGACACCAGAAGTTAAAAGTCTCATAGCTCTGGAACTGTTATACCTAGATGGCTGAAATGCTGTGCAGTTCTGGTTTACATGATGAAGAATAAATATAATAAAACGACAAAGGCTTATTTTCAAGCATTTTTACTGCTCTTCAATAAAGAAAGAAAAAAACAACATTGAGTCACTGTTGAACTGATGCCGTTTAAGCTGTGTTTTACTCACAGTTTTCCTTTATATTTTTAGAAACTATAAGGTGTTAGCTTTAAAATTATGTATTACACCTGTAATTTGGCCGTACAGTTCCTTAGTTATTTCCTTTTCCATTTAGGTATCCAAAACGGTGAGAATTACTTAAAATTAGGTGGAGGATAATTAAAATGATCATAAAGAAAGAAATCTGATCTTATTCAAGATATTAACTTAGGTTGGGGTAACAGTTGGAGGGATTATGATCTTTAGTCATTTTTATTTCATGTCAGGAAGTGGGATTTGTCAACTCTTGAAATTCTCCAAGAAGCAGAGATGATGCAGGGGGAAAATGTGTGGGAAAAAAAATAATAGCATGAAAATCGGTAATTGTGTGTTGTAATCCTTAGTTGTTTTTTTTTAATGCACAATAACACAATAGCATAATAGTATATTATGCTATTGTACGTAACTGTAAAAACCCTTTTTATAGTAATATCCACCTGTATATTATATTTGGTCCATATCCAGCTGTAAATTTCGTTCATAATACTAGTTATCTATATATTATATTATATTAGTAAAATTCTGTTTATAATAGTATTCATCTCTATATTTATTCAGTAGAAGCCCATGTCCTGTATTTATGGAACCATTATTTATCCTGCACTTGCTGCTATTGTACTTCTGGTTAGACCTAAACCGCATTCCATTGCCTGTGTGTAATGACAATGAAGTTTAATCTAATCTAATCTAATAAATAACGCTTTTTGAAGGAAATGTAACTGAATTATTTAAGCCTTTTTGTCTGAGTCTTTAGCTGCTTCTCATAGGCCTTGCAAACAGAAAAAGGTTATTTTAATGGTTTCTAGCAGTTCTCTGCAGTTATTGATCAATAAACAGCAATTTTCTTAAAAGTTTCTGATCATCCACAAGGTAACAATTTTATGAAACCAAGCAATGGTAATAAATGAAGAGAGCTGTTCCAATTTTCCATGCAAAAAATCTGCCATATTTAGGGCTTTGAAAAGTCTGGTAAGCCACAGTGAAAACCTGTATTCACAAGTTGGCAAAACAACATAAAAGAACCCAGAACCACATTATACAGGAGCAGGACTCCAGTTAAGAAAAATAAGGCCAACTAAAATTTGTTGCATTAAATAGTTTTTCTCTCAGTACACTGCAAAAACACTCTACAAATAAGTGCAAATTTCTTAAATTAAGCGTATTTAGCCTTAATTTGAAAAGGTAAATAAGATTATTTGCCAATGGTATGAGTATTATCACTCTTATAATTATACACTATTTATACATTATAAATATACACTTAAAAAAAGACAATGCAATTGTTTTTTTCTTATTTTAAATGTAAAACGGTCTTGTTCCAGTGCCGTACTTACCTCAATTCCAGAATATGAAATAACTGTAAGAAAAACTTAATTACGGCATTTCAATTTTTGCAGTGTAAATAAAAAAAATTTTGGATTTATTTAGGTTATCTTACTCTGATATTAAACTCTTCTTGATTTTCAGGAAGAAAAAAAAGCAGAGAGGGAAAAAATCTGTAAGGGAGTATAAACTGTAAAGCAGCAAATGTGAGAAGGATGTTTGTCTTTCTGAGATTACTGCAGGAAAGCCTCCTCTGCCTGTCCGGGCATCGTTGGGCTGGAAGATGACTTCTAATCAGACAAGCTTCTGCTTGTTTATTTTACCACAAAGCAGGGAGAAAACATCATGCTCAAAAGGAGATCTGGTTTATGTCAGTTTGTCTCCAGGGAAACATGAGCTGGATACCAACACTACAAAAACTGAAATATAAATAAGTGAATTCTTCTTGAAAGGAATGATGCTTTTTACATGATAATCTATGTTTTAAAAAGGGGGGGGGGGGGGGGGGTGAAATCAATTAGTGCAAAAACACTTATCTAAAAAAAAATTAACTTTTTTTAAACCCTTTTTTTTCCAGTGTAATCTGACCAAGAACATATTAATGCTGCTGATAGCAGAACCTCTCCTCACATCAAAACAAATAAAAAGATGTGAAGAGACAGATATATCAGAGTGTGCACAGCCTCTACTCTAAATACATTTCTGATCATTTACCTGGAAACAGAGGATATTTTTCCTACAGCTATTAAGGAGATTACAACTAAAAACTCAAACAAAAGTGAAAAAGTTATATAATATATTTATTAAAGGCTAGAGTTCAGGAGCAGTTAAAAATATTTGTAACAATTTGAACAATTTCCTATCCATATCCATGGATTGATCTAATTAGATGTTTTTGACCACAGCTCATCATCAATCAGCCATCCTGAACAAATTTAATCTATTGTTAAACACCCAACAGACATAACATCAGCAACGGGATGATGTTAGGAGTAGGAATGTTCATTTACTGTCTGGAAATCTGTACGAAATTTTGTTTTGTAGACACTCTATATACTCTGTATATAAAATGACAATAGAAGTTGTTTAAATCTAAGGATATCTGTTGATGGGCGGGAAGTAGGCATTTTGTCATCAAGCCTCCAAAGCAGCAGTTCAGGTCGGGTTCTTCTGGTCTCCAGTGGATCATGTGTCTACAAGGTACGATGAAGGAACAGTGGAGAAAGAGTTGTTGAGTCATGGGTGGCTGAGAAGCAGTGGGCTGAGACATTCAGTCTAGTCCATCAGAAACGTTATGGTAGACTAAGTCTGTGGTCTAAACAGCAGCAAGCGTCAGACCATCCAACAGGAATCCAGACTGTCTGCTCTTCCACCTGCAAATACTTTCCCTTCTAATTTACTGATTAAAGTTATCACTTGGTGACAAGCAGCAACAAGAACAATTGGTCCATGAGGTTGGAAAATAATGGGAGCTTTTAGATCTAATATAGGAAGTCAATAACCCCATTTACACTACCATCTGAAAACTGAGCTGTGCTGAGTACGGACCGAGCTCTGAACAATTAAGTATGCTGAGCTTGGTTCCTTACAAATGTTTACACATCAAGCTAGCAGGGTTCCTCGCCTCCTAGTGTCAATCTACAGTACTACTGCTCTCTAGTAGGAAAACTTTGTGACTTTTGCTCTGTCCAACATTCCCTGTATAGCGCTGTTTGCCCAAATTAAAATAATAGCTTCAGTCTTGTTGTAATCCCAAGTTGCACCACACTCTTTTGAAGTTATTTTTAAAAATGTAGTGTTGAGAAGATTTCGATTGTTGTTTACAGTTCTGTTTTGTGGCAGGTGGCAAGCAACTTACCAATGAGCGTTACCGCCAACTACTGTAAGCTGACTGTAAATAGGAGATGATGCATTCTGCTCATACGCTTTTTGTTATCAGAGAACTGAGCCAGAACTGAACCGCGCCAAGCCTGACTGTTGAACTAGAACTAGTGTAGTGAGGTTCAGTTGTATCTAGCACAGTCTGGTTCAGTTTTGTTTTTTACATTGCCATTTACACTCAACAGGTATCTTGGTTACTGTGCTTGGACCGATCTCGGCACAGTTTCAAAAGGGTAGTGTAAATGGGGCTTATAGATCAAAGGGTGAGTTTCCTCAGGTAACCACTTAGTTCCTTTAAGAAGTACAGATCCTGCTATTTTTTAGGGCAGAATGAACATTAATACAAAAGATAACACATAAGTCATAATTGCTAAATGAATTAGTCTTACTTTTTAATCATTAAAGATATTGGGTTACTGCTTAGTTACATTACTTAGCTTAGTGGTTCTGTTTCCCTTCTATCTCAGGCTGGGTGGTTCTGTTTTAATGCCTTTCTACTCAGTAAGCCTGACTCAGCAGCAGAGTCATACATTGTCAACTGGGTCAGTATATTTGAATCAATGTTAATCTCAGAACTGCCTGGTCCAACGTCTGTTTGTCTGCGAGCTAAACCTGGATGGGCTCATCAGAGACTCTGGTTGTGGCGTTGCGTGTGGTGGATGTGGGGCTGTGCGTGGTGGAAGTGGTAGGGCTCATGGCGGTGGAGACTGTGGCAGATGATTGGATGTTCAATGCCTTCGCTCTGCAGCTCATTCTGCTTATGAACTCCCACGAGTTTTTCCACCAGTTCCTTGATGAAGGTCTAAGAAAGAAACAGGAACCAGAGCAGGTGTCACAGAAATAAAACATATTTAATATTTTATTGCATCTGTTTTTAATTTATTTATAGAATTTCAATGTGTTATATGTGAATGACCAATGGCATGTAGCTTGAATTGAACATATAAGTGGGAGGCCCATGGTCACTCTGGAGGAGCTACAGGTCTGGGCTCTCATTTATAAAACATAGAATCCACAATAAAAGGGCACAGCTAACAAACACCTGAAACACACCATTATAAAACCATGGTGACAAAGAAAACAGCTCTTCTGAAGCTCCACCCACATTTAACCAAATTCCTGCAATTGTGTATTTGAATGAGTGTGTATTTAAATGTTGGTGAGTAAGTTGGAAAGATAAACTTGTTAGGTAGCCACAGTAAGAAAAAGTATTAATGAAAGTTGGCGTACACAAGTTCCACACTCCATGCTGTGCCTATACGAGAGTTGAAAGCAGTGAATGAGCTGACAGTTTGTCTCTTAGCATCAAAAGACTCACAGAGCAAAAACGTCCAAGACTCATCGTGAAAAGAAAACCGAACTGGCCCATAACCAAACTACTATGAAGCTGAAAGGCAGGCAATATCTCCATGGAACAAGGGGGTAGCAGCATCATGCTGTGAGCAAGATTTTCTTCCATTGATTTAATAGGAAGGTGGATACACTGATCCTGCTCTCAAAGTCCTGCTTTTCTCATATTCATGGAAAATTCTACTTACAGCTCCTCCATTTTCCACTACCAGCTGCTCAATTTCTTCCCTTTTAACAGGAAGAAACTGCAGCAGAACCAGACTGAGTGTGAGCTGCCCCCTGCCGAGGCCGACTGGGGTTCAAGGAGACAGAAGCAGAGATACATAAGTGAAAACACTGAGATGCTGATAAGATTATCTATGAAGTGCCTTAAGATTTGGTGGAACATTTGTTGTATTTAGTTTTATGTATCGACCAATCACAGCTCTTATTCCTAGAAATAGAGTAAACCACACCTCCTACTAAGATAACATTTTAGTTTCATCACTCAGCATGACCCTGAGCAGCTAAATCCTCCTGAAGCTAAAACTTCTGAGCATGATATTAATAGGAGTTCTGAGAGACCCTGAGCATCTTTGGACCAAATTCAGTCATTTGGAGCTGATATTTCAAACCTTGGAACAAAAGTAAGGTGCAAACACCTCAAGGGATTGTCTCACATTTTTTGTGTGATTAGCAAGACTAAAACAGGACCATTAGTTCAACTGTCTCCTTGAACCCTGGTCGACTTTAGCAGATGGCCGCTCACACTGAGCCTGGTTCTGCTGGAGGTTTTGTTCCTGTTAAAAGGGAGTTTTTCCTCTCCTCTGTCACTACAAGTGTGCTTAGTGTGAAGGATGGTCTTCGAGTCAATGGGTCAATGCAATCAACTCGTTTTCCTTAGAGAAAAACTTTTAATCAGTTTGACTGTATGATCTGTGAACTGTAATGTGCCTTGAGATGACATGTGTTGTGAATTGGTGCTATATAAATAAACTGAATTGAATTGTTTTCTGGTACTGTAGTATGTCAGGGCAACAGATAGGATGTATAACCACCTGCAGAGAAATAAATGACCCACATGTGTTCTGTTGTAGCAACAATCAAAACGGAGCAGGAAAAAAACAGCCCAGTCATTATAAACAATAGACAGCCCACATTACGCTGTCCCAACAAGCACATTTACTGGTTTACTTAGCCTGTAAGAAGCAGAATACAAAACGCACCGACCGTTTAACATCAATCCAGAATTAGAATCATTACTCAGAGGTGTCAAAAGCTGGTGTAGAGAACAAACAGGACAGAGGTGTAATGTTTATTACTCAAGTAGAAGTATAAATCCCACTTAAGAAAACTTAAGTAAGCGTATCAACTAAAGCTCTTTACTCAAGTAAAAGTCTACAGGTAACATTTTTAAAACTACTTAAAGTTTAAAAGAAAAAATAATGCAGGAAAATGTTAAGGACAGACGCTTTATTTAAGGAAAATGTTTCTACAATTCTGGATGATAACTTCCTTATATTTAATTTTCTTAGTTTTAAACCTAATTGCAGTGCCAAATCTAAATTTGCATCATCTTGAAAAACCATTTATTTTAGTCTGTGGTGAAAGAAAAGTTGGAGCAGCAAAAAGAAACTAATTGTCTGGATGGAACAAATTATTATGATGGTTCTAATTTTTTTAATTGCAACAAGCCATAACAAAAATGAATTTAAATGAAACAAAAGGAGCATAACTATTTTTAAAACGTAAGGAGTAGAAGGTAGAGATAATAAAAAAAAATGTCAAGAGTGAAAGTAAATAGTTGTCTAATAGATAATTACTCTAGTAAAGTATAGATAGCCAAAGTGTCTACTTAAGTAAAGTAACAAAGTATTTGTACTTTGTTACTTGACACCTCTGTCATTAGTCAGTTATTCTGTTTGTTCTATCCAGAGTTCGCACTTTCAGGAGAATCAGATCATTAAACTGTAGCTTTAAAAACTGATTTTTGGACCAAACAGGATTTCTTTCTGGAGAGAAGTCACCTTTTGTCCATCTTTCTCAGGACATGAAACTATTTCTATCAACAGAAGCGACGGAAGGAATTATAGCCCTTTGGTTTGTTTATAGACATGATCAAATAAAGCTGCTCTCAGTTGAAGCTGCAGCTTTTCTCTGGACACTATCCAGGAACTGGGCCTACAACTGGACCAGTGAAAGAACAATGTTTGACTCCAGAAAGAATTGTTGTTTCTGTGTTCAAACTGAGGGAAGGGAGAACAGCAAGCCACTGTTTAGGAAGCAGCAGGATGAGAAACGTTGGGCTGGGAGAGAATGATCAGAACCAAAAAAATTTCTAATCCTACCTCTGTGTTGTTACTGCAGTTATGGAGAAGTTCCTGTTAAAACAGAAAAAACACATTATAGACTCAGACAGATTTACACACCTATGATGCTAATAGAGTAACATCTTCTTGGATCTACTGACGCCACTGGTTCAGCATGAAACATACATACAAACACAGACCTGGGGACAAGTTACCTTCAGCTTGTGGACTCGCTCGTCATCAGTCTGCAGGTCGATCAGGTCGTCAATGTTCACCTCCTCTGGCATGTCGCTCTCCTAAAGTCAACAAAGCAAAATAAACAGGAGAAGAAAAATCTCAGTCACTGTAAAAAATAACTAAATGTAGAAATGAGATACAGAAAAATAGCATGACCTTCTGATTTCTGTGGGTCATAATAAACATTCATTCAGCACCAGAAGCTCTGCAACCAATTGGAAACATTCAAATAAAAGATCAGTCCCAGGGAGGACTGGTAGTGTTCAAGTGTTGTGCATTTTTTTTTTTTTTTTGTGCTCTTGACCAGTTTCTGGATCTTTTATGAAAAAAAAGAGGTCAGAATATTTTGGCTGATGAAATAAGATGTCTTCCTGCTGAGTAACAGAAACTTTGACCTTTCCTCACCCCACTGAGAAAAGTCACAAACTGCAGACATCTGGAGGGTGTTTCACACTGTAACACAGCCTGCTTATCTTTAAACAATCAGCCATTGTACTGTTTGTGTAGAGAAACCAGCCATCCACACCAGTCATCTGGGCTCCTAGTTTGTGTGACTGGATCTAGGCACAAACAGGACTGGAGTCCTGGAGGACGCCATGTCTCTTCTAGTTCTGTCCTCTGTGGGGACATATTCTTAAAGGAAAAGTCCGGTCAGCAAAGAATAATGAATGGATAATCATTTATACCTAAAACTAACATGTTCACTGTTATTTAATTAATTTAGCATTAATCAGTAAATACATAAAAACAATATTTTTCGTTGCGATCACTGAGGCTGGGAGCGGACATTTTTGCCCAAATATAGTAACGCCTCCCTCCTGTCATCTTCCAGCAGTGACGTCACGGTGCGGTAAGCCTAGCGCCATTCTCCCCGCTTTATAAGCAAAATTAATGGGAACTACTAGACACATCTGCAATCAACAACAATTATTGAAGATTTCCAGAGGACTTCACCATTGAAATTCACCAGAGCTATAGTGAAACTGACAATGCCCATGTGCATGGCAGTTGGATGTTGGAATACGTAAAAGTAAAAGTGAAAAAAAAGGGTTATTCCACCTTTACTATTCCTGATCCTCCATGGACGGGTTTGTCGTTGGATCGCCAACTTGAAGAGGGAGGTTTGCCACCGAACTTCTGGCCAGAGAAAAATCACGTAATATGTAGCCAACATTTGGAAAAAGAATGTTTTCAAGATGATTTGGATAATAGTGCGTTGTGACAAACACCAGATACAGCACTGGGACTTGATCAACAGCTTTTACCGCACCGTGACGTCACAAACCAGTAGGTGGCAGTTGTGTTCTTCACAAACATGGATCCCTCCAGTAAAGCACATTCAAATTATAATTACTCTTAATTAAAAACATTGATCATTTATTGAACAGGATGTTATAATTTCCTTTTCATTTCTATTTTATGAATATGACTTTTCCTTTAAGTCTTGGTTTTATCTGAGGCACTGCTTGCTGGCAGGAAATGTTTCAGCTGGGATGATAAGGACTCCAGTGTGTCCTGTTTGTTCTTATCACTGGAATCCGATTTCTGAAAACCATCCAGTCTTATTTCACAAAGCAAACTGGTAAGATGGATTCAAAAACACATTTTCCCTGATGCTTACTCCCCGTCAGCCTTTATGTCCCATCATGTCCATTTAAGGACAGGAAGATCCGATCTTTGAGAGGAACCCGGCTTATTGTGGAAAGAATGCCTTGTAAGGAGATGACCCCCCACCCCAACACCCCAAAGATCACTGGGACCCTTTTAATGACAGCTCTATCCAATAACTGCTGAGGAGGAGCAGCTGTGGACCCACCTGACCCCGGTACAGCCGGTCCAGACTCTCATCGATCCACTTCTCCACGTCCAGCCGCCGCTGCAGCTCCTTCCTGTTGTACTTCACGGTGACCCGGGCATGCCTCTTCGGGATGTGAACTCCCAGCTCCGGGTCTGATGGGAGCAGCTGATCGCTGTCTTCTAGCGGCGTCCCACTGCGCTCGGTGGCCATCCTGCTGTCCTGATGACTTCTGCTCTGATTTTTTCCTCACCTGAAGTTTGACTGCAGCCGAGCGCTGGGAGGCGACAGCAGCTGTTTATGTGGGGGTGGGATAGTTATTGATGCGGTTCCAGGTCAGCCCCTCCGCCAGTTGGTTTGCCGGTTTCATGTCTCAGTTCCCTCCTACTTTCATCACAGAGCTGCAGGCAGGGGCGATTCAAGGACCAGATGTTTCGGGGTGCTGAGCACATCTGGCCAGAGAAGAGTCATTTCACTGTTTTCTACACATATTTTAAAAACTTGTTCAGTGCGTTTTGCTAAAGACTGACTCCATCATTCACTAATTCATGGTATCTGAGCCAAAACCCTGACAAACAAAGCAAAAAGCAGCAGAACAATATTCTAACAAATTAAAGCTTTTAAAACAACTAATTTCATGAAAATCTTTGAATCAGTTTTCATGAAATGGGTTTTCTATTTTGTGTGCCAAAAGTACGTCCCTGATATATGAAAAATAGTCAACTTAATGAAATGTTTTTATTTGCCAGTTTAACTTTCGCTATTCTGTTTGTTTTGTTAGGTGTTTTTTTCTGACCTTTCACTTTTCACACACCTTGCTCTGTTCTCCCTTCTCCCTCTTTAGACTGGCAATCATAAAAGGGATTATGAATTAAAAAAACTAGTTACAGAAATAAATGATAGCAATTTACCAATGTTTCAATAAATATAAATATTGAGCAAATCAATAAAGACTAGCACTCCTGCCTTACAGCAAGAAGGTTCCGGGTTCGAATCCTGGTCTGGGATCTTTCTGCATGGAGTTTGCAGGTTCTCCCTGAGCATGCAATGGTTCTCTCCGGGTACTCTCCGGCTTCCCAGTCCAAAAAACATGTTTATTGGCTTCTCTAAATTCTCCTTAGGTGTGAGTGAATGATTGTTTGTCCTGTTTGTCTCTGTGTTGCCTGTGATGGACTGGAGACCTGTCCAGGGTGACACACTCACAGTACAAACAAATCACTTCCTCTTGGTGATACTAAAATTCTGTGTTTTTGGTGAAAAGTCTATTTTTGGTGAAATTTTAATCAATAAATAACTAATGAAGTAACCAATAACTACTTTATTACAAATTGCAGTGCAACCAAACTCACAGTACAAATAAACAATCTTCTTTTGATCATACCACAACTGTAACTTGGGGAAATGTGTTAAAATATATTTTTAGGAGATCTATATTTAATATGTTAAATATATTAAATATGTCCTCAGCCACCAGCTAAAACAGTCAGCAGCTGCTGGTATGATAGTGGAGATAGAGGATAACCTTGTCATGTTGGGACCAAGGTTTCTAACCCACATGCAGAACACACGGACTCAGAGGGAAAAGTTCAACAGTTTATTGAAACACAATGATATTAAAGAACTGATTCTTGGGAAACAGATCCAGGACTGGTCACAACTGGGTTCTCTGCAGAGAGGGACAGTTCGGTTAGCTGAGATCCAAATACTGTTGCTTGTTGAGTAATGCAGGTCTGTACCTGTTCAGTGATTTAGGCTGAGCGGCAGAGGGAGGGAACCAGGAGGGTCCAGAGGCAGAAGATAGGCAGAGGGCTAGGCAGAGGCAGGGATTGACTTTGTTGGGATCTGGAGATGTACCACCTTCCACCAGCAGAGTGCGCTGTGGGTCTCCTGGGCTGGAGCCCTCCAGCACACCTGAGACGCATCTACTCATCAGGAGACCTGCCTTTCATAAGCAGCTGCCAGACCTTTCTTCGACGCCGCAGTGTTGACCTTAGTTTGGTTAGCAACCTGAGCCTCTGTTACCTGAAGAATCTAAGTTGTCTCTAAGTGAGAAAACTGGTTCTAACCTTCCTCTGTCTTTGCTCACAGGAAACCTGTCTCAAACCTGAAGCTCTGTGTGAGCTTAACCTGCCTTCCAGCCCTGGTGAGCCAAACCTGAAGATTCCTATTTTGGATTTCCCCTGCTGCTCTCTGTGAAGAGCTGGAAACTCTGATCAAGGTCTGCCATTCAAAGTCAGAAGCTAGACGCTGCAGCTGCTCGAGCACTCTGCTGAACCAACAGTCTCTGGACCCAACGGTTCCCTCTCTCACAAGAGAAGCCTGGACCCCGTCAAGGTAGAATCAGAATTATCTAAAGGACTCTTTAATCATCTGCCTGCCCAGCTAATCAAACTATCATCTCTGCAGACTTCAGTGAACCCAACCCCGGACCTGTTCCAGATCCAGTTCATGTCTTTTGTGTCAAACACCTTTAATAAACTCTGTTAAACTTTTACCCAGCCTCCTTTGTGTTCTGCATGTGGATTTGATATTAAACCGATCATGACAGACTTCAGACTTTGCAGTGTTCAGATCAGAGTTACTTTCCAGTTCTCTTCTTGAGAGCGGGCAGGCAGGTTTAGACAGTTTGACTTTCCAAGGTTCTTCTGAGATCAGACAGCTGGTCTCAGCTGAGAAACTCTTCCAGAGTTCCAGGGTTCAGTCAGGTTCTTCCGTAACTGGCTTAACACTCTGGCACTGGAGTGTAGCTCTGCCACTGCTTAAATGCTGGTCTCCTGATGAGCAAACGAGCCGCAGGTGTGGTAGTCAGCTTCAGCTCCAGGAGACCTAGGGCGCCCTCTGCTGGAGAAAGGTGGACAGACCTCCAGATCCCAACAAACCTGGGGAATAAGATTATAGATCAGAAAGGTATCAACAACCAATTTAAGTCTTTTTATAAGGATCTTTATACCTCTGAAATAAATGATAAGGAGAAAGTAAAAATGTTTTTAGAAAATATGGAAATGCCAACCCTAGAAACGATAGATAAAGAGAGATTAGAGGGACCCTTGACTGCAATAGAGATAGAGAAAGTGATTAATAACATGAAGACAGGCAAGGCAACAGGCCCGGATGGGTTCCCGAGTGACTTTTATAAAACATTTGCCTCTAAATTGATACCCCTGCTTGTACGAGTATATCAGTAAGTCCTTGAAAAAAAACCTTACCCCAAACAATCTCACAGGCTATGATCTCAGTCATTCTTAAGAACAATAAAGATCCACTTAAATGTGAATCATATTGCCCAGTGAGTCTACTAGGATGTGATTATAAGATATTGACTAAAGTACTAGCAGCGAGGATTTAGCATGTTATAGGTAAGATAATACATCCTGACCAGACAGGATTTGTTGCTTGTAGACAACTTTCTAGTAATCTCCGTCGACTCTCAATGTGATATACACTGGGGAAGGTAACATCGATCCCGAAATTGTAATATCCTTGGATGCCCAAACAGCTTTTGACATAATAGAGTATCCTTATTTATTTACGATCCTGGAGAGATTTGGATTCAGTCCAAAATTTTGCGCATGGATTGAATTACCACACGCAAATCCTCAAGCTATGGTAAGAACGAATAATATAATATCTGACCCATTGCCTCTGTTTCGAGGAACAAGACAAGGGTGTCCTTTGTCGCCCCTGCTCTTTGATTTGACAATCGAGCCCCTTGCAATAAAGCTAAGAAATGCTGCTGAGCTCGGCGGAATACACAGAGGGATAAAAAAACCATAAACTCTCGCTGTACGCTGACGATCTGCTTCTTTTTCTGTCAAATCCTGCCACAAGCATTCTGGTGGCTCTCGGTATTGTTGAAGACTTTGGGGGGGGCTTCGGGTTATAAAATTAATCTAGACAAAAGCATTTTGTTTCCAATTAATGAACAGTCGAGGAAATTATCATTCCAGGCCTATCCTTTTACAACAAAGAAAGACAAATATCAATATCTAGGTGTTACGGTAACAAGCAAATATAAAGATCTATTTAAGTAAAATTTTATAGTAACAGCAGATAAGGCTAAATCAGATATGGAAGATGGTCCACCCTCCCAATTTCATTAGCAGGTAAGATAAATTCTGTAAAGATGATCCTAATGCCAAGGTTCCTGTTTTTATTTCAGACAATACCAATTTTTATTCCGAAATCTTTTTTTAAAGAATTAAATAAATGTACATCCAGCTTTATATGGAAAAAAAACAGTCCCCCGGATTAGAAGACAGTTTTTGGAGAGACAGAGAGAGGAGGGGGGCCTAGCTCTACCAAATTATATGCATTACTACTGGGCAGCTAATTTACATAAATTGTTGTTTTGGGTCTCACAGTTAGATGAAGAGAAAACTCCAATATGGGTGCATATGGAAAGGTATGCATATAGCCCAATATCCCTGCATTCCCTGATGTGTGCACCTCTGCCCTTAAGTAAGCACTTTTATATAAATAACCCCGTGGTAAGAAATTCTATTAAAATCTGGGTCCAATTCAGATCCCATTTTAGAAACAGAAATGCCCTCCTGTCTGCTCCTGTTTATAGTAATCACCTATTCTCTCCAGCTTTAGGGGGAACAGCATTTAAAGAATGGCATAGAGCTGGGGTGAAATCTGTCAAAAAGCTGTTTAAGGATGGAGTACTTATGTCTGCGGCTCAGTTGGAAAAAGAATATGGAATCCCCTTAAAAACCAACTATTTCAGATACTTTCAGATTCGAGACTTTGTGAAAAAGACATTCTCCTCATCTTTGGAATCATTGCAGAGTGAGTGGATAGATGAACTATTAGATATGAATCTGACTATTAAGGGGACAATTTCTATGCTCTACATTAATATTCAAAGGATGACTTCCCCATCCCTTGACTATATAAAAAGAAAATGGGAAGAAGAACTAGGGCTAAACATTTCAAATAACGAATAGAGGTGGGCTGTAGTATACATACATTCTTCATCAGTGTGTGTTAGACATGGATTAACACAATTTAAAGTGCTACATAGACTTCATTTCACCAGAGACAAACTGGCGAGAATGTTTCAGGGAGCCGAACTGACTTGCCCTAGATGTAAACAGGTGCCAACCAACACATCCCATATGCTTTGGTCCTGCCCCAAACTCAAAGAATTCTGGATTGAAATCTTTAAAACTTTCTCATCTGTCTACAGGAAAGATACCTCAGGTAGCCATTTTTGGTGTGGCACCGGGGGGGATAGAATGAACGACAGCTCAAAGGAAGGCAATAGCATTTTCTTCACTGTTGGCCAGGAGATTGGTTTTATTTAATTAGGTAAAGGCAGTTCCACCAACTCATAAATGATGGATAGAGGAGGTAATGGCACACCTAAAGCTAGAACATCTTCCATTTACGTCACAGGGTACCATTAAGAGATATTTCAAGATTTGGCAACCTTTGATTTCCTATTTTGAATCCGAGGTTCAATCTGCTTCAGCATAATCAGCAGTTTTTTTTTTTGTTTGTTTTTTTTGGTGGAATTATTATCATTATGATTGTTATTCATACTTATGTTTTTGGTTTTCAATCCATGGACATCTGGAACATGTATGTGCGGGTGTAGTAATTGTCTTGTTGATAGTTTTTTTTTGTGATGTCGTTGTGATGTAATTATGGAGTCTTTTTGTTTTGTTTTGTTTTGTATGCCCTGGACGGGGTGTTTGTTGGTTTAATATGAAAAACTAATACAAACAATTTGATTATTAAATATGTTTCATAATAAATATTTTAGAGCAAATATTTTATAAAAATAAATACTCATTTCTTAGTTATGTGTTCCCACAGAACTAAGGAATGAAACAAAAAAAGGTAAACAGTTCAATGTGCTGATGAAGGTTCTCAGTCTTCCAGGTCATAGTCATTCCGCAAAATTCAAAAAATATCCACTGGACTTGGTTTCCAAGATTTGAAGACATTTCGCCACCTCTCCAGGAAGCTTTTTCTATTCAAATGTCTGGATCTGCAGTGAGTTTCAGTCTTATATAGACAAAGCCTTGTATCGCTTGGAAACATGCAAATGGTAACCGATGAATGGGTCGTTTG
Source organism: Cyprinodon diabolis (assembly GCA_030533445.1). Classification (NCBI taxonomy): domain Eukaryota; kingdom Metazoa; phylum Chordata; class Actinopteri; order Cyprinodontiformes; family Cyprinodontidae; genus Cyprinodon; species Cyprinodon diabolis. The sequence continues at coordinate 42,617,052 of CM060072.1, read as the reverse complement.
GTTCCATTGTTAGCCTGTAATATCTGAAACCTGTCTATGATTCTGAGGGTCGGTCGTTAAAGGGGGGGGGGGGGGGGGGGGGGGATTGCCGTTAAGGGGGGGATTGTCTCCTGTAATACCTGAAACCTGTCTATGATTGTTAAGAGTCGGTCGTTAAGGAGGTGTTGTTCACCGGCTGGAGCGGGTAGGTCCCTCGTTCCTCTGTGATGGGGTGGGTTTTTTTTTTTATATATCTGGAAGGGATCATGTCTATGATTGAATTGTATGTTTTTGGAAGCTGGAATCTGAGTCCACCACCTCTGTTTAAAGTTGTTTTTTCTCTCTTAACATAGATGGCTTCCTTCACGCCCCTCTCAAACAACCTATTTTCTTTATCTAGAATGTGAACATTCTGGTCCTCAAAAGAATGTTCTTTGTACACAAGATGTAGGTGTACTGCGGAGTCTTGTCCAGAGGAGGCCGCTCTTTTGTGTTGGGCCATGCATCTGTGGAGAGGTTGTTTGGTTTCTCCGATATAAAGATCAGAGCATTCCTCGCTGCACTGAACAGCATATACCACTCCGCTCATATTCGGTCTGGGAGTTTTATCTTTAGGATGCACTAGCCTCTGTTTAAGGGTTTTGTAGGAGACATAAATGGTTATGTGGTGTATGATGTGTCTTGGAGGTGGAGACTCAAAGGGAGGTTGGTGTGCACCAAGGAACTAGGTGTATAAGTGCGCACTCACCTGTCTCACTGATGAGAAGAGTAACGGTGGGGCTGCCGTAATTTTGTTTGACCGCTTCATTTCACTACGTTTCATATTATTTTGTTTCAGTATTCATTCATTTCCTATATTAATTAACGGATCTGACTTTGTTTGCCACAATCATCCCTACTGCGCTGTCATTAACTCATGCTGGTGACAATAAACAAACAAAAGCATCCTGGACTCCAGCGTATCTGTAACAATATAAACATTTAAGCGCGCCACAAATAGGGCAAGAAAGGAGGACCCGACCCGAACTCTCTGCGGCCTAAAGGATCTTTAAGGAAGCCACTATGCTTTTGTCAAACAAAAACGGCTTTAATGAAAATCATCACCATGCACAAGTGACAAAAACCAAGTCATCCCTCACTGGAGAACAAGGAAGCCACAGCTAAGTGCCACATCATACCTTTCATTCACCTGGAAACAGGTAGGCCAGAGCCTTTCTTATGTTTGTGGATGGAATTCGTTTTTGATTGCTTTCTGGCAAATGAGAATAATATATTGAATGGATGCTCCGCTGGATACATTGGCGCACTGATGATTGCACAAGTTCTCCATGCTTTATTTAATTGATAACGGGACTTGGTGGCATACATGTGTGGTGGTTGCTGTTGTCTGAAGGCCTATTGTTTGTTTGAATGCTTGGATCGAAATTGCTCTGCCAATTAATTTAAATGCAATGTCAAATGAGTGGATTTGTTGCCTGGAAATGTGATTGTGACGAGCCACACAATAAAAATATAACCAAATGAGTGGAATAAATTCAGCATTTGAATGTTCAAATATGGAACATGGAAAAAGAGAAATTAAACTGACTGCCAAAGCGTTGGAAAATAAAATTGAACGTCTCCAGCATGAGTGCAAAAGTACTGTTAATAAAATAAAGGGCTCATTCCGCAAATTAAAGCAAAAATGAAAATAAAAGAAAACGCTGCTGATATCCTTACACAGCTGGACAATTTGAATGTACTGTGTAACAGGGCCAGTGAACTGCACAATGAATTATTGCCACTATTACCTGATGATGTGGATAAAATTCAAAACGACTGGTTTTCCAGCATTATGGATTACAGTGGTGTATTCAAGGAACAAGTGGAAAAATGGATACAGGAAAATCAAGATGAAAATTCAAATAAAACGTCGGAGAGACGGCATCCATCCCACTTTGGATGGTGCAGCTCTTCTTTCTAGGAATCTGGCCACATTTATTAGTCCTCCAAAACCCTGTCCACCCAGGGTGCAGACCAGGAAGCAGAGTTGTAGTTTACCACACATCTCTGCAGCTTCTCTACTGTTACCCACTCTTTACTCCATCCAGACAGTGTCTTGCCCACGACCAAAATCTAATAAATTAGCAAATATTCCCAAAGGAGTAAATCATGATAATCTAATTAAAATCAAAATAACTCCGATTGGGGAAAAAGTTAAAACAATTAAATGCGGTCTGTTTAACATAAGATCTCTTTCCTCTAAAAGTCTGCTAGTTAATGACTTGATTTTTGATAATCACATTGACTTGTGTTGCCTTACAGAAACCTGGCTGCAGGAAGAGGATTATGTGAGCATAAATGAGGCAACTCCTTCAAGCTATTTAAATTTTCACATACCCAGAAGTTCTGGGGGAGGAGGAGGAGTAGCAACAATCTTCCAGTCTGACTTACTGATTACTCCCAAAACAGTTAATACCTACAACTCTTTTGAACATTTAACCCTTAATTTCCCTGATCCAAATTTCAAGGCAAGAAAACCTCTTCTTTTTGTAACTTTGTATCGTCCACCAGGTCCTTACTCTGAATTTTTAGATGAGTTTTCAGAGTTCCTTTCTGATTTGGTATTAAATACTGACAGGGTCATCATAGTGGGAGATTTTAACATCCATGCTGACATTGAAGGCGATAGCTTAAGAGCAGCCTTTAATGCTATCTTAGACACTATTGGCCTTGTTCAAAATGTGAATAGTCCCACGGCATAGAATGTGAAGAAATAACAGTATTTCCTCACAACCCTGTCCTCTCTGACCACTTTCTAATAACCTTCAGGATTACTTTAACAGAGTTGTCCTCCCCCAAAAGAAGGTTACATTTTAGTAGATCTTTATCAGATAGTGCAGTTATAAATTTTAAAGAATCTGCTTCACTTTCTCTCTCCTCTGTGTCGTTGAGCAGTGCTGCAGAGTGCAAAAGCATAGCTTATTCCCCTTCACAGGTTGATGATTTTGTTGATGGGGTTGCTAGTTCTCTGCGTACTGCCTTAGACAACGCAGCTCCTTTGAAAATGAATACCTTTAAAAATAGAAAGCTTGCTCCTTGGTTTAATGCAGAGCTGCGTACTTTGAATCAAAATGCTAGGAAACTGGAGAGAAAATATCGCTCCACAGGCCTGCGGGAGTCCTTCCTAGTCTGGAAAAATGGTTTACTGCTGTATAAGAGGACCCTTTGTAAAGCAAGAGCAGCATACTTCTCCTCATTAATAGAGGAGAATAAGAATAATCCTAGATTTCTTTTTAATACAGTTGCCAAACTCACCCAGAGCCATAGCTCTGTTGAACAGTCCATCCCACCTGCTCTTAGCAGCAATGATTTTATGGGATTCTTTATAAATAAGATTGATCTTATTAAAAATAAGATCATAAGCACTCCTCTATCCGCGATTGTACCTGAGGTAGTCATGGAATCTGAACCGGGTTTAGACTGCTTTGACCGGTTTGAACTTTCTGAATTAGCAAAATTATTGTCTTCATCTAAGCCTTCAACTTGTATGTTAGATCCAGTTCCAACCAGGTTATTTAAGGAGGTATTCCCTTTGATCTCCTCCTCCATTTTAGATGTGATTAATCTATCTCTGTTACAGGGATATGTACCTAAAGCCTTTAAGGTTGCCGTAATTAAACCTCTGCTTAAGAAACCGTCTCTTGACCAAGATGACTTGGTCAATTATAGACCTATATCCAATCTTCCTTTCTTATCCAAAATTCTTGAGAAAGTAGTTGCCAAACAAGTTTGCGATCACTTACACCATAATGAACTTTTTGAAGAGTTTCAGTCTGGCTTTAGAGCTCATCATAGCACTGAGACAGCTCTGGTGAAAGTCACTAATGATATTCTCATGGCCTCAGATAATGGACTTGTATCTGTGCTTGTCCTGTTGGATCTTAGTGCTGCATTTGATACAGTTGACCATAATATTCTTTTAGAAAGACTTGAATATTTTGTTGGAATTAAAGGAACAGAACTAGACTGGTTTAAATCTTATCTATCTGATTGAATTCAGTTTGTTCATGTTAATGATAGATCTTCAACATGCTCAAAGGTTACCTGTGGAGTACCACAGGGATCAGTGCTAGGACCAATTCTCTTTACTTTATACATGCTCCCAATTGGTAGAATTATTAGACAGCATGGGATTAATTTTCACTGTTATGCTGATGATACCCAGCTATATCTGTCTATAAATCCAGATGAAGCTAACCCATTACATAAATTACAGGCATGTGTTGAAGACATAAAAACCTGGATGACTCTTAACTTTCTGCTTCTGAATGCAGACAAAACAGAGGTTATAGTCTTTGGACCAGAGTCTCTGAAAAAGAAGCTGATTAGCCAGTCACTTCATTTGGATGGGATTAAACTGATTTCAGATAATAAAGTAAAAAATCTTGGTGTTATTTTTGATCAGGACCTGTCATTTAAATCCCATATCAAAGAGGTTTCTAGAATTTCCTTCTTTCATCTGAGGAACATTGCAAAAATTAGAAATCTCCTGTCCAGGGGTGATGCTGAGAAACTAGTCCATGCATTTGTTACTTCAAGGCTGGACTATTGTAATTCTTTACTATCAGGAAGTCCACAAACTGTAGTTAAAAGCCTTCAGCTGATCCAAAATGCTGCAGCCAGAGTTCTGATGAAAATTAAAAAGAGAGATCACATCTCTCCTATTCTGGCTTCTCTTCATTGGCTTCCTGTTAAATCAAGAATTGAATTTAAAATCCTCCTTCTCACATATAAAGCCTTAAATGGCCAAGCTCCATTTTATATCAGAGATCTGATTGTTCCTTATGTTCCTAACAGAGCACTTCGCTCTCAATCTGCAGGTTTACTAGTGGTTCCTAGAATTTCTAAAAGTAGAATGGGAGGCAGATCTTTTAGTTATCAGGCTCCTCTCCTGTGGAACCAACTACCAGTTTTAGTCCGTGAGGCAGACACCCTGTCTACTTTTAAGGCTAGGCTTAAAACTTTCCTTTTTGATAAAGCTTATAATTAGGGTGGCTCAGGTTATCCTGTGCTATCTCTATAGTTATGCTGCTATAGGCTTAGACTTCTGGAGGACATAGGGACCCCCATTTCATCATTCTGCTTCATTCTCTCTCTGTTCTCCTATTCTGCAGAATCTGTTAGTTCAATCTCTAACGTTCTGCTCTATCTGCTTTTCCTCAGAGTAGCTTTGCCTCGTCTGTTCCTGTTTGGCTGTGACGTCATCCTGGAAAGAAACATCAGCTGTGCTGCTTCCATCAACACCCTTGTTTATAGATGTTGGAGATCGGCCTGTTTTCCAGTGTGGTCCTGTGACTGGGTGGATGTGCTCTCTTCGTCCTCTGGCATGGGAGCTGGCTCGGAGCTCGTCTGCCTGGCTGTGTGTTTCCTGGACGGGGCCGCCTTTTACAGCTGCTTTTTGTGTCTCTGCTTCTGTCTCCTTGAACCCCACTTGGCCTCGGCAGATGGCCGCTCACACTGAGCCTGGTTCTGCTGGAGGTTTTTTCCTGTTAAAAGGGAGTTTTTCCTCTCCACTGTCGCTACAAGCATGCTTAGTGTGAGGGATTGTATTTGAGTCAATGAGTCGATGCAATCAACTGGTTTTCCTTAGATATAAAACTTTGTATCAATTGACTGTATGATCTGGTTGAACTGTAAAGTGCCTTGAGATGACATGTGTTGTGAATTTGGCGCTATATAAATAAATTGAATTGAATTGAAATTGAATTTGAAACAAACATCTCAGAGCAATCAACAAAAGAAATAAATCCTGTTGGAAAGGATAAGGATTTGCTAACTGCACCTCTGGAAGTTGTTCCCACTGTACAAAACTTACCTGATGAACTTAATCTTTCTGATAGCATCTCAAATGCAACCAAAAGAACACGCTCATCAACTCGTTCAAAAACAGAAAGAAATCTTGCAATTTTGGCAGCAAAGCAAAAGGCCTTAAAGGAAAAACATGCATTGGATGAAGAGGAGCTAAAGTTACGTAAAAGACGAGAGCTTCTTTCACTGGAGAGTGAAATCGCTGAGGAAATGGCAAAACTGATTGTCATAGAATGACAAAGCAGTATAGGGAAGAAATCAAAGTCAATGGTTTCTGATGGGATGAACTCTTACTTTGAACAGACACACTCAAAAGGACAACTTAATGTAAATGCCTCTGAGTTTGTGCCACTACCGCCAGTAAAACCCTAATACAACGGACGTCACACAGCTAGCTGTGAAACCTATAGTCACTCTCTTATGTAATAAAAAACAGCCCTCAGGTACCTCTTACATGCTGGAGCGCTATTTGATGGCTCCTGAAGATCCTGTTGCAACTGCTGCACAAACTGATGGATTACGAAAAGAAAGTGTTTTGGATATAATGAGGAAACAAAAATGAAATCACGACACTCCTAATGCAACAACAAAGTCTCTCAGCGCTTCCAAAAAGAGAAATTCCCATTTTTTATGGTAATCCACTCAAATATCACTCCTTTATTAAAGCTTTTGAAAATGCAGTTGAGCAAAACACCCATAACAATTCTGACAGACTTTATTTCCTTGAACAGTACACTAAAGGGCAAGCAAAAGAGTTGGTGAGGAGTTGTCAGCTCATGGAGTTAGGCCTAGGGTATGCTAAAGCAAAGGCTCTGTTGACAGATCATTATGCAAATGAGCAAAAGGTGGCTGCAGCATATATGGAGAGTTCTGTCATGGACCTCTATTAAGACAAAGGATGTGAGGGCCCTCCAGGAGTACAGCCTCTTTCTGCGTGGATGCTGCAATGCCATGGAAGATGTGCAGTATTTAAATGACCTAGACACACCCACAAACATGTTGGAGATCATCAAAAAACTGCCCTACAAACTCAGAGACCGCTGGAGATGCCATGCATGTGACCCGCAGGAAAAATACAACAGAAGAGCAAGGTTTATGGATATAGCCAGCTTTGTTGAGAAACAGGTGAAAATCTTAACAGACCCAGTTTTTGGAAATATTCAGGAAATTACTTCATCAACTAAACAAATAAAACACAAACCCCAGCCTCGTTCCAGCATCAAAGGAACCAGCTTTGCTACCACTGTGGATAATATGGAAAGAACAGGCACACCTTTGAACAAAGCTAAAGATATAAAACTATCAGCAAAAAGGATTTGTCCCTGCTGCACTAAACGACACACATTGGATATGTGTGCACGGTTTGAAGAAAAGGCGCACAAGGAGATAATTGACTTCCTGAAAGCAAATGGTGCTTGTTTTCGCTGCTTGTGTATAGGACACATCAGCAAAAATTGCCAAAGGAAGATTTCCTGCTCGAAGTGCAGCCAAAAACACCCAACCGTACTTCATAAGGATAGTGTGGAAAGGACAGAATCGGCTGAGAGAAGTGTTCAGGTGGCTCTGGACATCACTTTGATTTCCAGTGGACTTACAGGGGCCGGTGAGATGGATTGCAATCTTCCTATTGTGCCAGTACAAGTAAAAGCAAAGAAAGTCAATAAGATAATTTTCACCTACGCCTTTTTGGACCAGGGAAGTACTGCAGTGTTTTGTACTGAAAGTCTGAGGCAGAAACAAAATTTATCTGGGAAGAAGGCAAACATTCTACTCAGGGCTATGGGACAGCAGAAAATGGTCAGTAGTTATATTGTGCCAGAGCTGGAGGTGGCAGCATTTGAAGATGACACCTTCATCGAGTTGCCAAAAGCATATACTAAGTTGTCAATGCCAGTCCACAAAGTCAACATTCCCACAAATGAGGATCTGACAAGGTGGCCATATTTAAAACATCTTTACTTACCACAGATTGAAGCTGGAATCGAGCTGCTGTTTGGCTCTAATGTCCCACGAGCCATGGAACCGCTGGAAGTCATCCGCAGTGAGCATAATGCTATGCTGTAAGGACAGTGCTGGGCTGGACAGTAAATGGACCACTAACAGGAAATAGTGGAGAGGCCAATTACTGCGAGCAGGCAGTAACTGTGAACCGTGTGTCCATTGTGAATTTGGATGAACTATGGCAACAGCAATTTAAGATGGATTTTCCAGAGTCGGTTGTTGAGGAACAGGTAGGTCTGTCAAGAGAAGACCTGAGGTTCATGGATATGGTTAGAAAGTCAGCCAAACATATTGATGGTCACTACCAGATCACTATGCCTTTAAAAAATTCAAACATTAGCATGACCAATAACAGGAAAGTGGCAGAACAACGTTTACACCACTTAAAGAGGAGGTTTCAAAGGGATTCAATGTTCTTCATGGAATATAACACCTTTGTTAATGATCTCCTTTGTAAAGCTTATGCTGAAAGAGTTCCTGGTGAAGAGCTGGAAAGAAGTGATGGCAAGGTTTGGTACATACCACATCACGGTGTCTACCACCCAACAAAAAGAAAACTGAGAGTCGTGTTTGATTGTGGTGCCCGTTTCAATGGACAGTCTCTAAATGAGGAGTTGTTGCAAGGCCCCGATCTAACCAGCTCACTAATTGGAGTTGTGACAAGGTTCAGGAGGGAACCTGTGGTCATTATGGCTGACATAGAGGCCATGTTTCATCAGGTGCGAGTGCCACCAGAAGATGCCGACTTGCTACGATTCCTATGGTGGCCACAAGGAGACCTGAACCAACCACCATGTAAATATAGAATGAAAGTGCATCTTTTTGGTGCTACTTCCTCCCCTAGCTGTGCCAACTTCGCCCTCAAAAAATGTGCAGATGATTTTGAACACGGCTACAGAAAGGAGATAGTGGATAAGTTGCAGCACTGTTTCTATGTTGATGACTGTTTTGTGTCAGTTGCAACAGAAGAGGAAGCACTGACCCTCTGTCATGAGCTCACGTCTCTATGTGCTAAAGGTGGGTTCTGTTTGACTAAGTGGTTCAGTAACAGAAGCGAAGTGATTCAGACCATCCCAGAACCTCACAGAGCTAAAGGCATGAAGCAGTTGGATCTGGAGTGTGAGTTTATGCCCATTGAAAGAGTGTTGGGTTTGGAGTGGTGTGTCAAGTCAGACACCTTTAAATTCAACATTATATGGAAGGAAAGACCATTCACTCGCAGAGGCATTCTTTCTGCTGTATCCTCAATTTACGATCCATTGGATATGCTCTGTCCCCTTGTTGTGACAGCAAAAAAGATCTTAAGGGATTTGTGCAGAGGAGGAATTGGTTGGGATGACCCCATACCTGAGACTGTCTCCAACAAGTGGCTTAAGTGGAAGCAAGGGCTTCATCTGCTGGACAATTATGAATTACATAAATGTCTAAAACCACTGGAGTTTGGAAATGTTGTCAATGCACAATTACATAATTTCTGTGACGCATGTGAGGATGGCTATGGTGTAGTCACTTACCTGATGATGCAGACAAGCGCCACCAACGTCACTGTGCATTTCTAATGGGAAAGGCTCGTGTTGCCCCACTGAAGATGATTACAATTCCAAGGATGGAACTGATTGCTGCAACAATGGCAAGCTGAATGGACTTTCTGTGGAGGAAAGAGCTGCACATGGATGTTCAGAAATCTGTGTTTTGGACAGATAGCGCATCTGTACTAAAATACATTAAAAATGAGAGCTCAAGAATCAAGGTGTTTGTTGCAAATCGTGTTTCAGAAATACAGAAATCATCTGACCCTACTCAGGGGAGGTACGTGGATACAGCTTCAAATCCAGCAGATGTAGCGTCTAGAGGGGTCAAAGTTGAGGCACTTTTGAAAGACAAACTCTGGTTAAGAGGACCTTTTTTTCTTTGCCAACCTGAAACAGAATGGCCTGTGAACCCTGAGCCTGTAAACCATATCTCCCAGGATGATCCAGAGGTGAAGAAAAGTAGTGTTGTTAACGCTGTACAAGTTGAGGGTTCTACCACTCACTTGATCCATCACTATTCCTCTTGGATACGGTTAAAGAAAGCTGTGGCATGGTGGCTGAAATACAAGGACTGGCTTTGGTCCTGTTCCAAGAAGAGGAAAGAGCTTACAGCCAATCAGAATGAAGTGAGCATGCAGCAGCAGAAAATGATGGAAAAGGAAATATGCGCGTTCAAACGCACAGCTATCCCAGGACGTCTTACAGTGGAGGACATTGATAAGGCTGAGATAGCCATTATCCGGTTTTGCCAGAGAAGAAGGTTTTCAGAGGAGTTTTCATGTCTGGAAAATGGACAACATGTAAAGAAAAGTAGCCACCTTTACAAGTTGTGTCCAAGGCTGGAAGATGGAGTCCTGCGTGTGGGAGGTCGGCTCAGTAAAGCAGCTTTGCCTCAGGAGATTAAGCACCCCATTATTTTGGCCAAAGATCTTCATATTTCTACCCTGTTGCTGAGAAATATTCATCTACATGTAGGACACAATGGTCGTAACCATATGTTGTCCAAGCTCAGGGAGAGATACTGGATGACCGGTGCATGCACTGCCATTAGGAGAGTTTTGTCTAAGTGCACCATCTGCAGAAGACTTAATGCTATACCAGTTTCCCAACAGATGGCAGATTTGCCTCCTGAACGACTCAAGCCAAATGAACCTCCATTCACTTGTGTAGGAGTGGACTACTTTGGTCCCTTTGAAGTGAGAAGCAGGAGGAGTACCGTGAAAAGATACGGTGTCATATTCACCTGTCTTACATTGAGAGCTATTCATATCGAGGTAGCACCTTCTTTAGATACCGACTCTTTCATAAATGCTCTGAGGCGTTTTATATCCAGAAGAGGACAAGTCTGCGGTCTGATAATGGGACAAACTTCGTGGGAGCAGAACATGAACTAAAAGAAGCAATTGAACAGTGGAACCTGGCACAGATACATGATGTATTGCTCCAAAAGGGTATAAAGTGGACATTCAACCCCCCTGCTGGGTCACATCATGGAGGAGCATGGGAGAGGCTGATCAGATCTGTGAGGAAAGTTCTGTATTCCATCCTTGGAATGCAACGCCTGGATGAGGAGGGACTCCACACAGTTCTCTGTGAAGTTGAAGCCATTATTAACAGCAGGCCCATCACCAAAGCCTCTACAGATCCTAATGACTGGAAGCACTGACGCCAAACCATCTGTTACTGCTAAAAAACCAACCTTGCCACCTGGAGAGTTCCAAGCTGGAGACCTGTATGCACGGAGGAGATGGAGACAAGTTCAGTATATAGCTGATCTTTTCTGGAAACGATGGACAAAGGAGTACTTGCCTCTGTTACAGGAACGGCAGAAGTGGACTGGAGTCCAGAGAAATCTGGTTGCTAGAGATATAGTACTGCTTATGGACAGCACCGCACCCCGTAATTCTTGGATTATGGGACGTGTGTTGGAAACCTTTCCGGACCACAAAGGATTTGTTCGGCAAATTCGCATAAAGACTAAAACGAGTTGCTTGGATAGACCTATATCTAAGGTCTGTTTGCTGCTGGAGTCAGAGGAGTCTGCAAGATGATATTGTAACTTCTCCACAGATTATCTTTGTTTTTTCTTCTTGGACGGGACTTTCTCTTAGTTGGTTATGGATAACCAAAAGGATTGTTAATCATCATTATCTATGGACTTGAGCAACTTATTACATGTTCTTTTGCATCTGATATTGTTATGATGATTTGTTATGTCTCCTATTGTGTTATGAAATGTGAATTATTGTGACACCTAATAATTAGGGGTGGGTGTGTAGGAGACATAAATGGTTATGTGGTGTATAATGTGTCTTGGAGGTGGAGACTCAAAGGGAGGTTGGTGTGCACCAAGGAACTAGGTGTATAAGTGCGCACTCACCTGTCTCACTGATGAGAAGATTAACGGTGGGGCTGCCGTAATTTTGTTTGACCGCTTCATTTCACTACGTTTCATATTATTTTTTTTCAGTATTCATTCGTTTCCTATATTAATTAACGGATCTAACTTTGTTTGCCACAATCATCCCTGCTGCGCTGTCATTAACTCATGCTGGTGACAATAAACAAACAAAAGCATCCTGGATTCCAGCGTATCTCTAACAATATAAACATTTAAGCGCGTCACAAATAGGGCAAGAAAGGAGGACCCGACCCGAACTCTCAGCGGCCTAAAGGTGAGTGCGCACTTATACACCTACTTCCTTGGTGCATTGAAGCCGCTATAGGTTTGGTTTGGCTTGAAATGTACTGGGATCTTGTGTTTGGAGAAAATCCTCTTGAGCTTTTCAGACACTCCAGCAACATAAGGGATTGTGATGTTTTTGCGTTTAATTTTCCCATCGCTGTCTTATGTTGCATGTCTTTTGGATTTACTTGCTGATTTGATAAAAGCCCAGTTTGGATATCCACAGTTTTGGAGAGCATCTTTGATGTGTTTCTGTTCTTTTTCCTTCCCTTCTGTTTTAGTAGGGACATGTTCTGCCCGGTGTTGTAAGGTTCTGATGACTGAGAGTTTGTGTTCCAGTGGGTGGTGTGAGTCAAAAAGAAGATACTGGTCTATGTGAGTAGGTTTCCTATACACTTCAATGTTCAGGCTTCCATCTCCTTCCATGCTCACCAGACAGTCCAGAAAGGGTAGTTTGTTGTCCTTGGCATCCTCTCTGGTGAATTTGATGTTATGGTCAACAGAGTTGATGAGTTTTGTGAACGCTTCCACTTCCTCTAGCTGGATTTTGACGAAAGTGTCATCCACGTATCTAAACCAGTGGCTTGGTGGTGTTCCATTGAAAGTGTCTAAAGCTCTCTTTTCCATTTCTTCCATGTAAAGATTGGCTACAATTGGTGACACTGGAGATCCCATTGCGCAACCATGCTTCTGTCTGTAAAAATTACCTCTGAATTTGAAATAGGTTGTGGAAAGACAAAGGCCCAGTGGTGTGCAGATCTGGTCCGGAGTGAAATTAGTCCTGTTGTTTAAGTCCCTATCTTGTTCAAGACGTGTCCTGACTGTTTCCACTGCCTCTGTTATAGGTATGCATGTCAAAAGTGAAGTAACATCAAGCGATACCAGGGTTTCTCCTGGTGTCATCCTTAAATGTTTGACTTTGTTGGCAAAGTCTTTGGAGTTTTCTATGTGATGTGGTGTGTTTCCCACCAAGGGAGCTAAGATATTAGTAAGCTGTTTAGCAATGTTGTATGTTACTGAGTTAATGCTGCTGACAATGGGCCTGAGTGGTGCCCCTTCTTTGTGAATTTTTGGGAGTCCATATAAGCATGGAATTTCCTCCCCTGGATATAATCTGAAATAGACTGTGCTGTTAATTACCTTGTCTTTTTCAAGTTGTTTGAGATAGTCTATTATTTTCTTTTTGCAGCCGCTGGTTGGATCTCTTTTCAAGGATTCATACGTATTAGTGTCGTTCAGTAGAGTGATAATTTTGACCTGGTAGTCTGAGGTGTTGAGGACTATGGTTCATCTTCCTTTGTCTGCTGGTAATATGGTGATGCTTTGGTACTGGCTCAGGGATGTTATGGCTTTCATTTCCTGGGGTGTAAGGTTGGAAGGAGGTGGTTTGGTGCTGGACAGGGTAGCTGTTACCTTCATTCTGAGTTGCTTTGCCTCCGTTTCAGCCAGGTTGTTGTTCCTGGTGGCCGATTCAGTGGCAGTGATCAGTTCCACAATGGGTGCTTCTTGTGGAGAAATGGCAAAATTCAGGCCTTTACTCAGTACATCCATCTCTGGTTTGTCAGTGGTCTGCTAGATAGGTTTTTGACCCACTTGTCTTCGACCTTGATGTTGATGTTTTCCTCCTGAGTCATGTTGCTCTCTTGTTTAAATGCTGCTTTCTGTTGTAATCTTTTGAATTTGGCTTTTTGTCTTTCTTTTGTTTTTTGATGTTGTGAAAGCTTGACTTTATTGACAAACATGGCAAGTTTGGATAGCTTCTGCCTTGTCTGATCTATTTTGTGTGAGAGAGCTTCAATTGTGAAGTTAGTCTGTCTAATCCTCTCACTAAGCAGCTTTTTGTGAGCATTCCTAAGAATCTCTTCTGCCCTGTGCCCTTTGATAGTAGACTTCAGTCTTAGACTGTTGGGAATGAGAGCTTGCTGTCTACATCTTAAATTGAACCATAGATGGTTCCTATAATCTGCAAATTTCCTAAGCAATTTCTCATATTCACGCGTTATTCCGAGGGTGTCTGTAAAAATTTAAAAAATATCCACTGGACTTGGTTTCCAAGATTTGAAGACGTTTCGCCACTTCTCCAGGAAGCTTTCTCAATTCAAATGTCAAAAGTAAACAGTTCAATGTTTTCATATATTAAAGGTGAATATTCATGTTGTATGCTGTTAAAAAAAAAAAAGCACCATCAGTTTTGATGATGCTTAGTGACGGATCAATCAACTCTGCAGCCACATCGAAACACAACAAGCAATTTTAGCTCCTACCTCAGTGGACCTCAAAATTAATTTGGTATTCTTAGCGCGGTTCCACTCCTAATCATCTTGAAAACATACTTTTTTCTGCTTTTTTTCACACTGAGTCTTGGACTTTTTGTAATTATTTTCAAAACTTTGCTGGAGAGATACTAACTAGCTTAGCCTATTTCATCCATTTTTACCCCCTGCACACATGTATTTGTTGTAAATACAGACACTCCTAGACAAACCTAAATTAAACTCAGAACTAAATCTGGCTTCAGAAGCTGACACTGAAGATAACCAAACACAAATCCCGACAAGTCGTATCAGAGCAGAACCTTTGGATCATATGTGCAAAACTCTGAAAGCTCTAGATCACCTCTAAAAATAAAAAGAAGAAAACTATGACATCACCGTCGGTCAGAGGAGAGTTTTCAGATTTTTAAAGGAGGATTCTATGAAGAAAATACCAGCTGGATGAATTAATCATTAGAACAAATATTTAATTTCCAAAATTTTACCTAGACTCTGTTTACTGATCAGATTATAACCCCTGTAATCTCATGGTGCAGGTAGCCAAGGACAGGACAGCTTCATCACACTTTTTATTCCCAAACACACAAAAGATTAACTTAAATAACATGAATGAAAACATGTAAAAGAACACAAACTTTGGCATGAACATAAAATGGCACATGAGTGTAAAACCACCACTAAAACATCATACTGTAGATATCATCAGAAGAAATGGCTCCTTATATCTGTCCTTTTATCTTTGGGATATTTCATATATCCAGATACAACATCAAATGTCACAGTCTGCACTCAGCATCATATAAATATATCTCTACATCTGTGATAATCAAGGTGAAGCTTCCAAATAAATAAATAATATAAAGAATAAAAAATGATGGTTCACACAACAAGGAAAAAATTGTCAAAGGAAGATTGAAATGCAAAAAAAAATTTGTTTTTAAACAAAAGAAAGTGAATGTACTGAAAATATAATTCTTCATCCTGCATTTGGTTTGTGTTGTAGGTCCTATCATCAAAAGGTCACATTATTTGTCTCTTTGGGTCTTAACATTGAAGAGCACAGGCCCATAAAAGTTTTCAAATATCCTTATAACTTCATGTCCTTCATGTCAGACCTGAAATATTTACACTGACATCTCTATCTGTTACTGCTTTGCTCTTCTTTTGACAAAGATAAAGGCAACAAGTGCTAAAATGTGTTTTTTTTCCTGTATCAAAATGTGTGTTTTGTCCTGCTTCATCTCAGTCCTGCTGTAGAGCTAAGCATGGCCTCGTCCCTCCATACGAAGTCCTGATGCTCCACTCTGGCTAGGCTGCTCTCCACTGGGTTGTGCCTGTATCCCGGTCGGCCATCGGGGCAGAGGCTGAGGCGAGCAGTGCTGTTGCTGATCTTGAAGAGGCCATTTGGACTGAGGAAAGCATCCCTCTCACTGCCTCCCAGGTTGTTGACCGTCTCCAAGTCATTGTAAACTGCAATGTCTCTCAGGTGCTTCCTTCCCTCCATCCTCCTTCTTCTTCGCCGCAGGAAAAGGATGCTCGCAACTAGAACCAGCACCAGGACTGCCAGGAGGCAGGATATGGTGACGGTGGTAGTCGAGGAGGCCTGGGAGGTCTGCCGCAAAGCTGGCTTGAAACTAGGTTGAAGTGTGAACTCACAGCTCGGACCCATGAAGCCCTTAGGACACTGACAGACGGGCCCTGTAAAGTGGGTAAAGCAGGTGCCACCGTTTTGGCAGGGATGGGCCCCGCAGGCATCTGAACGCACGCTGCAGTTCTTCCCAGTGAATCCCAAGGTACAGGAACAAGTGTAGTCATTCACACCATCCTGGCATGTTCCAGCATTTTGGCAGGGATTCAAGGCACAGTCGTCGATGTTGATCTGGCAATTGGCCCCTGTGAAACCAAGCTGGCAACGGCACAGGATACTCTGGCCAAGGTCCAGGCAGTCACCACCTGAAGACGGAAGAAATTCAAAGTTCAGGAAATGGTGCAGTCTTCAAACTCTTGACTTGATAAATCCTAATAGAACAGAGCTTGTTTGTTTACACTTCAGCCACAAGATGTCACCAGAGATAAGACTTCTGTCAGAACTCACCATTCAAACAGGGCCTGTTGCTGCAGCGATCCAGCTTCTTTTCACAGTTGGAGCCAGTGTAACTGGGAGGGCAGCGGCACGTGTAGCCCCCAGTCATCGTCTCCATGCAGGTTCCGCCATTAAAACAAGGACCATCTGCACAGGTCATGGCAATGATCTCACAGTTCTTTCCATAGAATCCCTGTGGGCAGGTGCAGGAGTAGTCGTTCTCCAGGTCCTGGAGACAGATCACAGATATAAAACCTTACTTACTTGATATATTTTGTAGTCAATCCAGTAAAAGATTAATAGATATCCGCTGGACAAAGTCAACCGGTAGACCTACCCAAACTTAGTTGGATTAGGGTCAATACTTACGTTGCAGCTGCCTCCATTCTTGCAGGGGTTGCTGTCACACTCGTTGGTCTCCAGCTCACAGTTGGTTCCTCCGAAGCCGGGCCTACATGTGCAGGTGTAGCTGCCTTGACCTGTGTTGGTGCAGGTTGCCCCATTTGCACATGGCTTGTGGTTGGTGCAGTAATTGAGGTCCTGGTCGCAAAAGAGCCCCCCCCAGCCTTCCTGACAGTTACACTGCCATGGCTGGCTGCATGTCCCATGGAGACAACCTGGGTATTGCACACATTCATTGCAGGAGGGGCCCTGCCAGCCCATGCGGCATGTACAGCCCCCTGGGGCCTCGCAGTAGCCATGCTTCTCACTGCAGTCCGTCGAGCAGATGGCTAGAAAAGAAAGGGAGGGGAGGAGTAGTGATTACAATGGACACACCTTCTCAAACACACAGTCCCCCCACCCGTGTCTGAGCCCAGCCTCGTCTCAGACTTCGCTGTTGGTTAAGTATTCATCCAAGCAGCTGGCAGGCACACAGCCCAAGAATGAGGCTTTCTTTCATTTCCATCACACACACTGTATCACATACACACACCCCACACACACTCACAGCCCCACACACACACATTCCTACTCAGAACATCCTGAAAAGTGTGCATTAAAGGGCCCACAACTCTCTTATAGTAAGAGAACAAAGGGCAGATGGGACATCACAGATGTCCAATGAATGGAAAAAAAAAACACATCACTCAGATAAAACCTTACAGCTCTAAAAGCTCTGGCCAGTTTTTCAGCAATAGCTCTTTCTTCAAGAACATCAACAAATTTTGACACAGAAAGTAGGTTTTTCCGGTTTTCAATATTTTTGGACAACATGAGAACTGTAAGCAGGTTTAAAGTGATTTTGAGAGAGAGTCATAAAGGCTGTTGGCTCATATGGACTTTTTGGGGAGTAAAAATATAACTGAACATCTACCACCATGTTCCTCCCGGGGTCAGAGCCAGCCCAAGTTATGTCCTGAGTTGCTGCCAGGGGCCAGTAGAGAAACACATGCAGCATCTTTATCACACAAAACATGGATCACAGAGCTTTTGAGTAGAATAGGTAAAGTAAAGGCTGAAATTTCAAATGAGCTTCAAAAGTACAGTTTGAAGTTCTACAAAATGTAACAGGGTTTAGTGTTTAGAAGAGAAGATGTTTTAGTTTTAAAAGTGTAGATGCAAATTATTATAGTTTGATTACAATAATTCGACAATTTCTCTGTCCCTTTGGAGTCTGCTGCACAAGCTTGGGTTCATTTATATCTAGAGCTGTTCTTTAGTAAATCCCATGCAGAAAAATTTGGTCCCCTAAATTTGCTTAGGGCCTCATAAAATCTTGTTATGGCTTCATTTGTGAACTCCACTCACGCTCAGAGCAGTAGTTCCCTTTCCATCCCTCCAGGCAGATGCGGTTGCCCTCCTCATCGCAGGTGTAGTGGCCCAGCGTGTCGTCCCTAGGCCTGCAGTAGTCTGCACAGCCGTCCCCAAAGTAGTACTCGTCGCAGTAGACGTGGTAGGAGTAGCGCAGCTCACTCTGCTCGCCGAAGTGGACGTCCTGGGACCAGTCCTCTCCGATGGCAAGCCTCCTCCTGGTTGCCAAACGGCTCACAAGGTTGTTCTGGTTATCTAAGAAGGAGAGAAGTAAGTTGTTATGCTGTATAGAAGTAAAGACCAAAAACTCAAACCTTAATTTATTTCTTGTGTTCTTTCGGAACAACCTACCAGTGTACTCTGTGGGAGATTCTGCATTCCAGGCTTCAATTATCAATGAAAACGTTCCCTGAAACACATGAAGAGACCTTTCATTTATATTCCGCTAATGATGGGGTTGCACATTATCATTCAGAGCAGTATGATATTTGATGCACCTGCTCCTATAGCGACCAATTGAATCAGGCAGGATGTATCAAGTCATCCTACTAGAGGAAGGTTTTACAGCTCTTTGGCAGCAAGAAATTAAAAGTAATTTTCTGCTCAGATGTTGGTAATGAAATATTATATCTACATTAAATATACCCACCATCAGGTCTATCAGGGTTTGGTCAGGCACCATGACCTACCAGCGGCCATCTAGGACCTCATGCTGTTAGCCAAATATTCAATAAAATGTAATAATGTGTAAAATCTGAGAACTGTTTCTATCTGTTAATTTAAGTGTTTTCAGAAGAGTATTGTGGGTCTTGGATAGTTTATGCCTGGGTAGAAAGGACGAAATTGATAGGCGTGATGGTTGGACTTACCGGCCATTTGAAGTGGAAAGGAACCCTGATAGGAGCGCTGCTGGAGATAGACGTGTGGTCCGCGCGGATGACGTTCGTGTGGCCGGTGCCAAATGTGCAAGGTGGCTCCGCTGAGATCACATCCTCCGGGTGTTTGAGGCAGATTCTGAAGAAGATGTGACAGTCTCTGTGTCTTCTGCAAATGCGCTGCGCCGTGTGGAAAGAGTGGATCTTCAACTCGAAAACACCAGAGGACCAAACCTGCAGCCGCGTAAAGAAGCATCGTGAAAAAGGTGCGTAAATACATCGGAAGGGCGTTAACAAGTTAAAGCAATATAAACCAACTCACCACGTGCACTAAAACCAGGGCCAAAAGGCATCTCAGATGTAAATGTGCCATTGTGTTCGTAAAAATCAGGTTTCTGTTTAAATGGAAGTTCGCAAATAGCAGGAGTCCTCGAAAGTTTCAGTCTATAACTAAGCTAAGATCTCTTCAAGTTTAATCACTAAAAAGAGTGAGATCCGTTCAATGCTTCCCAGTTCCCCCTGATCGCCTCCCTCTGTCCTATTAGGATGTTAGTGCTCACTTCTTTTGGCTCTGATGCGTAAAAGCGCAAAGGAGTTTTATACAGTCACGTCCTGCGCGTCACGCAGGAGAGGTGGGGCGTGCACAGACCTCAGGGGAGCTTATTGACAAACTGGAGCTGCTAGGGGAATTAGGAAACCCACATTACATCTGGCTTGGAAATCTGAGAAATATTCATAAGAAGCTGGCGTGTAGCAGATAGGCTTTTTAAGTATAAAGGGGAAAGCCGTTTTTTTTTTTTTTACATTTGTCCCTTGATTTTATGTTATTACATCATGTTCTACTCACCCATATGAGTTTTGTGTCATTTGGAGCCGTTCTACAGAGGCGTAGCCAGAAAATTTTAATAAGGGTGGCCATGCAATAACCAATGAACACTGAGGGGTGGCCGAAAGCGGATAGGCACCAAAACCTCACGGTCAATCTGTACTGTTCCAACAGGAAAATTAACAAGCAAAACTTCCATATTTTCTAAATAAAGACAAGCTATACTTTCCCACAGCCTCTGCTGACAAATAGAGGAATATATTCAAATATTTGTTCTTTCTACATAAAAGGTATAGTGTATAAAATTCTTTCAGGTTTGAGTTGGGTGAACATCTTTTCCATTGTCATTATTTACCCACTTTTATCAGTCATTATTCTGCATTAAATTGATATTTACAAATACTAATATCTAAATAAATTACTCATTTAATACATTTTTATTAAAATTGTTTTAAAATTTATCTAGGATTTCACTGAAGACTCCTAGATGACTTGCAGAGACACATCATTTTTTCTTTAACCCATAAAACCCAAAATCTAGTTCTGAAAAGAACATGAATTCTGTATTTATCATGTTAGTATATTGATATGCAGAATTAACCACAGTGTTTTTGTTATCAAGTAATTGTTAATATATAAAAAATTAAAATGTTTTGACACCATCTGTTTTAGAGGGAAATCGTACGGGTGGCCAATGATTGGCTAAAGGTGGCCATGGCCACCCCTGTCCCCCCCATCTAGCTCCGCCCCTGGTTCTGAAGATATTCCGTTTGGTTATATCCAAGTAACGTCTTCCTATGGGCAATGAGTTGAAGGCACAAACTAAACTGTTTATAATTTATTCTTTATGGTATGCCAGCATTCATAACAAGTAGGTGAATCACTGTCCCCCAGACATCCAGAGTTATATTTTTTATATTTCTAATTTTTAAAACAAAGCGGAGTGTATATGACTTCATCCATGCACGCCGGCTACCATCCATTCATCCTATCCGATGAACTGCTGCTAGTTTTACTCACATGCTTGAAAGATGTCTACCACAGATAATCTTGCTCTCCAAATGGAACTGAATGATTCAGATTAGCTAGCCGAATGAATAGAAGGAGTAGAGCGTAGCCACCTGGTTTAATGTACATTGGTTAAATACAGTTTTTTGTTGAAAAAAAAAAAATCCAATCCGGCATGTGGATGACGTCATACAGATAAAAGATATAAATATAAAAAATATAACCGCTGATGTCTGGGGGGCAGTGATTTGCCTACTTGTTGTGAATGCTGGCGTACCATAAAGGTCCCAATGTAAAAAAAAAAAAAAATATATAAAATTCCCCTTTAAGAAACCATACTTCTAGAAATTTGGGAGGGATTTTAAAAGAAACAGATTTTAACATCATGTATCGTCTATAACAATAGATGTTGCAATTTATGCAGATGGATTCCTCTGATTTACAGAATCGCCTCAACTTTCAGATCTCTGCTTGCGTAAAAACAAGAAAACAGACACATCATTCTGTAAACTGAGACTTCTAAAACATTTTATTAGCTGGGGATCATTTAAAACACAAAGTTCTTTCTTTCTTTCTTTCTTTCTTTCTTTCTTTCTTTCTTTCTTTCTTTCTTTCTTTCTTTCTTTCTTTCTTTCTTTCTTTCTTTCTTTCTTTCTTTCTTTCTTTCTTTCTTTCTTTCTTTCTTTCTTTCTTTCTTTCTTTCTTTCTTTCTTTCTTTCTTTCTTTCTTTCTTTCTTTCTTTCTTTCTTTCTTTCTTTCTTTCTTTCTTTCTTTCTTTCTTTCTTTCTTTCTTTCTTTCTTTCTTTCTTTCTTTCTTTCTTTCTTTCTTTCTTTCTTTCTTTCTTTCTTTCTTTCTTTCTTTCTTTCTTTCTTTCTTTCTTTCTTTCTTTCTTTCTTTCTTTCTTTCTTTCTTTCTTTCTTTCTTTCTTTCTTTCTTTCTTTCTTTCTTTCTTTCTTTCTTTCTTTCTTTCTTTCTTTCTTTCTTTCTTTCTTTCTTTCTTTCTTTCTTTCTTTCTTTCTTTCTTTCTTTCTTTCTTTCTTTCTTTCTTTCTTTCTTTCTTTCTTTCTTTCTTTCTTTCTTTCTTTCTTTCTTTCTTTCTTTCTTTCTTTCTTTCTTTCTTTCTTTCTTTCTTTCTTTCTTTCTTTCTTTCTTTCTTTCTTTCTTTCTTTCTTTCTTTCTTTCTTTCTTTCTTTCTTTCTTTCTTTCTTTCTTTCTTTCTTTCTTTCTTTCTTTCTTTCTTTCTTTCTTTCTTTCTTTCTTTCTTTCTTTCTTTCTTTCTTTCTTTCTTTCTTTCTTTCTTCTCTTCCTTCCTTCCTTCCTTCCTTCCTTCCTTCCTTCCTTCCTTCCTTCCTTCCTTCCTTCCTTCCTTCCTTCCTTCCTTCCTTCCTTCCTTCCTTCCTTCCTTCCTTCCTTCCTTCCTTCCTTCCTTCCTTCTATATTGCTTTTGACGCGTGCGGTAACAAAGGGCTGGCCGGTCCAGAATCAGCCGTTATTGAGCTCCTACTGTTATGTGTAAATGTGTGTGTGGGGGGGAGATGGGGGGGGGGGGGGGGGGGGGCTCTTTGTCTGTAGCTCAAGCGAACAGCTGTATGTTAATCAACGGCACATGCCCTAGGCTGAGGGGCCCGTCCCCGTGGCTATTGTCTGGAGGATCAGTGCAAAGAAGCCAATGAGGAGCAGCATTCTGGGTCGCTATTGATGGAGAAGGATCTGCGGTGGACTGCGGGGTCCAGCACCTGTCGCAGGGTTGGTGGAGTAAATACACCTGAACTATTTGTCAACAAACAGTGTCCTGAATCTCCACCATCATTAATGAAGGACGCAGCTGATAAAGACCAAAATCCTCTTGTATGACATGAACACCTTGATGTTATAGGAGCGTTTGGCAACCTGGAAGAAAAATCTGATCCCCAGAAGGAACACCAGTTTTCAGCACATCTATAAATCATGTTTTTAGACTCTAGCTAGATTTCTGACCTCATAAATTTTATTTATTTTATTTTATTTTCCAGTGTTTTCACCCTTCTGCTCTGAGGCTTTGTGTGGCGCCTGGATGGGGGTGTATGGGGTGTGGTTAGAGCTGGGCTATTCATGTTACAATGAGTCAAAGGGGACGCGTGTCTCAAGACCTCCCACCCATCAAACAGCTTGGCACACTTCTCTGCAGAACAATAAAACTCCACCATGTAGAAAATATTTGTTGAGGATGTCATAAGAGAGACACTTGAAACACTTTCTGAAATGTTCTGGCTCTGGATGGAGCAAAACTATGGAGAGAAAGAGGGAATAAAGGAAATAAAGGAATTTTCCTGGAAATCCTCAACAGTGAAGCACACTCCAGTCTGGCTGTTTACTATCTAGGCAGGAAGGGGAAAACTTTGGCAGATTTTGGTTACACAAGTGAAAAAAAGGAGTGGTAAATGTACACAATTATACACAGGGGAACAAAGGAGTTAACAAATAAAACAACAACAACAAAACAACAAAAAAAGAATAAAATCAAATTACAAATACAATTACAACAAAGGACTGAATTAGAGCTCAAGGTGAAAAATTGCACTGAGCAAAAAAATCTCCTTACAGAGAGATCCACAGTTAGTTTGGTAAAACATCTATCTTTAATCTTGGAGACTGGTTCTAAGATATTTATTTGTGTGTTTGGTACAATGTTCAGGTCAAGTGAACAGTATATATCATTTATTTTTCACAGTTTTTTGTTTGTTTTTTTAACGACTGTCTAAAAGAATGCTGAGACCTTTCTCACTGACTCTGTCATTTGCTTTTATGCTGTTACTCCAGCAGGTGATGGCAACAGAGATGACATTCTTCACAAAAGACTTAGAGACTCATAGTAGCTTTGCCTCGTCTGTTCCCGTTTGGGTGTGACACCATCCAGGAGAGAAATATGGATGGATGTGCTCTCTTCATCCTCTGACATGGGGCCCGGCTCGGAGCTCATCGGCCTGGCTGTGTGCTTCCTGGACGGGGCTGTCTTTTACAGCTGCTTTTTGTGTCTCTACTTCGGTCTCCTTTAACCCCAGTTGGCCTCGGCAGATGGCCACTCACACTGAGCCTGGTTCTGCTGGAGGTTTATTCCTGATAAAAGGGAGTTTTTCCTCTCCACTGTCGCTACAAGCATGCTTAGTGTGAGGGGTTGCATTTGAGTCAATGCAATCAACTGGTTTTCCTTAGATAGAAAACTTTGAATCATTTGACTGTATGTTCTGGTTGAACTGTAAAGTGCCTTGAGATGACTTGTGTTGTGAATTGGCGCTATATAAATAAACTGAATTGAATTGAACATTGAATTGAATAGAAGAATTTTAAGAATAATCAATGTTTAAAAACCTTCATAATTTATCTCAAAATTTCCCTTGTAGGTTAGACTCATTCATCGGGGGTGATAAAATACAAGAATGGCCTTTAACGTGAAAGCAGAATGAAATGATGACCAGACTGGGAGGAAAAGCTTTCTCAGCCCTAAAATTCTTCCACATTTGGTTCTGTTCCAGGCTGATTCTATCATGAAGAAGTGGAAAATGTCTGACACATCATAGAAAGTGTATGGCAAATAGAAAACTAAGAAATTACATCGACATGAAGGTCCACATAGAGCTGAGGTTCATGCCTTGTGATTTTCCACAGCTTAGATGGATCCACATGTGACTGATCCAGCTGATAAAGCTTGATCATCAAAGGCTAAAACTGACTAAGAACGTTTCACAGTAGACAGTGTTGTCAGAGAGGACCCACCAAGCAGGAAGTCAGAGGAAACATCTCTAGACCTCAGAGACCCCATGGTCTGAGGATGAACTTGGGGAAGGATCCAGATATATCTCTGCCACTCTAAAGGGCCCCAATCAACTCAGTGGCTTCCATCATTTGTAGATGGAAGGACTCTTCCTAGAAATTAACAAAGAGGAGAGAGAGACTAGACCTAGACAACTTTTATTTTGTTTTGTATACACAGAGTGTATACAAAACAAAATCTTGTTTTGCAGAAGTGATGTAAACAGTGGGAGAAAATACATGGTACTAAAACACATTGATATGGAAGTTCAGAGCACTAAATATAAATGGTGTCCTCCATAATCCGTGTATCATTCGTTCTTTCTATTTTCAATTGCCAATCAAAAAACAAAAAATAAAAAATTGACTGGTTATTTTGTTTTTTGTTTTTTATGGTTTAACCAAAAACGAAAAAAGGATTTGTTTTTCATATATCAATTCTAAGCTCCGATCAAGAATACGAAATGGAAAAACGGACAGCAACGCAGAATTTGATTTTAATATTTAATCGGTACAGTTTACGTGACCCGGAAGTTTGGTGGAGCGTTAGCTAAAAAAACAATTGGCTTACCCCCACCACGTTCGTTCAAGCTGCACCAGATAAGGCAGTCGGACCTATCAGTCATGGACACTTACGTTTTATTTCGAGGATCCAAGCGTGTGACTCTTAAGGAGGAGGACATGACAACGGAGAAAATTAGCAGGATTTTCCAGGTATAACTTTTTTCTTGAAACTTTTCTGTGCACTGTACTTTTAACTAGCAACAACGTAGCATAGCCTATATTTTGCTGCGTAAGCCTTCTTTTATTTTGGTATTTATTTTGGTATAGTTACATCAAATGCAGTCTCCCTCTGCCATAGTTTAAATTCCTTTTCATTTTGTTTGGTTGCTGTTTTACCTTTTGCTAATTTTGACGTTTTTATCTATTTGCACATTTGTGGTCAATTACTTCAGTTAATTTATTTGATGTAATGTTCAGTATAAATCATATATCATTACTTTTGCAAAGGTTCATGGCTCCAGTGTCTACATTACTGATGACACCAATGTTGCCATATTTCCTGGAAACGATGGTCACTTCAGCACCATTGACCTCAGAGTAAGGGGGCATTATGAAGTGCATGGAGAGAGTGATGCTGTGGGGGAGCCATCCAGTGTGCCTGTCCCCTTCGCCTTCCGCCGCCCATCTAGTGTCGCTGCTGGTTCAGCTCTAACTGCAAGGCCTTCTCCAAGAGCACCAGTGACAAAGACATACCAAAGGTGACAAAACTTTAACACATAAGTATCTATCTATCTATCTATCTATCTATCTATCTATCTATCTATCTATCTATCTATCTATCTATCTATCTATCTATCTATCTATCTATCTATCTATCTATCTAAATTCTAAACATATTGTAATCTTCAGGACAATTTTTGTTGCTGATCTTGTGGAAGGCATGTTGGAAACAAGCAAAACCCTGACAGTTAGATTCTCGGAATTTGAGGCGTCTGTCATGGGCATCACAAATAAAGTAAATGATGCCCTTGAACATGAGGACTCCTTCATTCTTACGGATGGTCAGGGGAAACGGATTTTGGATACAGAAGGAACCAGAGGTAAATTAATAAATAAATGAATTAATAAATAAATGAGCAAGTTTAACTGCCTGATTTTAACTAAAACACTTTTGCATTATTTTTTTTCTGAAAATGTGATATATTTTATGTAATACAAAATCACCTATTTTCCTTTTAAGGAGCCGCTTTTTGGAAACAAAATGCTAGGAAGGTGTGTGCTGTGAAAGAAGGAGATTTGCAGCAGTTACAAGGAAGCAAAAAAAGAAGACTGAGGTATTTAAACTTGATTTGTCAGTCATCAATGGCCTAGCTTGGTGGGAATTTTTGCCAACAAAGGCCATTCAAGTCTGTAATTTCTTTTGCATGAGTTAGAATCACAATGATTACATTAACTTGTATAAAGTTTAATTAAAAGGTATGAATTAGTTTAACAGATCATTGGAAGTTGCAATGGTAGAGTTATTATATTTTGAGTGGTGTATTTGAAGTATAAATCAGACAACATGAATACAAAGCTGGTTATAATTGCTATTATTACCAAGTAGGTTATAACATCTTTATTCTGCCTGCTTTTCAGTCGGCGAGATGATAATGGTCTAGAGGCAGTGTACGACACAATTGAAGAGGTGGTCCTGGCAGCACAGGGTCTTCGGGAGGTGTCAACTACAATTAAGGAGCTGACACATCTGGCAAGTTCCAACAGAAGAACACCAGTGTCCTTGACTGAGGCTGAAGCAGCTGCTGTTAAGGAAGCCTTTTCCTGTATTATCTGCAAGGGTAAATAAAAACTTTTGTCTTCTTCAGACAGAAGTCAGTACAACTCATGTACCCAGGTTCATGAACAGAATAGCCCTCAATGCAAAAAATATGTAAGCACATGCAGTTACTGAATTAAAAAAAATATATGTTTCTGAATCAAATTTGCAGGTCCAGTGGTCGACCCCATGGTGTCTTCGTGTTGCCATAGCATTGTTGGCTGCAGGAGCTGCATTGAACAATGGCAGCAGAATTCTGCATTTTGTCCAAAATGCAGAGCAGATGATTTTGGTAGAAATGCACAAAAACTTACTGGATTGTCTGATGCACTGGCTGCACTGGACAAAATACTGTACCAGTAAAACTGTACAGAATTTACTTGTGTTCATGCTGTTCATCTTTAGTGTTTGCATCTCTTGCAATGTTTTAATGATTCACTCAAAGCACTTTTGACTGTTTAAAAATGTTTATGCAACTTCAAACTGTTATTTTATTTTGCCAAAACTGTGTTTCAGTTTTAAGACAGTACCTTAAATTTGCACTATTTTATATTGTATATTTTCTGTATTTAACAGTAAAAATGGAAAACCTAGAAATTAGGACTCTGTTACTGTTTTGTTGAGTTTTGAGCTCAACCTCAAATTATATCCTAAGCTTTTGTATTTTTCTATACCTTTTGTAATTCTAAAAAGGTTGAATAAAACAGTTGAAAGAAATTGTTTTCCAAAATTATTTAACTGAAATTATGGCAGCTTTGTAACATATGAACAACTACAGAATTGTTAAGTAAAAAAACTAAATTCTTTGCTTATCCAGCAAATCAAGCAGACCACATGCTGTGAAAACACAACTAAAACATTTAATTTTTTCAGACATATCTCGCTGTCACATTCATTAAGCAGATTAAGGCATCTTGGAAAGGAGTATCATCATTGTTTACCACATGATTAAAAATGAGAGAGATGTCAGGGTAGTTCTCTGCAAAGATCTGCTCAGCATGGCATCTGTCTTCTTCACATGAAAATGGATCAGCTCCAAATACAGACTCCCAAGTTAGTGAGGATCCCAAGTCTTGCTCATATAGGTTTACCACAACAGAAGCACATGGCAGCAGCTCCTCGGATACTTTAGCCAGGCAGCCATCTGCTGCTAGTTCATTGGGTATTCCACGACCTAAAACGTAATCCAAAAAAAATGGTTGGATTGGAAAAGAAGAAGCAATAATTCTATAGTGAAAACTATCAGTTAAGCATACCTGGTATCTTGTGTGCATTCCATGAACGCACAACTCTGTTAAGTCCAATTTGGCTTACTTGACATGTCAGATTTGACATGCAGAACCTAGTGAGGTTATCCTCCACGTTCAAAACCTCTTGGTCCAGCAGGTGCACCAGAGCCCGTTTAAGTGGGTAGTTCACACGATTGTTCACCTCTGGCCATAACCTCTCCACACGAAGGTTCTGTTGATAAGTCCATGATGTTTTTAGGTTAAAGGTAAATACAAAAGCAGGAAATGTAACAACACGTTATGGATTTTTCTTTTAAGATCAGAATCATGTTAATATTCTAAGTATGTGTGTGACACAATAAATCATGTCACGACACAGATGAGATTATACAAAACTAGAAATAAGGATAAACACAAAATCAAACAAAAATGTGAAGATTAAAAATAAAAACATACTGGACACAATGGACAGGTAATTGCACATGTACAGTAGTTCCACTGGGTTTATGGAAGAGTTAAATCATGTTTAATAATATTTAAAGGGAACAGTGCATGAACCATGAATAATTTCAATAACTTCTCACCCTTGTTGATGTGGTTTGGAGGTATGGTGGCCTGCTGAGGTTGTGTCTGTATCTTGACAGCCTCTCCTGCATGTAAAGACACAGGTAGAACTCCTTGCCATGATCAACCCGAACTTGATCCCACATTCCATGGTTCACGACCGCTGATCTGTCATAAAAAATGTTGCATCACTAAATTGAATTTAAGTAATTCAATGACTTGCTTTAAAGGTTATATACGAAAGACAACTATGACAATAATACTATTTGTTAATTTATTCACCTGTATACATCCTCGTAAATCACAAGGTTATTTTTGATGGGCATGGTTGAATGTGCAACAATTCTGCTGCTGTAGCCATCAACAGCCAACACATGGGTAACTCCAAACATCCCAAGCTTTTCATTTTGGTCTAAATGAAGTTTATGGCCCATATATTCAGCATGGTACGGAGTAGGATTTAAATTACGAGCACCCTGGGAGGGGGAGATTAGAACACCATTTTAATAAAATGTATTTAGAACGACTCAATTATAATAACAACGTCAAAAATAACAAACAAATATTGCAGCCTTTTTCATTTGCCTGATTTTATTTAATGCATATATAAAATGGCAAAATAAAACCGTGTAGTTATTTAAAATGGATACAACGAGATTAATCTTGGGGCTCAATGTGTTTGGCATCTAAGCTGCTTCGCTGTCCCGGTTGCTAGGCAACATGAGTAACGCCAAGGTAAGGGTGAGTGGACGAAGGACCCAGGAGCGGGTCCTTTTGAAGGATGCAGCCCCTCAGCTTTCCTTGACTCCGCTCATAGCTCAACTTGCATCACGATCTGCTGAAATCACTCCACGCTTCACTGAGTCCGCACATTTCAAAATAAGAAGAAACATGCACGTTTATTAATCTAAAATGACGCCTTATTTAAAAAAAGAGATGGGAAATTAAAGGAGGCTTTTTGAACTGTAGCGTCATCAATGTAATCAACCTTTTTCCAAGAAGAAAACTTTGAGTGAGAGGTGGGAGATCCTGGCACGATTGATCCCGACCTCAGTAGCATTATAAATTTCAAACGTTAGGCCTATCATTACCAAATCTGTACTTTTTAAAGCACAAGAATTACCTGACGTCGGAGTTCATGGTATGGCTGATGGAGCTGTCTTAGGTGTTTTCCAACCCGACCCTCTCCCGCATGCAGCCCCAGTGAAGACAGATAGCCGGTCATGAACTTCCTGCCATATGATGGTCCCGTCTGTCACAGAATTACAAATTTACTTTCGGTGTATTATATAGATATAATACTTAAAATATACAGTTGAGGTCTGGCCGATTATCATAATGAAATCTGAAAGACAACTTACCTCATATACAGATTGGATCAGAGCGCTATCTAGCTCTGCGTCTGAAACAGACCCTTTTCTCCTCAGACCATGGAGAGCACAGAATCTTCTGACGCTCATCTTAGAGCATTCCTTGATACCCATCTGCTGCAATGAGCTTGAAATTTCGGCGTGTGTCAAACCGCTGGCAAAAAGCTTCTCGATCAACATAGTGTGTGGTTCTAGCTTCGCCATGGTAGCCACTTCATTACCCCAACTGCCGCGCAGAGAGCTATTTCCGGGTCACGTAAACTGTACCGATTAAATATTAAAATCAAATTCTGCGTTGCTGTCCGTTTTTCCATTTCGTATTCTTGATCTGAGCTTAGAATTGATATATGAAAAACAAATCCTTTTTTCGTTTTTGGTTAAACCATAAAAAACAAAAAACAAAATAACCAGTCAATTTTTTATTTTTTGTTTTTTGATTGGCAATTGAAAATAGAAAGAACGAATGATACACGGATTCTCCATAAATAAGGAAATGCTTCCTTTTAATTGGCCTACAGTGAATCTGCTGCATCTTTTTGGAGGAGACTTTCATGCCTTTGTGTGACAGATGGACACTGCTGCTGTTGTCTGTATAGGTTGTCGGAGAGTGACACACGCGTGCCACAGGGCATGGGAACCTAAGAAGAGCCTAAGCATCCCCCGCTCTCCGGACCTCCCTTCACTTTGACTGGCCAGCATCTGCCTCACCCAGAGCCGCACAGCAGCTTTGAGATTGTTCCCCTGGGATAAAGAGATGGGCTGCGCCTCCAGCCCCAGCCTGCTGTCAGCCTGTGGGACAAAAGGAGGTGCGAAGGGGGTGTGGGTCTGGTGGGTTGTGCTACCGTGTGTGGATATAAGTAAAGAACTTATTCATGTAATTTGGTTTATTTCATTAACATTCTAGATGCTTACACCGACACTGAGAACATATATGAGCTGACTCAAAGGTTGATGACATCAAAACCTCAATCACTTACAAACACCACAAGAACCTTTTACCTTGCGCCCTCAAGTGGGTCATTGGTTCATGAGTTAAAGACTCCAGTGGCTCAAGTTATATGAAAACTATTTGAACCCTTACATTTGCTTTGTTTTTTGATATTACACTGCAAAAACGATCTAGAAATAAGTAAAGATGTTTTAAATTAAGTGTATTTACCCATAGACCTTTGTAGGGATAGTTGGAATTTTTGATCACTCGCATACCCCTTGCAAATTGAGTCCTTCCAGTTCCTTTGTGAGGTCTAGAAGCACAAGATTTATATCCAGCCATTCAGCAAAGATACTGCTACATGGTTGTGCATCTTATTTTGGCATTTGACCAATTAGATGAGCCCTTAAATGATATATTACTATATTAATATATCACTATATTATTAATATAGTGATTACTATACTATATTATTATAAGTTTAAAAAAAGTAATGTCAAGAAAAAAGGTATAAATCTAATTGAAAAGTGAAAAAGTGAATGATCCTAGTTAACAGTTATATTTAGGTTTATAAACTAAAAAATTTAAGTGCCAGTATCAGCATTAATGCCTCTTAAGGTTATGTTGTACCAAAAAAAAAATAAAAAATTTTACTTTTACCCTCAGATTGTTTTTCATGAATTTTTTATAGAAGCACTTTTGTTATTTTCTTAATATATTCAGGCAATTTGGCATTTCTTGTCATTACATTGACATTAATTTTGCCATCAAAACTTCCATATTTTTTGAATGTCACAAAGGTAGTAAGTTCTTGTCCTACTTTGCAATAACACGCTTGGCTTGAAATGTAGATTTTCAAAGTATTTCGGTGAGTTTCCTGTAAAGGGTTCATCTAAGTAGGTAAATAAGATTATTTGCCAATCCAACGAGTATATTTACTCTTAAAATAAAATAATAATAAATAATATGCACTTGAAATGAGACAATACAACAGTTTATTTTTATTTTGAATGTAAATGGTCTTGTTCCGTCGGCAGTTGTTCCCTTACCTCCTCAATTAAAAAAATTATCAAAATATTTTTTTTTAAATGTCAGCGTTCTGCAGTGTAAAATATTTGTGATCATTAAACAAGTTGAACCACATTTTAAATCTCAAAAGAGGAGGTTAAGGTAAAAAACACCAGCTTAGCCAGTTCATATCAGATGTTAGTGGAGTCCAATCTGCAAAAATTCCCTGTAGACTTTGATATCACTATGTTTGTCGGGAGACAGGGCTTTTCATACTTGAACTCTACCATTCTTGCCTGGTTTTCCCAGACTCATAAATTGTGACCCCCTTTTGAAGACTGTGTTTCCTTTGTGGTTGATTGCTCACAGTGTTTCACTGGCCTGATTATCCTCTTGTTAATGATAAATGTCTTTGTTTCTCATTTCACGAAGTATATATAGTTTAAGTTCCATATTTGTAGGGCTCTGTGGGCTCATACAGACAGATGTTTTCTTGTTAGTTCATGATTTTGTGCTGAGCTTTCTTTTTTGTTGTAGTATTGTTGTGCCTTTAGAGCGGGTTCCCGCTGCTTCTTGCTGCTTCCCGGGTCATTTGCTTCATGCCTGTTCTTCATGTGAATGACCAGTTGTTCATGTCTAATTAAAACCATAGCTAGAAGAAGTTTGACACTGTCGTGGGAAAAAAATATTCAACTATTCATCCTAGTTAAATAAACGGAGATCGATGGATTTCACTCAGTCAGCACATTTATTCATATCTTTGCAAAGAGAGAACAGTCATCATACAGCCCTAATGGTACAGCATTCTGCCCTGTTCTGCATGGGCAGCGTTCGTTCCTCCTTACTTACAACAATGGAAAAGTAGTCAGAGTCAAAACAAATTACAGACACTTTGGTTAACAGTAACATGTTATGAATAAACCCTGAGAAAGAATCTGATTTGTTATGGGAAGAAGCAATGTCTGGTCTACAAACACCATCCTGCAGAGAATGGTGTGGCCTTCACGGTGAAACAGACCCAGTGAACACTTAAAGTGAGTAAATAGGATAAATAATATATAATAGAAGAGAAATCAACATTTTCCGACAACAACGCAAAGTTTGGTGGTTAAACAGAAGTGGCTGTAGACATTTTGTTTTCTTCATGGTACATGGGTAATGTGGGTCAGCAACTCATTATGATTTAAAGCGTTATGACTGTTTTTATTGTTTATTTAAAGCAGGGTGCTCAAGTCCAGTTCTTAAGAGCTATTATACTTCAACTTTATGATGCAACCCATTTTAACACACCTGAATGAAATGAGTGGCTCATTACCAAGCCTCTGCTGAGCTAAATTATGGAATTTAGCCTTTTAATTCAGGTGTGTTGGAGAAGAGACGCATCAAAAGGCTTTTGAGGACTGGAATTGAGCAGCCCTGATCTAAACTATATTGAATCAAAATATTAGATTTGTCACACAATAAACTTATATATGTAACATTAGAAATAGCATTTAGCTTTTAGTTTAATGTTAAAATCTATAAGAACAAAGAAAAAATAAAGAGGTGATAATTTATGGTTTTTGCAGTAGCACTTTAGCTTTGCAGCAAGAAGGTTATGGATTTGATTACCGGCATGGTGTTCGCACTTTTTCCCTGTGCATGCATGCGGTTCTCTCCGGGTACTCCGGCTTCCTCTCACAGTCCAAAAACATGACTGCTAAATAGCATCTCTAAAATTGTTTTTATGTGTGTGCTTGGTTATATGTTTCTGTGTTGTTTTGTGACAGACATGGCGACCTGTCCAGACTGTACCCCGCCCCTCGCGGAGATACTGCCAGAGATAGGCACAGTGACCCCGAAGCATAGGAATAAATGAGGTCATCAGTGAGATGATTTGCTGATTGTATTTCTGTCATTTTCTATTCTAAATGCTAGTAATACCAGGTCAGATAAAGCTGTGAGTCATTACATAGGTCTACTCATAAATGAGAAAGTGCTGGGATCCTTAGGCTTTCCCACCAGAGGGCGCCAAGGATCCTCTTCTGTTATTTGTTTTTTTTCTGTTAGGACTGGGGTTACTGTTGGGATCTGGAGATCTACCATCTGTCTCCAGCAGAGAGCGCTGTGGGTCTCCTGGGCTGGAGCTTCCAGCACACCTGAAGCTCATCAGCCCATCAGGAGACCTTCCTTCATAAGCAGCAGCCAGACCTTCCTTCGACGCCGCAGTGTTGACCAAGTTTGGTTAGCAAACCCTAGCCTCTGTTTATCTAGTAGATTTCAGTAGACTCTTGAGAGAAACTGAATTCTAACCTGCCTCTATCTTCTCTACTCACAGAAAGCCTGACCAAGGTCTGAAGCTCTGGATGAGCTTTACCTGGAAACCTGCCTGCCTGCCCAAGGAAGCCAAACCAGAAGGTCTTAGTCTGGATTCTTCCTTCAGCTCTCAGGGAAGAGCTGGGAAACTAAACCTGAAGATCTCAGTCTGGATTTCCTCCCTCAGCTCTCAGGGAAGAGCTATGAACAAAACCCACGGCTAAGGCTCACTAGCCAGAAGCTAGACGCTACTGCTGCTGAGCTCTCTGCAACTCCCACAATCTCTGGACCCAACCGGTTCCCCATTCCAAGGATCTGTCTGAACCTCTTCAAGGTACTTTCAGAATTCAACTCATTCGTCAAGCCATCTAACTGCCTGGCTAACCAAACTCTCATCTCCTCAGATATCAGTGAAACCAGTCCCGGACCTGCACCAGAACCTGTACTCATTTACTCTGTGTGTTTTCCATAATAAATCCTGTTAAACTTTTACTTTGCTTCCAGTGGTGTTTCTGCATGTGGGTTAAGTCCATAGACCTTTCATGACAGAAAGTTAATAACCCAACAGCACTTTATTGCTTATTCTGTAAAGGTTCATTAACCATTTAAAGCATTTAGGACCAGTGGCTGTCTAATGGTTAGGGCATAGAGCTTGGACTCCTGAGGTTGTGAGTTCAAAACCCACTCCCACAGTCTTCCACTCTGGGTCTCTGAGAAAGACCCTTTAAGCTGGGCATACACTATACGATTTTCTCAATCTTTGCATGCAGCTACAGCTCACAATGTACGATGAAACCGCAGGATTTAAAAGTTCACAGCTCATGATGTATGTTCTCACACCGTGCGACCTGCTCACATTGTACGTCTAAAACCCATGTCAGACTCAGCTCCTGGCACTACTCGGACTCGTCTATCCAGACGCCAAATGAGTAGAAGAGGAATATGAAGCTCAATAGAAACGCACTGCCACAGTGGCTGGTGACCGAAAATAAATAAATTTCAGGGCCTTAATCCGGGCACTTAAATCCCTTCACCAGGTTAGGTTAGGTGGTGCTTCAAGTAGGGGATTAAATATATAATAATGTACAAAAAAATATCACAATTTTACAAGAAATTTAGGGTTTTCTGTAAATCTAATGCAATTGAAATACAAACATACATCTTAATTCCTCTTGAGGCCCCCTAGATGCCTGGTGTCCTTAGCTCCCACTTAGTTTGATTATGCCCTGTGCGCAGTCCAACCTTGAGGACATGTCTAATCTATCTAAGCAAAGTCTCAAAGGCATCTTAAATCAGGAATATACAGTGGGGAAAAAAAGTATTTAGTCAGCCACCAATAGTGCAAGTTCTCCCACTTAAAAAGATGAGAGAGGCCGGTAATTTTCATCATAGATATACCTCAACTATGAGAGACAAAATGAGAAAAAAAATCCAGAAAATCACATTGTCTGATTTTTAAAGAATTTATTTGCAAAATATGGTGGAAAATAAGTATTTGGTCAGTTACAAACAAGCAAGATTTCTGGCTCTCACAGACCTGTAACTTCTTCTGTAAGAGGCTCCTCTGTCCTCCACTCGTTACCTTCATTAATGGCACCTGTTTGAACCCGTTATCAGTATAAAAGACACCTGTCCACAACCTCAAACAGTCACACTCTAA
Organism: Cyprinodon diabolis; assembly: GCA_030533445.1. Classification (NCBI taxonomy): domain Eukaryota; kingdom Metazoa; phylum Chordata; class Actinopteri; order Cyprinodontiformes; family Cyprinodontidae; genus Cyprinodon; species Cyprinodon diabolis. Next base: position 42,581,020 of record CM060072.1, on the reverse strand, counting down.
ACTCCACCATGGCCAAAACTAGAGAGCTGTCAAAGGACACCCGAAACAAAATGATAGACCTGCACCAGGCTGGGAAGTCTGAATCTGCAATAGGTAAACAGCTTGGTGTGAAGAAATCAACTGTGGGATCAATTATTAGAAAATGGAAAACATACAAGACCACTGATAATCTTCCTCGATCTGGGGCTCCACGCAAGATCTCACCCCGTGGGGTCAAAATGATCACAAGAACGGTGAGTAAAAATCCCAGAACCACACGGGGGGACCTAGTGAATGACCTGGAGAGAGCTGGGACCAAAGTAACAAAGGCTACCATCAGTAACACACTACGCCGCCAGGGACTCAAATCCTGCAGTGCCAGACGTGTCCCCCTGCTTAAGCCAGTACATGTCAAGGCCCGTCTCAAGTTTGCTAGAGAGCATTTGGATGATCCAGACGATGACTGGGAGAATATCATATGGTCAGATGAAACCCAAATAGAACTTTTTGGTAAAAACTCTACTCGTCGTGTTTGGAGGAGAGAGAATGCTGAGTTGCATCCAAAGAACACCATACCTACAGTGAAGCATGGGGGTGGAAACATCATGCTTTGGGGCTGTTTTTCTGTTAAGGGACCAGGACGACTGATCTGTATGAAGGAAAGAATGAATGGGGCCATGTATCGTCAAATTTTGAGTGAAAACCTCCTTCCATTAGCAAGGGCATTGAAGATGAAACGTGGCTGGGTCTTTCAGCATGACAATGATCCCAAACACACCGCCCGGGTCACGAAGGAGTGGCTTCGTAAGAAGCATTCCAAGGTCCTGGAGTGGCCTAGCCAGTCTCCAGATCTCAACCCCATAGAAAATCTTTTGAGGGAGTTGAAAGTCCGTGCTGCCCAGCGACAGCCCCAGAACATCACTGCTCTAGAGGAGATCTGCATGGAGGAATGGGCCAAGATACCAGTGTGTGAACAGTGTGTGAAAACCTTGTGAAGACTTACAGAAAACGTTTGATCTCTGTCATTGCCAACAAAGGGTATATAACAAAGTATTGAGATGAACTTTTGTTATTGACCAAATACTTATTTTCCACCATATTTTGCAAATAAATTCTTTAAAAATCAGACAATTTTATTTTCTGGATTTTTTTTTCTCATTTTGTCTCTCATAGTTGAGGTGTATCTACGATGAAAATTACCGGCCTCTCTCATCTTTTTAAGTGGGAGAACTTGCACTATTGGTGGCTGACTAAATACTTTTTTGCCCCACTGTATATACGTATATTGAGGTCAATAAATCTCAACTGCTTGCAGCAGGCACATCCCCACTCCTTTGCTTGTACACAAAGGACCTTTAACAAAAACTGCATCCAACCCAGTAGACTGCCTCTCCTATAGCCCACCTTTCCAGGCCTGTACTGCAACGCCAGAGGCAGATGGGGGCATGAAAGAGAGAGAAGGGAGCAATTATTGGGATTGGAACAGGTGGAGGTGAAAACTATAGAAATTAATGGCCAGGAGGTCATGGGGCAGCAGGAAGGGGGAGTAAACAACATACAGACTTGTTGAGGGAAAATACATGGATACCCTATATTGTGTTTCTTAAACCTTTCTCTGTCATCAGATATCTGTCTGTGCTAAAAGAACATAAAGTATATATGACACTGCAGAGGAATAGCATCTTTACCCAGCTAGTTCCATTTTCCCTTTATCTCTGTTAGACTGAGGTTTGTCTTTCAGTCAGTCTGTTAGAATAGAAAAACTCTGTCCTTTATAGATCCACACAAACCACATCATCTCAGCACATAAAGGCAATTAAATCTCAGTAAATTGGGATAAAAAAAAAAGTTTATTTTAATTCTAACAGTGAACCAGGGCTTGAATACAGCAGAATGCAGTTTGATAGGCAGTCACAGTGAATAGGGCCCCTCCAGGAAGGCTTCAGGCTCACGTTTGAAGGCTTGATAAAAAATTGAAGGTAAAGACCTGCTCACAATGTGAATACAGCTGGCTTTGTAGGCCCCCATCCCCCAGCCACACAATAACGTGAGGAAACCCCAGCAGATTGGCAGATTGTTGAACTTCTACCCCCCACGGCACGCCGACCCAACCCTGACAGCTGTTTAACTAACGACCTTCAGCCCCACTATGCAATTACATTTAGCTAACCCTGTTGTGTATGTGCTGTGTGTGAGTGTGTGTGCATGCGTTTTTTTTTCTGGGGGGGGGGGGGGCAGTGGCTGGATATTGTATAGTACGGTAATAGTCGTATGTTGATCTCTCTGTTTTCTATCATATTTATATGAACAAAAACAATTGTGTGGTTTATTTGTCGGAGTTTAACATCTTTTCAGAAAGTTTAAACCCAGGACATGTATTGAAGGTTCATCATTGTGCATCTGATCCGCTGAATTAAGCCTGTTCATTGAGCGGTTTAGAAAAACAGTCACACAGGTGTCTAATGAAGTAAGGAAGTACAGCTTTTCTGCGGTACAGAAGCCCTGAAAGGCAACAGAAAAAAAAATCAAAGGCACATTTTCTGCCTGGTTTTCAAGAATCACTTCAATTCCATTTATTTATATAGCGCCAATTTAGAACACATATATTCTCAAGGCACTTTACAGTTCAACCATGGTCAAATTAATTCAAAGTTTTCTATCTAAGCAAAACCAGGTGATTGCATCGACTCATTGACTCAAAGGCAATCCCTCACACTAAGCATGTTTGTAGCGACAGTGGAGAGGAAAAACTCCCTTTTAACAGGAAGAAACCTCCAGCAGAACGGGGCTCAGTGTGATCGGTCATCTGCCAAGGCCGACTTGGGTTCAAGGAGACAGAGATACAATACAGAGATACAAAAGGCAACTGTAAAAGGTGGCCCTGTCCAGGAAACACACAGCTAGGCAGATGAGCACCGAGCCAGCTCCCATGTCAGACTGTGTGTGTGTGTGGGTGAAGAGAGCACATCAGAGCTAGTCAAACTCAGAGAACCAGGACTACACTGAAAAAAAGGCTTATCTCAAACATCTATATACAAAGGTGTTGATGGCAGCAGCACAGCTGATATTTCTCTCCAGGATGGTGTCACCGCCATATAGGAACAGATGAGGTGAAGCTACTATGAGAAAAAGCAGAGAGAGCAGAACGTTAGAGATTTAATAATAGATTCTGCAGAGTGGGAGAATAGATATAGAATGAAGCAGAATGATGAAAAAGGGGTCCCTATGTCCTCCAGCAGTCTAAGCCTATAGCAGCATAACTACAGTATAGAGCAGGGGTGCCCAAGCAGTCGATCGCGATCTACCAGTCGATCGCGGGCGGAGTTTCAGTCGATCGCGAGAAGTTTTACAATGTAGAACTATTTATGGCTATGACAAAAATCAAATCATTGATCACGAGAGGACAACGTTTATTTTCATAATAATAAAATGAAAAGTAAAAAGTATGCAGGGAACCTTTTTTTATGCATGCTGTTTGCTTGGCATGGTTTGCCACGGTTGCTAGGTTGTTACCAGGGACACTAAAGCGCTAAGAGGAATCTGAAGAGATAATGAGATAATGACATCTATCACAACTGATGGGGCTCCATCTATGGTTGGGCGCACTGCTGGATTCGTTGCTCTGTTCAAGCTATCTGAAACTTTCCTGGATTTTTGTACCTACCACTGCATCATTCATCAACAACAGCTGTGCAGCAGTATTTTAAATATGAAGCATGTCATGGACGTTGTGATGAAGATCGCTTGCTCTATTCGGGCCGGGAGTTTTCAGAGGCATTTATTCCGTGCCCAGGTAGATCGACGTCAGGTGGCGGAGCCTTGGCAGATTCTTCCAAAGATTTATGGAACTGTGTTGTTCTTTGATTCTATATAGCACAGATGAGGCGTGTAAACTTGTTCTGTATATTTATTTCTAAACTTCCACAGAACCTTTCAGTAGCATTTAGCTGCCGCCCCGATTCAACATTGAATTCTTTGTGATTTAACTCCATCTGACGGATCAAACCCTCGCCACTGCGTGCGTTGCGTCTGAGGTTGATTTTCAGATCAATGCATTACGTCGTGGCATACGGGAAAAACTAATGTTGACAAAATGATCATGGGTTAAGATTGGATGTGTTTTATTTGGAAATCTACCAGATCCTTTGTGCATTTAACTTCCTGTTTGGTGCGATCTCATTGATGGGTTTTGACCAGATTTTGACCAAAGAGGAACTCAAAAAAAAAAAAAAAAAACAATTTAAATACACAACCAGCATATCTGGAATCAATGACAGAGAGCGACTGGGACCAGAAGTTTATTAATTTCTCCCCATTGATTTCCATTCAAAATGTTTTCGGTCCCACCGGGCTCTAGGGAAGGGGCATGCATACCGCCACCTACTGTTCATGAGTGTGTAGCAACATTGTTTTACATCTATTAAATTCAATTTTTTAATTTTGTATTCTGAAGATAAATAAATAATGCTTTCCTTAATCTATAAATATCTTTTATATTTCCTTTATTTCCCAATAATCCTTTAAGACTCCATTCTTGGCCTGTCCTTTCAACTCTTTTCAATTTCTACCTTTCAGGGTCAGATGTTTTACAGTTCATCAATACGTGTTCTACATTTTCTCTCTCCACATCCTTCACAATTATCATTACTTTTCCTCCCTATTAAGTATAAATTGTCATTTAAATAAGTATGACCTACTCTTAATCTGATCATTATTATTTCTTCCCTCCGGTTTCTCTCATTAATATTTCTATTTAATACTGACTTTTGTACTTTATATAACCTTCCTCCTTTTTTATCTTCATTCCACCTTTTTTGCCATTTTTCAATTTCTTTCCTCTTAATAAATGATTTTCCTTCCCCTTTCTCTAAAGGAATTGTAATTGTTATTGCCTCCTCTAAAGCCCTTTTTGCTAATTTGTCTGCCTTTTCATTTCCTTTTACCCCTTCATGTGCTGGAACCCAACAAAACCAAATATCAATGTCACTCCTGTATAATCTAAATAAACTATGCTGAATTTCTAATACTAAATCTTTCCTATTATTTCCTTCTCCCTGAATACTTTCTAAAACTGCTTTGGAATCCGTGCAGACCACCACCCTGTCTGCTCTGACCTCCTCAACCCATTGGAAACTCAGTATAACTGCCACCATCTCTGCTGTGAAAACAGATAGTTGATCTGAAATTCTTTTAGAAATGTGTATTGTTAACTCTGGTACATATATTCCTATTCCCACACACCCTTTTAAATTCTTAGAACCATCAGAATATATTTTAAGGTAATTATAATATGAGTTTGCTTGTTGGAATCATTAACTGCTTTAAAAAAATATTATTATTATTATTACTATGCTTTTCAAAGAGTTAAGAAGATGGGCCGCCAACTAATGAGCAGAAGTTGACTCTCTAGATCACACCCCCTCCTCATTTGCATAATGAGGCAGAAATGCATACAGAGATGTAAAAAGGGCAGACAGAAATAAATAGCGGCGAAAAAATAACTAGGGTAAAAAAATACAAAGGAAGAACAAAACAGACAAAAATATTATAACATGCACATAAATAAATACCTAAAAATATAATTAATTCAAAAATAAAGTTGAAGATTGTGTGGAACACTGTGCAGGGGTGGAATGGACAAATCTAAGAACTGCGCAATTTCAATTTCATAGTTGCTCAAATTTGGTAGATATGATTCAGGCCACAATTACTGACAGACACCAACAGAAATAACCACTGTTTTATTTAAGAACAGCTCCTCAACAAAATAAGTCACAGCTTACTTTGGGCAGTAGGATAGTTTACAGCTGTTCTCAGCAAGACATTTTTTATGTAGTTTTTCATTGTTTCAACCAGAAACATTTCTACTTCTTCACTTTATTCCTGGTGAGTGTTTGTTTCCTTTCTGTTGTTACCCGACTCACATCATCCCGTGTGAACAAGTCTTTGACCTAAGATTTTAATGTTGTTGTAAAGGTGTTTGCAGGGCCTCTGCATATTTCAAAAAAGGTTCTGCTCTCTGGAATCATGCGGTGCCTCTGTGAGAATCCAAGTTTTTTCTCTGTAGCCTGTATTTTCTGATATTTTTTATATGATTTCTTTCTCCTTCTGTCCTTTTGTGTTTTGGTATTTATTTTTGATATCTGCAATCAATGCTAATCAGGTTAAAATTGTCACTTTTGACTGAGGAGAGGTGCCCTCAGTTGCGAGCTTAAAGGAATAGTACACCCAAAACATGATTAGCCTTCCTTTTCTACTCACCCCCATGCTGAACAACACTCTGGAGTACTTTTTTGATATCTCAAATGCATCTGGAGATCTGGGAGGCTTCTTGCTGTCTGCTCACATTCAAATAATGGAGGTGCCCAGCGCCCCGAGGCAGAAAGGTCCATAAAAGTCCACAAAAAACGTGTCAATATTCCTCCATACTGCTCGTCCAACGTATTCCAAGTGTCCTGAGTGGGTAGCGTCCAAAATTTACTCGAAACGAAGTCATTTAGAATGTTTTTAGAGCATAAACAGTAGTGTATAGGATTTCCTAAAAGCGCGTTCACGAGTCTACGGAAACCGCGGCAGACCAAACCAGACGAAAGTGCGCATTCAGCTCGGCAAAGAACTCATGCTCTTCCTCAACACTGAAGTCCTCAGACATTTTTCTTTCGTTGTTTCTTTCTTTGCACAGGTAAACAGCACATTTCTTCTTCTATGCTTGCATTATCGGCAGAGCAGACGCTGAATGCGCACTTTCGTCTGGTTTGGTCTGCCGCGGTTTCCGTAGACTCGTGAACGCGCTTTTAGGAAATCCTATACACTACTGTTTATGCTCTAAAAACATTCTAAATGACTTCGTTTCGAGTAAATTATGGACGCTACCAACTCAGGACACTTGGAATACATTGGACGAGCAGTATGGAGGAATATTGACACGTTTTTTGTGGACTTTTATGGACCTTTCTGCCTCGGGGCGCTGGGCACCTCCATTATTTGAATGTCAGCAGACAGCAAGAAGCCTCCCAGATCTCCAGATGCATTTGAGATATCAAAAAAGTACTCCAGAGTGTTGTTCAGCATGGGGGTGAGTAGAAAATGAAGGCTAATCATGTTTTGGGTGTACTATTTCTTTAAATGTTTTACGGTATTTGTCTGCACGTTTTCTTTCCCTTTTCAGCTGTTTTTGTAGCCTCTCAATTTCTTTATGAGGTCTGCCTTTGTTTTTTTCTGGCCAATCTCGTCCCTGCTTCTTGTTGCCTGTAAGAATAAAAGAAACAATTAATCTATTTTAAAGGGCCAGTCCATAGGATTATGTGGCTTCTAAAGTGGAGTCTGCAGGTTCTCTCACACAAGATATTCCTCCCTCAACCCCTCCATTTTCAAGCATATAGGAAACAGCCACTGTAGTAACATGGCAGCCTCCATGGAGGAACCTAACCCTATGAAGGTTTCACCCTCACCTAAAAGCCATTATTAGTTTCTAGTAATTATACTTACTAAATAACTAGCTAAATATTACATTCCATATCTGTCCATATATCCCCATAAATCCTACACTCTGTACCTTCAACCATCAGTGACAAATGTGTCTGTGAGTTCTACTAATCTGACCTTGATTATGAAATATATATTTATTATTCAATTTTAGAAGATTTTAACAAGTTTAAAGAGGAACAGCTCTAAACCAAAAAGACTGGGCAGCATATAGCAACAAACAAGGGTTTGTTCTCTGAGTTGAGATGTTGAACTAAAAATAATTTCTGATCCTAACTATACACAAAGGTCCAAAAATGACTCTGGGGATTTAATCTCTGATTTGAACTACTCCTCTGCATTGGTAAATTCAGAAAATCTATTCAGAACCTACTGTTCCTTCGTACTCCTAACAGTGAACATCACGTTTCTGGAGAATGCTATCTTGTGGCTCTTAGAATATCAAAACATAGAAGATATTTTATATATGAGGGCCTTGCAAAATTATTCAACCAAATGACTGCACCAGCCAGTCCCCATCGTGAATTCTTAGGGCCCCAACCCAGGACAATTTGTTGTTGTTGTTTTTGCTGTTATTAGGATTTCTATATGAATATAGTAACACAAGCAGAGTGCGAAATACGGGGGGGTCCGGGGGGGCTCGACCCCCCCGATTAACCCATGAGCCCCCTGAAAGCCTCAAAAGCAAAATTTAAAGGGGGTCTTAAATTGTGTCAAAAAAAATTAAAATAAAATGTTCTGGGTCCTTAGGAAGCCATTGATCATATTTACATATTGTTTCTAAGTTATATACTATAAGCTTTCTTATGTATAATATTTGATACAGTCTTATTTTGAAAGCACCGGAAGTTGAGCAGTTTGTATCTTCCTTTTTAAGGAGTAAACGCTGCACAGCTAAATCTGTTCTCTCTGTGCTGCGTTTTTGGCCAGTACAGCATGTAATTTGATGTGATGGGTGTATTTCGTTTATGTACATATAGTACTATGTCTCATGTTGTGTTTAGAGATTTATTGCAAGAAAGGTCACAGAGAAGAGAAGTTTAAAAAGACGCTAGCATACGCGCTAACTAGCCGCTAGCGATGCCGCTAGCTAGCGGCTAATGTTAACATGCTGTTTGTGTCATTATGTGTTTCTGTACATTTTCAGGGAATATGTTGAGTTTATTATTTAGGATAATTGTGCCTGTTTATTTGGAACTGTGCCTGTTTACAAAAATACTTTTTTCCAGTTAATAACACATGGAACGAAGACAGCAGGTCTTCACTCCTGTTTGTGGACCTCAACGGACCTCCTCTGGACAAATTCGACCCTACTATTAATACTATATTTATTTACTGCTCTTTTGCACTGTTACTGTTAAAAATGCTATATCTTACATAATTGGTAATAATAATAATAATTTTTCTGCTGCCATTACCATCTACCTTTTTGCACTAGCATAAGTATAGCATATTTTATATTATTGTATATTTTATTGTGAATTTGAATGTTTAAATTTTAGTATTAGGAACTGATCTTATCTTTTGTGCCTGTGCACTTTATCTGTTTTACTGTTGGTGAATGAGAAACGTCCTCTCGAGTCCTTGCATGTCTGGTGAATCTGAAGAATTGACATTAAAGCTGACTTTGACTTTGAAATGTTATAGGCCTACTGCATATTGAGAAAATTTAGATCAGTATTGCGCAACAATCGGGAGATGGGGACCCCCCCAAATATTGACAGGTATTTCGCACACTGAACACAAGCATACCAATTCTTAAAGAAATTATGCTTTTCTAACATCCATAAACCTTTTAGCATGTATAAACCCTTAATCATGATTTATATAATTTACACATTCTGGTCCAAAGGTCACAAAACCTTTGAATTTTAACAGGATTTCCTGAAAAGATCCATAGACTCATCCGTATGTACTTGCTAATATCTTCACGTATACTCTCAGATGATCCTTGTTAGCATTTCTTTGGATATGCCAAATACCTCACAATATGTATCCTTGCAAATAGATTAGTATCCTGAACCCATATGTATATCTTTTATCTGATCCTGAAAAGAACTTTCATATCATATATGCAGAAAACTTTTATATATATGCTGTGCTCTTTCACAGGACACCCTGAATTGGATTTCTTCTACTTTTCTTCCCCATCTCCGTTGTCCAATGAAAACAAATCTTTAAATGGTCCCACCATGGATTGTTATGACATTTATTCCTGAAGCGGATAATCCAAGTTGAAATATTATTTTTTTTATATAAAAAAAATACATTCTATAACATTTAAATTAAAATCTATTGTGGGGTCACTGTAAGAAAAAAAACCCAAAAAGTCACAATTACTGTAAAATTCCAGTAGCTGTGGTTGCCAGGAAACTGTTGTAAAAAAAGAGGTATCTGTACAAGAAAAAACTGGATCTGCTGGGTTCCAGTTTGTGGGGTTAGTTTGTTTTCCTTTTCAGTTCCACTGTTTGTCCACCAGAGTGTGCCATCCCAAAACTAACTCAAAGTGAACAAAGCCAAAGTTTCTCAAACATGGTATCAAGTCTAATTAATGGAATTTCAAGGTAAAAAGGTTTGTAAAAGATGTAGTTCATCATATCTATATGTTATACCCTTTATGGCCAGGCACATGAGCCATCAGAAACTGAGTTTGACTTGCTAAAACGGAATCTGGAGTTAAATAATTTTAAATAAAATTCTAATTTTGAAAAGTTAGTTTACAAAACTGTATTTTAGGTTTTGATATTGAATTTCATTGCTTTGAATACTATGTTTACTAATGTAGTTTTAGTCATATTTCTATTCATATATCTGGTTGCTTTAGAAAGCAGCTAATCAAACAGATTCCCAGGTTTTTGTGGAACATCAGCTTAAATTATTTAATGGCGTTTAAGCACTGAAGCATTTCAGAGCATGTTGGAAATCATTAACTATTTCAAATAATGTTGTATAACACTGCTTCAGCCCAAGGTGTCATTTCAAAAGTTTAACCCAATGTTACAATCGGTCAATGAATCTGTGATGATTAACTACTTTTTCATGTGACCTAATATGCAACATAAAAACTGAATTTTCTAACTTATATGTTGAAATTCAATTTGTTCTCAGACTGCAGGTTTCCTGGTGGTTCCTAAAGTCTCTATAAGCAGAACTGGAGGCAGATGTTTTAGTTACCAGGCTCTCAGTTTTAGTTCATGAGGCAGACATGTTGAGGACTTGTTTTGCGTTTAACCAGGATTTTTCTATGATTTTTTATGAGATATTAATTTAATGTAGGATTGTATGTATGTAATGTATTTTGAGTTGTACTGTCATATAGATGTTGATGCCTATGTTGTTGTGTCTATCTCCAGCTGTCTACAGACGAGATGCGGGGTACACCCTGGACCCTACTCTCTATTTTGGTTTTTAACCAAAATTTAGAGGCTAGTCAGGGGACAGAGCTAAATCCAGGACAGTACTTAAGGAAACCAGCTGCAGGAGAACTTAAGGAAACCAGAGTACACCACCCAGGAAGACAACCGGCCTAAATATGTAAACACATAGAAACAGAGCAACAGGGGAAGGCTTTAATAGCCTACTCAGAGTTCAGACCATGATACATCACATGATGTTTAACAAGACTTGTTTGGTTTTAAATTTTGAAAACCTAGAATCATTTCCATACCACGTCAAAAAAAACTTTATGTAGTAAGATTAAAAGAGTTAGGTGTAAATACTTTGGAACAGTTAAGGAAATACTGGTTCTACAAGCTCCTCCACGCCTTTCATGTCTGCCCATGAACAAGATACCGAGATTGATTTTAAAATAAAGATAACAGCTGGTGTTGCTGAAGTTATCCCAATTTTTCTCTCTAGTTATGCTGCTTTAACCTTAAGCTGCCCTAGAACATCTTTCATAATTTTTCATTAATTTATTTACCACAGAGACAACTTCTCTGTGTGTCTAAGTCGCTATCCTGTTCACCCTGCTTCTATTTTTTTTTCTCTCCACTGTTGGCCTGTCTGTATAAATTTGCATTCAGTTAAGCAGTATCTATCAACAGGACCCAGTGCTTCAGTGCAAGCTGCAGTTCAGAGAAATTGTCATGGTTTTATCTAAAGCTCGGACCCACATGCAAAGAAACCAATTCAGGGAGACCAGGGGAATATTTAACGGGTTTTATTGAAGTGATAATGCACAGTGCAGTGTTGCTCTGAACTCTGCTCAGCTGGAACTGGAAGGTGAGGGGAAGACACAGCGATTACTTCAGGCTCAGTGGGAAATTTAATTCGTGGATTTGGAGAAGAGGATCTGGTTGTTGACTTACGTTTCCAGAGAAGTTGTAGAATCTTTGACTTCAATCTGTGTGCTTTATTCCAGTGTTAATGTGATTCGGTGGAGGGCGGAACAGGGTTTACCCAGAACACGGTCGGTTGTAGGTGAATGAAGAAGCTGACTGCCACTCAGATTTCCTGCGGTACTTGAACAGGTCGTAGTGGAGATGATTCCCTTGCTCAGTGTGTAAACTCAACGTCCTCTCTGGGAAACTGGATCCAAACCTCCAGTATGAATCCCCAACTCAGTTTGAGGCTCAGTTTATCCCTCCAGGGAGTGAAGGTCCGAAAGATCCGGTTTGCAGGATGACTTCCTGCCAAGAGGCAAAGACAAAAAACAAAGTTTAAACTCAGGTTGAAAACAACTCAGTCTTACGCAGCAAAAACTCAGCTTGGCTAGAGTACCCAAACCTGGCAAACACTCTGGCGTCGAGGTAGTGGCAATCAGCAGCTTAAGAGCACTCCGTTAACGGTGTTAAAGATCAGCAGGTGTGTGAGGAGGCTAACCAGAACCAAGCGCCTCCTGTTGGAGGAAGGGAGACAAACACAAAAAAAAACAAACACACAGACTGGAGCCCTGACAGAAATACTATAGGTTATGTTTTTATTCTAAGGATGTTTATATTTTCTTTTTTCTAAACCTGATCATATATTTTGATTATTATTATTTTATGTTTAACAGTGCACTGGTAATTTCAACTTTGATAGTCTTTACCATACCACATTTTTGTGCAAGTTTACCAGAAGATTGTACATATATTTAATAACTAGAACTGGAAGTTATAGTTAATAGTCATTAGAGTCTTATTGATTATAACTGTAATTTGCTTACTCACCAGGGTTCTTGGTCCCTGTTTGACAAAAACACTGCTGGGATTATTAAAGTCTGACCACCAAATGACTGTCACGTAAGCCCCTTGAAGACAGACATTTGCAGACCGCGACTGTGTGTGCAAACTCCTTCTGAAAGGATTATCAGATGACGATGATGCAAGCATACCAAACACCAGGCCACCACGCCTGCGGATGAGAAAACAGAGTTTTCAACTTGGTTAAACAGCTGTGATGCCACTACCAAAGCTGGGATCATTCCTGTGAGGAGCTAGCTTCGCAGCTTGTTTTAGAGAGTGTGCCAGAAGGGATGCCTTCTGACAAAGCACCTGGTGAAAAACTACACGAAACGTTTGTGCTCTATACTTGCAAACAAAGGCTACTCTACCAAATATTAACATTGATTTTCTCAGGTCTTCAAACACTTCTTTACAGTTGTATCATACAAATAAATTGTTAAAAAAATCACATATTGTGACTTCAGTTTTTTTTTTAGATGGTGTCGCTCAGAATGGACACACCTACGATGACAATTTAAGACCCCTTCATCATTTCTAAGTTGGAGAACTTGCAAAATAGCAGGGGGTTCAAATACTTATTTTCCTCACTGTAACTATCAGAAGATATCAACTTAAGGTCACCAATCAGTTCTAAAGAAATTTTTAGGCGAACCCTTGTTTATCCCTAGAGAGCCACTTCACCAGTTTTCAGTCCTTCTGTCTAGTTTTTTCTGAGTCTTTTTACTGATGCCATCTGCAGCGAATGGTCTTACTTTTTGTTGATTAGCTTGGTTTATGTAACATTCACTAAAACAAAACACATTAAAGCCCTATTTTTTTTTTAAACCTGGGCATGAACCAAATATTTATCACAATGATAAGCTCAATCCAAATCAAATTAACTGATTAGCACACTCACCATAACACAGGACAGCTGTGACCAGTTGTGACAAAAAAAACCTTCCAGTTCCTTCTCCTCTGTTTTAATTAAAAGTATTACATTCTTCTCCTCATCTATATTTTAATAGCTGCAAACCAGCTAGCTCTTAACTGTTGGTTCTGCTTAAGTGTTTTTTCTACCATAAAAGCAGTTTACATACAACCCCTCATTTATAAAAGTAAAATCTGGGAAATTTCCTGGGACGGCTTTAGCCGGGGACAGGTGGTCCTAAATGGGGAATGTCGTCGGAAATTGGGGACGGATGCCTTTATCTGGGACACACTGTGTAATAGTTTCATATGGCTGGAGCCAGGGGTCCAAACATTTACAAATGTGTATGATGTAAGATTGTTTAAGAGTGTCCTCTACGATGCTAATTGTTTTTCTACAAATATTCCTCTTTGTTCTGTGTATCCTGAGCCGGCGGGCCCAACAAATTTTTTTTTTAATTTTTTATTGGCATAATACTTGATTCTTATAGAAAGTGGACCCATTCGTCCCTTTACTCTATGATCAGCGGAATGATCTGAATTTAAAGCCGTTTTTACAGTCTTCGAAAACAGTACAAGGAAGGAAACAAGCCCTGGTTCAGTTTTAGTACAGCTGGGTTTATTCCATAAGTAAAAGAATTCACTTGAATTCTTCAATTCAAGCATTTGTTTATAAAAACGGAGATCAGACAGTTACCAACTCTTCACATATAGCTTTGTTCAATGCTTGGAGCCACAGCTTGTTTAGCTCCAGGATATAGGACCATATGATGGTCAGGTGGAGACCTCCACTCAACCATTACAGTACATGTGGAAATGTCTAGACACAGGGGAAAAAGGAAACCTACAGCAAAACCACCCAAAATGACAGTTCAAAATTTCTTTGAAGAATAGTCACTTTGTTTTTTTCTAACCATGAACAAATATAAATCCAACTTAGAATGTGCTGTTTAATTTAAAAATGAAGTGGGAGGAACCCTCCTTCACCACTGCCCTCAGTAGGAAATAAAAAAAGAACTTGTCAAGGTTTTATCTGTTTGTACCAATAGTGTTCAAATTGAGTACAGTAAGCAGACATGAAAACCGCCATAACCTCATGTTCCTGCATCTGACAGCCAGGTCCAAAGTCACTGATGCAGCTTCTCTACATCTCTTGGATGTGTTATAAAGCTGGCCGTCCATTCAGTTTGTCATGCATTAGGGAGATTGCTCCACCTGTGAAGTCTCTAAGAACTTGCACTGTCTCCCTCTGCAGCTGCAGTGACTCGCGCACAAACTCCTGCTGGGTCTCTGCCAGCTGCTGCACCGACTCTGCCAGCAGCTCCAGGGAGCGTGACACAGTCTCCAGCAGCATATTGGTGGCATGCTGCTCCTGCAGGCTCAAGGAGGCGTTCTGCAGCAAGCTGTCCCTTGAGTTGTGTGGCTGCTGACCCGAGTTAGGCAGGGAGGCTGCAGAGGCCTGCAACGTGGAAGACATCTGGAGTTGCACAGGTTTATGGATGCCATTGTTAACTTGATGCATTTCAGCGGATTTCGCTGGCTGAGTAGAAGGAAGCACGTCTTCTCGCTGATCATCGTCTGAATCTCCAAATGGGGTTTCAGTATCTAAATGCACAGAAACAACAAGAATGTTGGTCAATTTAATGTTATGGAAAGTCATTCACATCTTAACCAAATGTTTAAGTAAAAACAATAAATCACCTTCTGCTGGAGGGACCTCATACTGGAAATCATACGCAGGCTGGGATGAGTCGCCTGAAAGGTTATAAAGTAGCAGTCAGTCATGTGAACATCTCATCTTAATGAAGATTTCATTGACGAGAATTTAAGCAGATGTTTGCCTGCTGAACGGAGACATCAGATACAAATATAAACATAATGTCTTATGTCTTAAAACACAACAAACCTCTAATTGAAGGACTAGGATCATTAAAGGCATGTTCAGGGTGATGAAGCACAACTTTAAGGTAGTCCTCAAGTACAATATTCAGATTTATTCAGAGGAACATCATATGATGCTGCGAGCTGGAAGCCAAACCCTTTGGGTCCCTGACCCAAACTGCCAGTTGTGACAGAGCTTGGGGTAAGTGGTTTCAGTAATATTGGTATTAATGTGATGACAATAATCCATAATTCAATTAAAAAATACTTAATTAAACCAAAAGGGAAATTAAATGTTGCAGTAACTCATAAGTTACTTCATAAGCAGGTGTTGATAACTGTAGACAGGAAGGATCTTCTGTAGTGGTTCGTCTTGCACCGGATCAAGAAAAGACGCGTTTTGAGTCTGGCTTTGAATAAGAGGAGAGAGTCAATACTGCGGCGGTCGGGAGGAAGTTAGTTCCAGAGCTGGGGAGCAGAGCGACTGATGGCTCTGCTCCGCATGGTGACAAGTCGAGCTGGGGGTACACTGAGGTGGATGGAGGACGAGCAGGATCTAAGCGAGCGGGAGGAGGTGGCAATGTGAAGGAGGTCTGACAGATATGGAGGAGCAAGGTTATGGATGGCTTTGAAAGTACAGAGAAGGATTTTAAATTGTATTCTGAATTGAACTCGTAGCCAATGGAGTTGGTAAAGGACAGGGGAAATATGATGAAAGGAAGGGGTTCTTGTGATGACACGAGCAGCTGAGTTCTGAAGAAGTTGGAGTTTATTGAGGGATTTATGAGGGAGGCTGAAAAGAAGAGAATTACAATAATCAAGACAGGAGTTGATGAGGCTGTGGATAAGGACAGAGGCAGTATGAGTGGTGAGGGAGGAACGGAGACGGTTAATGTTGCTAAGGTGGAAGTATGCAGACCTGGTCATTTATTTATGTGTGACTAAAAGGAGACGGAGGAGTTGAGGATGACACCCAGACTCTTGACCTGAGGGGAGGGGGAGACCAAGGAGTTGTCAATGGGTAGTGAGAAACTTTTGATTTTGGATATGGTGGATTTAGTGGCAACGAGGAGGAGTTCTGTTTTATCATTGTTTAGTTTAGAGAAGTTTGAGGTGAACCAGTCTTTAATTTCAAGTAGGCAGTTAGTAAGGGAGAAGGGGGTGGGGTGAATAAGTGCGTTTACTGGATAAATAGAGCTGGGTGTCATCCGCGTAACAGTGAAAATGAATGTCGAATTTGTGAAAAATACTGCCAAGTGGAAGGACATAGGTGATGAAGAGGAGGGGCCCAAGAACTGAGCCTTGAGGGACACCAGTAGTGACAGGGGAAGTGTGTGATGTGAAAGATTTGAGTTGAATTAAACTGAGTGCGGTAGAAGAGATATGAGCGGAACCAGTCAAGAGGGGTGTGAGAGATGCCATGAGAGGATAATCTATTGAGGAGAATGGGGTGAGAAATGGTATCAAAGGCCGCACTAAGACCGAGAAGGATGAGGATGGAGAGGAGTCCAGAATCAGCAGCTATAGGGAGATCGATTGTGATTTTTCTTAGGGCCGTTTCAGTACGATGAGAGGGGCGAAAACCAGACTGGAAAGGCTCGTAAAGACTGTTGAGGGAAAGAGAGGTGTGGAGTTGTCCATGATGTTCTTCACTCTATGAAGGATTATTCTTTCTGAAATGGTCTCCATAGGTTCTAGAGGAGTTCTAGAACAGGCCGACCTTCTCTATAGGGCTTGGTCATCATGACGTAAGCACTTTGCGTTGCCGCCATCTTGAGTGCCTCTTTTACCGCTGCTCAGACTACTGCCTATGACTACCGCATAATGTACTCCCTCTCAGCAGTGTTTTAATTTGATTAATTTCACCTAAACTTGGTTTCAACCATGGTAAACCGTTGCTGTATATTGGGCTATAACAGCGCAACACATGATCGCCATGGGAAAAACAGAAAATGGGTTAACTTTCCACCGCTTTCCTGCCTGGAGGCGAAACCATGGAGACCAAGTGACAGAGATAAAGAGTCGTCGGCTAGCTTGGATCGCGGCTTTAAGACGACCGAACATAACTTTCCACAGTATCCCGATGTCAATGAGAGTGTGTTCCCTGCATTTTCATTCTGGTAAGTTAAAGATGCACGGTTTTATTTTATAGCCTACATTGTTTCTTTCCTTTAATGTTGGGATCTTTTACGGGAAAATAATAAAAACGGCACAGGAAAAGGCTCAAATATGTGATAAAACCTGAGGATTTGGGGAGGGTTGGCAGTTAACGTTACTTACTACACCTTTGAACCACATAGCAGCTAGTTAAAAGTACATTACATGCGTGAGTGATTGTTAGCACTAGCGGTTAGCAGTTACTAAACTAGCAGGTTCCGGAGCCTGTCTGAGCACAGATTACCTTTGTATGGATTACTGTGTTTTTACTGTTTGCTGGCTTTATGATCTGCAGCTCCTGAACCCATCCATTCATGAACTGCACATGAGACTCCAAGGACTTGTAGCTTCGAAACTGTTTTGAAGAATAGGCGCTCACTCATCGGTGCTCCACTCATTGTTTGGAACTTCATATGGATCCAAATTATTAATAATGCTGATTTTGTCAACATACCGGTCCTAGGCTTCTCTATTTAATGTGTCCCGGTAAATTCCAGATCCTTTTCGGGATTTTAAAATATTTTTTCTCTCTACTTCTACGTCTCTTCTTTCAACAACAACGTTGTATCAGAGCTATGTTTACGTTCGCGTAGCCCTCAACATGGCCGCCACATCCCACAATGCAACGCAGATCCCGAGCTGTATTAGCTTGTTGAGCTTTTTTAAGTAATTACCTCTGATGCTGTTACCCCAGCAGAGGATGGAAGAAGAGATCACACTCTCCACAACAGACTTATAGAATATGTGTGGCATCTTGCTGCAAACACCAGGGGTCCATTTCAGGAAGCAGGTGTGACAAATTCAGATTCAAATCCGGCAATCTAAATTGATTTAGCCAAAAGTCGGGAACTCGGAGTGTTCGGTTTTACAACGGCTGCTATCAATTAGTTCAATCAATTGTAACTAGGCCCACTCAGAGTTAAGCGTGTGCGCAACAAGTTTGAAAAGCCATTATCAGTGAAGCACCGATTTGAGGAGTCACTATGACAACAGTCAAGAGGAAGTGCCTATTTCAACCCATTAGAACTAGAGATTTTAATGCAGAAATGAAAAAAATAAAATAAAAAAGGAGAATGTGTTTAAAAGACAGAGAAACAGAGCAAAAGCTACAAAGGAGAGGAAGATGGCGAAGGAGAAGATCGTTGCTCGAGTTAATGTGTAGGTTTATACGCAGTGGGCTATGGCAGGCCCTTTTTACATTTTTAAAAGCACTCTCCTCTCTGTTGTTCCATTTGTAGATCACTAAAATAAGATTCTTCCTGATCAAAATCACACCGCTAGACCTAACTGTAATAATGTATTTTCATTTTTGTAGTAAAATGTATTTATGATATCTGAAAAAAAAATGTTCATAGTTAAAATAATTCAAATGCTGACCAGTAATCATAGGAATGTGGATATCTGAAAATAATTGTTTGTTAAATGTTTATTCTAGTTGTGGAGAATGTTATTTTGTTTGAAATGGTAATTTAGACAAAGAAAAAAATTTTTTTTTAAGATATTAGGAACACATATTCATTAAATATCTAAATGTTGTTACCATGAAAATATGATGGGATTATTTTTTGAATGGTAGTAGATCAATGTATCTATTTAGGTGAATTCTTCTGGCAGCAGGTGAGAATGAAGAATAAAAACGTTCTAATATATAGAACCTGCGGATGATATCATGCCTCCCTCCTCATGTTGATTCAGTTTTCTTTTACACAGTAAAGTGTCTGATAGCAGACAAATGGCCGTTAAAAGCGGCTATCAGTCCCATAGAAGGGCTTCAGATTGTGCCGGTATGCTCAATAGATTGTTATCATTGAGTGAATCCTAATAAGTAATTACTTTTCCCCCATGGAATTAATGAATCAATTTATGTGTAATCTGAATATAATTTCAGTAGTTCTTCATGTACTGTAAAAATAAAGAAAAATAAAATGATCCGCATCTCACTCATATTAAACAAACAAAAAGTTATCCCATGCCATGTCAACTAAGTTGTATAATCCTCTCCCTATAAATATTGGAATTCTCTGTGATAAAAAGCTGCCGAATATTCTTTAATAAAATCCTCAATAAACAGACAAGTAATGTTTGTTTTTAAAACCTAATCTGTCAAATGGACCTAGGGAATTATATATATTT
Organism: Cyprinodon diabolis; assembly: GCA_030533445.1. Lineage (NCBI taxonomy): Eukaryota > Metazoa > Chordata > Actinopteri > Cyprinodontiformes > Cyprinodontidae > Cyprinodon > Cyprinodon diabolis. Next base: position 42,561,308 of record CM060072.1, on the reverse strand, counting down.
TATGCACAAAACTACAACAATAATCTTAATAAATCAGGAAATAATGTCATTGGCTGTAAAGAGAGCAGAGACAGAGGACACTCTGAGTTTACTGAAGAAAACCTGCTACCAACAAGGTTACCTCTGGGGAGAACGTTACTACAGTGACTAAAACAGAGGTTGAGGAAACTCTCTTTGTGATTAAAAGAAACCGGAAAAGTCAGAATTTCCCTATTTTCAGGTTTTGACAGCTTCTGTAAACCTGTTTCATGAAATGGGACCCCAGAGGTAGGGCTGGGTACCGAACTTCGGTTCTTTTATGGTACCGACCGAAATGCTTCGGTTCTACAGAGTATCGAAACATGCCTCGTCTTTTGGTACCAAGTTTCGGTGATTGGCTGTAACACTTAACGTGACTGCGTCATCCAGAAAAAAATACACAGGTGTTCACGCCTACAGCCAGGGTTTCATGTGTATCTGTTGTGAACTGGTTGCGAGCGTCGTGGAACCCCTTTAAAATGCCCGCAGGTCAAAAGTGTGGCTTCACTTTATTAAGACTGATGCCAATAGTTCGCAATGCAATACATCGTGCACGGAAACAATTTAAGAGCAGAAAGTTGCTCGGTGTTTGACTGCAAGAAGAGCGGACCACAGCCAGCGTGACCATCCTCCTCTCAGCAGCCCGTGGGCAGAGCAAAGCCAGAGCGGAGTGAGCAGTGAATCATGCTGCTTTCAAACTTGACGCAGCAGGAGCAGCAAAATCACGTCTGCTGCTTCCTTTTTTGCTGCTTGTACCAGCTTCTGACGCGCGGCTGAAGAAGCTTTGCTGCTCTGGCTGCGCGGTCGAAAAGTGGCTCTGATGCGCGTTTGGCGGAGCTACTCTATCCTTTATTTGCCTTGCAGCTGTATTTGCTGTGATCAGTGGGAATAAAGTAGTTTTATTATGTTTTTAAGTGGGAAAATCCACCTGAAAACTTAATCAGTGCAGTCAGTTCATCCTGCCTTCCAATATTTCTGTCGGAGCCGCTCAGACCCCCACATACCAGCGCATTGCGCTGTCAATGGGATCCCATTCAACGGGCTTGTTTGTCAGACATGGTAATTTTTCTAAAGGAAAACTGCTAAGTAAAAAGGTCCTCACAATGTAACAGTGAATATTAGACACTGAATTTTTTTTTTATGTAAGAGGAAAAATGTAAATGGAAAAATCAGAGCTTAAAATAAAACTCAAGATTTGTACTTTTTTATGTTGTGTAATTTTCTTTTTCTTCGAATTGATATTATAAAACTGGTATCGAAAAAAGTATCATTCAGGAACCGGTATCGAAGAGAAGGTATCGGTATTGGTACCGGAACCGAAAATTTTTGAACAATACCCAGCCCTACCTAGAGGACCTAAGCTTCCTTAGGAAATACAATGATGTTGTTGTTTGTTGAGTTTGTCCCAAAGAGGCTCCTGTCTCTCTATAAGAGAAACCTCTGTGCAGATTTTTTTGTAGGTTAATATATATTTATATTTGTTTATATTTTATCTATATACAGGAAGAACCTCGGGTCAATTTCCTATAATTATAGAGACTGGTATAAGACACGCATGGATTGGGGTGGGGCCTATGGTTTAATATCAAAGCAGAAGAAGCAACAGTAAAAAGAAGAAAAGTTTGATTTGTATTATTTGCCTACCAGCTGGATGAATAAACCCTCCGATACAATCTTTAAGGTGGTGGACATTTTGCCTCCGTACAAAACAAAACCCCAGTGCAGTAGTGGCTTTTTTGTACTTTTAGAATGCTCGATATGGTTAACAATTGCCCCTACAAATGCTTTATTATGGAGGAAGAGCAACAGCTCCTATTGGCAAAGGTTCATAAATATAAACGATATCCTGTGATTTAGCCCATCAATATCATCACAGACTGAAAAACTCTTGGAAAGAAATTACTGTCACTCTAAGATGACACAAAGATGCTTTGAAAGCGTGATGGGCTGTGTTTTCTACTTTCTCATGCAGTTTGGTGTTGTAAGCTTGTACTTTGTTCTGCCCCTCTGGTGTCAGCCTGGATATTAGTTAGAGTGGGAAAAGAATGAATTTCCCTTTGAGCTTAATAAAGTACTTTTGAACTGAATCATGTTCAAGGTATCCATTAATCAGCACATCTAACATGGAACACAGAAGCTGAAAGGAAAAGTCCGGTCATATTCAGAATTCAAGTTTCTGAAAGTACTTTAAATATAAAATTATTACATACTGTTCAATAAATGATAAGTGTTTTTAATTAAGAGCTATTTAATTTGAATGTGCTTTACTGGAGGCATCTATGTTTGTCAAAGAACACTACTGCCATCTACTGGTTTGTGACGTCACAGTGCGGTATCGGCTGTTGATCAAGTCCCAGTGCTGTATCTGGTGTTTGTCACAACGCGCTACTATCCAAGTCATCTTGAAAACATTCGTCTTCCAAATGTTGGCTACATATTACGTATTTTTTCTCTGGCCAGAAGTTCGATGGCAAATCCTCCCTCTTCAAGTTGGCGATCCAACGACCAACCCGTCCGTGGAGGATCAGGAATCAGAAAGGTGAAATAACTCTTTTTTTTCACTTTTACCCGATGTATTCCAGCATCCAGCTGCCATGCACGTGGGCATTGACAGTTTCACTATAGCTCTGGTGAATTTCAATGGTGAAGTCCTCTGGAAATCTTCAATAATTGTTGTTGATAGCAGATGTGTCTAGTAGTTCCCATTGATTTAGCTTGTAAAGCGGGGAGAATGGCGCTAGGCTTACCGCACCGTGACGTCACTGCCGGAAGATGGCAGGAGGGAGGCGTTACTATATTTGGGCATAAATGGCCGCTCTTGGACTAGGTGATGGTGACAAAAATTATTGTTTTTATTCGCTTAGTTCATTAAATCACCGCAAACGTATTAGTTTTAGGTATAAGTAATGATCCATTGATCATTACTTGCGAACCAGACCTCTCCTTTAAACACCATCAATTTAGCCTGTTCTAAGTTTGAAATGGTGATTTAAAGTCGAAACTTTTCTCTGATGCTTTCATTGGTCTACAGTAAATCATAGATTCATCTTTATTTAAAATCTCTGCCAAAACGTTTAAACAAAATTGATGAAGCCATGAAACCATTTTTATTTCTGTTTTCTGTATAATGAGGACATTCGTACCGTAGGAAGGTGGGGGGCGCATGGATGCCAAGTCCACCCTGCCGTTAGGAGAACTCTGCATGCCCATCATATCCTCCTCTTCCATCTCCTCTTCTTCAGGATTATCATCATCATCTCCCAGCAGACCACATTCTCCAGTGCTCTGGTCGTCCTCATCCATCTCAAGAATCTGAAGGACGATCTTCTCTGTCTGACTGAGGTCTCTGGAGAGGCGTGAATTTAGCCCCCTGTTTGGTACAGTCCCTGACCGCATAGCAACAACTTTACGTTTGGTGTCACACTTTAGGTCAGACCATTTCTTGATGACCTCTATGACCTCACGTTGGCACTCCCCGATCTCGTTGACACGTGCCGTTATCTCTGCCCATGTACGCTTCTTTGTGTCCGTTGGTACTCCTCGGTTGAATTTGCCTTAAAAACAACAACAAAAAAAGGTTGTGTCAGCCTTAGTATTCAGGACACGCTGTGCATCGAAAGGAGAAGGCCTAAAGGTGGCTGGCTAGCAAACACGTACCCACGACAACCGAACGATTCTTCCTGACTTCATCAAGCAGCACGTGGACCTCACTGAAAGAGAAACGAGCTTTCCTCTTCTTGAAGCGGATGGCGCTGTCATGGTTATAGTATACTGGCGAAGACATCCTCTGAACCCAGTCCTGATGTGTCAAGCTGTTGTTTGGTCTCTGCAATGCTGCCCCTAGTTGTGATGAAGGGGAGCTACAGTCTGCTGGATTGCAAAGACAACATTAACTTTTCTCTTATACATTCGATAGAAAGGGAAGAACATCTCTGTTAAAACAAAATGGTGTGATGGTGTGTTTAAGAACAGAAAAGGAAAAATTTTCAAAAATCCTTTAATATTAGCTAAATAATAGCATCAAAGAGACCATCAAACATTCCAAGGGGGGGAGGGATTTACCATTAGGCAGTTGCCATAAAACTCTGTTTACAACTATTTCTTATTTGTGCACATTAATTATGTTTTTCGTAAAAATTATTTCGCTATGCAGATTATGGCTTGTTTACAGTGAAAAGAAGGACTGGGTTATTTACTTTTGCCGTCACCTTTTTGGAAACACAGGAAGGAGCAATCAGCTAAGTGAGCTTAGTGCTTGGAAAAAATCTTTCATTCCTTTAGAGACAGCATAAAAAGTCAGCTGAGTACAAAACATAGGGAGGAAAACAACAAAGAAAGGGACAAGAAGAGAGGAACAACACCTAGAACAGAAAATGGATGTCTATTCTATAAACATTTCTCTATCTGTATAAACTGTAGTAAAGTTGGCAACATATTCACAGATTCGGCTTTTCCGCATTAATAACTCGTCCACGGATGATTTATTCTACAAATGTTTTTTTCAGTGAGAAAGATAGATATATTGTTGGACTCTTTATATAAAGAGCAAATAATGTAAGTATATTCCATTGTTTTGAACATTCAAAGTATCACCAGTAGGGTGTGAACTATGTGTACAGTGATTTTAGTGATGGTACAGTACATAATGGTAGAGCTATTGATTATTTATCCCAATAAAAAATCTCTAAAAATAGCTCATATAAATATAAATTATTATTTAATTGATATAATAAGAGTTATTACCAGGAGAGTGTGAATGATGTGCACAGTGATTTGAGTGTGGCTGCAGTTCATAATAAATATATGCTTATAATAACAAAGAAAAAATCTCTAAAAATAGTACATATTCCAAAAGTAAGAGTTGTAGTATGATCCAGATGAAGTTATCTATGTGTGCTACAAGTTTGGTGGCACTACAGTGATCTATAGTGTAGTTATTGCACATTTTATACTTATTTTAATACTAACATAGAGGTTCCATTTGTCATTTAGGCTTTGGAAAAGTCCTAAAAAATATATAATTTTCAAATCCAATAAATGTGGTATGTAAGACATGAGATAAGATACACATGAAATGAAGTTGACAATAATCCACCTCTCCTTGATGATGCTTTTGAATATTTCTCTCTGATTATTTCTACGGTGTTGTAACTTGCAGACGGCCCCTAATGATTCGCGGAGCAGCGAGCTCTGCATAGGGTCCAATATAATCCTCCCAGTGCGATAGGAGACTCGTTTTGAGGAAAGTTTGGTTGTAGCTCACTGTCTGGCTTGCTGTGGTTGCGGAGAGGTGTCTGTTTTGTAGAATAAATCATTCGCGGACGAGTTATTAATGCGGAAAAGCCGAATCTGTGAATATGTTGCCAACTTTACAGCAGTTCTGTGTGGTGGGTCTGTTTTATGTGTTGTCTTCTCCATTCAGCGGGCCTCCTGCCTGTCTTTGCCTAGGGCCCCAAATTTCCTAAATCCGCCCCTGATTTCAATTCCTGAATAAAGGGCAACAGAAATGTTCTGACTGACAGCAACTTGGAACCCTACATAAACATTTCCACAGATAAACCCCTCCAGCAGCATCTGAAGAAACTCCAGAGCATGAAGCTGCCACCATCTTCTTTGTTGTTTTCCTTCCGACTGTACTTTATTTCTACAGATAGCGTGGCCCTTTTATGCACGGTTTTTCCGTGTTAGATGTTTTGGTTTTCGATTAAAATCCAAAGGTTTTATGCTAAGTTAAATATGATGTTAATTTTAGACCACATGAAATATTTTTGACAGGGATGCTGAAGCACAAAAGCCGATTGTCGGAGAGGTTCTTCTAATGAAATAACTGAAGTGATCCGTTCAGTTTCGCAAAACCAGCCGATGAGTTTTTGACTAATAAATAATCAGTGAGCTGGTTAAATAATCATCCATGCGTGAAGGGCTCCTCCTCATCATCATCATCATCATCATCATCATCATCATAGCTAACCCACCGGAGTAGCTATGCTAGCTCTGTCAGCAGCTCAGAACAATGACCGCTGAGTTTTAAGCCTTACATCAAGACCTTTGTCCGGATCTAATCCTCATGATTAGATACCGCGTGTTTGCCTCTATACATCAAAGCAATAAACACGGACCAGGAGTTCATTTTCTGTGGCACCACAACAGCCCACGGAGCTAACCCACCTGCACTGTAGGCTAGCTACCTTACCTAGCTTACCTATTAAAGCTAAACTTCCAATTCCCGCCCGGTAGCACTGTTTAATGTGTATGCTCATCACAAGCACAACTGACCCAAGGAATGACTTACCCACGGGAAGGTCGGAGAAGGTTGATTTCTATTTAGAAACGTCAGTAAAACTCCCTTATCCACAGCATAGCAGTGGTCAAGTTAGCAAGCGGTATGCTGCTGCTGTACAATTTATTTCCGGTAAACTAAAGTGGTTAACAGAATAAAGCACAATTAAATACCACCTCGTAGCATTATATCCCTTTATAGAGTTATTTTCCGGTGGAATTAGGAACTTACCACTACCTGCCATATTATTACTGATTATTACGGTATTTGATGTAATACAATGTGTGGACTTTCACTAGTTTGAAATTTCCCTTAGTTTAAAGGAGCAACTGAAGCTCCAATTTCCTCTTAGTGCTCTTGAAGATTCAGCACTGAAGTATACAGGAAGCTGGTCAGTGATTATAATAATATATATATATATATATATATATATATATATATATATATATATATATATATATATATATATATATATATATGGGTGATTCTTTAACTACGGGAACTGTTATGTCCTTTGATCATATTTCATGAAAAAAAAGGAAGGGACATTTCACACATTTCTATGTAAATATTACCGTTTTGTGCTTGTCCCTCACCCAGACTTTTGATCTTCAATCATAAAAATGAATAGTTAAAAAAACATTTTTTCTAATGTTTTAAAATATCATTGAATAAAATATCAGTAAAATAATCAAATTATAATTGGAGTATTTAATGTCATATTCAGTTTCAATTCAATTCAGTTTATTTATATAGCGCCAATTCATAACACAAGTCATCTCAAGGCACTTTACAGTTCAACCAGATCATACAGTCAAATTGATTCCAAGTTTTCTAAGGAAAACGAGTTGATTGCATTGACTCATTGTCTCAAATACAATCCCTCACACTAAGCATGCTTGTAGCGACAGTGGAGAGGAAAAACTCCCTTTTAAAAGGAAAAAACCTCCAGCAGAACCAGGCTCAGTGTGAGCGGCCATCTGCTGAGGCCGACTGGGGTTCAAGAAGACAGAAGCAGAGATACAAAAAGCAGCTGTAGAAGGCGGCCCCGTCCAGGAAACACACAGCCAGGCAGACGAGCACCGAGCCAGCTTCCATGTCAGAGGATGAAGAGAGCACATCCAGCCAGTTAAGGTCAGAGAAACAGGACTATACTGGAAAACAGGCAGATCTCCAGCATCTATAAACAAGGGTGTTGATGGCAGCAGCACAGCTGATTTTTCTCTGCAGGATGGCGTCACAGCCAAACACGAACAGACGAGGCAAAGCTACTCTGAGAAAAAGCACAGAGAGCAAAACGTTAGAGATTGAACTAACAGATTCTGCAGAGTAGGAGAATAGAGATAGAATAAAGCAGAATGATGAAAAAGGGGTCCCTATGTCCTCCAGAAGTCTAAACCTATAGCAGCATAACTATAGAGATAGCTCTACAAGTTTTTATGGGATTTTCTAAACCAATTGTAGTTGTCCCACACTATTGTCATAATTTCCACCACAACAATGTAATGTCCATTTAAAAAGTTTGTATTAAAGATTGTTTGGGTAGTTGCTATGGAGATGAACAGTGACATCACAGCACAAGTCTGACATGGTGGAAATTTTGACTTCATCCATCAACTATTGAAGTTGGTGTGGTGGAAATTACATTTACGTGTGTAGGCGTAATTCATAGATACACATACAAGTCCCTTGTTCTCTCACATTTTCCTTAACTATTTTTTTTTATTACAACAATGTGGTAATAGTATAAAATAACACTTTTTTAGACAACTTTTGATATGTTTCTAAAATGCTAAGCATTTAGCAGTGGTGCCACCCCTTCTCTCCCACCTTTAATACCACCTATGCACAACAGCAATTCTTTTATTATTATTTAATAATGTATTGATTTATCATTATTTATTTTTATGCTCCATAAAGTTTAAAAAAAAAAAGTTTTTTTGTCTGTATGGTCCATTCATTGTAATTTCCACAACAACCAGTAATTTCCACCACCCTGTGTAATTTCCAACACACCATTTGTTTTTAAATAAATTGTTGCAAAATTCTAATCACTGATTAAAACCTTCTTCACAACTTAAGACATAATGTTCCACTTTAATTAAAAACACAAGTATTTACACCTTGAAATGTATCTTGCTATTTAAATGTTATATCTCAGGTTATAGTGAACATAAGATTCGCGTCTTGTCCTCATCACAATTAATTTACCTAATCCATAAATGTATGTGTTTAACAATAAAGGCATAAAAGTTAAAACTATATATGAAATTGTTCTTCCAGACCTCATTGGGACAGAGAAATGTAAAAAGCCCAAAGCAAACAAAACAGAAAAGGGCCCCTTCAACATGCAACCTGGATCTTTGTTGAATAGATCTGGATCATGACTAAGAGAATAGGCTCCAAGTGGCTCCAGGGAGATTCATCCGTCTTCTTCAGAGGAATGAGAGGCTCTGATCAGTGAAGTCCCTGTCACACCTGGACGATTTAGACCAGCATATGCCTGACATACGAAAAGTCTGTAAAAAAACAATGGCATATGTTGGATAAGTTATGAGTACTTTTTGTATAAGTTAAGAGCACGCTGAAGCATGCTGAAACACGCTGAAGCAGGCTGGCCCACGTCAATATTCAGGAAGTACGTCGAGAAATTTTGCTCAAATTTATGTATGCCAGCGTATGCTCATACGCAGGGGCAGATTTAGGACATTTGGGCCCTAGGCAAAGACAGGCAGGGGGCCTTCTGAATTAAGAAGACAACACGTAAAATGGAACCATTATACAGATAGAGAAATTTTAATAGAATATACATCCATTATTCTAGGTTTTGTCCCTCTCGTCCCTTTTCTTGTTTTCCTCTCTGTTTTGTACTCAGCTGACGTTTCATGCTATCTCAAAAGGAATGAAAGATTTTTTTTCCCAGCACTAAGCTCACTTCGCTGATTGCTCCTTCCTGTGTTTCCAAGAAGTTAAAAATGTAGTCCTTTTTATTGTAAACAAGCCATTATCGATTTCTGTTCTCCATTTATCATTTGGATGAAATATTAGCTGCATGAATAATAACAGCATACAAGATAGAGGAGAGCAGGAGGCGGGGTTAAATCTAATGGTAAATCCCCCCTTGCTCATGCATATGCTGTAAGTCAGAGATGAGTTATCTGATCGTTGACATACGTTACTTGTCAGTCACTCATAAGTCTTGGTGTCTAGCTTATCCAAAACCTATGAGCAACCTCTGCGAGACTCATCAAGAACTTCTCTCCAACACATATCAACATATTTGACGTGTTACAGACCACCGCTAAACGTGTTTCCAACTTATAGCTACTGTATAATGGTGTATTGACAGTGTTTTGGTACAAAAGGGGGTTCACAGGAGAAAACTATCAGTCCTCCTCCAGACTTCATCCCCATCACAGTGTGAATGTGAAGGTGAGTGTGATGGATCCTCCCTGTGTTCGCGCCTGCAGCCATGAACAACAGAAATTCCTAGCAAACATGACGCCGAATCTGCTGCAAATGCAAACCTTTCTTTCTTTTTTTTTTTTTTTTTTGGTGCATGAATGTCTTTGTTTTTTTCACATTGATGAGATTTTGATTTTTTCCAAGAACCTATCAGAGCATAGGATCCATGTTTGCCAAGTTCTTCTGGAAAACAGGCTAAAGTGGGGAGAACAAGTATTTGATAGACTGTTGATTTTTCAGGTTTTCCACTTGCAAAGCTTGTAGAAGACTGTAATTTTTATCATAGGTACTCTTCAACTGTGAGTGATGGAATCTAAAACAAAACTCCAGAAAAATACAATGTATGATTTTTAAATAATTTCCATTTTATTGTGTGAAATAAATATTTGATCATCTATCAACCAGTAAGAATTTTGGCTCTCACAGACATGTTAGTTCTTCTTTAAGAAGCCCTCCTGTTCTCCACTCATTACCTTTATTAACTGCACCTGTTTGAACTCGTTACCTGTATAAAAGACACCTGTCCACACACTCAATCAATCACACTCCAGCATCTCCACAATGCCCAAGACCAGAGAGCTGTGCAAGGACATCAGGGATAAAATTGCAGACCTGCACAAGGCTGGGATGGGCTACATGACAATAGGCAAGCAGCTTGGTGAGAAGGCAACAACAGTTGGTGCAATTATTAGAAAATGGAAGAAATACAAAATAACGGAAAATCTCCCTCGGTCTGGGGCGCCATGCAAGATCTCACCTCGTGGAGCATCATTGATCTTGAGGAAGGTGAGGAATGAGCCCAGAACTACACGGCAGGACCTGGTCAATGACCTGAATAGAGCTGGGACCACAGTCTCAAAGAAAACAATCAGTAACACTCTACGCCGTCAAGGATTAAAATCCTGCAGTGCGCGCAAGGTGCCCTTCCTCAAGCCAACGCATGTCAAAGCCCATCTGATGTTTGCAAATGACCATCTGAATGATCCAGAGGACGAATGGGAGAAGGTCATGTGGTCTGATGAGACAAAAATAGAACTTTTTGGTTTAAACTCGTCATGTTTGGAGGAAGAAGAATGATGAGTACAACCCCAAGAACACCATCCCAACTGTGAAGCATGGCGGTGGAAACATCATTCTTTGGGGGTGCTTTTCTGCAAAGGGGACAGGACGACCGCACCATATTGTGGGAAGGATGGATGGGGCCATGTATCGTGAGATTTTGGCCAACAACCTCCTTCCCTCAGTAAGAGCACTTAAGATGTGTCGTGGCTGGGTCTTCCAGCAGGATAACGACCCAAAACACACAGCCGGGGCAACTAAAGAGTGGTTCTGTAGGAAACATTTTAAGGTCATGGAGTGGCCTAGCCAATCTCAAGACCTGAATCCAATAGAAAATCTTTGAAGGGAGCTTAAAGTTCGTGTGGCCCAGCGACAGACCCGAAACCTGAAGGCTCTGAAGGAGATCTGTATGGAGTAGTGGGTCAAAATCCCTGCTGCAGTGTGTGCAAACCTGGTCAAGAACTACAGGAAACGTCTGATCTCTGTAATTGCAAACAAAGGTTTCTGTACCAAATATTAAGTTTCATTGTTCTGGTGTATCAAATACTTTTTCTGGATTTTTGTTTTAGATTCCATCACTCACAGATGAAGAGTACCTATGATAAAAATTACAGTCTTCTACAAGCTTTGCAAGTGGGAAAACCTGAAAAATCAACAGTGTATCAAATACTTGTTCTCCCCACTGTATTTGTCAAGGCTGAGAAGTGTGAATTCCACAGACCATCTGTCTCATTCCTGAGCTTCATCCTAGAGGGCGGACAGGTAAGACCCACAGTGGAAAGACCCACAGAGGAAAAGATCAAAGCAGTTTTGGAATGGCCCACTCCTGAAGTGTGATGTCTTCTGTTCTCCCTTTCCACCACTAGATGGTTCCCTCCTCGTTTAGGCCTCCTCTCACACCTGCGGCTCGTTGGGTCATCACCAGAGGAGTATTTGAGCAGCGGGCTGTCACTACATGAATGCCAGAGTATTTGCCAGTATTGGGTACTCTAGCCAAACTGAGATTAGCTGAGTCAAATTTATGCCTTGTCCCTGTGAGTCTAAGCTTTGCCTTTGTCTTTGTTCTCTGGTAGGAAGCTTTGATCCACTGGATAAGCCTGGACCTTCTACCTCCCCCTGGAAGGAATTATTTGAGTGAGAAAGGGGAAACTTCCACCAGATCCGTTCAAGTTAACTTCAGGAAAATGTGTTGACTGTCCGCTCCATTACTCCTTTGGATCCAATGCCAGTCTGCCTGTTCCGCCCTCCATAAGTTCTTCCATCTCTGGATTAGACCCCAAAAACTAGATCCAAGGGAAAAACCAAGAACCCCCCAAATGTGAGTCCCATTCCCAGAAGTCTCAGTCAAATTTCCTTCTTTCCTTCAAATTAACCAATTAACTTTTTCCCTTGGTTCTCTGAGTGTTTCTCTGCATGTGGGTGAGATCCCTAAAGCCCACCATAACAGGTGTGGCTGAAAGTGAAACAGGCTGAGTGAAAACTTTTATAGTGAGTAAATAGGATAAATTAATATATATTTAAAAGAGAAATCTAAATTTTCCGACAACACATGCTATGTGTTACAGGCCTCTGATCTGTTAGAACTGCAGTCTAAAAGTTGCTGTAAGACTTCCTGTTTCCTTGCAGATTGGGGATCATCCCTGATCACCAGTGGATGTGTCACCATAGTCCATGACTGCTTCTCTTCAGCCCCCTTTACCTTAATGTTTAGCTGTAAGGAAGATTCATAAATCTGCTGTCTTACAATTAGCCCAAATAGAGATCCGCTGTCGCCTTTTCAAATGAAAAACCCAGACAATTCACAGTTTATTCTTTGAAGTTAAAAGGCGCATGTAGGCCCTTAACCGATTTGGTGTATAGAAAAACCCACAGAAAGGTGTCTTGTCATCTTCATTAGATGCCTTAACCAACTCCTTGTGCATGACCTCCTGAAGCCCCCGTCACACCTTGGTGATTTATCCAGCGTATGCCTGACTTCCCAGAATCTTCTAAAACACTGGCATATGCTGAATGTATTTTTTTTTTTTCAATTTTGGGCGTATACATAGTGTGCAAAGACCCCTAAGTAGTTTAAGTTTCGATGTTGAGTACTGCTGTTTGAATTCTGTAGTTTCTGCTCAGCATTATTTTGGCCCTTAAGGCATGCCGTAGTTAGGACAGCGATGACATCATCACGTTGCCGTGACGAACCTTGAGTTTACAAAGTTGAAATGATTATATGAGCTGTTTTCACTGAAAAATGATCAGGAGCTCCTTGAAAATGGTCAGATCCGCCTCTCTGGCTGCAATGAGCGCTCCCGAAACAGGGGGAACAGATTTTCACAGGGAAACAGAATCTCGCACAAGGCCGGCATCATTCAGTTTGCTTTTCAGAGACCTGAAGCTGATGTGTACGCCATGTAAACATGACATGTCTACGATTACAACGTACGAGTGACACTCATTAAAATAATATATGCACAGCTGCAGCATATCTGGTTCTACCTTCTGTTCTGTACCATTTAAAAACTCCAAGGACTGACCACAGGAAAAACAAAACCGCGTTAAATTGCTCATATGAGTGCCGCAGAACGGGCAACACGATTAGCTTCCATCCTGTAATTTTGTTTTCTGAAATGTAAATTTGTTTTCTGATTTGTAAAAGTGTTTCGTTTGTTGTAATTTTGTTTTCTGAAATGTAAATTTGTTTTATGATTTGTAAAAGTGTTTCGTTTGTTGTAAATTTGTTTTCGCAAATGTAAAGTTGTTTCAAGATTTTTAAAAGTGTTTCAGATTTTGTATTGTTGATTTGCACTTACCAGCCACCATAGAAAGGACTTGGAAATATGTGTGTTCTTCAAAAAAAAATATGCGTCACTGATGAGAAACCACATTTACACACGAACCTACCTGAAAATACCGCAGCACCTTATGTTAATTTATGTTCAATTGGAATCCGAAACTGAGTTTGGAATACAGACTACTTAAAGGATCCTGTCTCATGTCTTCATTCTCCACCTGCTGCACCTTCTCCTAACAGCTAGTCCTGACTGAAATCTTGGCCTAAGTAGTGTTCTGGCCGACACTCCCGGTTGAGAGCAGTGATAAAACCAAACAGTGCCTTACAGTCCTATCCCTTAGAGCAAACTCACCTACACATAGAGTATTCATAACAAGTCCAGAACTTATGTCCAATGACAGCCTAACTTTTGCATGATGCATGGCAGTGTAATGCCCATGAAATGTCACAAGACAGTGTCTTGAGGGGGGAAGCAATGCGCCCGGAGGTGTCCGATCTGCAAGATTCATTTTATCGCATTTTATCATATACTTGTTCTCCCCACTTTAGCCTGTTTTCCAGAAGAACTTGGCAAACATGGATCCTATGCTCTGATAGGTTCTTGGAAAAAATTAAAATCTCATCAATGTGAAAAAAAACAAAGACATTGAGGAAGTCTCTCAACAAGTCCTTAACAAGGGCCTGGAAACAAGCAGGGGCGTTAGTCAAACCAAAGGGCATCACCAAATACTCAAAGTGTCCGAGAGGGGTCTTGAAGGTCCCTCCTTGATGCGGAGAAGATGATAAGCGTTTCTTAAATCAAATTTCGTGAAAACAGTTCCTCCCTGGACAGGCTCAAAAGCTGAGGACAAGAGGGGCAAAGGATACTTATTCTTTACCATGATTTGGTTCAGACCTCTATAGTCTATGCAGGGTCTCAGGGAACCATCCTTCTTTCCCACAAAAAGGAAGCCTACCCCAAGGGGTGATGAAGAGGGTTGAATGTGGCCAGCAGCCAGGGACTCCCAAATGTATTTCTCCATAGTTTCTCTTTCTGGTTTGGAGATATTATACAGACAGCTGCTGGGTAAGGGTGCTCCGGGAAGCAGATCTATGGTGCAATCATAAGGTCTGTGGGGAGGCAGAGACAAGGCTTTAGACTTGCTTAATACCTGAGCTAAATCATGATAATCAGCAGGAACTGAAGAGAGATCAGGAGGGTCAGCCTCACATCCTTCAGCCAGATGGTTGAGCGCCTTGTAGAGCGCCAGCCTCACCACAGTAGAGACAAAGCTTAGCCCGCATGCGGTGCTGCTTCTGCTCAGGACTCAGTCTCGTGCTACCTATCTGCATAGGCGGATCATCGAGAGTAGCGAGTTCATCCTTGATAGGATCATTTAATGCGTTCGAATACATACATTTGAGGGCAGAACTATTCCAACCTGAAGCAGCAGACAGAATGCAGAAGTCTATGGAGAAATCAGATACAGACTTCTGCCCCTTTTTAAGCTTCAACAGATCACGGGAGCTCAGAGTCTTATCCGGTTTCTGATTAAAGGTCTGCTTAAACTCAGTGAGAAACTCCTCAAAGGAGCAACCATAATTGCTGCGAAATACACTGCGATATTTTAATCGTTGCACTCAGCTACAGCTCAAACCGTAGGATGAAACCGCAGGGTTATAAAAGTTTACAGCTCACCATCAATGTTCTCACATTTTGGCCCAACGCTCGAATGCAACCTTAAGCCGGGCATACTCTGTACGATTTTTACCCTTTTCGGGCCGATTCTCAAGTTGTGCGAGAATTTTTCGATCAGGCCTAGTTTCAGCCTCCACGTTACCCTGCATTGTGTAGCGTACACGGTGCAACGAGGGGCAATTAGCCTCTCACGACCAACCCCCGATCAGGAATTGTAAGGTCCAGAGAAAATCAAACATGTTTGAAATTCAGTCGGATGTTGTAAGATATTTGCCGGCAAATCCTGCTGTTGAAGCAGACCTACGAGCCGATTTACCATAACCTTGAGCACTGCTCATGTGCAAACAAAAGAGTTCTTTTTCCAGATTGACGAGTCCGACCAGTGCCATCTTTCGGCACTCTGTCCAGCATGTGGTTTTTGGACGTACAGTTTGAGCAGGTATATGCATCAGAGCGTCTGGCCGCACATTTTGAGAACATGCATTGTGAGACGTGAACTTTAAAACCGTGTGGTTTCATCCTACAGTTTGAGCTGTAGCTGCTGCAAGGATTAATAATTTCTCGCTGTGTACAGCTAAGTAAATTTCAAACATGTTTGATATTCTCCCAAGATTGTTATTCCTGATCAGGAGGTGGTCATGATAGGCCAATCGCCCCTCATTACCACCTGTACACTATATGACTCACAATCAGGCCGACAGTTGGCTCGATCGTAAAATTCTCGCACGACTGGAGAATCGGCCTGAAAAGGAAAAAAATAAATAAAAAGTAGTGTATGCCCGGCTTTACATAGGATCACCATCATCTGGTCCCCAATTTTAAAAGCTCAAAAACTACAAGAGTTCATACAAAGTGGTTAATTTAAGTGGGGTTATTTAGCATTCCAAGTCATCTAGAAATACTTCACAGAACTAAACCATGGAGGAAAAAACTTGACAATTTCTTACAAATATTCCACTGTTAAACATTTTCACAAAACTACAACAAAACATGAATTTGCCAACAGACGAACACAGAAGAATTAGCTCCAATTATGAAATAAATTTTTTTTTATTTTGAAACTTTACAATTCCCAGGATTACAGTTCAGCCTGATGAACCTGAAAGAAAACCCTTCCCTGAAAGAACGACCGAACACCAGAGTTTATCCCAAACATGGCACAGGCATTTATTTTGACCAAAGCTTTTGAGTAACAGTTAAATGAGCATCAACCATTTCCATTTCAGTGGCATTTATTAGAGGCACATAATTCATAAAACCCTGGTGCAGAGAGATTACCACAGTTATAAACGAGTAAACTGAAACAGTGCGCTGTAATAGCAGAACGGACATTTAAACAGCTTCTGGAGACGACAGGACTTCTGTCCTGAATAAAACAAATTTCTCTGTCATTTCGTGTGTCATTTTAGACAAAGGTTTTTTGGGGTTCTAATGCTCAGCTCCATGTATGAGCTGTAGGGTGGATTAAAGCATTTTTAACAATCTGCTCCCTTTATCTACATTTACTAATTCTCCAAAATTCATTCTAGCAAAGATTAAAAGCTTTTACTTTCCAAATCAATTTCCAATTTACTCTGAACCGATTTGAGGTTCCTGCAGACCTTTCCAGGCAGACTGGCTCTGACTGCCTGCACCTCAGTACTGAGACCAGAGAAGAGAAGAATTCAAACAGCTGGAAGGAGCCATTACAGCAAACCATGCGACCCAGAGAACATCCTTTCACTCAGAGGCACCAGTGACATCATTTTAGTTTAACAGTAACAACAAAATTTGATTGTTCTCAAGTGGAGAAAAAAATAAAACACATTTGTAGAGTTTAAGAAAAAATGTTCCCATTTTCTGCAATATTTAAATTTTTCAGATCATAACAGCAACATACATAGCATCCCTCAGTCCAATCACTGGACCTGTCAGTCCCAATTACAACGGCCTCTGCCTGCTCTACTTTGGTTCAATGGTGTGACGCTAGTTCAAAGCAAACTAGTCCCCTGATGACACTGGTTAGCCTCGGACCTATTTAGTCCAACCAGAACCAACCGTGTCAGCTGTGGGGATCATTCTGCTCTTTCTGCAGTTTGCACATTTGACCTATATGTATGTTTGAGTAACTTCTGAGAAACACAGGGAGCTTTGGGGATTAAAGAGAAAATATGAGAGAAACTTAGATACGAGGAGACATTTCATAAAACAGGCCGATGAGAAGGAGGAAGGCAGCTTCACTATGACTCAGGAGTACATGGTCAACTGAAGCCACTGGAAGGACAAGAAAACAGCAGAAGATCAGTGAGGAGATGGTGGAAACCAAACCTGTTGTTCCTTTTGAAGTCTATTACCTCCTGAACATTGATCTTAATGGTCCCATTTTTATCCTTGTCCAGGGTTTGGAAGGCACCTGCATAAAAAAACAAAACAATGAAACTCTGAAAGAAAGACAACCTGCCCTGAAGAAGCTCTGACATGCAAACAAACGTACGGCACATGGCATCTAGCCTGACAAGGCAGCCAATGTAGTTGTCAAAATCCATGTTGCCGTTTTCATCACTGTATCTACGGATGATCATCTGGAACAGGTGGTCATTGAGAGGGAAGCCTGCAGATGGGATGCACAGAGATTCCTCCGTTACCACAGGAGTAAGGAAAATCAGACATAAAACCGAGGTCACAGAGATCGGCTAAGACAAGAATGTTCTGTTTATTATCTCCGCATCAGTGGAGAAACCAAACATAGAGATGAAGCCCTGAAGATTGAGCCCATCCCCAAGTGTTGAGTCAGGATGCTCCAGCTTAGCAGCAATAGATCCTACTGCTACAAGGAGGATGAGACGTCACTCTGCGCTCCACGAAGGTGGTGGAGCCTAACCAGTTCCAGAACACTGCAAGACTACTCCTCAGCTGACCCTTTGAACAATTTCAAAACAAAGCTCAAATATTAATTGGATTCATGGGCTGTGCACCAATATCCACCTAACCATTCTACAGAGCCCTATATAGGCCGCTCTACAGTGCCCTATATTTTAAATGAGTGTCCGGATGTCTAGTGGATGAAAAAGTAGTGGACAAATTTTCCACAACACACGTTGAGAAGTAGTAAAAATCCATGGTCACTAAACAACCAGATATATCCCAGAATGCTTTGAGAGGAGGGCTCTACTTATGCACGTTTCCTTCTTTGTGTACACAATCTGAGAAACATCCCTCCTCAGATTTGAAGCGGGTAATCAAAATGATCAACCGACTATCAACAGATTGCTGAAAAACTCCTAGAAAGAAACTACTTTACGCTCTTTTAAACAACTGTTTGCTACTTTCTTGTGTGGTGGGTAAATATTTGCACTGTGGTGCACAGGCGCCCCCAAAAGGTACAGAAGTTTTTTACAGGTAGCTGATTTTTCGACGTGGATTGCACTTGCGTCAAGCGTATCCCAACATTATGCCTCCATAACTCCAAGGTCTTTTTTCCTAATAGCTCAGGCTTTCTACTCCTGCCTGTCACAGTCTTGCTTTCTGGTTTGCTTTTATCTGTGTGTTTTATTGGTTTGTTTCCTACTTTGTTTCTAGATTTATTTTAGTTCTCAGGTTTTTCTGTTGTTTTCCTCTGTTGCCCTCTTGTGTGTGTGTTTACCTTTCCCCTTGGCTTCCTTGTTGCCTCCACTCACACCTGCTCGTAATCAGCTCGTTAGCCCTGCTTTTGTCTCAGTCAGCTATATATAGGCTCTGTTCAAAAACCTAGGACGCATCCTTAGAAGACAGGATTCGAAGGCCGATTACGTCATAGCGCGGCGCCGAGGTCTGGTCGGATTCCAAGAGTCCTCGTTATGCGGCCTTAAAATGCGTCCTTTTTGCCCGATTTGAAGGACGGGTCTGATGTATCCTCGGTATTCTTGGATATCCCAGGATTCATTGCGAGACCAAGCAAGCTGTGATCAGAGGAAAGGTTACTTGGCGCCGAACAGTGGTGAAAATTGGAAGTTCAGTTTAATATAATACAAGTAATTTAATAGTTCCGTCTGAGATTAATGAAAAATAGTTGTTTTAATGGTTATTGAGTCAGATATGTGGCAGTAGTGTTTGGTTTATCTAAAGGTTTTAATCTGTTACTGTGTAAATGGGTTTGGCTGTAATTAAAGGACAGATTCTAATATATCTGCAGGGTGGGGACTATAAATCTGATAGGATTTTTATCTTTTTATTGCCGTTTTGCACAATATGCTTAACTACGTATTTTTTGTTGTTGAATATTAGAGATTTTGCAGATATATTTTTTATAAATACATTGTTTAGATTTACTTATATATTTCTACCCCTTTTATAGAATAGAATAGAAAATCCCTTTATTGTCCCACAATGGGCAAATTTACAGCAGCAGAAAGATTATTGAAAATGGTCACACAAATGTGGACCTTACAAAAATGTATAAGAATAACATAATAGGGAAGAGTTAAAATATAAACAATACAATACTGTAAAGTGTTTTAACAATATAAAACTGGGGAATAAATAACCAATATGCAGCTATGGACATTTTTACAGTAATGGATATTCGAAAATAGCAGCAACATCAGAGATGTGCAAAATGACAGCAGCATGTTATTTAACTGACTAAGGTTTCTATCATTACATTTGATTTTATTTGTTCCTGCTCCCGGCTGTTGGAACATTTATTCCATTCTGGATTCTTGTGAGTGTAGTCTTTGTTCAATTCACAATAAAAAAGAAATAAATAAACAGTTTTGAAAACTTCTGTATTCATTCTTTTCCTGCTTTGTGTGTCACCGTTTACGGTTGCTAAGCAACAGAGCATACGGCGGTAAAACCCACCGAAGGGTAGACCTTCACAGCCTAAACTCTTCCAGTCTCCTTATTTTCAAGGACTTCGAAGGATCCAGTCTAGGTAGACCGCGTCTTTGGAGGACACGTCCTAGGTTTTCGAACAGAGCCATATATATACTCTCCCTCTGCTATCCTTGTTGGTTCCTTGTTGTTGATGGTCCTGTCGTCGCTGGTCTCTCATTGCTGTTGTCTTCATACCTCGTCTCTCCCTGGCTCCTCGTGTTTGGTTTCCCCTGATGTCTCCATGGTTCTGGTTCGTTTAACCTTTTCAGTTGGATTTTTGGAAACCTGCCTTTGTTTACTGTTTCACCAATAAAACTGCAAGAAATCTCCTCAGCCTCTCTGCCTCTGCATCTGGGTCCACAAGAACCTTCAACACTACTCTGACAGAAGGAACTAACCAACATGGACCCAGCAGAGCCCAGTGTGGTCCTCTGGAGGGGTTTCATCAATAAATCTGGGAAATACTCTATTACTCTATTGAAGCTACAGTGTGTAATTTTCAGCAACATCTAACGTCCAGACTGCAGACCGCAGCAACATGAACATCTCCCACCCACCGCTTCTTCCCCCCAACAGTGTGGCGAGCGTTACGGGACAAAATGTCTTCCACGACGTCCGCATCACCTACCTTCTCAAGGGATGAGGTTTGTTTACATAGATAATTTTACAGATAGTATTTCATTAGTCTGTGTAGGGTATAAATTTCAGTACCGTCTCAGTTCATCTCTCTCTCAACTTGCCGTAGTTACTTTCGAGCGTAATGGGCGATCTCGCAATCGCTAGTTTGTTGGCTCTGAGCTGCCGGCGCAAAGATGTCTGCCTCCATGGCTGCGAGACCCACTCCTATGTAATTATAAATAACGAATTCTAAGGCAACGCAAATATTAAGGTTAAGAGGCTGAGCTCGTAGATGATAATAAATAACATAATTATGCATAATATATTACATTTCTGACTGTATATCCCTGAAATTATTACACACTTTAGCTCTAAATACTCTGGACTCTATTGCCAATCTGAGCCCGCCTTGGGAGAGGGTGAGTGCGGCTGCCCAAATTGAGCAGATTCTCCTCTCTAAATCCACATTCATTTCTCCCCCAGAGTTATCTGAACTGTTCGAAGAGTTGGAGTGGAACCATTAAACAGCCAGCGCCCAACTCTTCAACAGACCTGCACCACCCAAACCATCATTCCATCACCTTCCCACTGTGTTGTCAATCGCCTCCGACCCGGTTTCTCCACCATCATTAGCTGTTGGTCAGCCTGACACCTCCACTTCCTCTCCGGTGGGTCAGCCTGACGCCAGTTTCAGTTCCCCTCTTAACCAGGTCAGTTTCCCCTATGGCTTAGGTCGTCACCTCCATGACCAGCAGCTTGGTTCATGAGTTAGAGGTTTTAGATCTGTACCCATGATGACACCCACTGCAGTCAGAGCTCCCGCTATATAGGAGTCTCAGTTATGGGACTTCTTTTATGGGCAAAGGGAAAATCTATTTCCCTTCCTACCATCTCCATCAGCTCCCCACCAGCCAGCACTTCCCGAGCCAGATCCCTTTAGCGGGCCAGATCCCAAGCCCTTTAAAGGGCCAAGTCCAGAGACCCATTAGCGAGCTCTGTGCCGTCCAGAGACCCCTTAGCGAGCTCTGTGCCGTCCAGAGACCTCTGAGCGAGCTCTGTGACGTCCAGAGCACGCAAATGAAATAGTCTCAGATTTGAAGCTCTGGGAAAGTTAATCTCCAAGAGCCCTCGGCCGGCGCTCCAAGCCTACAAAGCCCTCGGCCAGCGCTCCAAGCCTCCAAGAGCCCTTGGAGTGACAGCTGCCCCCTCCGAGGTTGTTCCAGTCGGCGGCTAACTGAGCTTTTTAGCCCTGCCTTTGTCTCAGTCGGCTATATATACTCTCCCTCTGCTGTCACTCCTTGTTTGTTCCTTGTCGTTGCTGGTCTCTCATTGCTGTTGCCTTCGTACCTCGTCTCTCCCTGGCTCCTCATGTTTGGTTTCCCCTGATGTCTCCATGGTTCTGGTTCGTTAAATTTAATTTTTTTTGGATACCAGCCTTTGTTTACCGTTTCACCAATAAAACTGAAAGAAATCACCTCAGCCTATCTGCCCCTGCATCTGGGTCCACTAACACTACCCTAATACTGCCCAGAAATTCATTCTAAAAGGAAAACCAAACAAATTCTTACGTTCCCACTTTTGTTCCGATTAAGCTGATCAAACCTCGGGGCCTTACTGGGATTTTTCATTCAAGGGCAAAAATCTAAGGAAACAGTTCAGTGTTTCTACTGTTATACTGTCATCTTCAAACAGCTGCTAGGGACCAGTTTGACACATATACCACACCCTGACCCCACAGCTTCATGCTACCACCACCATGTTTTAAGGTGGGGTTGATGTGCCGCGTTTCCATTATTACAATTCTGAATGACTCTATAACCTCCTTAGCGGAGGTAATCTTTTAGCTTGTGTGTATAAGATAACTTTAAAAATTATGGACAGCTTTGAAGAAAGTTGTTCTTATCAAAGAACAATTAAAATGTAATAATGATCCAAATCATGGGGAGTTTTAACTATAGCTTTATGTCACAATATGGGGGAAAATGTGCTGTTTGGCAGAGGTCTGCGCACTCACCACCAGAATCCACATCCTCCGTTACCGCTATGTCCCGCTCACGTACATTGTGCCATCATGTTAACCAATGAGAACTTTTCCACATCCACCACTACTGCTCCGCACGTCATCGTCCACGTACATATTCTCTCTCCTTCACCGTCAAAATACGGTGTCAAGCTATTTCTTTCTCCGTTCCGGTCTGGCAAGGTCAGGATCCGCAATTACAATCGTACCGGAAAGGAAAAGGTACGTTGAGAAGATCCGGTGTGCCATATTAAAATATGGTTACAACAGATCTGTAACTACAAATTAGAGCATAATTCTTATATATTCCAAAAAAAACACTTTTTACTTAAATTGGATACAAACTATTGGTATTTCAATATACCAGGAAACAAATTTCTCATCTGGTTCAAAATATTTATTTTATTATGAGAGGCTTAAAAGTTTAATCAAATCCAGTCACAACAGCTTCTCTCAAGCTCCATGGAAGTCTGAGTGGAGAAAGATGGGAGGAACCGCAGAGTCTGTAGACTTTGCTTTGCACAGGCGGTTTTTAACAGAGTGGTTACGGAGAATGTGGGATTTTTGGGGTCGGAGTGCTTTTCTAGGTTATCTCATATAATCCTTATAAAAGAGAAGTTTATGACAGGACCCCAAATAAAAGCAGAGGGTGGTTAAAATAAATTCCTATTTTTCTGTATCTAAAGAAAAATACAGTTATTCATGTTGTTTTTCTATTATATTTCAACACATAAACAAACTAACAGTATAAGTATCTCAACCAAATCAAATCACAAACAGGAAATGTTTGAACTGTGTCTATATGAGAAAGCAGTTCCTCACCAGCAGCTCTGAAGGCGTTGGGCAGCTCATCCGCACCTATCACACCTGAGCCGTCTGTGTCGTAACTCTTATACACACCCTAAACAGGAAAAAGAGCAGATGAGTCAGTTTCCTGGTTCGCTACCTAGAAAGAGGAGAAACAAACAAGCAAAAACTTTCTAACAGTTCTAGAAAGAAGTGACTGCTTTAACCTAAGATACACTCAGACATTTCCTGTTTGGGTTGTGGCGCATGCAAAGATCAGTCGATATGAATCAAGAGAAAGTTTAACCCAGCGTTCAGTCAAATCAGCTAATAATGTCAATATTCCTGACAACTTTGTTTATATTCACTGTATGATTAAGATGAAGCTGAGCAGAACCTACCTGCCACTTCTTTATGTTGTTCCAGAGCTGTTTGAATTCATGGAAGCCTAGTTTCCCAGTGCTGTCCGACTAAAAGAGTGTTAAGGAATGGCTCCAACCTCATCCATCACCCCATCCCTTCCTGAATACAGTTTATTGGTCCATGAAAATCATTATGTACATTAGGGGTGGAACGGTTCACAAAATCCACGATTCGGTTCACGGTTTTGTGGTCACGGTTTTCGGTTCGGTATATGTTGATTGTTAGGAAAATCTCTAAGCTGACATGTTAGTTGTGTTGCTGTTAACAATGCTTGCACACTGTTGCACTTTTATCCACAACTTTCTTTCCGCCGTCATGGTAGGTCACTCTAAATGCAAAGGGGTCCCATACAGCAGACCTATAAAGTGCTGCTGGCGCGTCTTCCAACTCCTGTTCTTTCCCACTCGCCATACCCACACAATTCTCCACAACAACTGATTTTTTTCTGCTACACCCGGCTACGCTGCTTCGCTTCTTCTTCTTGTTTACTACTGGTGGTTGGCTTTGGTCACAGAACCGCCACCTTCTGCTCTGGAGTGTAAACGCTTCGCCTATGAGGAAAAAGGAACAGCGCATGAACCGAACGCAACACATGCAAACCAAACCTAGACGGTCAAACCGAACGGTTCGTTTTCATAAACCGTTCCATCCCTAATGTACATAGTTCAGTTGCTTTCAACGAGAAGAGAGAAAAGATACATCCATGACAGCCACCATGCTTCTGCAGGACTCTATGGAAAAACCATCCGTCTTCAGGTCTCCATCTAAGAGTTGGTTACACAAACAGGAAAATGATTCTAAGACTGATGCAAGGTTCAGGTTGCATGCAGCAGAAGCAGCAAAAAACGCACATTCTGCTTAATTTTTTATGCTTGTATAAGTTTAGTTCTGATGCCCAGCTTAAGTGTCTTTGCTTCTCTGGCAGCACAGTGGAAAAGTGGGTCTGATGCGCGGTGGGTGGAGTTACCTTATCATTTCTTTGCCTGTAACAATGCCAGCTATATTTGTTGTGACCAGTGGGTAAAAGGTAGTTTTAGTATGTTGAGTGAGAATGTCCACCTGAAAACTTCATCTGTGCAGTCAGTTCATCTAGATTATGATCCTGCCTTAAAATGTTATTTCGCTATTGGACCCGCACAGACGCCCACTTACCGGCAGTGCGCTGTCACTGGGAATCCCCTTTAACGGCAGCCTCTGTCCCGGTCCCCTCTTCTCAGTTTTCCGCTACTGTTTGCAGCAGCTGGAAGGCCTTTTTCACATACGTAATCCAAACTGCAGGGACCAGACTAATAAAATCTAACATATAGCTGGCAGGTTTTAACATTTTAAGTTAATTTAGGCGTTATTAAACTGTTTCAGGGGAGTCATCATGTCAATCTGCATCAGTCCTGTGTCTGTCTCCCCTCCCATCTCCCGGATCAGCTTCTCTGATTGGTTGATGACGCGTCAAGCAGCACAACTCCTGCAGCTGCTGTTTCTGAAGTGCTTATGCTGCTCAAAACTTGCTGCGGGACCTTTTGCTGCGCATCAACCATTGACTTTGTATGTAAACCAGCTGCTTCTGCTGCCTCTGCTGCTTGCGGTCTGAACGTAGCATTAGGTAATGGCTGAACACTAAGGAGATGCAGGGAAATAAGCTTAAACATGTCCTGGATATACACGACTTACGCTTGGTGATGATCTTGTTCAGGATGTTCATTAGCTCATTAGGGCTCACCTCCATGTCCTTGGTGATGGAGACAAAAAGGACAAGATGAGAAAAAAAAGAAAAACATGATGGTACCTTGAATCATGAGGTCACTAGAAGAAGTAGGAGAGACTCACATCTCCTGCAAGTTGCTTAAACACTCTGCGAAACTGCTTCTCCTCATCACTCTCATGCTGCTCTGCATAAACAGGCCTGCGTGGAGGAGGCTGCGGGACAGAGACACCAACAGACATGGAAACATGGCTGAAGGTAATGTGAAGTTGAAATTGTGAGTTCAACTTATATCTTTCTTTGTAAGCAAGCAGTATATTTGTTGAAGGTCACAAGGGTGTAAGATGGCCTTGCAGAAACTTAGTTTCTTAACAGGATAAACATCTGTGCAGAAGCTGGGAACGGTCAGTATGAAATAGGTGTTGTTTAAACAGTAACAAGCAAGAGCAATTAATGGTAAAACAGCTACTATGAAACACCTCAAGAGGTCAGTTCTGTGGAAACCATTGTATTGCGCGAAAGAGTTTCTTTTATTGTTTTAAAACCCCTTTTACGCGTGAAAGTGATCTATATGTAGAGGGGGAATGAGCCACCCCAGGAGGAGCTCACTGAGAGATTCTGTGTAACTGAGCTCTCCACTTGCAAGTGTCTAAATTAAAATTAAGCTTTGTTCCTTGCAGTGTGCTGTGTCTCAGTCTCCGATTTCTAACAAACTTTACAGTAGTCAGCCTAATTCCCCGATGATAACCACAAAAGAGGTCCACTACAGGAGTATCTGATTCCTTCTTGGACCTAAGTACATGCGTCACAATCAAAACTTAAAATCTGGAAAACACATCGGGTAACATGCCAACACTGAGATCTTTGATGTATGTTTTGGTGACCAAAAAAAAAAGAAGCATAAATTCCTTTAATCTTGTCTAGTGCTCAATACACCCCGTCTACTTCTGAGGTTAGGCTTGAACCTTTCCTTTTTGATAAAGCTTATAGTTAGAGAGGCTCAGGCTCTCCTAAGCTATCTCTATAGTTATGCCGCTATGGGCTTAGACTGCTGGAGGACATAGGGATCCTTTTTCCATCATTCTATCTCTATTCTCCCACTGTGCAGAATTTGTTCTCTAACACTATGCTTTCTGTGCTTTTTTCTCATAGTAGCTTCATCTGGTCTGCTCCTTGGTCGTTTGGTCGTGACTCCATCCTGGAGAGAAATATTAGCTTTGCTGCTGTCATCAGCACCTTTGTTTCTAGATGTTCAAGAACTGCCTGGTTTTCAGTGTAGCCCTGTTTCTCTGACTGTGACTGGCTGGATGTGCTCTCTTCATCCTCTGAAATGGGAGCTGTATAAGAGCTCGTCTGCCTGGCTGTGTGTTTCCTGTATGGGGCCGCCTGCGGAGCGAGTTGACTTTTTGTATCTCTGCTTCTATTTCTATGTCTGCTTCTGTCTCCTTGAGTCCCAGTCTGCAGATGGCCGCTCACACTGAGCCTGGTTCTGCTGGAGGTTGCTTCCTGTTAAAATGGAGTTTTTCCTCTCCATTGTTGCTACAAGCATGCTTATTGGGAGGGATTGCATTCAAGTCAATGAGTCGATGCAATCAACTGGTTTTCCATAGAGAAAAAACTTTTAATTAATTTGACTGTATGATCTGTAAAGTGCCTTAAAATGACATGTGTTGTTAATCGGTGCTATATAAATAAACTGGACTGAACCTCTGAAAAAAAACAAAAAACATTCTTAGCAAAAGAAGCAAATGGGAAGCACCCAGGATGGACCTGCTGTGTGCATCTTCAATGTACATGGATGATCAAATCAAGCACTTACAGGATCTGAGGGCACAAACTGATTTGGATCGATGTTGCTGCAAAGAGAGGATCAGATGGAAATGACTGCCAGAGTCACAAACGCTGCTCAGATTGACATCATGTTGACAAACTGGATGAATTCTTACCTGACAACGTCAACCAAGCCACCTACAACTTTTTTAAGTAGAAACATCTTCTGTAAACAACAGATAACAGGAAGTGAACTTAAGGCCTGGAAGACTATGAATGTGAAAACAAATGCATGACTCAAAGAACGGGTCCTATGAGGCACAGATTTCACTCTTTTCACAGTCAACTGTCCTCTACCTTTTAAATGGTTCTCTCATCTGCTTCAGCACACTTGAATCAAACAATCAGGTCATGGGAAAGACTTCAGAGAACCAGACTTTACATTGAGGAGGTCATTTAGCCATTTGAATCAGGTTTGATAGTCCAGTGACATATCTAAAAGGTAATCAGATCTCCAAGACTTGACTTTGAAACCCCAGTTTTCCTTTAAATAACACATACAATGTGAGGACTGAATGAAACCCCAGAACAAAGGAATCTAATTTTGAAGCATTTGCTTCACCGGATGCCAGGCCTACTAGTCCAACGGGTGGGGCCGGTTGTCATTAACGAGGATTTACTTTGCCTTCTTCAGACTCAGAGCAATTAGACAGGGACGCGCCCCACGGCTCGTCCACACACTTCCTGTTATGGAAGAGGAAACTAAAGAGGAGGAAAATCTCAAAACTGGGACATGGCGGTGCTTAAAACAGCTATCACGTCTGGAGGGTTACATGCTTTCAGTGGATGTTGGTTATAAAAAGGTAGCCCAGCTTAGTTTGTGTTTTGAATAGGTCTACTTCAACCCCGTGGGAGATTTAAGTTCTGAGTTTTACAATAGCACTTACTAATTACACACCGTGAGTTTAGAGCAGTGTTCGGACCCGAAGTAGCTAGAATACTTAGCGTTTACCTGTGCAGACATCGTTTACCTCAGAAAACTTAACGTTGGAGTAAAAATGAACATATTAACTAAAAACAGGCTAGCACGTCCTATCTACAAGTATATGTTTACGTTGTGTTACCGTGTGGCTGTAGGCCTTTAAACTGGATCGCGGCTGTCTGTCTCAACCTCCGAACAATATTAGTGCGGACCAGGATCAGAACAACTGACGCAGGAGCGAAGAAAATATGGTTGGAACCGGAAACCTCACAGCAACTTCCGCTTTCATCCTGTCAAAATAAAATACGGCTATGAAGAATTCCCCCTTTAACAGCAAGCCTATAAAGTAGACACGGCAAAAGTATATTTCGGATGATTTTGATGACTTAATAAATTTGTAAAAATATCCATATGTCTAGAAGAATAGCTAAATGTTGTAACATAGTTTTGTTAGGTTTGTTTGTAATGAGTTGTCATAGAAGCTCTAAACAGGAAAGGTCCCACGTTGTTCTCTGTTGTTTTTGTCCAATAGCCTCATAAAGTGCATACTATAGGAAAACTGACTCATGGAACCAATAATGAAAAACCCATGGAGTCTGTAAAATCTCACACAAGAAACTTGTAAAAGCTGAGCAAATTGGCGAAGACCGCCCCTGAGCTGAACCATTTATTTATTTATTTATTTATTTTTTGAACTACTAAGGAGCAGCTTTGCAACTACTAATTAATTCAGAGCACGTTTTAAAGTTATTCATTTCTATGGCTTGTATTCATAATGCATTCATTTGTGTGGTCTAACCCAGACCATTAACACATTCATTACCAACATATATCTAACCTCAGACCTAAACCTAACTCCAAGCTGAGTCCAAAGCTACAGAATGTCTTGGAGAATCTGTTCGGCCCCCAATGAGTGCTCCGGTCTGGCTATCTTCTTTGTAGTCTTGGAGTTGGGTATGCGAGGGATTACTGGACTTTTTATTGCATTACAACTGTTGGTAAACCAGAGGGGAGGCTAACCAGAGTATTTGTTTTTCTCTACCATTCATAACAGGTAATTATCTTACATTAAATGTTAGTAATTTATGTTGTCAGTTATGTTTACCACTTTGTTAGAAACGGTTGTCAGTTATGTTTGTCAGTTGCCAGTTATGTTTACAGTGTCTCTCAGTTTACTTGTTAGTTGTTTTTAAGATGTTTACTTTATTTTGCTTTGCTTTTAAGTTATTTAATAACTGATTTTACTTGCTGTCTGTATTTGTTTTTCTAAATTGTTTGATTTATATAGAAAAAAACAAAAACAAATTTTATTGAACTCATTTTAAATGTATATTTTATAAGAAAGAAAAGAAAACTATCAAATATTATAAGAAAAGGTCCTGTGAATTTAAGTAGATTCATTGTGTATGTAAGTGTCATGATGGGCTAAGGACTTGACCCATACGCAGAACACTACTGGAGACTGAGTAAAATTTTGAACAAAGTTTATTGAGAAACACACACAGAGAATATAATAACTGGTTCAGGTGCTGGTCCGGGACTGGTTTCAACTCCTTTCTGGAGAGATGAGAGTTTGATTAGCTTTGCAGTTTGATTGTATGATGAGAGTTGAATCTTTTAATGTACCTGAAGAGGTTCTGACAGATCCTATGAGAGGGGGAACCGGTTGGGTCCAGAGACAGTTGAAGAGGCAGAGAGTTAAGCAGCAGCAGCGTCTAGCTTCGAGCTGGAGAGTTTTCAGACTTGAGTATGTTTCCAAGCTCTTCCTCTGAGAGCTGATGAAGGAATCCAGATTGAGATCTTCAGGTTTGGCTTACTTTGGCAGGCAGGCAGGTTCTCAGATTAAGCTCACCCAGAGCTTCAGACGTCGGTGGGATTTCCTGTGATCAAAGAACACAGAGGCAGATTAGAAAAGCTTGTTTCTCTCTAGAGTCTACAAGATTTCCTAAATTCTTAGAGGCTCAGGTTCGCTAACCAAACTTGGTCAACACTGCGGCATCGAAGGAAGGTCTGACTGCTGCTTATGAAGGGTGGTCTTCTGATGAGCTGATGATCCTCAGGTGTGGTGAGGACTCCAGCTCAGGAAGCCCACAGCGCTCTCTGCTGGAGACAGGTGGCAGATCTCCAGATCCCAACAGTAAGGCACAATCTGTTCGGGCCCCAGCTGTGCTGTTGGTGAACCAGAAGGGAGGCTAACCAGAGTATTTGTTTTTCTCTACCATTCATTACACAAAATCTTTTTTTTTTTTTTAAAACCCAACTGTCTATGCATGACGGGATGGCTAATAGAGGAGCTGTGACATATACAGTGATGGGACTAACGGCGTTGAAACGCCGTTACCTTGTTTTAGTAACGAGTAATCTAACTAATTACTTTGACTGTAACTATAACGCAGTTACCATTGCAGACACCCCGTTACTGCGCGTTACTCAGGTCGCACAATGAACCTTTTTTCATGATAGGACTCGTGCGCAGCTGCGTGAAGCTGACACCCCACCCACGTCAAAAAACTCTGCAAATAGACTGAATGGTTAGTGCAACGTTAGTGCAGATTTGTGCAGAAAAAAATATTGTTTGTGCTACTTTTGTTTAAGAGATATTAAAGATTATTTTTTAAGTCATCCAGAGGTGCGCGCCTTGTCATGAGAGAGGGGAGGATGAGAATGGCTGATGTATAGTGAGATTCCGTCTGTCAGTTGGGTAGGTGGGTGTTTCCGCTGGCGGGTGTTAACGTACAGCACACACAGAGAGATGGAGAGTGAGGATGACTCCAGCAGCAAAACAGCGTTTTCCACATGGAAATACCGGTGTTACGTTGAGCTGCGTTTCCCCACCACATAACGGTTTCCTCTGCATCTCCGCACAGCGCAGGCGGCAAGAGTCACCGCGCAAGCGACAGTAAACGCGCATGCTCGCTAAAGGCGCGCAACAGTCGCCCTGTGCTCGCGCCACAGGAGAACTGTGGAGAGCGTGAACGGTCAAATGATAGCCTATATGAAGAAAGGGAGAAATCTGGATGGATGGATGGATGCCCTGACTTTTCAACGTACTGTATTTTTTATTTTAAACATTATTTGATGGCCTTTGTGGCAGGGATGGAGATCCATATTTTATGTCACACACAGAGTATACATCTAGATAGATAGATGTTACAGTATCTATAACAACCCAAACACACAGGATTTCAGAATTAGACATCCCCAGTTATTAATTTCATATACTCACCAGATCTGAATGCCCTGTTAAAAAACTTCACATCGTGTTCCCCCCTGATGTCATTTACGTTAAGTTACAAGAAATGCAAAACTCTCTGCAGGTTCTTGTCTTTGTCATCCACTCTATTCAGCTGGCTTTGGAAACACACGGCGAGAAGGTGGGGGCTGGGTGGTGAGGTTTAAGGGGGCGAGAAACGCAAAAGTAACGCAATAATTACTTTTACTAGTAACTAGTTACTTTTATTGTGGAGTAACTCAGTTAGTAACTCAGTTACTTTTTGGGAGAAGTAACTAGTAACTATAACTAATTACTTTTTCAAAGTAACGTGCCCAACACTGGATATATATATATATATATATATATGTTAAAATGAGGAGGATTTGTCCCCTTGGAAGGAAGCCTGTAGCGCCCCGGGGGCCTCCTCACCGGTTCTTTTCCTGGGAGCAAGTTATTTACTACTCTTAACTGAAACTGGGTAAAACCATATAAAAAAGGACTATAAAAACAGGAGTAAAAAAGTTAAGTAAGTAAGTTTATTCCAGATCAGGTCGTTACAGGACAGAAAAATACTTAGGGCTTGCACAGCTGTCATCTCCTGCTTCTTATACCTTCTGAGTCTGTGTTGCATCATGTGGATGCTTAGCTGTTCGTATCAGAAACTGACACGCCATCCATGTCTTGAACTTCATGCAGCTTGCTTCTATGCTTCAGGGTTACAGATACAGTAGCTCTCCTATCAGACCGGCTCCAAGATGTGCCCATATCCTGTGTATTCTTAAAGACACGAAGGCTGTCCCGATTAGATGACCTCCGTACACACCGTGACATCCACAATGTGAAGGAAGGCCTTCTGCTCTATCTAATCTGACTAACAAAATAACATGCACATGATGTATAAAGTATAAACCTAACAACTCCCCCTGATAAGTTACCGTTTTTACAGGTAACTTAAAAACACAGGAAGCGACACATCTTTGAAGGACCAGGTGACTCAGAGAGCATCTATAATTGATGATGTACCATTAATTAGGGATTAAAAGTAATCACAATCAAAACTTCACAGACCAAATGTTCTCACTAAAGACCACAGTTTCAGCATTTAACAAAAATTTGTGTGTCATCTAATTAAAGGAAAGCTGTTTTAGTTTCCTATGCGCACATTATTTTAAGTTACCTTAGACTAGATAATCTAAGCCTATAAATCTAATAAGGCCAAATTCATCTACTCTCACTCCCACCTGGAGGCCTCCTAAATGTGATCGCTCCTCATGGATAAACCATCCATCCAATTTTACCAATCAGTCAGTCACAGTAGGGGACGTCACAGGACAGGTCGGGCTGTTCTCCACCGGAAAACCCTACCCTCTCTAAAAGGTAGTAAAAACCGGGGTGACCCCAGGGAAATCCCACTCTTGGCCAATCTGAGCAAGTAACCCCCGTTTTGAATCTGATAATTATCATTACCAACTACTTAAAGAACCTGTAAGCCAATCAGGTTCTGGGTCTTTCTACATCAAAGAAAAAGTGGCATAAAACTTGATCTTGGTGGGTCTGGAGCAAAATAGTTCCATGATTTTCATCAAAACAAAATAAATCAAAACATATACATCACAATTAGGTAAAGTCAAGAATTTTCCTGGTCCGAGTTAAAAACAAATGATGAATATCACTGATGATGATGAATTCTTTCAGTGTCTCTATCACTCATCAATCAAATTAATCAATCAGAGTCTCCAAAGGCCTCCTCCACAGCTCCTTTGTTCTCTAAGCAGTCCAATGGCGGATAGATGTTGAATCCACCCGGTGGTTCTCATGGACTGTTCTCATCACAGTTCAACAATCCTTTCCTCCGGGATCCTTCGACACACAGAGAGTGCAGTCAGTGTTCTTATCAGGATAAGCAATGTCTTTAATGAGCAAGTCTTTATTCACTCAAAATCTAAGTGCAGTCACAACCAGATATTCTTATCCACAATTACCTTCCCTTTATCCCTTAAATCACCATTAAATTGACTACGTTTAAATTAATTATCCATGGACTCTGTGTTTTTTAAGCAGATTATTTCAGTGTCTATTAAAAAAAAAAAAAAAAAAAAAAAAAAAAAAAAGAAATCCCCAAAAACATTAAACATTTAACATAACCTACCTTTCGATTCCTGGCAGTTGAAAGTTATTTATACCAGTATGTATTCAGCCTGAACATCCTATAGATGTTTCTGGTCATTATTTTTTGTTCATATAAGCTCAAAATCACTGCAACTAATATAATCTCATTCGAGGAACCTGTAAATATTTAGAAAACATTTAACCCTTTTTTACACATTGTAACACTCAATTCATGGATTAAATAAATGAATTTTAAAACTATTTCTACATCATAGCATATTAAGTTTTAGTTTCGTCTAAACTTATAACTGCATTTTAGTTTACTTTTATCCCCTCCCCATTGAAAATGATTAAAAGTTCTTTAAATCACTAAGAAAGACCCAGCTTGGCGCAGATTCCCCCTATTTAAAACTCCCCCATCAGACCTTGTATCCATGAATGTTAGTGCATGAAAGAAAACCTCATTCCCATGTGGACCCTTGTGTGTTATTCGAGTCATTAACAGTGTGTGGGTGTGTTGTTACGGGACGGTATGTGTGTGTGTGTCTATGTGAGTGGATCTATATGACCAGTATAAACTGGTCAGGAGCCATCCCGCTACTGGTCTTGGAAGAGAAAGTGTATCTTGGAGCAGTGATCCTCTCCAACATGCAAAAAAAGTACGATGTTCGGACAAGTCCATCAGGTTTCCCTCTGTTACCACAGCAGCTTTGAACCATAAGAGTCTTGGGGCCCACGTGTCCCCACACCCCCTGAAGGATAAGTCTTTACCCGTGTCATCAGCAGTATCACATAGCGGTAGAAGGAAACAGAGCATCAAAGATGTTCCTCCCTTCAAGAGGAAATGTCATATTAAATTGTTCATCAGCTCAGAGCACAGGATTGTACTCTGACTTGCTGCTGCGTTCCCAAAACTCAGCAGTACACAGTTCCTGAGGGTGTTGAATTTGACTGCTCCCCCTCTATGCAAAGTGTCCAGCTATAGTCCATTTAAAATATTCTCCAAAAAAGGCAGTGCTCCGATGAGAAAAAACAAAGAACAAAATAAAAACGAAAAAGAAAATCTGTTCCAACATCCCCAGAAAAGTATCGATAGCAGCTTTAGGTGAAATAAAGTCAGGTGTTCTTATTGCTTCATGCATTAAAAGTATGGTTACCCATCCCCCAAATTGTATATAGCCATCTATAACTCTATTTGCAGTAAAAAAAAAAAGCAAAAACAAAAAACAAATAATATTAATCAAAACAAATAAAATAAAAAATAAATGGTGAAGTTTTAGTTCCTTGGCCTGATATTGAATTGCCATAAGCTCATTTACTCATTAAGTCTTCATCGTTATTGCTTATATTGAAAGAAATCATAATTTGCTAAGCATTTGCTCCTAAAATGTTCTGATTTCTCCTAAATTGCATTTTGTTGATGCTACTTTACCAGTCCCAAATGTTAAAGTTTCAACTTGTTGTCCCTTTAATATTCTGCTAATTAACAACTGACCAAACTATTTATAAAAAAACCCAGTCTAATTTAACATACAGTAAAACATCTCTAAATCCTCTTTTTTATTCCTCTATTTAAGGATACCCCCCCCTGATGATATAGAGAAAATTTAGCAGACCATTTAAAATCTGTCGATAAAGTTACTCCTATAATTTATATTCTATGTTGTTGCCATCACTACTGATATTTTTCTTAAAAAAAATAAAATAAAAATAATAATAAAAATCCCCAACTACTGCCATGTTGTTTAGAAAGATATTACATCTACCTGTTGATCCCCGTAAAGCAAATGTATTATTCATAGATCTATATTAATAAACTGGTTTAAAATACGTTGCCCATCATTTTTCATTGTGAATAAGAAATCTGGTGTGTGTGTGTCAGTTCACTTATCTTTTTTTCATCCGTCTTGTCTAATGATCCCATGACCTCCATCATCCCATCACTGCCAGTGGCCTGTTCTCATCTGAAGCAGTGGGCATCCAGTCATTTCCTTAATGTCTGCATCTCAGCAGTTGCACACCATCCCTCCTTCTGAAGTTTAGGAGCAAAGTTAGTCTCTGTGCCCCCTGTAGGTTAATCCATCCTGTGACTCAAGAAAGAAAGAAATCCATTGTTCATTTTGAAACATTTCCATCCGTAGTGTAGTCAAAGCTATTCAAACATAATTAACATGCGTTTCTTTTTTTTTTAAGGCTAAGATGTTAGTAAACAAACAGAAAAAAAAGCAAACATACAGACATAAACAACGAGAAACATGTAAGACAACAAAAAACCCCAGTGGTGCCTCCGACTCCTCCAAGAAGGTGTTGGTTCATCATGTCATTCACTTAATGCCTCTGGCAGCATGACCGCTCTTAATGGTAGCGCAATTCCACCCCAACAAAAGTCCTCGAGCTTCAAACCACCACATCAATCTGTACCTCATAGGTCACATCAGAACCAGAGAGGAATTAAAACAAACTCAGAGCTCACCAGAATCTCCTTCAGCCAGGAACAAAACATGCAGCTCACAATCTCTACACCCTGTATCTGGCATGCTGCGTTCTTACACCATCTCTCTCATGTCCTAATCCATGGTTCCGATCCAGTCCAATTACTAACCAAGTCAGTCCAGTCAGTCCGAACCTATTCAAATCCTCCTATCAAACATTTCAACTATCTGAACCCCTCTCTCTCTCTCTTTCTCTAGTCGCTCTCAGCCAAGTTGTCCATTTCATTTGCCAGAACTTCTGCACCTGTTGGGAAAATATGGGTTAATGCACATCTTAAACAAAACACAATGAAGGATGAGGCTTTTGTCAGCCTGTCCTGGAAGAAAAATGTTAACATTTAAGGTTTGTTACAAACACAGCCTGAAAAAGAAAAAAGAACATGTTTAAGCAAAACAATCTCCTGATCCTCCTTAAATGGGCCTCTGAATAATCATGCCTGCTCACTGACAGCCTTACTGTCACTCTCTACAAAAAGGGCAAAAGTAAATGACCCCTCTGGTTTGTTACCAGGAAAAAGCAATCAAACAGTTCATCAATTAGTCAATATTTAATCACTTCATTCACAGAAATTTGTAAAGTTAGTAGAATTTAACAAGTCATGCAAAGAAAGTAAGGCCCAGATGAACAGTGAAAAGATAAGTGTTAGTAATGATTAGAGATTTAAATTAATCAGTGTGTGCTTAGGCAAGTTCCAAATGGCATTATATACAGATAAAAATAATAATGGATAAAAACTGAAGGCTGAAAAAAACCCAGGATCAGGTCACACCGAAATTGTTTTTAACTCTCCAGCCTTGTTTATAAAAGTTGATCCCGCTAATCTGCTGAGCTCCTGAGGGTATCTTGGCCATATGCTGTGTCCAGTTCCAGCTCGAAGTGTGATTTATCCTGTCCCTAATCAATCTCTTATAAAATCCTAATGAGAGAAAAATGAAACTAATCAATCTCTAATGCAATTTTAATGAGAGAAAATGAAACTACATTTAAATTAAAATCACGTAATGCCCCCGTCTGAGATTTTAGTTTCCCAAAAAGTAAAAACACCCATTCTGCTTCTTTCTGGATACTTACTTATATATTTAATTATTTTTTTTCCTATAATCTATTAATCTACAGTATCTCAGCTGCACTCCACACCCAAAAATTACCTCACACCTTACAACAGCAACCTGCTCTGGTCTTGTCAGAGACTCTCCTAGTTGGGGCCCCTGAGCAACATGTTTGATACGATTACCCTTCTGTTATGCCCCCAGAGCTCCTTCTCAATCCTGTAAAAATGCAAATCATGTTAATGTCACCTCAAAAATATTCTTAATCATTTCCAACTTCACAACACACATTCTACCTCACATGCATTCCACATTTAGGACATTGGCCCCATAAAGTTTGTTTAATCCATCAGTATCAATTTTGATTTATCTTCTTAGAGGAATTTTCCCAATTTAAACAAAAATCATAATCTTTTCACCAGTCCGGTCTTAAGACCTCTGCACCAGTGTTTGTCAGCCTCATTTTAGGATCCTTGTTAAACTATATGTGCACATTTATAGAAACCCAAGATTTATTTGCGCACGTTAGACATCAAAATAAGTTTTCACACCCAATGATTTTTAAGTCTAAGCATCCCCCAAAAATGACATGTTTGAATTTTCAAATAGGAGAACACCTCTAACCCCAGGCTCACACCGACTCCGGTCTTACCATTGCGGTGCGGTGGGTGCGGCGCCGCAGTGATTCAATTTTCAATTCAATTCAGTTCATTTATATAGCGCCAAATTCACAACACATGTCATCTCAAGGCACTTTACAGTTCAACCAGATCATACAGTCAAATTGATACAAAGTTTTCTATCTAAGGAAAACCAGTTGATTGCATTGACTCATTGACTCAAATACAATCCCTCACACTAAGCATGCTTGCAGCGACAGTGGAGAGGAAAAACTCCCTTTTAACAGGAAGAAACCTCCAGCAGAACCAGGCTCAGTGTGAGCGGCCATCTGCCGAGGCCGACTGGGGTTCAAGGAGACAGAAGCAGAGATACAAAAAGCAGCTGTAAAAGGCGGCCCCGTCCAGGAAACACAGAGCCAGGCAGACGAGCTCCAAGGCAGCTCCCATGCCAGAGGATGAAGAGAGCACATCCACCCAGCCACGGCCAGAGAAACAGGACCACACTGGAAAACAGGCCAATCTCCAACATCTACAAACAAGGGTGTTGATGGAAGCAGCACAGCTGATGTTTCTTTCCTGGATGACGTCACAGCCAAACAGGAACAGACGAGGCAAAGCTACTCTGAGGAAAAGCAGAGAGAGCAGAACGTTAGAGATTGAACTAACAGATTCTGCAGAATAGGAGAACAGAGAGAGAATGAAGCAGAAAGATGAAATGGGGGTCCCTATGTCCTCCAAAAGTCTAAGCCTATAGCAGCATAACTTTAAAGACAGCTCAGGATAACCTGAGCCACCCTAACTATAAGCTTTATCAAAAAGGAAAGTTTTAAGCCTAGTCTTAAAAGTAGACAGAGTGTCTGCCTCACGGACTAAAACTGGTAGTTGGTTCCACAGGAGAGGAGCCTGATAACTAAAAGATCTACCTCCCATTCTACTTTTAGAAATTCTAGGAACCACTAGTAAACCTGCAGATTGAGAGCGAAGTGCTCTGTTAGGAACATAAGGAACAATCAGATCTCTGATATAAGATGGAGCTTGGCCATTTAAGGCTTTATATGTGAGAAGGAGGATTTTAAATTCAATTCTTGATTTAACAGGAAGCCAATGAAGAGAAGCCAGGATAGGAGAGATATGATCTCTCTTTTTAATTTTCATCAGAACTCTGGCTGCAGCATTTTGGATCAGCTGAAGGCTTTTAACTACAGTTTGTGGACTTCCTGATAGTAAAGAATTACAATAGTCCAGCCTTGATGTAACAAATGCATGGACTAGTTTCTCAGCATCACCCCTGGACAGGAGATTTCTAATTTTTGCAATATTCCTCAGATGAAAGAAGGAAATTCTAGAAACCTCTTTGATCTGGGATTTAAATGACAGGTCCTGATCAAAAATAACACCAAGATTTTTTACTTTATTATCTGAAATCAGTGTAATCCCATCCAAATGAAGTGACTGGCTAATCAGCTTCTTTTTCAGAGACTCTGGTCCAAAGACTATAACTTCTGTTTTGTCTGCATTCAGAAATAGAAAGTTAAGAGTCATCCAGGTTTTTATGTCTTCAAGACATGCCTGTAATCTATGTAATGGGTTAGCTTCATCTGGATTTATAGACAGATATAGCTGGGTATCATCAGCATAACAGTGGAAATTAATCCCATGCTGTCTAATAACTCTACCAATTGGGAGCATGTATAAAGTAAAGAGAATTGGTCCTAGCACTGATCCAAGATGCACCTGATTCCAAGTCATTAAAAAGACGTAAACCTCTCTCACCGGCTGCTGAGCTGTCCGGCTGCGGTTACGGAGACACTCCGGCGCTGCAGAAAATTCCGCAAGAAAGCTATCCTTGCGGCGTGCCGGAGCCCTCCGCAACAAGCTCTCGCAAATATCCTTATTTGGGCCGTGTTATCGCGTGAAGTTACGTGAACTCAAGTGAACTTCTGTTAAATCTCCGGACCTGTTGCCGGAGCCGCAGAGCCGCACCGCACCGTAGTCAAAAGGGCGGTGTGAGAGGGGGTGTGCGGGAGTTGCGGTCTCCGTCGGGTCGGTAACCGCACCGGAGCCAGTGTGAGCAAGGGGTTAGGGGTTCTGAAAAAGTGGTTTGTTTTGTTTTTCTCCTGAAAATCCCTTTACATGTGTAGTTTTTTGGCAGGTTGGGACATCAAGATTCAGGGTGCTGTATCTGGCCCCCGTATCAACCATAAAAGGACAGTTACTGCCCTCGATCAAAATATCTATCACTGGTGCTGGAAATTTCTCAAAAACTACCTCCATAACTACACAACTAATGGGATCCCAGCCTCCCTAGTATTGTGGCATTTGCCTCCTTTCCCTAATTCTTACTGAACCCGCACTTCGATATTCTTTGCCCATTTCTCCCCTTCTCTATCAAACTCGTCCTCCATTTAATTTATCGCCGTCTGCCTCTCTTCTGTTTATCCACTGAACTCCACCTTCCTAATTTATCTATTTGATGTAACCCACTCTATTTTGAACAGTTGACTGAGTAAAGATCCATTTAATCCACCTTAGAGTATCCTCAGTGATCAGTGTTTAATTTATGTTCACTTTGCTACAGTTTGACAAACTTAGTGTCATGTCTGGCTGAACCTTACGGACCCACATGAGAATCAGGCTCGGACACGACTGAAGGGAGAAAGTTTATTGTTAATTCAGCCAACACTGAATGGATATTAACTGAGAGTCTCTGAGAATTCACTGCCACAGGCTGTGCAGGTGGCTGGAGGTGCGCTGAAGGAGGAGGCGTTCTTCACGGAGCTGTCACAGAGGTGGTGAAGAGCGGGCAGTCAGACTGAGGCGATCTTTAGAGAGTTTTCACTGAGGCGGTGGAGAGCGGGCAGGCAGACAGAAAACTAAGCTGCAGATGGAATCAGCACGCTGAGTTAGACGCAGAAGGGATCCGTCCAGGGGCGCTTCGATTAGACCTGGGAATCCAGAGACACAAGAGGTGAGCAATCAGGAAGCTTTCAACAGGAATCAGATAAAACTTTCTCGAGGGGAATTTCACGTGGGCTAGATTGGTACCAGAATATGGGGACCATCAGGCGCGGAAGAGATGGCTGCAGCTCCTTAAATCCCTCACAGGAGGATGGGTTGATTGATCTCAGGTGCTCAGACAGCCAGCCACGCCCACCTGCAGCGCTCCAGAAGAAATAGAGAAACACTCCACTCAAGGGTTCTGACACTTAGCTTGTGTGGTCTAACATTTTTAAATATAAGCTCCAGAATCAGTCACTCTAAATGCAGATTACAATGCCATTCTAGTGTAGTAATTGGTAGATGACTTTAAGGTAAAAACTGCTTCTACACTCCTGGTCCCTACCTCTGCTGTGATCTGCACCGTGTGCAACAGTCTCCCTGTGTCTTCTTTTTCTTTTCTCTCCTGCCTCTAAGCGAGGGGCTGCTCTGTGTGATTTACCTTCTGGAGCTCAATGTTGGGCAGGGGTTTACAGCACTCACATGTACTAATCGATCTCCTTATCTTTAAAATGTTAATTTCAAGACATTGTAACTTGTAAATATATCAACCTCTTATATTTTAAGCTTTCCTTTCCAAGGTTTACCTCCAAAAATCACAGAAACATCAACAACATTTGCATAACGATCGGAACGAAAGATAACCAAAACCAAACACTTTCTAATAGAAATTATCTAGACCAGATCATATGTCTTGATAATCTGTTTATACTGACACATAATAGGACAAATATTTAACACCCAAGACAGACATTGAATAAACAGCATACAACAGACATACAGATACAGAATATAAATCACACCTTTTGCTCACACTGTGTATATAATTTGACCTCGACGTCTAACGTGAGATCCCTTTGTGCTTTAAACTATTTTTCTATAAGCTATAGTGAGCCGCCTTCTGTTAAGGAAGTGCGTCCGTCAGTGAAAAGGAAAGAAGAAAAGAAAAATGAAGAGAAATTTAGAAAAGAAAAAAGAGATTAACTATAAAAAAGAAGAAGAGAAAAGAGAAAAAATATATAGTACCTCCTAGTTCACTCCAGCTCTTTAGAATTAGACAAACAAGTTGCCTAATCCCGGCATCAGTCTCTTCTAGTTTTATGGGGATTATCATTTTATCGTCTCTCTCTTTCCTTTTATAAGAGAAGAGAAGGAAAGAGAAAAACACCCCAAGAGTCCGTTTCAACTCGATCCGCTCGCTTTTTTTTTTTCCAGTCTCGGTTTTTCGTAAATGTCCTTATGGGAGGTATACTGGCAAACTCTAGCCGTAATGTGACTGGTATCCGTCGGTACGTTTGTTTTTCAGAAATGCATCTTTCGTGTCTGCAGGCAGACCGGGAATAAAATCACCGTCCCTTTCTGCATGCAGAAACCATTGGGCTCTCCAACCAACTTTATCCTAGTGAGCAGTATAATTTTTGAAGGTGTTTGCGCAGGGGCCTTCAGCCGGACTTTCAACCGCTACCTACAGCAGAACGCACAACTTACTTTTTCTTTTTTTATGTGTACACTTTCGCAAAGTAAAAAAAAAGGAAAAACAACAAAACAAAACCGCAAAAACAAAAACTAAATCACTCTGAGCAATTTATCTGTCCTCTTTTGCATAAAAAGCTTCAGCTCACTTCAGAAAATCACTACACATGCAAAGTGTTTTAACATTAAAAACACTGGAGATATTTTGTAATAAGGAATCTCCTCACCTTTTCAGTTGTTTTCGTTGTTTCGTTGTTTTTCCCGTCGGTGGCTCTGTTGTTTTGCTTCCAGGTCACAGGCGGAAACACCAATTGTTAAAATGAGGAGGATTTGTCCCCTTGGAAGGAAGCCTGTAGCGCCCCGGGGGCCTCCTCACCGGTTCTTTTCCTGGGAGCAAGTTATTTACTACTCTTAACTCAAACTGGGTAAAACCATATAAAAAAGTACTATAAAACAGGAGTAAAAAAGTAACAGAGTGTTTTCCAGATCAGTTCGTTACAGGACAGAGAAAAATGCTTAGGGCTTGCACAGCTGTGGTCTCAAAAATCACGTCCGCGAGCGTCCGGCAAAGTTTGAGCCCCGAACAACGTCATCTCCTGCTTCTTATACCTTCTGAGTCTGTGTTGCATCATGTGGATACTTAGCTGTCCGTATCAGAAACTGACACGCCATCCATGTCTTGAACTCCATGCAGCTTGCTTCTATGCTTCAGGGTTACAGATACAGTAGCTCTCCTATCAGACCGGCTCCAAGATGTGCCGATATCCTGTGTATTCTTAAAGACACGAAGGCTGTCCCGATTAGATGACCTCCGTACACACCGTGACATCCACAATGTGAAGGAAGGCCTTCTGCTCTGTCTAATCTGACTAACAAAATAACAATGCACATTTTATTTATTTATTTTTTTATTTTACCTTTATTTTACCAGGAAGTCCCTTGAGATAAAATCTCTTTTTCGAGGGACACCTGGCCAAGAGGCAGCGGTACAATAAGACATATAAAAACACATAAAAACAACATAATAAAATCAATCATAAACTAGACTTTAGAATAACAGTTACAATTCTCTGTGCAAGCGGTTTTCAATAGTGATTTAAAATGCTGTAGCGGAATAAGAGTCTAATAAGAGAGTCCGGAATAAGTTGCAGGGAGTTTTGAATATGTGCCACGACCTTGGTGCTGCATAGGAAAATGATGTTTTGCCAAGGTTTGTGTTGATCCTGGGAATAGTGAAAAGAACACGACTTGAAGAGCGTGAGTTGTAACCACTGTTAGCTACAGATATGAGGTGACACAGTTATGGAGGGAGTTTACCCAGGATGGCCTTGTAAATAAAAGTAAGCCAATGATGTTGTCTTCTGAGGCTTAGGGAGGGCCATGAAACCAGAGCATACAGTTCACAATGATGAGTCCTGAAGGCAGAGTTGGTGATGAAACGTAAAGCACTGTGATAAACTATGTCCAGGGAGTGGAGAGCTGAGGAGGCAGCATTCATATATATGATGTCTCCATAGTCCAGAACAGGAAGGAAGGTGGTCTGAACAAGTCTTTTCCTCACTGAGGGAATCAAAGAGGGTTTTTGTCTGTAATAAAAGCCGAGCAGGGCTTTCAGCTTTTTTAACATATTATTCAAATGTGTTGTGAAAGACAATTTGTCGTCTATCCAGATACCCAGGTACTTATAACAGGACACAATCTCAATTGCTTCTCCACTTAAGGTCTTAATGCCGTGATGCTGTGAGTTTTGGGAGCGAGCTTTAGAGAATGTCATAAATTTAGTCTTTTTTACATTTAGGACCAACTTCAGCTGATTTAGGGAGACCTGAAGTTGATGGAAAGCAGACTGAAGATCATTCAAGGCATTGTTAACTGAAGAGGCAA
This sequence comes from Cyprinodon diabolis, assembly GCA_030533445.1. NCBI lineage: Eukaryota > Metazoa > Chordata > Actinopteri > Cyprinodontiformes > Cyprinodontidae > Cyprinodon > Cyprinodon diabolis. Next base: position 42,517,059 of record CM060072.1, on the reverse strand, counting down.
TTGAAAATATTATGGTGTCATCAGCATAGAGGTGAAATTTAACAGATTTCAAGTTATTTCCAATGTCATTTATAAAAATAGTGAACAGGGCAGGTGCCAAAATTGAACCTTGAGGAACTACCTTAGTCACTTCCAAAAAGTCAGATTTAAGTCTGTCCACGTAGATGCATTGTGTTCTGTCTGAGAGTTTTTAAACCACTCTATGGCAGAGTCACTTATTCCAAGCTTGCAGAGTCTGGCTAAAAGTAGTTGGTGGTTGACAGAGTCAAATGCCTTAGACAAATCCACGAAAAGAGCGGCACAATGATGTTTTTTGTCTAAGGCATTTATTATATCATTTAAAACAGACACAGCAGCTGTTATGGTACTGTGACCTGCTCTGAAGCCTGACTGAGTTTCACACAGGAGGTTGTTGACTGTAAGGAACTGTTTTAGTTGGGAGTTGACTTGAGATTCAAGAATTTTAGCAAGTACTGACAGGTTTGATATTGGTCTATAGTTATCCAGGTCTGTTGGCTCCCCTCCTTTTAGTAGAGGTAAAACGTAAGCAGCTTTCCAAATTTTTGGAGTACAGTTTAATTGTATACTTAGATTAAAAATGTGAGCAATAGGCTCTGCAATAAACTCTGCCGCCAACTTCAGGAGATAAGGATCTAATCCATCAGGCCCAGGGGACTTTTTATGGTCTATGGTCATAAGTGCTTTCTTAGTTGCATCAATAGAAATGGGTTGTAGGACAAATTTGGATTGAGGAGTTGCTGATGGGAGAGGATAATCAGTGCCGTCTAAGTTTACAGATACTGGATCAGAAAGAGAGGTAACAGGACCAGAGCTAGTTGAGACAAAGTGTTCATTAAACTGCTTAGCTATATTCTGTTTGTCGTTTATAACAACTGAGTCTACTATGATGCTTTCTGGCAGATGTAACTTAGTCTGTGAACCTGATAAAGATTTGATCTGCTTCCAGAATTTTGTTGGATTGGCAAGGTTTTCTGAAATGGACTTCAAATAAAATTCTGATTTTGTTTTCCTAGTCTGAAGTGTGCATTTATTTCTTAGAGCTCTAAATTTGATCCAGTCTGAGGAGGAATTTGTAAGTCTTGCTTTGGCCCAAGCAGAATTTCTTTCTCGGATCATATTCAGGAGCTCATCCGTGACCTGGGGATTATCCCTACCAGAGATTCTAAATTTCTTTATGGGGGCATGTTTATTGCAAATTTCCCAAAAAGTGCTCTGGAAGTATAGCCAGGCAGTCTCAACATCTTGTATTAAACTGTATTAAACTAACCCGACCAATACTACTGTTGTATAAATCATGGAAAAAAGCTTGTGTATCAAATCTCTTAAAGTGCCTTTTGAAAATATAGCGGGATTTGGTTCTAGGTAGTTTTGCGTCTCTCACAACAGCAATGGCACAATGATCACTGACATCGTTGCAAAAAACCGCTGTGGACATGTATTTATGGGGCTTATTGGTTAGAATCACATCCAGTAATGAAGACTTGCTGTGATCTATTGAGTTTAACCTTGTCGGGCTATCTATAGGTTGTGTAAGATTAAGTTTATCACAAACATTCTTGACGTTAGCTGAGGCTGGAGAGACCCAGTTCCAGTTAAGGTCACCCATAAGTATAAGTTCAGTATCACAGAGACTATGTAAGACATCTGAGAGGGATGATAGTGCTTCTGATTTGGCGGAAGGTGGTCTATAACAGCCCACTAGGGTAAACTGAAGCGTTACAGTCAGATTCACTTTAATTGCTAGTAATTCAAGTTGTTTTGGTTTAGTTACTGCCAGTGATAAAGAAGAGCACAATTTAGTTTTGATGTAAATAGCTACACCACCTCCCTTGCCAATTCTATCAGCTCTATACACATTGTAACCATCCAAAGCAATAACATTATCTGGTACAGATTTTTTGAGCCATGTTTCACTTAAAACCAAAATGTCAGGATCCGTTGTGAGTAACCACAGTTTTATCAAGTCCAATTTAGGCAGTAGACTTCTTACATTGAAGTGAATAAGGCCCAATCCTTATCTACATTTAAAGGCTTCGGGTGTGATATTATGAATGGGACCAGGATTTGGTTGCACATTGCCTGATAACAAAAGGAGCAGCAAAATGACACATTTTAAATTGTGCCAGCGCTTCCAGATAGCAGATTTGGTACCTTTGGGAGGGGACGCTAAAATAACTCTGTTGGTAGTATATTGGTCTTGATATTTTTGTAGCTGGAAGAGGTAAGTTGTTAAGGCATGAGAAGAGATTCTTCCTTATAGAAAAAAGCCTCTCTGGTTACAGAATATCGCAGGATATTTAGTGGATCATGTTGTATGCAATCATGCTTCACTGTGTACTCCAAAGTACCAGGAAGGGACAAAAACCATAACAAAATTAGCAGGAGCATTGTAGAGAAATTGGACTGAGAGAGAGAGAGATGTAGATGTAATACTTTGTAGATGCAGCAGGAGCAGAGGCCCAGCAGAGGCCCAGGATGGAGGAGCAGTTAGCGGCCAAGCAGTGCAGGCAGTGCAGGTAGTGCAGGCCCAGGATGGAGGAGTAGCTAGCAACCAGGTAGTGCAGGCCCAGGATGGAGGAGCAGCTAGCAGCCACGTAGTGCAGGTCCAGGATGGAGGAGCAGCTAGCAACCAGGTAGTGCAGGCCCAGGATGGAGGAGCAGCTAGCAACCAGGTAGTGCAGGCCCAGGATGGAGGAGCAGCTAGCAGCCACGTAGTGCAGGCCCAGGATGGAGGAGCAGCTAGCAACCAGGTAGTGCAGGCCCAGGATGGAGGAGCGGCTAGCAGCCAGGTAGTGCAGGCCCAGGATGGAGGAGCAGCTAGCAGCCAGGTAGTGCAGGCTCAGGATGGAGGAGCAGCTAGCAGCCAGGTAGTGCAGGCTCAGGATGGAGGAGCAGCTAGCAGACAGGGAGTGCAGGCCCAGGATGGAGGAGCAGCTAGCAGCCAGGGAGTGCAGGCCCAGGATGGAGGAGCGGCTAGCAGCCAGGTAGTGCAGGCCCAGGATGGAGGAGCGGCTAGCAGCCAGGCAGTGCAGGCTCAGGATGGAGGAGCAGCTAGCAGACAGGGAGTGCAGGCCCAGGATGGAGGAGCAGCTAGCAGCCAGGGAGTGCAGGCCCAGGATGGAGGAGCGGCTAGCAGCCAGGTAGTGCAGGCCCAGGATGGAGGAGCAGCTAGCAGCCAGGTAGTGCAGGCTCAGGATGGAGGAGCAGCTAGCAGACAGGGAGTGCAGGCCCAGGATGGAGGAGCAGCTAGCAGCCAGGGAGTGCAGGCCCAGGATGGAGGAGCGGCTAGCAGCCAGGTAGTGCAGGCCCAGGATGGAGGAGCAGCTAGCAGCCAGGCAGTGCAGGCCCAGGATGGAGGAGCGGCTAGCAGCCAGGTAGTGCAGGCCCAGGATTGAGAAACAGCCAGGCAGTGGAGGCCCAGGATGGAGGAGTAGCTACCAGCCAGGCAGTGCAGGCCCAGGATGGAGGAGCAGCTAGCAGCCAGTCAGTACAGGGCCAGGCCCAGGCTAGGGAGGCGGCTGGAAGGCTGGCAATAGTATTGTCCCGTGCCAAGAGTCAAAGAATTCCAATTGTCTTAACTGTAATAATAAAGTCTACCAAGGTTTAGTCTAAACAGCTAAAATCAATGTTTTTTGTCTAAAATCCTCAATTAAACTTATTTAAAACAACACATGCTTCTCAAGTACTGTTTACTGTTCTGTAGTTTTGTCATTTTTTTTTTTTTTTTACAATTTTTGAATAATTATTGGCCGGAATTTAAACCAGGATATTTTTATTCTAGTTTTTTAAAAGTGCTTTAAATAATATTAATTAAAAAAACTTATTGTATAAGCAAGTTGTTTTTACATTATTGCACATTTGCATTTTTTAAAATGCCCAAATAAAATAAAAAGATAAAATATGCGATTAATTTGCGATTAATCTTGAGGTAACTGTTGATATTATGCGATTAATCGCGATTAAAATTTTTAATAGTTTGACAGCACTAATATATATATATATATATATATATATATATATATACATATCAAATGTTCTGATTGCTACGGCCACGTGGATGCCAACCGCCATGATGGTGTTACAGATTTTTCTTTTATGATGAGAAAAGATAGAGGACAAATTAGAGTTAGAAGTGAACTAACACATAATGTGAAAGTGGAGAGTAAAGACGGAATGAAGCACAATGTTGAAAAATGGTCCGTATGTCCCCTATGGGGAATGCTGAATCCACATTATAAAACCTGGCCAAGACTTAAGAGAAACTTTTCCTCCAATCCAAGTAAGAACAGATGCAAAAAAAAAAACAAAACAAGAAAGGCCCAACTGAGTTTACTGAAAACATTGTGATTCCACTGGCTTTATTGACAACTGTAATATCTCATGAGAAAAGAGACACCTTTTCAAGAGAGATGTATTTCACCTGAATAGATCATATGCAAAACATCTGGCTTTTGACATTTTCTGTTATTCTGTCATTATGGGAGACGGTCTTGGATCTGGAGGCCTGAGAAATAATTTGGTATTCATGAGCATCCCGAAACAGGCTGAAAGAGAAGAGCACTCCAAATTCACTGTTCAATTCAATTCAATTCAGTTTATTTATATAGCGCCAAATTCACAACACATGTAATCTCAAGGCACTTTACAGTTCAACCAGATCATACAGTCAAATTGATACAAAGTTTTCTATCTAAGGAAAACCAGTTGATTGCATTGACTCATTGACTCAAATACAATCCCTCACACTAAGCATGCTTGTAGCGACAGTGGAGAGGAAAAACTCCCTTTTAACAGGAAGAAACCTCCAGCAGAACCAGGCTCAGTGTGAGCGGCCATCTGCCGAGGCCGACTGGGGTTCAAGGAGACAGAAGCAGAGATACAAAAAGCAGCTGTAAAAGGCGGCCCCGTCCAGGAAACACACAGCCAGGCAGACGAGCTCCAAGGCAGCTCCCATGCCAGAGGATGAAGAGAGCACATCCACCCTGTTCCACCTGTGAATGGGGCTGGACCCTTAGGGTTGGTAATGGTTTGGCTGTGGTTTCTCGCAGTTCTTGGGCCTTTGGCTCCCATCTATGGCTTTGTTGTCTTGTCCGTCTGCTGGGATGGCGGATGCCGGTTCATTGGTTCAGCAGTCATGGGTATAATGCGACCATATGGATTTGGGTCCTGGGACGGCTATGACTGGTGAGCTCCTGGGCAGATTGGCTACCTGTGCTGGCATCTATGGGGGGTGGGTGTGCGGCATGTGTGGGGAGGGGGGATGCCGATGAGGGGCTTTGGCCATTGCCATTTGGAGGGGTGTTCCCTCTGTGGGCTTGGGGTGGGGCTTGGTGCTGGTCCTGGGCTGAACTGCTGTTCTCCTCCCTATGGTTGCATCTGCACCCCCCCCCCCCCCCTTTATTTATTATTATTTTATATATATTATTAGTTTTTTGATATATATTTATATGTCTTTTTTTCAATTAAATGTATATTTTTAGGTTAATTGGCTGCTCTAAATGAATAGTTGTTTGTCCTGTTTTTCTCTGTGTTGCCCTGTGATGACTGGGGACCTGTCCAGGGTGTACCCTGCCTCTCACCCGTAGACAGCTGGAGATACACACCAGCACCCCTCGCAACCCTGCTTGGGATAAGGGTGACAGAAAATGGATAGATTGATGGATGGTGTGGGGATCTGTTCCTTGGTCTGTGGATCTGCCTCCTGTAAAGGAGTTGGCCCTCAGACCTGGAAGGATAGTGGATGTATCCTCATACATCCACTAAGAAGTAAGAATATTTTAAGTGTCTGCCGTTGTGTGCATTTTTGTTTTGTGCCTTTATATGTCCGTAGGGGTGTAAGGGTGAGATTGTGTGAATGGGAAGTTATTTATGTCTACTTGTCAGGTGTAGACCTCCTGTGGGGTCCCCACTTTACGAGGATGGGGGTAGTTGGCATGGACAGCGGGGCTCTCATCCAGACCAACTTTGGGCGTGACCGTCCACCAGCTGAGCCGCTGCCATTGCTGCTGCAGCCCCGTGGGACCCCGCCACAATGGCTTCCGTGGTCGGGCCCTTTAGGGACTGGGCCCCTTTGGGGTTTGTGACCTCAGGGATCAGGCAACCCCTGCTCTTCTCTGGTGGGTGCAGTCATTCCTGTGTTTGCCCTCCAGTGATCTGCCTCTGGATAATGGTGCTCGCACCACCTTTTTTTTTTGTCCTATGCCCTCTTGGGCTAGTCTGGGGTAGTCCACACCTGCTTTTAAGAATACTCTCCAATTGAAGAAAATTTTTGAATCCTTTATATGGGTTTCTGTTTTTCATGTATAACACTTGTCGTTTTCCCTCCATGCCTCAATTATAATTTATTCCTCTCACCTGTTTCCTCTTGGTTATATTCAGTTCAGCCTGAGCATTCAGGGCCAGATCATTATTTGTTTTCGTTGAGTCTGTCTGTTCAGTTTGATTTCATGGTTCATGTCCAGGATCCTGGCGGCCAGGGGAAAGAGGTTTTTGTGTTTGTCTCGTCTCCTGATCGTCCACTGTTCCTCCCCCGCGGAGTCCTCTGGGTTATTGGCTCTATATGTGGGGAGGTTCAGTTTTTATCTCAGTAAGCCTGGCCCCAAGGAGGAGACCAGTTTAAAATCCTGCATCAAGTTCTGGTTCCACGTCCTTTCTTGGCTATCCTATTCCAATGAGCCTGTTCATCTGCATCTGATCCGGTCTGCTCCTCTGCGTGACCACCTGGTCGCGCTTTCGGACCCTGTCGAACTCTGAGCCCTCCTGGGAGCTTGTGGATGCCTGGAAGTCTGGATCCTCCCACCTGTTCTGTTCCTGCCTGATCTGGATCCCTGACCAGGATCGGCTTACAGCATGTCCTCTGGGACTGCAGCACTTGGGGACATTCTTGGACTGGACTGTTAAACCAGAGAGTGTCTGAGATTGGGCGGTGCCCCGCCTCCCTCCTGCAGTGTCCGCGAGCCTCAGCTCCACTTTAGTTTTCTTTATTTAATAAATGTTTTGAACTTTCCTACTTGCTGTCTCTCCTTGAATACTGGGTACATCTGTCCTCGGTTCATGACAGTTACAGATATATATCACCCTGATTAACGGTAATCCCCCTGGTTTCTGACTCTGACACACACAAAAAGGATGCCTGCTGCTCTTGAAGCTTTTTTTTAAAGTTTATTTTCACTTTCTGCTGTTTTCTTTTTGCTGTTATGCTCTCTGTTTTATGTTCCTCTTGTCTCATACAGGTATGGAAGCTGACTTCTAGAAGTTACTTTATATATTCTGTGTTTTCTTTTTTTTGCTGTTTTGATTTTCCTCTCTTTTCCTGCACACTTTCCTGTCTATCTCTCTCTCCCCTTAGTTCTTATACCCGCCTTGTTTCTCAGCTCCCTTTCCGTGTCCGTTGTATACAATTTTACTCCCCAATTAATGTTGAATGTTTGATATACAAGTATCAAGCAGAACCCTAAGGACAACAGTCATAGTGGTCTGCTTGTCAGCAAAGCTGTTGGGCTATCAGCTATCTCTTGGACATCAATTCCTTAGACTTAGACACACTTTATTGTCATTTTGCACAAACAAAGTGTAAAAAAAGAAAATTTTTTACTGTACAACTCTAAAAATTTAAAATTTTTTAGAGTGCAACAGTGTTGCTGCAGTGATGGACCCATAGAGGAAGAGGTTCTGGTTCTGAAATGACTCAGAGAAGAAGGGGATCTAGTTCTAAACTGACCCAGAGAGGAGGAGGTTCTGGTTCTGAATGAAAGCAGAGAGAAGGAGGTTCTGGTTCAGAACACAACCACAGAGGAAGTGGTTCTGGTTCTGAATGGACTCAGAGAGGAAGAGGTTATGGTTCTGAACCAACTGAGAGAGGAAGAGGTTCTGGTTCTGAACGGAACAAGAGAAAAGAAACAGGTGGTTAAAAATGGACCCACAGAGGAAGAGGTTCAGATTCTGAATGAACCCAGAGAGGAGGCAGTGGTACTGAATGGACCCAGAGAGGAGGAAGTTCTGGTTCTGAACGAACCCAGAGAGGAGGAGGTTCTGGTTCTGAACGGACCCAGAGAGGAAGAGAATCTGATCTTGAAAAGACCAAGAGAGGATGAGGTTCTGGGTCTGAATGAAACCACAGACAATTAGGTTCTTAACTGATCCAGAGAGGAAGAGGTTCTGGTTCTGAAGAACCAGAGAAGAAAAGGTGATTCAGAATGGCACAGAAAGAAGGAGATTCTGGTTCTAAATGGACCCTATAAGGAGGAGCGCAAGAGAGGAGGTGGTTCTAGTTCTGAATTCACCCAAAGAGGAGGAGGTGGTTTTGAATGCACCCAGACAGGAGGACGTGGTTCTGAATAGACCCAGAGAGGAAGCAGTTCTGTTTCTGAACGGATCCAGGATGAGGAGTTTCTGTTTCTGGAAGGACCAAGAAAGAATAAGGAGGTGGCTGCAAATGGACCTAGAGAGGAGGAGATTCTGGTCCTGAATGGACCCAAGGAAGAAGAAGTTCTGGTTCTGAATGGACCCACAGAGGAGGATGTGGTACTGAATGGATCCGGAGAGGCAGAGGTGGTTCCAAACTGACCCAGAGAGGAGGAGGATTTGGTCCTGAAAGGACTCACGGAGGTGGAGGTTCTGGTTCTTAACGAACCCAGAGAGGAAGAAGTTCTGGTTCTGAAGGGACTCAGAGAGGATAATGTTCTGGTTCTGAATCTACCCAAAGAGGAAAAGGTTCTGGTTCGGAATTGAGCCAAAGAGTTCAGAGAGAGGAGGAGGTTATGGTTCTGAATGGACCCAGAGAGGAAGAGGTTGTGGTTCTGAACGGATCCATAGAGTAACAGGTTCTGGTTCTGAACGGTCCAGAGAGGAGGAGGTTCTGCTTCTGAGTGGACCCAGAGAGGAACACGTTATGGTTCTGAACAGACCCAGAGAGAAGGAGTATCGTATTTTGAAAGGATCAAGAGAGGATAAGGTTCTGATTCTGACATAGACAGAGAGGAAGAGGTGGTTCCAAGTGGACCCAAAGAGGAGGAGGTTTTGGTTCTGAACGGATCCAGAGAGGAGGAGGTGCTGGTTCTGAACGGACTCAGAGTGGAGGAGGTGCTGGTTCTGAACGGACCCAGAGAGGAGGAGGCGCTTGTTCTGAACGGACTCAGAGAGGAGGAGGTGCTAGTTCTGAATGGACCCAGAGAGGAAGACATGGTTCTGAACTGACCCACAGAGGAGGAGGTTCTGGTTCTGAATGGACCCAGAGAGGAACACGTTATGGTTCTGAACAGACCCAGAGAGGAGGAGAATCGGATTTGGAAAAGACCAAGAGAGGATGAGGTTCTGTTTCTGAACGTAGCCAGAGAGGAGGAGGTGGTTCCAAATGGACCCAGAGGGGAGGAGGTTCTGGTTCTGAAGTGACCCAGAGATTTGATGTTCTGGTTATGAACAGACTGAGAGAGGAAGATGTTCTGGTTTTGATGGGCCCCCAAAGAGGACAGCTGGTTCTGTATGGTCCCCGAGGGGAGGAGGTTCTGGTTCTGACCTACCAAGAAAGGAGGAGGTTCTGATTCTGAATGGAGCCAGGGAGGAGGCAGTAGATCTGAACTGTTTAAGAAAGAAGGAGATTCTGGTTCTAAACAAACTCAGAGAGGAAGATTTTCTGATTCTGAATAGACCCAGAGAGGAAGAGATTCTGGTTCTGAACAGACACAGAGAGGAAGCGGTCCTGTCTCTGAATGGAACCAGAGAGGAAGAGGTTCAGTTTCTGAACGGAACCAGAGAGAACGAGATTCTGGTTCTAAATGGACCCAGAGAGGACGAGGTTCTGGTTTTGAACGGAGCCATAGAGGTAAAGGTTCTTGTTCTAAATAGACTCAGAGAAGAAAAGGTTCTGGTTCTGAATGGACCCAAAGAAGAAGAGTTTCTGGTTCTGAATGGACCTAGAGAGAAGGAGATTCTGTTTCTGAACTGACCCAGACAGGAGGAGGTTCACTTTCTTAACTGTCAGGTCTAAGCACCTAAAACATCATACATACATACAGTACAGGGTTTAGAAAGAAGGCACAGAGACAATTAATTTAGTTACTCGTGAGGAGAATAGGAAGGAGACTGCAGAATTTCACAAATCTCCAACTCACTCTGCAGTCTTCAGCTTTCTGCTCCCCATTTATTGAAGAAAAGGGGATGTCCCTAATTACATCAGCTGAGGTTTAACTAAAGGGAAAAGGGGAGACAAAAGGAACTTACTTTAAACCTCAGCACATATGTTAAAACAAAGCATGTGGTTGTTTTACAATAGAATAGTTCCAAGAACACATGTTTAGAATAAACAGGTCTCTTTTACAACCCAGCATGTGATAGAGGATGTTCAGGCCTCCTTCACCATCCGTCCGTTGCATGACCTTTATCTGGAACAAGCTTAAGCAAGAGTAAATAAAAGATGAATCACACATTATACATCATAATAGTTTATTAGAACACAACCCATGGAACACAAACGGAGTATAGATAAAATATTTCTAACATTTCCCTCCTGTTTATGGTGTATAATGTGAATATAGCAAAACTTAACCAAATAGTTACTTCAAAGATGATTTTCGACCATCAGCTCATACTATAATGTCGATACATTCACTTACACATGGAGGAGTTACAAGTTCACTCATGGTGGGCAAAAAACTGTGCCACATTCTGATCATCTTCATCTGCGGAATCTGTGTGGGAGAGGAGCGGATACATCTGAAACTGCTGCTGTGGAGAGGAGATAGCAGTAGAGATCAGTCTCTGAATGAGACCTCGAATGCAGGGAATCAGACAGCAACCACAGAGGGTCAAGATGGCAGCAAACACAGTTATGGACACCAGGACAGAGGACACCAGGGTGCGGTACCTGCCAAAGGCATCCAACCACGAGTCCTACATGGATGTGTCCACACCGGAGTGCTCTTTCATTTTACCATTCAGCGACCTAAGGCCCTCCAGCGCTATGGTTAGGCTGCTATCTGAAGCCGTGTTGTTAGGGATGAAGGTGCAGCATTGCTTGCCAAAGATAGCACAGACTCTGCCTTTTTCTGCTAATAACATATCTAAAGCTATTCTGTTTTGGAAAGCCATGAGTGAAGTTGCAGCCAGTTGTCCATGTACAGCTTCAAAACCCCTTTGAGTCCAGTTACCTAATTTCTGGACGTTGCAATGTATATAATTAATTCTATCCACATTTTTATTAATGGTACACCATCACTAAATTGTCGATTCAAGTCCTGCAGCAATTTGGTCTACTAGTTTATGTTAATCAGGAATACCTCTGGACTGAAACAGATATTGTACGCAACAGCCACAACTTAAAAGAAGCCCCATCTCCATGGGAACCCAATTTTGCTATGTTAGCAGAGATGTTAATTTTACCCAGGTTTCTAAAGAACAGGGATCAGTCGATTTCTTCACCGACGTTGAGACGAGTGGCCCTAAAAAACCAAACCCCTTTGTACTCGGTCTTCCCCGCTGTTCCAACCTTAGATGTTTGACACTCTCTGTAACTTACAGTGGCTGAGGTGAATCCAAGATGGTCTTTCAGCAATCTTCACACCTGTTGGCCTGGTCAGTAGCACTTGGAATGGTCATTTTCACCTTGGACTTGTCCAGTTCTTCCCTCTGATGAACACCCAGTCCAGTCCCTGGTCTCACTGCTTGTGGATCCTGTGAAGATAAAGATCTTTCCCGCAGTGAATTTGCATTGGACACTTCTTTACCCCCGGCTCACACCAACTCCGGTCTTACCGTTGCGGTGCGGTGGGTGCGGCGCCGCAGTGATTCCAAGTCATTAAAAAGACGTAAACCTCTCTCCCCGGCTGCTGAGCTGTCCGGCTGCGGTTACGGAGACACTCCGGCGCTGCAGAAAATTCAGCAAGAAAGCTATCCTTGCGGCGTGCCGGAGCCCTCCGCAACAAGCTCTCGCAAATATCCTTATTTGGGCCGTGTTATCGCGTGAAGATATGTGAACTCAAGTGAACTTCTGTTGTTGCGAGTTAAATCTCCGGACCTGTTGCCGGAGCCCCAGAGCCGCACCGCACCATAGTCAAAAGAGCGGTGTGAGAGGGGGTGTGCGGGAGTTGCGGTCTCCGTCGGCTCGGTAACCGCACCGGAGCCAGTGTGAGCAAGGGGTTAGACTGCAACATTTCTCTACGATGTAATCTACTAGTGTATTTTTTTTTCCTTAGGTGGCATTTGTATTGTGAACCTCACCCACCCAATTGTGTTGTAATTTGAATGGTCTGCCATATATTATTTCAAACAAAGTCAAAACACTGCTTGTCGGAGTTATTCTCATGGACAGTGATACTAGGTCCTGGCATTCTGGTCATGGTCCTTTTTGTTTCTTTCATACACTTTTTAAGCCTGGATTAAACTGTCCCATTTGTTATTTCCACAAGTTCTGCACTTTGTGGAAGATAAGCGCAGTTATTCTTTAAGGTTATTTGTAACCTGCTTGCCATTTGCAGACCATTGCCAAATGCGGACCAATGTCACTGTAAATTTTCTGTGGGATTCCAAAGTTTGGAACAACAACTTTGCATATAGCTTTAGCTACTGTCAATACATCTGCATGCTTTGCTGGGCCTATTTCAACCCATTTTGAAAATGCACCAATCATTACTAAACAGTATTTGTAAGGGCCACTACTTGTTAGTTCATTAAAATCCATATGCATCACTTAAAAAACTTCCTCTGGTTCTAGAAAATGTCCTCGTTTTGGTCTTATATTACCTTGAGGATTATGTCTAACACAAACTGCACTTTACAAAAACTTTTCTGCATAAGAATTAAATCCATATGTTTTAAAATGTTGCTATATTAAAGTTACCATCCCTCCTGTTTGAGACATAGCATGGCCCATGGCTCAAAATAGCTGCTGATTTCAATATGGGGAAGCTGCTGTTCCCACAGGGTCTAACCCTTTAGAGTAGTACGCTACAGGTTTGAGCTTATCAGCATGAGGCTGTAACAACACAGAGGTTATATAACTTGCCTTACCGTCGACTGTTTGGATGAAGTTTTTGATCATTTGGTAGAGCTAAGACAGTTGCTGAGAAAAGTTCTGCTTTTAGCTCTGAATTGCTATTCTGCTTCTGGAGTCCATTAGACATTGGATTGTCTCTGACATAGCTATTGGTGTTTTATAAATAAAGCTTCAGAGAAGCTGAGTTTTTTTTTTTTGTTTTTTTTTTGCATAATGTGGACTCCAAGCTCTGCAGTAATTGCATAATTCTAAAAATGGATTTGTTCTTTAGTTACTGGCTTACGGTCTCTTGCTATTGCAGTTTTTCACTGATCTTTTTACCTTCTTCTGAAATAACATGGCCCAAGCAACAGACTTGTTTCTGCACCCGCTAAATTTTTTATAACTGGTTTTATACTTTCCTTTGCTTCACATTTTAGCAGATATTTTTTTATCCGCGGCCTGTATTGCGAGTTAGGAACTCTTTTAAATGGATCTACAATTGTCAACAGTCCTACATCAATTTTTCCTGTCGACCACGAAGCATTTGGAATATCTTTTAAATCATTTTCATCAGATTGTGATAGCAAAGAATGCTGAGTTTTTTAACACATGCTAAATCTTGGACCCGGGGTTTTACATCGAACAGAATTTGATAAGGGTGTTTCCATAGTTGGAAAAGATGGACATGGAGCAGAGATGATAAGCATGTTGCATAAAACACAGGAGGATTTAGTTGCAACTGTCATGATAGGTTTCAGTGATTTAACCCACATGCAGAACACCACGGGAGACTGAATAAAAGTTCAACAGTTTATTTGGAAGAACACACAGAATAAATGATCAGACAGGTTCTGGTACTGGTATGACTGAGTTATCTGTAGAGAGGGATTGTTTGGTTAGCCAGATGGCAGCGAAATCTTGACAGTGTCTTGATTCTGATTTGTACCTGATGAGGTTCAGACTAATCAATGGAGAGAGGGAACCGGTTGGGTCCAGAGTCAATGGATTCAGCAGAGAGCTCAGCAGCGTCAGAGCTTAGCTTCAGGCTAGCGAGGTTCAGACCTTGAGTTGTTCTCCTAGTTCTCCCCAGAGAACTAGCTGGGAGATTCTGACTGATGATCTTCAGGTTTGACTTCTCTGGGCAGGCAGGCAGGTTTCCAAACATGAGCTCCTCCAGAGCTGCAGACTTCAGTCGGATTTTCCTAGGAGCAGAGAAGACAGAAGCAGATTAGACCCAGGGTTACTCTCCTGAGTAGACTGAGATTCCATATGCAGGCTGAGGCTCAGGTTCTGCTAACCAAAACTGGTCAACACTCCGGCGCTGAAGACAGGTCTGGCCGCTGCTTAAGTAGTGGGTCTCCTAATCAGGTGAATCAGCCTCAGGTGTGCAGGAGGCTACAGCTCAGGAGACCCACGGCGCTCTCTGCTGGAGGAAGGTGGCAGATCTCCATATCCCAACAGTACCCCCCTCTCAACGACCGCCTCCTGGCAGTCCAGATGAAGTGCATGGAAGGGAGCTCCTGTAGTCCTCGATGAGGGATGGATCCAGAATGAAGGAGCCAGGGACCCAGATGCGGTCCTCCGGACCGTAGCCCTCCCAGTCGATGAGGTACTGCCAACCACGACCCCGCCGACGGGAGTCCACGATCCGGCAGACGGTGAATGCAGGGTGGCCATCAATGTCCCGGGCGGGTGGAGGGGAGTCGGACGGAGGGCAAAGTGGACTGGTGAGAACTGGCTTGATCTGGGAGACGTGGAAGGTGGGGTGAATGCGGAGAGTGGGTGGCAGGTGCAGACGGACAGCAGATGGGTTGATGACCTTAGCGATCTTGTACGGACCAATGAATCTAGGAGAGAGTTTCTTTGACATGGATTTCAATGGGATATCTCGAGTCGATAGCCATACCTCTTGCCCAGGGGTATAGTCCGGTGCCGGACGACACTTTAGATCGGCAGATCTCTTATTAGAAGCAGTTTTACGGTTGAGGGCAGTGATGGTTTCGTTCCACACTCTGTGGCAACGAAGGATGTGATGATGGACGGACCTGACTGATATCTCTCTCTCGACTGCAGGGAAAAGTGGTGGTTGATAGCCAATGGAAACCTGAAAGGGAGACAGACCGGTAGCAGCAGATCTTTGGGTGTTATGAGCATATTCAACCCATGCCAGAAACTGACTCCAGTCAGTCGGGTTGTTTGAAGTGAGGCAACGGAGAGTGGACTCGAGCTCTTGATTCATCCTCTCCGTTTGACCATTGGTCTGAGGGTGATAGCCTGAGGTGAGAGAGGTTTTACAATTGAGAGCCGAACAGAAAGCTTTCCAGACCTGAGAGATGAACTGGGGACCTCGATCAGAAAGTATCTCCTTTGGGATGCCGTGAAGACGGAAGACATGTTTGACCAGGAGCTGAGCGGTCTGGAAAGCTGTAGGTAACTTCCTGAGGGGAACCAAATGACAGGCCTTGGAAAATCGGTCAACAATGGTTAATATGGTAGACATACCCCTGGAAACTGGAAGACCGGTAACAAAATCCACTGCGATGTAGGACCATTGACGAGACGGAACAGGCAGAGGACGCAGCAGCCCGGAAGGTGGTTGGTGAGTTGACTTGTTCCTGGCACAGATGGGACAGGCCAGCACGTACTCCTTCACGTCCTTATGAAGGGACAGCCACCAAAAGCGTCGTGTGATGAGGGGGATGGTTCTACTCACACCAGGATGGGCAGAGAACTTTGCTGCATGCATCCACTGGATGAGACGAGATCTGACAGAGGATGGGACGTAAGTTCTGTTTGGAGGTCCGTTACCTGGGTTGGGTTCAGAGGCCAAAGCCAGATTGATGAGATCAGTGATCTCCCAGGAAACGGCTCCAACTGTGCAAGAGGCAGGGAGAACAGGCTCGGGTGTTTCAGGTTGGTCAGAGGATTAGAGACGAGAGAGAGAGTCAGGCTTGATGTTTTTGGAGCTGGGTCTGTAAGAGATAATTAGGTTGAATCTGGAAAAGAACAGAGACCATCGGGAATGACGTGGGTTGGATCTTTTTGCAGACTGTATATAAGCCAGGTTCTTGTGATCTGTGCAAACCAAAACAGGATGTTCAGTGCCCTCGAGCCAATGTCTCCATTCTTCCAAGGCTAGCTTGATGGCTAGTAGTTCTCTGTCACCAACATCGTAATTCTGTTCTGTAGGTGAAAGTCTGCGTGAGAAAAAGGCACAAGGGTGAGTCTTTTGGTCTGAGTCTTATTGTTGAGATAATAAAGCTCCTACTCCAGAATCAGATGCATCCACCTCTAATATGAATTGCTTAGAGGGGTCAGGTTGGATCAGGATGGGTGCGCTGGAGAAGAGAGTCTTAAGTTTGTTAAAAGCTGCTTCAGCTTCTGGTGACCATTGGAAAGTCTTCTTAACAGAAGTGAGAGCTGTGAGGGGTAGAGCTGTTTGACTGTAGTTTCGGATTAAACGTCTATAGAAATTTGCAAACCCCAGGAATCTTTGAAGCTGCTTACGGTTCTCGGGAGTCGGCCAGTCCAGAACTGCTTTTATTTTGTCTTCAGATGGCTTCACCTGCCCGCCCTCGAGCACAAACTCTAGAAACGTAACAGTTTGGTGAAATTCACATTTTTCAGCCTTAACCAAGAGTTTGTTTTCTAGCAGTCTGTGGAGGTACAGACGAATGTGTTTCTTGTGATCAGACAGATTTCTTGAGTAGATCAGGATGTCATCAATGTATACAAAAAAGAAAACATTCAGGAAGTCTCTGAGGACATCATTGACTAGAGCTTGGAAACAAGCAGGAGCGTTTGTAAGACCAAAAGGCATGACCAAATATTCAAATTGGCCTATGGGGGTCTTAAATGCTGTTTTCCATTCATCTCCTTCCCTTATTCTAAGGAGATGATATGCGTTTCTTAAGTCGAGTTTGGTGAACACTGTTGCCCCTTGGACAGGTTCAAAAGCTGATGCTAGTAATGGTAAGGGATACTTGTTTTTGACGGTTATTTGATTCAATCCTCTGTAGTCAATACAGGGTCGGAGAGAACCGTCCTTTTTTCCCACAAAGAAAAAAACAGCACCGAGAGGGGATGAAGATGGTCGGATAATACCAGCAGCAAATGACTCGTTGATGTATTTCTCCATGGTTTCTCGCTCAGGTTTAGAAATATTGAACAGTCTACTGCTGGGGAGGGGAGCTCCAGGTAATAAATCAATGGCGCAGTCGTATGGTCTATGAGGTGGAAGAGACGTCGCACTGACCTTACTGAAGACTGGTGCCAGATCGTGATACTCGGAAGGGACAGAAGAAAGGTCAGGAGAGTCCATCTCCCCCCTACCTCTAGGGGACTGAATAGCAGAAGCCGCAAAACGGAGACATGAGACGTGACAGGAAGTGGACCAAGACTCAATGTGGCGTTCAGCCCAGTTGATGTGGGGGTTGTGACGTTCCAACCACTCGAATCCTAGCACCAGAGAAGAACATGCAGAGGGAAAAACAAAAAATGTTAGAGTCTCACGGTGATGTCCAGAGATAAGAAGCTCTAATGGTCGTGTCTGATGAGTGACTTGATGCAGCTTCTTCCCATCAATAGCTGAAACTCTGAGAGGCTTTTTCAGCGGAATAGTCTCAATCTTCAGCTGCTGAACAAGGCTTGAGTCAATGAGGTTTCTCTCACAACCAGAGTCTATAAAAGCTGACAAAGTGAGAGTCTGATCAGAAACGAACAAGGTCGCAGGTAACAGTAAGTGAGGAGTTTTCTCAGATGTTAGATGGTCCGTCAGACTCCTCACATCCTCTGACGGACCCCGGCTTTTGATTTAGCCGTGCATGTAGCAATAAAGTGGCCAGGCTCACCACAATACAGACACAAATGTCCTTTGAATCTCCGTTGTCTTTCTTCATTGGAAAGCCTTGTATGTCTAATCTGCATGGGTTCGACCTCAGCTCCTTCTGTGGACGAGGAGAAAGAGTGAGTGGCATGAATAGGAGCAGGAGACGATTGATTCTTAATCCTTGGTCCTGTACTGGGCTCTGGGAATCCAGGAAAAACAGAAGTGCTGTTAGATGCAGGAGCAGCAACAGAAAAATTTAGGCTTCTTTGCCTAGAACTATTTCTAGTTCAGAGTCTGTTATCCAATCGGATGGTTAATCTGATTAGATCCTCCAAACTAGCTGGTTCGTCAATTGTGGCGAGTTCGTCCTTGATGTTTTCATTTAAAGCATTAAAATAGGCACTTTTAAGTGCACACTCATTCCAGCCTGAGGCTGCGGGTTTAACCCGGAAATCAATGGAAAACTCCGCCACCGTCTGGTTTCCCTGCTTTAAGCTAAGCAGAACACCACGGGAGACTGAATAAAAGTTCAACAGTTTATTTGGAAGAACACACAGAATAAATGATCAGACAGGTTCTGGTACTGGTCCGGGACTGGTATCACTGAGTTATCTGTAGAGAGGGATTGTTCGGTTGGCCAGATGGCAGCGAAATTTTGACAGTGTCTTGATTCTGATTTGTACCTGATGAGGTTCAGACTAATCAATGGAGAGAGGGAACCGGTTGGGTCCAGAGTCAATGGATTCAGCAGAGAGCTCAGCAGCATCAGAGCTTAGCTTCAGGCTAGCGAGGTTCAGACCTTGAGTTGTTCTCCTAGTTCTCCCCAGAGAACTAGCTGGGAGATTCTGACTGATGATCTTCAGGTTTGACTTCTCTGGGCAGGCAGGCAGGTTTCCAAACATGAGCTCCTCCAGAGCTACAGACTTCAGTCGGGTTTTCCTAGGAGCAGAGAAGACAGAAGCAGATTAGAACCAGGGTTACTCTCCTGAGTAGACAGAGATTCTATATGCAGGCTGAGGCTCAGGTTCTGCTAACCAAAACTGGTCAACACTCCGACGCTGAAGACAGGTCTGGCCGCTGCTTAAGTAGTGGGTCTCCTAATCAGGTGAATCAGCCTCAGGTGTGCAGGAGGCTACAGCTCAGGAGACCCACGGTGCTCTCTGCTGGAGGAAGGTGGCAGATCTCCAGATCCCAACAGCAACGCCATTACATGTTCTATTCGTACAGCCTTCATTCCCCCAGCGTGGGGAAAATTGCAATGGCTTTTTTTTAATCAAGTCTCGCCCTAACAGATTAATTGGTCCAGTAGGTGATATTAATACAGAAGCATAAAACGTTTTACCTGTTTGAAGGTTTTCTATTTCTATTGCCCTTGACATCCATTCTTGGGATGTTTGGCCATTTGCTGATTTTACAAAAATTGGCATTCTAGATGCTGTTAGCATTTACATTATCTTTAATACAAGTATTACAGGCTCCTGAATCACAAATAAGTGTAACTGCCTGTCCATCAATTGTAACTACTATTTATGTTTGTTTTTTTATTTTTTATTATGTGGTTTCATACTTTAATAAAATATATATACACTCACCGGCCACTTTATTAGGTACACCTGTCCAACTGCTCGTTAACACTTAATTTCTAAGCAGCCAATCACATGGCGGCAACTCAGTGTATTTAGGCATGTAGACATGGTCAAGACAATCTCCTGCAGTTCAAACCGAGCATCAGTATGGGGAAGAAAGGTGATTTGAGTTACTTTGAACGTGGCATGATTGTTGGTACCAGAAGGGCTGGTCTGAGTATTTCAGAAACTGCTGATCTACTGGGATTTTCACGCACAACCATCTCTAGGGTTTACAGAGAATGGTCCGAAAAAGAAAAAACATCCAGTGAGCGGCAGTTCTGTGGGCGGAAATGCCTTGTTGATGCCAGAGGTCAGAGGAGAATGGCCAGACTAGTTCGAGCTGATAGAAGGGCAACAGTGACTCAAATAACCACCCGTTACAACCAAGGTGGGCAGAAGAGCATCTCTGAATGCACAGTACGTTGAACTTTGAGGCAGATGGGCTACAGCAGCAGAAGACCACACCGGGTGCCACTCCTTTCAGCTAAGAACAGGAAACTGAGGCTACAATTTGCACAAGCTCATCGAAATTGGACAATAGAAGATTGGAAAACAATGCCTGGTCTGATGAGTCTCAATTTCTGCTGCGACATTCGGATGGTAGGGTCAGAATTTGGCGTCTACAACATGAAAGCATGGATCCATCCTGCCTTGTATCAACGGTTCAGGCTGGTGGTGGTGGTGTCATGGGGTGGGGAATATTTTCTTGGCACTCTTTGGGCCCCTTGGTACCAATTGAGCATTGTTGCAACGCCACAGCCTACCTGAGTATTGTTGCTGACCATGTCCATCCCTTTATGACCACAATGTACCCAACGTCTGATGGCTACTTTCAGCAGGATAATGCGCCATGTCATAAAGCTGGAATCATCTCAGACTGGTTTCTTGAACATGACAATGAGTTCACTGTACTCAAATGGCCTCCACAGTCACCAGATCTCAATCCATTAGAGGATCTTTGGGATGTGGTGGAACGGGAGATTCGCATCATGGATGTGCAGCCGACAAATCTGCGGCAACTGTGTGATGCCATCATGTCAATATGGACCAAACTCCCTGAGGAATGCTTCCAGCACCTTGTTGAATCTATGCCACGAAGAATTGAGGCAGTTCTGAAGGCAAAAGGGGGTCCAACCCGTTACTAGC
The DNA here is from genome assembly GCA_030533445.1 of Cyprinodon diabolis. Taxonomy (NCBI): domain Eukaryota; kingdom Metazoa; phylum Chordata; class Actinopteri; order Cyprinodontiformes; family Cyprinodontidae; genus Cyprinodon; species Cyprinodon diabolis. The sequence continues at coordinate 42,496,466 of CM060072.1, read as the reverse complement.
ATGGGGTACCTAATAAAGTGGCCGGTGAGTGTATATATACATATATATCAGAACAACTGTTCTCATTGTTGCATTTAGTCATGTTTCCTAACCAGCTGACAACAAGGCCTCCTTCCAGCAAAATAAAGTCTTGTGCTGAAGCAGAAACACCATTTTCAGGTGTCAGGTTGGATCAGGATGGGTGCGCTGGAGAAGAGAGTCTTAAGTTTGTTAAAAGCTGCTTCAGCTTCTGGTGACCATTGGAAAGTCTTCTTAACAGAAGTCAGAGCTGTGAGGGGTAGAGCTGTTTGACTGTAGTTTCGGATGAAACGTCTATAGAAATTTGCAAACCCCAGGAATCTTTGAAGCTGCTTACGGTTCTCGGGAGTCGGCCAGTCCAGAACTGCTTTTATTTTGTCTTCAGATGGCTTCACCTGCCCGCCCTCGAGCACAAACCCTAGAAACGTAACAGAAGGTTGGTGAAATTCAAAGTTTTCAGCCTTTACGAAGAGTTTGTTTTCTAGCAGTCTTTGGAGGACCAGACGAACGTGTTTCTTGTGATCAGACAGATTTCTTGAGTAGATCAGGATGTCATCAATGTATACAAAAACGAAAACATTCAGGAAGTCTCTGAGGATGTCATTGACTAGAGCTTGGAAACAAGCAGGAGCGTTTGTAAGACCGAAAGGCATGACCAAATATTCAAATTGGCCTATGGGGGTCTTAAATGCTGTTTTCCATTCATCTCCTTCCCTTATTCTAAGGAGATGATATGCGTTTCTTAAGTCGAGTTTGGTGAACACTGTTGCCCCTTGGACAGGTTCAAAAGCTGATGCTAGTAATGGTAAGGGATACTTGTTTTTGACGGTTATTTGATTCAATCCTCTGTAGTCAATACAGGGTCGGAGAGAACCGTCCTTTTTTCAGATAATAAAAAATAAAAAAACAAACATAAATAGTAGTTACAATTGATGGACAGGCAGTTACACTTATTTGTGATTCAGGAGCCTGTAATACTTGTATTAAAGGTAATGTAAATGCTAACAGCATCTAAAATGCCAATTTTTGTAAAATCAGCAAATGGCCAAACATCCCAAGAATGGATGTCAAGGGCAATAGAAATAGAAAACTTTCTAACAGGTAAAACGTTGCATGCTTCTGTATTAATATCACCTTAATTCTTCCCCCATCTAGTGGAACACAATTAGCAACCCACATTCCTGATTTAACTCTCATTTGCAAACAGAAACACCATAACCAAGGCAGAGCCATTCGTTGGTGAACTTCATGAAGCCTGGGTTCTTACCGAGTCCGCTTCCTTTTATGACTTTGGAGAGGTTGCGACTTTGGAGAGGTTGCAATAGTTTGTTCCATTGTCAAATAAGTTGAACCAAATTGGAGACACAAATGAACCCTGTACGTTGCAGCCCATTGGCAGTGTTGTAGGTTTCATTATAAGCTTTGCAACTTTAGAGGTGTGATTGGCCAGAATTTGATCTGGTGTTAATGGGCCAAACTTGAATGACTCCTTGTGTTTAATACTTGACACAATGGCCATGTAAACTTGAACACATGGAACTCCAAATAAGCATACAATCTTGCAAAAGGCATAAGGAGATGGAGATGGTTTTCCTCTTGTTATTTAAATGCACATTCCTAATAAGAAAAGGCATGCTAAAAAACTGTCCTTGCAACCATGATGAGATGCTTCCTTCTGCTTCTTTAGGAGGGGCAGACTAATTGTTTCTTCCGTTTTAGCTTATTTTTTGGCATTGCTGTGGTTACATTAGACGTTGCCAGTTTCAGTTATTATTTCTTTATTTTAATTTTTTAGCCCCTGCTGAGATATGAGGCTGGACATCTCCCATTAACATATTTTTTAGTTGCTGCTGATATGGTGTTTCATCTTCATCAATGTAGGGTATACCACTGCAAATCTACATTCCTTTTTATTTTATTTTATGGACCTTAAATATCTATAATCCACACTACTGTGCAAAACTTCTAGGCTGCGTCTGGTCTGTAGATAAAGGAAGATCTGATTTACTCTGGTCATGCAATTGTGGATACAAATTGGGCAATTTGCCTGGGGGGTTAAACGATTATATGGCCGTGATATATGTTTTTCAGTCGCTACCATAGTTTGCTTGACTAAAGTCGTTTTCTGACGGGTTCTTTTGTTTATAACCTAATATTGTTGGAGAAAATCACTACTCCAGCGAACGACCCCCCGCCCCCCCCCCCCCACTCCTGCAGATTCAAGCTGTCTCCTTCTACAAGGGGTTTCATTATCTTCTGGACGCACAAACAACTTACAAGACGGACAAACATAACATTAAAGACGGACAAAAATAACAAATCTATTAATTTTATTTTTCAGAATAAACTCCTGTCTACTTTGCGCCTGCATTATATCAACACCTCGCAATTGGGAGCTCATTTATTTATCTATCTATTTATTTTTTTATTTTTTTATTTATCTATTTTTGCACTAGTGCACTTGTTTCTAGCTGGCACATAACATTTCTCCATTGATCTACTTCCACACACCATCTATTTCATACTTTTCCTTCCACTTCTATTTTAAATTACTCAGATCAATCTGACACAAACTTTTCATTCCCTTTATGATCTTCTCTATACTCTTTCCTGAACCCATCCTTTTTTATTCTTTTACCTCCCTTGCACTTTCTAGTTATTTTATCTTTAAGTTCAATAATTTTTGGGGAATTTAGGCGTCCCTCAAAACCATATTTTTTTATTCATATATTTAAGTGTTTACTTTTTGTTGGATCCTGCGCTTCTACAAACTTCCAATTGTTGGTTTTAAATTATCTCTAATTTTACTTTGACCTTTACCCATTTTAAAGAATTTAGTCCAGTACAAACACCTAGGGTATTCTAAGCACAGGATGTTTATTCAGCAGGACAGCACCCAAAAACTGTTGTGGTAATTTCTGCTTCTACCTTTTCAGGTGAAAAATTCTTGCCTCTGCATCCACAAGACCTGTACTGTATTTACCCCTGCTGTTTTAGTATGAAACAAAGGAACCTAAAAGTTTGAATGTTTTCTCACACACTGTCACACAGTCACTCCTTTTATGGCCTACTTTATTCTTTTACCAATATAGGCGCAAAACTCCTATTTTTCACAGACACTTCCGGGGGTTTGTTTCCCAGTTAGGACGTTATTTGCTCTATTTTACTGCCTGAGTAGAGTCTAGAATACCTCAGGGCTTTTTTACACTCAGGCTCATTCCATTTAAGTGAAAACCTACTTACGGACTTGACAGGACTCCGCAGTCTTCCTGGATTTCACCCACGTCCTCGGGTATCGTCAGATATGTTAGTATCCGGCTCGAAGGACCAAATTAATGTCAGGTCTAAGCACCTAAAACATCATACATACATACAGGGAAAGAAAGAAGGCACAGAGACAATTAATTTAGTTACTAGCGAGGAGAATAGGAAGAAGACTGCAGAGTTTACAAATCTCAAACCCACTCTGCAGTCTTCAGATTTCTTCTTGCCATTTGTTGAAGAAAAGGGGATGTCCCTAATTACATCAGCTGAGGTTTAACTAAAGTGAAAAAGGGAAACAAAAAGATCTTACTTTAAACCTCAGCACATATGTTAAAACAAAGCATGTGGTTGTTTTACAGTTGAATTGTTCCAAGAACACATGTTTAGAAGAAACATGTGATAGAGGCTGTTCAGGTCTTTTTTTACAACCCAGCATGTGATAGAGGATGTTCAGGCCTCCTTCAGAACCTTTATCTGGAACAATCTTAAGCAAGAGTAAATAAAAGATGAATCACACATTATACATCATAATAGTTCATTAGAACACAACCCATGAAACACAAATTCAGGAGTATAAATAAACTATTTCTAACATTATCTGACCCAGAGAAGGGAAGGTTCTGGGTCTGAAAGGACACATAGAGGAAAAGGTTCTGATTCTCAATGGACCCAAAGAGGAGGAGGTTCTGGTTATGAACAGACAGAGAGAGAAGAGGTTCTGGTTCTGAATGGACCAAGAGAGGAGGATGTTCTGCTTCTGAACGGACCAAGAGATGAGAAAGTTCTGAAAGGACCGAGATAGGAGGATGTTCTGGTTCTGAATAGACCAAGAGAGGAGGAGGTTCTGGTTCTGCAAGGATCCAGAGAGGAGGAGGTTCTGGTACTGAATGGACCCAGAGAGGAAGAGGTTCTGGTGAATTCACCCAGCCAGCAGGCAGTGGTTCTGAAACGGACCCAGAGAGAAGAAGTTGGTTCTGAATTGACCTAGAGAGGTGATACTCTGGTTCTGAACCGACCTAGAGAGGAGGAGGTTATGGTCCTGATTTGACACAGAGAGGTGATATTCTGGTTCTGAATCGACCTGGATAGGAAGAGGTTCTGGTTCTGAATAGGACCAGAGAGAAGGAGGTTCTGTTTCTGAATGGAACCAGAGAGGAAGAGGTTCGGTTTCTGAACGGACCCAGAGAGAACCAGATTCCGGTTCTAAATGGACCCAGAGAGGACGAGGTTCTGGTTTTGAATGGAGCCATAGATGTAGAGGTTCTTGTTCTTAATAGACCAGACATGAAGAGGTTCTGGTTGTGAATGCACCCAGCCAGATGGCAGTGGTTTTGAAATGGACCCAGAGAAAAGGAGTTGGTTCTGAATGGATCCAGATAGGTGATGTTCTGGTTCTAATCTAACCTAGAGAGGAAGACGTTGTGGTTCTGAATGGACCCAGAGAGGTGATCTCCTGGTTCTGAACCGACCTAGAGAGCAGGAGGTTCTGGTTCTGAATGGACTAAGAGAGGTTATGTTCTGGTGCTGAATAGACCAGGAGAGAAGGAGGTTATGGTCCTGAACGGAGCCAGATAGGAAGAGGTTCTGATTCTGAATGGGCCCAGAGAGGAGGAGGTTCTGGTTCTGAATGGACCCAGAGAGGAAGAGGTTCAGTATCTGAACAGACCCAGAGAGAACGAGATTCTGGTTCTAAATGGGCTAAGAGAGGACAACGTTCTGGTTTTGAACCGAGCCATAGAGGTAGAGGTTCTTGTTTTGAAGAGACTCAGAGAGGAAGATGTTCTGGTTCTGAACATACCCAAAGAAGAAGAGTTTTGGGTTCTGAATGGACCCAGAGAGAACGAGATTGTGGTTCTGAACTGACCTAGAGAGGAGGAGATTCTGATGCTGAACTGACCGAGAGAGGAGGCGGTGGTTCTCAATGGACCCGGAAAGAAGGACATTCTGGTTCTGAACAGACCTAGAGAGGAAGAGTTTTTGATTCTGTATTGACCCAGAGAGAAAGAGGTTCTGGTTTTGAATTGACCGACAGAGAAAAGGTTCTGGTTCTAAACAGACAAAGAGAGGAGGATGTTCTGGTTCTGACCGGACCAAGAGAGGAAGAGATTCTTGCTTTGAACGGAGCCATGGTTGTAGAGGTTTTTGTTCTTAATAGACCAGACATGAAGAGGTTCTGGTTGTGAATGCACCCAGCCAGATGGCAGTGGTTCTGAAACTGACCCAGAGAAAAGGAGTTGGTTCTGAATGGACCCAGAGAGGTGATGTTCTGGTTCTAATCCGACCTAGAGAGGAAGACGTTGTGGTTCTGAGTGGACCCAGAGAGGTGATCTTCTGGTTCTGAACCAACCTAGAGAGCAGGAGGTTCTGGTTCTTAATGGACTCAGAGAGGTTATGTTCTGGTGGTGAATAGACCAGGAGAGGAGGAGGTTATGGTCATGAACGAAGCCAGATAGGAAGAGGTTCTGATTCTGAATGGGCCCAGACAGGAGGAGGATCTGGTTCTGAATGGACCCAGAGAGGAAGAGGTCCAGTATCTCAACAGACCTAGAGAGGAAGAGGTTCAGTATCTGAACAGACCCAGAGAGAACAAGATTCTGGTTCTAAATGGACTAAGAAAGGACAAGGTTCTGGTTTTGAATGGACCCAGAGAGGGAGAGGTTCACTTTCTGAACGGAACCAGAGAGAACAAGATTCTGGTTCTAAATGGACCCAGAGAGGACGAGGTTCTGGTTTTGAACGGAGCCATAGATGTAAAGGTTCTGAATCTGAACGGACACATAGAGGAAAAGCTTCTGGTTCTGAATGGACCCAAAGAAGAAGAGTTTCTGGTTCTGAATGGACCCAGACAGGAGGAGGTTCTGGTTCTGAACAGACCAAGAGAGGAAGAAGGTTCTGGTTCTAAACCGGACCAAGAGAAGAAGAGGTTCTGGTTCTGAACGAATCGAGAGAGGATGACGTTCTGGTTCATAAAAGACCAAGAGAGGAACAGGTTATGGTTCTGAATAGACAAAGATAGGACGAGGTTCTAGTTCTGCATGGATCCAGAGAGGAGGAGGTTCTGGTACTGAAAGGACCCAGAGAGGAGGAGGTGGTAAATGGTAAATGGCATGTACTTATATAGCGCCTTTATTCAAGTTAGGAGACTTGACCAAAGCGCTTTACACTACATTCATTCACCCATTCACACACACACTCACTCACTGATGGTGGCAAGCTACATTGTAGCCACAGCTGCTCTGGGGCTCACTGACAGAAGCGGGGCTGCTGTACACTGGCACCACCGGGCCCTCCGACCACCATCAGTAGACAATGCAAGTGAAGTGTCTTGCCCAACGACACAACGACACTGAAAGTCAGAGTCGGGGCTTGGACCGTCAACCCTTCGATTTTAGGGCAAACTCCTACATCCAACGCCACTGTCGCCCCAAGTACTGAATGAACCTAGAGAGGAAAAGGTTTGAGTTCTGTACGGACCCAGAGATGGGTAGGTTCTGCTTCTAAATGGAGACGGAGCGGAGCACGTTCTGGTTCTGAACGGACCCACAGATGAGAAGGTACTGATTCTGAACTGACCAGGAGAGGAGGCGGCGGTTCTCAACTGATCCAGAAAGAAGGACATTCTGGTTCTTAACAGACTTAACAGACCTAGAGATCAGAGGTTCTGGTTCATAACACACCAAGAGAGGAACAGGTTCTGGTTCTGAATACACCAAATAGGACCAAGCTTCAAATCAGAAGTTGAGGCCAAAATGCCCTTTTCAGACTGAGAGGAGCTCAATTTGGCCTCTCTAGCTGAAACAGACAAACCGTTAATGATACAACCATGATCTTTTCTGGCAATCATTTTGACCTGAAAACTAACAATATAAAGTAGATTTGAGCAGATGTTTTTGGTTCCCAGCTTCAAATCAGAAGTTGAGGCCAAAATGCGCTTTTCAGGCTGAGTGGAGCTCAATTTGGCCTCTCTAGCTGAAACAGACAAACCGTTAATGATACAGCCATGATGTTTTCTGGCAATCATTTGATCTGAGAACTAACAATATAAAGTAGATGTGAGCAGATGTTTTTGGTTCCAAGCTTCAAATCAGAAGTTGAGGCCAAAATGCGGTTTTCAGACTCAGAGGAGCTCAATTTGGCCTTTCTAGCTAAAAACAGACAAACCGTTAATGATGCAGCCATGATTCTTTCTGGTAATCATTTTGACCTGAAAACTGACAATATAAAGTAGATTTGAGCAGATGTTTTTGGTTCCAAGCTTCAAATCAGAAGTTGAGGCCAAAATGAGCTTTTCAAGATGAGAGGAGCTCAATTTGGCCTCTCTAGCTGAAACAGACAAACCGTTAATGATACAGCCATGATGTTTTCTGGCAATCATTTGACCTGAGAACTAATAATATAAAGTAGATGTGAGCAGATGTTTTTGGTTCCAAGCTTCAAATCAGAAGTTGAGGCCGAAATGCGGTTTTCAGACTGAGAGGAGCTCAATTTGGCCTCTCTAGCTAAAAACAGACAAACCGTTAATGAGGCAGCCATGATTCTTTCTGGTAATCATTTTGACCTGAAAACTGACAATATAAAGTAGATTTGAGCAGATGTTTTTGGTTCCAAGCTTCAAATCAGAAGTTGAGGCCAAAATGCGTTCTTCAGGTTGAGAGGAGCTCAATTTGGCCTCTCTAGCTGAAACAGACAAACCGTTAATGATACAGCCATGATCTTTTCTCACAATCATATTGACCTGAAAAATAACAATATAAAGTAGATTTGAGCAGATGTTTTTGGTTCCAAGCTTCAAATCAGAAGTTGAGGCCAAAATGCACTTTTCAGACTGTGGAGAGCTCAATTTGGCCTCTCTAGCTGAAACAGACAAACCGTTAATGATACAGCCATGATATTTTCTCGCAATAATTTTGACCTGAAAACTGACAATATAAAGTAGATTTGAGCAGATGTTTTTGGTTCCAAGCTTCAAATCAGAAGTTGAGGCCAAAATGCGTTTTTCAGGTTGAGAGGAGCTCAATTGGCCTCTCTAGCTGAAACAGACAAACCGTTAATAATTCAGCCATGATCATTTCTGGTAATCATTTTGACCTGAAAACTAACAATATAAAGTAGATTTGAGCAGATTTTTTTGGTTCCAAGCTTCAAATCAGAAGTTGAGGCCAAAATGCGTTTTTCAGGTTGAGAGGAGCTCAATTTGGCCTCTCCAGCTGAAACAGACAAACCATTAATGATACAGCCATGAACTTTTCTGGCAATCATTTCGACCTGAAAACTAACAATATAAAGTAGATGTGAGCAGATGTTTTTGGTTCCAAGCTTCAAATCAGAAGTTGAGGCCAAAATGCACTTTTCAGACTGAGAGGAGCTCAATTTGGCCTTTCTAGCTAACAACAGACAAACCGTTAATGAGGCAGCCATGATTCTTTCTGGTAATCATTTTGACCTGAAAACTGACAATATAAAGTAGATTTGAGCAGATGTTTTTGGTTCCAAGCTTCAAATCAGAAGTTGAGGCCAAAATGAGCTTTTCAAGATGAGAGGAGCTCAATTTGGCCTCTCTAGCTGAAACAGACAAACCGTTAATGATACAGCCATGATGTTTTCTGGCAATCATTTGACCTGAGAACTAATAATATAAAGTAGATGTGAGCAGATGTTTTTGGTTCCAAACTTCAAATCAGAAGTTGAGGCCTAAATGCGGTTTTCAGACTGAGAGGAGCTCAATTTGGCCTCTCTAGCTAAAAACAGACAAACCGTTAATGAGGCAGCCATGATTCTTTCTGGTAATCATTTTGACCTGAAAACTGACTATATAAAGTAGATTTGAGCAGATGTTTTTGGTTCCAAGCTTCAAATCAGAAGTTGAGGCCAAAATGCGTTTTTCAGGTTGAGAGGAGCTCAATTGGCCTCTCTAGCTGAAACAGACAAACCGTTAATAATTCAGCCATGATCATTTCTGGTAATCATTTCGACCTGAAAACTAACAATATAAAGTAGATTTGAGCAGATTTTTTTGGTTCCAAGCTTCAAATCAGAAGTTGAGGCCAAAATGCGTTTTTCAGGTTGAGAGGAGCTCAATTTGGCCTCTCCAGCTGAAACAGACAAACCATTAATGATACAGCCATGAACTTTTCTGGCAATCATTTCGACCTGAAAACTAACAATATAAAGTAGATGTGAGCAGATGTTTTTGGTTCCAAGCTTCAAATCAGAAGTTGAGGCCAAAATGCACTTTTCAGACTGAGAGGAGCTCAATTTGGCCTCTCTAGCTAAAGACAGACAAACCATTAATGATATAGCCATGATCATTTCTGGCAACCATTTTGACCTTAAAACTCACAATATAAAGTAGATTTGAGCAGATGTTTTTGGTTCCAAGCTTCAAATAAAAAGTTGAGGCCAAAATGCGTTTTTCAGGTTGAGAGGAGCTCAATTTGGCCTCTCTAGCTGAAACAGACAAACCGTTAATGATACAGCCATGATCTTTTCTCACAATCATATTGACCTGAAAAATAACAATATAAAGTAGATTTGAGCAGATGTTTTTGGTTCCAAGCTTCAAATCAGAAGTTGAGGCCAAAATGCACTTTTCAGACTGAGGAGAGCTCAATTTGGCCTCTCTAGCTGAAACAGACAAACCGTTAATGATACAGCCATGATATTTTCTCGCAATAATTTTGACCTGAAAACTGACAATATAAAGTAGATTTGAGCAGATGTTTTTGGTTCCAAGCTTCAAATCAGAAGTTGAGGCCAAAATGCGTTTTTCAGGTTGAGAGGAGCTCAATTGGCCTCTCTAGCTGAAACAGACAAACCGTTAATAATTCAGCCATGATCATTTCTGGTAATCATTTTGACCTGAAAGCTAACAATATAAAGTAGATTTGAGCAGATTTTTTTGGTTCCAAGCTTCAAATCAGAAGTTGAGGCCAAAATGCGTTTTTCAGGTTGAGAGGAGCTCAATTTGGCCTCTCCAGCTGAAACAGACAAACCATTAATGATACAGCCATGAACTTTTCTGGCAATCATTTCGACCTGAAAACTAACAATATAAAGTAGATGTGAGCAGATGTTTTTGGTTCCAAGCTTCAAATCAGAAGTTGAGGCCAAAATGCACTTTTCAGACTGAGAGGAGCTCAATTTGGCCTCTCTAGCTAAAGACAGACAAACCATTAATGATATAGCCATGATCATTTCTGGCAACCATTTTGACCTTAAAATCACAATATAAAGTAGATTTGAGCAGATGTTTTTGGTTCCAAGCTTCAAATAAAAAGTTGAGGCCAAAATGCGTTTTTCAGGTTGAGAGGAGCTCAATTTGGCCTCTCTAACTGAAACAGACAAACCGTTAATGATACAGCCATGATCTTTTCTCACAATCATATTGACCTGAAAAATAACAATATAAAGTAGATTTGAGCAGATGTTTTTGGTTCCAAGCTTCAAATCAGAAGTTGAGGCCAAAATGCACTTTTCAGACTGAGGAGAGCTCAATTTGGCCTCTCTAGCTGAAACAGACAAACCGTTAATGATACAGCCATGATATTTTCTCGCAATAATTTTGACCTGAAAAACTAACAACATAAAGTAGATTTGAGCAGAGGTTTTTAGTTCCAAGGTTTGAATCAGAAGTTGAGAACAAAAGGCGCTTTTTAAACTGAGAGGAGCTAATTTTGGCCTCTCTAGCTGCAACAGAGAAACCATTAATGATACAGCCATGATGTTTTCTGGCAATCATTTTGACCTGAAAACTAACAATATAAAGTAGATGTGAGCAGATGTTTTTGGTTCCAAGCTTCAAATCAGAAGTTGAGGCCAAAATGCGCTTTTCAGACTGAGAGGAGCTCAATTTTGTTGGGATCTGGAGGTCTGTCCACTTTCTCCACCAGAGGGCGTACGAGATCTCCTGGATCTGGAGCTGATGTCACCACCTGTCCCTCATCTGCTCATCAGGAGATCCGTACTTAAGGAGGCAGAGTGTTTTCACTTTGCCTCTCTAGCTAGAAGAGAAACTGTTAATGATACAGCTATGATCATTGCTGGCAACCATTTTGACCTTAAAACTCACAATATAAAGTAGATTTGAGCAGATATTTTTGGTTCCAAGCTTCAAATAAAAAGTTGAGGCCAAAATGCGTTTTGCAGGTTGAGAGGAGCTCAATTTGGCCTCTCTAGCTGAAACAGACAAACCGTTAATGATACAGCCATGATCTTTTCTCACAATCATATTGACCTGAAAAATAACAATATAAAGTAGATTTGAGCAGATGTTTTTGGTTCCAAGCTTCAAATCAGAAGTTGAGGCCAAAATGCACTTTTCAGACTGAGGAGAGCTCAATTTGGCCTCTCTAGCTGAAACAGACAAACCGTTAATGATACAGCCATGATATTTTCTCGCAATAATTTTGACCTGAAAAACTAACAACATAAAGTAGATTTGAGCAGAGGTTTTTTGGTTCCAAGGTTTGAATCTAGAAGTTGAGGCCAAAAGGCGCTTTTTAAACTGAGAGGAGCTAATTTTGGCCTCTCTAGCTGCAACAGAGAAACCATTAATGATACAGCCATGATGTTTTCTGGCAATCATTTTGACCTGAAAACTAACAATATAAAGTAGATGTGAGCAGATGTTTTTGGTTCCAAGCTTCAAATCAGAAGTTGAGGCCAAAATGCGCTTTTCAGACTGAGAGGAGCTCAATTTTGTTGGGATCTGGAGGTCTGTCCACTTTCTCCACCAGAGGGCGTACGAGATCTCCTGGATCTGGAGCTGATGTCACCACCTGTCCCTCATCTGCTCATCAGGAGATCCGTACTTAAGGAGGCAGAGGGTTTTCACTTTGCCTCTCTAGCTAGAAGAGACAAACTGTTAATGATACAGCTATGATCATTTCTGGCAACCATTTTGACCTTAAAACTCACAATATAAAGTAGATTTGAGCAGATGTTTTTGGTTCCAAGCTTCAAATAAAAAGTTGAGGCCAAAATGCACTTTTCAGACTGAGGAGAGCTCAATTTGGCCTCTCTAGCTGAAACAGACAAACCGTTAATGATACAGCCATGATATTTTCTCGCAATAATTTTGACCTGAAAAACTAACAACATAAAGTAGATTTGAGCAGAGGTTTTTGGTTCCAAGGTTTGAATCAGAAGTTGAGGCCAAAAGGCGCTTTTTAAACTGAGAGGAGCTAATTTTGGCCTCTCTAGCTGCAACAGAGAAACCATTAATGATACAGCCATGATGTTTTCTGGCAATCATTTTGACTTGAAAACTAACAATATAAAGTAGATGTGAGCAGATGTTTTTGGTTCCAAGCTTCAAATCAGAAGTTGAGGCCTAAATGCGCTTTTCAGACTGAGAGGAGCTCAATTTGGCCTCTCTAGCTGCAACAGAGAAACCATTAATGATACAGCCATGATGTTTTCTGGCAATCATTTTGACCTGAAAACTAATAATATAAAGTAGATGTGAGCAGATGTTTTTGGTTCCAAGCTTCAAATCAGAAGTTGAGGCCAAAACGCGCATTTCACAGTGAGAGGAAGTCAATGTGGCCTCTCTAGCTGGAAGAGACAAACTGTTAATGATACAGCCATGATCTTTTCTGGCAATCATCTAGAGCTGAAAACTAACAATATTAAGTAGATTTGAGCAGATGTTTTTGGTTCCAAGCTTCAAATCAGAAGTTGAGGCCAAAATGAGCTTTTCAGACAGAGAGAAGCTCAATTTGGCCGCTCTAGCTGAAACAGACAAACTGTAAATGATACAGCCATGATCTTTTCAGGCAATCAGTTTTACCAGAAAACTAACAATATAAAGCAGATTTAAGCAGATGTTTTTGGTTCTAAGCTTCAAATTAGAAGTTGAGGCCAAAATGCGCTTTTAAGACTGAGGAGAGCTCAATTTGGCCTCTCTAGCTGAAACAGACAAAGCGTTAATGATACAGCCATGATCTTTTCAGGCAATCAGTTTGACCAGAAAACTAACAATATAAAGCAGATTTAAGCAGATGTTTTTGGTTCCAAGCTTCAAATCAGAAGTTGAGTCCAAAATGTGCTTTTCAGGCTGAGAGGAGCTCAATTTGGCCTCTAGCTGAAACAGAAAAACCGTTAATGATACAGCCATGATCTTTTCTGTCAATCATTTTGACCTGAAAAATTAACAACATAAAGTAGATTTGAGCAGATGTCTTTGGTTCCAAGGTTTGAATCAGAAGTTGAGGCCAAAAGGCGCTTTTTAACCTGAGAGGAGCTCATTTTGGCCTCTCTAGCTGCAACAGAGAAACCATTAATGATACAGTCATGATGTTTTCTGGCAATCATTTTGACCTGAAAACTAACAATATAAAGTAGATGTGAGCAGATGTTTTTGGTTCCAAGCTTCAAATCAGAAGTTGAGGCCAAAACGCGCTTTTCACAGTGAGAGGAAGTCAATGTGGCCTCTCTAGCTGGAAGAGACAAACTTTTAATGATACAGCCATGATCTTTTCTGGCAATCATCTAGAGCTGAAAACTAACAATATAAAGTAGATTTGAGCAGATGTTTTTGATTCCAAGGCTTGAATCAGAAGTTGAGGCCAAAAGGCGCATTTTAAACTGAGAGCAGCTCATTTTGGCCTCTCTAGCTGCAACAGAGAAGCCATTAATGATACAGCCATGATGTTTTCTGGCAATCATTTTGACCTGAAAACTAACAATATAAAGTAGATCTGAGCAGATGTTTTTGGTTCCAAGCTTCAAATCAGAAGTTGAGGCCAAAATGCGCTTTTCAGAGTGAGGAGAGCTCAATTTGGCCTCTAACTGAAACAGAGAAACCATTAATGATACAGCCATGATGTTTTCTGGCAATCATTTTGACCTGAAAACTAACAATATAAAGTAGATGTGAGCAGATGTTTTTGGTTCCAAGCTTCAAATCAGAAGTTGAGGCCAAAACGCGCTTTTCACAGTGAGAGGAAGTCAATGTGGCCTCTCTAGCTGGAAGAGACAAACTGTTAATGATACAGCCATGATCTTTTCTGGCAATCATCTAGAGCTGAAAACTAACAATATAAAGCAGATTTAAGCAGATGTTTTTGGTTCCAAGCTTCAAATCAGAAGTCTAGTCCAAAATGTGCTTCTCAGCCTAAGAGGAGCTCAATTTGGCCTCTAGCTGAAACAGAAAAACCGTTAATGATACAGCCATGATCTTTTCTGTCAATCATTTTGACCTGAAAAACTAACAACATAAAGTAGATTTGAGCAGATGTTTTTGGTTCCAAGGTTTGAATCAGAAGTTGAGGCCAAAAGGCGCTTTTTAACCTGAGAGGAGCTCATTTTGGCCTCTCTAGCTGCAACAGAGAAACCACTAATGATACAGCCATGATGTTTTCTGGCAATCATTTTGACCTGAAAACTAACAATATAAAGTAGATGTGAGCAGATGTTTTTGGTTCCAAGCTTCAAATCAGAAGTTGAGGCCAAAACGCGCTTTTCACAGTGAGAGGAAGTCAATGTGGCCTCTCTAGCTGGAAGAGACTAACCATTAATGATACAGCCATGATCTTTTCTGGCAATCATCTAGATCTGAAAACTAACAATATAAAGTAGATTTGAGCAGATGTTTTTGGTTCCAAGCTTCAAATCAGAAGGTTGAGGCCAAAACGCTCTTTTCACAGTGAGATAATGCCATTTTGGCCTCTGGAGTTGTAACAGACAAACCATTAATGACACAGCCATGATCTTTTCTCGCAATAATTTTGACCTGAAAAACTAACAACATAAAGTAGATTTGAGCAGAGGTTTTTGGTTCCAAGGTTTGAATCAGAAGTTGAGGCCAAAAGGGGCTTTTTAAACTGAGAGGAGCTAATTTTGGCCTCTCTAGCTGCAACAGAGAAACCATTAATGATACAGCCATGATGTTTTCTGGCAATCATTTTGACCTGAAAACTAACAATATAAAGTAGATGTGAGCAGATGTTTTTGGTTCCAAGCTTCAAATCAGAAGTTGAGGCCAAAACGCGCTTTTCACAGTGAGAGGAAGTCAATGTGGCCTCCCTAGCTGGAAGAGACTAACCATTAATGATACAGCCATGATCTTTTCTGGCAATCATCTAGATCTGAAAACTAACAATATAAAGTAGATTTGAGCAGATGTTTTTGGTTCCAAGCTTCAAATCAGAAGGTTGAGGCCAAAACGCTCTTTTCACAGTGAGATAATGCCATTTTGGCCTCTGGAGTTGTAACAGACAAACCATTAATGATACAGCCATGATCTTTTCTCGCAATAATTTTGACCTGAAAAACTAACAACATAAAGTAGATTTGAGCAGAGGTTTTTGGTTCCAAGGTTTGAATCAGAAGTTGAGGCCAAAAGGGGCTTTTTAAACTGAGAGGAGCTAATTTTGGCCTCTCTAGCTGCAACAGAGAAACCATTAATGATACAGCCATGATGTTTTCTGGCAATCATTTTGACCTGAAAACTAACAATATAAAGTAGATGTGAGCAGATGTTTTTGGTTCCAAGCTTCAAATCAGAAGTTGAGGCCAAAATGCGCTTTTCAGACTGAGAGGAGCTCAATTTTGTTGGGATCTGGAGGTCTGTCCACTTTCTCCACCAGAGGGCGTACGAGATCTCCTGGATCTGGAGCTGATGTCACCACCTGTCCCTCATCTGCTCATCAGGAGATCCGTACTTAAGGAGGCGGAGGGTTTCACTCTGGTGCCAGAGTGTTTGCCAGTAACGGTCAGCAAGCCTGAGCCAACAAGCCTGTCTGTAACTCTGACCCCCTGAGAACCGAACCTGATCTTTTTTCTCTCCTCTCTGCTCCTCAGATTGAACATGCCTGTAACCTGAAACTCTGGAGAGTTTCTCTGCCAGTAATCTGCCTGTCAGTTCTCAGAAGTTCTCTGGAGAAAAGTCCTGTCAAAGATCTGCCTGCCCGCTCAAAGAAGATTACCGGAAACTCAATTAGTGATCTGCCTGCACTCAGTAAAGCTCTGCCTCCACCTCTGCCTGCCGTCAGCCTCTGGACCCTCCAGGTTCCCCCCCTCTGCAGCTCTGCTCCACTCAAGAACAGTGAACCCACTCGAGACCAGTCAAATCACATCCTGGATTGATTAACCTGTGTGCTCTAACATAACCCTCTTGTGACCAGTCAAGCCACTCTCTGAACCATAACTACTTTGTACATTTACTGTCAAATAAATAATTGATTTTTTCTTCTGCCTCCGAGTGTTCTGCATGTGGGTTAGGCATATTCGCCCTAACATGAAAACTTTGGCCTCTCTAGATAAAAACAGAAAAAAATTTAATGATACAGCCATGATCTTTTCTCGCAATCATATTGACCTGAAAAAAAAACAATATAAAGTAGATTTGAGCAGATGTTTTTGGTTCCAAGCTTCAAATCAGAAGTTGAGGCCAAAATATGCTTTTCAGGCTGAGAGGAGCTAAATTTGGCCTCTCTAGCTGAAACAGACAAACCGTTAATGATACAGCCATGATCTTTTCTGTCAATCATTTTGACCTGAAAAACTAACAACATAAAGTAGATTTGAGCAGATGTTTTTGGTTCCAAGGTTTGAATCAGAAGTTGAGGCCAAAAGGCGCTTTTTAAACTGAGAGGAGTTCATTTTGGCCTCTCCCGCTGCAACAGAGAAACCATTAATGATACAGCCATGATGTTTTCTGGCAATCATTTTGACCTGAAAACTAACAATATAAAGTAGATCTGAGCAGATGTTTTGGGTTCCAAGCTTCAAATCAGAAGTTGAGGCCAAAATGCGCTTTTCAGAGTGAGGAGAGCTCAATTTGGCCTCTAGCTGAAACAGAGAAACCATTAATGATACAGCCATGATGTTTTCTGGCAATCATTTTGACCTGAAAACTAACAATATAAAGTAGATGTGAGCAGATGTTTTTGGTTCCAAGCTTCAAATCAGAAGTTGAGGCCAAAACGCGCTTTTCACAGTGAGAGGAAGTCAATGTGGCCTCTCTAGCTGGAAGAGACAAACTGTTAATGATACAGCCATGATCTTTTCTGGCAATCATCTAGAGCTGAAAACTAACAATATAAAGCAGATTTAAGCAGATGTTTTTGGTTCCAAGCTTCAAATCAGAAGTCTAGTCCAAAATGTGCTTTTCAGGCTAAGAGGAGCTCAATTTGACCTCTAGCTGAAACAGAAAAACCGTTAATGATACAGCCATGATCTTTTCTGTCAATCATTTTGACCTGAAAAACTAACAACATAAAGTAGATTTGAGCAGATGTTTTTGGTTCCAAGGTTTGAATCAGAAGTTGAGGCCAAAAGGCGCTTTTTAACCTGAGAGGAGCTCATTTTGGCCTCTCTAGCTGCAACAGAGAAACCATTAATGATACAGCCATGATGTTTTCAGGCAATCATTTTGACCTGAAAACTAACAATATAAAGTAGATGTGAGCAGATGTTTTTGGTTCCAAGCTTCAAATCAGAAGTTGAGGCCAAAACGCGCTTTTCACAGTGAGAGGAAGTCAATGTGGCCTCCCTAGCTGGAAGAGACTAACCATTAATGATACAGCCATGATCTTTTCTGGCAATCATCTAGATCTGAAAACTAACAATATAAAGTAGATTTGAGCAGATGTTTTTGGTTCCAAGCTTCAAATCAGAAGGTTGAGGCCAAAACGCTCTTTTCACAGTGAGATAATGCCATTTTGGCCTCTGGAGTTGTAACAGACAAACCATTAATGATACAGCCATGATCTTTTCTCGCAATAATTTTGACCTCAAAAACTAACAACATAAAGTAGATTTGAGCAGAGGTTTTTGGTTCCAAGGTTTGAATCAGAAGTTGAGGCCAAAAGGGGCTTTTTAAACTGAGAGGAGCTAATTTTGGCCTCTCTAGCTGCAACAGAGAAACCATTAATGATACAGCCACAATGTTTTCTGGCAATCATTTTGACCTGAAAACTAACAATATAAAGTAGATGTGAGCAGATGTTTTTGGTTCCAAGCTTCAAATCAGAAGTTGAGGCCAAAATGCGCTTTTCAGACTGAGAGGAGCTCAATTTTGTTGGGATCTGGAGGTCTGTCCACTTTCTCCACCAGAGGGCGTACGAGATCTCCTGGATCTGGAGCTGATGTCACCACCTGTCCCTCATCTGCTCATCAGGAGATCCGTACTTAAGGAGGCGGAGGGTTTCACTCCGGTGCCAGAGTGTTTGCCAGTAACGGTCAGCAAGCCTGAGCCAACAAGCCTGTCTGTAACTCTGACCCCCTGAGAACCGAACCTGATCTTTTTTCTCTCCTCTCTGCTCCTCAGATTGAACCTGCCTGTAACCTGAAACTCTGGAGAGTTTCTCTGCCGGTAATCTGCCTGTCAGTTCTCAGAAGTTCTCTGGAGAAAAGTCCTGTCAAAGATCTGCCTGCCCGCTCAAAGAAGATTACCGGAAACTCAATTAGTGATCTGCCTGCACTCAGTAAAGCTCTGCCTCCACCTCTGCCTGCCGTCAGCCTCTGGACCCTCAAGGTTCCCCCCCTCTGCAGCTCTGCTCCACTCAAGAACAGTGAACCCACTCGAGACCAGTCAAATCACATCCTGGATTGATTAACCTGTGTGCTCTAACATAACCCTCTTGTGACCAGTCAAGCCACTCTCTGAACCATAACTACTTTGTACATTTATTGTCAAATAAATAATTGATTTTTTCTTCTGCCTCCGAGTGTTCTGCATGTGGGTTAGGCATATTCGCCCGAACATGAAAACTTTGGCCTCTCTAGATAAAAACAGAAAAAAATTTAATGATACAGCCATGATCTTTTCTCGCAATCATATTGACCTGAAAAAAAAACAATATAAAGTAGATTTGAGCAGATGTTTTTGGTTCCAAGCTTCAAATCAGAAGTTGAGGCCAAAATATGCTTTTCAGGCTGAGGAGAGCTCAATTTGGCCTCTCTAGCTGAAACAGACAAACCGTTAATGATACAGCCATGATCTTTTCTGTCAATCATTTTGACCTGAAAAACTAACAACATAAAGTAGATTTGAGCAGATGTTTTTGGTTCCAAGGTTTGAATCAGAAGTTGAGGCCAAAAGGCGCTTTTTAAACTGAGAGGAGCTCATTTTGGCCTCTCCCGCTGCAACAGAGAAACCGTTAATGATACAGCCATGATCTTTTCTGTCAATCATTTTGACCTGAAAAACTAACAACATAAAGTAGATTTGAGCAGATGTTTTTGGTTCCAAGGTTTGAATAGGAAGTTGAGGCCAAAAGGCGCTTTTTAAACTGAGAGGAGCTCATTTTGGCCTCTCTAGCTGAAACAGAGAAACCATTAATGATACAGCCATGATGTTTTCTGGCAATCATTTTGACCTGAAAAAACTAACAATATAAAGCAGATATGAGCAGATGTTTTTGGTTCCAAGCTTAAAATCAGAAGTTGAGGCCAAAATGCGCTTTTCAGAGTGAGGAGAGCTCAATTTGGCCTCTTTAGCTGAAACAGACAAACCGTTAATGATACAGCCATGATCTTTTCTGTCAATCATTTTGACCTGAAAAACTAACAACATAAAGTAGATTTGAGCAGATGTTTTTGGTTCCAAGGTTTGAATCAGAAGTTGAGGCCAAAAGGCGCTTTTTAAACTGAGAGGAGCTCATTTTGGCCTCTCTAGCTGAAACAGAGAAACCATTAATGATACAGCCATGATGTTTTCTGTCAATCATTTTTACCTGAAAAACTAACAACATAAAGTAGATTTGAGCAGATGTTTTTGGTTCCAAGGTTTGAATCAGAAGTTGAGGCCAAAAGGCGCTTTTTAAACTGAGAGGAGCTCATTTTGGCCTCTCCCGCTGCAACAGAGAAACCGTTAATGATACAGCCATGATCTTTTCTGTCAATCATTTTGACCTGAAAAACTAACAACATAAAGTAGATTTGAGCAGATGTTTTTGGTTCATAGGTTTGAATAGGAAGTTGAGGCCAAAAGGCGCTTTTTAAACTGAGAGGAGCTCATTTTGGCCTCTCTAGCTGCAACAGAGAAACCATTAATGATACAGCCATGATGTTTTCTGGCAATCATTTTGACCTGAAAACTAACAATATAAAGTAGATGTGAGCAGATGTTTTTGGTTCCAAGCTTCAAATCAGAAGTTGAGGCCAAAACGCGCTTTTCACAGTGAGAGGAAGTCAATGTGGCCTCTCTAGCTGGAAGAGACAAACTGTTAATGATATAGCCATGATCTTTTCTGGCAATAATCTAGAGCTGAAAACTAACAATATTAAGTAGATTTGAGCAGATGTTTTTGGTTCCAAGCTTCAAATCAGAAGTTGAGGCCAAAATGAGCTTTTCAGTCTGAGAGAAGCTCAATTTGGCCGCTCTAGCTGAAACAGACAAACCGTTAATGATACAGCCATGATCTTTTCAGGCAATCAGTTTGACCAGAAAACTAACAATATAAAGCAGGTTTAAGCAGATGTTTTTGGTTCCAAGCTTCAAATCAGAAGTTGAGGCCAAAATGTGATTTTAAGACTGAGGACAGCTCAATTTGGCCTCTCTAGCTGAAACAGACAAACCGTTAATTATACAGCCATGATCTTTTCTGTCAATCATTTTGACCTGAAAAACTAACAACATAAAGTAGATTTGAGCAGATGTTTTTGGTTCCAAGGTTTGAATCAGAAGTTGAGGCCAAAAGGCGCTTTTTAAACTGAGAGGAGCTCATTTTGGCCTCTCTAGCTGAAACAGAGAAACCATTAATGATACAGCCATGATGTTTTCTGGCAATCATTTTGACCTGAAAAAACTAACAATATAAAGCAGATATGAGCAGATGTTTTTGGTTCCAAGCTTAAAATCAGAAGTTGAGGCCAAAATGCGCTTTTCAGAGTGAGGAGAGCTCAATTTGGCCTCTCTAGCTGAAACAGACAAACCGTTAATGATACAGCCATGATCTTTTCTGTCAATCATTTTGACCTGAAAAACTAACAACATAAAGTAGATTTGAGCAGATGTTTTTGGTTCCAAGGTTTGAATCAGAAGTTGAGGCCAAAAGGCGCTTTTTAAACTGAGAGGAGCTCATTTTGGCCTCTCCCGCTGCAACAGAGAAACCGTTAATGATGCAGCCATGATCTTTTCTGTCAATCATTTTTACCTGAAAAACTAACAACATAAAGTAGATTTGAGCAGATGTTTTTGGTTCCAAGGTTTGAATCAGAAGTTGAGGCCAAAAGGTGCTTTTTAAACTGAGAGGAGCTCATTTTGGCCTCTCTAGCTGCAACAGAGAAACCATTAATGATACAGCCATGATGTTTTCTGGCAATCATTTTGACCTGAAAACTAACAATATAAAGTAGATGTGAGCAGATGTTTTTGGTTCCAAGCTTCAAATCAGAAGTTGAGGCCAAAACGCGCTTTTCACAGTGAGAGGAAGTCAATGTGGCCTCTCTAGCTGGAAGAGACAAACTGTTAATGACACAGCCATGATCTTTTCTGGCAATAATCTAGAGCTGAAAACTAACAATATTAAGTAGATTTGAGCAGATGTTTTTGGTTCCAAGCTTAAAATCAGAAGTTGAGGCCAAAATGCGCTTTTCAGACTGAGAGGAGCTCAATTTTGTTGGGATCTGGAGGTCTGTCCACTTTCTCCACCAGAGGGCATACGAGATCTCCTGGATCTGGAGCTGATGTCACCACCTGTCCCTCATCTGCTCATCAGGAGATCCGTACTTAAGGAGGCGGAGGGTTTCACTCCGGTGCCAGAGTGTTTGCCAGTAACGGTCAGCAAGCCTGAGCCAACAAGCCTGTCTGTAACTCTGACCCCCTGAGAACCGAACCTGATCTTTTTTCTCTCCTCTCTGCTCCTCAGATTGAACATGCCTGTAACCTGAAACTCTGGAGAGTTTCTCTGCCGGTAATCTGCCTGTCAGTTCTCAGAAGTTCTCTGGAGAAAAGTCCTGTCAAAGATCTGCCTGCCCGCTCAAAGAAGATTACCGGAAACTCAATTAGTGATCTGCCTGCACTCAGTAAAGCTCTGCCTCCACCTCTGCCTGCCGTCAGCCTCTGGACCCTCAAGGTTCCCCCCCTCTGCAGCTCTGCTCCACTCAAGAACAGTGAACCCACTCGAGACCAGTCAAATCACATCCTGGATTGATTAACCTGTGTGCTCTAACATAACCCTCTTGTGACCAGTCAAGCCACTCTCTGAACCATAACTACTTTGTACATTTACTGTCAAATAAATAATTGAATTTTTCTTCTGCCTCCGAGTGTTCTGCATGTGGGTTAGGCATATTCGCCCGAACATGAAAACTTTGGCCTCTCTAGCTAAAAACAGAAAAAAAATTCATGATACAGCCATGATCTTTTCTCGCAATCATATTGACCTGAAAAAAAAACAATATAAAGTAGATTTGAGCAGATGTTTTTGGTTCCAAGCTTCAAATCAGAAGTTGAGGCCAAAATAAGCTTTTCAGGCTGAGAGGAGCTAAATTTGGTCTCTCTAGCTGAAACAGAGAAACCATTAATGATACAGCCATGATGTTTTCTGGCTATCATTTTGACCTGAAAAAACTAACAATATAAAGCAGATATGAGCAGATGTTTTTGGTTCCAAGCTTCAAATCCGAAGTTGAGGCCAAAATGCGCTTTTCAGACTGAGGAGAGCTCAATTTTGCCTCTCTAGCTGAAACAGACAAACCGTTAATGATACAGCCATGATCTTTTCTGTCAATCATTTTGACCTGAAAAACTAACAACATAAAGTAGATTTGAGCAGATGTTTTTGGTTCCAAGGTTTGAATCAGAAGTTGAGGCCAAAAGGCGCTTTTTAAACTGAGAGGAGCTCATTTTGGCCTCTCCCGCTGCAACAGAGAAACCGTTAATGATACAGCCATGATCTTTTCTGTCAATCATTTTGACCTGAAAAACTAACAACATAAAGTAGATTTGAGCAGATGTTTTTGGTTCCAAGGTTTGAATCAGAAGTTGAGGCCAAAAGGCGCTTTTTAAACTGAGAGGAGCTCATTTAGGCCTCTCTAGCTGCAACAGAGAAACCATTAATGATACAGCCATGATGTTTTCTGGCAATCATTTTGACCTGAAAACTAACAATATAAATTAGATGTGAGCAGATGTTTTTGGTTCCAAGCTTCAAATCAGAAGTTGAGGCCAAAACGCGCTTTTCACAGTGAGAGGAAGTCAATGTGGCCTCTCTAGCTGGAAGAGACAAACTGTTAATGACACAGCCATGATCTTTTCTGGCAATAATCTAGAGCTGAAAACTAACAATATTAAGTAGATTTGAGCAGATGTTTTTGGTTCCAAGCTTCAAATCAGAAGTTGAGGCCAAAATGAGCTTTTCAGACTGAGAGAAGCTCAATTTGGCCGCTCTAGCTGAAACAGAAAAACTGTTAATGATACAGCCATGATCTTTTCAGGCAATCAGTTTGACCAGAAAACTAACAATATAAAGCAGATTTAAGCAGATATTTTTGGTTCCAAGCTTCAAATCAGAAGTTGAGTCCAAAATGTGCTTTTCAGGCTGAGAGGAGCTCAATTTGGCCTCTCTAGCTCAAACAGACAAACCGTTAATGAAACAGTCATGATCTTTTCTCGCAATCATTTTGACCTGAAAACTAACAATATAAAGTAGATGTGAGCAGATATTTTTGGTTCCAAGCTTCAATCAGAAGTTGAGCAAATACGCGTATTAGGGTGAGAGGAGTTCAATTTGGCATCTCTAGCTGAAACAGACAAACCGTTAATGATACAGCCATGATTTTTTCTCGCAATCATATTGACCTGAAAAATAACAATATAAAGTAGATTTGAGCAGATGTTTTTGGTTCCAAGCTTCAAATCAGAAGTTGAGGCCAAAATGCGCTTTTCAGACTGAGGAGAGCTCAATTTGGCCTCTCTAGCTGAAACAGACAAACCGTTAATGATACAGCCATGATCTTTTCTCGCAATAATTTTGACCTGAAAAACTAAAAACATAAAGTCGATTTGAGCAGAGGTTTTTGGTTCCAAGGTTTGAATCAGAAGTTGAGGCCAAAAGGCGCTTTTTAAACTGAGAGGAGCTAATTTTGGCCTCTCTAGCTGAAACAGACAAACCATTAATGATACAGCCATGATCTTTTCTGGCAATCATTTTGACCTGAAGACTAACAATATAAAGTAGATGTGAGCAGATGTTTTTCGTTCCAAGCTTCAAATCAGAAGTTGAGGCCAAAATGCGCTCTTCAGACTGAGAGGAGCTCAATTTTGTTGGGATCTGGAGGTCTGTCCACTTTCTCCACCAGAGGGCGTACGAGATCTCCTGGATCTGGAGCTGATTGCACCACCTGTCCCTCATCTGCTCATCAGGAGATCCGTACTTAAGGAGGCGGAGGGTTTCACTCCGGTGCCAGAGTGTTTGCCAGTAACGGTTAGCAAGCCTGAGCCAACCAGCCTGTCTGTAACTCTGACCCCCTGAGAACCGAACTTGATCTGTTTTCTCTCCTCTCTGCTCCTCAGATTGAACCTGCCTGAAACCTGAAACTCTGGAGAGTTTCTCTGCCGGTAATCTGCCTGTCAGTTCTCAGAAGTTCTTTGGAGAACAGTTCCTGTCAAAGATCTGCCTGCCCGCTCACAGAAGATTACCGGAAACTCAATCAGTGATCTGCCTGCACTCAGTAAAGCTCTGCCTCCGCCTCTGCCCTCTGCCTGTCGTCAGCCTCTGGACCCTCAAGGTTCCCCCCTCTGCAGCTCTGCTCCACTCAAGAACAGTGAACCCACTCGAGACCAGTCAAATCACATCCTGGATCTGATTAACCTGTGTGCTCTAACAGAACCCTCTTGTGATCAATCAAGCCACTCTCTGAACCATAACTACTTTGTAGTTTGGGGCGACAGTGGCGTTGGATGTAGGAGTTTGCCCTGAAATCGAATGGTTGACGGTTCAAACCCCGACTCCAACTATCAGTGTCGTTGTGCCCTTGGGCAAGACACTTCACCTGCATTGTCTACTGATGGTGGTCAGAGGGCCCAGTGGCGCCAGTGTACGGCAGCCCCGCTTCTGTCAGTGAGCCCCAGGGCAGCTTTGGCTACAATGTAGCTTGCCACTATCAGTGTGCGTGTGTGTGCGTAAATGGGTGAATGAATGTAGTGTAAAGCGCCTTGGTCAAGTCTCCTAACTTGAATAAAGGCGCTATATAAGTACATGCCATTTACTATTTGTACATTTATTGTCAAATAAATCTTTGAACTTTTCTTCTGCCTCCGAGTGTTCTGCATGTGGGTTAGGCATATTCGCCCGAACATGACAGAACACTCTGGCCAACAGACTAACCCCGCGGAATCACTCCACAGGGTGTTGGAGCAACAACAAACTCTCATTCAGAGCCATCACACCGCCCTCCGTGAGTTAAACACACGACAAGCTCAAACTAACCGCTCCTTACAGGAAATAGCCAGTCATCTGCAAAATTCTACACCTGGAACGGAGACCGTTCAACTTCCGGTACAAGATACTAATCCTCCACTCAGGTCAGAACTCAGCCCGTCGTTTCCTGAATTCCGCCCTTCACTTCCTGAAAAGTTTTTCGGCAATCCAAGTAAGTGCAAGGGATTTTTTTTCCACTCGCAGCTCATTTTTGAGCATTCTCAGTCAAGTTTTCCTAATGATAAAAGGAAGATAGCCTTTATTTTGTCACAACTGTTCCGAAAGGCCCTTGAATGGGCGGAAGCCAGATTTTCGTTAGAATCTGGTTTTGGTTGCACTTTTGGGGAATTTATCCAAAAGTTTAAACAAGTCTTTAATCAAGACACTGATAAGTCCACTGAATATCGTGGACTATTGGAATTCAAACTGTCATGATAGGTAAACGGAGGCAAGCGCAAGATGCAGAACACACTCGGAGGAGGCAGGGAAAAAGTTCAAAATGTTTAATAAAAGTTCTGAAACACACGGTAAAGCACTGGGACTGGAATGGGTCAGGGGCTGGTTCACTGGGACTGGGACTGGAGACTGGGACTGGAGACTGTGGGTTAGCAGAGAGCATGAGAGGTTAAGCATCTAGCTTCAGGCTTAGCAGGGCAGTACTAGATTTGAGCTTCCAGCTCACAGCAGAGATCAACAGGGGATTAGCACAAAGGGATCTTCTGGCTGAGCTTCCAGCTCTTAGCAGGGAACAACGGGGAAAATCCACATATGATTCTCCAAGCTGATTCCACGTAGGTACCTCCAGGGAAACTCCACATAGGAGTCTTAGGTTAAATCCACGTAGGAATCTTCGGGTTGGCTCACCAGGGCAGATACCAGGTTAAGCTCACCTAGAGCTTCTGGCTAGAGACATGTTTCCTGTGATGCAGCTCTCCCAGAGCTGCAGGCCTGAGACAGGTTACAAGTGAGGCAGCTCTTCCAGGGCTTCACGAGGAGACAGGAGGTTAAGCTCATCCAGAGCTTCACGAAGAGACAGGTGATTAAGCTCATCCAGAGCTTCACGAGGAGACAGGAGGTTAAGCTCATCCAGAGCTTCACGAAGGGACAGGATTCCTGTGAGGCAGAAACAGGGAAGAGTTAGAATCTGATCTCACACTAAAGATAACCAAGATTCTTCCAGTAATAGAGGCTCAGGTTGCTAACCAACTAAGATCAACACTGCGGCGTTGAGGCAAGGTCTGAAGTCAGCTTATATAGGAGAGGTCTTCTTATGAGAGGATTAGCAACAGGTGTGCAGGAAGGTTCCAGCTCCAGAAGACCCACGGCCTACTCTGCTGGAGACAGAGGGTAGTCTCCAGATCCCCACAGTAACTCCAACCCTAAGGGGAAAACACAGAGCAGAAGAGGATCCTCGGCGCCCTCTGGAGGGCAAGCCTGAGGATCCTAACAGTACCCCCTCCTCAAGGGCGGATTCCAGACGCCCCCTGAAAAAGTCCAACAAAAATAAACAAAAAACAACCTACCCAGGGTGGGCGGAGGGGGCACTAAGGCAAGGAGGGCAAGGAACAAAAAACAAAGTCCAGAAAACAAAAAACAACCCACCCAGGGTGGGCGGAGGGGGCACTAAGGCAAGGAGGGCCAGGAACAAAAAACAGATTCCAGAAAACAAAAAACAACCCACCCAGAATGGGCAATGGAGGAAACAGGACAGGAGGGCAAAAACAAAAACAAAGTCCAGATCAAAAAATGATCCACTTACCGTGGACGAAAACAAAAGAAAACCCAGACGATTTCTTGGGCAACGTCTCAGGTGACCGGTCGTGGCACCGGCAGCGGGACAGAGTCTCAGGTGGCCGGCCGAGGGACCGGCAGCGGGACAAAGTCTCAGGTGGCCGGCCGAGGGACCGGCAGCGGGACAGAGTTTCAGGTGGCCGGCCGAGGGACCGGCAGATGAAGCGTAGCAGATGCTCAGGAGGGCGACCGTTGGGACGGAAGCGAGGCCGATTCTCAGGGGGCCTACCGCTGGGCCGGAGGCGAGACAGATGCTCAGGAGGTCGACCATGGGGTTGGGGACGAAGCAGCATCTTAAGGGAACCACCGCCGGGCCGGAGGCATGGCAGAGGTTCTGGAGGCCGGCCGAGGATCCGGTAACGGAGCAGAGTCTTAGGTGGCCGGCTGCGGGGTCGGAGGTGAAGTTGACACTCTGGGGGTCTGCCACGGGGTCGGCTGCGAAGCTGACGCTCCGGGGGTCTGCCGCGGGGCCGTAGGCGAAGCCGACGCTCCGGGGTTCTGCTGCGGGGCCGGAGGCGAAGCCGACGCTCTGGGGTCCGGCCGCGGGGCCGGAGGTGAAGCAGCTTCTCAGGAGGATGACGCCCAAACTTCAGCAGGTACCCCCATGGGGTACCCCGTCTCCTCCTCGGCAGCTCAGGAACAGGCTCAGAAGCGACCGCCGACTGCGGCTCAGGAGGAGGCTCTGAGGAGACCGCCGACTGCGGCTCTGGAGGAGGCTCTGAGGAGACCGCCGACTGCGGCTCTGGAGGTGGCTCTGAGGAGACCGCCGACTGCGGCTCTGGAGGTGGCTCTGAGGAGACCGCCGACTGCGGCTCTGGAGGAGGCTCTGAGGAGACCGCCGACTGCGGCTCTGGAGGCTCTGAGGAGACCGCCGACTGTGGCTCTGGAGGAGGCTCTGAAGAGACCACCGACAGCAGCTCCGGGTCTGGAACAGGTGAGCCCGCCGATTGCGGCTCCGGGTCTGGAACTGGGGAGCCCGCCGATTGCGGCTCAGGGTCTGGAACTGGGGAGCCCGCCGATTGCGGCTCCGGGTCTGGAACTGGGGAGCCCGCCGATTGCGGCTCTGGAGCAGGGGAGCCCACCGATCGCGGCTGTGGAGCAGGGGAGCCCGCCGATTGCGGCTCAGGAGCAGGGGAGCCCGCCGATTGCGGCTCTGGAACATGGGAGCCCGCCGATCGCGGCTCAGGCTCAGCCTCAGGAACTGGGGAGGCCACCGACTGTGGCTCCACCTCAGCGACAGGAGACACCACCGACTGTGGTTCCGCCTCAGGAGCAGGTGACACCACCGACTGTGGTTCCGCCTCAGGAGCAGGTGACACCACCGACTGTGGTTCAACCTCAGGAGCTGGTGACACCACCGACTGTAGTTCAGCCTCAGGAGCAGGTGACACCACCGACTGTGGTTCCACCTCTGGAACTGGAGGGACCACCGACTGTGGTTCGACCTCTGGAACTGGAGGGACCACCCATGGAGGCTCAAGTTCAGTCTCTGAGGTGGCTTGAGGCATCTGTGGAGGGCTCTTGGCGGTTAGTGGCCTCTGCTGAGGGACTCTTGGAGGCACATTTTCACCAACACTAAATTCTGAAGCCCTCTTAAGTTTAAGCTCCGGGGTCTCTGGACGGCACAGAGCTGATTTAAGGCAACGCCTCTTCTTACGCCGAGGGGTCTTAGGAGCTAGGCTAACGGATTCACTGATTGAATCTGGCGACGAATTAACCGGTTGAAAAGTTAGAGTACCAGAATGGATAATAGAATCAGGGGCTAAAGAATGAGGCACGGGGTTAGGTTTAAAACTATCTGAGTAATTAACTGGTTCAGGATCAGGCTGGCGTGGAGCTGAGAGTGGTGGCTCGAAAGGGAGGATATCCTCTCTATCCCCATAAAAATAATGCCAAAGATCAGCCTCATGGATGTGGGGAGCAAAATTATCTGGCGAGGAAACAGGTCTAGTATCAATGGTGACGGGTGCAGGTGTCTGATCAGGCTGGAGGGGAACTCTAACTGTTTGATGCGAAATTGGTGGGCCAATCTTGAGTCTTTTAACGGATGGAGCTAAGTGAAGGTCTAGAACATGTGAACTGAGGCTAACCTGGCGCGGAAAGGAACCGGAACTGGTTTGAGATGCTGTGTCAAACCCAATGGCTAATTCTATGAGGTCCTCAAGGTTAGCTGGCTCGACGTAAAATGAAAGTTCATTTCTGATTGAATCATTTAGAGCAATGAGATAAGCGGACTTGAGCGCAGACTCGTTCCACCCGGAAACGGCTGCTCTACCCAGGAACTCGGAGGAAAACTCGGCGACGGACCTATTACCCTGTTTAGTTTTTAGAAGGTTGCAAGAAACGGAGAACTTAGAGACCTGACTAAAGGTTCTTTCAAACTCTTGGATGAATTTTTCAAATGTACAGTTTTCTCTAGTTTTAGGTGGAAATTTGGTCTCCGCCCATTCAAGGGCTTCACCAGACAGAAAGGAAACAACAAAAGCTATCCTATCCTTATTATTAAGAAAACTGGAATCGTGAAAACCAAAAAATAACCGGCACTGAAATAGAAATCCTTTGAGCTTACTTGGATTGCCAGAAAATCTCTCAGGCAGAGAAGGACCGGGTGATGAAAACGACGGGCTGTGTTCTGACCAGAAAGGAGGATTACTATCTTGATTTGGAAGTGACGTCTCTGCCGGTGACCCAGGAAACGGAAGTGGATTCGGGGTAGGACGAGGTGCTGACGTGGCGTTAGCATTATAGAAGTGGTTAGCGAATGTTTGATTTAACAGTAATTCAGGGAGGGTTTGTGTATGTTCATGAATCTGAGCGTCCCGTTTCTCAGACCAACGACGGAGGTGATCTGCTGGGCTTTGTATTTGGCCGCAGTGTTCTGTCATGATGGGTAAACGGAGGCAAGCCCAAGATGCAGAACACACACGGAGGAGGCAGGGAAAAAGTTCAAAATGTTTAATAAAAGTTCTGAAACACACGGTAAAGCACTGGGACTGGAATGGGTCAGGGGCTGGTTCACTGGAGTCTTGACTGGGACTGGAGACTGTGGGTTAGCAGAGAGCATGAGAGGCTAAGCATCTAGCTTCAGGCTTAGCCGGGCAGTACTAGATTTGAGCTTCCAGCTCACAGCAGAGATCAACAGGGGATTAGCACAAAGGGATCTTCTGGCTGAGCTTCCAGCTCTTAGCAGAGAACAACGGGGAAAATCCACATATGATTCTCCAAGCTGATTCCACGTAGGTACCTCCAGGGCAACTCCACATAGGAGTCTTAGGTTAAATCCACGTAGGAATCCTCGGGTTGGCTCACCAGGGCAGATACCAGGTTAAGCTCACCTAGAGCTTCTGGCTAGAGACATGTTTCCTGTGATGCAGCTCTCCCAGAGCTGCAGGCCTGAGACAGGTTACAAGTGAGGCAGCTCTTCCAGGGCTTCACGAGGAGACAGGAGGTTAAGCTCATCCAGAGCTTCACGAAGAGACAGGTGATTAAGCTCATCCAGAGCTTCACGAGGAGACAGGAGGTTAAGCTCATCCAGAGCTTCACGAAGGGACAGGATTCCTGTGAGGCAGAAACAGGGAAGAGTTAGAATCTGATCTCACACTAAAGATAACCAAGATTCTTCCAGTAACAGAGGCTCAGGTTGCTAACCAACTAAGATCAACACTGCTGCGTTGAGGCAAGGTCTGAAGTCAGCTTATATAGGAGAGGTCTTCTGATGAGAGGATTAGCAACAGGTGTGCAGGAAGGTTCCAGCTCCAGAAGACCCACCGCGCACTCTGCTGGAGACAGAGGGTAGTCTCCAGATCCCCACAGTAACTCCAACCCTAAGGGGAAAACACAGAGCAGAAGAGGATCCTCGGCGCCCTCTGTAGGGCAAGCCTAAGGATCCTAACACAAACAGGGAAACAGAACTGTTGCCGAATTCTCTATCGACTTCCGGGTTAAAGCGGCTGCTTCCGGTTGGAACGAATCTGCGCTCAAAAGCGTTTATTTTCATGCCCTAGATGATTTTATTAAGGACGAACTGGCCACTCTCGATGAGCCTACAACTTTAGAGGAACTTATAAAGTTAACGATCCGCTTAGACAACAGACTGCGAGCTAGACCCAAGGCTAGATTTAGAGGCCATGTTTTTTCTGTTTCTGCTCCAGCTGCTAGGATGAATGACGTCTCTTCTTCCTCAGTTTCCCCAGAAATTGAGTCGAGATCTAAGAGCCGAAATCTACCAGTATCTGTTCCTGTTTCTAAGACTCACCACGTCTCTCCATTCACAGAACCCTCAGAAGTTGAGCCAATGCAGATCGGCCACACCAGGCTCACATCCGAAGAGAGGCAAAGGAGGTTTAAGGAGAACCTTTGTATGTACTGTGGAGAACCTGGACACTTTGTTTCAAGGTAAAACCCGAGGTCCGCCAGAGGAAATGAGGAGTCTGGCGGACCATCTCCAATCTGAAAAAGCTCCTCGCCTTCTGTTACCTGCAACTCTGTTTCTCAAGGATCAATCCCTCACATTATCAGCATTGATAGACTCAGGCTGTGAGAAAAATCTGATAGACTCCAGTTTGGTGAAACAATTAAACCTTGAAACCACTCCATTAACTAAGCCTCTGAGAGTCTCGGCCCTTGGCGGTAAACAATTACCTCAGGTCACGCACCAAACCAAGCCGCTTGAGCTTTTGATTCCTGGTAACCACAGAGAAACCATCTCATTTTTTTTATTACCATCAGCCAGCTCATCCATAGTCCTTGGATTCGATTGGCTTCAACATCATAACCCAGACATAAACTGGTCTAAGAAACATGTTGAGTCCTGGTCTGCATCCTGCCATGTAACCTGTCTCCGCTCCGCCGCACCTCCGACTCAGTCTCCGGCCAGTCGTCAGGAGGCTGACCCGCCTGATCTTTCCTCAGTACCTCCTGACTACCACGACCTGGCAACTATTTTCAGCAAAGTGAGTGCACTTTCTCTCCCTCCACATAGACCATATGACTGTGCAATTGATCTTCTACCTGGGTCTCCTCTCCCTAACAGTCGGCTCTATAATATATCCAAGCCCGAGAGGGAGACCATGGAAAATTACATCAATGAGTCCTTAGCCGCCGGTATAATCCGACCTTCCTCATCTCCTCTCGGTGCCGGTTTCTTCTTTGTTGGTAAGAAGGACGGATCTGCGACCCTGTATTGATTACAGAGGTCTTAACCAGATTACAGTCAAGAACAAATACCCATTACCCTTATTAACATCAGCTTTTGACCCGTCCAAGGAGCTACTGTTTTCACTAAGTTGGACTTGAGAAATGCCTATCATCTCATCAGAATCAGAGAAGGAGATGAATGGAAAACTCCATTCAAGACTCCTCTAGGTCAATTTGAGTATCTTGTAACGCCTTTTTGTTTAACCAACGCTCCTGCTTGTTTTCAGGCCCTGGTTAACGATGTTCTGAGAGACTTCTTGAACATATTCGTTTTTGTCTATATTGATGACATTCTGATCTACTCTAAAGACATTTCTGAACACAAGAAACACGTCCATTTGGTTCTACAAAGACTCCTTGAAAATAAGCTGTTTGTAAAAGCTGAAAAATGTGAGTTTCATCGTCCATCTGTCACCTTCCTAGGTTTTGTGCTCGAGGGCGGGCAGCTGAAGCCGTCTGAGGACAAGATCAAGGCGGTTCTGGACTGGCCCACTCCCGAGAACCGAAGACAACTACAAAGATTTCTGGGGTTTGCAAACTTTTATCGGAGGTTCAGCCGCAACTACAGCCAGACAGCTCAGCCTCTGACTGCCTTAACATCTGTAAAAAAGACTTTTCACTGGTCTGCGGAGGCTGAGGCTGCATTTAATAAACTCAAGACTCTGTTTTCAAATGCACCCATCCTCATCCAACCTGACCCCTCCAAGCAGTTCATCTTGGAGGTGGATGCTTCCGATTCTGGCGTGGGGGCAGTTTTGTTCCAAGTATCTGATTCTGACCAAAGAGCTCATCCATGCGCATTTTTCTCCCGAACACTTTCGCCAGCAGAGCAGAATTACAACGTCGGAGACAGAGAACTCCTCACAATTAAACTGGCTCTGGAAGAATGGAAGGACGGTCCACATAACAGAATTTATGTTCCTACCTCAGTCAGATCCCGTCTCATCCACTGGATGCACTCTTCAAAATTTTCAGCTCACCCCGGTGTAAGCAGAACCATAGCTCTGATCTCTCGTCGTTTCTGGTGGCCATCCCTCCATAAGGACACAAAGGAGTATGTCCTAGCCTGTCCCGTCTGCACTCGCAACAAACCATCACATCAACCTCCTTCTGGTCTTCTCCATCCGCTACCTGTTCCATCTCGCCCCCGTGGTCCCACATCGCCGTGGATTTTGTAACCGGATTGCCTGCATCCAGAGGTATGACCACCATCTTTACAATCATTGACCGATTTTCTAAAGCCTGCCACCTTGTACCCCTCAGAAAACTTCCAACGGCCTTCCAGACAGCACAGCTCCTCATCAAACACGTATTCAAGTTACACGGAATCCCCCAGGAAATCTTGTCGGACAGAGGCCCTCAATTCACTGCACAGGTCTGAAAGCATTTCTGTTCCGCTCTTGACACAAACATCTCCTTAACGTCCGGTTACCATCCACAGTCCTATGGTCAAACAGAACGTCTCAACCAGGAATTAGAATCAACCCTCAGGTGCTTTACTTCTACCAACCCGATCTACTGGAGCCAATATCTACACTTGGTAGAGTACGCACATAACTCCCACACATCATCTGCAACCGGTCTGTCTTCCTTTGAAATATCCCTAGGTTATCAGCCACCCCTGTTCCCCGCTGACAAAAAAGAAATCTCCTTACCATCTGTTCAGCATCACATCCGCCGTTGCCACAAGATCTGGAAGGACACCATTGCCGCTCTGAACCGGACATCTGCCCAGAACAAGAAGTTTGCCGACCGCAAACGACGCCCTGCTCCAACTTACACGCCAGGTCAACAGGTTTGGCTCTCCACACGCGACATCCCTCTAAAATCCATGTCCCGTAAGCCCTCTCCCAGGTTCATCAGTCCTTACAAGATCAAATCCATTATCAACCCGTCTGCCGTCCGCCTGCATCTGCCACCATCATTCTGGATCCATCCCACATTCCACGTCTCCCAGATAAAGCCTGTTCTGACCAGTTCTTTTTGCCCTCCGTCCGCCTCCCTTCCACCCACCCGGGACATTGATGGTCACCCTGCATTCACCGTCCGCCGGATCGTAGACTCCCGTCGGCGGGGCACGCGGCTGGCAGTACCTGGTCGACTGGGAGGGCGACGGTCCAGAGGATCGAACTTGGGTTCCTGGATCCTTCATACTCGACCCTGCATTAATTGCCGTATACCGTGAGTCTCTGCCATCTACGTCTTTTGGACCGCCAGGAGGCGGTCGTTGAGGGGGGGGAGTACTGTTGAGATCTGGAGGTCTGTCCACTTTCTCCACCATAGGGCGTACGAGATCTCCTGGAGCTGGAGCTGATTGTACCACCTGTCCATCATCTGCTCATCAGGAGATCCATACTTAAAGGAATAGTACACCCAAAACATGATTAGCCTTCATTTTCTACTCACCCCCATGCTGAACAACACTCTGGAGTACTTTTTTGATATCTCAAATGCATCTGGAGATCTGGGAGGCTTCTTGCTGTCTGCTGACATTCAAATAATGGAGGTCTATAGCGCCTGAGGCAGAAAGGTCCATAAAAGTCCACAAAAAACTTGTCAATATTCCTCCATACTGCTCGTCCAATGTATTCCAAGTGTCCTGAGTGGGTAGCGTCCATAATTTACTCGAAACGAGGTCATTTAGAATGTTTTTAGAGCATAAACAGTAGTGTATAAGATTTCCTAAAAGCGCACCGAGTTCACGACGCTACGGAAACCGCAGCAGACCAAACCAGATGAAAGTGCGCATTCAGCTCGGCAAAGAACTCATGCTCTTCCTCAACACTGAAGTCCTCAGACATTTTTCTTTCGTTGTTTCTTTGCACAGGTAAACAGCACATGTCTGCTTCTACGCTTGCGTTATCGGCAGAGTGGACGCTGAATGCGCACTTTCATCTGGTTTGGTCTGCCGCGGTTTCCGTAGCGTCGTGAACTCGCAGGCGCGCGTTTTTAGGAACTCCTATACACTACTGTTTATGCTCTAAAAACATTCTAAATGACTTCGTTTCGAATAAATTATGGACGCTACCCACTCAGGACACTTGGAATACATTGGACGAGCAGTATGGAGGAATATTGACACGTTTTTTGTGGACTTTTATGGACCTTTCTGCCTCGGGCGCTATAGACCTCCATTATCTGAATGTCAGCAGACAGCAAGAATCCTCCCAGATCTCCAGATGCATTTGAGATATCAAAAAAGTACTCCATAGTGTTGTTCAGCATGGGGGTGAGTAGAAAATGAAGGCTAATTATGTTTTGGATTCCAAACTTCAAATCAGAAGTTGAGGCCAAAATGCGCTTTTCAGGCTGAGAGGAGCTCAATTTGGCCTCTCTAGCTGAAACAGACAAACCGTTAATGATTCAGCCATGAACTTTTCTGGCAATCATTTTGACCTGAAAACTAACAATATGAAGTAGATTTGAGCAGATGTTTTTGGTTCCAAGCTTCAAATCAGAAGCTGGGGCCAAAATGCACTTTTCAGACTGAGGAGAGCTCAATTTGGCCTCTAGCTGAAACAGAGAAACCGTTAATGATACAGCCATGATCTTTTCTGTCAATCGTTTTGACCTGAAAAACTAACAACATAAAGTAGATTTGACAGATGTTTTTGGCTCCAAGGTTTGAATCAGAAGTTGAGGCCAAAAGGCGCTTTTTAAACTGAGAGGAGCTCATTTTGGCCTCTCTAGCTGCAACAGAGAAACCATTAATGATACAGCCATGATGTTTTCTGGCAATCATTTTGACCTGAAAACTAACAATATAAAGTAGATGTGAGCAGATGTTTTTGGTTCCAAGCTTCAAATCAGAAGTTGAGGCCAAAATGCGCTTTTCAGACTGAGGAGAGCTCAATTTGGCCTCTCTAGCTTAAACAGACAAACCGTTAATGATACAGCCATGATCTTTTCTGGCAATCATTTTGACCTGAAAAACTAACAATATAAAGTAGATTTGAGCAGAGGTTTTTGGTTCCAAGGTTTGAATCAGAAGTTTAGGCCAAAAGGCGCTTTTTAAACTGAGAGGAGCTAATTTTGCCCTCTCTAGCTGCAACAGAGAAACCATTAATGATACAGCCATGATGTTTTCTGGCAATCATTTTGACCTGAAAACTAACAATATAAAGTAGATGTGAGCAGATGTTTTTGGTTCCAAGCTTCAAATCAGAAGTTGAGGCCAAAATGCGCTTTTCAGACTGAGAGGAGCTCAATTTTGTTGGGATCTGGAGGTCTGTCCACTTTCTCCACCAGAGGGCGTACGAGATCTCCTGGATCTGGAGCTGATGTCACCACCTGTCCCTCATCTGCTCATCAGGAGATCCGTACTTAAGGAGGCGGAGGGTTTCACTCCGGTGCCAGAGTGTTTGCCAGTAACGGTCAGCAAGCCTGAGCCAACAAGCCTGTCTGTAACTCTGACCCCCTGAGAACCGAACCTGATCTTTTTTCTCTCCTCTCTGCTCCTCAGATTGAACCTGCCTGAAACCTGAAACTCTGGAGAGTTTCTCTGCCGGTAATCTGCCTGTCAGTTCTCACAAGTTCTCTGGAGAAAAGTCCTGTCAAAGATCTGCCTGCCCGCTCAAAGAAGATTACCGGAAACTCAATCAGTGATCTGCCTGCACTCAGTCAAGCTCTGCCTCCGCCTCTGCCTGCCGTCAGCCTCTGGACCCTCAAGGTTCCCCCCCTCTGCAGCTCTGCTCCACTCAAGAACAGTGAACCCACTCGAGACCAGTCAAATCACATCCTGGATTGATTAACCTGTGTGCTCTAACATAACCCTCTTGTGACCAATCAAGCCACTCTCTGAACCATAACTACTTTGTACATTTATTGTCAAATAAATCTTTGAATTTTTCTTCTGCCTCCGAGTGTTCTGCATGTGGGTTAGGCATATTCGCCCGAACATGACAAATTTGGCCTCTCTAGCTAAAAATAGACAAAACGTTAATGATACAGCCATGATCTTTTCTCGCAATCATATTGACCTGAAAAAAACAATATAAAGTAGATATGAGCAGATGTTTTTGGTTCCAAGCTTCAAATCAGAAGTTGAGGCCAAAATATGCTTTTCAGGCTGAGAGGAGCTAAATTTGGTCTCTCTAGCTGAAACAGAGAAACCATTAATGATACAGCCATGATGTTTTCTGGCAATCATTTTGACCTGAAAAAACTAACAATATAAAGCAGATATGAGCAGATGTTTTTGGTTCCAAGCTTCAAATCAGAAGTTGAGGCCAAAATGCGCTTTTCAGACTGAGGAGAGCTCAATTTGGCCTCTCTAGCTGAAACAGACAAACCGTTAATGATACAGCCATGATCTTTTCTGTCAATCATTTTGACCTGAAAAACTAACAACATAAAGTAGATTTGAGCAGACGTTTTTGGTTCCAAGGTTTGAATCAGAAGTTGAGACCAAAAGGCGCTTTTTAAACTGAGAGGAGCTCATTTTGGCCTCTCTAGCTGCAACAGAGAAACCATTAATGATACAGCCATGATGTTTTCTGGCAATCATTTTGACCTGAAAACTAACAATATAAAGTATATGTGAGCAGATGTTTTTGGTTCCAAGCTTCAAATCAGAAGTTGAGGCAAAAACGCGCTTTTCACAGTGAGAGGAAGTCAATGTGGCCTCTCTAGCTGGAAGAGACAAACTGTTAATGATACAGCCATGATCTTTTCAGGCAATCAGTTTGACCAGAAAACTAACAATATAAAGCAGATTTAAGCAGATGTTTTTGGTTCCAAGCTTCAAATCAGAAGTTGAGTCCAAAATGTGCTTTTCAGGCTGAGAGGAGCTCAATTTGGCCTCTAGCTGAAAAAGAAAAACCGTTAATGATACAGCCATGATCTTTTCTGTCAATCATTTTGACCTGAAAAACTAACAACGAAAAGTAAATTTGAGCAGATGTTTTTGGTTCCAAGGTTTGAATCAGAAGTTGAGGCCAAAAGGCGCTTTTTAAACTGAGAGGAGCTCATTTTGGCCTCTCTAGCTGCAACAGAGAAACCATTAATGATACAGCCATGATGTTTTCTGGCAATCATTTTGACCTGAAAACTAACAATATAAAGTAGATGTGAGCAGATGTTTTTGGTTCCAAGCTTCAAATCAGAAGTTGAGGCCAAAATGAGCTTTTCAGACTGAGAGAAGCTCAATTTGGCCGCTCTAGCTGAAACAGACAAACGGTAAATGATACAGCCATGATCTTTTCAGGCAATCAGTTTGACCAGAAAACTAACATTATAAAGCAGATTCAAGCAGATGTTTTTGGTTCCAAGGTTTGAATCAGAAGTTGAGGCCAAAATGCGATTTTCAGACTGAGGAGAGCTCAATTTGGCCTCTCTAGCTGAAACAGACAAACCGTTAATTATACACCCATGATCTTTTCGGTCAATCATTTTGACCTGAAAAACTAACAACATAAAGTAGATTTTAGCAGATGTTTTTGGTTCCAAGGTTTGAACCAGAAGTTGAGGCCAAAAGGCGCTTTTTAAACTGAGAGGAGCTCATTTTTGCCTCTCTAGCTGAAACAGAGAAACCATTAATGATACAGCCATGATATTTTCTGGCAATCATTTTGACCTGAAAAAACTAACAATATAAAGCAGATATGAGCAGATGTTTGTGGTTCCAAGCTTAAAATCAGAAGTTGAGGCCAAAATGCGCTTTTCAGAGTGAGGAGAGCTCAATTTGGCATCTCTAGCTGAAAAAGACAAACCGTTAATGATACGGCCATGATCTTTTCAGGCAATCAGTTTGACCAGAAAACTAACAATATAAAGCAGATTTAAGCAGATGTTTTTGGTTCCAAGCTTCAAATCAGAAGTTGAGTCCAAAATGTGCTTTTCAGGCTGAGAGGAGCTCAATTTGGCCTCTAGCTGAAACAGAAAAACCGTTAATGATACAGCCATGATCTTTTCTGTCAATCATTTTGACCTGAAAAACTAACAACGAAAAGTAAATTTGAGCAGATGTTTTTGGTTCCAAGGTTTGAATCAGAAGTTGAGGCCAAAAGGCGCTTTTTAAACTGAGAGGAGCTCATTTTGGCCTCTCTAGCTGCAACAGAGAAACCATTAATGATACAGCCATGATGTTTTCTGGCAATCATTTTGACCTGAAAACTAACAATATAAAGTAGATGTGAGCAGATGTTTTTGGTTCCAAGCTTCAAATCAGAAGTTGAGGCCAAAACGCGCATTTTACAGTGAGAGGAAGTCAATGTGGCCTCTCTAGCTGGAAGAGACAAACTGTTAATGATACAGCCATGATCTTTTCTGGCAATCATCTAGAGCTGAAAACTAACAATATTAAGTAGATTTGAGCAGATGTTTTTGGTTCCAAGCTTCAAATCAGAAGTTGAGGCCAAAATGAGCTTTTCAGACTGAGAGAAGCTCAATTTGGCCGCTCTGGCTGAAACAGACAAACTGTAAATGATACAGCCATGATCTTTTCAGGCAATCAGTTTGACCAGAAAACTAACATTATAAAGCAGATTCAAGCAGATGTTTTTGGTTCCAAGCTTCAAATCAGAAGTTGAGGCCAAAATGCGATTTTCAGACTGAGGAGAGCTCAATTTGGCCTCTCTAGCTGAAACAGACAAACCGTTAATTATACAGCCATGATCTTTTCTGTCAATCATTTTGACCTGAAAAACTAACAACATAAAGTAGATTTGAGCAGATGTTTTTGGTTCCAAGCTTCAAATCAGAAGTTGAGGCCGAAGCGTGCTTTTCAGACTGAGAGGAGCTCAATTTGGCCTCTCTAGCTGAAACAGACAAACCGTTAATGATACAGCCATGATCTTTTCTGTCAATCATTTTGACCTGAAAAACTAACAACGAAAAGTAAATTTGAGCAGATGTTTTTGGTTCCAAGGTTTGAATCAGAAGTTGAGGCCAAAAGGCGCTTTTTAAACTGAGAGGAGCTCATTTTGGCCTCTCTAGCTGCAACAGAAAAACCATTAATGATACAGCCATGATGTTTTCTGGCAATCATTTTGACCTGAAAACTAACAATATAAAGTAGATGTGAGCAGATGTTTTTGGTTCCAAGCTTCAAATCAGAAGTTGAGGCCAAAACGCGCATTTTACAGTGAGAGGAAGTCAATGTGGCCTCTCTAGCTGGAAGAGACAAACTGTTAATGATACAGCCATGATCTTTTCTGGCAATCATCTAGAGCTGAAAACTAACAATATTAAGTAGATTTGAGCAGATGTTTTTGGTTCCAAGCTTCAAATCAGAAGTTGAGGCCAAAATGAGCTTTTCAGACTGAGAGAAGCTCAATTTGGCCGCTCTGGCTGAAACAGACAAACTGTAAATGATACAGCCATGATCTTTTCAGGCAATCAGTTTGACCAGAAAACTAACATTATAAAGCAGATTCAAGCAGATGTTTTTGGTTCCAAGCTTCAAATCAGAAGTTGAGGCCAAAATGCGATTTTCAGACTGAGGAGAGCTCAATTTGGCCTCTCTAGCTGAAACAGACAAACCGTTAATTATACAGCCATGATCTTTTCTGTCAATCATTTTGACCTGAAAAACTAACAACATAAAGTAGATTTGAGCAGATGTTTTTGGTTCCAAGGTTTGAACCAGAAGTTGAGGCCAAAAGGCGCTTTTTAAACTGAGAGGAGCTTATTTTTGCCTCTCTAACTGAAACAGAGAAACCATTAATGATACAGCCATGATGTTTTCTGGCAATCATTTTGACCTGAAAAAACTAACAATATAAAGCAGATATGAGCAGATGTTTGTGGTTCCAAGCTTAAAATCAGAAGTTGAGGCCAAAATGCACTTTTCAGAGTGAGGAGAGCTCAATTTGGCCTCTCTAGCTGAAACAGACAAACCGTTAATGATACGGCCATGATCTTTTCAGGCAATCAGTTTGACCAGAAAACTAACAATATAAAGCAGATTTAAGCAGATGTTTTTGGTTCCAAGATTCAAATCAGAAGTTGAGTCCAAAATGTGCTTTTCAGGCTGAGAGGAGCTCAATTTGGCCTCTAGCTGAAACAGAAAAACCGTTAATGATACAGCCATGATCTTTTCTGTCAATCATTTTGACCTGAAAAACTAACAACGAAAAGTAAATTTGAGCAGATGTTTTTGGTTCCAAGGTTTGAATCAGAAGTTGAGGCCAAAAGGCGCTTTTTAAACTGAGAGGAGCTCATTTTGGCCTCTCTAGCTGCAACAGAGAAACCATTAATGATACAGCCATGATGTTTTCTGGCAATCATTTTGACCTGAAAACTAACAATATAAAGTAGATGTGAGCAGATGTTTTTGGTTCCAAGCTTCAAATCAGAAGTTGAGGCCAAAACGCGCATTTTACAGTGAGAGGAAGTCAATGTGGCCTCTCTAGCTGGAAGAGACAAACTGTTAATGATACAGCCATGATCTTTTCTGGCAATCATCTAGAGCTGAAAACTAACAATATTAAGTAGATTTGAGCAGATGTTTTTGGTTCCAAGCTTCAAATCAGAAGTTGAGGCCAAAATGAGCTTTTCAGACTGAGAGAAGCTCAATTTGGCCGCTCTGGCTGAAACAGACAAACTGTAAATGATACAGCCATGATCTTTTCAGGCAATCAGTTTGACCAGAAAACTAACATTATAAAGCAGATTCAAGCAGATGTTTTTGGTTCCAAGCTTCAAATCAGAAGTTGAGGCCAAAATGCGATTTTCAGACTGAGGAGAGCTCAATTTGGCCTCTCTAGCTGAAACAGACAAACCGTTAATTATACAGCCATGATCTTTTCTGTCAATCATTTTGACCTGAAAAACTAACAACATAAAGTAGATTTGAGCAGATGTTTTTGGTTCCAAGGTTTGAACCAGAAGTTGAGGCCAAAAGGCGCTTTTTAAACTGAGAGGAGCTTATTTTTGCCTCTCTAACTGAAACAGAGAAACCATTAATGATACAGCCATGATGTTTTCTGGCAATCATTTTGACCTGAAAAAACTAACAATATAAAGCAGATATGAGCAGATGTTTGTGGTTCCAAGCTTAAAATCAGAAGTTGAGGCCAAAATGCACTTTTCAGAGTGAGGAGAGCTCAATTTGGCCTCTCTAGCTGAAACAGACAAACCGTTAATGATACGGCCATGATCTTTTCAGGCAATCAGTTTGACCAGAAAACTAACAATATAAAGCAGATTTAAGCAGATGTTTTTGGTTCCAAGATTCAAATCAGAAGTTGAGTCCAAAATGTGCTTTTCAGGCTGAGAGGAGCTCAATTTGGCCTCTAGCTGAAACAGAAAAACCGTTAATGATACAGCCATGATCTTTTCTGTCAATCATTTTGACCTGAAAAACTAACAACGAAAAGTAAATTTGAGCAGATGTTTTTGGTTCCAAGGTTTGAATCAGAAGTTGAGGCCAAAAGGCGCTTTTTAAACTGAGAGGAGCTCATTTTGGCCTCTCTAGCTGCAACAGAGAAACCATTAATGATACAGCCATGATGTTTTCTGGCAATCATTTTGACCTGAAAACTAACAATATAAAGTAGATGTGAGCAGATGTTTTTGGTTCCAAGCTTCAAATCAGAAGTTGAGGCCAAAACGCGCATTTTACAGTGAGAGGAAGTCAATGTGGCCTCTCTAGCTGGAAGAGACAAACTGTTAATGATACAGCCATGATCTTTTCTGGCAATCATCTAGAGCTGAAAACTAACAATATTAAGTAGATTTGAGCAGATGTTTTTGGTTCCAAGCTTCAAATCAGAAGTTGAGGCCAAAATGAGCTTTTCAGACTGAGAGAAGCTCAATTTGGCCGCTCTGGCTGAAACAGACAAACTGTAAATGATACAGCCATGATCTTTTCAGGCAATCAGTTTGACCAGAAAACTAACATTATAAAGCAGATTCAAGCAGATGTTTTTGGTTCCAAGCTTCAAATCAGAAGTTGAGGCCAAAATGCGATTTTCAGACTGAGGAGAGCTCAATTTGGCCTCTCTAGCTGAAACAGACAAACCGTTAATTATACAGCCATGATCTTTTCTGTCAATCATTTTGACCTGAAAAACTAACAACATAAAGTAGATTTGAGCAGATGTTTTTGGTTCCAAGGTTTGAACCAGAAGTTGAGGCCAAAAGGCGCTTTTTAAACTGAGAGGAGCTCATTTTTGCCTCTCTAACTGAAACAGAGAAACCATTAATGATACAGCCATGATGTTTTCTGGCAATCATTTTGACCTGAAAAAACTAACAATATAAAGCAGATATGAGCAGATGTTTGTGGTTCCAAGCTTAAAATCAGAAGTTGAGGCCAAAATGCGCTTTTCAGAGTGAGGAGAGCTCAATTTGGCCTCTCTAGCTGAAACAGACAAACCGTTAATGATACGGCCATGATCTTTTCAGGCAATCAGTTTGACCAGAAAACTAACAATATAAAGCAGATTTAAGCAGATGTTTTTGGTTCCAAGATTCAAATCAGAAGTTGAGTCCAAAATGTGCTTTTCAGGCTGAGAGGAGCTCAATTTGGCCTCTAGCTGAAACAGAAAAACCGTTAATGTTACAGCCATGATCTTTTCTGTCAATCATTTTGACCTGAAAAACTAACAACATAAAGTAGATTTGAGCAGATGTTTTTGGTTCCAAGGTTTTAATCAGAAGTTGAGGCCAAAAGGCGCTTTTTAAACTGAGAGGAGCTCATTTTTGCCTCTCTCGCTGCAACAGAGAAACCATTAATGATACAGCCATGATGTTTTCTGGCAATCATTTTGACCTGAAAACTAACAATATAAAGTAGATGTGAGCAGATGTTTTTGGTTCCAAGCTTCAAATCAGAAGTTGAGGCCAAAACGCGCATTTTACAGTGAGAGGAAGTCAATGTGGCCTCTCTAGCTGGAAGAGACAAACTGTTAATGATACAGCCATGATCTTTTCTGGCAATCATCTAGATCTGAAAACTAACAATATTAAGAAGTTTTGAGCAGATGTTTTTGGTTCCAAGCTTCAAATCAGAAGTTGAGGCCAAAATGAGCTTTTCAGACTGAGAGAAGCCCAATTTGGCCGCTCTAGCTGAAACAGACA
Organism: Cyprinodon diabolis; assembly: GCA_030533445.1. NCBI lineage: Eukaryota > Metazoa > Chordata > Actinopteri > Cyprinodontiformes > Cyprinodontidae > Cyprinodon > Cyprinodon diabolis. The sequence continues at coordinate 42,451,800 of CM060072.1, read as the reverse complement.
AACTGTAAATGATACAGCCATGATCTTTTCAGGCAATCAGTTTGACATGAAAACTAACATTATAAAGCAGATTCAAGCAGATGTTTTTGGTTCCAAGCTTCAAATCAGAAGTTGAGGCCAAAATGCGATTTTCAGACTGAGGAGAGCTCAATTTGGCCTCTCTAGCTGAAACAGACAAACCGTTAATTATACAGCCATGATCTTTTCTGTCAATCATTTTGACCTGAAAAACTAACAACATAAAGTAGATTTGAGCAGATGTTTTTGGTTCCAACGTTTGAACCAGAAGTTGAGGCCAAAAGGCGCTTTTTAAACTGAGAGGAGCTCATTTTTGCCTCTCTAACTGAAACAGAGAAACCATTAATGATACAGCCATGATGTTTTCTGGCAATCATTTTGACCTGAAAAAACTAACAATATAAAGCAGATATGAGCAGATGTTTGTGGTTCCAAGCTTAAAATCAGAAGTTGAGGCCAAAATGCGCTTTTCAGAGTGAGGAGAGCTCAATTTGGCCTCTCTAGCTGAAACAGACAAACCGTTAATGATACGGCCATGATCTTTTCAGGCAATCAGTTTGACCAGAAAACTAACAATATAAAGCAGATTTAAGCAGATGTTTTTGGTTCCAAGATTCAAATCAGAAGTTGAGTCCAAAATGTGCTTTTCAGGCTGAGAGGAGCTCAATTTGGCCTCTAGCTGAAACAGAAAAACCGTTAATGTTACAGCCATGATCTTTTCTGTCAATCATTTTGACCTGAAAAACTAACAACATAAAGTAGATTTGAGCAGATGTTTTTGGTTCCAAGGTTTTAATCAGAAGTTGAGGCCAAAAGGCGCTTTTTAAACTGAGAGGAGCTCATTTTTGCCTCTCTCGCTGCAACAGAGAAACCATTAATGATACAGCCATGATGTTTTCTGGCAATCATTTTGACCTGAAAACTAACAATATAAAGTAGATGTGAGCAGATGTTTTTGGTTCCAAGGTTTGAATCAGAAGTTGAGGCCAAAAGGCGCTTTTTAAACTGAGAGGAGCTCATTTTGGCCTCTCTAGCTGGAAGAGACAAACTGTTAATGATACAGCCATGATCTTTTCTGGCAATCATCTAGAGCTGAAAACTAACAATATAAAGTAGATTTGAGCAGATGTTTTTGGTTCCAAGCTTCAAATCAGAAGTTGATTCCAAATTGAGCTTTTCAGACTGAGAGAAGCTCAATTTATCCGCTCTAGCTGAAACAGACAAACTGTTAATGATACAGCCATGATCTTTTCAGGCAATCAGTTTGACCAGAAAACTAACAATATAAAGCAGATTTAAGCAGATGTTTTTGGTTCCAAGCTTCAAATCAGAAGTTGAGTCCAAAATGTGCTTTTCAGGCTGAGAGGAGCTCAATTTGGCCTCTAGCTGAAACAGAAAAACCGTTAATGATACAGCCATGATCTTTTCTGTCAATCATTTTGACCTGAAAAACTAACAACAAAAAGTAAATTTGAGCAGATGTTTTTGGTTCCAAGGTTTGAATCAGAAGTTGAGGCCAAAAGGAGCTTTTTAAACTGAGAGGAGCTCATTTTGGCCTCTCTAGCTGCGACAGAGAAACCATTAATGATACAGCCATGATGTTTTCTGGCAATCATTTTGACCTGAAAACTAACAATATAAAGTAGATGTGAGCAGATGTTTTTGGGTCCAAACTTCAAATCAGAAGTTGAGGCCAAAACGTGCATTTCACAGTGAGAGGAAGTCAATATGGCCTCTCTAGCTGGAAGAGACAAACTGTTAATGATACAGCCATGTTCTTTTCTGGCAATCATCTAGAGCTGAAAACTAACAATTTTAAGTAGATTTGAGCAGATGTTTTTGGTTCCAAGCGTCAAATCAGAAGTTGAGGCCAAAATGAACTTTTCAGACAGAGAGAAGCTCAATTTGGCCGCTCTAGCTGAAACAGACAAACTGTAAATGATACAGCCATGATCTTTTCAGGCAATCAGTTTGACCAGAAAACTAACATTATAAAGCAGATTTAAGCAGATGTTTTTGGTTCCAAGCATCAAATCAGAAGTTGAGGCCAAAATGCGCTTTTCAGAGTGAGGAGAGCTCAATTTTGCCTCTCTAGCTGAAACAGACAAACCGTTAATGATACAGCCATGATCTTTTCAGGCAATCAGTTTGACCAGAAAACTAACAATATAAAGCAGATTTAAGCAGATGTTTTTGGTTCCAAGATTCAAATCAGAAGTTGAGTCCAAAATGTGCTTTTCAGGCTGAGAGGAGCTCAATTTGGCCTCTAGCTGAAACAGAAAAAACGTTAATGATACAGCCATGATGTTTTCTGGCAATCATTTTGACCTGAAAAACTAACAACAAAAAGTAAATTTGAGCAGATGTTTTTGGTTCCAAGGTTTGAATCAGAAGTTGAGGCCAAAAGGAGCTTTTTAAACTGAGAGGAGCTCATTTTGGCCTCTCTAGCTGCGACAGAGAAACCATTAATGATACAGCCATGATGTTTTCTGGCAATCATTTTGACCTAAAAACTAACAATATAAAGTAGATGTGAGCAGATGTTTTTGGGTCCAAACTTCAAATCAGAAGTTGAGGCCAAAACGTGCATTTCACAGTGAGAGGAAGTCAATATGGCCTCTCTAGCTGGAAGAGACAAACTGTTAATGATACAGCCATGTTCTTTTCTGGCAATCATCTAGAGCTGAAAACTAACAATTTTAAGTAGATTTGAGCAGATGTTTTTGGTTCCAAGCGTCAAATCAGAAGTTGAGGCCAAAATGAACTTTTCAGACAGAGAGAAGCTCAATTTGGCCGCTCTAGCTGAAACAGACAAACTGTAAATGATACAGCCATGATCTTTTCAGGCAATCAGTTTGACCAGAAAACTAACATTATAAAGCAGATTTAAGCAGATGTTTTTGGTTCCAAGCTTCAAATCAGAAGTTGAGGCCAAAATGCGCTTTTCAGAGTGAGGAGAGCTCAATTTGGCCTCTCTAGCTGAAACAGACAAACCGTTAATGATACAGCCATGATCTTTTCTGTCAATCATTTTGACCTGAAAAACTAACAACATAAAGTAGATTTGAGCAGATGTTTTTGGTTCCAAGGTTTGAATCAGAAGTTGAGGCCAAAAGGCGCTTTTTAAACTGAGAGGAGCTCATTTTGGCCTCTCCCGCTGCAACAGAGAAACCGTTAATGATGCAGCCATGATCTTTTCTGTCAATCATTTTGACCTGAAAAACTAACAACATAAAGTAGATTTGAGCAGATGTTTTTGGTTCCAAGGTTTGAATCAGAAGTTGAGGCCAAAAGGTGCTTTTTAAACTGAGAGGAGCTCATTTTGGCCTCTCTAGCTGCAACAGAGAAACCATTAATGATACAGCCATGATGTTTTCTGGCAATCATTTTGACCTGAAAACTAACAATATAAAGTAGATGTGAGCAGATGTTTTTGGTTCCAAGCTTCAAATCAGAAGTTGAGGCCAAAACGCGCTTTTCACAGTGAGAGGAAGTCAATGTGGCCTCTCTAGCTGGAAGAGACAAACTGTTAATGACACAGCCATGATCTTTTCTGGCAATAATCTAGAGCTGAAAACTAACAATATTAAGTAGATTTGAGCAGATGTTTTTGGTTCCAAGCTTAAAATCAGAAGTTGAGGCCAAAATGCGCTTTTCAGACTGAGAGGAGCTCAATATGGCCTCTCTAGCTGAAACAGACAAACCGTTAATGATACAGTCATGATCTTTTCTCGCAATCATTTTGACCTGAAAACTAACAATATAAAGTAGATGTGAGCAGATATTTTTGGTTCCAAGCTTCAATCAGAAGTTGAGCAAATACGCTTATTAGGGTGAGAGGAGTTCAATTTGGCCTCGCTAGCTGAAACACACAAACCGTTAATGATACAGCCATGATCTTTTCTCGCAATCATATTGACCTGAAAAATAACAATATAAAGTAGATTTGAGCAGATGTTTTTGGTTCCAAGCTTCAAATCAGAATTTGAGGCCAAAATGCGCTTTTCAGACTGAGGAGAGCTCAATTTGGCCTCTCTAGCTGAAACAGACAAACCGTTAATGATACAGCCATGATCTTTTCTCGCAATAATTTTAACCTGAAAAACTAACAACATAAAGTAGATTTGAGCAGAGGTTTTTGGTTCCAAGCTTCAAATCAGAAGTTGAGGCCAAAATGCGCTTTTTAAACTGAGAGGAGCTATTTTTGGCCTCTCTAGCTGCAACAGAGAAACCATTAATGATACAGCCACAATGTTTTCTGGCAATCATTTTGACCTGAAAACTAACAATATAAAGTAGATGTGAGCAGATGTTTTTGGTTCCAAGCTTCAAATCAGAAGTTGAGGCCAAAATGCGCTTTTCAGGCTGAGAGGAGCTCAATTTGGCCTCTCTAGCTGAAACAGACAAACCGTTAATGATTCAGCCATGAACTTTTCTGGCAATCATTTTGACCTGAAAACTAACAATATGAAGTAGATTTGAGCAGATGTTTTTGGTTTCAAGCTTCAAATCAGAAGCTGGGGCCAAAATGCGCTTTTCAGACTGACAGGAGCTCAATTTTGTTGGGATCTGGAGGTCTGTCCACTTTCTCCACCAGAGGGCGTACGAGATCTCCTGGATCTGGAGCTGATTGCACCACCTGTCCCTCATCTGCTCATCAGGAGCTCCGTACTTAAGGAGGCGGAGGGTTTCACTCCGGTGCCAGAGTTTCTGCCAGTAACGGTTAGCAAGCCTGAGCCAACCAGCCAGTCTGTAACTCTGACCCACTGAGAACCGAACCTGATCTGTTTTCTCTCCTCTCTGCTCCTCAGATTGAACCTGCCTGAAACCTGAAACTCTGGAGAGTTTCTCTGCCGGTAATCTGCCTGTCAGTTCTCAGAAGTTCTCTGGAGAACAGTTGCTGTCAAAGATCGACGCTACCGCGGCAGTCCAAACCAGATGAAAGTGCGCATTCAGCTCGGCAAAGAACTCATGCTCTTCCTCAACACTGAAGTCCTCAGACATTTTTCTTTCGTTGTTTCTTTCTTTGCACAGGTAAACAGCACATGTCTGCTTCTACGCTTGCATTATCGGCAGAGCGGACGCTGAATGCGCACTTTCATCTGGTTTGGTCTGCCGCGGTTTCCGTAGCGTCGTGAACTCGCAGGCGCGCGTTTTTAGGAACTCCTATACACTACTGTTTATGCTCTAAAAACATTCTAAATGACTTCGTTTCGAATAAATTATGGACGCTACCCACTCAGGACACTTGGAATACATTGGACGAGCAGTATGGAGGAATATTGACACGTTTTTTGTGGACTTTTATGGACCTTTCTGCCTCGGGCGCTATAGACCTCCATTATCTGAATGTCAGCAGACAGCAAGAATCCTCCCAGATCTCCAGATGCATTTGAGATATCAAAAAAGTACTCCAGAGTGTTGTTCAGCATGGGGGTGAGTAGAAAATGAAGGCTAATTATGTTTTGGGTTCCAAACTTCAAATCAGAAGTTGAGGCCAAAATGCGCTTTTCAGGCTGAGAGGAGCTCAATTTGGCCTCTCTAGCTGAAACAGACAAACCGTTAATGATTCAGCCATGAACTTTTCTGGCAATCATTTTGACCTGAAAACTAACAATATAAAGTAGATTTGAGCAGATGTTTTTGGTTCCAAGCTTCAAATCAGAAGTTGAGGCCAAAACGCGCATTTTACAGTGAGAGGAAGTCAATGTGGCCTCTCTAGCTGGAAGAGACAAACTGTTAATGATACAGCCATGATCTTTTCTGGCAATCATTTAGAGCTGAAAACTAACAATATTAAGTAGATTTGAGCAGATGTTTTTGGTTCCAAGCTTCAAATCAGAAGTTGAGGCCAAAATGCTCTTTTCACAGTGAGATAATGCTATTTTGGCCTCTGGAGTTGTAACAGACAAACCACTAATGATACAGCCATGATCTTTTCTGGCAATCATCTAGAGCTGAAAATTAACAATATAAAGTTGATTTGAGCAGATATTGTTGGTTCCAAGCTTCAAATCAGAAGGTTGAGGCCAAAACGCTCTTTTCACAGTGAGATACTGCCATTTTGGCCTCTGGAGTTGTAACAGACAAACCATTAATGATACAGCCATGATCTTTTCTGGCAATCATCTAGAGCTGAAAACTAACAATATAAAGTCGATTTGAGCAGATGTTTTTGGTTCCAAGCTTCAAATCAGAAGTTGAGGCCAAAACGCTCTTTTCACAGTGAGATAATGCCATTTTGGCCTCTGGAGTTGTAACAGACAAACCATTAATGATACAGCCATGATCTTTTCTGGCCATCATCTAGAGCTGAAAACTAACAATATAAAGAAGATTTGAGCAGATGTTTTTGTTTCCAAGCTTCAAATCAGAAGTTGAGGCCAAAACGCTCTTTTCACAGTGAGATAATGCTATTTTGGCCTCTGGAGTTGTAACAGACAAACCACTAATGATACAGCCATGATCTTTTCTGGCAATCATCTAGAGCTGAAAACTAACAATATAAAGTCGATTTGAGCAGATGTTTTTGGTTCCAAGCTTCAAATCAGAAGGTTGAGGCCAAAACGCTCTTTTCACAGTGAGATAATGCCATTTTGGCCTCTGGAGTTGTAACAGACAAACCATTAATTATACAGCCATGATCTTTTCTGGCAATCATCTAGAGCTGAAAACTAACAATTTTAAGTAGATTTGAGCAGATGTTTTTGGTTCCAAGCTTCAAATCAGAAGTTGAGGCCAAAATGAACTTTTCAGACAGAGAGAAGCTCAATTTGGCCGCTCTAGCTGAAACAGACAAACTATAAATGATACAGCCATGATCTTTTCAGGCAATCAGTTTGACCAGAAAACTAACATTATAAAGCAGATTTAAGCAGATGTTTTTGGTTCCAAGCTTCAAATCAGAAGTTGAGGCCAAAATGCACTTTTCAGAGTGAGGAGAGCTCAATTTGGCCTCTCTAGCTGAAACAGACAAACCGTTAATGATACAGCCATGATCTTTTCAGGCAATCAGTTTGACCAGAAAACCAACAATATAAAGCAGATTTAAGCAGATGTTTTTGGTTCCAAGATTCAAATCAGAAGTTGAGTCCAAAATGTGCTTTTCAGGCTGAGAGGAGCTCAATTTGGCCTCTAGCTGAAACAGAAAAACCGTTAATGATACAGCCATGATGTTTTCTGGCAATCATTTTGACCTGAAAACTAACAATATAAAGTAGATGTGAGCAGATGTTTTTGGTTCCACGCTTCAAATCAGAAGTTGAGGCCAAAACGTGCTTTTCACAGTGAGAGGAAGTCAATGTGGCCTCTCTAGCTGGAAGAGACAAACTGTTAATGATACAGACATGATCTTTTCTGGCAATCATCTAGAGCTGAAAACTAACAATATAAAGTAGATTTGAGCAGATGTTTTTTGTTCCAAGCTTTGAATCAGAAGTTGAGGCCAAAATCTGCTTTTCAAACTGAGAGGAGCTCAATTTGGCCTCTCTAGCTGAAACAGAGAAACCATTAATGATACAGCCATGATGTTTTCTGGCAATCATTTTGACCTGAAAAAACTAACAATATAAAGCAGATATGAGCAGATGTTTGTGGTTCCAAGCTTAAAATCAGAAGTTGAGGCCAAAATGCGCTTTTCAGAGTGAGGAGAGCTCAATTTGGCCTCTCTAGCTGAAACAGACAAACCGTTAATGATACGGCCATGATGTTTTCTGGCAATCATTTTGACCTGAAAACTAACAATATAAAGTAGATGTGAGCAGATGTTTTTGGTTCCAAGCTTCAAATCAGAAGTTGAGGCCGAAGCGTGCTTTTCAGACTGAGAGGAGCTCAATTTGGCCTCTCTAGCTGAAACAGACTAACCGTTAATGATACAGCCATGATCTTTTCTGTCAATCATTTTGACCTGAAAAACTAACAACAAAAAGTAAATTTGAGCAGATGTTTTTGGTTCCAAGGTTTGAATCAGAAGTTGAGGCCAAAAGGAGCTTTTTAAACTGAGAGGAGCTCATTTTGGCCTCTCTAGCTGCGACAGAGAAACCATTAATGATACAGCCATGATGTTTTCTGGCAATCATTTTGACCTAAAAACTAACAATATAAAGTAGATGTGAGCAGATGTTTTTGGGTCCAAACTTCAAATCAGAAGTTGAGGCCAAAACGTGCATTTCACAGTGAGAGGAAGTCAATATGGCCTCTCTAGCTGGAAGAGACAAACTGTTAATGATACAGCCATGTTCTTTTCTGGCAATCATCTAGAGCTGAAAACTAACAATTTTAAGTAGATTTGAGCAGATGTTTTTGGTTCCAAGCGTCAAATCAGAAGTTGAGGCCAAAATGAACTTTTCAGACAGAGAGAAGCTCAATTTGGCCGCTCTAGCTGAAACAGACAAACTGTAAATGATACAGCCATGATCTTTTCAGGCAATCAGTTTGACCAGAAAACTAACATTATAAAGCAGATTTAAGCAGATGTTTTTGGTTCCAAGCTTCAAATCAGAAGTTGAGGCCAAAATGCGCTTTTCAGAGTGAGGAGAGCTCAATTTGGCCTCTCTAGCTGAAACAGACAAACCGTTAATGATACAGCCATGATCTTTTCTGTCAATCATTTTGACCTGAAAAACTAACAACATAAAGTAGATTTGAGCAGATGTTTTTGGTTCCAAGGTTTGAATCAGAAGTTGAGGCCAAAAGGCGCTTTTTAAACTGAGAGGAGCTCATTTTGGCCTCTCCCGCTGCAACAGAGAAACCGTTAATGATGCAGCCATGATCTTTTCTGTCAATCATTTTGACCTGAAAAACTAACAACATAAAGTAGATTTGAGCAGATGTTTTTGGTTCCAAGGTTTGAATCAGAAGTTGAGGCCAAAAGGTGCTTTTTAAACTGAGAGGAGCTCATTTTGGCCTCTCTAGCTGCAACAGAGAAACCATTAATGATACAGCCATGATGTTTTCTGGCAATCATTTTGACCTGAAAACTAACAATATAAAGTAGATGTGAGCAGATGTTTTTGGTTCCAAGCTTCAAATCAGAAGTTGAGGCCAAAACGCGCTTTTCACAGTGAGAGGAAGTCAATGTGGCCTCTCTAGCTGGAAGAGACAAACTGTTAATGACACAGCCATGATCTTTTCTGGCAATAATCTAGAGCTGAAAACTAACAATATTAAGTAGATTTGAGCAGATGTTTTTGGTTCCAAGCTTAAAATCAGAAGTTGAGGCCAAAATGCGCTTTTCAGACTGAGAGGAGCTCAATATGGCCTCTCTAGCTGAAACAGACAAACCGTTAATGATACAGTCATGATCTTTTCTCGCAATCATTTTGACCTGAAAACTAACAATATAAAGTAGATGTGAGCAGATATTTTTGGTTCCAAGCTTCAATCAGAAGTTGAGCAAATACGCTTATTAGGGTGAGAGGAGTTCAATTTGGCCTCGCTAGCTGAAACACACAAACCGTTAATGATACAGCCATGATCTTTTCTCGCAATCATATTGACCTGAAAAATAACAATATAAAGTAGATTTGAGCAGATGTTTTTGGTTCCAAGCTTCAAATCAGAATTTGAGGCCAAAATGCGCTTTTCAGACTGAGGAGAGCTCAATTTGGCCTCTCTAGCTGAAACAGACAAACCGTTAATGATACAGCCATGATCTTTTCTCGCAATAATTTTAACCTGAAAAACTAACAACATAAAGTAGATTTGAGCAGAGGTTTTTGGTTCCAAGCTTCAAATCAGAAGTTGAGGCCAAAATGCGCTTTTTAAACTGAGAGGAGCTATTTTTGGCCTCTCTAGCTGCAACAGAGAAACCATTAATGATACAGCCACAATGTTTTCTGGCAATCATTTTGACCTGAAAACTAACAATATAAAGTAGATGTGAGCAGATGTTTTTGGTTCCAAGCTTCAAATCAGAAGTTGAGGCCAAAATGCGCTTTTCAGGCTGAGAGGAGCTCAATTTGGCCTCTCTAGCTGAAACAGACAAACCGTTAATGATTCAGCCATGAACTTTTCTGGCAATCATTTTGACCTGAAAACTAACAATATGAAGTAGATTTGAGCAGATGTTTTTGGTTTCAAGCTTCAAATCAGAAGCTGGGGCCAAAATGCGCTTTTCAGACTGACAGGAGCTCAATTTTGTTGGGATCTGGAGGTCTGTCCACTTTCTCCACCAGAGGGCGTACGAGATCTCCTGGATCTGGAGCTGATTGCACCACTTGTCCCTCATCTGCTCATCAGGAGCTCCGTACTTAAGGAGGCGGAGGGTTTCACTCCGGTGCCAGAGTTTCTGCCAGTAACGGTTAGCAAGCCTGAGCCAACCAGCCAGTCTGTAACTCTGACCCACTGAGAACCGAACCTGATCTGTTTTCTCTCCTCTCTGCTCCTCAGATTGAACCTGCCTGAAACCTGAAACTCTGGAGAGTTTCTCTGCCGGTAATCTGCCTGTCAGTTCTCAGAAGTTCTCTGGAGAACAGTTGCTGTCAAAGATCGACGCTACCGCGGCAGTCCAAACCAGATGAAAGTGCGCATTCAGCTCGGCAAAGAACTCATGCTCTTCCTCAACACTGAAGTCCTCAGACATTTTTCTTTCGTTGTTTCTTTCTTTGCACAGGTAAACAGCACATGTCTGCTTCTACGCTTGCATTATCGGCAGAGCGGACGCTGAATGCGCACTTTCATCTGGTTTGGTCTGCCGCGGTTTCCGTAGCGTCGTGAACTCGCAGGCGCGCGTTTTTAGGAACTCCTATACACTACTGTTTATGCTCTAAAAACATTCTAAATGACTTCGTTTCGAATAAATTATGGACGCTACCCACTCAGGACACTTGGAATACATTGGACGAGCAGTATGGAGGAATATTGACACGTTTTTTGTGGACTTTTATGGACCTTTCTGCCTCGGGCGCTATAGACCTCCATTATCTGAATGTCAGCAGACAGCAAGAATCCTCCCAGATCTCCAGATGCATTTGAGATATCAAAAAAGTACTCCAGAGTGTTGTTCAGCATGGGGGTGAGTAGAAAATGAAGGCTAATTATGTTTTGGGTTCCAAACTTCAAATCAGAAGTTGAGGCCAAAATGCGCTTTTCAGGCTGAGAGGAGCTCAATTTGGCCTCTCTAGCTGAAACAGACAAACCGTTAATGATTCAGCCATGAACTTTTCTGGCAATCATTTTGACCTGAAAACTAACAATATAAAGTAGATTTGAGCAGATGTTTTTGGTTCCAAGCTTCAAATCAGAAGTTGAGGCCAAAACGCGCATTTTACAGTGAGAGGAAGTCAATGTGGCCTCTCTAGCTGGAAGAGACAAACTGTTAATGATACAGCCATGATCTTTTCTGGCAATCATTTAGAGCTGAAAACTAACAATATTAAGTAGATTTGAGCAGATGTTTTTGGTTCCAAGCTTCAAATCAGAAGTTGAGGCCAAAATGCTCTTTTCACAGTGAGATAATGCTATTTTGGCCTCTGGAGTTGTAACAGACAAACCACTAATGATACAGCCATGATCTTTTCTGGCAATCATCTAGAGCTGAAAATTAACAATATAAAGTTGATTTGAGCAGATATTGTTGGTTCCAAGCTTCAAATCAGAAGGTTGAGGCCAAAACGCTCTTTTCACAGTGAGATACTTCCATTTTGGCCTCTGGAGTTGTAACAGACAAACCATTAATGATACAGCCATGATCTTTTCTGGCAATCATCTAGAGCTGAAAACTAACAATATAAAGTCGATTTGAGCAGATGTTTTTGGTTCCAAGCTTCAAATCAGAAGTTGAGGCCAAAACGCTCTTTTCACAGTGAGATAATGCCATTTTGGCCTCTGGAGTTGTAACAGACAAACCATTAATGATACAGCCATGATCTTTTCTGGCCATCATCTAGAGCTGAAAACTAACAATATAAAGAAGATTTGAGCAGATGTTTTTGTTTCCAAGCTTCAAATCAGAAGTTGAGGCCAAAACGCTCTTTTCACAGTGAGATAATGCTATTTTGGCCTCTGGAGTTGTAACAGACAAACCACTAATGATACAGCCATGATCTTTTCTGGCAATCATCTAGAGCTGAAAACTAACAATATAAAGTCGATTTGAGCAGATGTTTTTGGTTCCAAGCTTCAAATCAGAAGGTTGAGGCCAAAACGCTCTTTTCACAGTGAGATAATGCCATTTTGGCCTCTGGAGTTGTAACAGACAAACCATTAATTATACAGCCATGATCTTTTCTGGCAATCATCTAGAGCTGAAAACTAACAATTTTAAGTAGATTTGAGCAGATGTTTTTGGTTCCAAGCTTCAAATCAGAAGTTGAGGCCAAAATGAACTTTTCAGACAGAGAGAAGCTCAATTTGGCCGCTCTAGCTGAAACAGACAAACTATAAATGATACAGCCATGATCTTTTCAGGCAATCAGTTTGACCAGAAAACTAACATTATAAAGCAGATTTAAGCAGATGTTTTTGGTTCCAAGCTTCAAATCAGAAGTTGAGGCCAAAATGCACTTTTCAGAGTGAGGAGAGCTCAATTTGGCCTCTCTAGCTGAAACAGACAAACCGTTAATGATACAGCCATGATCTTTTCAGGCAATCAGTTTGACCAGAAAACCAACAATATAAAGCAGATTTAAGCAGATGTTTTTGGTTCCAAGATTCAAATCAGAAGTTGAGTCCAAAATGTGCTTTTCAGGCTGAGAGGAGCTCAATTTGGCCTCTAGCTGAAACAGAAAAACCGTTAATGATACAGCCATGATGTTTTCTGGCAATCATTTTGACCTGAAAACTAACAATATAAAGTAGATGTGAGCAGATGTTTTTGGTTCCACGCTTCAAATCAGAAGTTGAGGCCAAAACGTGCTTTTCACAGTGAGAGGAAGTCAATGTGGCCTCTCTAGCTGGAAGAGACAAACTGTTAATGATACAGACATGATCTTTTCTGGCAATCATCTAGAGCTGAAAACTAACAATATAAAGTAGATTTGAGCAGATGTTTTTTGTTCCAAGCTTTGAATCAGAAGTTGAGGCCAAAATCTGCTTTTCAAACTGAGAGGAGCTCAATTTGGCCTCTCTAGCTGAAACAGAGAAACCATTAATGATACAGCCATGATGTTTTCTGGCAATCATTTTGACCTGAAAAAACTAACAATATAAAGCAGATATGAGCAGATGTTTGTGGTTCCAAGCTTAAAATCAGAAGTTGAGGCCAAAATGCGCTTTTCAGAGTGAGGAGAGCTCAATTTGGCCTCTCTAGCTGAAACAGACAAACCGTTAATGATACGGCCATGATCTTTTCAGGCAATCAGTTTGACCAGAAAACTAACAATATAAAGCAGATTTAAGCAGATGTTTTTGGTTCCAAGCTTCAAATCAGAAGTTGAGGCCAAAATGAGCTTTTCAGGCTGAGTGGAGCTCAATTTGGCCTCTCTAGCTGAAACAGACAAACTGTTAATGATACAGCCATGATCTTTTCTGGCAATCATTTTGACCTGAAAACTAACAATATAAAGTAGATTTGAGCAGATGTTTTCGGTTCCAAGCTTTGAATCAGAAGTTGAGGCCAAAATGTGCTTTTCAAACTGAGAGAAGCCAATTTGGCCTCTCTAGCTGAAACAGACAAACCATTAATGACACAGCCATGATCTTTTTTGGCAATCATTTTAACCTGAAAACTAACAATATAAAGTATATGTGTGCAGATCTTTTTGGTTCCAAGCTTCAAATCAGAAGTTGAGGCCTAAATGGGCTTTTCAGGCTGAGAGGAGCTCCATTCAATTCAATTTTTCAATTCAGTTTATTTATGTAGCGCCAAATTCACAACACATGTCATCTCAAGGCAATTTACAGTTCAACCAGATCATACAATCAAATTGATACAAAGTTTTTTATCTAAGGAAAACCAGTTGATTGCATTGACCCATTGACTCAAATGCAATCCCTCACACTAAGCATGCTTGTAGCAACAGTGGAGACGAAAAACCCTTTTAACAGAAAGAAACCTCCAGCAGAACCTGGCTCAGTGTGAGCGGCCATCTGCCGAGGCCGACTGGGGTTCAAGGAGACAGAAGCAGAGACACAAAAAGCAGCTGTAAAAGGCGGCCCCGTCCAGGAAACACACAGCCAGGCAGACGAGCTCCGAGCCAGCTCCCATGCCAGAGGACAAAGAGAGCACATCCACTCAGTCACGGTCAGAGAAACAGGACCACAATGGAAAACAGGCCGATCTCCAACATCTATAAACAAGGGTGTTGATGGAAGCAGCACAGCTGATGTTTCTTTCCAGGATGACGTCACAGCCAAACAGGAACAGACGAGGCAAAGCTACTCTGAGGAAAAGCAGAGAGAGCAGAAGGTTAGAGATTGAACTAACAGATTCTGCAGAATAGAACAGAGAGAGAATGAAGCAGAATGATGAAATGGGGGTCCCTATGTCCTCCAGAAGTCTAAGCCTATAGCAGCATATCTATAGAGATAGCTCAGGATAACCTGAGCCACCCTAACTATAAGCTTTATAAAAAGGAAAGTTTTAAGCCTAGCCTTAAAAGTAGACAGGTAGTCTGCCTCACGGACTAAAATTGGTAGTTGGTTCCACAGGAGAGGAGCCTGGTAACTAAAAGATCTGCCTCCAATTCTATTTTTTGAAATTCTAGGAACCACTAGTAAACCTGCAGATTGAGAGCGAAGTGCTCTGTTAGGAACATAAGGAACAATCAGATCTCTGATATTAGATGGAGCTTGGCCATTTAAGGCTTTATATGTGAGAAGGAGGATTTTAAATTCTATTCTTGATTTAACAGGAAGCCAATGAAGAGAAGCCAGGATAGGAGAGATATGATCTCTCTTTTTAATTTTCATCAGAACTCTGGCTGCAGCATTTTGGATCAGCTGAAGGCTTTTAACTACAGTTTGTGGACTTCCTGATAGTAAAGAATTACAATAGTCCAGCCTTGAAGTAACAAATGCATGGACTAGTTTCTGAGGATCACCCCTGGACAGGAGATTTCTAATTTTTGCAATGTTCCTCAGATGAAAGAAGGACATTCTAGAAACCTCTTTGATATGGGATTTAAATGACAGGTCCTGATCAAATATAACACCAAGATTTTTTACTTTATTATCTGAAATCAGTTTAATCCCATCCAAATGAAGTGACTGGCTAATCAGCTTCTTTTTCAGAGACTCTGGTCCAAAGACTATAACTTCTGTTTTGTCTGCATTCAGAAGCAGAAAGTTAAGAGTCATCCAGGTTTTTATGTCTTCAAGACATGCCTGTAATCTATGTAATGGGTTAGCTTCATCTGGATTTATAGACAGATATAGCTGGGTATCATCAGCATAACAGTGAAAATTAATCCCATGCTGTCTAATAACTCTACCAATTGGGAGCATGTATAAAGTAAAGAGAATTGGTCCTAGCACTGATCCCTGTGGTACTCCACAGGTAACGTTTGAGCATGTTGAAGATCTATCATTAACATGAAGAAACTGAATTTGATCAGATAGATAAGATTTAAACCAGTCTAGTGCTGTTCCTTTAAGTCCAACAAAATATTCAAGTCTTTCTAAAAGAATATTATGGTCAACTGTATCAAATGCAGCACTAAGATCCAACAGGACGAGCACAGATACAAGTCCATTATCTGAGGCCATGAGAATATCATTAGTGACTTTCACCACAGCTGTTTCAGTGCTATGATGAGCTCTAAAGCCAGACTGAAACTCTTCAAAAAGTTCATTATGGTGTAAGTGATCGCAAACTTGTTTGGCAACTACTTTCTCAAGAATTTTGGATAAGAAAGGAAGATTGGATAGAGGTCTATAATTAACCAAGTCATCTGGGTCAAGAGACGGTTTCTTAAGCAGAGGTTTAATTACAGCAGCCTTAAAAGCTTTAGGTACATATCCCTGTAACAGAGATAGATTAATCACATCTAAAATGGAGGAGGAGATCAAAGGGAATACCTCCTTAAATAACCTGGTTGGAACTGGATCTAACATACAAGTTGAAGGCTTAGATGAAGACAATAATTTTGCTAATTCAGAAAGTTCAACTGGATCAAAGCAATCTAAACCCAGTTCAGATTCCATGACTACCTCAGGTACAATCGCGGATAGAGGAGTGCTTATGATCTTATTTTTAATAAGATCAGTCTTATTTATAAAGAATCCCATAAAATCATTGCTGCTAAGAGCAGGTGGAATGGACGGTTTAACAGAGCTATGGCTCTGGGTGAGTTTGGCAACTGTATTAAAAAGAAATCTAGGATTATTCTTATTCTCCTCTATTAATGAGGAGAAGTATGCTGCTCTTGCTTTACAAAGGGTCCTCTTATACAGCAGTAAACCATTTTTCCAGACTAGGAAGGACTCCCGCAGGCCTGTGCAGCGATATTTTCTCTCCAGTTTCCTAGCATTTTGCTTCAAAGTACGCAGCTCTGCATTAAACCAAGGAGCAAGCTTTCTATTTTTAACGGTTTGGCCTCTCTAGCTGAAACAGACAAACCATTAATGATACAGCCATGATCTTTTCTGGCAATCATTTTGACCTAAAAACTAAAATTATATAGTAGATTTGAGCAGACATATTTGGTTCCAAGCTTTAAATCAGAAGTTGAGGCCAAAATACGCTTTTCAGACTGAGGAGAGCTCAATTTGACCTCTCTAGCTGAAACAGACAAACCATTAATAATACAGCCATAATCTTTTCTGGCAACCATTTTAACCTGATAACTAACAATATATAGTAGATGTGAGCAGATCTTTTTGGTTCCAAGCTTCAAACCAGAAGTTGAGGCCAAAATGCACTTTTCAGGCAGAGGAGCTCAATTTGGCCTCTCTAGCTTAAACAGACAAAATGTTAATGATACAGCCATGATCTTTTCTGGCAATCATTTTGACCTGAAAACTTAAAATATAAAGTAGATTTAAGCAGATATTTTTGGTTCCAAGCTTTAAATCAGAAGTCGATGGCAAAACGTTCTTTTCAGGTTGAGAGGAGCTCAATTTGGCCTCTCTAGCTGAAACAGATAAACTGTTAATGATACAGCCATGATCTTTTCTGGCAATCATTTTGACGTGAAAACTAAGTATATAAATTAGATTTGAACAGTTGTTTTTGTTCCCAAGCTTTAAATCAGAAGTTGAGACCAAAATACGCTTTTCAGACTGAGGAGAGCTCAATTTGGCCTCTCAAGCTGAAACAGACAAACCAATAATGATACAGCCATGATCTTTTCTGGCAATCATTTTGACCTGAAAACTAACAATATAAAGTAGATTTGAGCAGATGTTTTTGGTTACAAGCTTTACATCAGAAGTCGATGGCAAAACATTCTTTTCAGACTGAGAGGAGCTCAATTTGGACTCTCTAGCTTAAACAGACAAACTGTTAATGATACAGCAATGATCTTTTCTGGCAATCATCTAGAGCTGAAAACTAACAATATAAAGTAGATTTGAGCAGATGTTTTTTGTTCCAAGCTTTGAATCAGAAGTTGAGGCCAAAATCTGCTTTTCAAACTGAGAGGAGCTCAATTTGGCCTCTCTAGCTGAAACAGAGAAACCATTAATGATACAGCCATGATGTTTTCTGGCAATCATTTTTACCTGAGAACTAACAACATAAAGTAGATCTAAGCAGATGTTTTTGGTTCCAAGCTTCAAATCAGAAGTTGAGGCCAAAATGCGTTTTTCAGGTTGAGAGGAGCTCAATTTGGCCTCTCTAGCTATAACAGACAAACCATTAATGATACAGCCATGATCTTTTCTGTCAATCATCTAGAGCTGAAAACTAACAATATAAAGTAGATATGAGCAGATGTTTTTGGTTCCAAGCTTCAAATCAGAAGGTTGAGGCCAAAACGCTCTTTTAACAGTGAGAAAAGCTCATTTTGGCCTCTGTAGCTATAACAGACAAACCATTATTGATACAGCCATGATCTTTTCTGGCAATCATCTAGAGGTGAAAACTAACAATATAAAGTAGATTTGAGCAGATAATTTTGGTTCCACGCTTCAAATCAGAAGGTTGAGGCCAAAACGCTCTTTTCACAGTTAGATAAGGTCATTTTGGCCTCTGTAGTTGTAACAGACAAACCATTAATGATACAGCCATGATCTTTTCTGGCAATCATTTAGAGCTGAAAACTAACAATATAAAGTAGATTTGAGCAGATGTTTTTGGTTCCAAGCTTCAAATCAGAAGGTTGAGGCCAAAACGCTCTTTTCACAGTGAGATAATGCCATTTAGGCCTCTGGAGTTGTAATAGACAAACCATTAATGATACAGCCATGATCTTTTCTGGCAATCATCTAGAGCTGAAAACTAACAATATAAAGTAGATTTGAGCGGATGTTTTTGGTTCCAAGCTTCAAATCAGAAGGTTGAGGCCAAAACGCTCTTTTCACAGTGAGATAAGGTCATTTTGGCCTCTGTAGTTGTAACCGACAAACCATTAATGATACAGCCATGATCTTTTCTGGCAATCATCTAGAGCTGAAAACTAACAATATAAAGTAGATTTGAGCAGATGTTTTTGGTTCCAAGCTTCAAATCAGAAGGTTGAGGCCAAAACGCTCTTTTCACAGTGAGATAAGGTCATTTTGGCCTCTGTAGTTGTAACAGACAAACCATTAATTATACAGCCATGATGTTTTCTGGCAATCATTTTTACCTGAGAACTAACAACATAAAGTAGATCTAAGCAGATGTTTTTGGTTCCAAGCTTCAAATCAGAAGTTGAGGCCAAAATGCGTTTTTCAGGTTGAGATGAGCTCAATTTGGCCTCTCTAGCTATAACAGACAAACCATTAATGATACAGCCATGATCTTTTCTGTCAATCATCTAGAGCTGAAAACTAACAATATAAAGTAGATATGAGCAGATGTTTTTGGTTCCAAGCTTCAAATCAGAAGGTTGAGGCCAAAGCGCTCTTTTAACAGTCAGAAAAGCTCATTTTGGCCTCTGTAGCTATAACAGACAAACCATTATTGATACAGCCATGATCTTTTCTGGCAATCATCTAGAGGTGAAAACTAACAATATAAAGTAGATTTGAGCAGATAATTTTGGTTCCACGCTTCAAATCAGAAGGTTGAGGCCAAAGCGCTCTTTTCACAGTGAGATAATGCCATTTAGGCCTCTGGAGTTGTAATAGACAAACCATTAATGATACAGCCATGATCTTTTCTGGCAATCATCTAGAGCTGAAAACTAACAATATAAAGTAGATTTGAGCAGATGTTTTTGGTTCCAAGCTTCAAATCAGAAGGTTGAGGCCAAAACGCTCTTTTCACAGTGAGATAAGGTCATTTTGGCCTCTGTAGTTGTAACAGACAAACCATTAATGATACAGCCATGATGTTTTCTGGCAATCATTTTTACCTGAGAACTAACAACATAAAGTAGATCTAAGCAGATGTTTTTGGTTCCAAGCTTCAAATCAGAAGTTGAGGCCAAAATGCGTTTTTCAGGTTGAGATGAGCTCAATTTGGCCTCTCTAGCTATAACAGACAAACCATTAATGATACAGCCATGATCTTTTCTGTCAATCATCTAGAGCTGAAAACTAACAATATAAAGTAGATATGAGCAGATGTTTTTGGTTCCAAGCTTCAAATCAGAAGGTTGAGGCCAAAGCGCTCTTTTAACAGTGAGAAAAGCTCATTTTGGCCTCTGTAGCTATAACAGACAAACCATTATTGATACAGCCATGATCTTTTCTGGCAATCATCTAGAGGTGAAAACTAACAATATAAAGTAGATTTGAGCAGATAATTTTGGTTCCACGCTTCAAATCAGAAGGTTGAGGCCAAAGCGCTCTTTTCACAGTGAGATAAGGTCATTTTGGCCTCTGTAGTTGTAACAGACAAACCATTAATGATACAGCCATGATCTTTTCTGGCAATCATCTAGAGCTGAAAACTAACAATATAAAGTAGATTTGAGCAGATGTTTTTGGTTCCAAGCTTCAAATCAGAAGGTTGAGGCCAAAACGCTCTTTGCACAGTGAGATAAGGCCATTTTGGCCTCTCGAGTTGTAACAGACAAACCATTAATGATACAGCCATGATCTTTTCTGGCAATCATTTAGAGCTGAAAACTAACAATATAAAGTAGATTTGAGCAGATGTTTTTGGTTCCAAGCTTCAAATCAGAAGGTTGAGGCCAAAACGCTCTTTTCACAGTGAGATAATGCCATTTTGGCCTCTCGAGTTGTAACAGACAAACCATTAATGATACAGCCATGATCTTTTCTGGCAATCATCTAGAGCTGAAAACTAACAATATAAAGTAGATTTGAGCAGATGTTTTTGGTTCCAAGCTTCAAATCAGAAGGTTGAGGCCAAAACACTCCTTTTCCAGTGAGATAATGCCATTTTGGCCTCCGGAGTTGTAACAGACAAACCATTAATGATACAGCCATGATCTTTTCTGGCAATCATCTAGAGCTGAAAACTAACAATATAAAGTAGATTTGAGCAGATGTTTTTGGTTCCAAGCTTCAAATCAGAAGGTTGAGGCGAAAATGCTCCTTTCACAGTGAGATAATGCCATTTTGGCCTCTGGAGTTGTAACAGACAGACCATTAATGATACAGCCATGATCTTTTTTGGCAATCATTTTGACCTAAAAACTAAAATTATATAGTAGATTTGAGCAGACATATTTGGTTCCAAGCTTTAAATCAGAAGTTGAGGCCAAAATACGCTTTTCAGACTGAGGAGAGCTCAATTTGGCCTCTCAAGCTGAAACAGACAAACCAATAATGATACAGCCATGATCTTTTCTGGCAATCATTTCAACCTGAAAACTAACAATATAAAGTAGATTTGAGCAGATGTTTTTGGTTACAAGCTTTAAATCAGAAGTCGATGGCAAAACATTCTTTTCAGACTGAGAGGAGCTCAATTTGGACTCTCTAGCTTAAACAGACAAACTGTTAATGATACAGCCATGATCTTTTCTGGCAATCATCTAGAGCTGAAAACTAACAATATAAAGTAGATTTGAGCAGATGTTTTTTTTTCCAAGCTTTGAATCAGAAGTTGAGGCCAAAATCTGCTTTTCAAACTGAGAGGAGCTCAATTTGGCCTCTCTAGCTATAACAGACAAACCATTAATGATACAGCCATGATCTTTTCTGTCAATCATCTAGAGCTGAAAACTAACAATATAAAGTAGATATGAGCAGATGTTTTTGGTTCCAAGCTTCAAATCAGAAGGTTGAGGCCAAAACGCTCTTTTAACAGTGAGAAAAGCTCATTTTGGCCTCTGTAGCTATAACAGACAAACCATTATTGATACAGCCATGATCTTTTCTGGCAATCATCTAGAGGTGAAAACTAACAATATAAAGTAGATTTGAGCAGATAATTTTGGTTCCACGCTTCAAATCAGAAGGTTGAGGCCAAAACACTCTTTTCACAGTGAGATAAGGTCATTTTGGCCTCTGTAGTTGTAACAGACAAACCATTAATGATACAGCCATGATCTTTTCTGGCAATCATCTAGAGCTGAAAACTAACAATATAAAGTAGATTGTGCAAGATGTTTATGGTTCCAAGCTTCAAATCAGAAGGTTGAGGCCAAAACTTTCTTTTCACAGTGAGATAAGGCCATTTTGGCCTCTCGAGTTGTAACAGACAAACCATTAATGATACAGCCATGATCTTTTCTGGCAATCATTTAGAGCTGAAAACTAACAATATAAAGTAGATTTGAGCAGATGTTTTTGGTTCCAAGCTTCAAATCAGAAGGTTGAGGCCAAAACGCTCTTTTCACAGTGAGATAATGCCATTTTGGCCTCTGGAGTTGTAACAGACAAACCATTAATGATACAGCCATGATCTTTTCTGGCAATCATCTAGAGCTGAATACTAACAATATAAAGTAGATTTGAGCAGATGTTTTTGGTTCCAAGCTTCAAATCAGAAGGTTGAGGCCAAAACGCTCTTTGCACAGTGAGATAAGGCCATTTTGGCCTCTCGAGTTGTAACAGACAAACCATTAATGATACAGCCATGATCTTTTCTGGCAATCATTTAGAGCTGAAAACTAACAATATAAAGTAGATTTGAGCAGATGTTTTTGGTTCCAAGCTTCAAATCAGAAGGTTGAGGCCAAAACGCTCTTTTCACAGTGAGATAATGCCATTTTGGCCTCTCGAGTTGTAACAGACAAACCATTAATGATACAGCCATGATCTTTTCTGGCAATCATCTAGAGCTGAAAACTAACAATATAAAGTAGATTTGAGCAGATGTTTTTGGTTCCAAGCTTCAAATCAGAAGGTTGAGGCCAAAACACTCCTTTTCCAGTGAGATAATGCCATTTTGGCCTCCGGAGTTGTAACAGACAAACCATTAATGATACAGCCATGATCTTTTCTGGCAATCATCTAGAGCTGAAAACTAACAATATAAAGTAGATTTGAGCAGATGTTTTTGGTTCCAAGCTTCAAATCAGAAGGTTGAGGCGAAAATGCTCCTTTCACAGTGAGATAATGCCATTTTGGCCTCTGGAGTTGTAACAGACAGACCATTAATGATACAGCCATGATCTTTTCTGGCAATCATTTTGACCTAAAAACTAAAATTATATAGTAGATTTGAGCAGACATATTTGGTTCCAAGCTTTAAATCAGAAGTTGAGGCCAAAATACGCTTTTCAGACTGAGGAGAGCTCAATTTGGCCTCTCAAGCTGAAACAGACAAACCAATAATGATACAGCCATGATCTTTTCTGGCAATCATTTTGACCTGAAAACTAACAATATAAAGTAGATTTGAGCAGATGTTTTTGGTTACAAGCTTTAAATCAGAAGTCGATGGCAAAACATTCTTTTCAGACTGAGAGGAGCTCAATTTGGACTCTCTAGCTTAAACAGACAAACTGTTAATGATACAGCCATGATCTTTTCTGGCAATCATCTAGAGCTGAAAACTAACAATATAAAGTAGATTTGAGCAGATGTTTTTTGTTCCAAGCTTTGAATCAGAAGTTGAGGCCAAAATCTGCTTTTCAAACTGAGAGGAGCTCAATTTGGCCTCTCTAGCTGAAACAGAGAAACCATTAATGATACAGCCATGATGTTTTCTGGCAATCATTTTTACCTGAGAACTAACAACATAAAGTAGATCTAAGCAGATGTTTTTGGTTCCAAGCTTCAAATCAGAAGTTGAGGCCAAAATGCGTTTTTCAGGTTGAGAGGAGCTCAATTTGGCCTCTCTAGCTATAACAGACAAACCATTAATGATACAGCCATGATCTTTTCTGTCAATCATCTAGAGCTGAAAACTAACAATATAAAGTAGATTGTGCAAGATGTTTATGGTTCCAAGCTTCAAATCAGAAGGTTGAGGCCAAAACGCTCTTTTCACAGTGAGATAAGGCCATTTTGGCCTCTCGAGTTGTAACAGACAAACCATTAATGATACAGCCATGATCTTTTCTGGCAATCATCTAGAGCTGAAAACTAACAATATAAAGTAGATTTGAGCAGATGTTTTTGGTTCCAAGCTTCAAATCAGAAGGTTGAGGCCAAAACACTCCTTTTCCAGTGAGATAATGCCATTTTGGCCTCCGGAGTTGTAACAGACAAACCATTAATGATACAGCCATGATCTTTTCTGGCAATCATCTAGAGCTGAAAACTAACAATATAAAGTAGATTTGAGCAGATGTTTTTGGTTCCAAGCTTCAAATCAGAAGGTTGAGGCGAAAATGCTCATTTCACAGTGAGATAATGCCATTTTGGCCTCTGGAGTTGTAACAGACAGACCATTAATGATACAGCCATGATCTTTTCTGGCAATCATTTTGACCTAAAAACTAAAATTATATAGTAGATTTGAGCAGACATATTTGGTTCCAAGCTTTAAATCAGAAGTTGAGGCCAAAATACGCTTTTCAGACTGAGGAGAGCTCAATTTTGCCTCTCAAGCTGAAACAGACAAACCAATAATGATACAGCCATGATCTTTTCTGGCAATCATTTTGACCTGAAAACTAACAATATAAAGTAGATTTGAGCAGATGTTTTTGGTTACAAGCTTTAAATCAGAAGTCGATGGCAAAACATTCTTTTCAGACTGAGAGGAGCTCAATTTGGACTCTCTAGCTTAAACAGACAAACTGTTAATGATACAGCCATGATCTTTTCTGGCAATCATCTAGAGCTGAAAACTAACAATATAAAGTAGATTTGAGCAGATGTTTTTTGTTCCAAGCTTTGAATCAGAAGTTGAGGCCAAAATCTGCTTTTCAAACTGAGAGGAGCTCAATTTGGCCTCTCTAGCTGAAACAGAGAAACCATTAATGATACAGCCATGATGTTTTCTGGCAATCATTTTTACCTGAGAACTAACAACATAAAGTAGATCTAAGCAGATGTTTTTGGTTCCAAGCTTCAAATCAGAAGTTGAGGCCAAAATGCGTTTTTCAGGTTGAGAGGAGCTCAATTTGGCCTCTCTAGCTATAACAGACAAACCATTAATGATACAGCCATGATCTTTTCTGTCAATCATCTAGAGCTGAAAACTAAGAATATAAAGTAGATATGAGCAGATGTTTTTGGTTCCAAGCTTCAAATCAGAAGGTTGAGGCCAAAACGCTCTTTTAACAGTGAGAAAAGCTCATTTTGGCCTCTGTAGCTATAACAGACAAACCATTATTGATACAGCCATGATCTTTTCTGGCAATCATCTAGAGGTGAAAACTAACAATATAAAGTAGATTTGAGCAGATAATTTTGGTTCCACGCTTCAAATCAGAAGGTTGAGGCCAAAACGCTCTTTTCACAGTGAGATAAGGTCATTTTGGCCTCTGTAGTTGTAACAGACAAACCATTAATGATACAGCCATGATCTTTTCTGGCAATCATCTAGAGCTGAAAACTAACAATATAAAGTAGATTGTGCAAGATGTTTATGGTTCCAAGCTTCAAATCAGAAGGTTGAGGCCAAAACGCTCTTTTCACAGTGAGATAAGGCCATTTTGGCCTCTCGAGTTGTAACAGACAAACCATTAATGATACAGCCATGATCTTTTCTGGCAATCATTTAGAGCTGAAAACTAACAATATAAAGTAGATTTGAGCAGATGTTTTTGGTCCCAAGCTTCAAATCAGAAGGTTGAGGCCAAAACGCTTTTTTCACAGTGAGATAATGCCATTTTGGCCTCTGGAGTTGTAACAGACAAACCATTAATGATACAGCCATGATCTTTTCTGGCAATCATCTAGAGCTGAAAACTAACAATATAAAGTAGATTTGAGCAGATGTTTTTGGTTTCAAGCTTCAAATCAGAAGGTTGAGGCCAAAACGCTCTTTTCACAGTGAGATAATGCCATTTTGGCCTCTGGAGTTGTAACAGACAAACCATTAATGATACAGCCATGATCTTTTCTGGCAATCATCTAGAGCTGAAAACTAACAATATAAAGTAGATTTGAGCAGATGTTTTGGTTCCAAGCTTCAAATCAGAAGGTTGAGGCCAAAACGCTCTTTGCACAGTGAGATAAGGCCATTTTGGCCTCTCGAGTTGTAACAGACAAACCATTAATGATACAGCCATGATCTTTTCTGGCAATCATTTAGAACTGAAAACTAACAATATAAAGTAGATCTGAGCAGATGTTTTTGGTTCCAAGCTTCAAATCAGAAGGTTGAGGCCAAAACGCTCTTTTCACAGTGAGATAAGGTCATTTTGGCCTCTGTAGTTGTAACAGACAAACCATTAATGATACAGCCATGATGTTTTCTGGCAATCATTTTTACCTGAGAACTAACAACATAAAGTAGATCTAAGCAGATGTTTTTGGTTCCAAGCTTCAAATCAGAAGTTGAGGCCAAAATGCGTTTTTCAGGTTGAGATGAGCTCAATTTGGCCTCTCTAGCTATAACAGACAAACCATTAATGATACAGCCATGATCTTTTCTGTCAATCATCTAGAGCTGAAAACTAACAATATAAAGTAGATATGAGCAGATGTTTTTGGTTCCAAGCTTCAAATCAGAAGGTTGAGGCCAAAGCGCTCTTTTAACAGTGAGAAAAGCTCATTTTTTGCCTCTGTAGCTATAACAGACAAACCATTATTGATACAGCCATGATCTTTTCTGGCAATCATTTTGACCTGAAAACTTAAAATATAAAGTAGATTTAAGCAGATATTTTTGGTTCCAAGCTTTAAATCAGAAGTCGATGGCAAAACGTTCTTTTCAGGTTGAGAGGAGCTCAATTTGGCCTCTCTAGCTGAAACAGATAAACTGTTAATGATACAGCCATGATCTTTTCTGGCAATCATTTTGACGTGAAAACTAAGTATATAAATTAGATTTGAACAGTTGTTTTTGTTCCCAAGCTTTAAATCAGAAGTTGAGACCAAAATACGCTTTTCAGACTGAGGAGAGCTCAATTTGGCCTCTCAAGCTGAAACAGACAAACCAATAATGATACAGCCATGATCTTTTCTGGCAATCATTTTGACCTGAAAACTAACAATATAAAGTAGATTTGAGCAGATGTTTTTGGTTACAAGCTTTAATTCAGAAGTCGATGGCAAAACATTCTTTTCAGACTGAGAGGAGCTCAATTTGGACTCTCTAGCTTAAACAGACAAACTGTTAATGTACAGCCATGATCTTTTCTGGCAATCATCTAGAGCTGAAAACTAACAATATAAAGTAGATTTGAGCAGATATTTTTGGTCCAAGCTTTGAATCAGAAGTTGAGGCCAAAATCTGCTTTTCAAACTGAGAGGAGCTCAATTTGGCCTCTCTAGCTGAAACAGAGAAACCATTAATGATACAGCCATGATGTTTTCTGGCAATCATTTTTACCTGAGAACTAACAACATAAAGTAGATCTAAGCAGATGTTTTTGGTTCCAAGCTTCAAATCAGAAGTTGAGGCCAAAATGCGTTTTTCAGGTTGAGATGAGCTCAATTTGGCCTCTCTAGCTATAACAGACAAACCATTAATGATACAGCCATGATCTTTTCTGTCAATCATCTAGAGCTGAAAACTAACAATATAAAGTAGATATGAGCAGATGTTTTTGGTTCCAAGCTTCAAATCAGAAGGTTGAGGCCAAAGCGCTCTTTTAACAGTGAGAAAAGCTCATTTTGGCCTCTGTAGCTATAACAGACAAACCATTATTGATACAGCCATGATCTTTTCTGGCAATCATCTAGAGGTGAAAACTAACAATATAAAGTAGATTTGAGCAGATAATTTTGGTTCCACGCTTCAAATCAGAAGGTTGAGGCCAAAACGCTCTTTTCACAGTGAGATAAGGTCATTTTGGCCTCTGTAGTTGTAACAGACAAACCATTAATGATACAGCCATGATCTTTTCTGGCAATCATCTAGAGCTGAAAACTAACAATATAAAGTAGATTTGAGCAGATGTTTTTGGTTCCAAGCTTCAAATCAGAAGGTTGAGGCCAAAACGCTCTTTGCACAGTGAGATAAGGCCATTTTGGCCTCTCGAGTTGTAACAGACAAACCATTAATGATACAGCCATGATCTTTTCTGGCAATCATCTAGAGCTGAAAACTAACAATATAAAGTAGATTTGAGCAGATGTTTTTGGTTCCAAGCTTCAAATCAGAAGGTTGAGGCCAAAACGCTCTTTTCACAGTGAGATAATGCCATTTTGGCCTCTCGAGTTGTAACAGACAAACCATTAATGATACAGCCATGATCTTTTCTGGCAATCATCTAGAGCTGAAAACTAACAATATAAAGTAGATTTGAGCAGATGTTTTTGGTTCCAAGCTTCAAATCAGAAGGTTGAGGCCAAAACGCTCTTTTCACAGTGAGATAAGGTCATTTTGGCCTCTGTAGTTGTAACCGACAAACCATTAATGATACAGCCATGATCTTTTCTGGCAATCATCTAGAGCTGAAAACTAACAATATAAAGTAGATTTGAGCAGATGTTTTTGGTTCCAAGCTTCAAATCAGAAGGTTGAGGCCAAAACGCTCTTTGCACAGTGAGATAAGGCCATTTTGGCCTCTCGAGTTGTAACAGACAAACCATCAATGATACAGCCATGATCTTTTCTGGCAATCATTTAGAGCTGAAAACTAACAATATAAAGTAGATTTGAGCAGATATTTTTGGTTCCAAGCTTCAAATCAGAAGGTTGAGGCCAAAACGCTCTTTTCACAGTGAGATAATGCCATTTTGGACTCTGGAGTTGTAACAGACAAACCATTAATTATACAGCCGTAATCTTTTCTGGCAATCATCTAGAGCTGATAACTAACAATATAAAGTAGATGTGAGCAGATCTTTTTGGTTCCAAGCTTCAAACCAGAAGTTGAGGCCAAAATGCACTTTTCAGGCAGAGGAGCTCAATTTGGGCTCTCTAGCTTAAACAGACAAAATGTTAATGATACAGCCATGATCTTTTCTGGCAATCATTTTGACCTGAAAACTTAAAATATAAAGTAGATTTAAGCAGATATTTTTGGTTCCAAGCTTTAAATCAGAAGTCGATGGCAAAACGTTCTTTTCAGGTTGAGAGGAGCTCAATTTGGCCTCTCTAGCTGAAACAGATAAACTGTTAATGATACAGCCATGATCTTTTCTGGCAATCATTTTGACGTGAAAACTAAGTATATAAATTAGATTTGAACAGTTGTTTTTGTTCCCAAGCTTTAAATCAGAAGTTGAGACCAAAATACGCTTTTCAGACTGAGGAGAGCTCAATTTGGCCTCTCAAGCTGAAACAGACAAACCAATAATGATACAGCCATGATCTTTTCTGGCAATCATTTTGACCTGAAAACTAACAATATAAAGTAGATTTGAGCAGATGTTTTTGGTTACAAGCTTTAAATCAGAAGTCGATGGCACAACATTCTTTTCAGACTGAGAGGAGCTCAATTTGGACTCTCTAGCTTAAACAGACAAACTGTTAATGTACAGCCATGATCTTTTCTGGCAATCATCTAGAGCTGAAAACTAACAATATAAAGTAGATTTGAGCAGATATTTTTGGTCCAAGCTTTGAATCAGAAGTTGAGGCCAAAATCTGCTTTTCAAACTGAGAGGAGCTCAATTTGGCCTCTCTAGCTGAAACAGAGAAACCATTAATGATACAGCCATGATGTTTTCTGGCAATCATTTTTACCTGAGAACTAACAACATAAAGTAGATCTAAGCAGATGTTTTTGGTTCCAAGCTTCAAATCAGAAGTTGAGGCCAAAATGCGTTTTTCAGGTTGAGAGGAGCTCAATTTGGCCTCTCTAGCTATAACAGACAAACCATTAATGATACAGCCATGATCTTTTCTGTCAATCATCTAGAGCTGAAAACTAACAATATAAAGTAGATATGAGCAGATGTTTTTGGTTCCAAGCTTCAAATCAGAAGGTTGAGGCCAAAACGCTCTTTTAACAGTGAGAAAAGCTCATTTTGGCCTCTGTAGCTATAACAGACAAACCATTATTGATACAGCCATGATCTTTTCTGGCAATCATCTAGAGGTGAAAACTAACAATATAAAGTAGATTTGAGCAGATAATTTTGGTTCCACGCTTCAAATCAGAAGGTTGAGGCCAAAACGCTCTTTTCACAGTGAGATAAGGTCATTTTGGCCTCTGTAGTTGTAACAGACAAACCATTAATGATACAGCCATGATCTTTTCTGGCAATCATCTAGAGCTGAAAACTAACAATATAAAGTAGATTTGAGCAGATGTTTTTGGTTCCAAGCTTCAAATCAGAAGGTTGAGGCCAAAACGCTCTTTGCACAGTGAGATAAGGCCATTTTGGCCTCTCGAGTTGTAACAGACAAACCATTAATGATACAGCCATGATCTTTTCTGGCAATCATTTAGAGCTGAAAACTAACAATATAAAGTAGATTTGAGCAGATGTTTTTGGTTCCAAGCTTCAAATCAGAAGGTTGAGGCCAAAACGCTCTTTTCACAGTGAGATAAAGCCATTTTGGCCTCTCGAGTTGTAACAGACAAACCATTAATGATACAGCCATGATCTTTTCTGGCAATCATCTAGAGCTGAAAACTAACAATATAAAGTAGATTTGAGCAGATGTTTTTGGTTCCAAGCTTCAAATCAGAAGGTTGAGGCCAAAACGCTCTTTTCACAGTGAGATAAGGTCATTTTGGCCTCTGTAGTTGTAACCGACAAACCATCAATGATACAGCCATGATCTTTTCTGGCAATCATTTAGAGCTGAAAACTAACAATATAAAGTAGATTTGAGCAGATATTTTTGGTTCCAAGCTTCAAATCAGAAGGTTGAGGCCAAAACGCTCTTTTCACAGTGAGATAATGCCATTTTGGACTCTGGAGTTGTAACAGACAAACCATTAATTATACAGCCGTAATCTTTTCTGGCAATCATCTAGAGCTGATAACTAACAATATAAAGTAGATGTGAGCAGATCTTTTTGGTTCCAAGCTTCAAACCAGAAGTTGAGGCCAAAATGCACTTTTCAGGCAGAGGAGCTCAATTTGGGCTCTCTAGCTTAAACAGACAAAATGTTAATGATACAGCCATGATCTTTTCTGGCAGTCATTTTGACCTGAAAACTTAAAATATAAAGTAGATTTAAGCAGATATTTTTGGTTCCAAGCTTTAAATCAGAAGTCGATGGCAAAACGTTCTTTTCAGGTTGAGAGGAGCTCAATTTGGCCTCTCTAGCTGAAACAGATAAACTGTTAATGATACAGCCATGATCTTTTCTGGCAATCATTTTGACGTGAAAACTAAGTATATAAATTAGATTTGAACAGTTGTTTTTGTTCCCAAGCTTTAAATCAGAAGTTGAGACCAAAATACGCTTTTCAGACTGAGGAGAGCTCAATTTGGCCTCTCAAGCTGAAACAGACAAACCAATAATGATACAGCCATGATCTTTTCTGGCAATCATTTTGACCTGAAAACTAACAATATAAAGTAGATTTGAGCAGATGTTTTTGGTTACAAGCTTTAAATCAGAAGTCGATGGCAAAACATTCTTTTCAGACTGAGAGGAGCTCAATTTGGACTCTCTAGCTTAAACAGACAAACTGTTAATGTACAGCCATGATCTTTTCTGGCAATCATCTAGAGCTGAAAACTAACAATATAAAGTAGATTTGAGCAGATATTTTTGGTCCAAGCTTTGAATCAGAAGTTGAGGCCAAAATCTGCTTTTCAAACTGAGAGGAGCTCAATTTGGCCTCTCTAGCTGAAACAGAGAAACCATTAATGATACAGCCATGATGTTTTCTGGCAATCATTTTTACCTGAGAACTAACAACATAAAGTAGATCTAAGCAGATGTTTTTGGTTCCAAGCTTCAAATCAGAAGTTGAGGCCAAAATGCGTTTTTCAGGTTGAGAGGAGCTCAATTTGGCCTCTCTAGCTATAACAGACAAACCATTAATGATACAGCCATGATCTTTTCTGTCAATCATCTAGAGCTGAAAACTAACAATATAAAGTAGATATGAGCAGATGTTTTTGGTTCCAAGCTTCAAATCAGAAGGTTGAGGCCAAAACGCTCTTTTAACAGTGAGAAAAGCTCATTTTGGCCTCTGTAGCTATAACAGACAAACCATTATTGATACAGCCATGATCTTTTCTGGCAATCATCTAGAGGTGAAAACTAACAATATAAAGTAGATTTGAGCAGATAATTTTGGTTCCACGCTTCAAATCAGAAGGTTGAGGCCAAAACGCTCTTTTCACAGTGAGATAAGGTCATTTTGGCCTCTGTAGTTGTAACAGACAAACCATTAATGATACAGCCATGATCTTTTCTGGAAATCATCTAGAGCTGAAAACTAACAATATAAAGTAGATTTGAGCAGATGTTTTTGGTTCCAAGCTTCAAATCAGAAGGTTGAGGCCAAAACGCTCTTTGCACAGTGAGATAAGGCCATTTTGGCCTCTCGAGTTGTAACAGACAAACCATTAATGATACAGCCATGATCTTTTCTGGCAATCATTTAGAGCTGAAAACTAACAATATAAAGTAGATTTGAGCAGATGTTTTTGGTTCCAAGCTTCAAATCAGAAGGTTGAGGCCAAAACGCTCTTTTCACAGTGAGATAATGCCATCTAGGCCTCTGGAGTTGTAATAGACAAACCATTAATGATACAGCCATGATCTTTTCTGGCAATCATCTAGAGCTGAAAACTAACAATATAAAGTAGATTTGAGCAGATGTTTTTGGTTCCAAGCTTCAAATCAGAAGGTTGAGGCCAAAACGCTCTTTTCACAGTGAGATAATGCCATTTTGGCCTCTGGAGTTGTAACAGACAAACCATTAATGATACAGCCATGATCTTTTCTGGCAATCATCTAGAGCTGAAAACTAACAATATAAAGTAGATTTGAGCAGATGTTTTTGGTTCCAAGCTTCAAATCAGAAGGTTGAGGCCAAAACGCTCTTTTCACAGTGAGATAAGGTCATTTTGGCCTCTGTATTTGTAACCGACAAACCATTAATGATACAGCCATGATCTTTTCTGGCAATCATTTAGAGCTGAAAACTAACAATATAAAGTAGATTTGAGCAGATGTTTTTGGTTCCAAGCTTCAAATCAGAAGGTTGAGGCCAAAACGCTCTTTTAACAGTGAGAAAAGCTCATTTTGGCCTCTGTAGTTGTAACAGACAAACCATTAATGATACAGCCATGATGTTTTCTGGCAATCATTTTTGCCTGAGAACTAACAACATAAAGTAGATCTAAGCAGATGTTTTTGGTTCCAAGCTTCAAATCAGAAGTTGAGGCCAAAATGCGTTTTTCAGGTTGAGAAAAGCTCATTTTGGCCTCTGTAGCTATAACAGACAAACCATTATTGATACAGCCATGATCTTTTCTGGCAATCATCTAGAGGTGAAAACCAACAATATAAAGTAGATTTGAGCAGATAATTTTGGTTCCACGCTTCAAATCAGAAGGTTGAGGCCAAAACGCTCTTTTCACAGTGAGATAAGGTCATTTTGGCCTCTGTAGTTGTAACAGACAAACCATTAATGATACAGCCATGATCTTTTCTGGCAATCATCTAGAGCTGAAAACTAACAATATAAAGTAGATTTGAGCAGATGTTTTTGGTTCCAAGCTTCAAATCAGAAGGTTGAGGCCAAAACGCTCTTTGCACAGTGAGATAAGGCCATTTTGGCCTCTTGAGTTGTAACAGACAAACCATTAATGATACAGCCATGATCTTTTCTGGCAATCATTTAGAGCTGAAAACTAACAATATAAAGTAGATTTGAGCAGATGTTTTTGGTTCCAAGCTTCAAATCAGAAGGTTGAGGCCAAAACGCTCTTTTCACAGTGAGATAATGCCATTTAGGCCTCTGGAGTTGTAATAGACAAACCATTAATGATACAGCCATGATCTTTTCTGGCAATCATCTAGAGCTGAAAACTAACAATATAAAGTATATTTGAGCAGATGTTTTTGGTTCCAAGCTTCAAATCAGAAGGTTGAGGCCAAAACGCTCTTTTCACAGTGAGATAATGCCATTTTGGCCTCTGGAGTTGTAACAGACAAACCATTAATGATACAGCCATGATCTTTTCTGGCAATCATCTAGAGCTGAAAACTAACAATATAAAGTAGATTTGAGCGGTTGTTTTTGGTTCCAAGCTTCAAATCAGAAGGTTGAGGCCAAAACGCTCTTTTCACAGTGAGATAATGCCATTTTGGCCTCTGGAGTTGTAACAGACAAACCATTAATGATACAGCCATGATCTTTTCTGGCAATCATCTAGTAGTGAAAACTAACAATATAAAGTAGATTTGAGCAGATGTTTTTGGTTCCAAGCTTCAAATCAGAAGGTTGAGGCCAAAACGCTCTTTTCACAGTGAGATAAGGTCATTTTGGCCTCTGTAGTTGTAACAGACAAACCATTAATGATACAGCCATGATGTTTTCTGGCAATCATTTTTACCTGAGAACTAACAACATAAAGTAGATCTAAGCAGATGTTTTTGGTTCCAAGCTTCAAATCAGAAGTTGAGGCCAAAATGCGTTTTTCAGGTTGAGATGAGCTCAATTTGGCCTCTCTAGCTATAACAGACAAACCATTAATGATACAGCCATGATCTTTTCTGTCAATCATCTAGAGCTGAAAACTAACAATATAAAGTAGATATGAGCAGATGTTTTTGGTTCCAAGCTTCAAATCAGAAGGTTGAGGCCAAAGCGCTCTTTTAACAGTGAGAAAAGCTCATTTTGGCCTCTGTAGCTATAACAGACAAACCATTATTGATACAGCCATGATCTTTTCTGGCAATCATCTAGAGGTGAAAACCAACAATATAAAGTAGATTTGAGCAGATAATTTTGGTTCCACGCTTCAAATCAGAAGGTTGAGGCCAAAATGCTCTTTTCACAGTGAGATAAGGTCATTTTGGCCTCTGTAGTTGTAACAGACAAACCATTAATGATACAGCCATGATCTTTTCTGGCAATCATCTAGAGCTGAAAACTAACAATATAAAGTAGATTTGAGCAGATGTTTTTGGTTCCAAGCTTCAAATCAGAAGGTTGAGGCCAAAACGCTCTTTGCACAGTGAGATAAGGCCATTTTGGCCTCTGGAGTTGTAACAGACAAACCATTAATGATACAGCCATGATCTTTTCTGGCATTCATTTAGAGCTGAAAACTAACAATATAAAGTAGATTTGAGCAGATGTTTTTGGTTCCAAGCTTCAAATCAGAAGGTTGAGGCCAAAACGCTCTTTTCACAGTGAGATAATGCCATTTTGGCCTCTGGAGTTGTAACAGACAAACCATTAATGATACAGCCATGATCTTTTCTGGCAATCATCTAGAGCTGAAAACTAACAATATAAAGTAGATTTGAGCAGATGTTTTTGGTTCCAAGCTTCAAATCAGAAGGTTGAGGCCAAAACGCTCTTTTCACAGTGAGATAAGGTCATTTT
Source organism: Cyprinodon diabolis (assembly GCA_030533445.1). Classification (NCBI taxonomy): domain Eukaryota; kingdom Metazoa; phylum Chordata; class Actinopteri; order Cyprinodontiformes; family Cyprinodontidae; genus Cyprinodon; species Cyprinodon diabolis. Next base: position 42,416,850 of record CM060072.1, on the reverse strand, counting down.
GGCCTCTGTAGTTGTAACCGACAAACCATTAATGATACAGCCATGATCTTTTCTGGCAATCATCTAGAGCTGAAAACTAACAATATAAAGTAGATTTGAGCAGATGTTTTTGGTTCCAAGCTTCAAATCAGAAGGTTGAGGCCAAAACGCTCTTTTCACAGTGAGATAAGGTCATTTTGGCCTCTGTAGTTGTAACAGACAAACCATTAATGATACAGCCATGATGTTTTCTGGCAATCATTTTTACCTGAGAACTAACAACATAAAGTAGATCTAAGCAGATGTTTTTGGTTCCAAGCTTCAAATCAGAAGTTGAGGCCAAAATGCGTTTTTCAGGTTGAGATGAGCTCAATTTGGCCTCTCTAGCTATAACAGACAAACCATTAATGATACAGCCATGATCTTTTCTGTCAATCATCTAGAGCTGAAAACTAACAATATAAAGTAGATATGAGCAGATGTTTTTGGTTCCAAGCTTCAAATCAGAAGGTTGAGGCCAAAGCGCTCTTTTAACAGTGAGAAAAGCTCATTTTGGCCTCTGTAGCTATAACAGACAAACCATTATTGATACAGCCATGATCTTTTCTGGCAATCATCTAGAGGTGAAAACCAACAATATAAAGTAGATTTGAGCAGATAATTTTGGTTCCACGCTTCAAATCAGAAGGTTGAGGCCAAAACGCTCTTTTCACAGTGAGATAAGGTCATTTTGGCCTCTGTAGTTGTAACAGACAAACCATTAATGATACAGCCATGATCTTTTCTGGCAATCATCTAGAGCTGAAAACTAACAATATAAAGTAGATTTGAGCAGATGTTTTTGGTTCCAAGCTTCAAATCAGAAGGTTGAGGCCAAAACGCTCTTTGCACAGTGAGATAAGGCCATTTTGGCCTCTCGAGTTGTAACAGACAAACCATTAATGATACAGCCATGATCTTTTCTGGCAATCATTTAGAGCTGAAAACTAACAATATAAAGTAGATTTGAGCAGATGTTTTTGGTTCCAAGCTTCAAATCAGAAGGTTGAGGCCAAAACGCTCTTTTCACAGTGAGATAATGCCATTTAGGCCTCTGGAGTTGTAATAGACAAACCATTAATGATACAGCCATGATCTTTTCTGGCAATCATCTAGAGCTGAAAACTAACAATATAAAGTATATTTGAGCAGATGTTTTTGGTTCCAAGCTTCAAATCAGAAGGTTGAGGCCAAAACGCTCTTTTCACAGTGAGATAATGCCATTTTGGCCTCTGGAGTTGTAACAGACAAACCATTAATGATACAGCCATGATCTTTTCTGGCAATCATCTAGAGCTGAAAACTAACAATATAAAGTAGATTTGAGCAGATGTTTTTGGTTCCAAGCTTCAAATCAGAAGGTTGAGGCCAAAACGCTCTTTTCACAGTGAGATAAGGTCATTTTGGCCTCTGTAGTTGTAACCGACAAACCATTAATGATACAGCCATGATCTTTTCTGGCAATCATTTAGAGCTGAAAACTAACAATATAAAGTAGATTTGAGCAGATGTTTTTGGTTCCAAGCTTCAAATCAGAAGGTTGAGGCCAAAACGCTCTTTTAACAGTGAGAAAAGCTCATTTTGGCCTCTGTAGTTGTAACAGACAAACCATTAATGATACAGCCATGATGTTTTCTGGCAATCATTTTTACCTGAGAACTAACAACATAAAGTAGATCTAAGCAGATGTTTTTGGTTCCAAGCTTCAAATCAGAAGTTGAGGCCAAAATGCGTTTTTCAGGTTGAGATGAGCTCAATTTGGCCTCTCTAGCTATAACAGACAAACCATTAATGATACAGCCATGATCTTTTCTGTCAATCATCTAGAGCTGAAAACTAACAATATAAAGTAGATATGAGCAGATGTTTTTGGTTCCAAGCTTCAAATCAGAAGGTTGAGGCCAAAGCGCTCTTTTAACAGTGAGAAAAGCTCATTTTGGCCTCTGTAGCTATAACAGACAAACCATTATTGATACAGCCATGATCTTTTCTGGCAATCATCTAGAGGTGAAAATCAACAATATAAAGTAGATTTGAGCAGATAATTTTGGTTCCACGCTTCAAATCAGAAGGTTGAGGCCAAAACGCTCTTTTCACAGTGAGATAAGGTCATTTTGGCCTCTGTAGTTGTAACAGACAAACCATTAATGATACAGCCATGATCTTTTCTGGCAATCATCTAGAGCTGAAAACTAACAATATAAAGTAGATTTGAGCAGATGTTTTTGGTTCCAAGCTTCAAATCAGAAGGTTGAGGCCAAAACGCTCTTTGCACAGTGAGATAAGGCCATTTTGTCCTCTCGAGTTGTAACAGACAAACCATTAATGATACAGCCATGATCTTTTCTGGCAATCATTTAGAGCTGAAAACTAACAATATAAAGTAGATTTGAGCGGTTGTTTTTGGTTCCAAGCTTCAAATCAGAAGGTTGAGGCCAAAACGCTCTTTTCACAGTGAGATAATGCCATTTTGGCCTCTGGAGTTGTAACAGACAAACCATTAATGATACAGCCATGATCTTTTCTGGCAATCATCTAGTAGTGAAAACTAACAATATAAAGTAGATTTGAGCAGATGTTTTTGGTTCCAAGCTTCAAATCAGAAGGTTGAGGCCAAAACGCTCTTTTCACAGTGAGATAAGGTCATTTTGGCCTCTGTAGTTGTAACAGACAAACCATTAATGATACAGCCATGATGTTTTCTGGCAATCATTTTTACCTGAGAACTAACAACATAAAGTAGATCTAAGCAGATGTTTTTGGTTCCAAGCTTCAAATCAGAAGTTGAGGCCAAAATGCGTTTTTCAGGTTGAGATGAGCTCAATTTGGCCTCTCTAGCTATAACAGACAAACCATTAATGATACAGCCATGATCTTTTCTGTCAATCATCTAGAGCTGAAAACTAACAATATAAAGTAGATATGAGCAGATGTTTTTGGTTCCAAGCTTCAAATCAGAAGGTTGAGGCCAAAGCGCTCTTTTAACAGTGAGAAAAGCTCATTTTGGCCTCTGTAGCTATAACAGACAAACCATTATTGATACAGCCATGATCTTTTCTGGCAATC